>JAZHEH010001593.1:3829333-5105777 GCA_036589455.1 Ateles fusciceps
GAAAGTTTCAGAGGTTGTAAACTGACTCTTCAGGTTTCCTGGGACATAGGCAAGGACCCCCGTTTGGCTCTGACCTTAGGAAGCACAGGCTCGGAGAGTATCTAAAATCCCGACAAGCTCACAGGGGAAGAGCTGGAACTTGAACCCGTATCTGACTCCAAAGCCTAAACACTTTCCAACTCTGCTCACAGCTCTAGAAGGGGCTGCCAGATGAGGTGGGGGTGGCCGCAGGCTGAGAGTCGGTCATAGGTAAATTTATCCTGTATGTATAGATTATTCACGATCCATTTCAGTTTGCTTCTGGGTAATCATGCAATTATTCTGTTACAAATAGTTAAAAAGAAAAAATTCCTGTGTGCCTAAGATGAAAACCGCTTGCAAAATACAAAACAAAAACCAAAGCCAAAAAACAAAAATCACCCTTAAACAACCCCAAACCCCAAAACAACAAACGTGCTGCAAAGAAACTTCCAAAACTAAAATTACCAGGGTTGTTATTGTTCCAGGATCATAACATCGGAGCAAATCATAATTCTAATTTTCCAAACTAACAGCAGAGAATTGGATATAGAGCTTGCTGGCCAGAGCCACAGGGTATCATTTTCAGTGGAGACCAGAACAGTTCTTTTAATTAATTAATCCAACATTAAATGTACCAGAAGAGGGATATAACTGTGTTTATGCACAACTCTGACATCATCTGATTTTAACAAGTTTACTAAAACGACAGTCATGGCCTTGACAATACTGAATGCAAAATACTGGTGTACACAGATTTTACAGAGTGACTCCTGAGAGTCAGATCACAAAACAAGTTTTAACAGATGGGAGAGGCCTGAGGGAAGGCAAGCACACTGATTTTATTGAGAAAAAGCTTATATACTGTAGGGTTGCTGAAGTTTAATAAATAAAGGTCAACTTATAATATATAAAAACAATATAAACATTTATATGCTACATGCATATCATATAATTTAAAGTAATAATTTATATATGGGGAGAGATGCCAATTCATGTTCTTCCGATTTTTCTCGACAAGGCACACACACAGGACGTGTCTATCCGTATCCACCGCCAGCCCACGAGTTTGTTGTTTTCTGAAGTCAGTGCTCGGACGTAGGTTTGGGACGTTTTGCACTGAGAGTTCCAGTGTTTATCATCAATGCCCCTGCAACCGTTTTTGACTGGCCTGGCTTCCTTACATCGCGTTTCATAAAAATATTGTTTGACGGGAGAGTTGCCGGTTTTGATCTCCCCCCAGCACCGTGACCTGGTGTCCCCCGAATGTCAATGGCCGACGACTTGTCGGTCACCCACAGACTCTCACTGTCACATACCGAGTACTCCCCCTCGGTGACTCTTATGCTCTGCGTACCGTTTCCGCCGTGATGTTCTGTTCGCCACCACGGGGTTGCCCACGTAATCCTCCATGAGATACAAGGGTGGGGGCTCCAAGGGGGTGCTCTCGCTCAGCAGGACCCGAGGTGAGTTGTAGCGTCTCTGCTGCCGCAGCAGTTCAGTGTCCATTGCAATCACTGGCTGGAATTCTGACTTGGTGGGCTCTCCCCCCGCTCCGGCTCTCGGGGGGCCTCTACTTCGGCAGGGTGCCCTGGTAATTTTCCTTAACGTCCACCACCTGCTTGGAGAGCTTGTTTTTCAAAATATCTGCCTGGATCAGCTTAATAATCAGGGAATTGAGCGAGTCTTCCGGCAAACTCCTTTGATCCATGTTGTTACCTTGGATGCCACGGAGATAAGCGAGGAATATCACATAAAACAAGATGGACATCACCTTGTTCACCTGTAAGATCTGAAAAGGAAACACAGGTGTTAAGAGCAGGCCTGTGGCAGCTGAGTCTGTGTTATTCTGGCACCAGCTACCTGAGGCTGAGTATCCCTGTGACGGCACGAGAGAGGGTACCGCCCCCCAGGTAAGCAACGCAACGCAACTCCCCCTCTGGACATTCTGAAGAGACGATTTCTTTCCCCCACCCCTGGGAAATACTGCAGAATACACTCCAGGTCTGCTGACTCTGCTCTTTGCACGGACTGCATTTACATCCGAGGTCTGCTTTATCCTGCAGGCTCTGCTTGTGGGCGGATGATGTCCTACCGCTTCTTTAAACATCCCCCTGCGCCTGTAAAGACACATCATTCACTCTACCTTGGCAAAGCATGAAAACTTCAAACCTGAGAATTGTAACCATGGAGTAACTTCCCTTCAGCAGCAGCAGCAGCAGCAGCGGCAGCAGCAGCGGTGGCCTTGTAATTGTCTCTAGAAAGAGTTCGACTGCTCCCTAGCTGCAGCCCCCGGAACACACCGAGACCGAGGACTGTTCAGTTGCCCCCATGCTACGGTGTCAGAGGTGGGGTCATCCCCGGCCAGGCCACGGCTGGAGCGGTCTGTTCTGCTGCCCTTGCAAATGAACACGTGGGGCCACTACCCACTCTGCGAGAGGGCCTGCGTTCCAGGGTGCTCTGCTGAGCTTTCTGATGGACACGCATCGCCAACTGATCTGCTGCATCCCCAGGGACCCTCTCCACAAAACAAAGCCCGGCCACAGCACTACTTGCAGAAGACAGAGATGCAGAATAACCCCCTCAAATACACGGACTGGACTTGCCCAGAATAGAAGAGTCATTGTTGATTCACTTTCCTCCTTTAGATATTTAACATTTCTGCTACAAAATGTTCCTTTTAGTGGTTATGCTTCTTCCAATTCTACTATTACCTTGTTTAAATGGCATTTCAACCCATCAGCGCTCTCATTCTGTTGCCATAGGAGAAGCTCAACATTGGGCTCCTGCTGAGTCCTGGTGGAATTACAGTGCTGATCTCGAGACACCATCATTGCTAGTCTCTCCCTCACTAGAGCAAAGCCCAGATCTTCCAAGGCTTAGCACTGGAAGGAGATGCTCCAGGTGGAGAGGGGCAGCTGAGCTAGCGATCCTAACTTGTACCTGATTTGTCCACCACCTTGAGATATTCACTCCTTAATTACCATCGCTACCACCTCACTGGCTCCCAGGGGGGTACATCATTTCCTCTTTAAAGTTCTGTCTAAACATGGAAAATAAAAACTCTTCCCCTGGTTCACCTTTGGTATTTTCGGAAAGGCTTTACTAAGTCCAGGGGGAAGATAGAGAGGAAATAAACAAAGCCTTCACAAGAAACAGAAAAGCAGTCCTGCTAACCAACACCCATGTCTGAGCCTGCCAGTGCTAACTCGCTCCCAGGACTCACAGATAGCCTCTTTCCCAGCTTGTCTGAGATGCTGCTGGCTCGCTTGTCTCTAGAGGCCAACGACGGTGAGGCACTCTGCTCACACTGCCTCCTCCTGCCGCTGTGATAAGAAGGCCATCTTTTTTCCATGGGAACTAGTCTTTGGGACAACCGATTCTTTCAAGGTCAAAGCCAAGAGAGGGATTCTAGCTTTGCCGCTCACCCTTAGAGATGACTCTAAGGAATTGTGCTATTCTAGGAAAATGGTTCCCATGGGATAAGGAATCTCCCTCCTGTTCTGCATACAAGTGACATTTCCTTCAATATTACAGGCCCAGCAAAGTGCAACTTGAACTACACAAAAAATATGGCATACGTGCAACTAGGATTACGCTCCCCACCCCCCAAAAAGAATACAACTGCAATAAAATCATTTAGGACTGACAGTCTATTGAAAAACAATGTATTAAGTCTCCCAAAAGCTCAGCCACTGTAAACTAAGAATACACAGGGTATCAGCTCTTAAGGAAATAAATCAAGTATGGTTAGTGAGGGGGAGGTCCCAGGTAAAATAAGAGTCAAGGTACAGATTAGTGAGGTAATGACCAGGGTGAGCTGAGAGGGAGAATGCTGGCTGATGCTGATGGATTGAGGAGGAAGAGGTAAGTCTTTATGGGTGGCAGCTGGAATATGGAACCGAAGTTTATTAGAAGTAGACAAGCCATATAAAGAGACCATCTAATCTTATGCCTTTGCCTTATAGATGAGGAAAACCTAAATGCAGTTTAAAGAACAGGAGAGACCCTCAGGGAAGTGAGAGGGGTTCCCTGTACTCCAGCCCTCACCTCCCTTTTCTGTTGTGTGATGATTGGGCTCACAGACCCCTTGCTCCAACCCCATTCACTACTCACGGCTACTTGAATCACGACCCACACGCACTGCCTCTGCTGTTGAAATTTCACCCATCTTTCAGTGCCCGGTACCAAAGCTGCCTTTTCTACAATGCTCCCCCAAGATCCCAACAGCAGCACCTGCTGTCTCCTTGCAACCCCAGCCTGCTCGCCCAGTGCCTGGCCATTTCTTTCTTACTTGCCATGGTACTTTGTAATAAGTGGTAGGAGTAAGTCATCTGCAGGCTGGTGAGTGTTTCTAAATGCTTCAGAAGGCTGTCTTAAAACCCTGCAGGCTTCCTGTGGACTCCATTTTAACAATCGACTTTTAGCTTTTTTTTGTAGAGAGCCAAGTCCAAGAATGTGGCTAACAGAACTCCCCCAAAACACAGAGGTTTGCAGCTGGAAAGGACCCTAGACAACCTCCTCGTTTATACAGATAAGGGAACTGAGGCCTGCAGTGGTGGTGAAGTGAGCTGTCTAAGGTCAGACTGCTAAACAATGGCAGAGAGTGACGGGGGACGTTTGGTTTGCAGGCTCGACGAAAACCACATGGCTTGTGCACCACCAACGTTACTGTGAGGGGTAAATAATGAAATCCACATGGAAGCACCTAGCATAGTGTCAGGCACAGAGTGAGCATACTAGACATGTTATAGAACATGAACCTGAGTGGCCTGTGGCCACAGGGAGATGGGGCACATCTGCCCTTGATGCACACATGCGAGGGACCAGCCGTCTGGAGAGCTCCCTCCTCTGCATCTGGCTCACAGAAATGTGTACCAACATGGTCTCCACAATGCTTTCCTCCAATGCCATGGTGCCTGAGTGCTTGGATCTCAGCCCACTTATACTGGTTGTGGGAGAAGAAAAGAGTATCATGAACTGAAGCCCAGAGAACAGACAAATGAGAAAAGCAACCACCGGCAAGGGAGAGGCGGTGTTTTGGAATACGCTGGGGGCAAGAACAGATGGATTCTGATCTCTGGTCACTTTTTGGTCACGAGTACCTTCATTTCTCACTCCATATCCGGGGTGGGAGTCCTCCAGTGAGACAGTTCCCAGGAGTGGGGAATGGAAACAGGAAGGCAGTGTCAGCTTGACCCAGGCAAGGCAAAGCAGAGTTTTTCTACTTAGGGGGATGTCTCTGCTCTTTCTCTAGTGGTCACTGTCATCTGCAGAGAGCCCCATTTAAGCAATTGTCATATTGTGCTATTATTGTTGGTGTGTCTCCTCTTTGATGACAGGGACCATGTCCTTTCCATTCACATATCCTTGATGCCCAGCACAGGGCTAGACACACTGCAGAGTTTCGATGTCTATTTACTGAATGAGCGCCTGCTACGATCGAGACCTACCCAAGGCACCACTTACTGGCTGGAGAGCCTGTATGGGCTTTTGCCAAGCCTGGCTTTGGAAGCCAATCAACTCTGCCTTCTTTTCCCAAAGAAAATACAGGCCCTGGCTCTGAAGTCGGCCATGGTCCCCGGGCTCTTCTTGGCTATAATTAGAAAAAGACCTGTTAAAGACCTCAGTAAACCCCCTTTCTACACTCTCCCCAGTGCCCATTTCCCCCTGCTCAGAGTTTTCCAAGATCCTGACCGACGTGCATATGTGATTTTCCTCACTTAGAAATGCTTTCCCACATATGGTGTTTTCTCAGTCCCTGGAGCAACATTCCTACAAGGTTTCACCATCCCTCAAAATACTCAAAAGAGAGCAATTTCTGATTCCTCCTTTTTGGCTCAGTTTACAGCATACACAGAGGGTTTGGGGGTATTCAAGAAGCAGCTGACATGGAAGAGATGGCTGGGGTAGAGAGTGGCACAGGACCTGAGCCCCCAGCTACCTGCGTCTGCCCTGCCACATGCAGAGATGGGGCTGCAGCCTTCAGGTTTAAGTCACCTCTCCAGGACCAGCTTCCCTACACAGGAACACCTCCTGACCATGTACCTAAAGATCCCTCTTGCTACACATGTATGGAGTAAATTTTTAGACTGCTTAGGGGTGAGATCACCAAGAATAAAAATGCAAAGTGCCAGGTACTGGCTTACATAAATCTTAAATCCTGACAACAACCATCCTGAAGTAGGTACTATTGTATTTCCCATTTAGATGGGGAAACTGAGGCACAAAGGGGTTCCACAACTAGCTAACAAGCAACAGAGCTAGGATTTGTACTTTCTGACTCTGGAGCTCGTGTTATTAATGATGACACTCTGCTGCCTCTCTGTCTGTCCCTGCTCTCAAACATTCTAGAGAGTTTACTTCCAGGGGAAGCCCAGGCTCCAAGCCTGGAGCCAGGATGGCTGCCGTCAGCAGCCTGTGCCCTTCCCCGAGGAGCCTCAGCTCTAAGCAGAGCTTGCAGAGATTTGAGGCCATCACTCCTATGTCCTCCTCCCCATATTCCCCATGAAAGCATCCCTCATGAAAGTAAACACAATCCAGTTCCCCCACCCTAGTCCCTCCTGGGCCTGATGCTCTCCAGTGCAGATCACCTGTGCCTGCAGAGGCCCTGCTCTAGTGGACAGAACACTCAGTGCACTGTCTCACATCCTGGGGTTGAGACCAGCACTGGAAATCTGGGCGACTTACAAAGAAAGCAGAAAGGCTCTGTTTTAGCTATCCTCAGAGAGGAGTCATGAGAGCAGAAGTGAAAGCGGTTTTTAATTTGCAATATGCAAATTCAACAGACTTCATTATTTCTGGTATAGCCATATCCTCTGGAGGCAAATGCATTCTCTGGCTGGGGTCAAGAGGACACTGGCCAGCTGTGTCCAGAAAGGCCTGATTCTTTGGAGAATTTCTTCTGCTATGACATGGTCTCTGACTAATGCTACAGACTCAGAAGAATACAACCTGCCAGATAACCCTAATGTCTTGTTCAGGGAGTGGAAAGGGAGAGAGGTGGGAAAGTGATAGATTTAAAGTAGAATGACAAAGGGGAAAGGAATGTGGTGAAAATATTAAACGAAGGCCATGTATAAAAGACTGGCTATGCTTGTCCCCCCAGATCTTAATTGCATAATTAATTCACACTGGTTTTGATCTTGAGGCCTCCAAATTAGTCACTGGGGCTGCATGAAGATGTTCTGACCCATGACAAGGCTGGGAATCGGGAAAGAGAGATCCTGGTGGAGCCTCCGCTGGGGATTGGTCTGGTTTTGGTTAATCTCTTTATTAATGATCCGGAAGCAGGAGGAAGGAAAAAGTGGCAGATTAATTAAAATGCACAGATGACGCTCAAAGGGAAGGTGCTGCAGACACCAGTGAGGACAGACCAATTAGGCTGAAGCACCCGTGGGGGTTGGCAACCTGGAAATAGCATGATTAGATTCAAACTAAAACATGTAGGTTAACTCACCGGGGGCATGATGGGTCCAAAACCAACAAGGCAGGGAAATGCTTGGAAAGGGATGAAGGGAGGGGGCGACTTGGAATTGCTACAAGGAGTAAATGAGAAGTGAGCTCACATGAGTAAAGCTGTGTGGGTTTCCACGGCACCTTCTTCCCTGCTAGCTCTGCGTCCTCTACCTCATTCACTTCAGCACACCTCTCGAGTAGTGGCAACCATGAAACTCCCCGTCTTATGGAGCACAAAAAAGACATAAATTGAGGGACAGAGCCAAGATCAGAAAGCAGACCAAATCAGACCAGAGATGATCCCCAAAACATGCTGACATGCATGCTCTAAAGTCACGGAAAACCAGAAGCCATCGGTGATCTAGAGGAGAAACAGCTAGTCTCTCTGTTGGTATTTGGTGAGGCCTCATTGGACAATCCCTGAACTCGGGGCAGGTCTGTATCTATGTAGCATCAAACCAGGTGAGAGAAGGGGCAGGGAAATGGATTCTTATCCTGTTCTTTAAGACCCCTGATTCTACTGTTGTTTCCTCTCCTTAAAACTTAGCACTTAAAACTCAGGGTTCTGAAACTGAGTGACACACACAGTCAATTCTCGGCCCATAGGACAAGGCCCTCAATTTTCAGGAGATGCTGGCTTCTTAGCAGAAATGAGGCAAGGCACACAGTCAACAGCGAAGGCAGACTCTAGGATGAAATAAAATAAAACAGAGAACCTCAGAAGGTTGACTTGCCTCCCTCAGAAAGGAATACTGAAACTGGTCCTTCCGAAGGCCAGAAAGTGAGGAACAGGGACCCCTGAACAAGGAAGATTTAGACAAGGAACCTATATCCCAAAAGAAAGCTAAGTGCACTGAGATGGAGGTAGAAAGCTGTGAGTTTCCTTTGCACAACTGTTAGGAGAAGAATTTCACACTGTTCAAAGCACACCCTCCTCTGACCTCGAGGAGAGGAGGGGAGAGATGGAAGGCATGGCACATGTCAAAACGGTGTGCACCAGCCGCTCAAGGAGAAAGGTGGGACAGTTATTCCCCAGGCCAAGGAACCCTCTGGCTTAGCCCCGTCTTGGTAAAGGGAGAGCTTAAAGGGGCTTGGTATGCCAACACAAGCCCAGGAAACTCAGCTTTACTTTATCCTTTGCATAACACAAACTCCCATTTCATGGCGGAAGGGTGGACTAGGAAGGATCTGCAGAGAAAATCTGAGTCAGTCCAGCTGCTGGCCATCATGGTGTTATCTTGCATTTAGTGGTATTTGTTTTGGTAATTCACACTCATCCACCACTATGCATACAGGTGTGCACGTACGGGTTTGTGCGCCTGAGCTCACATGCGTGTGCGTGCACCCAACACACACACACACACACACACACACACCATGTAACTACTTGAAGAAAGGATGAGTTCTAGTCAAACTACTTTCAAATTTTTGAATTTTGAAAAATTTGAAACTATTTTCAAATGATTGAATCATTTAATGTTCAGAAACATTCCAATTTTGGCATTTTCTGTGTCTGGGTCACTCCATTCTCTAAGTATGAAAACACACAAGGGGAAGTTGCTTTAGTCACATAGACAGCTGAAGGTACAGCTGGTATTAAAGAATAACTTCAGCCTCAGAGAATAGCTGCCCCAAGTCAACGATTTTGTTTTAAATTTATGCCGCATGTTTGAGTTGGGTTTATGGTCAAGGGTACATTGTCGGCAAAATGCTACACAGCTGTAGTAATATCATTACAAGGTAGGGGCTGCCGAGTAATTGATTTTCAATAATTATAATTAATAATGATGATGATGATGATGATGGAAGTATTTATTTTATCTGCCCAGATAAGCATGAGTCTCAAAATGGCAGAATAAAGAAGCTGGCTTCCTCTTGAGGGTTGGAGGCTAAGGGAAATCCCAAAGCATGCCTTCCATTCAAGCCTTACTCTGATTGCCTCTTCCAAACCAACACCACAGCTGGCTTGGCAACGGCCTAACCTTTTTCATGTGCATCAACCATAGCAGCAAGTCCGGGATCAACCCAAACCATACTGGTTTGGCCCCTGGAGGACTTGGCTGCAGAAAGTGTGGTCAGACGGTAGGCTGACTCCTCTATACGTGGCCATCAGGCCTGTGTCAAATATGGCCCCTCATGCCTCCCTGCTGCCACACAGCCAACCGCCTTTCACAAGGATGAGGTATATTGACTGGTGGTCTGCGGCTGTATTCATTGGTGGTCTGCGACTGTATTGATTGGTGGTCTGGTCTGGATCCCTTCTCCAGAAAACCATGGTGTCTGAAGACTGACAGCTGGTACCGTCTTTTGTTCTTCCAGGTGTATCTCCCCTCTGTTCCCTGTGGCCGCTATCATGCACTTGAATACTTTTACAGACAAGGAAACTGAGGCAGAAGAAACATGTGTCTGGTGCTTTTCTGAGTCTCTTCTCACCCACTCATCTAGTGATGTGGGAATGTGACCACAGGAAGAAAATCAACCTCCCCATCAAAACTGGAGTGTGTGGTAGGCACTTAATAAACACTGTGACTCCAACCCCAGACACTCTAGTGACTCTTTTTGGGCAGCTGGGCAAGGCTGAAAAACCAACCCAGAGCTTGTCCTCTGAAAGCAATTTTGGCACAAACACTCTGAACCCCAGGCTGTCTTTAATCACAGACACAAGTCATAATAACCGCTTGTAATAACAGCTCACATTTATCGAGACTCACCATATGCTAGACTGTGCGGAACACTTCACATGGATGATCTCAATTAATCCTTGTGGACACGATTATTAACTCCCACTTTTCAACAGAGGAAACTGAGGCTCAGAAGGATTAAGTAATTTTTCTCAAGATTACACATCAATTGAGAGGCAGAGCCAGGGAACAAACCCCTGTCTCTGTGATCCCACAGGCCTCTTAGGTAATATTGCAGAATACCTCCCAATTCACTCCAAAGTCTAAGGCACCTGCCACTTCATGGCAGTGAACTAGGTAGCAAGCAGCATGCTGGTATATTACTGTTTCTTTCTTTGTGGAGAAAGAAGCATTCAAGACAGATCCTCTGAAACATAAAGGTGATATTTCCAGTCTAAGGCTTACTTCACCAATTCACAGTAGCTAGAGAGCATATCTATGTGGTAGGGGGCTAGTAGGATCTGGTGTTTATGCTTTCGTTTTCCCAAATATAAAATATTCCTTTCCTTTTTTCTTATTTGATGGTAAAAATCAACCAAGAACCCAAAGGTTCATTTTTAAAAATGGCTGGGGCACTGAAGGTGGGACAGATTTCTGATTTTTTTGTTTTCACAGATTGCAGCATATTTGTAGCTGTTGAGAAACAAAATAATGTAAGCTCTTGGCACATCCCCCTGTTTTGATTTGTTAATAAAAACCAACTCTTCCACTAATGAGCTTTGTGGCTACGGGAGAACCACTGTGCATCTTGGGGGCTCAGCTCTGGAGCAGTGTTTCTCCATAGGGGTGCCACTGGGATTTCGAACAGGACAGTTTTTTATTGTTCAGTTTTATTCCCCCACACATGCAACTCAGGCCCCCACCTAATAAATATCAATCATGACCCCAGTCATGGTGACAACTGAATAAAAGGACCCACACCTTTCCAAATGCCATCTACGGAGACCCCTCGGTTATGAATCACATAACATGATGCTGGGGAATTAATTGTTTTTGGATCGTTGGCCCTTTTACAATGTGACCAAAGCTAAGAAATCTTTCTGCTAAAAAACCACACGTGCCCATAAAGAAAAAATATCGCAAAACATTTCAAGGTGATTCAAAGAGGATATAAAAATCAACCTAGTGTCCCACAGATTTTAGGTTTAGAATTCTTGAACTAAAGAATTTCAAAGGTTCTTTCTAGCTGAGATACCCTGTGCTTCTATTATCCTGCGCCAACCCTGAGCCATTTCTTCTCCAGGCCAAATGGAGAAGAAATTATTATTAGCAGCCTAATTTTCTGGTCCTCTCTGTGTCCCTGTGAAGCCAGGTGCCAGGAACTGGCATCCAACTCTATTAGGAGCATGGCACAATGGAAAGGTTATAGGGGAAGAGTGACTTGCCCCAAAACCAACCAATCAATCAGTACAAGAGCAGGAACCAAGCCGAGCCCTCCAGATAAACAGCTCTATGCTGCTCATCCACAGCCACACACAGAGCAGTCAGTGTATTTAAGACACGTGGAGGGGAAACCTGACCACACCTACCAGTAGGGCTTCCTGGGGGAGGCACAGGGCTCCCAGGTGAGCCTGACCAACACAGCATGTCTGACGCTGTGTGTGAGAGGTCTGGGGCCCCAGCAGCCCTGCTCAGCCCAAGAGGCAACCCACGGAGGCAGAGTCTCTCCCATCTCCCTTTCACAAGTGTCTGCGTAGCACCATCTGTTGGCATCCACCTTCCTCATGGACACCAGGAATCAGAGCACTTTCCTTTCCATTCATAAACCTGCCATCACTCTGGGTGATGTCACCTCCAACCTGATGGCTTTTTCATTCCTTGGTCTCCCTGTTCCTCCACATCCTCAAGACCTGTGTTCTCCATGACGTTTGAAAACACAAATTTGATTCCTCAAAGACCTAAGCGATTCCTTGAAAAGAAGATGTAAAAACAGAAATGCCATTCAACCCAGCAATCCCATTACTGGGCATATACCCAAAGGACTATGCATCCAGCATTCCCTCATAAAGACACATATGCACACATATGTTTGCTGCAGCACTACTCTCAACAGCGAAGACATGGAATCAACCTAAATGTCCATCAGTAATAGACTACAGGGGATAGGGTGGCATCTTGTAATGTCACCAAGGACATTCCATTAAATTTGCTCAGAAGGGGCTGACTCGGTGCCTGGATGAGAAATCTACAGTGGACCTGGAGGACGGTTACTGCTGTTCACCAACTACCCGGGGCTGGAACCCCGAAGAACATGGGAGTGCCCTGACACCATTGGTCTCCTGAAGGTGTGTGCCAGTGGAGGGTCTGCAGGCCCCACCGGTCTGACAGCAAAGTGGCCAAGCAGAGAGGCAGAACTACCCAATGCTCATGGAGACTTCAGGTAAGTGGCTGAGTGACAGACAGAGAGAGAGAAAGAGAGAGTCAGAGACAGAGAGAGACTGAGAAAGAGGGAAACAGAGACACAGATACAGAGACAGAGGCAGAGAGAGGCTGAGAAAGAGGGAAACAGAGACACAGATACAGACAGAGGCAGAGAGAGGCTGAGACAGAGAAAGAAAGAGGCAGAGAGAGACTGAGGGAGAAGGAGACAGAGATGGAGGGATAGAGAAGAAAGAGACAGAGACAGGAGAGAAAGAGACAGAGATACAGAGACTCAGAGAGAAACAGAGACATAAAGACAGAAAGAAACTGAGACAGAGATACAGAGATAGGAAGAGAGGGAGACAGAGACAGAGATGAAGGGAGATGGAAACAGAAAAACACATAGAGAAAGACAGAGTGAGAGACAGAGAGATACAGAGAAAGGAGGAGAGACAGAGTCAGAGATTGAGAAAAAGAGCGGCACAGAGTGAGAAACTGACAAGCAGAGAGGGAGGCAGAGAGAGAAGAGAGGAGAGAGGCACAGAGTGAGGGACAGAGAGGAACAGTGAGAGAGCAAGGGAGGAGGAGACACGCAGTGGAAAGGGTGGGTCTCTTTTTGTATAGGGGGTTTTGGCTGAGCCCAAGACCCTGAGCGGCGCTCTTCTACCTGGTTGGGGAGAACTGGAAAGGTGGCAGAGAAGGCCCCTCGGAAGCCAGCATTGCTGCAGATCCAGAGGGCATGTGCACTTCCATTCACATTAGAAACCGCTCCACCCTGCCACTGTCCCCAAAGCCAGTGACCTCCCTGCACTAGCCTACATTTCTTTCTACTGCCAGGGAAGTGAACACACAGGTGTTGTAGACGCAGCAGGTGGCCCCGTCTCAGCACCATGGGAAAGACCAAGGCACAGGCACTCAGTGTCACACAGGGCTTCCTGGCTAAGGAAGAGGCTCTCAGAATGGGCCACAATCACATAGGCCACCTGTACCTTGTCCCAAGAGGAGTGGCAGTGCCCAGCAGCCCGGTCAACAGAGGCGGAAGCAGTAGGGCTACAAGTGACAAGTCAGTGCCCGTCTGTCGGGCAACAAGTCAGGCAGTGTGTGTGTGTGCGTGTGTGTGTGTGCGTGCACGTCTATGTGTGTTTGTGCGTGTGTTTATGTGTGTAGTGTCTGTGTATGACTGTAGATGTGTCTGTGTGTGGTATGTGTATGCATGTATGTATGCCTGTGTGTCTGTGTGTCTCTGGGTGTGTGTGTGCTGTGTGCATATCTATGTGTGTGTGGTGTCTGTGTAAGCCTGTGGGTGTGTCTGTGTGTGCTGTGTATATGTTTGCATGTGTGTGAAGTCCGTGTATGTATGTGCTTATGTGTGTATGTGCATGTGTGTAGTGTGTGTGTGTGTCTCTGTATGCATGTGGTGTATATGTCTAGGTGTGAGGGTGTCTCTGCATGGTGTACACATGTGAATGGTGTTATTCTGTATGTGTCTGTGTAGTGTGTGTGGTGTATATCTGTGTGTGTGCATGTGTGCAGTGTTATTCTGTGTGTGGTGTATGTTTGTGTATGTGCATGTGCATGTGTGTATGGTGTTATTCCATGTGTGGTGTATGTCTGTGCGTGTGTATGTGTGTGTGGCGTTATTCTGTGTGTCTGTGGTGCGTACATGTCTGTGTGTGTGTGCATGTGTGTGGTGTTATTCCATGACTGGTGTGTGTATGTCTGTGTGTGTGAATGTGTGTGGTGTTATTCCATGTGTGGTGTGTGTATGTCTGTGTGAGTGTGTGCACGTGTGTGGTGTTATTCCACGTGTGGTATGTGTATGTCTGTGTATGTGTGTGTGCATGTGTGTGGTTATTCCATGTGTCATATGTGTATGTCTGTGTGTGTGTGCATGTGTGTGGTGTTATTCCATGTCTGGTGTGTGTGTGTCTGTGTGTGTGCATGTGTGTGGTGTTATTCCATGTATGGTAGGTGTATGTCTGTGTGTGTCTGTGTGCATGTGTGTGGTGTTATTCCATGTGCGGTATGTGTATGTCTGTGTGTGTCTGTGTGCATGTGTGTGGTGTTATTCCACGTGTGGGGGTGTGTGTGTGTGTGTGTGTGCATCTGTGTGGTGTTATTCCATGTGCGGTATGTGTATGTCTGTGTGTGTGTGTGTGTGCATGTGTGTGGTGTTATTCCATGTGCGTCTGTGTGGTGTGTGTGTGTCTGCATGTGTATGTGCGTGTGTGGTGTTATTCTGTGTGGTGTGTGTGTCTGCGTGTGTATGTGTGTGTGTGATGTTATTCTGCGTGGTGTGTGTGTCTGCGTGTGTATGTGTGTGTGTAGTGTTAGTCTGTGTGGTGTGTGTGTCTGCATGTGTGTATTTGCATGTGTGCGTGATGTGCTGGGCGCGGGATGCTGAGAAGGGGAGAAGCCAAATGTCAGAAGGGATCAAGAGCCTGCGTCTGCTCCCCGCCTCCCCTTTGGTCACTGTGAGTCCCTGGACAAGTCTGCTTTTCAGTCCCAGCCCAGCATCAGATTGCTCCTCTAGCATGGGCAGGAACCGGGGTAAATCATCTGGAGACCATCCTGGCGCTAGCAGCCTGCTGTCGTCCACAGGGGTCTAAAGCCAGGCAGGGCTCTTGCTCTCTGGGTCCCCTTCAGCACAGAGGAGTGAGCCAGCTCTGTGGGTGCCCGCTACTCCACCACCCACACTCCCAGTGTGGTGCAAGTGGAGTCAGGCACAGGGCTCCAGTGGCCTTCCTGGGTCCCCATGAACTGGAAACATGTGAGGACAGGCAGGGGGAGACGCCATGAGATGGAAAGAGAAACTCTGGGTCAAGTTTGCATTTCTCATTATTTCTCCAACCCTTCTCAAATTCCTTTTGTTTAGAAATCTCCTTGAGTTTCTGAAGCCTTCCCCCCCTCCCCCCACCCCACCCCCTGAAAAACTCTAGGAGCTCCTCCAGCCTGTAACCCTTCCACATAACACGTTCCATATGTCGGTCACTCTCGGCATGAAATCTTTGCACTCGCTTTTCTGGTCACCTACTCCGTGGTCCCCCCTACACAGCCTTTCCCCAGAGTAGCCCCACCAACCCCCTCTGTAGCCCTCTGTTCAAGAAGCAGAAACTGGGATCAGGTTGTAGGGTCCTTTGCTTTCCCTTCCTGGTCAATCCCAAGCAAGATTCCTGCAGGTTCGCCTCCCTAGTGCCCCAGAGTGCGCCTGCCTTTACTCCAGCCCGCCCGCCGCCAACAGCTGGAGGGAGACCCTCCTAAGAACTGGGGCTAATTGAGCAGGGCTCTGACTGAGCTTGCCACATTATTTGCTTAGAGCGAGCTTTTACAGCAAGGCAACACAGCATTCTATTGTCTTCCTTTCCCACCCAGCTCCCCCTCCTCTCAAGGCTACCCACTGCAGTAAATAAAGGCCAGTGGGGGTGGGATTTTTTTTCCACCCTGACTTCCAATGCTCCCTTTGCAGATGCAAACACATTCTAGACTTCCTTGCTAAACCCCCCACTCCAGGCGCCACTCCCTCCCCGCCCTCCTGATGCATCTTTTGATGATTGAATTTGAGGCTGGAAAACTACGCAGAGCACCACCCCATGCAGTTTTATGGGTTTCCCAAAAGATGGAAGAAGGTGGTATTCAATAGTTCTGGGGGTGCTGCACTGGAAGAGCTGAAGGTGACTTTGAATTGATCAAGGGAGCCTGAGAACTTATCGTTCCTCTTCCCTGAGAGCACAGGCGTCCTTGAAGGTCTCAGACTCCCAGGGATGCTCCAGGCATTGAATAGAGGCTGCCTTGAAATAGGTAGCGAGGCAAGCCCATGACCTAACACTGGAGGCAGGAGCAAGTGGGAAAGCATGAGGCCCTAGGGGCCAGATTGAGGGGCATCAAGGCTTTCCAAAAAGACATGGAGAGACCTGTCTGGGACATACTTGGCTGGGCCATCAGCTATCTTGAAGGATGGAAGGATGAGAGATTGAGCACCTACTGTGTGCCAAGGACTGAAATTTAAAACTTACATCCCACTATCTCCAGCTTTTTGGGGAGAGATAGAGTTAGAAAAATTTTAAAGAGAGGCTATTGCTATTGTAAAGCCAAGAAATCCAGGGCATAGAGTAGGTGAGGGATGGGCTGAAAGTTGTTACTGGTAGATATAAAACTACAAGCAGAAGAATCCCTGCTTCCTGACTCCTGATCCTACAGTCTTTCTAAAAGACAGCCTTCTCTATTATCAAAGTCCTAGCCCAGCAGGGTGGACCGCATGCCTGTGATTGCCAAGTAAGAGGAGCTCCTTCATCCAGCTGTAAACCTAAGGGAGAGCCCTCATATCTACAAAATGCAGACCACACTTTATCAGTATCTGTTAGATACTCTAACAGCATCTGTGATGCACCAGTTTGCACAAAGTAGATCATTTCCAAAGCAGAACCACCTCTGGCTGCAAAATGTCCTCTTCACTAGGGAGATGGAGGGGCTCATTATTGGCCCAAGTTCTGCATCCATTTCTCTCTAAATCTAACCAGAGGGAAGCCTCACCAGCCTCACCCACTATCCCCCCCTCCCTCCGGCCCCCAAATCTTAGCTCTATTTAGTTTGTAGATGGATTGTATTCTGGAGATCAAACAAGTTAGGTGAAATTGTATTGACAACAATCCTTTTCAACAATACTGGTATTAAGAAAATGACAACAATAATGAAGGAAAACATGTTTGATGATGAGTTTGGATGATGCGTGGGGGCTAATGAGACAACTGAACCAATGTAATTGAGGTATCTGACTTCAGAAGCTCCGATTATGCTGACGGGCTTGGCAAGGAACCCTGCAATTTGGCATTAAGTGAATGGATTAACACCGAGGATCAGTTGAAATCCAACATTGTGCAGACATGTGCCCTGACATTGTGCTGGGCATATACAGTAGGGGCCAATGAGGATCTGAAGAACTGAAATAGAAAAAGATCAGAGCCCTCCTAAGAGGCAACAGGCGAGCTCCTCTGCCACTGGACCAATGCGTGAAATGTTAAGAGTCACTTATTTGAAGATTCATTTGTTTGCTACTAACCGTGCTGTGGTGTTTTCTAGACATGCAGTCTAAATGACCAGATTAAAACTGGGTTTAAGAGCGGGAACTCCAAAAAGTTCCTTCAAGACCTGAGGGTCTGTGATTCTAAGCTGATGATGAAAAGGCCAAATGCTGCCCCATGGGGAGGCCTATCGGGCCACAGGCCTGTAAGAGCTACGAGTGACTTTCACCACAATGCGAAGTGAGTCACGTGGCTGCTGGGGCGGGGATCCCTGCCGACTGTAGTCAGATGGAAGGGTCTGGACATTCTTTTCATACTGGCATTGCTTCAGAATGTGAAACTTTTGATCCTATAACATGGTCCATTTTAATCCCTCCTGGTGATGTTAATAATGCAGTTGGCTGATGCCACACTAACAGAATTTATAATGCACGGATGCTTCCAAGAAATAGGGGAAGTAATAACTGTAGTCTCACACATGAACCTCAGTTTGCACTCTAGGCTTCTGAGAAAGGTGGAATGCAAATCAATTTTGTGAATTGAATTATATTTTAAAGATACTAGGAGTCTTTGCAATGAAAAAATCTTATTGTGGATTCCTATGGAAAGCAGTAAACCGCTTTTCAATTAAAAACACATTTGATATTGGACTAATTTTAGCTTAAAGTACAGTGAACCTTTAAATGTACTGCAACTATGGTGTGAATACATTACCATCTTATAATGAACACATATGCTTTGAGACTAAAGCAGTCACCAAGGGAGGAAGGCTTACTTTTCCATGAACCCTTCAAGTATTCGGGTGTCCTGTTAATGTGCATTATCTCCTACAGCTAATTCCCCCAGAAAGCAAGAAATCTGGAATAAGGAAAGAAGCAGGAGAATGTCTCTGCTGGAAGCTCCCATTTTTGCACTCCTGTGTGCTAAACAATGCCATCCTAAATTCTCATAATATATGATACTTCAATGTTCTCAAACATTCCAATAAAGAAAGGAATGGAAGGAAGAGAGGCAAGCAGAAATCATGCACTCCATACTCAGTGAAGACTCATAAATAATTATAGCATCAATAGTGATAACTCATTTTGTGAGTACTTACTCTCTGTCAAGAACGGTGCTAAGAACCCTGCAATCACAACTTGACTTCATTCTACGATAACCTTATGAGGCAGATCCTATAGTTCACAACTTACCTGAACCCTGCATACTACCTCATACCCTCTGTGAGATCTGGGGCAGCATCCAACCATGAAACATGTTAATATTTCCACTGCACAATTATATTCACTTAAGTGAAATGAAGACCAGCTCATTCAGGTTAGGTTGTACAGCCAAATGAATTTGCTGTCACTTTAAGAAACGACTCTGGGTTTTCAGAGCTTTTTGGGCTTTGGAATTAGAAAGAAGAGACTGGGGGATGTGCATTATTCTATTTCATAAATAAAGGTAGCCTGCTTGAGGTCACACCATGGCAATACTAGCTCAGCTTAGTAGCAGAGCTGGGATTCAAACCCAGGCGTGTCTGATACCAAAACCCACGTTCTCAAACACTAGGCCATGCTGCTCATGTTGCCCCCCCAACCCCCCCTCGGGGAAACTAGAGAATAAAAACTCCCTAAAATGGTTCTCTGAGGAGGCCAAATTAAACTGCGATTACATATACCCTTTTTTTATGTTTAAAAGAGTGTTTTTTTCATTAATGTTTCCTAGAGAGATGGTTTTTCCTTATTATAAAAATAATATGATGAACATATTTAAAAAGTTTTTAAATACAAAAATATATCATCTATCAGCTCCCACAGGTATCATTATGGAATATTTGTACCCAGCCTTTTAAAAATACATTAAAAATTTGTCTATGCATTATAGTTGAGATTGTTTAATATACATCATTCTGTAACTTTCTTATTTCACTTACTATTAGAGTCTAGATATTCTCCCATTTTGTTACAATTCTACCTAAAAAAATCTTGAGGGCTACATAATATTCCACCACATTAATTTGCCATAATTTACTGGATGACACCCCCTTGTTGAACATTTACTATTTGGAATCCCCTATGCCCATAAACCATGCTGCAGTATCTCCATGTGCAAAGCTTACTATGGGTATGGTATTCTCATGGTCCAGGACTCCAGCCACTTCCTCACCCTCCTGACACATCTGCCCTGTGCAGCCCCAACCTCAGATCAGTTTATACATCTATCCTCCCAGCAGACGTGTAGGCTGCTAAGAGGGGGAAACATAGCCTATGAACACTGTAAGAGCTACAAGTGACCCTCACCACAATGCGAAGTGAACCATGTGGCTGCTGATGCAGGGATCCCCTGCCGACTGTAGTCAGATGGAAGGGTCTGGACATTCGTTTTATACTGGCATTGACTGATGTTGATTGACGTTCTCAGGGTCTGCTCGGCCCTTACTGTAGATCAACAATTGCTCTTGTTTCCATATCAGGTCTTCCCTCCCCTCACAGCAGCTCCTATATCCTCAAGCCTCTTGGAGCCTCCTGCAGAAAATCCTGCATTCTACTGCACAGAGCCCTGCAGGTAGGACCTCCTCAGCCCTGGAACTCCACCTACTAATCTCTAAACACACCATGTGCCTCTCACCTCTGCCATGACTCCCCGAGTACTCCCTATACCAGCAAGGCTCTTAGATGTATACTATTAAGGTGACCAGATACTTTATCATGTAAACTTTCCAAAATGAAAAGGGGTGTTAGCAATAATTTTGTTGAGGTAATGGCCGCACGGTAGGACTGGTCTGAGTCAACCAGGAAGTGTCAAATACTGTGAGTAAAACCAGAATTTCCTCTGAGTGGCAGGGCCCACCTTATCATACCCACTCTCTAACAGGCCCTATACTGACACTCTGGGCCCCACATTCATTTCCTCAGAAGCCTTCTTCAGTCACGGCCTCCATCCCAGACGACTTGTCTTTCCTCTCTTCCTTTCTTTCTTTCTCTCCTTCCTCCCTCCCTCCCTCCCTCCCTTCCTCCCTCCCTCCCTCCCTCCTCCTCCCTCCCTTCCTCCTCCTCCCTCCCTTCCTCCCTCTCTTTTCTTTTCTTCTTTCTTTCTCCTTTTTTTTTTTTTTTGCAGAGTCTCATTCTGTTGCTCGGGCTAGAATGCAGGGACATAATCACAGCTCATTGCAGCCCCGACCTCCCAGGCTCAGGTGATCCTCCCACCTCAGCCTTCGAAGTAGCTGGCACTACAGGAATGTGTGGCCATGCCCAGCTAATTTTTTGGGTTTTTTTGCAGAGGCGGGGTTTTGCTATGTTGCACAGGCTGGTCTTGAATTCCTGGGCTCAAGCAATCATCCTGCCTGGCCTCCCAAATTGCTGGGATTACAGATGTGAGCCACCGTGCCTGGTCTAGACATATTTTCAACCTGCCCCTCCTTAAAGGTTTTCCCTCCTCTGTAGATAATGTTCTGATGTTGCCAGTATTAGAGAAATAAAATAAAATAGTTGTCCTCTAACTATGACTATCTGATCCCAGCCACGTGCCCTGTCTGTCCCAGAGAGCGGCATTCCCTACATCCATCATCACCACCTGCACCAGGACCCTAAAGACACAGCTCCACCTAGAATACCATTCCTCATTTCAAAGTCAGGCAGATGTGCCACAGCGTCTCCTCCCTCACGCTCTCTGGATCGCTGGACACAGCGATCCCTCCACCAGCCGGCAGCTCTCCTGGTCTTCCTCCTACCCCCATCAGCACTTCCCTCGCACTCTTTCCATATTCCCTCCGACCTTCTGCTTTCTCTTCTCATCTGAGGATGTGACTGTGCAATCTCATCCACCCTGCTGATGTGTGGATATGTCCACACTCACACCTCTAGGCACAGACCTCTGTCCTACACTCCAAACCCATAGACATTCATGGCCTACTAGACATCTCCACTTGAACTGCAGAGGAATCTCAAGGGTGATATATCCAAAGCTGAAGCCACCATCCTCCCCCAAACCCTGCTCCTGCTCCGGCCTCTCAGATTTTCTCTCTTGAGAAAAGGCAGCAGCAGAGATCATGTTTGAGTCCGCTTTCTTCCTTTCTTCCCTGCCCCCAACATTGAATTGATCTTTAGTAATTCCAGTTGACTCTGCCTCCTCCTATTTCACAAATCCACCCTCCTTTTCTCTATAGCCCATGCTACCCCTCTTGCCTCAATGACTTCAATAGACTCTTAAATGGTTTCTGAGACCTTACTTTGCCCTCTCCCAGCCTTCCCTATCATTTCTTCCCTGCACTGGAATGGAATTGGGTCATTCCTCAGCTGGAGAAATTTCTGTTCTTCCCTATAACCTCCAAGATCAAGCTAAAATTCCTCAGCATCGTCTGCCCTTCATTGTCTGGTTCCTGGGCGCCTCTCGCCAGCCTCATCTCTTGCCAGCCTTCCTCTGCCTGTGCATACCAGCCTCCGTGAGGGACCTGGGTTCTCCAAACACACCATGTGTGCTCTCACTCCTGCCAGGACTCCCCTGACTACTGCCTATGCCAGGAAGACTGTTTCTCCCTTTCCTTCCCTAGCTAACTACCATTTGACTGTCTGACCCTCCTCATACATCACGTCTCTGAGGAAGACTTCTCAGCACTTACTGCGTTCTTTTACAACCAGCCTTTTACTTGCCTGTCTGCTCCACTTAACTGTATGCTCTCTTTTGATGTGTTTTGATATCCTTAGCACCTGCAATGGTGCCTGGCTCATGGTAGATACTCCATAAAAGATTCCTAGAAACAAAGTCACTGGATCAAAGGGATGAAGCTCTTAAGAAGCCTGATCATTTATGCTTCTGTGCTGGCATCATTATTGTCAGCTCGCCTTTTCAGTCTCAAGTGTCCCACTTTGGATAATAAATTCCATGCTCACTCTTCTCCGAAGGCCTTCCATATGGATTCCTGTACCCTTTAAAGATATTTATTCAGAGCCAAGAGCAATAGACCAACTAGGGGGAATCAGAAGGGGGTTGAAGATGTGTATGCGAGGGTGAGAGAGGTAGGAGAAGGAGTTTCTGGGTGTCCTGCAGATGATGGATGACGTGGGTGATCTCACACAGACCTGCATGTCAGCAACTGCAGAGGAAGGATTCAGATGCCAAAGAGAAAAATACGAATCTCAATTCCAGCAGCCCTTGCCCACTGCCCAGAGTGGCATGGTTGCGTCTCTTTGGGAAGGAGAGACAACAAGGAAGGCAGCTCAGTAGGACATGGAGAAGGACAGCTGCACTAGGAATTCTGGGAAGGGACTTGCCCAGAATTCAGTAGCTTCTCTGGACCTGAGTCTCCTCTCTCTAACGTTCCACCTACTAGACCATGATTTCCCCCACAGCAAGGCTTCCTGGCCCTATAGCTCTAACATAGAGTAATCACTAGATTGGACATTTTTAAGAATAAGAGAGAATGTGTAAGACTGGAGAACCTGCAAATAAAAAGAAAGTAGGAATTAACACCCAGGGGACTTGTAAAACTAGGGCAGGGCCAAAATGCCCCTTAGCCACCTCTGTGAAGGCAATGTCTAGGCGTGGACAAGGTCCTGGGAGGGCTTCCTATCAGGTCAGGGAACTCAGTGTAGTGCTACTGGATTTCATGCTCCTGAGGGGCAGGATCCACATTTCATTGCTCTCTGTGGCCCCAGGGCCGAATGCAGTCCTAGCACAAGCAGCACAATTATGTGTGTGGAGTGGAGAGAATGCACTCCCTAGGAGATGCACAAGGATCTGAGAAGGGCTGGGCAGGCAAAAGTCAAAGAAAAAAGGCTTAGGTCTCTTGCAGTGACACAGAGAGAGGATAGCAGTCTGAGGCTTAAGTTCAGGTCTGAGGGTGGAGGGAGATGTTTCTAGCAAGACCATTTAGAGACAGGCTGTTTTTGAACTAAACAAGACATAAATTCTGCTGCCGGAGCCTTTTAAGAATATATCTAGCTTGCAAGTAAAACTCAGAAAAAGTGCTCTCCTGGTCCAAAGAAAAGTCATGCTGGAGATTTTTTTCCCCCTTAAGAAATTCACTGAATAATGTCTCTGGGGATAAATTAACACAGGCATCAACATAGATATCTGGTTCCCTAGAACAATGCAGAAAGACCAGCTCTGAGGCCAACTCCTGGCAGCCAGTGGCCTCTGACACTGCCACTTCCCTCTGCCACAGCTTTCTCTCAGCATCACCCTCCCAGAAACGCTGAGCCCAGCAGGGAGAAGGCAGGTGTGCAGGAGAAGAGACCAGCAGTGGCAGTCAAGCCAGCCTTGAAAACTCTCGTCACCTGGCATTGTGAGAGATCGGCACATGTCCCCACCTTGAGGCAGGCCCAGGCTGCAGTAACAGCAGCTCTGACCCAGAAAGAGGGACAGAGAATAAGTGACCACCGGAGGGAGAAAGTGAGGGTGGCAGTAGAGGTTCCGAATGTCATACAATTCCTGACATGTATACTGTTTGGTGTATTTTCGAGTTGATCGTGATAGTAGCCCAATTCATTTCAATATGAGGATACATATTTTCTTTATTTTAAGTGTAAGAAAACTGAGCCTCAGGAAGGGAAAGTAATTTGTCCAATGACAAACAGCCAGTAGGTGACAGAGCTAGAACTAGACCAGCCATTCTATGATTTCTGTTCTGTTTCCCGCATGCTCAGGCGCACTACCTGCCTGCTTACGCCTTCCCATCCCGTCACACCAGCCACTGCCCTTCTTTCAGTCAACAAGCCTTGAGATTCTTATCCATTCCACGAGGGTAATGTCAGTGTATACAAATGTCAAATTATTCCAATTAATAAATTTTAAAATGAAGCTTTATGGAGCCTAATTACATAAAGATGGTAACCTTCCCATTGGCCAAATATACTTCTTGCCAGGCGATGCTTTCTGGACCAGGACTTCGGACCTCACATTTATCAAAATGAAACCAGGTAAAAATGGATGGTGTGCAGGGGAAGGTCTTGGGGCTGCCTGGCCTGCTTTCTATGATGAACGTAAGACATCTCTGCCTGAGACTCGCAGTCATGACACACATGTGAGAGATTTGATTCTCCTCTCTCTCTGAGACCTTTTATCACCCACCAAGAAGAAAACTGCCAGGACGCCTGAAGCCCACTTTCTACTTTCTGCTAGAAAGAGATCTGTCTCTGGGAGACAGATATCCATGGGGAGATCTGTCCCTGAATTCTACAGAGATCCAGAAATAAACTCCCAGTAAGCAAAGGCAAGCCACTGTCCAGAAGTCTTCCCCTCTATACAAACTTCATGTAAAGTTCTCACTGTTCTTCACTGCCCTCCATCCAGAACCCTTTTGTTATCTCCAAAGAAGATCCCCTAAAAGCACAGGCACAGAAAGGGATGTGTGTAATAAACAGCCAGCAATGAAGGTGCCTTTCCTGAGAGGCCCCAGGTGAGGGCTTGGGTCCCCTCACAATCCCTGCCCCAGTGCATCCAGCCACCTCCTCAAAATCTTCTTGCACCTTCAGCTCCTTTTTCTGATGTATTGTTGGAGGGAACAGGGTATTGACAGGATCGTGCTTCTGTGTGACAGATAAGGGAACTGAAGCCCAACAAGGAAAGTGACATTTCTAAGGTCACTCACTAGTTGACGCTAGGAGAAATATGAATCCAGGTCTCCAGGCCCCAGTGGATTGCTGTTTCTAAAGGCCATCTGTTCCACATTAATAGCCCATGAAACAGTCTATAAAAGCTGGAGGAATTTCTAGTGCTAGAAGAGACCCAAAAGCCGGTGAGCCCATGCTTCTCAACAGAAATCACACTGTGGACAAATAAACTATTTCAAATGTTTATTGTAAGATCTAGTAGTAGGAGAGAAGACAGGAGAGCAGCAATGAAGAAAATGAATGGAAACTTGCATTGCCAAAAGGAAGGGTGGGAAGGAAAGGCGCTCAAAGCAGGTGTTGACAACATGTGCAGCTTCTGCGAGTATCAGTGGCTGAGAGACATACGTATGTATTTCAAAATAATAGACTTTATCAGAAATAATCTGGGCTACACATTCATCTGATGAGCAGTATTTTATTGTAGAGAGCCTGCAGGCTGGGTGGCATGGTTCACATGTGCATTTGACTTCATAGGTAAGGGGAATGCTCTGACTTCTGGTCTTATAGCTCTGCAGGCCGAGCAGAGGGGGAAGGAGAGACAGTGCTGAATCCCCACGTGAAACCACAGGCAGTCTCCTTCTCCAGCCACCACAGGGGGCACGTTCACCCAGGGACAGGAAATGAAGAGGAGGGCATGGCCCCCTGCCCTGCAGCCCATGGGAAGAAGAAGTGGCAGGGGAGACTTAGCAACAGGAACTGCATGGATGGCTCACTCAAGTTACAGTCAGGACTACAAGCGGAATGACCCAGGAACACAGATGTCCCCACTTCTGCCTCAGCATTCAGACCACGACACAGGATTCAGGAATCAAACTTCAGGGTGAGGGGGTGTTTTCCTGCTGCAAAACTTGGATGTACTAGACACTCCCTCCTGGAGCTTATGGCACTTAATCCAGCTTCCTGCTCTTGGCAGAGATGAAAGAAAACTCCTGTCCTCCTATCAGAGAAAGGGAAGAATCCCAACTGTATAACTTCTTCTCATTCAAACCTCCACGCCAGAAGTCTCTTTTAAAACAAGCTCAGGAACAAGTAACAGTGCAAAAGGGAAACGGGGTCCTTCTCCCTCTCTTTTTGTTTTAGTACAGGGACTCTTACTGAATCATATATGTGGGTAATTAAAAAAACAATGCATGCCATGAGTCTAAAATTATCCCAAAGCGGCTGGTGGATCACAAGGTCAGGAGTTTAAGACTAGTCTGGCCAATATGGTGAAATCCCATCTCTACTAAAAATATAAAAATTAGCCAGGCATGGTGGTTCGCATCTCTAGTTCCAGCTACTTGGAAGGCTGAGGCAGAAGAATTACTTGAACCCAGGAGGCGGAGGTTGAAATGTGAAAGAGAGACATATTCCATAAGAGCTGTGACCTTCAAGGAAGGCTTGGTCAGCGTTTCTACATTTTTCTACATTTAGCCTTACTGGTCAGGGTTAGTTCTAGATTACTCATGAATTCTTACGTCCACAGTCGCCTGTATGTAAGTGAAGCTGTGCAACTTTCCCCATTAGGCTGTGCACTGTGACAATCACTGTGCCCTGGAGACTGTCCAGCAGCCACATCACGGTGACCTGGGCCCCCAGTGTCAGTTCTTTCTCATGGGACTCTATGCAGGCCACCTTTCTGTCCCTGCTTTTCTCCCTTCACAGTGTGTTTCTAAGCTCTGCCACCACCCCTCCAAACCCTCCCCTTCTAGTCTGCTGTTTGGGAAAGTGGCTCTTATGTCATTATGGTCTGACTCCTCCTGACTTCAGTGTTCAATGAATACAATTACATTTTTGGAATTCACAAAAACACTTTTCTCTATTAAGTGCCCAGCTCTGGCAATTAAAAGCCACAACTTGCCAGAATTTTCTGTTACAGATTTCCAAGGATTCAGTAAATTCTCCTTCTGTCTTTTTTTTTTTTTTTTTTAGACAGGGTCTCACTCTGTCTCCTAGGCAGGAGTTCAATGGCATGATCGTGGCTCACTGCAGCCTGGACCTCCTGGGCTCAAGTGATCCTCTCATCTCAGCCTACCGAGTAGCTGGGACTATAGACATGCAACACCAGGCCAGGCTAACATTTCTATTTTTAATGGAGATGAGGTTTTGCCATGTTGCCAGGGTGGTCTCTTACTCCTGGGCTAAAGCAATCCACCCGCCTCGGCCTCCCAAGGTGCCGGGACTACAGGTGTGAGCCACCACGCCCAGCTGCCTTCTCTGTTCTAGGTGGTGTCCACCCTCCCCTCTGAATGATGGGTGTTGATGACCCACCTGGTGGGGGGAGATCTTCTTTATCCCCCAGAAGAGTGTCCTGTGTCACTGTATCCCAGCATAACCAAGGCAACATCGGCGTCAAGCTGGTAGAATTCATGTGTGGTGAATAGACTGAGATGCTACCACTAAGCTCTAAGCTACTGTTTTTCAGTTCACATCCATATCGTCTTTATAGCCTCTATCAGAGCTTGCCCAGGGTTGCCTCATATCTTTTCTCTCAAATACAAGAAAGGACTTGTAACAGCATAGGCATGAAGACTGAAGCGAAAATGGCATCGTACCGCTGAGAAGTGTATCAGATGGAGAAGAAAACGCCCCCTCACTGGACACAACTCCATTACCTGCCCTCAACTGATAACTAGTTTTTGGCCCGGAATTAGATAGCTCTTGTTGAAAAGTAAAAAGAGGCCCTAGAGTTCTCAAATGAATCCAGTTTAGGTGATATGCATTAAGAGACTGATTTGGAGGAAGATGAAAAGTAATTGCAGGCACGGTGGAAAACGTCTCTCTCTTTCAATACATCATATACATACATCCTATGTAATATATACACATATATATGTGCACTTAAGTGTGTATATATAAGACAGCCTGAGAGGTGGAGGACGCAGCATGAATCACACAACCAAATCAAGGCAGAGTTGATATCACTGAACAGACTGTGATTATGTTGATTGAAACCAGATTTAAAGGACCTGGGGAATTTGTTTGGGAACAGAGAATAGGACCAAAATATTTCCTCAGAGAGGAAATCTCATCAGAGGGAAAATGTGGGAGGTGGAGGGGCAGGCGTGGTAGGGAGGTGGGGGAGCAGAGCAGCACAGTGCTTTAGGATGGAGTTTGTGGAAAGAGAATGAGAATTATTCTCTCTCCACTTTCAAGGGTGCCCGAGGGGTACAGCATGATAAATCCAGGGGGAGACACTGATGGGACAGAGGGAAGGATGGAGGAGAACAGGCCAGGCAGCGGAGGAGGGCTCGTGTGTTTGTGGCTTTGAGGCAGCACTGAGAAATACACTTATTCCGATTTGGAAATTGAACGGTGAAACATACCTCATCTTTGTCAGAATTCAAGGATGGACGTTCATCATGTGTAGGTTTGAAAGAGGTAAGATTAATGGACAGGTCTAAAGGGATGCATCAAAAGAATCTCTTTAGACACAGCCAAGTGAGGAGGGGTGAGAGGAGGGAGATGGAAACATCTGGCATTTGGCCAATCCTTTAGAGAAGAAACCAGCACAACATTCAGAATCCCACCCTCCCGAGCTAGTCAAAGCCAGTGGCAGCTGTAGGAAGCACAGCCTGATCGAATGGAATTACTGAACGTCTCAGATACAGCACAAGGTCACGCTCACCTGGGGGATCCCCATGTACATGTTTTGAGATGGCAGTGGCATTTAAAAAACAATACTCATAGACAAGCAGGATTTTAGCACTCAGAGGAACCCTCAACTTTCACTTTATAGCTGAAGAAACTGTGGTTCCAAAAGTGCAGGGCAACTGCCCAGGTTGCACGGCCAGTGAATGCTCAAGCTGGAACTGGCTTTTGTGCCCCCAGTGAAATAAAACTTCCTACTTATTTTATCTTTCAACATTTCTGCTGCTTTTGTAACAACAACTTTGTAACCCTCAATCAATCAACTAAATAATAGAACACACCCAAGGGAATATGTCCTAAGAACAGGTAAATCAGATATGGAGAGGAGCACCCAACATCCCAAAGACGTCTTCCTCCCAGGCACTATGACGTCCACATCTGGGGAATCACTTGTCTTTTAACGCAGTGCTATCATTCCCATCACTGACCTGTGGGCAGGACAGAGGAAGAGGTCTGATAAAGATCACAGAAACCAGCTCTTAAAATTTCCCTCCCATTGCCCCAAAAGGGAGCTTGGCAAGCCCCTGACTTTTTAAGGGTATGAAGGAGAATTCGTAGGGTTAGCAGGTCCCTGTTGCTTCCTCCCCCTCCCTCACCCCTCCCATAAACAAAATTAACAAGTACAGAGAGTTCAGATTCGATAGTCAGTCTCAGGGCAGATGGCTGTCAAGTCCCCCCCCGGGAAAACCCAGCCTACAGCATTTCTTGTCTGTTCATTTTGAAGTGGAGGAATTTTCATTTTCAAGTTTGAACAGGAAACTCTACCCAGGAAAGAATAAAAAAGCAAATAGTATTTTGGTGAGTAGGCAGTCCTTTCTGGATATATTTCTTTACCACATTTGAGCAGATTTCGAGTTCCCATTTCCCCTCTTATCCCCTTTGCTTGTCTCCCCCTCAAGCATGAGTGTTTGCACACACATGCCACTTCTGGAATGAAATGATGGCTAGGAAAGTCTGGATCAAAAGAAGAATTTGTCAGAAGAATTATGAGGGAACAAGAATTTGTTGTAAAAGACACCCTTGGGGCTGGCAGGACATTCTTACAGCATTATCCTTGCAGGCTGGTTTTAGAACTCAACTGTACAAAATGGGACAGGCTGTAGTTCCATTTATACTCAGTTTACCTCTGGAAACAGCAGGGAAGCAGAATGTTATTAGCTGCACTTGCCACTGTGCTTCTCACTATAGGATGCAGCGGACAGACCTCGGTTAGCCATTTAGGAAGAAGTTCCTAAATGACACTGAGCGGTCATGGAGCTTGCCTCTCCCAAGGATGGATTTAAAGCTCTGGTGAGATGACAGACTAGAGGCAGCTCAGCCTGAAGACTAGACCATGGGCTGCATGATCCCTACAGATCCCTTCCAGGTTCCTTTTCTGGGCATTTTGGTCTGGATAGTCTTCAGGGAGGCTGAAACATATTGGGCACCTGGGAGGCTGAAAGTTGGGGGACCTGCCCTTTAGTCCCAGCTCTACCACTAACAAGTTGAGTGGCCTTGAGCAATTCCTATCAGATCTCTGAGGCTCAATGGGGAGCTAAAAGGAGAAATTTCTGGTGGAAATGTTTGTTGAGTAGCTACTCCTGGTCCATGGTTCCATTAAACAGGCATGGATGCTGTGGTAAGACAGGTGCCAAGTCCTTGGTGGAGCTGCTACTGCTATGGTTTCCTTGACGGAGCAGCTCAATGGCATCCCTGGCCTGGGACTCAGAGGATCCAGTTCCACCAGGTGAGCTGGACAGCATGGTGTGGTGGAGATGGGGGCCTGGAAATCAGACAAGCTCAAAGGCTTGCGTGGCCATCAGCAGTCTGAGTGCAAGCCACATGATTTCTGTAAGCCTCAGGTTTGCCAAATGCAAAATCAGGCTACAGTTATGAGGAATAAAAGAGGCATTTCATGATATATGCCTGATGTGCACACTGCTTGGCAGATGGGCGGCATCCAATAAATTGTAGTTCCCTTCATTTAGGAAAGTCCTACCTTTGACCTCAATTTCCCACTGGTAAACTTCTGGGGAATAAACTGCCTTCTCTCTGCTGCATGTCAATGCTGTGCAGATGAAATAACACAAACACACGTTGTCATGGTGTTACTACCTGAGAATCCAGATATAAAAAACCTCATTCCCAGCAGCAGTAATCATTCCAGATCAAAGTTGTGTCAGTTGCCCTATTCTTGGCAACAGGCTGCAGCCGGAGTTCTCTATCACCTTGAATCTGGCTCTCTCTGAAACTGTCCCCAACAACCCAGCCCACAATGGCCTCTCCTAGCTCCAGAACCCACTGCTCTGGGGAGGAAGCGGATGCTTCTCTCATAAAGTGAGGAGAAGCCTGAACTGAGGGTGGGGAGATGTGAGCCTGGACATATGGATTCACCTCTCTGAGCCTCAGCCTCCACATCTGGAAAAAGAGATAACAACAGCTGACCTGTCTGCCTTAGGGGGCTCTTTTCAGTCTCTAGTGATAAAATATGAGTGTTAAATGAATGCTAAAGAGAAGAATGAAAAAGATGATGATGATGTCATTTCACATGTAAATGACTTGCCTTCCTAATGAGGCTGCCAGTTGTTCAGGTGCTCAGAAGTAAAGATCTTAACATAGTCTGGCTTATGTTCTTCACCTCTACCCTCCAACCCTGGGATGTAAACAGCTATATCAAGCACACAGGATACTCAATACATTCATATAATCATAATTTACTCATGTAATACTGAATTCATATGAATTCATGTAAGTGCAAGTAAGAGAGAACACGGTCACTCTGAGCAGTGATGACAGAAAATCTTCTTTAGATCAGAGGTTCCAAAGTTTGGCCCTGTACCACACTCACCTGCAGCAGTTAGTATGCAGATTATCAGGCCCCACCCATCCCTCACCATCAAGGGATGGGGCTTAGGAATCTGTGCAGATCCTCCTCAACCTATGACCGACCCCTCCTAAGTTGAAAAAACTGTAAGTCAAAAGCGCATTTTTGATTGATGGTATCTTCAACTAATCATGGGTTTATTTCACATAACCCCATTGTAAGTTGAGAAGCATATTGAATGCACATCACTTTTGCACCACTATAAAATAGAAAAATTGAAAGTCCAATCATTGTTAAGTTGGGGGCTGTGTGTATCCTAAAAAAATTCTTCCACAGTGACTCTGATAAACATCAGGTCTGGAAACCACGGCTCCTTCCACGTCTATCTGCCAGCCTTAGATTGGCAGGCATCACTACCCCACACAAGCCCAGCACAATGCCTAGCACAGGAACCAGTCAAAAGTATTTGCTGAACTGAGCTGAAATTCCAAGTTGGTGGTCCTGCAATGTAGAATCTGTTGGGGCCTCTCAGATAGGAAGGAACAGTCATGCTGTCTACCTGCGTTTCTTTCCAGGGAGTTAGTTACACCAGTGTAAAGCATACTGGGCCAGTGCAGAAAAGCAGACAAAGCACAGCTCAAGCCACGTCCAGAATGGCCCCCTGGCTTTTATTTTCATGTGGAAACAAATACCATTTTATTCCCACTCCCATTTCAAAGAGGCATTATTAAAAAATACAAATAAATAAACTATTTATTTTTATCACCTTTTCTTTATTATGCAAAGTCATTATTCAGCGTCCTAATTTCATAGATATGAAAACTGAGGCCCAGAGAGAGGCAGCTGCTTGTCTAAGGTCACACAGCAAGTTGGCATTCCAGTAGTGTGGTACAATGGAAAGATGGCTGAATGATCTGTGCAGTTATCTGAAACATATCTGAAATGACTCCATACTGATGACTCCGTATTGAAGTCATTTTAGTACTGCTAAGCACCAGACTTCTGCCTCTAAAACATAATTTCATTGTAAAGAAGAATCCTTCTTCTTAGGCCACATCCTTTATGTAAATCCATCCTTAATAATTTTCACCCTTGAGTGCTCTTTGTCTCCACATCCTCAATCTTATGGATCCTTCTGTCTGTCCGTCCTATGCCCACCCCCAACCGTCTCTGCCTATACACCTTTAACCCTGCTGCTAGACTGATCTCAAATGCCACAAAGGCTACCTCCTCCATTGTTATCAGGCACCTCCAAACTCCCAGGATATTTTGATGATCTCTTTTGTAGCTCTTCTATTTTACCTTGTCTGTTGTATATTTGTTTACCTCTCGTGACAGTTTCTATGTTGTGGGAGGGCAGAGATTATGTTTATACCTATCAATATCCCCTCATTGTGTAGCACACACTTAGATGATCATCAGGCATTGATTTAATTAAACTGAGTCTTGATCTGATGGAACCATCTGGGTCCTGTCTACTTCATTCCAGAGGAAAGGAGATAATACTCCTGGCTAACCTTTGCTATGAAGTGTCCACATTTGAATGGAAGGATAAACAAAGAACTCAAAGAGAATTTAAAGGCAGGTGGAGGAGATTTATTCAGTTTGTCCCTTTCAGTGCAGATCAGTTGGACAGAAAAAAGATGGTCGATTCAGAAGGCACTATATGTATAACTTGAGAAAGGCATTTTGAAGTCACTGATATCTCAGGATGTATGAATTCATGATTTTAAGGATTTCATTTGCCCAAAAAATGTTCCCTGGCATTGCTGCTCTGAAAATAATCCCTTACCAGTCTGGAGGCAGGGTCCAATGCTAGTCTAATATGTCTTGAAGATGGCATCCCCTGGGATGCCCTGCAGACCACTCTCCAGTCTTCCAACCCTGGACTGAGGTAATCTACAGTGAAACCTCTTCCAAAGGCGCCTGTCCTCCTGCCTACAAATCACTCCCGTTTTGTCGTCTCTATTAGTGAGAAACATCCTGAAAAGAATTACACAAAGACTTCTACCAAGACCCCTTCCCTGGCTTTCTTCAGTCACAGTGAAGTTGCTCTGGAGACCCAAAGAGCTAAGGCAGGCCTGGCCTTGGCACACGGCTCAGCATGCAGTGTGTGCTTAAAGAAAGCCCATCACATCATAACACCTGGGTATTAACTCCATCCTTCCAGGGTAACAAGGGAGCATTATATTATTTCAGGAAAGAGAGATTTAATAAGCATCTTAAGAATGTGAAGTTAACGTCAGTTAGAATTAGAGGGTCCAGCTGTTCTCTAACTGCCTTCACTGAGGATGTTAAAAGAAGAATGAAGCCCTCTCTATTGTTCCATACCTGGGGTATAACATGATGTGCCTGTGCCACTGCAAATTCACACTTGGCTATCACTTGTTGGGTACTTACAATGCACCAGGTACTATTCTAGGAACCATCACATACATTATCTTACATGTTATAAATTATCTTATGTAATCCTTACCTCAAGCCTCTGTGATAGGCATTATTTATTATTATAGAGGAGGAAGGTGAGGTTAGAGAATCATTATTAAAATTAGTTATTAATAAGTAGTAGGTCAGTAGCTTAAATTCAGGTATTCTGACTCTAATCCTAATGTTCTTTCCATTAAACCAGAGACGGCAAATTGGTTACAACCCAAGTTCTAAATCAAATTAATTGGTATATAACTACTTAGAGACCTATGTTGAGGATTACAAAACCTTTGAAACTCAATGAGAAAGAGTGCTGTGATTGATCCGTGATGTCTGCTGTGGGCAAAGGCATGACAGTGGAAAATAATGTTGTACTTGATTAGTGATGTCTGCTGTAGGCAAAGACATGAGAATGGCAGCACAGGTGATGTATTTATTTGTCATCCCTGCACTAAGACATACTTAAATGAAAGAACAGGTTGTCCTGCGACATTTTACCACAAATCCAGTTTACTATCACATCCTTTAAAAATTTCCACATACACATCATACACATAACCCTGGACATTTTCAACATTCTCTAGTTTCCTTTTCTGTCTTATGAGTTCTTTACATTTCTTTTTAAATAGTTATTCCAAAATAAGGGTCTTGGATCAGCATGGTTCATGGCCACAGGTTTCTCTCCTAAGGGCTTCTTCCTGTAGTCTGTCCCAGTTCAACCTTCCTCCTTATCCAGAGAACTCCTCTGAGGATAGAAAACCTTCTCAACGCACAGAGGGGGCGTGATTTATATGACCCTTGAATATGCTTTTCTGGGATGATCATTATTGACTGAGGGCTGTTGCTGATGGAGCATAAAGAATGAAGTCAAGGAGAGGCAGGTGTATGAGGACATGGTGGGAGGGGGTGAGGAGACGGGGCTTGACTTGGAGGGTCACAAAGTAGGCAGCTGAGAAGTTGCTTTCAGGGCTTAGGTAGGATAGTGCTCCCTGTTTTGATCAGGGAGCTGAGAAGAGCACAAAGAACACGGGAATGAGCAACACCCCATGTAGCTAACCATTTAAAAATAATAATAAAAGGAAAGACTAAGGGGAAAATATCCCTTCTTCACTTCAAGTCTGCTGTCTTAATCATCTATGTCATCTGGATGTTTTGCTGCATGCAGGACTAACCACAGCTGAGAACCTAGAGACCAGATCCTACCCAGGGCCCTCTTTAAAGTGATTAAACTTATATCAGACTATGCTGGACCTCCTGATAGCACAGACGTCATGCTTGGAGCAGCAACCCTGGGAAATGCTCATTGGGCAAATCAAGACCTTAAAAAAGAATTACGGTTCGCACATCCTGAAGCAATAATGACTTCAAAACTCCCTTCACATGTGATTTATACATAAGTATAGTTCTCCCTTGAACCTTCCCCCCGATTCCCACTCTGCATACTCCACCCAAATCCAAGTGGTTAAAAAGTCAATATTCACAGGTCCAGCTAAAAGGCCCAGATGGAAAAACCCTGGTCTGCATCAGGAAGAAAAGAACCGCTAACACCACCTGCCATTAAAATTCTCATACACCCAATTGTGCATAAATGTGAATGTGTGTGTTTGTGTGTGCTCCAACATGTTCAAAGAAAAAAGAAGAAAAATTAATTAAGCCTACACCTCTCTGCCAAGGAATCAAATGCTCTCTGGGGCCTGGTATTAAGGCAAAGAAATGCAATCTTACAGAGCTGCTGGTTCTGATCCAGTTTATTGTGGAAAGAGGGGAGGATGAGGTTAAATCTGGAGTGGGGGCTCTGCTATTGACCTAGCTGATTTTATTTTTGTTATCCCTGGGAAGGTGACCCAGGTGGGGAAAAGGAATGATCGTTAAATGGGTACCTATTCTATGCCAAGCAGTGGCACACACAGAACTAGAAAGGAACAGACAGAGATGGAGAAAGTCCTGGGATGACTGGCCTTGTGGTGATAAAAGAATGAAAGCAAAGTTTCCATGGAAGAAACTTAAATGCATATTGCTAAATGAAAGGAGCCAGTCTGAAAAGACTTCACGCTGTATGATTCCAACTACTATGACATTCTGGAAAAGGCAAAACTCTAGACAGTCAAAAGATTGGTGGCTGCCGGGGACTGGTGACAGAGGAGGGAGGAGGGGTGGGCAGGTGGAGCACAGGAGAGTTTTAGAGCAGTGAAACTATTCTGTATGCTATAATGGTGGATACATAACATTATGCATTTGTCATAACTCATAAAACTGTGTTAACACAAAGAATAAAGTTTAATGTAAGATACAGACTTGAGTTAATGATGGGTGAATATTGACTAATTAATTGCAACAAATGTATCTCACTAATGCAACATGCTAACAATAAAAGAAACTGGGGTGTGAGGAAGAGGAGTTATATGGTAATACTGTGATAGCTGGTTAATTTTTCCGTGGACCTAAAACTGTTCTAAAAATTAAAGACTGTTAATTTTAAAAGTGAAAGGAGATTAGTGCTGCCTCTGTGAAGCCCCAGTGGGAGGGTGGTGAGGTGGGACCAGGAAAAGGGAAGAGGCAAGAGGACAAGCTGGCCCTTTAGGGCAAATTGCAAATCAGGACGAGCATCTGAAATGGCAAATCAGATACTTTTTCAATGTCAGATTTAAAGGCATGGACCAAGAGCACAGATCTCGCATGCTGGAGAAGAAAGAACTGGAGGCCAGAGACCCCAGACAGAAAACAGCTGAAAGAATGCAGCTCCTCTAAGGTCCTGCTGATAAAATCTGCTCTGGGACCAAAACCCTTCCTGGGAAACAACAGCCACAGCACCTTGATAACCTGTGTCTAGGACATTTGCTGAGCTCTGGCCTTTTCTTTCTCGTATTGCAACTGCAGGTGTAAAGAAATGGAAATGAAATTTCACAGCCAGGCAATGATCCAATATGCATGTTCCTCCCTGAAGATAATTGAAATAAGAAAACAGCACAAGAGAAGATGAAATCGGCTTATAAGACCCCAGGGAAATAGTCTCTAGTTCGAGTGTGAGGGGAAGAAGGCAGGAAAGTGTATCATCCTAGCAGCGGAGTAACAGCAACATCTTTGAAAGTGAAGGACAGATGTGTCTTTAACTGGGGGACCTGGGGACAGACACTGAGCCTTGAGCTTCCCAAGCCCTCTTCTCAGACACTCTTCAGCTGGCAAGAATTGGCTGCCTCTAGGTACAGGGGTTTCCAAGAAACTTTATCAGGGTCAAAGAGGAAGGGTGTGGTTGGCCTCCATCCTCTGACGTCATCCCGTCTGAGAATCCAGAAGAGGAAGAGAAGATGAGCTCTAAGTACAGAAATAGCAGGTTTTAGCAAGCCAAACCAGGCATTACCTTTGGGAGGAAGGAGAGCACAACCACAGCGCTCACCAAGGGAAAAATGGAGACAGAAAGGAAAGCCAGTCAGAAAAGAGTGAGCTCCAGGCTTCGTTGTTATACTCAAACCTGCCCCATGATAGATCTCAGGCAAGTGGGATTTTCCATGGCACGTCAAGAGTATAAACTGAAGAGTGAGTTACCATCCTATAAAAGAGATGAAGGGTTTGGGCATGCCCATGTGAATGAGAAAGGTTGTCTGTCAATGTGTATGTGCACGTGTGTGTGTGTGTATGTATGTGTGTCTGTGTGTGTGTCTGTGTGTGTGTATGTGTGCTTGCTTTCCCTACTGACTGGTCACAGAGAAACAAGGACCAGTTTGTCTACCTGCCAAAATCATTTCAGAGTTTGTTTAAAGGACTTTCAAAGAAGGAATAAGCTCCTTGTGGGGAAGGGATTAAACCTCATTCAACTTTTTGCCTGATTGTGTGGCATGGAGTAAACGTTTGCCAAAGTGAATGAGGGTTAGTCACCTGTTCTGGGAATTCACAGTGCCACCCTGAGGAAGTTTTTTTCCGTAATCCCAGCTCTGATCTTTGATCTTACTCCAGATTTCTGCTAGGCAAACACCTTTTGTTTTCACTCATTCATTCATTCATTCATCAGCTCTTTATTGGCTGCTTATTATAAGCCAGACACCGTCAGGTGTGGTTGTGAATGCTGCTAGGAACAAGTGGGAATTTTTCCTGCCCTCAAGAAGTCCAGAGTCTCTTGAGAAAGGTGTTGAACCAGGAGCTACAATTAAAAAAAAAAGCTGGGTACTGGGGACGCTGCAGGATGCAATGGGAGTGTGTGGCAGGGAGCCCCAGCATACGACAGAGGACTAGGGACAACCTCCCAGAGGCAGTCATGCTCAGGTGGCCACTGCAGGGTACTAACAGTCAGGAAAGAAAGGTGTGGTGGCAGAAAAGAGGAGAGCCACAGTAGTGGGACCACATACCCAGGTGCTATGGCTCAGAGGCCAGAAGGTGCAAAACCCAGGATGGCTGGTGCATGAGGTATGAGTGAGAGAGAGGTGGAGAGAGCGTGAACAGTGTTGAAAAACAAGGACTCAGAGGCACTGGAGAGCCATTATAAGATTTCAAGTAGAAAAATGACCCAATTAGCTTTCCAAAGCGTGGAGAATGGCAAGAGAAGATGGTGGTTTTGATTAGCGCAGTGGCAGGGTGAAGAGGAGACCTGGATGAACTCCAGAGGCATTATGGAGGTTAGAATGATGAGGACTGGGAGGCTGCCTGATCCTGCAGATGATAGAGTGAGACAAGCTGAGGTGACTTCCAAGTCCCTGACTGGACCACACACTAGAGTCACAGGTGGTTCCATTTATTAAGGTGAAAAACAATGGAGAAGAATCACTGGAGTTGGGAAAGTCTGGGGCACAAAAGGAGCCCCTGTTCAGCTTGGCACACATTGAATTTTATGAGATATTTGGGGTATCTATATCCAGCTGGATATATGGGTCTGTAGCTAACACAAAGTAATTGTGTATTTGAGATATAAGAGACCTGGGATGCTTGGAATTGGCTATGGAGGGTGTATGGAGAGAGGAGAGCCCAGATCAGATAAAGGAGCAAAAGTCGGCTAAGGAAAGTGTGCAGAAACAGCCATAGAGGTAGTAAAAAAACCAGTGTGCTGTGTGGTACCCTACCAAGGAAAGAGAGAGTTTCACCAAAGAAGACGTCATGGAAGGTCCGGGCAATACAAAGCCAGAGAAGGGTCTGTGGTAAGGTGATGGTGGATGCCAGACTGCAAGGGGGTTAAGCATTGAACAGGAAACAAGGACATGGAGCCTCCACTGAAGAAGTTAGGTGTGAAGAGGAGGACAGTGTCAAGGTAGGAGCTGGAATGGAGGAACAGAGGAGCACCAGTGGCCCCCAGTCACAGAAGCCTGAAACTTCCTGGCAGTGACAAGATTCGGTTAGTTTCTGACATCTGATAACTCAAATCCTACTACGTCATGACTTTATACAGTTCCTGCTCTTTCTGGAATGCAAAACACTTCCTGTTTCCTCTTTGTTCTCATTTTATACCTGTGCAGCAAAAGGAGCGCAATGTTATGTTCTTCCTCTTGCGGGTGAGCAAACGCAGGCACAGAACGCGTCTGCTCCGTGAGCCTGTGGACCTGTGGACGGGCGGTGGAGGTGGGAGGCCACTCTGCAGGCCCCCTGCCTCCCTCAGCACCTCTCTCGTACCTGCCTCTGCAGGCCACATGGCACACTCATGGTAGCTACGCAGCAGTCATTTAGGGACTCGGGGTCAACTTGGGCCCAAATCACTTGACCTACAGGAGCTTGCCCTGCTCCCCTGTCTGTTTCAGGAAGCCTGGTAAAAGTCTTGGCAAATATCAGAGCCCAGAAACAGAATCTGGTCCTCGTCATCCCATCTGTGCTGAGCTGTGGGAGGGAATCTTACACAAACCTCCCCCTCCTAGAGCCAGACACTCAGCAGAGCTCTGACCCCTAGTGCCTGCTCCAGGGGCTGAGGGAGGGGGTGGAAGTGGGCCCCCAGAGCTCACAATCAGGGCTGCAAACAGAATGCAGACCCTTTCTCCCCCTCTGCCCCAAGAGCTCTCTGAGGAGCCAGGTCTACCCTGCCTGAGGTGGTTAGGCGCCGTCGGTCCCACAGGTAGGGATGGATTAAATACTCTTGGCTGGGTTCCACCTGGGGCTGAGGGGTCCACAGCTCCCAGTGTCTCATTGATTTCTGGGGTGAGTAAAGGAAGCTAAAGGCTGCTGCAAAAATCACAAAAGCGGGCTACCATCCACTCATTTTACCACACGTTAATCAATGTGATTCTACGTGATTCTCAAAAGGGCTGTCACTGCCCCACCAAAGGGCATTTGGAAATGTGTCAAGGTGTTTCTGGTTGCCATGGTGACTGGAAGGGGATGATGCCACTGGCATTTAAAGCTTGCAGTGCATCCTGTACCACTAAGAACCATCCCATCCCAAGTTTCCCTGCTAAGGAAAGCTCAACCCCAGCTGAGGACTGACAGCGCACCGTTGACTGGACGTTCCGGTACGCTTGGAGGAAGAAGTCATAGATAAGCAAACACTTGCCTCTCCTGCCCTAAACATGCTCTCTTTTTTTTCTCCAGTGGCCCGCACAGCTGTGGGGGTTATCTGGGCTTGGGTGGGCAATCATGACCCTCAGCCTGCCAGAGAATGTCCTGCTTTCTCAGACTCTGTGGGCTGCCTGATTCTAACCACTGACCCTCACTCCTGACACTTCTCCCTTCGTATCCCTCACCATCCATGAAAGGCACCTTAGCCAAAAGAAGGACAAAGCCTGCTCCTTGCAAGGCAGCATCTTGGAGTCAGCAGCATGTTCCCGGTCAGCTGCTGTGTGCCCTGAGCAAGACATGAACTTCTCTGAGCCACACCTCCTTGTTCCCAGCACCCATCTAAACAGGGGAATAGACATTGACCTCTCACTGCCGAGGGTGCATGTGGGCTATCCTGGAGGACATGAACAGGACTTGGGCCCCTTCCATCACAGTGGCTGTGTGTGTGTTGTGGGGGGCACCGAGACCAGATGGATGGGGGGCTGTGGGCTCTGTTAGGACAGTACTCCTGGAGTCCAAGAGGAGACCAGGCCCAGACACTTCTGCCCCCAGCCCTGACTTGCATGTATCATCCTCCCGCCTCCTGGCCAGCTCACAGCACCTAACCCAGACAGTCATGAGCTGTGCTCAAGAAGCTTGGCATAAGCCTCCCAGAGCTGACAATGATCGAAGACAGATGTATGCCGTCAAAGAATACTAACAGGGATCATGAAAAGGAATAGCACGCTTGCATGTGCAGAGAGACAGGAGCTGGGAGGGGAGCGGTGGAGGCTGTTTCAAGAGCACAGGCAGGCACCAGATGCAGGCCGCGTGATGCCGTGGGCAGGGCAGCCCCACTGGAAGATGTTTCCACGGGAAGAGGGGCTGTGCTCACTGCAGGGGGTTGGAGTCCAGTGCTCCCATTTGCTCCACACACTAGGCTCCAGCTGAGAATGCTGTTCTGGCCAGGAAGGGATCCTAGAGAGTACCCATCCACTGCCCAGTCTCACCTACAGAGAAAATGAGGCTGGAGAAGTGAAATGCCTAGGCCGTAGGGATGCAGCCTCATGGCAGGGCCAGGACAAGCACTCTGGGCTTCCAAGCAGCCTTCCACGCCTCCCCACCAATGCGCCGCTCTGCTCGCTGTACCTTCTGGGCCTCTCTGCCCTCCCAGGCCCTCTGCTTTCCAATACCCTCTGTCTACTTCCCTTTTCCCTGCTGGCTGTCCTCCTTGTTTTCCCTACACAGCTCTCAGAGACTCCCAAATTGTTGGAAGAGCAAGGCAGGCATTGTGCTAAAAACATCAAAAGCTGAAGTGAGCCAAGGAAAATGAGATGCTTTCCTCCTTGGCTGTTATTGTTGCTGGCGTGGATGGAGACCCCACATTGAGGCCCTGCCCCTAGGCCTCCTCAGCCCAAAGGGAACTGATTGTGTGTTAGCACACAGCTCACCCTGCACTCTGTGGGTATGTGGAGGAGTTACAGGTCCCCAACATCTTTCCTTCCCATTGTGGGTTGAATTGTGTCTACCACCAAGATATGCTGGAGTCCTAACGTGCTAGTACTTCAGAACGGGATCTTATTTGGAAATAAGGTATTTACAGAGCTGATCAAGTTAAAGTGAGATCATTAGGGTGGACCTTAATGCAATAGGGCTGACATCCTCCTAAAAAGGGACATCTGAACACAGACATGCACAGAGGGAAGATGGCGTGAGGCAAAGGAGAAAGCCATGTGAAGACACAGAATCTGACAGATGCATCTATAAGCCAAGACATGCCAGAGATTACCAGAGGCTAGGAGAAGGCATGGGGCAGCTGCCCCCCCAGGGCCTTCAGATGAAACACGGCCCTGACCACAACCTTGATCTTGGACTTCTGGCTTCCAGAACTGTGAGACAATACATTCCTGTTGTATTAAGCCACCCAGTTTGTGGTGCTTTCTTATGGCAGCCCCGGGAGACTCAGACACTTCCCAACTCTCCAGGGTAGGCTTAGGCTACCTGCTATGCCCAAGGGCCTCACCGTATTGTCTACAAGAGGCAATGAATGGTTGCGTTTTTTGGTTAACCTGCCACAGAGCACAAGCCAAATCATGCAGGCCTTGGATCAAAAGAGCTCCTGGAATCTGTCTAGGAAACTCAAACTGTACCCTACACAGTTTCCCAACATCTTCCTCCCTCCTCCCCAACAAGCCATTCAGAAAGTCTTGGTTGCTGGGCCGCACCTAGTCTTCTGGGCCAGGGAGATGTTCACGACAGATGGCCCCCGTCTGTGATCAGCTGGGGAAAAGATCCTGAACAAGTGGGAGGCGCGAAGGGGCACGAGACTAGGCAAATGGGGGAAGAAAATCCTCTCGCTACCCAAAACATCTGTTGGGAGAGCGAATACCGGTAAACATGGATCAAAGAGATTTCTATGCAACAGAGAGAACAGTTTTACAATGCAGTGCACAGATAAAGCCAACTGGAAAAGCTGACCAGGTTCCAGTTCTTCCCAACTGGAACAAATAAACTGATAAGGAGAGAGAGTCCAAGAGGGATGGGAAAGAGAAGCGTGCACATGTGGGCAGATCTGGAAACCAGAGGAAAGCCTACAGTCTGTAAAACAGCAGCGTTCTTAGGAAAGGGGAGGCAGGATGACAGGAAACACCGAAGGTGAAGAGAGAGCTGGTATCAGGGACTGGAAAAAAAGTCTCTGCAGTAAGTCACACATACACCACAGTGCTAAATATGCTTGTAACAGGCTTTGGGAGTCAAAACAATAGGAAAATAGATATTGAAAATGTTCATCATTGTTATTAATTTATTCTGTTCAAAGTTAATTTAATACACCATATATTAAATGCTTCACATATACCAGGCTTTGTTCTAAGCATTCTACATGTGTTCAGTTATATAATCCTCATACAATCCCATAAGGTAGTTACATTATTATCCCCCATTTTACAGATGACAAACTTGAGGATGACAGATGTATACAGGATCTTACTTGGTCGCCTGACCAGTAAGTGATGGAGCTGGGATTTGAAGTGAAGTCAGCCTGGCTCCTGCCCCAAGGTTCTTTTCCACTGCTCTATATGAGATGTGCACTTAGCTATAAGGTCAGGGTGGTGAGTGGGGGAGAGAAGATAGGAGAAGACAGTCTGAAAATTAGACCAAGAAAACACATATGCTTAGAGGAGCAGCTAATGTAGCTAAGGGGAGGTGACAGTCTTTCTCATAATCCTTGGTGCTCTTCCCAGGGCTGCCCCAGGTGGGGTGATGTGTGGGTACACGAGGGCTGGCCAGCGAGCCTTTCTGCTATCCTGTGGTAACCATCAGCCCCGGCTCCCCACTCAGAGCTGTCAGGGCTTTCAAGAATAACCACCTTTCTTTAAAATGTTATCATCTTCAAGCTTGGAAAGGTAACTTCTGGAAGTCCATTCTGAGAGACTAACCAGAGAGATACGTGTATTCAAATGTATGTAAAAGGATGGTAACTGTAGTATAAAAAGCGTGGCCAAAATGAAAATGTGCCACAGAAGCAAAATGGTAAAAGAGTGTAGTACATGATGGAATATTATGCAGTGAAAAATCACCTTATGCAAAAATAGTTAAAGGCATGGGGGAGATACATACAACGCAATAGTGACTGGAAAATGCCAGGTAAAAAGTGTTTATATAGTATGATGAGCCCCTTATTTATAGAAAGGAGCTGGGCATGGCAGCTCACACCTGTAATCCCAGCACTTTGGGAGGCCGAGGTGAAAGGATTGCTTCAGGCCAGGAGTTTGAGACCACCCTGAGTAACACAGTGAGAGCCCGTCTCTAGCCAGGCATGGTGGTGCGTGCCTGTAGTCCTAACTATACTGGAGGCCAAGGCGGGATGGCTTGAGCCCAGGAGTTGCAGATTGCAGTGAGCCATGATTGCCATACCACCACACATAAGTTTAGAAGACAAAGTAAGACCCTGTCTCTAAAAATAAAATAAATTTAAAAAATAAAAATAAAGGAAATACCTATATGTAGACACAGATACAAAGACACACAGACACACACACACACACAGAGAAAGAATGTCAAAAGGTATTGATGGTATTTCTTGTCATGGTTTTGCTCTTTATTCTTTTCCCATTTTCTTAACTCTCTATGTTGAACATGTGTGAGAACAGATATTTCCTTCAAAATCCGAAAGAATGCTATATGTCACAACTACTTCTGGAAGGACCCCCAAAGCCCTAGCTGTTATCTTTCTACTTCCTACTGACTAGGTTCAAGAAAGAGGTACTTCTGACAGCCCCAATCAGTTCTGTGGTACTTCTTTGACTTTAAGCTTAATCCAGGGAAAGCCAAAAATCTTGAATTAAGGAAGCAAATGCTTTGTGTTTCAGATTAGATTAAAAGAACTAAATATATTGACCATAGCTGCTGATTTAAGGACCATGGTTAGGAGGCAGAGTAGGATGAGGCTACCCTGAAGAGGGGTACAGTAGCTCACTGCGGCTGTGCTTAAAATTACAGCAGGAAGGTGTAAGGCACTGGGGAGGGGTTGAAGAGAAGGAATATCGTTTAAAAATAAACAAGAAGGTAGTGTGAGACAGTGGTTAGGACTGTCTGAACTCTGGAATTGGAAAAGAGTCATCCTAAGCTTGGTGCCACCACTTCCTAGACATTTAACTTTGGATGAGTTACTTGGCCATTTGACAAACCTTTACTAAGTAACTACCAGGTGCCATGTAGTAGTCCAGGTGCTGGATATACAGCACTGAAGCAAGGATACAAAAAGCCCTGTCCTCACAGAATTTACATGGTCATAGAAAGAACAGACCATACGTTAGAGAAACAAGTAAAACATAGTTCCTCAGATGATCTTAGGTGCAATGTAAAAAATGAGTGGAAGTTTCAGTTGCTTTGTCTGCAAAAGTGAGATAATAAAATCACTATTTAATCAAGTTCTGTGAGGATTCGTGAGATCACACACAGAGGGTCGAGCATGGTTCCCAGTTCAATAATTATTATTCACAACCATTATTTTGAGAAGAAAATGATGAAATCGATTCTTGTTGTCTGAGTGACAATGCAGGGAAATTTTAAGAAATGGCTGCAACCATTCAGAAGTTGCAGAGGCAATGTGGTGGGAAAAGTCAAACCGATAGCACTGTAGCAGGGTCTTGAGTTTCCTAATGGCCAAAACAAAAAGCAAATTTCTCTTCACTTTGGGGTTTATCCAACCCTACAAGAAGTCAGAGAAATCCCCAATCATTTCTATCACTTAATAAAGGCAATATCTGCTCTTCTGTATCTCCACTCCAAGATGGAATTTAACAAGATACGAGATCTGGGTTTCACCTGTTCCCATGCTGCTCCATCATTATTTCCTCTGCCGTGTTTCTCTAAGGGTGTCTAGACATCAAACTGTGTTCTTGGAGAGGCCCAGAGGAAGGGCTGTCTGTTGCTCCTCTAAATCCACACATTTTGGACCATCTGGGAGTCAAAAGATTAGTTAATGTACCGGAGTGGAGCCAGACTACAGACCCGATGCAGAGTCTCACTCAGCCTTTAAGGACAAACCCCAGAATGCAAGCTACCTCTGACCCTTGCCCCAACCACTAGGCCAGTGGCCAGTGATTCTCCAGGGAAAGGCAGAAAAAAACAATACCCTGGCTAAGCAGAAGGAAAAACTTTCCAGAAGTCATGTTTTATAAGTCTTGGATTCCTGCCTCCTGGAGGAGAAGAAATCATCAGAGTCTAGGAAAGGGCACAAAGAGAGATGTGTGTATATTTGTATGTACGTGAGCCAGCAAATGCATGTGCGAGAATGTTTCAAGTGACTAAATGCAGGGTTGAAATCAGATGAATTATCCTGGGGTTTCAAAAGCCAGTAGCTTACTGTTGGTGGACCTCAGAGGGGCTAAGTGATTTGTCTGCACTTGACACCAAAGAGGATGGCTTGTTAGCGCATTTCTCACTCCCTCAAGACCAGGTTTGGCAGAGCTCTATAAACTTGGGAGTCAAGAAGGTTAGGATGTTCTCTGAAGCCCTGCCCATACTCCAGGTAAATCCTTTCTTTGCTGGGGCTAGGATAGCAGCAAGATAGCAAAATGCACACCAAATGCTAAATTCAAAGAAATCATTCGGGAAGGCTGGATCTCAAGCACGACAACCTGCAAAACGTAGAACCTTATGAGATGGAGCACAGTGTTAAACGAAGACCAGATGAGAAGACCCCTGGGGAAGTTTCTAAAAAGTTCAAAGAACACACTGAAAGCAGAAAAAAAAGGAGAAAAGCCATGAGGGTGTGCAGTATACTCTTTCTCCCAAAACCTCGATGCCCTGGGAGGGGCTGAGGGGAAGCTGCCCTGAGACAGAGCTCCTTTAAATGCTCTGTGTACACTCCCTCCCTTTCAGCGATATTGGTCAAGCCCCGGACACTCCACACTTGTTTCCACCCCTGTGCTGTCTGTGCTATCCCCATCCCTTAAAATAGGCTTCGCTGATCCCGGGCTCTCCTCGGTCACCCATCAGAAGTCTTAGAACTCCAAGTGCCCTCTGTGTGCTGCATTCCACGGTCCTAGTCATTTCCATCTTGAGGGTTATTCAGGCGGGGTTGTCTTATTTCCCTACATGTACTATAAGTTCTTGGAGGTGAGGAACCATGCATTTTTGTATTCCTCTCCAGCACAGAACACAATACCTTACCATATCAAGAACTCAGAAGTGGCTTTTTTAGAAACAGAGTTTATGCCTGTGAAGTCACTGGGCAGAGTTCATTTTTCACATTAGATAAATGAAGCATACTGAACATTCTGACTATTTTTCTTTCTCTGTGCTCCTAGTAACAGCACACACAGTTCTCTCAGAAACTGTAAAGTAAGTCAGCTCTTTTTGGTAGGCCTTAGGAATCCAAGAACAATGGGATAGCTTCCTTCTGGGGAAGGAAGCTCCTTCTTCCATTATATCTTTCTTGCCCTCGCTCTCCACCACTCATCCATCAGCAAGTCCTTCCAGTCCTACTCCCAAAACAATGTAATACAATTATAACTGTCAAGGCTTGACAATAAGAAGGGGGACTTTCATTGGCTAGAAGCTATGAGAAATCCTTCAAAGAAGGTAAACATTCAGGACACGAAAGCCCATATAAAAAGCTAAAGCCAAGCACAGAAGCCACATCCGAGGCATGTCAGAGACTCTGCCACAGAAGATAAGCTGGCAATAAGAATTAGCAACCATCCAACTCAGGAGAGCCTGCACCATGAAAAGAAACAGCAAACTCCACCAGTAGAAAAGCCAAAGCCCAAAGAAGAGATGAAAAGAGCAGTCAGAAAGGAGTGTGAGGATTTAATAATCTCAAAGACGTGAAGCACCGTATCTACAAAATGGGACTATGGATGTTTCAAGGATATTTTCATAAATGAAGTAAACAAAAAAGTCAGAGGTCATCGTGGTAGGGGACTCTATTAGATTTGCAACCAGATCTATTCTCGTGTAAGAGGAGAAGCTCTGTTTCACAGATACAGATGCAAGTGTGTGCAGAGAGTTCATCTAGAGCAGCTGGGGGCGAAGTAGGTGACTGGGTTGGCAGAAGGGGTGGGCAACTCATACTGAAATAAACCCAGGATTCCTGGACACCATTTTTACGGTGCAGTGCATTGCCCATGACCCTCACTAAGCTACCCTGAGTTTCTTATCCCAAGATGACATTATCAGAAATAGGTAGACTGATACATTCTTATTCTTTGAAGCCAGGCTGTAACATTTCTTCCCATTTCTTACAGTGCTTCCTCAAGCTTCCTAGAAACAATCAATGTTTTGGCAACAACTAGGTACCCACAGTGTCTTGTCGGGGAACTTTATCCCAGTCTGACTTGGAGAAGAGCCATCTTCCAAACAGAGCAATGTACTATTCACATAGGAATGTATCAGTTGAAACCATAACATATATTTGTAACTTACAGCTTGCCAAGCGTGACCCTACGCATCATCTCATCTGAAACCCTAATTAATTGTGTTAAGTAGGTAGGGTTTATTATCCCACTTTACAAAAGAAGAAGCTAAAGCTTTGAGAGGTTGTGCCTACAGTGATTGACAGAAATGGAACGAGAACTTGGGTCCTCCTGCTTAAGGGTTAGTTCTCTCTCTGTTTCACTCTAATGATGTTTAGCTCTATGGCAGAAATAGCCTGAATAACGTTTTTCCTTAAATGTGCGTAATCCCATAGGGGAATGATTGAAGGATCACTCTTAACTCCTCTTTCAGTCATTGTGCCTAATAGTCCTTAATACTATAGTCAACTTTTTACTCAATTCACGGTCTCTTATGAGCATGTTCTAGATTAGACTTTGAAAAACAATAAATTGCCCAGTATCCATACATAAATGCTTCTGTTCATTGTTCTGCTCCCTCCTAGAAACATTACAGTCCCTTGATCCAAAAACAAAAGCAACAGCTGAACGTGATGCTGTATACTTGGGGTGGGATGGGGCAATGGTGGCAATTACACATAGCCAAGAGAAACTTACTTACATGATAGACACAGAAATAGGCCTGCGTTTTTCTGCTTCCACTGCTCTCAGCAGGGCTCGTCTCTGTGATGTGCAGTTCACTTAGCAGTACCTGGTGCAGAAGAAGCCTGTCCCCACCCCCTGCCCACCACTGCAGATCATGGTTGTACCACCACCCAGCCTGCTCTCTCAGGCTACCATCCGGTCTTCACATCAGGTCGGCGTGGCTCATTCCAAGCATTATGTTCCTAAACTACACATAGGCCACTCAGCAGTCTGGAGAATCCCCAAGTCCAAAGCTCTGACTGAAGCATACACTCAGCAATGGGTACTAGACATCCGGCTCCAGTATGCCTGACAGAATACATGGTAGTATCTTTTGCAAAAGTTGTAAATGAGAAACCCAGGGATTACAATGATTCCATATGGTCCACTTTACAATTTGGGAATATAAACTTAACTTTTTCAGGTCTTGTTTTTTCAGCCTCCTTCTCTGAACCTCTACACCCCGTCTGTCCTGGAAGCCATGGCTTTCTAACAGGGAAATGATAAGGAAGCGATCTACTATTTTCTCAATATAAAGGCCTGTTGGTTAAAACATGTCCTCAGGTTGGGCATCCTGGAAGGACCAGCCCAAGATTGCTGAATCCACAAAACAGAGAGAGGAGATAGGTGCTCTCCTTCCCATTGAGCCATCAGTGCCAGAAATCAGCAGCCCTGAGCTAACCCTAGAGGAAGGCATCTGGCTGATATGCAAATTATCGGGGGAGAACCAGTGTAGGAAATCTGATCATTCAGAGATCACAAACCACTTTGCATTATGAATGCATTATGTAAACTGTATACTCAAGCCTGGTATAACGTCTGCCTCTGTGAGTTGTTGGGGGGAACTAAGGAGATGACACATGCAAGCCTAGTGTAATAACTGCCTGGTATAATACCTGCTTCTGAGAGTTGTCGGGGGGAACTGGAATGACACGTATAAGAGGTGTCTGCACGTTGTTACTGCCCTATGGATGCTGGTCTTTCTCCCCACTGTTCCCTGCCATTCATCCATAATGCCGCCTTCAGCAGAAGAGAGATGGTGAGCATTTCAGAATCTGCTAAGAACCTGTCCTGTCCTCCTAGCCTTCAATTTCCGAGGCAAATGCTGGATTTGTAGGGGATAGGAGGGCTCAGCCCAAATTAGTTGAACATCCTTAGTAGAACTTCCTTAACTAAGTGAGGAGTTCTCATCAGCACGCTGAGGTGATGATGGGACAGATATCATGGCAAAACTACCAAAAGGCAGGGAGGAGGGCAGAGTAGGTTAGTAGTGTCAGCTAGTGCTTTTCAACATGGCTGTACATTGCAATCACCTCGTGAGCTTCTGACTCAACTCTAGACATTCAAATTTAATTGGCCTGAATGACATCCTGAGCAACTACCACTGTTAGCCAAAGTTAAAGGATCTCAAAATGCAAGGTGAGATTGGAATAGTCAGGACATGGGAGAGCAAAGATGCTAGAGGTCCTCTTTGGCTCCCTTTGGCTTTACCAAGGAGCATTCCCACCTTCCAAGCAACTGGATGGCACGCGGGGTGTCAGTCTGAGTCTCTGCCACACACATTTTCCTTATATATGCTAAATAATGTGACCTTGCAAGAAATTCTCTAGATATCTACTACTGACCAAAAAAAAGTTTGATAGCGCTTGGTAATTTTCAGGAGACTTTGAAACTTTAAAAACACACACACACACACACACACACACACACACACACACACACACACACACACTTTAATTCACAGGAATCATCTATGGGTGGATCAGATGTCCAGAAATCTGGGACCACTTCATAGGCTCAAGAAACTTTACCATCTGTTCTATTCCATGATGAGCCTATGAAAAGGTCTTCCATGCAAGCAGTCCTCTCTGGAGGAAGTCACTGCCATAGTTTCAAATGTTCTGGGATGTGATTTCAAAAGCCATCTTTTTTGATCCTGTATGAAATTAAATTAGGATGGAAATGCATAGAAGAAGGAAAAAGTTTCAGAGGTCCTCCCCACTGCCAACTACCCTAAAGTATCAGATATTGTAATCCATGTGTCCTCACCCAGAGCCACTCTAATGAATGCATTGCTCCCTGGCCTGCCAGGCTGAGATAATCACCCCCTGGTGCTAGTACTGGTCAAAGTAATCAGAGATCAAATCAGGCTTGCTGGGTTCCCTTTGCATCTCAACCATTTGTTTGCTCATTCATTAATTCTTCCATCAATCCAACCATCAACCATTTCTTTCTTCACTGAACAACTCTTTATTAAGAGCCACATTGCAGCCTGAGGGATCTTTTTAAAAACAAAAGCTCGATTGCGCCCTCAGTGTCTTCCATAGCTCCCATGGCCCTGGGACAAAAAGTAAGCCCCCGGTTGGCTTCTGCCTACCTCTCCACCATACAGTCCACATTAGTCCACATTGTTGCTCTCTGTTCATCCCTTCCCCTGGACTTCTTTCAGTTCTTGAAGCCCCTGCTTTCCCTCACCATGGAGTCTCTTCCCATGGAACATCCTCTACCTGTACCTTTACCCCATCTCCTCCCACTTTCATCAGTGATTACAAAACACATTACAGGTCACCAGGAAGTTTCCTAGTTACTTCCCTAGGTTGTCTGGCTCCATGTCTATTGCTGGGAACTCCTGCTTTCTTTCCACATGGGTTGGTTTGGGGAGAATCTCCCTTTATCTCTGTCCCAGCCCCTGCTCATGTTCTCTCTCTGTGGTTAATAGTCACAGACATCAGCATACCACAGGAAAACACATGATCGACAATTGGCATCTTTCTCCAATTCCCTAACATACTTTTTTTCTCTTTGTCCAAAAGCTGACCTTCTCTAATGGCTCTATCCTTGACTGTGCCCCTGTCGAACAGTCCCCCCAAAGAACTAAGGAGACTTGCTGTAGACAGACAGTAACTTTATACAGCTGCCCCAAAAGGAGATGTAAACATGGAAGTGGGGAATGGGAAGATGTATTCTTGATTCAGACAAGAGCCAAAAAGTAAAAGGGAAATGTCAGAGGATTACAGTGACGAGCTGAGGTCCCTCAACCTGTAACCCAATCCAAATTCAACTAGATTTCCTAGACTTGATAATAGACCACAGTCTAAAATATCTTTATCTTTTGTGCTCTCTCTCTTCCCCCTCTCCCTCTTTTTTTTCTTCTCTCTCTCTGTCATGCACACACACACATCAAAAGACAAGAATATGCAATAAACACACTGGAGATTTCCTTGGTGGTGGTTTAAATGCTAAGAAAGAGAAAAAGAGACAAGGAGTGAATGAGTTATAGAAAACCATCTTTTCCCCCATTTTAATCCACAGCCATCAAAAAGTCTCAAATCTCAAAGAAAACCTCCATAAAAACAATCACAAAATGAATTCCAGTGTGAAGGAACCTTAGATTTGAGCTATGAACAATGCTGGACTACTAATGCAGTTACTTTGGGGGAGATATCTTGTACTCAAAGCACCATGCACATATATTTTTGGAAGGAAAGTCCAGGAAAGCTCTGGAGAGGAGTAGCATGCAGAGGCCGCATGGAACATTTCCTCACTTTGTATTTTAACAGCACCCAAAATTCCTCTGGGGAAATTCTGCCTTTCCCACTGTGTGCAGGGTCATCATCACAGGGTCCTGAACCCAGGTATCCTTCCCTCACAGGATCCAAGTGACTCTGTTGCTCTTGACAAGTGGGAAAGCCAGGAAACCAGTTTCCACTGCATGCAAGAGTGGTACACTCCCAGGGTCAGAGATGGGAGGGCCCTTACATGACAAGAAGACCAACAGCCTCACTTTGAGGATATGGAACCCAAGGCCCTGGGTCACAGAGCAGGGCTGACAGAAGCTGGACTAGACCTCAGGCCCTCCAGGTTCCTGAGTTTCCAGTTCACAGCCTGTCTCACAGCATTGTGCAGCTCTTAAAAGCCTCGTCCCAAACCCTGGGGTTGCTAAAGGAGACCCACATTTGTCTTTCCCAGATCCCCCAGCCCACAAGGGCTCCTCCTTCCTCCAAACTCCCAAAACCTCTGTAGTCCCTACCACCCAGATACCTCTTACCAAATATCTACTGCCACATCCTGCGGTCTGCTTCTCTGCAAATCTACCCTGTATTCCCAAGCAGACTGCAAGGCAGTTGAAGGTAAGACCTTGCTTTGTATCTCTTGGTATTCCACACGGCACCTAGCACAGCGGCTAGCAAAACTCAGTGGCAGCAGAGTGCCCCTTATGATAATACTTCGCAAACAGAGAAGAAAACCATCCAACAGACGTGTTGTTTTTTGAAGGCTTCCTTCTAAATTCTAAAATAAATTACTAAATAGGACTCCATGTCTGTTTCTCCTGGTGTCCGGATGAGAAAAATATTAATGCCTCCTTGAGCAGGAGGGACTCCGAGGACAGAAGTGGACAGTAGATGGCAGTCTGTTGCTGTGTCAGAAGTGGTCACAGAGACAATACATGCTGTGTAATCAGGCAGGAGGTAGAAGTACAGCTTAGGGGACTGAGGTGGACTCACTCCCACCATGCCATGAGCAGGGATACTTCTGAGAAGTACACCCGTAAGTACACACACCTTCACCTCCCCCAAGCTCCAACACCTGTGCAACATGCATGTTCCCCCCGACTTTCCCCATAAGAACCAAGGGCTCACATCACAATGGTCTCTAAGCATCCATCACCCTAGCCATTGGAATTCAGGGACAAGAAAATCACTGTCATGTGGAAGTGGTGACCATTCCTGGACCCTCCAGCTTGCTCCTGAACCAACAGGATTCTCTATCGTGGCTCATACTAAAAAACAACACCTGAAGTGGGAACCTTGCATTCCATCTTCCTTGCTTCCCTTGTGCTCCCTGGAGCACTATGACTGTACCTGTCTGTCTCCTTCATCAGTTTCCAGACCCCAAGGTGGCCACCGCCACATTCATCTCTGCATCTTCTCCAACACCTAGCACATGGCCACCAACAGGATGCTTAATAAGTAATCTTTACACATGTGTTCTGAGTTGTTTTCCAGTTGTCTAAGGGGGGGATTACTCTAATGCATATGGAATGACATCCAATTCCCCGTGACCAAGAGCCCCGATTTGCAGAGGAACTGTGCAGGTTAAGACATGGGGAAGAAGGGTCTCTAAAAGGGAGTAATAACAGCCTTTTCTGGCCAGCAAGCACTGAGCATTCATGACCTTAGCCTTGGGACAGGCCAAAAGGGAGATAAAGGTAACATAGTTTTGAAGCCCTGACAAGGTACACTACCTCTCTGAGCCCAGTTTCTGGCACTGCCTCATTGCTACTGCACATTCTGAGTTCACGATGACCAGTCATGCTGTGTCAGAAGTGGCCACAGAGACAATTCATTCACTCAACACATTCCTGTGGCTGTCACTATTCAAGGTGTTGAGGGACACAAAAATGAAAACAACAGATCCCTTTCTCTGCGAAGTTCATATTCTAGGAATGCAAGTTAAACACAGGCTACTAAGTGGTATAACATTGGGAGGCTGGGAAGGGAGCCCCAGGCTCTCTAGGGAAATGCAGGGAGGCTTCCCAGATTAAGCAAATACGTGAAGGATGATTTTAATGTCATTGGTGATGATGGAGGGGTAAGCATTTGAAACACAATATGTACAGAATATATCCTCTGATGCTATCTCCAATTCAAAAAATAGACGTATCACTTGTATAGAACATTTCCCTCTATATTTAGGCTTTTTGAGGTATCCCCCTTCTCCATCCATGCATTTGTCCAGATTTTTCAACTAGCCCCCAATTCCCACAATTTAATTAATGATAGGTCAAGAAAGGCCTTAGAGATAAGCAAAGCCAGTAGCTCTTAACAGATAAGAAAGTGAGACCTAGTGTGGTTCAGGGCCTTCCCAAAAATTATAGTCAGCCTCTGGTGGAGTTAGAGGTGGAGTCTAATCTCTCTGCTCATAGTTTGGGATCGCTCTGATTTAGCTTATTGAATTCAGCTGCCCACAGACAATTTTAATCCCCGCATAAACCTCTCCCATACTCCCAACTTCCAATCCAAGATCCGCCATGAATCTGGCAAGCTTGCTCCTTGAGTGCTTCATAAACATGCACTCATCCATATGTTCAATGACTTATCTGGCATCACATAACTTAATTTCCTCCTCCACCCCTCCACATCTCTCCACATAAGTCCTCCAGCCCAGCAGGGATACCTGAAAATCCCAGGCATGGGCCACAGTGTGAGGCCGAGGTAGCAGCAGAATCATGGAAGATGCAATGCATCACACTGGTCGGGTCCTTGTGACCCTCTAGTGAGTTCAACTCCTCCCTTTTCCAGGAAAAGAAAGGAGGCCCATGGAGGGAAAGTGATGTGCTTAAAGTTGCACAGCTAGTCTGGGCTCTCTGCAGGGGGAATGTGGTGGCAGGCTATTTAAGGTAGCCAGGTGGGTGTTAGAAGGACTGGGCTTCTTCCCCACCATGGGACACACCTGTTGGGAAAGCAGGTGATTTCTAGAGCTGTGTCTTCCTCTTGAACAAAGTGGAAGTACCTTATGAACTATTCGGAACAGGTCCCCTAGACATGGGATGGAGTTAATATCAGGCTGAGAACTTGAAACAAACTCCCTACGGGATCATTTGGAGCCAAAGGAGGATATATTTAAATGCTAGGATCTTAGATCCAGAAACAGAAGGAAGGGGGAAGTAAACTGCAAGAACCTGGCTATCAGTTTTGTTTTTGTTTTTGTTTTTGAGATGGAGTTTCACTCTTGTTGCCCAGGCTAGAGTGTGATGGCGATCTTGGCTCACCACAACCTCCACCTCCCAGGTTCAAGCGATTCTCCTGTCTCAGCCTCCCAAGTAGCTGGGATTACAGGCATGTGCCACCATGCCCAGCTAATTTTGTATTTTTAGTAGAGATGGGATTTCTCCATGTTGTTCAGGGTGGTCTCGAACTCCCAACCTCAGGTGATCTGCCCGCCTCAGCTTCCCAAAGTGCTGGGATTACAGGCGTGAGCCACCGCGCCTTGCTGGCTATCAGTTTTCGAAACACTATATACTCCACGTAAAGAAAAAAGTTGTCACCCTACATATGAAAAGTTATTTTAAGCAAAGTAGACACATAATTTGTGAGTACCTATGGTCTAATAGGCATTTGGTTAGTGTTCAACATTTATTTGTACATGCAAATTCCTGTAAGGAACAGAGCAAAGTCACCTCTCATTAACTGTCTTGACAATGCATATGTGGTAGTGATGGTGGGGGAATCTCCTACCATCACTGGGAGAGGAGGAAGAAGGAATGAGCCTTTAGTCACAACCTTCAAAGAGGGCAACATCCACCCCAAGAACCTGTTTGGCTTCTCTACTTCTGGTACTGCCCAGAGAGTGGTGTGCAGTGGCAAATCCTTGGCTGGAGGTCTCTACAGTTGCTCTGCTCTGTATCAAACACAGCCTGGGGACCTCAGTCTTTAGCAGCGACCCCTGCTCCGCAACTTCCCGGCGTGAAATCTATCTTAACTTTGGCCCCAGTCTAAATGGTGTGAGCTCCCTAGGCTATCAAAGAAAGCCAACTTCCAAATTCTAAAGAGACCTCATGCTCTCCATTCATATTCTTTTTCACTTTGATTCTGTGCAATTCCAGGACTCAAGAATGCTGGGACCTACCACCTTTCATGGGCGTATGGGCGTATGGATCAAAACCAGATGTCCAGCTCCAATTTTATAGGGTTTACAAGGAGGCAACTGTGGCTTAAATCAATACCCATGTTCTGTAAGGGCAGATTCCCTTGTCAACAAAACAAGAAGTAAAGGGGGAGGGCCAATGGAAGCTGAGACAGATCTGACACATGCTTGCCAGAAGGTGGCTAAAAACCTAAACATTTGTCTTGCACATGAAAAGGAAGCTTCCGGGGGTGGGGAGCAGGTTACCTATGGGGTGACCAACTTTGCAGAAGGTGATGGACCCAGCTCCCATCTGGATGATATCACAGAACACAGAAAACAAAATCTGACTGGCAGGTGATGGGCTTGGGATGCCATGGGCTTTAGGCTGGAAAGCCAAGAACATCAGCATACCCCTTAACCTCACATAACCTCAGTACCCCCATCTATAAATGAGATTATTTTGAGTATTGAGATAATGTCATGTAATATCTGTAATAATGCCTGGCACCCAGTAAGTACTGAAATATTGACTGTCATCATCATCATCCATCATCTTAAAGATGGATGCTTGTCTTAGTCAGAGACATTGCCACTGAAACACATTCACGTGGAAGCTGAATGATTAGCACCAGGCCTATCAGAAAGCCAAACTCCACCCCTTTCAGCTCTGCACACCCTGTATAGGCTAAGCCAACGTCTAGAGCATTCTTGGCCAAGTGAAACACTCTGGCAAATTCTTTGCATGCCTTTCTGCCTTTGACTCAGCCATTCCCCAAAGATAAAAACAGGAGCTCATTAAGGGTGTGCCAGGGTGCACTCCAGGTGAGGCAATTAGCACTGATTAGGTAGGAGGATGTGGCTACTGTGGAATTCTACGGTGGCAGAGCTGGAATGGGACTGAGATATTCTCATTCAAGCCCTTCATTTACAGATGGCAAAGTCATGTCCTAGAGAGAATATCCAGGGTCACACAACAGCAGCTAATTAGTGACAGAGCCCAGTCACTGAAACTGGTCCCATACCTCCAAGTCAGTCAGCTGCCTGCTGCCTCATGCTACTGAAGGTCACCCTGGCCTGGGCTCTTGAGATTATTGGCTACTGTTTTCTGCAACAGCTCTGGCCTTGAATGTTCCAGAAACTTAAATCTTCCAAAAATTCCTAACTGAACAAACTTACAAAAAAATAGGCTCAGCAAATGTCTTCTCTGGAGACGTTACTAAAAAGTGAGCAATCACAACAGACCACACCAAATTTCACGCCAAAATCTGTTCTGCTTCAATGAAACCACAGTCAGTCAGACGTTTGTCCTGTGAGGATGCCCAGAGCCACAGGAAGCCCTTAGTTGTTCCCAGTTAATCCTGTTTGAGAAGGACCACAGCACAGATAAGGACATAAAAAGCAAATGCATTCTGACCATGTGGAGGTGTGTGCAACCTCTAGCCTCTCAGTATTTTTAGGTAAAATAAAAGACTGAGTTATGGAAAACTATTAGCAACAACAAAAAATATTTTAAGGCTCTGGGGCCATCTACATGTGTGCTCACAGGTTCTAAAATGAATTTTCTGAAAGACTTTTTTGGTCCAGCCTCAATCTTGTTAGAAATCCATCCAGGCAAGAATGAAGTAATATCTACACTGGCCTCATACTTCAAAGTTCAACATCCCCCATATAAGAATGATCTGAAAGAAGGTGTCCCCAACTTTTTCTCAAGCTGATCCACCTGTAAGAAGCAACCCAATGACAATCCAATCTGAGCCAAGCATCCAGATACCTGCCATCCATAACATAAGCTCTACAAATGACCCCTCCCTACCCAGGGCAGCTCCTGTGCTCACGTGTCCCCCAGCAAGCACGTACTCACATCCCATAGTCTCCTCTCACTCCTGTCCATGCACAAAGTACACAGACCTTATCAGCAGCACCACACAAGGCTTAGGCTTGTCTCCAGTAGGAGAGTTGGTCCTTTTCCAACAAACTCAATTTTAAATAAAACTAAATCTAAAACCCTAGCAACGGTCATTAGTTCAACATCCCCAACGTCAGAAACTGCCTGCCTCATTAAAGAGTAAAACAGCAGCTGGTGAGGCTTGAGGCAGGGTGGTGGGCTTTAAAGATCTTCTGTGTCAACCTGCCATCCCCTCTCTCACTTTCAGGCCATGCACAGATTTACATTCCCTCCAGTTGGGGTGGGAGTGCTGTAACTGCTCAGGAAATGGTCTGGAGAAGTTTGCTGCAGAAGCCGCCTGCTCTGTCAGGCATCCTGAATGTAGGGGAAGAGGAGAGGCCTGAACATCTGATACATCTGGGAGTGGAACTGCAGAGATGGGAAGTGTTATGCAATTAAACTCTGCTGGCCTGTCCCGCCTGGGGAATGTGAGACCCATCAGCAGTGACCTCTTCCAATCAACTTAATTGGCCCAATCTCGCCAAGAAAAGCAACAGAATTGGTTTAGTGCCTCTTGGAAATAGCTTAGCTCCTGTCTATTTATGGCCACTGAACTCAAGGATGGGAGCCTGACTCTGAGCCAGGAGTTGACGGCATGTGCTAACTTCTGGGAGGAATTGGAGGTTTCAGTGGGTTTCTGTGCCCCTCTGCGCCTCCATCTTCATCTCTGGGGAAAGTGGTTGTACCCAACTTGCTGCACTGGGCACAAATAATTTCAAAGACCCAAAGCCCAGGCTTTCCTCTTACCAGGTAGGCTGGGCTTGCTCCTCTTTCATTCAAATGGTGCTTATATGTCAAGGACAATTATTATTTTTGCTGTTCTCCAAGTCACATTTGCTTTGGTGCTCTGGTCTGCACAGCTGAGGTTAAAAAATAAAGAAATGTCTGTCTCTGATCATTAATAACATTGATTCTTAGACTACCTTTCCTCTGAATAGCTCAAAGATCTTAAAGATTTCCATCATCTATAATCTAGGCTTGGGTACCTCCAGCTTCTGGATGAGTAAACTGAGGCAATTTTAAAAAGTTTTATTTACACAGTGAGTGAGCAGTAGAGACGCTACGGGCATATTGACTTCTGATTAAGTTGCACTGTAAAGAGAAAGAGGTCCGGATCCCATTTTCACAATGACCTACATACATGCTAGCACCTGTATTTAATTACATTTCATCTTTGTACAACTGTATACAACTAAACACACCAAGTTTTGATGGGGAAAGAGGAGCGAACTTTCCTCCTCCTTGTGTCATTATATTGCCACTTTACAAAAGAGAAACAGAGAGTTAAAGAGACTAAAAACGTCAGCCAAAGTCACACGTTTCCCAAGTGGTAGAACTGGGCTAGAATTAAGGCATTCCCTATCCAAAGTCTTCCACTTCACCACCCTGCCCTCGAAATATCTGCCCCCGATCTTCTCACCAATAGTCAGGCACTACATGAACTATCTCTTACACAGATAAGTTCTCCCCTCTAAAAATAAGATAGACCCTTAAAATGGCACAGCTGTAACTTCATGAATTCAAAACTGTCATGAGTCAAATGAAGTCCTCTCACACATATGCCCTCCACTGGTCAGAACCTAATCAAATGGGGTTCCCCATCATGTTCCAGACAGACAGATATTTATGCATCACGAAAGCACACCCTTCACTCTCTTCCTATCCAGTTGCCTCACTAGTCATCTCAGGGTATTAACTGGACCAGCTACACTGTTCTCTCATTCCCCAAAGTCTAGGGCCCCTTCTTTTGTATACACCTTTTTTCACTGAAGATGCACATCCAGTATCCAAGACAATTTTTATCCTTCCTCAGACACACAGAATTCCTGCAAAAATACATAGTGGCACCCCCTTCACAAGAGCTGGAATGTCCACCCATCCTATCCTCCTGGCTAGTTTTCTCCCAGTTACATGAGTCCAGGCCAAAGTGTGCATGCCCACACATGCACACACACTCAGGTTAGCTTTACACTCAGCCCAGAAAACATCAAAGATGAACAAACACTCCCAGTCCATCTCTTCCCTGATCACGACTTTACCATTCTCCAGCTCCACATATCAAGTCTCATTCCAACTGTGAAGGAGGCCCTGCACACTGTCAAACTCTAATCCTCAAAGGTATCTGGACCTACTTTCTGAGCTGAAGTGCAGCACCCTCAAATTCCCAGCCCACACCTTGTACGAGAAACAGCAACAGCATCCAGCTCCCTTCCCAACACACAAAAGTCTACATCTTCCCTAACTTTATGTCCCCCTTTTTACAAAACCAGAGATACATTTCAAGTCAGCTTCCCTTTGGCCCCCAAGATCCATAAACATCTCTAGAAACTGAATTATAGACCTTGAAGAAACCTCAACAAGCACTGAGGTCTATTTCTGGCAAAATTGCAGCATTTAGCTGAGCCTGGAGAAGGAATTTTTCCAGGGCAGTGTGCCATGCCCCAGTACCCAGCAATGGGCTGAGCATCCAGTAGGCACTCCATTAGCTTTAATTGATTATCATTATGAACTAGTGATAGTGAATTCCCCCATTACATAAGAAACCCATTATAAAACATTATACAACATGCATTCCTGACACTAGGCACGAATAGTGTATTCCTCCACTTACTTCAGTCTTATGCACACAGCCCTTCTCATTCTCACCCAGTGCCAATGCACAAGGACTTTCCCCCTTAAATGTACATCCCTCATTCTAAGCCTCTTCCAATTCTCTCCTCTCTGGGGAGGAAGGAGAGGGGGAGGCAAACACCAGTCCCTACCCGGTGTCCTTCCATACAAATGCTTTGTCTTTCCATAAAGAGGATTTGAGCTCACACTTTCTACCCCCACATGTCCCAGTGCCATTCCAGCCAAATTTCCCAGTGCACCCTCATAAACTTCACACCCCGTGCTCCTCAGGTAATCTTTCCCCGCCCCCCCCCCCCCCACACACATCCCTTTGGTAATCCTCAGGCACCCAACCTTCCGCATGCATCCACCTTTCGCTCACACACGCAGCCGCCCTCCTACACCACACCCACTCCATGTGTTTGTGCAGGCATGCACAAGCCATCTGTCTTCAACAGGCTGCACCTCTCCTCCTGCTCTGACACCCTTCATAGGCACAGATTTCGCATTAGCTACACCTATGTTCCTGCAAGCGATTGTCTCCCGCTAAGCGCACAGATGCCCATCCGACAGACTCCCCCAGAAACACACACCACCCAGGCACCAGAGAAGGATGGAACTCCAGCTCTTTTGCCACCTCCCCCTACACACACGCGCGCACACAAACACACACACGCACACGCGCACCTTGGAAAAACATCCCCATCCCTCCCTGACCACTCAATGGTCACAATCTCACTCCGTAGATAAGCAGATCCCATTCACACACAACCAAATCCTCTAAATCCGGCTACACTCCAGTCTCACCAACACAAAATCCCACACACTCCCTAGGGTAAACACCCCAGACTTCCTACCTTCCTTCAACACTGTTTACCGGACGGAGTCTGCTTTATTTTCCAATCCCGTTAACTCCCAATGCCATACCCAAGTCTGTGTTTGTCCCCCAAGACAGAGGCGGTTGGATTTTATCCTCTACATTCTACCTCTCAGCTTTCTTTGTGCTACATGTCAGGAAGGAATTGAGGGCAGGCGGGAGGCAAGCTAAGTATGTTGGAGAACTTCTGAGTTATTGTGGAAACAGGACCGCTGGAAAAGTCCCCTCTATGTTACAACTTTCTCCCATCCTGACGTTTAGGACAGAGCGCTTCCATGTTTCCTCGCTCTCACTGTTTTGCGGGGTAGGAGCGGGTATCTCTTTATTAAAAGCAGGTCCCTCAGTACACTCCATAATCACATGAGTTACAAACATCAGGCTCCAGGACAAACACCCACTCCTTCCAGGCTCTCCTCCCCCTCTCAGCAGGCCCCGCCCCCACCTCTTCACACACATAAACAAGTCCACGGGCTCACAGTCTCCGGAGCTCTCTAGCTCTGAGCCCGGCGCTCCCGGGAGCGGCCTCCATTCGGACTCAGAACCTGCTGCCCGCCGCCAGAGGCCAAGGCCAGACGATCGTTTCGGTGTTTCCCCCACCGGGAATCCCCACCCGAGCCTCGATTCCAGAAAAAAGGATCCACAGCCCCCCACATGGTTCGACGCAGGGGTCTCAGTGCTGTGCATCGGAAGCGCAGACAACGAACGAACGCACGCAGCAGCCAAACTCCCGCAAAGAAGCAGCGCCTCCTGGACGCGCACCGACTCCAGCCAGAGCAACAAGCAGAATCCTACTCCCTTAGCCCATCCCCTCGGCCCTCGCGCCTCCTCTCCCTAACCTTCAACTCCCAAGCGTCCCAAATTTCATCAGGAGCATACACCACCGAGTAAAGCTCTGGGGCAATGGGGCAGCTCGGTCCGTCGTGGGACCTTTGAACTCCGACCTGTCTGCTGTGCGGGTGCCTGGGTCTCCCAGCCTCCCCACGCTACAGCTCAAAGTCCGAGAACAGACTCGACGAAACCGCGAGGAGATCCCCAGAGATGGCCGGGCCCCGGTGGCCGCAGCTCCCTGTCGGGGTCCCAAAGGTGCGGGCTGTGCACGGAGCTCCATCTGCGCAAAGGCCCAAGGTGGGGTGGCCATCGGTTGGGCGCTGGTCAAGAGGAGCCCGCGGCGTGAGTTTTTTTCTAAAAAAAACCTTTGGGGGGACTCCGACGCAGGTACGCGGCGTGGGGCGGTGAGTCCCAACTCCCAAAACTGGAATGCGACATTCCGGGTCCTGAGCTGCGCGTCCCCTCCCCCAGCCCACGCCCGGCCCGGGAGGTGCAGGGGGCGGGCTGAGAATCGGGCGCAGTGGCCGGCAGGGTGCAGGGCGTGTGCAGGGGAGCTGCGGCCGCACCTCCCCGCCCGGGGTTCCTGCCTGTCACCCCCTTTTGTTATAGGATGCGCGGGGAGCTTTCTCCGAGAAGCTGACGGGTTGGTTGGGGGTGGTGTATGGCTGATTCTGTTGCGTCTCTTTCCTGCCCTTCCGTCGTCCCCCCTTTCCCCTCGCCTTCCCCCACTCTTTCCAATCCAGGTCCCTTAAACCTGATAGCTTTCCCAGACTGAGGGAGGCTTCCAGGGCAGCCGAGGGACAAGAGGAGGTGGAGAAGTGTCCGTGTGTGTGTGCGCGCACGTGTGTGTGCGTGTGTGTGTGCATGTGTGTGTGTGTGTGCGCATAGGGGTGGCTGCGGTTGCGCCTCGGCCTGGGCAGATCCCAGCGCAAACTTTGGGGAAGGCACAAGCCCGGAAAGTAAGTGAGCGCGACGCGATGGGGGTGGGGCGGGGTGCGGAGTTGGGGCCCCGCGCCGGTCCACTGGAAAATTCCTCCTCAAGCAGCCCGCCATCCCCAGATCTGCCCACCCAACGTGCCCGCCGCCTCCCCTTACCGTGGCAAAAGTAACCATGGCATCCGTGTGACCGTTTCCAGGGACGTCGACATGAAGAGAAAGGTGGACGCGAGCTCGGTCATTCAAAGTCTCCCCCCACCCCGCAGCAGCCACTACCCAGCAGGGGAAAATGGAGAGGCAGAAAGAAAGGAGAGAGAAGAAAGTAGTTGCCGGGCTGTGTCTCGGGGCGGTGCGCGGAGCTGTTCGGTAGGGAGAGGAGCTTCAAGTCTGAGTCCCGTGAACATAATCTGCGCGGTTATAACCAGCCAACCCGGCCAGATGGCTCCGCGCTCAGCGCCTTAACCCCTTCAGTGCCGCGCCGCCCGCCCCCGCCCGGCCTGCGCAGCGCCGCGCACGCTGGTGCCCCAGAGCCCCTCAGACCTCGCTTCGGGACCCGTGGCGAGGAAGGGGGTCATTTCTCCTAGTCCCTCTTGGAAAACAAAACAAAACAAAACAGCAACAGCCACAAAAACTTCCAAATCGGTAGTATTCTTCAGTAACTCCCACCCTTGAGTTCTTTTTTTAGAGATCCAGGAAAAAAACGAAACATTAAATTTATCGTAACAGGTTACATGTTAGTGTCTTCAGCCTTTCTTAGTTGTTCTTTTTCTTGAAATTTTTCTTTTTAGTCTTTTTTCTTTTACAAGGCATTAGGACCTTTTCCTGCCCCTTTCCTCTGGCGGATCAGGTCTGAGGCGTAAACTCCTCCTCCAAACCTTAGACCCTTCCAGCTCTAGATCTCTCCCCACCCCCTACCAAGCCCACCCGCCACTCCTCCCCTCACCCCACAACACGAACACGCCCTAAGACAATCGCTCCAAGGCGAACTCGCCGCTCCCGGGGACCCGCGCCCAGGACGCTGTGCCGGCGGTCAAGGGAGGTCAAGGTAGAGGGTGTGGGGGCGGGTGGTCCGAGGGATTAGGGAGGGGCTGTGTGTGTGCGCGCGCGCTTGTTTGCGGGCGCTGGAGTGTGGAAGGGAGAAGGGGATGGATCACAGCCTCCCATTTCACCCAGCCTCCAGCTTCTAAACCCCTTCCTTTCAAACTAGGATGGGGCCCTGAGTTAATCACTCGCCCAGCACCCACCAGTCTGCACCCGGGGACAGCGCGAGAAGCAGGAAAGGCGAGCAACAAACAGACCTCTTCGTGGCGCCCAGAAAGTAATGACGCTCACTTCCCCCACCGGTGGATTCATTCGAGGAAAGGATAGGGGGAGGGGGCAAAATCTCTTATTTGGAGATAATTTTAGCTGCCCGTTAGACCCCACTTGCTCCGAGCCGTTCTCTCTAAATTTACCAAGTTAAGTCATCTTGCTTTCGCCCATTTGCCGTCGAGAGAAGTGGGGGGGGGGAAATATCACTTAGGGATCAACGAGAAATCGAGAACCCTGCAGCGGAGTTTTGCCCTCTTGCCCCCTGCCCGAGTCCTTGCGTGGTGGACCTCTCTCTCCAAGCCCTCATCCCTTCCTCCCGGCCACTTCAGCCACTCCTCACATCATCTCCTGCCAGGACCTTTTGACTCACGCGCGACTGGGGAGGGGAGCGAGTATCCCGTTTCCTCCCTGCCCTGTCGTTCGAGGTGTCTAATAAGCAAGCCACTCCATGTTTCGGTTAGGGCCCAGGTTCAAAAAATCCAAATACCTTGGAATTGTTTGAGATTTTGGTCAAACACCAGAACTGTACCCACCGGTTCAGGACCAACCAGACGCAAGGAGAAGCTGGGGGGTTTGATGGGGAGGTGGGAAGGGAGGGGGAGTCTGGGGGCTGCGTACTAGATAGATTGTACCTGCCTCATCATTATCCTGGCTGATGGGGGTTGCCACATCGAAAACTGCCGGAAGCGCCCGCTGAGGCCCAGGGGGCGTCACCTCCTGCGGTTCCTCGCAAGGGTAGGGTCCTCCTTCAGTGTCTCCCCCTCGTGCCAAAAATGTCGACGTCTTCCTCAGGGCCAGACGAGGCTGCCGACTCGTCCCCCCTCCACCCCGCCACACAGCACCATGAAGGTTTGGATTGGGCGTGCTCTGTCGGGTTCTGCTTTTCTCCCTCTCATCTGGCCCGCCTCCCTGCCCTCCCCCACTTCCCGCACTTGCCCCCCCCTCCTCCAGCTTCTCGCCCTGGTCAAAGGAGGGATTCAGTCCCCAGTTTCAGATCCACTGGCGGAGTTCTTTCTCAAGCTCCAGGTCCTCCAGGAACCTGAACATTGCAAGGAAAGAGGTGGTTGGCTCCTGCTGCGGCAGGGAAGGGGTTAAATACATGTGCGGACTGATCTGCAGGCAGCTTCCAGGTCCCTGGCAGTCTGGAGGGAGGAGGGGGCAAACAAACTTGAAAAATCAGAAGAAACGAAGGAGAAGAAAGGCAGCAAGCAGTGCCTTTAGGACTTGGATTTGTTCTGCAGATGCCTTGCACTGGCTGGTCTCACTTTGCCAAGACTTTCGGGGATCCCAGGAAGAGTTTGTATTGTTTCCACCTCCAGGGGGTTTTGTCCTGAGCTGGTGGGTCCGTCTTTGCTTGCAATCAACAGGCCTTGTAATATGAGAGGTGACACCTTAATCTTGCCAAATATGTGCTGTGTCTTTGTGGGGGAGGGGGAGGAGGGACTGAGGGAAGGAGAGAGGAAGAGGGAGAGACCCAGACAGGAGCAGAGGGTGAAAGATGCACTTTTTCTCAGACGATTGATTTCCCAAAGGGAGAGCCTTAGCCCTTTTCTGGGCGTCTCTTTCACACAATCTCCCTTGAGCACCGCCAACTGCCTTTTCCTTTACTGTTTTTCTTAGACTTCAGACCTGAAGATGTCTTGCCTCTAAAGACTAGGGAGTGACACCACCCCCCAGGTCTCTGTTGTGGCTTCAAAGAGAGTGGCAAGGTACTAAACGAACAGGGTGGGCAGAAAAAAAGAATTAGAAAGATGTATTTTTGAAAAGATAGAATAAAAAGATTATTATATACAATGTAGAGCCATTTTTAAGCTGCAGAATATTGTGACTTCTAAGTAAATCCGTGTTTCTAAATAGAGATTTTTCTTTTCTATAGAAAGACCATAGTGGTATGGATAGCAAAAGCAAAGATCAGGACTGGAAGGTGAGCTGGCTGCGAGCTCGTGCCCCATAGACAGCCCTGGTTAAGGAAGCATCCAGGATGAGATCTTTTAGGATTCACTAGGCAATTGCCCCTCTCCAAGTTGACTTCGTGGCCATGACTTTGGCTGTCCATCTGTCGACTATATTTTTAGGTTGCTGAACTTTCTTTTTCTCCCTGCTGCCTCTGAGCCTAAGTCCCTGACTCCTGAAAGTGATTTCTGAGAGCAGGAACCAGATCTTGTTTTTGAAAACCCCCCTTAAAACTCTTTCCTAAAGCAAATTTCCAGAGCGTGCCTTCTGGTTACCCTTATCTTTTGCAATAGCACCACTCTGTGGTTGGAACACTGAACAGAAACAAAACAGGAACGTAGGATTGAATTTTGCCTTTACCTCGTGAAAAATAGCACTTCTCTCCTCTGTGTTTGAGCTCAGTGGACTGTGTGCTGTGGTGGGGGCTCGGCATGTGGTGAGGGAGGGGGCCCTGTGCAGTGGCAGTATGTGGTTAATTCATTGTGACATGTTGACCCAGGAAATGAGAGAATTGGACCGAATGGCCTCCTAGGACCCTGTCCGTGTCAAAGACAAGCTTGGTCTTTCCCCCCCATGGTCGGGTAGCTAGCCTTGAATGTGTGTTCTCTTCCATTGCTTTTCTTTCTCTCTCTTTTGAGATTACTGAAATACACGCTACATTTTTCACTGATCCTAAAGCATTTGCAAGTTTCATCTTCTGCTGCTGGAGGGCGCTGTGGGGAGGTCTTGCCCTACCCTATCCCTCCCACCCCCATCCACCCAGACGGCTGCTAGAGCTGACTGGAGTCTGGAAGTCTCCGTTTTTCAAACAATTAAAGTGAATGCAAAAGGTGTTTGCACAGGGACTGGAGCTTAAGGGTCAGGAAAGGCGTCTTCATGCTACCTTGGCGCCTCCCGCGCTTGAAAGATTCCTGGCTGCCCACCCATTACTATACATATACTGGCAACAGCGTTATTAACCAACAGCTACACAGGCTGTCAAGCCACATAGCAAATCCTCTCAGATGGCCTGCAGTCATCTGTTATTCTTTTCTTTCATATTGGATCCAGTTGTCCACAGAAATGGAGTGGCTTGTTTGTGTTTATTCAGCAAGCCCAGGTCTTCCCCCAAATTTCTATCATCTTAAGAAAGCACAGCTTTGCTCCAAGGGCCAGCACTCTCTAAACAGAACACAGACATCAGAGATCAACTTCTATCAGCCTACGTCCTCATTCCGCATTTAATAACTGAGGAAACTCAGAATAACGAAAAACAAAAACGTAATAACAGACCAGGACCTAGAATTCACTGCCAGAGTAGATTTTGGTGTCTGAGAAAAGCAGATTCCCCTCTGCCTTCTCCACCCAGTAGCCATGTGTTTTTGGACAGGTTTCTTAACTTCTCAGAATCATCTTGAATTGGTGAAAACAACACCAATCTCATAGAAGTAATATGAGGACCAAAGGAACTAATTAATTTCAAACACTCAGCACAGTGTCTGGCACAATGTGAGTGCCAATCCCAATCTGATAGTCCTTACACTGAAAACACTGTCACACCACTGGGTAATGACTGTCTTTAAAAAGAAGCTTGGCTCTGGAATGGTCTGTGTATTATTATTTGTTTGCCACTCATACACATTTCATTAATATAATTTTATGGATGTATATTTTCCCCTTTGGACAAATGCAGCAAGAAATTAGCAGAATGAAGTAGTGGACATATTTAGAATTTATATAGCTTCCTAACGTGGACCTCAACGTGCATAAAAGACAGAATTGAAGAATTTCAAAGTCTCGTCTTATTCATTCTCTGCCTCTCACCCAGAACCACCTCATCATTTAAAAGGAAATTCCACCATATCCTTCAACTCTTAACAGATTGCCTGGGTATATTATTGGTTTGTTGTTATTGCTGATTATGTTCTAGGGCTTACACTGAACAATATAATGAATTGCATTGAACAACAGTGAATCAACTCATTTTGTGACATGGCATACATATTCATAATTATGTTTCAAGAAATTACCCCTAATGATAGAGGGAAGGTATGTATTCCTACCACACAGGTGGATATAGAAATCATAATAAAGTCTCCTATTTCACCAATCATGATATGAATTCCTAACCACCCTATAAATTAACTTTATGCTGCACCAAACTCCACTCATAAAAAAATGACATTAAGGTTTCCTAGGTAACTAATGCATTTCCAAAGGGAATGGGCCACGGGAGACAAAGAGGGCAGGGAAAAGAGTGGTTAGGGGAAGTGAAGAAAGAGAAAAAAACAGTCGATGAGACCCATGTGACATAAACAAAATATTTCACGGGAAGGAACCCATAAAGTTTTATTACCTGGGTCTGACATAGATACGGCATTGCCATTAATTCCATCTTTGGACAATAAAATACCTGATAGGCTATCCCTCTCATCACATATGCTGGCATTTCGTATTTCAGATCAAATTCTACAAATCATGAGAGGAATTCAACCCTTCCATTCATCTGCTAAGCCGTGTCCACTCACCAGCCAGCTGACTCTTGAGCCCTCCACCAAATGTTGAGATGAGGGTAAAAAACAGGGTTGATTTGCATGTTTCAGAATATACAGATGCTTTTGATCACTGTGGACTCTTAAGAACTTTGGAGTGGATCTGTTAGCCTTAGCAGAAAGCTGGGGCCTGAGAATTGAATTATGGGAATTGAGGTTTGTTTTGCAACCCCCTCAACCCAGTGGTGTTTTCACTGTGGCGTCCTTCATTTGGGGGAGGGTCTGGATGCTAAAGAACATCTTGAATGCTTTGGAAGAAAATGGCAAGTTGTAGGTGGAGCTTAAGGCTGAAATTTACACCGTAAGAACAGAGAAATTCTGACAGGCAATGCAATCCGGAGAATTATCCCTGGGTTAGAGACAGGGAGTTGGGGAAAGGATATCCAGTCTTGTCACTGTTTTGTGAGCTCGGGGAAGTAACTAAATTTTTTGGTTCCTTGGTTTTTCCGTGTATAAAGATACTTAACCTCATTTTCTTTTATGACTGTGAATATAAATAAGAAAACAAAGAACACGCTAATGTGAATACAGTTAAAATTTTGTATTATCTGATTTCTTCTACTTTCAGTAGCCCTAGAGTGACATCTGTGAGTCCCAGCGAGTCTCATGGCTGACGTGCTCCTACCCATTAGCACTGGGCAGCCAACGTAGAGTAAAGCCTGCTTTTTACACTTTCCCTGACCTGCTGGAGAAGGGACACAAGACACAAGTTCATGGCTAGAAAGCCAACTGGAAAGCTAGAACTGTCTCCATCACACAATTTCTTCCATTGGGTATAGAAGTCATCTTAGGCTTTAACTCTGTTAGGGGACTTGGAGTGGCATTAGGGATTAGAAGAACCTTCTGGCCACACCCTCCATTTACCACTTTTACTGGTAGTAAGGGGCAGGGAATATATGGGAAGTAATTGCTTAGCGACTCAAGGTGCAGCCTTCCCAAGGATTTGGACCAAGCAGGTTGGGAACCCAGGTCTCCTTACTCCTAATTTGGACCCATCCAGGCTAGCCATGCCTAAGAGCAACACGTGCTGAAATCCCCCCTTGAGTACTCACCTCCTACACACCTGCCTTCAGAATCTAAGGCTGGGAGATCCTGCAAATGTCACTTCATTCATCTTCCTGCCCCCAAGACCAGCCCTCACCTTCCACTGATAGGTACAAAACAAGATGAGGGTAAAAAAGCTTCTTCCTAATCTCCACGTTTCCTTCAAAATATTCATCTCTCTACTCAGCGGTTCAGAAAAACTGAAGAAAGAGAATTAGCCACTGTGTTTTTACTTTACAGATCCTCTGTCCAGTGTTCCCATGAAGCATTAAAAAGAGTTTTGGAAGGGCTAAAAAATATGAGTTCCAGTTAAAATAAGCTTGCATACCACTGTCTCCAACACACACAAACATAACGACTGACAAGCCCCTTGCAGCCAACCCATCGGATGATTGCTATATTTACCAACCAATTCACTGACGGTTCTGCTCCTATCTGTGCCCTGAGAGCAGACTGTCCTCAGGCCCCAGTTCAGAACGCAAATAATGCTCAAGAAGCCAAGGGTGACCACACTGGGCTCTAGTCTGTTTGAACCACAAACTCCCAGCACAGGAGGGACTGTTAGCAGGTAGAAACTTTCTCTACAGATAATAACAATAGGTAGGATTTATTGAGTACCTACTGAGCATCAGGTACTTAATAATCTTAGCATTACAGGCTAGGCACTGTTTTAAGCATTGTGTGCATATGTGTGTATATGCATATATAAAGGTACATATACACATGCAAACATATATGTGTGTGCATGCAGATACATATACACGAATATACATAAATCAGCACACACACGTGCACATATGGATATCTATATCTATACCTATATCTGTATTATCCATACTAGCATATCTATATCTATCTATATAAGCATGCACTGGTTTTGGCACTAGACTAAGAGACAGAAACCTGGTTCTTGTCTGAGCTCTTCTGTATGATCTTAGGCAAGTTACTTGTCTTCTCCTAGGCCTCAATTTATTAAATATGTCAAGTGGAAGTAATAATGGCACTTGCTTTGTAGGCTTTTTGGTAAGGACTAAAGAGATATAGGTAGTTACTATTATTAGCTTTACTTTACAGATTAAGAAAATTGAGGCATAAAGAGTTTATATAAATTGGGCAAGGATACATAGATAGTGAATGGGTGGCAAAGAGAGGCTTGAATCCCAGCTGTCTGTTGCCTCTGCTCCATCTAACTTTGATAAGGTGACATTTTCCTCTTTATAACCATGAAGAAACTGAGTCATGGGAGGAGACAGCAGCTTGCCTGAGATCACACAGAGGAGCTCAGACATCAGCCAGGTCTCTTGTCCCTTAGTCCAGTGCCAAGACCTGCAGTAGGAAGGTTGCAATATCCACAGAGCCAGCCCTCCTGGGCTCCAGGTTGTCCTAGGGCATGCGAAAAGGAAGGAAATAGAGACTGAAGGTAGGATAGGATCAGGTGAAACCATAGGCCTTTGTGTGCGCTAGGGGAAAAGCCCTTTCTAGGTGAATGTAACTCACATCAGGACACTGACTTGGCATATGGAAGAAGAACTGATTTCAGTGCCCACCCATCTCTTCAGCTGGTTCCTTCATGCAGACATAACCTATGTAACTCTTTATGACAGCCTGGGGTACAAGAACTCCCACAAGCAGGCTAGACAAAGCCACTCAGTGCCAGGTTGTTAAGAAATTTGTCCAAGGGAACAGGCCATTGGCTTTGTTCCAGAGATTAAAAGGCCACTAATCAAAACTACCAGGGTTTGCAATATCGAGATATACAAGAAAAAAGTTGAGCCTTGAGTCTCTAGTAAGTATTAACTCTGTAAATGCCGGCTTAGAAACTACAGGATGTTGGTTTTGAATGTTGTGGGCAATTGATATTCTGTTACCTATGTTTCATTTGAAACCCGTCCAGGCACAAATGTCTACTCATGCAAATGACTCTTCCTTTAGCACAGACATAGACTTAAATGTCACCTAGAGCTCAGACTCCAAAGGCAAGCCAGCGTTTAAAACCTGCCTTTGAATTAATTTTAAAATCTGGAGCTGCTGTCAAGATACTATCCACGGGCATCAGATTTGCATTTGACTTCTCCAGCATATCTGCCTCTTTGCCTCCAAACAAAGATGAGAAAATTCCACTGTTCCTTTTCCCACTACATAAAATAATGTTCATCGAAAGTTTTCAACAATGAGCCCAAAAGCTAGAAATTATTTCCTTTGGAGTGAGTAGAAAGAATAACTTTACAAATGAGACAACTATTATCTTTCCACCTATATTTATCTCCCCCAACTGACTGTACGGACACCTTAAAAATAAAGGAAATAAAAGAGGTACACAAGAAAGTTAGAGATAGCCTTCTAGACATGAGAAAGTAATGAACTAAAAACAATGTATTTTGCTCATGGTTAGCAGGGAGTCTGTGGTTAAATTGAGAATGAAGTCACAACTGGAAGGAGATGCCCAGTGTGAACACTGGTCCACACCCCGTATCTCAAGTTGGAAAACAGAGACTAGCCACCAGGTACACTCAATGAACAAATGACATGCGGTCATTGGGAGGTAACTGAGATTCCCCTAGTCAAGCCCCTCATTTTACAGAGGAAGTCATTACAACCCAGGAAAATGAACACACGTGCCAGAGACCGCACAGATAATCAGATTCGTCAGTGAGAGTATGGAGCCCACGCACCTGACTCCCAGGATGCTGCTGTATGTCTACTCTGTTCATACAGCCCCCAAGAAATAGGCACATCTGCTTTCTTTCTGGAAGCGTTTTATTTCTTCCAATCCCTCCCTTCCATTTCTTCTTTCCTCTCTTTCTTATTTCAGTGTATTTTAATATTTCCTTTGTGTTGTTCCTGTTGTGAACTACTGGTCACACAGGGAAAATTAACATGCAGAAGGCAAGGTTTTAGTAGGAGTTAGAAAAGAATTTTAATCACAGCTGAGGTTAGAAGACAGCTTAAAAGTGTAATTGCTACTTTCTTATTTCTGATGACATAAGGTTGGTCTTTTCTGAAGAAACATGATTAAATAGATGAACTCTATCTCTTTTTCAATAATGTTATTATAGATGACCTTATAAGGTTCCCAACTGAGGAAATCTTTTTTCTCTCTATCTTTCTTGTTTTGTTTTTTTAATCTTCTTTGCTTGTATTAAAGATAATGAAAGGATCTATTTTTCTAAGGAAATGTTTCTTTGATATAACTATTTTTTATATATATATATATATATTATTGCATTTTAGATTTTGGGGTCATGTGAAGAACATGCAGGATTATTGCATAGGTACATGGGTTTGCTGCCTTCCTCCCAATCACCTGTATCTGGCATTTTGTCTCACTCTGTCGCCCACACTGGAGTGCAATGGCAGAATCTTGGCTCACTGCAACCTGCACCTACTGGGTTCAAGTGATTCTCACGCCTTAGCCTCCTGAGTAGCTGGGATTAAGGGCACACACCACCATGCCCGAATAATTTTTTGTATTTATTTATGTTTTTAAGTAGAGATGAGGTTTGGCTATGTTGGCCAAGCTAGTTTCAGATCCCTGACCTCAAGTGATCTGCCTGCCTCGGCCTCCCAAGGTGCTGGGATTATAGGCCTGAGTCACCGTGCCTGGCCCCTAGAACTTTTAATTTTATTTTTCCAGTGATAAAGCTATCAATAAATGCTTGGAAAATTTCTAGCCCTTGTATCTTCTTGCTAATTACATTTTCATAAACAAAATGACACCAATATCTAGCATGAGCATTATGGATCCCAGAAGCCTAGGAACATCCAATAAATGGGAGTAGAAAAGATCCAGGTATCGGCCAGATGTGGTGGCTAACGCCTGTAATCCCAGCACTTTGGGAGGCTGAGGCGGGCAGATCATGAGATCAAGAGATCGAGACCATCCTGGCCAACATGGTGAAACTCCGTCTCTACTAAAAAAATACAAAAATTAGCTGGGCATGGTGGCGCGCGCCTGTAGTGCCAGCTACTTGGGAGGCTGAGGCAGGAGAATTGCTTGAACTCGGGAGGCGGAGGTTGCAGTGAGCCGAGATCATGCCACTGCGCTCCAGCCTGGCGCCTGGCGGCAGAGCAAGACTCTGTCTCAAAAAAAAAAAACAAGAAAAAAAAAGATCCAGGTATCTATAGGGTGGGTCATGAAGTAAATGGACAGTGTGACTAGTCTGCAAGACTCCAGAAGTAAAGCTAGCACTGATGGGTGGAATTTATAGGGGTGCAGATTTCAAGTCAAGAAAATGTTGATGGTTCTGACATACAGAATTTCCAAAAATAGAATCCTTTGCCTCCACAGCTGAGGAGTTGTTCTCTGTCACTGGATGAGCTTAGGCATGAGACAACTTTGAAACATTGTTGTGTAGGGGTTTCAGATTTAGATAGGTGGGGGTCAGGATTCCTTCCAAACATGAGCTAGCACATATCAGTGATCTGGTCACTTTAGCAAGTATATACTTTCCCAAAGCATAATGCTTCTGCCACTGATATTATTGAAAATTATTTTTGGTGGTACATAAATAAACATTTTACATTTTAATAGTTGTATTTAATTTGTTTTATTTTTTTATCATCTTTTTTTATTGCATTTTAGGTTTTGGGGTACATGTGAAGAACATGCAAGATTGTTGCATAGGTACACACATGGCAGTGTGATTTGCTGCCTTCCTCCCCATCACCTATCTGGCATCTCTCCCGATGCTATCTCTCCCCCAACTCCCCATCCACCCTGTCCCTCCCCTATTTCCCCCCCCCCCGACAGACCCATGGAGATACAAAAATTTCCTTTAAAAATACATTTATTAGGGATTTTCACTTACGGTTATACAGGCCAATTTGTAATATATCAATTTTTCCATCAAAAACAGCTTAAAAACCTGGAAAAAAATTTTTTTGAGACACGGTCTCTCTGTATCACCCAGGCTGGAGTGCAGTGGTACAATCATGGCTCTCTGCAGCCTCACCCTCCTGGGCTCAAATGATCCTGCCACCTCAGCCTCCTGAGTAGCTGGGACCCCAGGTGTGTGCCACCACATCTAGCTAATTTTTTGTATTTCCATGTTTCCCAGCCTGATCTTGAACTCCTGTGCTCAAGTAATCTGCCCACCTCAGCCTCCCAAGGTGCTGGGATTACAGATGTGAGCCATCATGCCCAGCCTGGAAACAATATTTTTAAAAGTCATCTGAAGTTTCCACTTATAGTATGGCTGAGTGAGCTCTTCTAGACCAACCCTCCCACAAACAAAAACGATATACTGGGGACCAAAAGTGAACAAATGCAGGCAGATTCTGGAAGGTGGTTGACTTTTCAAAACAGGGAGGAGTATGGAGATGATTTTGTTGTTTTAAAAATATTTTTTAGCTTGAGGACAGGCTACAGTTGGTACCATATGAGATAACAAAAACTTACAGATATAGAAGGAGAAATAGACAATTTCCAATAAAGCTTGACATTTTAATAGCTCTCTTTAGGAAGTTAGTAGAGAAAATAATCAAAGTATCAGTTAAGATAAAGACAACACTATTGACCACCTTGACTTAATTACTATTTGTAGAATAGTAATTAAATGTGGCATACACATTATTATCAAGGACCCTGGGTATATTCACCAAGATAGACCATATGCTGGGCCATAAAACAAGCCCCAGTGCATTGAAAGAAGGAAATCACACAGAGTATATCCTCTGACCACGATGGAGTTAAATTAAATATCAATGACAACAGGAGATGTGGAAACCCAAAAGTAATTGGAAATTAAACAACACATTTAGGCTTTACATAGGTGAAAGAAGAATTCACATAGGAAATTAGAAAATATCCTGACCTTTAGGATAATTAAAATATATCATCATCTGTGGGATCCAGGTGAGGCATGGTAGCTCGTGCCTGTAATCCTAGAGTTTTGAGAGGTTGCGGTGGGATGACTGCTTGGGGTTGGAGTTCAAGACCAGCCTGAGCCACGTAGTGAGACCCTGTCTCCACAAAAAAAGAAAAGAAAAATCTAGGTGATCCAGGCAAAGCAGTACCTATAGGAAAAGTTTTAGCTTTCAGTGCTTATAAATAGAAAAGAATAGACCAACCAAAAGCAAGTAGAACAAAGAAATAGCAAAGATAAGAAATTAATGAAATAGAAGATAAAAGCCAAAAATTTGTTCTTTGGATACAGCAACAAAATTGGTAGTCTTCTAGCTAGAGTGGTCTACAAATATGAAAGAGAAAAAACCTAGCAATAAAAGATCTAAAACCTCAGATTCTACAGAGGTTAAAAGGAAAATGGGACTTTCATGAAAAATTTCACGCAATAAATTTGACAACTTAGGTGAAATTGAAACATAATTTGAATAATACAACTTACACTTTTGCATGATCAAGTAGAAAATCTTAATAGCCTTTATCTATTAGAAAAAATTTATTTATTATCAAAAACTTTCCCATCAATTAAACAGTAGAAAAAGATGTTTTCACTGTTGAATTCTGTCAAAAATTTAAGGAAGAAATAGCTTCGGTCTTAAAACAACTCCCGTGTTATTATACGTGGCTAGTATAATCCTAATATCAAAACCTGACAAAGAGACAAAGACATTACTCTTCCTAAGAAAAATAAATAAAAAAGAAAGTTGCAGACCAATATCTTTTATAAATAAATGCCGAAATTCTGTATTTGTGTGTTCTCACAGGGCTAATAAAGACATACCTGAGACTGGATACATTATAAAGGAAAGGGGTTTAATTAACTCACAGTTTCACATGGTTGGGGAGGCCTCACAATCATGGTGAAAGTCAAATGAGGAGCATAGTCGTGTCTTACATGGCAGCAGGCATGAAAGCATGTGCAGGGGAACTCCCCCTTTATAAAATCATCAGATCTCACTATTATGAGAACAGCATGAGAAAATCCCGCCCCCATGATTCAATTACCTCCCCCTCGGTTGTTCCCACCACATATGGGGATTATGGGAGCTACAATTCAAGATAAGATTTGGGAGGAGACACAACCAAACCCATATCACAAAATATTCATGAATATCATGAATAGAATTTAAAGAAATATATATATATATATTTACCAAGTTGAGTTTATCCCAGCAATGCAGTCAGTTAACACGGAAACTCAATCAATGTAGTTCACCCTGTTGATAGGATAAAGGTGAAAAATCATAGAATCTGTTCAATAGATTCAGGAAAAGTATTTGATAATATTCAGTACCTATTCATGATTCACACACACACACACACACACACACAGCAAAGCAGGAATCAAAGGAACGTCCACAATCTGATAAAAGGTGCAATCTGATAAAAAGCATCCATAAAGCTAACATAATATTTACTAGTGAAATGTCGAATTCATTGTCCCTAAGATCAGAAACAGGGCAAAGGATACCAATATCTCAGGTATCCCTCAAAGGAGAATGAGTAAACAAGCTGTCGTGTATTTGTATAATAGAATATTCCTTAGCATGAAATAGGAACAAAGTATGGATACACAGAGTACAATAGGTGAACTTAAAAAATGTTATGTTGAGTTAAGGAAGCCTTACAAAATATTACACATTTTATATGATTCCATTTTTATGAAGTTTTACAACAGGGAAAAATAACCTATTGTGCAAAAAATTATTAATACCTGTTGCCTCTGTGAGGATGGGGCAGGAGTGAGGAATGATGAGAAAGAGGCAGTAGGGGACTTCCTGGAATGTTAGACGCTTGGATTATTCAGTGTATACCCTTGTCAATCTATGTTCATTTAAGATTCATGCAAATGTTTTATGTAAATTTTGTGTCTAATGAAAAATATTTGTAAAACAATACAGAACACTAGTTAATAAAATGCAGGCTGAAAGATTTAAAGGGAAATTTCCTGATGTCCTTAATTTAGTTTGGAATTCATCAAAAAGTAAGATTAATTGATAGATGGACAGAGGGATAGATAGAGGGAGAGATACATAATAAGTCAATCAGGATGAAATTTAAATTATAGAATCTGATCTGTTTAACCTTTAATCTGATCACTTTAACCTGTTCTTCATATCTGAAAATGGTGAATAAAAAGGAAACATACTTTTGAAGTAATTCATCCATGGCAGCATGAATAAGCAAGGATAAGATCCCGGAGAAAAGGGAAGTACAGAGGACTGAGACTGATCTTCAGCTCCATGTTCCTCTTGAGGCATATGCTGATTTGTAAGTGGTAGCTGAGAGGATAAAAAACAGAGATGAACTTTTAGTAATCTTTGCAGGCTTCAGAGACAAAAATTGGAGTTCAAGGTTCACTGAAGAAGAAGGGCTTTCGATTTTGATTGTTGGCTGCAAACAATCAAATGGCTGCTTCTTAGGAGGAAGAGAGAACCAAAAATAGAATCACTTTTGCAATTAAAAAAACCATTTTTCAATCAGCTCAATCGATAGGATTAAGATGATTTTTTCTTGACCTAACTGACAGAAGAAAAGGAAAGATGAAGAAAGAGTGCACCATGCTTCAAGTTATTTGTACAACGCTCCATACAATACCTCCATTGTTCAATAATAAATTATGAGGAAATATGTCCAAATGATTGAGAAACAAAAAAAATCAGACAATAGAAAGAAAACTCAAGGATATCTGTATATTGAAGTTATTAGACCCAGACTTTTAAATAACTAATTATTATTTTCAATATATACATAGCAAAAGGATTAATTTTATGAAAGAATAAGTATGTATTTAAGACTTAAATGTAAACGTTAGAACTAAAAAACTACAGCAAACTTAAGAATTCAGGTTAAATACAACTGAAGAGATTAGTGGGTCAGAAGACAGATTCATAGAGAATATCCAGACAGAAATGTGGAGTGAAAAAATAAAGGAAAATGCATAAAAGAATGTGAGACATACGATGCATAAAAAAGTTATAATAACATATTTAATTAGCGTTCTAGGAAATAAGGGAGAGAATAATGAGTAGCAATTGGTGAAGAGATAATGTGAATAATTTTTGAAAACTGATAAGAGATACTAACCCACATATTCAAGAAGCTCAGTGTGCCTGAAGCAGGATAAATAGAAAGAAAACCACACTAAATCTGATGAATGACAATCAGTCTGCTGAAAATAAAGACAAAAACAAAAAAAAAGTACCAGAGGAAAAAAAGACACATTACTTTCAATTGCAACAAGATTAATGACTTTTTAACAGAAATTGTGGATGTCAAAAGATGAAAGAATATCAAAGTGCGAAAGAAAATAACTGTCAGTTTCAAATTCTTTGTCCCCAGTAAAATGTCCTTTAAAAATATCTGAAATAAAGTTATTTTCAGATTATTAAAATTTAAAGTAACTTTTATTGAAAGATGTGCACTAAAGGAAATATTACAGAGTTTTCCTGCATAAGAAAAATGATTTGGTATAAAAATATGGAAATGGGAAAGAATGTAACAGAAAGCAACACAAAGTTTAAATATGAGACAAGTGTACATGAATATTAACTTTATAAAATTACAAAATATATTGTAAAATTAGTTAATGACAAATAGCACAAAAGGCAGTAATTTGTAAATAGGTAAAGGAGTCTAAGGACTTTTCATTCTTTGGGAAGTAATAAAACTACTAATGTATAGTAGACTAAACAATTCAAGGTAGCATGTTGTAGTCTCTATGATAACCACAAAATGAATGGTAAAAGACTGTTTATTTAAGATGCTAATGTGAGAGATGAGAAATATTAATTAATTCCTCAGAAGGCCAGAAAAGAGTGAGAAGGGAACGTGGTACAGATGAAGCACATACAAGACCAATAGTAAAGTAGCAGAGAATTAAGCCCAAATATATCAGTTGTTTATGTATTAATGAATAAATATAAAGAAATAAAGTAATTAAATAATTCAAAGCATACAAACTGGATTTTTTAATGAAATCACTACATGGTAATTACATAAAGAAAGGTTGAAGGCAAGGGGTTTGTAAAACATATACCATTAAAACATAAATTTTAAAAGGTGGTACAACGATACTAATAACAGATAAAATAATAGTAAGACAAGTCTCATTACTAGAAATGAAGACTATTTAATAACAATAAGTTTTAATACACTTAAAATCTAAATATATGTGTACTTAGTAACATGTATGTATTTTACATATATGATGTAACAGACACATATTCAAGAATAGACAAATCCCAAATCATAGTGGAAGATTTTAATACATATTTCTCTGTAACTGATAGATCAAGTAGAAAAAAATTAGTAACATTATAAAATATTCATATGACATGATAAAGTATTTAAAATACTTTATTTAAAATACTGCCACTGCTATGGACTAAACTAAGGTGCCCTCAAATTCATATGTTGAAGCCCTAACACCCAATGTGATAGTATTTGGAGATGCGACTTTGGGAGTTAATTAGGTGCTGTGGTTTGGATTTTCCCACCAAATCTCATGCTGAAATTCAATTGCAATTGTAATAGTATTGGGAGATGGGTCCTTTAAAAGGTGATTAGGTCATGAGAGCTCCTCCCTCAGGAATGGATTACTGCTGTTATCCTGGGAGTGGAATAGTTATCACAGGAATAGATTTCTGATGAAAAGGTAAGTTGGGCTTGCTTGCTGTGTGTTGCCCTTCTGCCATGGGATGATCCTCACTAGATACTGGTGCCTGCTCTTGGAATTCCCAGATTCCAGAATCTTAAACCAAATTAACTTCTTGTCGACATAAATTACCAAGTCTGTGATACTTTCTTATAGCCACAAAAAGTGAACTAAGACAAAGGTTAGATGACCTTATGAGGGTAGTGCCCTAGAGATGGGATTAGTGCCCTTGTAGGAAGAGACAGCAGAGATCTTGAACTCCTCTCTCTCTCTCTCTCTCTCTCTCTCTCTCTGTCTCTCTCTCTCTCTCGCTGTCTCTCTTGGCTGTGTGAGGAAACAAGAAGACTCTCACCAAAACCTGACCACGCTGGCACCCTGATCTGAGACTCTGAGTCTCCAGAACTGTGAGAAAATAAATTTCTGTTGCTTAAGCTGCCCAGTCTATGGTACTTTGTTACGGCAGCCCAAGCTGACTAATATAGAACCTAACAATTATTTTCAAGTGCACAACTGACAATTAATAGAATTGACCACACACTGGTTCATAAAGCAAGTATCAAAACTTTTCTACAGTTTAAAGTCATACAAAATATTAATTTGACTACGGTTAAACTAAGAAATCAAATTCCTACATGTTTGGATATTAAGCAATACACTTTTACATAATGCAGAAGTTAAAGAGTTACAAGGTAAATAATATTTCAGACTGGGTGGTAATGAAATATGATGTAAAAAAACTTGTGAGATACAGCTAAAGCCATGATTAAAGAAAACTGTATATCCTTGAATGTATATATTAGAAAAAAATAAACGCTAAAAGTTGTTTAACTAAATACCATCTCAAGAAGTCAGCAAATTGGCCAGGCACAGTGTAATATAAGCACTTTGGGAGGCTGAAGTGAGAGGAGAGCGTGGACTCAGGAGTTCAAGGTTGCAGTGAGCAATGATCACATCACTGCACTCCAGTTTGGGCAATAGAGCAAGACTCCGTTCCCCTCACTACACCAAAAAAGTTAGCAAATAAAGAACTTATTAAATGCAAAGAAAACAAAAGTAAAAAAACAGTGCACAGAAGTGCAGAAATTAATGAAAGAGAAAACAAACATGCCATAGAGGAATTCACAAATTTTAACAGTTTTCAAATGTCTTTATAAATGACTAATATAATTGATATTAAATATAATTGATCTTGGCAAAGCTAATCAGCAAAAAATATAGAAGGCACAAATTAACAATAGGAATAAAAAAGGGAATCATAGGTTCTAGACTTTAAATAAAGATATATATGAGGATACTGTGAGCAAAATTATGTCATTATATTTAAAAATTTATATAAATTTATATAAAGTGTACAAATTCCTAGAAAACAACCACTAATTCTTAAAAATGACACAAATTACTTTCAAAGAAATTGAGTCTGTAATTAAAACCTTCTTGAAATAAATTCCCTAGCCTAGATAACTTCCCCAATGAATCCTTATAAGTATTTAATGAAAAAATAACATCAGTCTTACACACAGTCTATGAAGGAATAAAATGAGGGAATACATTCCAAATTATTTATAGGGCTAAAACCTGTAAAAGATACTACACAAAGAGAAAATTACACACCATTCTCTCTTATAAATGTAGATGCAAAAATTTTAAATTATTAGTAGGCAAAATCTGAGATACAAAAAGAGCAAAATAATATTCAATTTGTGTTTATTCCAGGAACACAGATTGGTTGAACATTGAAAAAACCAGTTTAATTCAGTACATGAAGATCACAAAAGAAAGCAAGCACATGGTCATCTTAACAGATGCAGAAAAATTATTTGATAAAATTTAATTCTCATTTATGATAAAACTAGCAAACTCAGCAAATTAAAAACAGAAAGAAATCTCCCCAAATCTGATAAAGTGTATCTACACACACACACATACCTACACACACACAACACCTACAAACCTACAGCAAATATTTAATGAAGCATTGGGAGCTTTTGTCTTGAGAACAGTAACAAGACAAGGACGTCTGCTAACCTAGAGCTCCTAGTCAGGATGAAAAGGCAAAATAAATAAAATATTAGGTGGCTGCAAAAGTAATTTAAAAAAAATGACAAAATCGCAATTACTTTTGCACCAACATATAAGAGAAGTTGGTTGAAAAGGAAGAAATAAAGTTGCCATTATGGATAACATTATTGTGTCTATAAAGCTGTCAAAAGGATCTCCTGATAATGTATTTTTAGAGAGTGAATTTAGTAAGATCACTGCTTACAAAGTAATCACACAAAAATCAGTTTTATTTATTAGCAGCAAATGACTAGAAAATTAAAGCTAAAAATACGCCATTTCAACAGAATAAAAACATTTTGTATCTAAGAATAAATTTAATAAAGAAGTACAGCACCTCTACCTGGAAAAGTACAAAGCATTATTTAAAGAAATCAAAGAAGACAAATAAGAGATAAAACATGTTCTTAAATTGGAAGACGTCAATATCTTAAATATGTCAGTTCTTCTCAAACTGATTTATTCAAACAAAATCATAGGAAGGTTTTTGTATGCGTGTGTGCATTGAGGTACGAAATTAATGAGCCGATTCTAAAATTTATATTCTTAAATTTATTCTGAAAACCACCAAGTTAAGCCAAGTTGATCTTGTGAAACATCAAAGGTATGTGACTTACACTACCTGATATTCTGAATCAATATGAAGCTACATTGATTGAAACTGTGGCATTTGCACAAGAATAGGCTAATAGACTAATGAACCAGTGTAAGGAACCCAGAGCAAATGCATAGTAGGTGGGCACTTATGACTCTGCAGAGAAAGAGGAAAGGATATATTTTTGAAATTAAATTGGGTTGAGTAAAGTATACATCCCACATGGAAAAATATGAATCTTGCCCCTACCTCACCCTATATACAGAAAATAACTACAGGTGAATGTTAAACCTAAATGTAAAAGGTAAAATAATAAAGCATAGAGAACATATTGTGAAAATTTATTTACGACCCTGAGATAGGAAAATATTTCTTAAGATAAAAAGAAAGCACTAGTCATAAAAAGACTGACAAACTGGACTGTATTAACTTAAAAATATTTATATAAAAGTACCTACCCTTAAGAAAGTGAAAGAGTAATTCACAGAGTGAGAGAAGCTATTGGCAATACATGTTATCAACTAAGGGCTTGTGTCCAGAGCGTATAAATAACTAGTACAAATACATTAGAAAAAAGTAAGATGACCTGGCACAAAAAGGGGGTGGGGGCAGGCAAAAGGCTTGAACCAGCACTTCACTAAATAGACTTACCTAAATATGAAGGTGCTCTACCTCAACAGTCAAAATGGGAATGCAGATTAAAATTACAATGCAATACTCTTGCACCCCGAATCAGAATGGCTAAAAATAAAAAGGCTGACAATAGCAAGTGTTGGTTAAGATGTGAGCAACTGGATCTGTCGTGCACTACTGGTGTGAATATAAATTGGCACAGCCTTTTTGAAAACGATTTTATCAGTATTTACTAAAGCTGAACATACATTTATCTTTGACACAGCAATGCCTTCAGGAATATATACTCAACAGAAATGTTATACTTCCACATAAAAAATATGCAAAAAATATTTGTAGTAGCAATATTTCAGAAACCATCTAAATGCTCTCAACTGTAGAATGAAGAAATCGTAGTATATTCATACAATGGAATACTCTACAGCAAATGAAAGTTCACGATTTACTGCTGCATACAGCAAACTTAGATAAATCTGACTACCAATATGTTGAAACAAAAAGACCAGGCACAAAATGTTACATAATATCTAACATCAAAAAGCCAGGTTTGGTGGCACACGCCTGTAGTCCTAGCTACTCCGGAAGCTGAGGTAGGACGATCTTTCGAGGCCAGAAATTTGAGGCTATGGTGTACTATGATTACGGCAACCACTGCACTCCAGCCTGCACAACACAGTGAGACCCTATCTCTAATACATATATATATGTGTGCATATATATCAATACACATACACACACATATACATATACACACATATTAAAAACAGAAATATGTATACATATATGTGTGTGTGTGTATATATGCACACAAAGATATACATATACACAATTTCATTTTTAATAAATTTCTATAAGAAGCCAAACTAGTCTGTGGTTTTTAAAGTTATGACAGTGATTACCTTTGAAGAGGAGAAAGAGGTGTTTAGAGGGAGGGAGAATAAAGACTTGCGGGGTATTGGTGTTCACTTCTTGATCCTGGCAATAGTTACATAGGAATTTTTACTTTTCGAAGATTTACCAAGTTAAATATTTATGATTGGGGCACTTGTCTGCATGACTATTATACTTTAATAATTTGTTAATAAAAAGAAAATGTTCCTTTAATTAAGTAAAACCAGAGCTATGCGTATCTGGGAAAATCACTATGTGGTTTGCCCAAGACATAAGTTTGGGAAATATTGAACTTCTAGCACCTTATGTTCTCCATAGCCCATTTTATTTTCCTGCATCTTTTTGGTGTCCAATTAGGCTGGCGACAAAGACAGCCTGTCCTGACTCTAGTTATGTCCTACTCCTCAAGTGTTTGTTGTCCTTAGGGCCATAACACACTCTAGAAAGTATCTTGTCCAAACCCTCTAACTTCACAAGCAAAAGTCCTAGGTAGCAAGGGAAGTTTCAAATGATGCTATGAGTCTCCCATCTCTAAGTCTAGCCTTCATTCCAGTCAACTTCCAATAAAGCTTGGTGAATTTAGCACATACCCCCATCCAGCTCTCTCAAAATACCTTCCACACTCCCTCTTGGATGACCTCTATCCTAAAATGGGCTAATAGATGTGAAAGAACATAGGATGATTTCTTTTCTTTCTTCTTTTTTTTAAAAGGAAAACAAAAGCTCTAGAACCAAACAAACTTGTTTTGAATCTCGACATTTTTTAAGCCGGTTTCTAGCTGGAGAACTTGGGCAAGATCTTTAATAGCATGTAATTGCTTCCCTGAGCTGACGTTTCCTCATCTGTGAAATAAATTGCTGTGATGATTAAATAGGATAATATTTGTGAGGCCCTTGGTAGTGTGCCTACAATATAGGCACCAGAAAGTTATGGGCTCTGCATTGTCTTAATATTTAATTGCTTCAGTAGAAGGATTAGGAGGGGAAGAGGTGATGTCAAGGTATATTGTGTGTCTCAGGCACAGTGCAATTATTCACCATACATCAGGCAGATGACATCATCATGTGATGGGAAGGGCCAAGTTGACTTTCTTGAGGACAAGAAATGAAAGAAAAAGACAAAAACTTCAAGTCTTATGTTTAGATTCAAAAGACCATGCTGTCAGACTATGAATGCAGTGATCGGGCTTGACAGCGAGCAGTTCTGCAAGAGAGAGCAGAGGTTCAGTGTCAGTGGAATGCAGACAGAGGCAAGATGGAAACGCTTCTGGGCCGAAGCAAATGCAACCTGAGACTGCACTGAAAGAACTCAAGATTCCATTTGGAGAAAGTGAATCCCGGGGAACTGCACTGGTCAGATGTGTTGGAGGTAGGGAGAGACGGAATTGGCACAGGTCCTTAAAGCCTGAAGTCTCTCACAACCAATGAATGAAAGGGTCCCCATGAGTCTCGGAAGAGTTTCATCTTCCTGTCTCGGCTCTGAGTGCAAGGAGTTTCCTTTTCTCTCCACTGGATAGTTTATCTTGTACGTAATTATACCCAGAGCACCAGCCCATTAGCATGATAAATAAACACCACTGAAATTAGCCCAATTTGGTGAGTAGTTCCTTTAAAAGCATTTTAGCAGCAGCTGAAAAAGCTGTGGAAGTAAGCTGCTTTATTACCCAAGGGACATGCTCAAGGGTCTTTTTACACCCACAGGATGAAGCTGGATTCTGGAGGGAAGTCATAGCTCTCTCTGAAGTAGCATCAAGGAAGGCAGAGTTGTGGCTTATCAAAGAGATGAGAGAGGCTGGCAGTTATGAGCTGGGCTCTGCAGGCAAATCCAGCACAGGTACAAAGAGCAGCTCAAGGCCTTACCAGCCAGGTGATCTTGGGCTTCTCTGTGCTTCTATTTCCTTATCTGTAAAATGGAGAGCATGCTGACGATAATAGTACCTATCTCATAGAGGTGTTATGAGTATTAAATGAGCTAATATGTTAAAGTGGTTAGAAACAACTGCCCTTGATCTAGTCCCTTGATCTTTCTCATCTTTGATTTTCTTGTCTGTAAAATGGGGATAAACCATGTTGCCTACTTTTAGAGTTTGCTGTGAAGTTGAAGTAAAACCATGTACAAAGTTCTTCCCATAGGGTCTTGGCACTTTGTATGAACTTGATAGACATCAGCCAGAGGAAACCATAAGATTTCTGTAGTCTTTTGTCGTATATATCCTATTCCAAAATAAGCTTCCTGGTTTGATGCCAAGATCCAAAAATGTCATCATTCCTTACACAGAATAGTGACTGACCTTCTAACATCCGTTTACTGAGAATATTCCTGATGATGAAAAGGTACAACTTCAAATCATTCTTTTAAGTCGATTCTCACTTTGATAATCCTAACATGTATATCCACCTAAAAAGTGTCAGCCCATGCATGCACAAAACATATGTGTCTATGGAATTCCTCAATGCTGGCACAGTAAAAATACAAATGCAGCAGTCTGTGGACATCTTTCCTCGTGGTTAGATGCAGTGGGGGCGTGCTCTGCTCCCACGCCTCTGGGAAAATCAGGACGAGTGGGGTCTGCAATGGGTGTCTCCTCCCACTTAGATATGCAGGCTTTTGCTTCACTTGCTGTCAGGGCTTTTCCCTTTTCTCTTCTCTCCTTACAAATCTTACCCCCCCAAACTCTTGCCAGAGCAGCAAGGAGGAGGATTTGGACATGGGCTTTGCATTGCAATGGTTTACCCCTTGCTGTTGGTGTACTTGAGCAACTCATGTCACCTTAGCCTCTTAACTTACACAATAGAGATAGTAATCCCTTCCTCTTAGAATTAAATATATATGAAATACTTAACATGATGCCTGGAAGTCAATAGATGCTAACTCTCTGACTCTTCTCTCTCCTCTCCTGCTGTTGATCTTCATGTGCCCTTCTATACCCTTATAGTGCTCAAATTCAGCAAATTTTATACAATAGGTAGTTAATAGATGTTTGAGTGATTTAATGGATTATCTGTCAGTTCTGTGCTTTCATATCTTTTGGATGCTTGGTTATTGTAAATGTTTGAGCTGAAGTTTCAGATATCCATGCAGGTCAACGAGCCATATAATTGGTCCTAGGATCTTGGTAGATGATCGCACCACGTACAACACGGCATCCTCTGTCAGAGGATGACAGGCAGTCAAGTGTGGCTCTTTCTCTAGAGTCCTTGATTCATGGTTCCAATGAGGTATCTATGATGCAATACTTTAACCCATCCATTTATATTTGCCTGGTCCCTACCAGACAGCAAGAGATTTTGCTGGACAGGGTCATATCCATGTTTGTACCATCAGTGCCTATCATCAGCTTAACACATACAAGGTACTTGACAAGTGCTGAGTGAGAGAACGAAAAGCTGTAAGAAAAAAATCAAGTTAAATGGTCCTTGTGAAATAGGAACGTTCTCTGCTCTGGCATCTGCAGAAGACAGGTGTTTGCTCACTTGTGGAGAAGCCCCCTCTGATCCAGTGGGTGAGACCCACCTTGACTCACCTCTCAAGCAGTCCCCAGCATCCCTTTTCAGCAGTTGGCCTTGACATTCAGAATTGGACACACCAGACAGTTAGCAGAAGGCATATGTTTTTCTTCCAAGAATATTGTAATCAGAAAGAGAAGCTATAGCTCACTTTTCTAAGAGTTAATTTAATTATCCAACAGCTAACACGGCCACAGATTCCCCAAATATCTTCTGGGAGCTTCTAATTTCATTCCTTTCTTCCCTCAGTATGGTTTCAGTTCAAGCACAAGGGAAACCAATGGCATTGTGCTGGCATTTGCAGAAACATCTGGCCAATAACCTTCCCTTGAGCCTGACTTGATTGGCATTTGTCTGTTCTGAGAGATTAAAAGGACATTGCCCAGTCTTTTTGGGATGCCCCATGCCTTTGCAGAGAGGGCAACCTCTACCCCCGATCCTGTGGCTTCCTCACTGTTCCACAATGGCCCGAATTTTTGTAGTCATTTCCTAAGTGGAATTTCTGTCTGAGTCTCTTCCTTCTCTGGTCCATTCTTCACACAGCCACCTACAGTCATATGCCTTTATAAAAAGGTCCACTTGCCACTCACTGGAGACCTGCAGGATGAAATGCAGATCCTTAGCACACATGTCCAGCCATTTAGCCTCTGGATCCAACCCACCTTTTCTGTTTCACCTGCAAACCCTCCCTCATAATCAACACTTTACACACACAACGTTTTCACTGGGATCTTCCCATGCCTGTGCTTTTGCTTCGTCTGTTCCCCTTGCCTAGAATTCTCTTTGCATGTTAAACCTCTACAGAACCTGGAATTGTAGAGGTTTCCCCATGCATCTGAGGGGAAGATCAAGTCATCAGACTTGTAGGAAGCACCTAGTGTGACCAAAAGTGCTTCAACTGTGATTCAATTTGATGGACCTTTACACAGATTGAGGCTTTTTTTAAATGTGAGTTGCCTGTTTTCATTAAGATGCCTGTTTTATCATCAGTAAAGGGAGGTGCCTTGCTGGTTCTAGGCTGAATTGTGTCTCCCCAAAATTTATATGTTGAAGTCCTAACCCAGAGTAGTTCAGTAAGTGACTGCATTTGGAGAAAGTGCCTTTAAAGAGGTGACTAAGTTGAAATGAGCCCTTAGAATGGTCCCTAATCCATTCTAACTAGTGTCTTTATTAGAAGAGGAAATTGAACTCACAGAGAGACACGACGGAGTCACACACAGGAGAAAAAGGCCATGTGAGGACACAGCGAGAAGGAGGCCATGTGTAAGCCAAGGAGAGAGGCCGCAGAAGAGACCGAGCCTGCTGATGCCTTGCGCTTTGACTTCTCCCCTGCAGAATTGTGAGAAATAAATTTCTGTTGTCTAAGTTACACAGTCTGTGGTATTTTGCTATGGCTGTCCTAGTATTTTCCCATGTAACAGGGAAAATCTTATGCATCTTTAATTTCTTCCCACTTGGAGTTTCTTGGAACAGAAGTTAATCAATAAATGTGTATTAAATGACAGGGTAGCTGAGATTGGCATCATCCAAGGGGAATTGGATGTAGGTACCACATTCTGAGTAAAAGGAGGCATCCAGCCATAGAGGCGATCTAGGAAATTCCCGAGAGTGTAGGGCACTAATAAAATCATAGGGGGTTCAAGGCATTACTACTTCGCACTCCCACTGGCCTGGCACATGCTCAGTGACCCTCTGAAGACCTCCCTTCCCTCCTGAAGTTCTCCCTGTCACTTTGAGATGACAGTGAGTTTCAAGAGTCTTGGTTTTGTTTTCCTTTATCATGAAGAAGTTAGAGGTGCTCTCCTTTCTTCATGTGAAATTTATTAGTATAACCTCCACCCACATACTGTCTTCTACCCCTTAAAAATAGGACATTCCTCTCTAGTGAAATAACATGCCAGCAACAAAGACAAATGGAGAGCAGCAAGAAAAAGAAACTGGGGTTGGGGGTGGCGGGGGGGTGGCTGTGAATTGTTTTCTCTCTTTCCCATATAAATATAGTAAGAGAATGTCCGAACGCACAATAGTGCTTTGGGGAAAGATCCCAGCCCATTTTTAGGGGAAGAGTGAGGACTCTGCTTTTTTCTTAGCAAACTTCTACTAAAGGGAAAATATATCTTGGAGCCAAATTATGCCCAGAGTGACCTTTTCCCTCTCTTCCTCCTCAAGCCACAACATTTTCAGATTGTCTTCTGGGGTTAACTTTCCCGTTTCACACCACCTGTTGTAATGTTCCTTCACCTACATCCTTATCCCATTTTCACTTGCATAATCTTGTGAGCTCCTCTATTGTATACTCCTGAGTATTTTAAAAATAAATTCACAGAGCTTTTGTTTTAACATATCACTGTCTAACTTAGTATCTGATGCCCAGTAGGTGCTCTACAAGTGTTTGTGTTCTGTATTAATGAAAGATGAAGATTAAGCTTCTTTTCCCTACCCCCACCCTGTTCACACACACACACACACACACACACACACACACACACACACACACACCTTTACTAGCTCTCTGTACACATCCTTGGTTGACTGCGGCTGAAGAGCCTGCCGACATGCTTCAGTCTACAATTTGAAGACACGGGGGGAAAACGGTGAATTGTGATGCTCCCAGGGAATTCAGAGGGTCAAACACTGAATGACAGAACTGGAGAGGAACCAAGGCCATTCCCTACTACTGGCAGAGCCAGAATGGAAACAAAGATTCTTGACTTCAGTTATGTTCTGGGCACTGGCAGCCCAGACGTCATTTGAAGCTGCCCGCTGTCAGGGGCTGGTTTGCTAGTTTGCTCAGTGATTCTGAGATCTATTTAACATGCTTTCAAGAAATTCTACAAACAGTTGTGGGAAGAGACAATATAGAGGTAGCGTAGACCAGAGGGAAGATGGCAACAATGACTGGCCCTCCTACAAGCTCTGTTGAGCAGCCTGGCTGGGGAACTTCTCTCAAATAGCCTCCTTGCCTGTGTACATACATGCATGTGGGCACACAAGTAATTCTTCATTCTTTACTCTTTCCTTGACAGCATACCAGGCTCAATGGGCTGCCAAACTTGCAGTTGTCTGACAGGGTGTCTTCACTTACACTTGTCTTTATGCAGGGTCTCATGCTCTGTACTGCTAATTCTTTGTCAGTTGTATCAGAACTGCCCCATCTCAGTTCTTGTCATGTCAATTGCTACTATTCCAGAAAAAAATTATCAGCACAAGAAATGAATGGCAGCATGCCAAGCATTGCCAGAGGCTAATGGGGGAAGAGATTATTTTAAGGGGAATGGGCCTTCTTAGAATATACCACAGGTGTTTCCTGTATTTTAAGCTGACTCTACTGGGCACATTGGGTGGTAGGCGGCCTGCTGCAGAATTTCCATCTTGCTAAGAGTTCAGAGAGAAGACGGATTAGACCTGCATCTTTAGCATGGTAAGAGAAACATCTCATCTACTTTGAAAAAACACATTCTCTTCTAGATCTATGCAGTTGCAACACTTAGGTGTACATCAATCTGATCATTTCATATTCAGTCAATAACTCATTTAGATGCTGGTTTGTGGTTTCTTAGTGTGCAATTCTTCAAGAGAGCAAGACTGTACCTCCACTTCTCCTTAAGGGTATGGAGACTAATTATCTCAATCCTTCATAAGCTCTCTGGAGTTGATGACAGCTGGTTTGCTAAAGTAAATTGGACAATGCAGCTGATGAATGAAGCAACATTAATTAATGAACATAGAATGAATAACTTGTGGTAATTCATTGATTCAGCATCTATTTACCTGCAAAGCATCGTTACTTTGTTTTCCTCAAGGAGACTCTGTCATATTCTGTGAAATATAGAAAAGTCAAAATTTGTTTTTTTTCAGAAATAATGGGCTAGAGAAACAAGACTAAAAATTAGCCTCCTAGTTTTAAGTGTCCTAGGTCAGAGCATGTCATATGTGATGTAGCACAGGCATTTCATTCCACGTTTATTTTTCATCACCTTCCTCCATGGGCCCAGGAAGCCCTGCTATTCTTTTGCAGTACCAGGATTCCTAAGGTTCCTCCAAATTCATATGTGTCCCAAGCATTAGTTGTAGAATAGATTACTTGGGAACCATTGATTTTGTGGGAAAGCTCAGTCTTTTGAATCAGTAAGACCTGGATTTCAATTTTCTGCTTTCAGCCAATTAGCTCATGTCTGTTAGTCCTGTTTTCCTCATATATAAAATGGGGATAATTGCACTCACCTTGAAGCATTGTAAATAGATGTGTGTGCTTTATGCAACCACAATGAATGAAATGGAGATATACAAAATGAGTCAAAGAATAAGTACACCTCCCACATACCAAGTGATAAAAGAGCCCTTCTTGAGAAGCATTTTTGGTTAAGGAGAGACTCAGTCCGGTTGTCTACATAGCTGAATGTCTCTATTTCAGGCTTAATCTCAACGCAAAGAAAACTCTAAGGGACTGCACATCCTAGCCAAGGACAACTGTGCGCTAACCTCAGTAGTCCTCCCCAAATATCCGGCAATTTCCCAGACTCTCCCGTGAAAGCCTGCTTGGTTTTCACTAATTTAATCAGCCATGCAAAGGAAACAAAGGTGTTGCATTTGCCTTTGGGGAATTTTTGTTTTGCTGTTTTTAGAAAGGAATACTATTTAATGGAATAACATCAGGGGCAGATCATGTAACATCAGACCTGGAAAAGGCCTTGGAGACAATCCAGTTTAACCCAGACTTTAAAGAACAGGAAACTAAGACTCATAGATGGAAGGTGCCTGGATCAGAGCTATACCGATGCTATAGTTGGTGACAGACCATGGGCAACAACCCAGATTTCTAGTCCTGTAGATGTTGCTTCCTTATCTTTTTGGTTCTGGCATGACAATTCTGTGGTCTTTGGAATCCAACATGGCGAAGTTTGTGTTCATCATTTATTTTTAAACATGGGTGATTTGTCCTATTACTCTTATTTCAGCCACTGTTGCTTCAGGGTCACATTGGAAGATAGGGATGAGTGAATGGGACCTGTGGATGCAACACTCAGTCTGCTGTCTGGCTACCTGCCCTGGCCTGAATTAACTGCACGGTGGACAGCAGTGGGCTTTACTTAGTGCTAGCAAATAGTGATCCCTTTTCCTCACTCCAGTGTTTGGAGAGTGAGCAGGCCCTTCTTTCTCATCCCCCACAGTACCTCTCATTTATTAGGAGCTTGACGAATCTTGCTAAAAGATACAAAGCAAGAATGAATGAATGAATGAATGAATGATTTCCCTTCTATTAGAGTTCCACTCCATTTCCTTTACCCTTACTTTGTTATGTTGGTTTTTTTCACAGTACCTAGAATCACAGATTTTTAGAGCTAGAAAGGAAACTTTCTGGATTACAGGTTTGGAGAGGGCAAGTGCCTGGTCCATGGTAGCAGAGACTCAGTGGCAGGGCTAGGGCTGGGTTCCTGGTCCAGGGACTGTTTTTTCTATGACTTTATTTCTTCTGTTCTGGTGTCCTCCCAAGGAAACATCTTGTACCTTAGCTGGAAAATATGTTCTAGGAGCCACTTCACAGGCTCACAATAAGATATGCTTCAGGGTGGCCTCTTCATCAGAAAAAGCTTGGGATAGCATTAGGAGAAACTACTGTAGATGACGGGGTGATGGATGCATATTTTTAGTTCCCAAAGCTGACATCACAGAGAACAACCAATACTTTTCACATCACATTCCTTGGCACCACAGTGTGTGTGAGAGAGAATTCGAGCTAGAAAATTACAATTCTAATACTGATGCTATCAGTTTTTTTTCTTAGACTCTCAAGAAGAAGCCATATAAACTGCAGCATTTGTGATAACAAGGCACCCTGAAAATATGGTCTTTTGTAGAAGATACAGTGTTTTCTCTACTACATAGCAGTCCAGAGGTGAGGAACTCAGAAGAGCAGGGGCAGCTTTGCTTCTTGAGGTCGTGCAGGGGCCTAGGTTTCTTTCACATTGTGTCTCCCTCATTCCCTCCAGCATTGTCCACTTCTGCAAGTCTTTCTTCCAAATAAGAAGTGAAGACAAGCAATTGCCTTTAGCCAAGTGACATGAAAATTGCACCTCTCTTGTTCTTACACTCTATTGGCAGAACTCTGAGTCATAGGCCATGACTATCTGCAAAATCCTGAGAAATACAGTCTGTAACCATGTGGGAATGTGTCCAGCTAATTTTTGTGCGTGTGTTGAGAGAGGGTGGTGGGATAGTGGTGCTGATAATACAACTAGAAGAAAGAAAGAAACGTAAATACTAGGGAGCAGTTAGCAGTCTCTAGCACAGTGGTTGAAAAAACTGATACTGCTCTGAGCCTAATAAGAAAAATAAGAATAGTACACCTTCACTGACCACAGACTGAAGGCCAAATACCGTGCTAAGTAGTTTATGAATACTGTTTTATTTAATGCTCAAAATAACCCTGTAACCTAGGTATTATTATTAGTCCTGCTTTACGCATAGGAAAACTGAGGCTTGGCTCACACAGCTAGTAAGTGACAGAATCAAGACTGCTATTCCAATCTAGCTGACTCTAAAGCCCACAGTCTTAATTTTTATGCTATATTTACTTCTTATTTAAAATCTGAATTCAATGCTAATAATTCCTGCTTAACAGGATGGCTCAGATAACCTAAAAAACTCAGTCAAACAAAGAAAATATCCATAGACTGCTGTTCTTCCACGGTTAAATACACTTAATATAGTAAAGGTATCAGAACTGCTGTCCCACTGACTAAACCCATGAAATCCAACGTGGCATTTATAGACAGTTCATTCATTTACTCATTCATTCATAAAGCCAAACAATATTTGGCACCTTCTAGGTGGCAGGTCCTAGGCTAATCATTGCATATTCAGTGCTGAGCAGAATAGACATGATCTTTGTCCTCAAGGAGCTTATAAACTAGAGAGGAAGTTGGGCATTAAATACCTAACAACAACAACTACTACTGCTAATAATAACAATAATCCCACAACTACACATTTTGGTAAGTGCTAAAAAGGTCATCTAAGAAAACAATTGAAAAAGGCACTTCTTTTAAATTGAGTGATCTGGGAATACTTTTCAAAAGAAGCAGGACTCCAGGGAACAGTTTCACAACCACTGTTTTTAGAGTTATTTTTGTACACTAAATATTTTAAAATCTGCCTTATTAAAATTTGTGTATAATTTAGATGTCATAACTGGTACAGATTGTATTTCTTCTCAGTGAGTTGAAAGTAGTGCTATTAAAATGATGTCAAAAATACATTTTTAAAAAAGAAGTAGCATCTTAGCTGTGCTATATGAAATATGAAATATGAAAAGAGTGTGGGAGGGGGTCTCCAGGCGGAGGGCACGGCCTCTGCAAAGGCCTTGGGGCAGGAGGGACTTGGCATGTTCAAGGCATCGTAAGGAGAACTGGAGTTTAGTGGGTTGGGGAAGCCAGGAGGAGCTGAGGCTGCTTTGAAAGGCACAGGTAGGCCTCCTAGGGCTCTGGAAGCTGTATGAAGGAGTTTCATTTTTACCTCATAGCAATGGGACATTTTCAGGAGTGAAACCATCCATTTATAATTTAGTAGGACCACTCTTGCTGATGTATGGAAAGGAGATAGGGAAATGTGAGGGTGAAAAAGAAATAAAAGCAATCCGTTGGCAGTAGTTCAAGAAGAAATGATGGTGGCGTGAACTAGTTTAAAGTGCTGAATTGGGCTGTGCGTGGTGGCTCCTGCCTGTAATCCCAGCACTTTGGGAGGCCAAGGTGGGCGGATCACTTGAGGTCGGGAGTTCAAGACCAGCCTGGCCAACATAGTGAAACCCTATTTCTACTAAGAATACAAAGTTTAGCTGTGCTTGGTGGTGCACACCTGTAATTCCAGCTACTCGGGAGGCTGAGGCAGGAGAATGGCTTGAACCCAGGAGGCCGAGATTGCAGTGAGCCGAGATCACGCTACTGTACTCCAACCTGGGTGACAGAGCGAGACTCTGTCTCAAAAAAAAAAAAAAAATAGTAATAATTAAAAATAAAGTAACGAATCAAGGCGATAAGCAAGGGGCTTAGTGAAGATTTTAACAAGTACAGTGGCTAAGGGACAACAGATGTAGGCTGGGTCTGCTCTCGGTGAACATTCTACACACATGTTGCAGGGGCTCAATGGCAAATCCTACATGAGGTGGCGGATCCTTGGGGGTTAGAGTCAGTTCACCAGATGAACCCAGGGATGCTGTGGACAGAGCATCTCAAACTGCACCTATCAAGAGCCGTCGCTAAATCAGGGGAGAGTGATAGTGTCCCCCTGGGGAACCAGTGTTAAAGAGAAAACAAGCTAGAAATTACTTTGCTGTCTTCTGCTTAATCATAAAAGCTAACATGAGCATTTTTTCCATTTCATATGTATGTATATGCATATATTATATATATATAAATAGTATTACCATTGTTAATATGATATTGTCTCAAAGTACTTATAATCAAGTAAAATGGACCATCCAAGAAGTATTTCATCTATACTATGGTTTCATGCACCTCCTGGCACAAAGCCAAACATTCACAGAAGTGTATGTCCCCTTTTCTGGGAAATATTGTCTATAAATGAAAACTGAAATGGGAACGAGTAGCTAGAGCTCCACCACCATCTCTGATCTTGGGTGAGGCGGTTTTCCCATCCCTGATATGAAGGCAATACTGCCCCATCTATGAAGCCCACAATGACCACTAACTTCAGTGTGCCACCAACATGGTGCATTATTTTACTGGTCATCTGAGTAGGCATCATCTGTCTCAACAGGAAGCACGGTGCCTTTCTGCTCCTAAGCTGTCATCACGTGTGCAGACCAAATTAAGCTAAGCAGTTAACAGCAAAGCTGTGATAATATGCTGTGTTCCTGGAATTGACCCAGGACACGCATGCACAGGCAAACAGACACATGCAGGATTCTTGTTTGAGGAGGAGTTTCCTCCCCAGTCCTGGGCTCCAATTCATAGAAGGGGGAATGGGAGGCCTGGCTGGGAGGTGACCTTCATTAGCTCTGAACCAGCACTTCTTCCTCTTTCTTCCCCCTCCTTAGAGATTTATTTATTCATTTGCCTTGGCGTAGTTAATGGGGACTCAGGTTGGAAATGGCGGGTGGCCAGTAGACTGCTGTGGAAGGAGGGTGTTATATATTGCTTCCTGAAGGACGACATCTGGGGGAGGGAGGGAGGGGGAAGAAGATGGGCGCTGAGTCGGCTCTAATTGAATATCCAGTGAGCAAGATGGATGACCCCCAGCTCCCCACCCCTGGGAGCAATTAGAACATGAAGTAGCAGGAAGAAAGAGGAGGAAGAAGGCTGGGTGGGGAAGGAGACCAGGAGTCTGAGAGACAAGACCCAGTGGTGTTCAAATCTCACAAATCAGAGTCAGGCAGGATAAGCCAGGCGGCAACAGTGGGGCTGGCTGGTTGGCAGGGGAGGGCTGCCTCACCTGCCTAACAGCAGGCACACCTGGATGGCAGGGTGGCTGGGTGCCGTTAGAAAGACCCTGTGTTTCCATGTTTGATGATGCATTAGATTCATTATTTAGGTTTAGGATTTTGAATCCCCTGTGGAAGGCAATATTTTAGGCTGTTGCCATTGTTTTGCACCACAGTATGAGTGAGCTGTGGGGGAGCAGAGAGGGAGAGTGATGGGAGCTAGTTAGTCCTGGGGAAAAGGAAGTCAGGGAGCATGAAGTGGGGGGGACATAAGGAGGAGTGGGTGGAATCAAGGACCCTGGAAATAGATTATTTTATCATCCTAATCCTGGTGCTCCATGGCTTAATCTGGATGGCTCAGTGCCCTAACAGAAACAGATGCCATGCAGGAAGGATGATCAAGGGAGGTGGAGGGTGGGGTAGAATAAGGATGGGTGGGGAGCAGGGCTAAAGATTTAGGATCAGGAATGTAGAAGGCTGGTCCTAGGATAAGGAAGTACCTAAAGTACAGGTTTTTAGAGAAAAATTGATGGAAATTTGATTCAAAAGGAAAATGGGTGAGTGGTGGGCAAAATGTGAAGGGTCTTCCACATTTTCTGTGAAGTTTGGATGTGATTTTATAGATCTCCAGGAAGAACCACCAGAGCGTTTTGTGCAGGGGGAAGACAAGAAGAAGTTGAGAGAGAGGGTGAAGAAAGCCAGCATTTCTTCAGTGGCTCTGTATACCAACATGCCATCAAAGCCTGCCACAAACTAGACTCCGGGCCTTACCACACCTGCTCTCCAGAACACCCTGGCAAGGATGGTTTTACCCTCTCCTTTCTCTAGGTAAAAGGAGACCGCGACGCTATATGGCTTGCCCAAAGACATTTCGCTGAAACGTGGTAGAGCTGAGGTTCAAACCCAGGTCTCTTTTGACTCCAAAACGTGTGTTTTTCTGTGACAACAGTGGGGGTGTTTTAGTAATACAGAAATTGTCTACCAATATATCATGTTTTCCTAATGAGTGCATTAGTGTCCCATGGCTTTCATAATGAGTGACCACAAACTCAGTGGTTTAAAATGACAGAAACGTATTCTCTTACAGTTCTAGAGGCCGGAAGTCTGAAACCAAGGTTTCCTCCCTCTGCTTTTCCAGCTTCTGGTGGTTCCAGGAACGCCTTGATTTGTGGCAGCGTAACACCATTCTCTGCCCCTGTCTTCACGTGGCCATATCCTGTGGCCCTGCCCCTTGCTTCTTTCATAAGGACACCTGCCAATGGAATTGAGGCCCACCCTAATCCAGGATGGTCTCACACTCACGTCCTTAACCTTAATGTGTCTATAAAGACCCTTTTGGCAAATAAAGTCACATTCACAGGGACTGAGTTTACGTATCTTATTGGGGCCACCATTCAGCTATAGCGAGCTTGGTGAAAATTACATGGAAACCGGGGGACTCTGAGCCATGCTCCCTCCTGTCACTCACAGAGTTCTTATACTGTGTGGCCAAGGCATATCCTACTGCTCCACCATTCATGGTTCTATAGTCTTCTTGTAACTAGCTGCCTTCTCATGGGCTTATCGACAAGGGAAAGAGAAAGAAGGGATGGTGCTTGTCCTCTATAACAGGGAAATGACATCCCATATCTGAAGAGTTATCCTGTGGGTTCACAGTAATACTGGAATTAGACTTCCAGTTGGTGATTCGGAGGTTCCAGTGGTGTGGAACTAGACTTCCACAGGTTGATAGTATGTTGGAACTCGACTTCCAGCTGATGGTCCAGAGGTTCCAATGATGTGTGTGTGGTTGGGGGTGCAGATGAGGGAGGCTGATGATTTCCTTAATATCTGAAACAGCTCCTGGTCCCAGACTATCGGAAAGAGTCATAGTATCTTTTCTCCTGATTGTCAAGACTAATGTCCTGTTATGTTGACCCTGCACTCAGTGGTAAGAGACCTTCTCCTTAAAAGGGCTTTAGCAAATGTCTACAGTCACATGTCTGCAAGGGAAGAAGAATGTTTGAATAACCTTGGCCAATAAGAAAACTTTGGTTACTGGCCTTAAGAGAATGAGGGGGGCAACTCTCTCTTATCCCAGGTGTCCCTGGCTGGTTCTTGATAACATCAAGGAAATAAAGTTTGTTCCTACTCTGAACAGAACCCCATTTCCCCCATGATAGGAAGACTTCCAAATGCCTTTCCCTGCCTTCACTGCCCATGAAGGCACTTTCATATGTTCTGGTACATGGTAGGTCTTAATAGATGCTTAGAAAATGACTGAATGACAATCAGTTTAATAGCTTTCCATAAGCTATCTTGGGTGTACAATCATTGGCCTGAAATGGTGACGGTTGGAAAATTCTTCATGAAGTGTGGCATGGCAGCAGACCTCCGCACTCTCCTCCATCCCTTCTGAGACTCAGGTGCAACAGTTGTGAATGCTGAGCTGCTGAGGCCTGAAGCTTGGCCTTGCCGGCCACCTTCAGGGCTCACCAGTTCTCTCAAGGCGGCTGATGTCTTACATAAGTGAACCACCCACACAGGCCCTGAACTGGAGGTTCCAGTGCTGCACTCCACACAGTCACAGGGCAGGAGGCACCCTGAGACCCCTCGGAAGTGGCCACTGAGTGAGCCTGGGGGAAGGAGACGGAGGCGCACATTAGCATGAATGTGCTTTATGTGTCAGAAGAAGGATCTGAGACTATTTCAGAGGCCCTGAAAGTTCCAAGTGAGATATTGAACCAACCCTACCGGTTATAACTTTGAGGAGCTGCTTTTCTGTGCTTGACTCAGATGTCTTACATGTGTTTGCTGGGAAGTGGGAGAAGAGCAGGAGAGAAATTGGAGCAGAGAAGGGGAATGGGGGAGAAGAGGAGGGGGAAGGAAGAAGAGGAGAAAAAAGTGCAAGAGAAATTGATGAGGGAATAGGACTGGGAAAAGGCAGAGAAGGATAGATAAAAGGAAGGGAAGGAAGAACTAAAGGAGAGGAAAAAAGTTATTGGTCCCTACGTGATGGGAAGCTGGGGTGCCTCTTGATTGATTTGTTCATAGGAACAGACAGCCTTGGATATTGCATCCCACCGACAGGGAGAGGGCTCTTTGAAGCCTTAAGCAGTGAAAATTTGGTGAAAACATGGAAAAATATTTGCTGGAAAGTCATGCCATTCCAATAATATTAATAATAGTTAAAAGTAATTAACCAGTTTTGATTTTTTATGATGACTTTTAAAAAATAGAAATACTATTTAATAATATTTTAAAAATAGCAAATGTTATCTTCCAAAAATATGTATGTATGTTTCTGATGATCCTGCTTTACAGATGCCCCAAGCATGGGCTTAAAGGGAGGCTTCCCAGGTATTATACACCAAACAGATGTGCAAAATGAAGATGCCATCATCAGTGAGATTCCCTATATTTATTTTGCAGTCCAAAATTTGCAAAGTTCTTTCACATGTACAATGTGACTTGATTCTGTGAGGAAAGACAAAGCAGGTTTCTACTTTTAGCTGGAAAAATGTATATCTAAATAAAAAAAAGTTCTTCCAATCTCACTACCCAACCACTCCAATTACTGACATTTCTTCAGTCATGTGACTCTTAGGCCACATCTAACAACTATGCATATGGAAGGATGTCTATGCAATGTAAAGAACATTCTGCTTCAAAGCTGCCCAAGAGTAGAAGACGCAGCCTCGGGAAGGAAGTTAATCATCAACAGTGTATGTTGTAGATTGGATTCAGACTCCCTTATGTCCACATCCTAACAACTCCCCTGCACCTGTGAATGTGACCTCATTTGGAAATAGGTTGTCTGCAGATGTAATTAAGTTAAGGATATAGAGATGACATAAGAGAGATTTAGGGAGGACGGTAAATACAATGACTAATGACCTTACAAGAACAAGGAGAGGAAGATTTGAGACACAGAAGCAGAGAAAAAAGCCATGTGAAAACAGAGGAAGAGACTGGAGTGATGCTGCCATAAGCCAAGGAATTCCAGGAGCCACTAGAAGGTGTAAGAGTCAAGGAAGAATTCTCCCTTAGAGCCTTCAGAGGGAGTGTGGCTTCTGAAGACTTCTAGCCTCCAGAACTATGGGAGGAAAAACAATTCTGTTGTTTTAAACTATCGAGTTGGTGGTGATTTCTTGTGGCAGTCACAGGCAACGAATACAGAGGGGTTTAGGCAGGAGGTACGTGCCGCCTTAGTGAAGACATCTCCTAAGGGATCTGGGGATCGGAAAAGTGCGTTGTTTGGCAAGTTAACCTTTAAGGCTCTTTCCAATCCTCAGATTTTATAACCCAGAGTATTTTTATACAGCTGCATTGTTGTGATGTTCTGCTTGTATGTATAAGACAACTTAATGTATGAATTTTATTCACATGTAATTTCTTATTTTTATCTTCAATGACTATAGAATATGCCATCAAATGAAGGTATTATAATTCTGTTAACTCTTTTCCTACTGTTGATGCAAATTGTTTTCATGCAATGCTGCCACAGACCTAATTGTAGATACCATCATCTTTCTTTTGATATCCTAAGACAATGGTTCTCCACTGTGGATGATGTGGTCCTGCAGGAGATATCTGGCAATGCCTGGGGACTTTGATTGTCATAAGTTTGGAGGAGGGGTTGCCATTGGCATCTAACAGGTGAAGGCCAGGGATGCTTCTAAGCATTTACAATGCAGAAGACCTCTCCCCACAACAGAGAACTGTCCAGTTCGAATTGTCAATCAGTCATGATGAGGTTGAGAAAACGTGCCTTAGGATAAAATCTTGGGAGTGGAATTATTTGGTCATTGGGTTTGGCTCTTGGTAGGTATTGAAGGAATGTAAGCACCTTGGTTACAACAGAGGTGCAGAAAGGTAGCGATGTGGCCTAAGAGTCACATGACTGGCTAGTGGCAGAGTCAGGGCCACAGCACTGATCCAAACCTGCAATCCAGTGCTCTCGTCATCCCAGCCTGGCTGCCTCTGTTTCACAGTCTAAAGCCCAGAAAGCATCCAACACGATGTCTCAGGACCTACAGCCAAGAAAGAATCTTCAATGCTGAGGCTCTTGATAACATCGAGGAAATAAAGTTTGTTCCTACTCTGAACAGAACCCCATTTCCCTCTGTGACAGGAAGACTTCCCAATGCCTCTCCCTGCCTGCACTGCCCATGAAGGTGCTTTCATATGTTCTGGCACATGGTAGGCATTAACTGATGCTTAAAAAGTGACTGAATGATGATCAATTTAATAGCTTTCCACAAGCTATCTTGGGTGTACAATTGTTGGCTGGAAATGATGACGGTTGGAAAATACATTCTTCATGAAATGTGGCATGGCAGCAGACCTCCGCACTCTCCTCTGTCCCCTCTGAGACTCAGGGGCTGCTTCCCTCCGTGAGGATGATGAGGAAGCCCATCCCATCAGTACTCACAGCACCGTGCACCTGTGAGCAACCTGACCATCATCTGAGCACTCATTAGCAATGCTGATAGATGCATTATAGGTTTAAAATCCATCACCTCCCTGGAGCTCAGAGCCACATTTTACATGTGGGTAGTTGAGGGGATACTCCCCCCTCTCCCACCGCAATTAGGGAAGGACCATGAGGTGTTCAATAAAATTGATTTGGGCAAGGCACCATTGCCTGCCAGCAAATGTGATGAAACTGTGGAATAATGCATGGGGCAGGGAAGGGGCAAATGCTCCTTTAATATAATAAGGTGAAGATTATTATCTTGTAAGAATTGAAACTAAATAAAAGGAATACAAATTTCTCATGAAGACCAGACAAAGGTCTTCAGAATGACATTAATTCTCATGATAGTATAATGTGCTAGTTTCAGATTCTTTCAGGAGAAAAATGGATGCAGCCCATAGTAAATCCTGCTCTGTCCCGATTTTCTTTTCCTCTGCCCCCAATACAAAGTCCAGAATTCCATCCCCATGTCACCCCTTCTCACTCTTTGGAGTTGGCCAGCGCTGAGATTAGAACGTGTTCCTCCTTTCTACTGAAGCAACAGAAGTGGAGGAATTAGAAAAAGTCATTGGGATTTTAAGTGGATGTTTCAGGCATAAGAAGCCTGAAGGGATGGGGGTTCATCACAAAGAAGATGGCACATCCTAGGCAAGAAGAGGGAGAGGAGACACCAAAGCGGGGAGGCTTTAAAGGGAGAGAGCCACAGTAAGTTGGAGAGAAGAAAAAGAGGAACTGTGCGTGGGATGCCTCACCTCTTCATGAGGTGCCTAGAGGAGCGGGTAGCAAGGCCAGGGGCTAATAGATGCTTAGAAAATGACTGAATGATGATCAGTTTAATGGCTTTCTGTAAATTATCCTGAGTGTACAATCACTGGTCTGAAATGGTGATGGTTGGAAAATGATTTCTGCTTCCCATCCCTTCCCCTAAGGCCATTGAGAGGGAGGGACCAGAACCCAGTAGGGAACTGCTTCATTGAGACCCAGAACATATTCAGGTGGAGGAAGGCAAGAGAATGTTTACAGAAACAAACAAACGGAAATATCCCCCAGCATGACCCTCATCCCTAGTGGGTCATCTAATGGGTATGAACCACACCCTCTTTGTGGGTTTTGGGGTGGCAGAAGTGTCTCAGACGGTGACCTAATTGGAAAAAAAAGCAAGTTAAATTCTCAGAATTTGCATCATACTCTGTGGAAAGGGAAACAGAGATTCTCCATGCAGATTATATTCCAGATGAGAAAGCTGAGATGAGAGAACTAGAGGAGTGTATTAACCACACCTTGGTGAAATAAATAGGATATTGCAGGCTCAGTAAATGTCCAAGAACCCTGAAACTGTGCTCTTCCTCCATGTCTGACGGTCTATGCCCCAAGGAGGAGAATTGAGACCCGCCTGTATGGAGATTGTCAGGCAGGGGGTGCAGCCCTTTGTCCATGCAGCCAATGAAAGATTATACAAGTCCGACTCAGTGCAGCAGGTGATATTAATGACCTCAACATGGAATTTATATCACTTACCTTTTCTCTTAGGTGTTCCAGTGAAACTGAGAGGGTCTTTGCTCTCAAAAAAGCCTCAGGAGAGCTTCAAAAGGCAGTGATAATATTATCAAGGCACATTGCTTCACTGAAATACAGTTGGGTTGCAATGGAGCAAGTGTGAAAGCGGGAAATGTGCTGTGAATAGAAGGCCCCTATTGTTGGACACTCAGTCAAGGTACAATTGACCCCTTTCAGTGAGATTCTTAATATTTTTAAAGGAGCAAAAATATCTTTCCTGCAGCACAAAATGTTCACAATCCTCTTCTTAGCCATCAAAGTTCCACTTAACCTTTTCTTTTCTGTTTTACTCATTTTTCAAGAATGGAATACATTGACATAAGCCTGAGTTTTCTTGCCTTCTTCTTTGCTTCACTTTTCATTGCCAATTTTGTCCAAAGTAGTGGAGGCTGGAAGGTGGATGTGGAGTGTGCAGTCACCATGGTGGTGAGATGACAAATTATAAGAAACACTCAAACATCTAACACATATGTATTTGTTCATGCACTCGACGACTAAAAATAACAGAGTGTTTACTGGCTCCTAATATGTATACTGAGAACCTATCATCTGAAGGACACACAAGATGAACCAGACAGGTTTAATTCACAAGGTAAAATATGTACCCTGATTACTACAATAGGAAGGAAAAGTTAATGCCTTGAGATAGACATACACAATGACAGAGGATTTGAAAGGATGGAGAGAGAACTTTCAGCTCAAGAGCTCATGAAAGGCTTTGTAGAGTCTTGAGATGGCATTTTTGTTGGGTCTAAAGAAGAGCTAGGATTCAAGCATGAGGAAGTGGGAAGTAGTAGGGATTATTGGCAAAGGAAACTGCCTGAACGACTTAGCAACTGGGAATTGTAGTTTAAATACTAAAAGAAGTAAATCGTGTATGTGCTAGTCTGTTCTTGCAATGCTGTAAAGAAATCTCTGAATAAAGACAAGAAGGTTTAACTGGCTCATGGTTCCACAGGCTGTACAGTAAGCATAGTGGCTTCTGCTTCTGGGGGAAGCCCCAGGAAACTTTCAATCATGATGGAAGGTGAAGGGAAAGCAGGCGAGTCTTACATGTCCAAAGCCGGCGTGGGAGCAGGTGCCACACACTTTAAAAAAAACCAGATCTCACGAGAACTCACTATCATGATAACAGCACCAAGGGAGATGGTGTTAAGCCATTAGAAGCCACCTCCATGATCCAGTCACCTCCCCACCGGAACCCACCTGCAACACTGGGGATTACAGTTGAACATGAGAATTTGGTGGGGACACAGATCCAGAACATATCAGTATAGGTTAAATGAAGTTTTAAAAAAGTGTATGATGGGAAGCAGTGGAAATTATATTTGGAAAGCTATGTTGGTATCAGATAGCAGACTGTATTTGATGAATTACTGGGGCTGCATAGGGATTCAATGTGATTACAGTGGTACTTCACCCACACTCACAGACAGACACACATAAAATCATGGAAGTGAGAGAGAAAGAACGGGTATCAGGTTATTTCATTGGCCCAGAAGAAAGATGACAAATACTTGAGCTCAAAAAATCAAAGCTGGGATAGAGAGGAGAGTATTCAATTATAGATATTAAGTAGGATGACTAATTACAGATAAATGTATAATCAATCATTTATCAAGCCAAGGGAGAAGGTAAAGTTTAAGATGACTTGGAGGTTTCCAGGTTGTGAAGTAAAAAGTAAGGCGATCTATTGAGAAACAAAGAAAAGTAATTGATTTTGTAGGGAAGACCAGAAATTCAGTTTGGAAACATTGTAAGTGCTGATCCTTTAGGATATCTGGGTGAAGACTCATAGTATCAGCATTTTCTCTCTGAATGAAAGATTACAGATTCAAGTTTGGGAGTCCTCAGAATAAAGGTTATAGCTGGAGCTATGAAGGTGACTGAGATTGTCAAGAACAAATTTGGAGAAATGGGGGAAGATGGGTTAGAGAAAAGAAGAAAGATGAGGTCAAATCCCTGGAGAAGATGTGGTTTCAAAGGCAGAAAAAAAGAAAAAAGTGTTAAAAAAAAAAAAAAGAGGAACAGAAGGAGAAGAAGTAGGAGGATGAAGAGGACGAGGAGGAGGAAGAAGGTGAGGAGGAACAGAGGAGTAATTTGAGAAGCTACAGGACAAAAAGAACACCACAATGTGTTAGAAGCTAAGTCACATAAGATTAGGTTTTCTGTAGAAAATGGAAAAACAAAATAACAATGGTTTAACATTTTAGAGATTTTTTTTTTTAACATAGGAGAAATCTGAAGTAAAGAATCCATGGGCTGGCAAGTCTGCCCCATGTTGTCATTAAGGATCCTGGCTTGTTCTGCGTTTCTGGTCCATGATCTTTTGTGTAGGGCTTTCTTTGTAAAGTTTGCCTCATGGTCCAAGATGGCTGCTGTACCTCCAACCATCATGCCCACATTACAATAAGTGAAAGGAGGAGAAAGGGGCAAAAGAACTTGTGTCACCTTTTTGTGGTGCCTTACGGGATTCTCCTATAAGTCCTATCAAATAACTCCTGCATCTGAATTATTGATTGCATTTCACAGCAGTGAGGCTGGGAATTCAGTATTTACATTGCTGCCTAGAATAAAATCAGAGTCTATTAGTAAGGAAAAGGGGCGGTTGATAATGGATAGGCAATTGGCAACAGTCTCTACCAAGGAGCCAAAGGTGGAGAGGGTTTTAGATAGGAAAGAAGAGTCAATAGCAGTGGTTTTGAAGTGTGGGCACACTTCAGCATCACCTGGGAACTTATTAGAAATGTAAAATCTTGGGCTCCAACCTTGGCCTACTGAATGAGAAACTCGGGGGTGGGAGCTAGCAGGAGACGTTTTAAAAAACCCCTCCAGGAGATTTGGATGATTGCAAAAATGAGAACTATTAATCAATCAGTATAAATGCTGCTATTTATCCCAAACAGTTTGTTTCAGTGATTATTTGTTGAACAATTATCATGTGTCAGGCACAGTATTAGATGTCTCCATCCATATTATACAATTTAACAGATAGTACATTCATTTTTTATTTTTATTTTTTATTTCTTGAGCCAGGGTCTCACTCTCATTCAGGCTGGAGTGCAGTGGCACAGCAATGGCTCACTGCAACCTGGACCTCCCGGGCTCAAACAATCCTCCCACCTCAGCCTCCCCAGTAGCTGGGATTACAGGTGTGTGCCACCCTGCCTGGCTAATTTTTGTATTTCTTTGTAGAGATGGAATTTTGCTATGTTGTCCAGGCTGGTCTTGAACTCCTGGGCTTAAAGGTCTGACCACCTTGCCCTCCCAAAGTTCTGAGACTGAGCCACCGTGCCGGGGTGAACCACCTTGCTCAGCCTAACAGACAGTTTAGTTAAAGAATTGTAAGAGCCCATAAGAATGTGTAATAGTAAAATTACATGAAATGGCTAAAGATTTCTTTGATGATTTAGAAAGGTCTTTTTATGACGAAGTGGAATTCTTCTGAATACTGCTTATATCATAGGACTAAACAAAACTTGATTCTGTGACTATTCTGTTTATCAGAATTTTTAGTTGAAGAGATTTTTGACCTAAATACATTATCAGTCTATTTGAATATCTGTTCAAACATGCAGATAATTTTGTGTTTTCTATTGGGACACTGCCTCCAACAATGAGGAGGCAAACTGTAAACCTAAAACGCACCAGCAATCTCATAACTGTAGGGTCACATAACCATGGGCAGCCCCTTATAACCTTTGATGAGAGTTGTTAATCAATAGACTGAATTTAGGTTTTCTTTGTTCATATTTCCCCTATAAGGAGAAAAATCCATTAAAAAAAGACGCCAAAGACTATTAGAAAATCGATCCCAAAGATTATTAGAAAGAAAGTAGTTCCAGTTTTTTTACCAGATAATCAGACAGGGAGTTAACTAAAGTTTCTGCTCATTCATTCAAGCAGCACTTTTAGAGTACCTACTACATGGAGCATGGTACTGAGCATGGGCTAGAGACAAGCAGGCCCAGTGTCCCCCGCGAGGACTGTACATGCCCTCCAAAGAGAGGAGATGGATACATGCACTCCAAAGAGAGGAGATGGATACATGCACTCCAAAGAGAGGAGATGGATACATGCACTCCAAAGAGAGGAGATGGATGGGAGAAACATGTGTGACGCAGAGTCACAGCAGTTGTCCTGGGTGCGCCAAAGTCAGTTCTTTCTAGGGGAGATAGGATCCCTATTTCACTCTTCTAACTGATTTGTGCTCTAGATTTGAAGTTTTTCAAAGGTAAACTCTTCTTTATATTACAGACATTCATCTCTCGCATTGCCAGGCAGTGAGCCCTGTAAATCTTGAATGATAATAGTTCTGCTGCTGCTTTAGCCAGTGAACTTGCAGACAGCAATGCCTTGAATATTCAGAACTTCCTGCTGTTCCATGATTACTATGGATTTGTGATCCACTTTAGTACCCAAGGGTCAACCCTGAACCACACAACTGCTTTGATTATCTAAGAGTGTGTGTGTATGTGTGTGTGTTGTGTGTGTAACATCTGGAGAAAATTAAGGAAACAGAAAATCCCAACCCCATCATGCAGAAACACGCCATTGTTATTAAACCCAGATGCCCCATAAAAAGTGTTCTTTGAGTCAGAAAGAAAATATTTGTTACTACACCTGTTGTTGCCTGTTACCGAGTGACTTCCTATGGTCTTTTGTCAGCTGCATTTTTTTTTTTCTTTTGACATTTTCTTCCCTAAGGTCATTCTAATTGCTCCCACACACTGTTCATCCACAAAACATGGTGAGATACCAAGGGGACTAGATAGACCATTTCCAGGGATGGCCATTGCTACTGCTCCTTCTATTTGTATTGCAAAAATGCCTGCTCAGGGAGATGCACTTTAACTCAAATCACCGCCCTATAAGGGGATGAAAATAGAAGCTACAGGATAGCTACACTGTGTTGCAAATGAAGTGGTAAAGAGAGTAGCCTGACTGGAGTTCACTGTAAGTTGGATGGGAAGACAGAACAAGTTGAAATTTGAATCTAAGACTAAAGAGTCTGGACTTCATTTGTGCTAACCAGCCACAATGACCTTGGACACATCTTATCCCTTCTCAAGACCTCAGCTTCTTCTGTAAAATAAGTAAGGTCGAATTAGAAGCTCATTTTGATAGGATATCAGAAGGAGGCACTTAGAGTACTTCGGTGGCATGTTGGAAAGGTTTTTAGGGAGGATTAATCTGGACTGTACAATGGATGGCACTGAGGAAGTATTGGATCCGGGAACTGACCTAAGAAGTTATTTCAGTAGGCCGAGTTCCTTCTTGCTTGGTGCCTGGGTCCCTGACTGCTCAACCTGAAGCAAGAGACATTGTTTATCTGCCCTCGTTACTGTTGTCCCCTATCTCCACTGCTCAGAGTTCCACGTCAATGATAAGGCTAACTCACTGGTGTAGGCTTTCCGTGGTTTCCCAAAGAATTCCTCATACCTCCTCCTTTCCTATGGCTATAAGATGGGGTCCCAGAAGTGGTAGGGTCAGCTGTTTTCCCCTCTGGTCCTCAGATAGCCAGTCAAGCATGTTCTACAGAGACAGGCTGCCAACATCAGCACAGAGCACAGACCGTAGTTTGTTCTTGTGCACAAATTCTCCATTGAACCTGCAGCTCCACTAGAAACAAAGAGGAGATGCGAGAAGGCCAGTCAATTTATGTGGTAGCTTTCCCTCTCTCTGGAGAGAGAGAGGCCTTTCTACTGCACAAGGGCTAGCATTATCTCCTGCCTTTGCCACTTGTATTCACCTGACTTCTTTACAACGTTTGTGTTTGTGTACTAAACTAATCCTCACAACACACCTGCAAATAGGTGGGACAGAGATTGTCGTGCCTGGTTTTCTAGATGAGGAACTTGAGATTAGTGTTGGGGCCACCTATGCAGTTCATGGCCGGAATTCCACCTGAGTTTCCCGACTCAAATCTGTGGGTTGATTCTGGAAGAGGGTGCTACCATAGCCCAGTGAGGCCACTCCACCTGGAGAGACTCCACTAGTGGAGAAAGCACTCTCCATTCTTGCTCCTCCAAGGACCTCCATTGCCTAAACCCGTTAGGAAGCTGGTGGCAAATAAGTCTGGGTGATGTAGGGAAGGAAGGAGAAGGGCAGAGAGTGGATCTATGGGATCGAGGCTGTCCAGGACACCTGGCCCCTCACTTACCCCCATCACTGTCCTTACACATGCAGCCATTTCCACTAAAAATGACATCCTAAAAGCTGCCCATATTTAGTGCCCACTGCTCTAGGGTAGAAGTTCATAACCTTTTCTGGCTAATGCAGGGGATCAGTGAACTTACGTTGGTAAAAATGACATTTTTGTTTTCACTAAACTCTAATTGCAATTTAATATTTACGAAATAGGCAGAAAGCCAAGGTAGAATGAGCAATTCCCTGTTACACTGTAATCAATAATATATTTTTGTTATGTGTATCACAGATATTGCAGACAGTTGGAACTACATACTCTTCCCTCCTTCAAAATTGTAGTGATTATTAGATCTGCCTGTAGAGCATGTGTGATGGTTAATACTGAGTGTCAACTTGATTGGACTGAAGGATACGAAGTATTAATCCCGGGTATGTCTGTGTGGGTGTTCTCAAAAGAGATTAACATTTGAGTCCATGGGCTGGGGAAGGCAGATCCACCCTTAATCTGGTGGGCACAAGCTAATCAGCTTCCAGGAAATATAAACCAAGCAGAAAAATGTGAAAGGAGAGATGGACCTAGCCTCCCAGCCTACATCTTTCTCCCATGCTGGATGCTTCCTGGCCTCAAATATGGGACTTCTAATTCTTCAGTTTGGGGACTCGGACTGGCTCTCCTTGTGCCTTAGTTTGCAGACAGCCTATTGTGAGACCTTGAGATCATGTAAGTTAATATTTAATAAACTCCCCTTTATATATATCCTATTAGTTCTGTCCCCCTAAGAGAACTCTGACTAATACAACTTGTTATTAATATTTACTGTGTTATAAAATAGCACAATTATTATTGATCACAAAATTCTTTATTATGTTAACAACCATATCTTTTAAAAACTGGTATTCCTTTTAATCTCCCTCATTTTATTTTATGCACTTAAGAAGACTTTTTTTGAGTCCATAGACTTCACCAGACTGCTAAGGGGCCCATGCATAAAGAAATTCTAAGAATTCCTACTCTTGAGACATGACAGCAGAGGTCTGGGGAAGAGCCACAAAGGCTGTGCTTCTATTGCAAGAAACTCTTTAATATGCCTTTGGTTATTAAAAATAAAGATAAAGCTCAAAGAGTATTCTGGAATGGAAAGGTGATGACAGTGAGGAACAGAACTGTGCAGCATGGGTTGTCCAGAGAGGCAAAAATTACTATACTGTCAATCGTTTTTGCTTTCACTGGCCATACCATAGAGGAAGAGGTTTGGAGTCCAGGGCCCAGGAATGAGGGCAGGGAAGAGGGGTGCACCATCTGCAGGAAGTCAGCATCTGGTCAGGGTCTCCCCCAGAAGGAGCATGGCTGGCGTGCCCAAGCAGCTGCAGTCATCCATACCAAGGTTTAGTTTTCCTCTTCTGTACTGTAATATCTTATGCTCTCCTCCACCCTCCAGGTAAGTGTGTAACAGCTCAGAGTCAGTTCTGGCTTGGAGAATTCAGGGCAGAACAGTGCATGGGAGGGGCAACAGCCTGGAGGAGTGAGATCCAGCCGCCAATGGACGGCCAGAGAGAGTGGACCATGTCTGTTTCCTCAGGCACAATGTCTTTCTCGTAGAATATGCTCCAGAAATATTTGCTGTATGAATAACCAACTGGCTGAATGTATTAATGAAAGCATGAATCAGTGCAAAGTGTGGTTCAGTGGCATATAAAGGTGGGATAGAGAGCTGAGGGAGCCGTCCACCCCAGAGGGAAGGATTGTTTTGTCACTGACATCTTTAGGATTTTTTGCTCATAGTACTAATAAAAAGCAGGCTAACTTTTCATCCATTTTATCATTGTTTTTAATTTCTCTGCTGCTGGTGCACCCTCTTATTGCTTGCTTCTTATTGGTGACGCTCCACTTCACTTTGCAGTGAACTGAACCAGAATAAATGTCTCGTTGCTGACTTAGAGAGTCACGGCCTCTCTTTATTTGAGATTTTGAATGGAGAAGATGCATTGAGTGACGAACTGAAATGCTGGATGAACAAACATACAGCCCTTACTAAGTATTTCTGTCATGCTCCATATGCCGTCCTCTCCCCTTTTCACTGTGACTGATCAGCACCACCATCCCCATGAGAAGCGATTCCCTACAGCAGCCACTGAGCATTTGCTCCATGACTTTTGTGAACACCTCTGCTTTTGGCACCATGACTTGAGAGAAGAGAGTATCCACATGGGGCTGCTGCCTTCCACCCTGCACCCCAGGGCCTGGCCTAGCAAGTTTGGTGAGGGCTGACCGGGTCACGTTTCTGAGGGATGATGGGGGAGGGAGGGAGAGAGTAGCTGACTGCAGCCAGGTGGGTTGTAAGGATGACTTGTGAGGCCTGGGGCAGCCCTATATCCATGAGTCACCATGGCTAAGTTTAGTGCTGGCTTCAGTCACAGAACAGGTGGGCAGTCAGGGCAAAGGCATTCTGCTGGACTCTAGCCAAGCATAGCCCTGTCCAGTTGGTGCCCTAGGGCTGACCCAGGGCAGCCAGGCCTGAGCTAACATAGACATGGAACAGTGCTCCCAGGTGCTGGGAATGGCAGGTCAAGGGCAGGAACCCACGATTGCCCATCATTCCTTCTCCCCCAATTCATTCAAAACCTTTTATTGAGCATAAAAACATTTATTATGCAAAAGTAAATACCACCCTTCCCTCAAAAGGCTTACAGTCTAAATGGGAGGTAAACCATATGGAAATAGCTACATCGTAACATCAACAGGATGCAAATACATGGAAAATAGACAGACAGGAAATAACAATGACTAAAACTTGGGCAGCGCTTTGCAATTATTAAAGCATTCTCCCAAATATATCGCTTGATTTGCTTTAAATGATAAGAAGTTGTATTATTAGCCCCAAGTGACAGATCAACTCACTGAGAAGTAGAGTGAGTTGCCCAATGTCCCACGGGGAGTAAAGAGAACTGGCAGCTGAGCCCTTGTCTCTCAATTCCCAATTCAGAGTCTTTTTCATACTCCTCTGCCATCATGTCAGTTTCATTTTTTCAGCATGGGTCATGGGGGACATGACACCCATTTTCTTGGTAGGGAGAGAGTGTGGTTTAAGAAAGTCTTAGTTCAGACAGCATTGGTAGTTAAATGATCTCAGTGTCGCCTGGTTCCATCACTCTTTCAGCCTCCGTCTCCAACTTGACTTTAATTGGCTCCCCAAGATATCGTTGCATTTTTTTTCCTTCCTAGGTGTGAGTGTTCTTTATCTTCTTCATCACTTTTCCTTATTCTTTAGGAGACATATTTCTCTCTATCCCTTGGAAATGACCTGGATATAAAATACCAGGGCCTGTGTCCTGGACAAGGAGAATGGGCAAGTTGATGGGAAAAAGTTGATGTGATTTTTATGGAAATGATAGAAAAGTGTGCTGACACTGTCCTGGAAACCTTCACCGAGTTTTTCCATAGAGGCTGAGTTCCTTCCCAGCATCTCTCCAGACTTTTGGTCAGAATTCAGGATAGTGGCATCCATTTCACCTCACGCTCTAGAAATTCAGGCCCACCTACAATTTCCTCAGAAGAACCTACACTTCCCACAGGTAGGGAAAGCCCAGGACGCATCAGCTGGCATGGGATACAGAGGACTCATCTCTTTCAAGTCTATTTTATTCTTCCAAGCAATAACTGAGACCTTGTTGTTCTAGGATCTGGTATGATCCTCCGATGGCCATTTAGTGTTTTTCAAACATGCTGTGTGGTTTCTCTTAGACATAGCTCTTGCTCATTTCCAAACTCAAATGCTTAACACAAAACAGAAAAGTACCTGCAAGCAACAGACAAGCTCTGGCCACTCTTTTGACTGGGGCCAGGAATTGTGGTGGATGTCACTTCCTAACAAGATGGTCTGGTCTGGATATCTTTGGGAGGTAGGGAGGGGAGGAGGCCGAAGGGGAGGGAAATTGCGTGGGTGGAGTGGTGTCGGGGTAGGAGCGGGAATGCCAGTGTGGTTTATTGATGGCCTGCAGCATGACATTCTCGTTTCATCACATGATGAGTGTTTTCAAGGCACTGAGCCAAGACCAGCCATAAACCTGTCGAGGGAAACATCTCCGTGAAATACTCCCAGGCTCACAAAGCAGATATCGGCAGAGGCAGCACGACTCACCTGCTTCACGCCTTTGAGGCGACCATAAAACATGTGATCTAGAGAAGGTGGAGGTGGGTGGGCTTCTTACAACCAGCTGGTGATAGAGCCAGGCCTGGAACCCAGGTCTGCTGACCCCTAAGTTCACATTCTTTTTTCAACCCCAGAGTATAGACACTCAGATGGCCATCACTGTGCTGCGATCTTTGTTATGTTACTTTTCCTTGCTGGGCTTCAGCTTCCTCCTCTAGAAGATGCTGCTTTGGAAAAGTTGACCCCTGCTCCCTAGGGGCAGGGATGGCATCCCCAGGGCATGCAGTGTTGACGCTCCGCAGCTACAATGTGAATACCTGTAAAGGGAATGGATCAATGTTCTATGAGTGTACTAGCATATGAGCTCCATGACTTTCTGTCTGCTCTCCACTTGATTATACCTGATCTTCCATGTTCTGCCTATTTTATAGTGTGAGCCTGAAAAGGCAGGAAACTCTCTCTAGTGCCTCCTATTAGCAAGGTGCCCATTGCAACACAAAGAGGTTTGACCTGTTCTATCAATAGGGATGACAGTAGTGGTGGTGGACATATGGAAACTTTAGATGTCAGAAGCATTTCCACTTGAATGATGGTTCTTTTTTCCTCTTTCTCTTAAACCTTGAGTGATTGGTTTGCATCGTATTAATTTGCAGTTCTTTGTATGTTATGGTTTTCGGTGTATGAGAAAGTATGTAACCGTGAGTGTGTGTGTATGCGTGTGTCCTATTCTTCAGTGCTGTGGACTTATATTGTTTTTGGTCTTTCAGCATCCCCTTCCCCTTCTTCTTTTAACATCTTAGTATTCTTTAGGTACCACCTCTCTCCCACTCTCACAGGTGACCCCATCTCCTTCAGGGCTGTGATTCGGCTCTGGCTGATTTGAGAATCAAACCTTCTTAGCCTCGATTCCAGAACTTTTGATCCAGCTACTGAGAATAAAGACTTTATCTTTCTGCTGGACTTAGAATGGCAAAGACATAAAAGCCTGTAGTACCAGCAGGGGAACTTCTTATCTCCATCACGTGGGGGAAACCTTGCCTGAGAATGGGGCCCACACAGAAGACAGCAGGGCTGAGGGATAGAGACAGACATTTTTTGAGCACCTGGAGCCACTGGGCCTGAAGCCAAACCTCTCCTGGGGTTTTGTTTCATGAGCCCATAAATTCATACATTTACTTAAGCCATCTCAGGTTGGATTCACTGTCACTTGCAAGTGGAAGAGTGACAGAATTCCATAAACTGGTGAAGGTTTTGAGAGTCGGAACTGGTGTTTTCCTCTTTCACCTGCACCCCCACTTATTGCCAAGTCCAAGTTGCATTTTGTCTCCTCTCCAGCCTGGATGTTCCAGCGCAGCCTTGCACAAAGCTTCAGATGCAGATGGCTCTGTGGGTATTGGGGATGCTGGGTGACATTGGGCCACACTTGTCTCCTGACACCACAACCACTTCTCATAGATGTCACTAGGTTTTGAGTGTTGTCGTCCATACTTAAACCTGTTGTCTCAGGTTTCAAGAAAGTTTCAAATCAATCAGATGTTTGATGCTTTCATTTCAGGGAAAATTCCCCCTATGATATATGTAATCTTTTTCTGGCCTATTTGTTGAATTCCTTATTTCAGGAAAAACAGTTACGTACATTAGTCATATGTTCAATTGTCTTTCCTCTCCTATACATCAATTATATTCCAACTGATTTTCAAACATTATATTTTGCTTCTGTATTTGCTAGAATTATCTTGAGCTTTTTCTGGGTTAGTACTTTGATGTTTGGCTAAAATTGTTCTTTTCCTTGCTGTTTCTTATTTATTTATTGTTCTGTGATAGCATTAATTTTTTCTGCCTCAAAATTTGCCCTTAATTTGCAAACATCTCATTTTATTGTTTTACTGGTCTTTAAACTATTTTTTCTTTTTGAGATGGAATCTTGCTCTGTCACCCAGGCTAGAGTGTGGTGGCATGATCTCCGCTCACTACAACCTCTGCCTCCTGGGTTCAAGTAATTCTCCAGCCTCAGCCTCCCTAGTAGCTGGGATTATAGGCATCTGCCACCATGCCTGGCTAATATTTGCATTTTTAGTAGAGATGGGGTTTCACCATACTGGTCAGGCTGGTCTCAAACTCCTGACCTCAGGTGATCCAACCATCTGGGCCTCCCAAAGTGCTGGGTTTACGTGCGTAAGCCACTTACCTGACCTGGCCTTTAAACTATTTAAAAAATTTTGTTCCAGCTCTTACTAAATGTTTCAGTAGCATGAAGCACAAGTGCTTTGATTCTGTTCTGGGATTTTGTTTCTTCTATGCTAAAGTTTGCTCTGAATTTTTCATTCTTTCAGTGATTGTCTTCATTGCGGTTTGCACACAATCACCACTTCTGTGTGCCTGGCTCACGCCTGATGTGAGTGGTTTGTCTAGACATTCTAGTTGCTCTGACACCAGTAGGTGGTTTTGGCTTGGCTTCTCTCCCTCCCTTAGGTGAGAACTGTTTGTCTCTTCATCAGAGTCTGAGAGGATGAGAATTTAGTTTATCCTCTTCTCTGTATGAGGGTCTGATAGATTAGAGGAGGTGTCAGCTAGGGCGTGGCCCACTCCTTTTAATGTCCTGTATCAGAATTCACCCACTAGTGGGGTAGGTAATTCTTCTGTCCTGGGGAAATCCTCCCAAACTCAGAGTAGATCCCAGGAGCTTAACTTCCTAACAGAGAAGTCAGTTTATGTTGTTTATTTCCATTTTCACCTTTCTCTCTGCTTAATAGCCCTATCTACTCCCACCCAGCCAGAAGTGGAGAAATACAGAGACTCTCACTTCATCTACCTCTCCTAAGTTCAAGAGTTCTAGAAAGATTTTTCCTATTTCATCAACTCACTAGTTCTGTTTCAGAGGTAAGAGGATGGCAAAATTCTGTTTCTCTCCTTGGGGTCTGCCTTTGGCAGTTTTTAGCTTGAGGTTGTATCTCTTTCCTTGTTTGAGTGTGATGGTACATTTTTGTTGGATTTTAATGTTGTTGCTTATTACCCCAGGTCTAAGTGAGGGAGATCCCTCCTAGGAGCACATGGCATCCTCAAAAGAGCAAAGGCCCTACAACCAGCCAGGCTAGCCATGGGACCCTGGGTTCTTCTGAGAGTCACTTTATTCTCTAGTCATGAGAACAGTCATGATTACTCTGCAGATTAGCGGTGCTGTATGCAAATGTTTGTGCCTGAAACGTACTACAATGGGGACCGATATTGGGTAGGGTGGGTACTCGGCCATACAGAGTGGGCAGCCCTCAGGAAAGCCTTGTACAAGGTGGGGGTCATCATCTCTGGGCCCTGGGTTCCCAGGTGCGCCTTCCTAGGTTGTTAATAAAGCTCTTTGGCTGGATGTGGAGTTTTGGGGGTGGAATGCCATCCTCTCCCTCACAACAGCCTGGCCCTGTGATGTGTGTTTTCTTTTAGGGGTTGTCTTGGGACTAGATAGCTTTATTAGGTCACTCTCTTGATTTACCAGTTTTCTTTGTTTCTACAAATCCTTTTGTGGGGATCACAGATGGGCATAGCAGAACTGTGATCTAAGGTAGAGGGACAGTGTCTTACTGTTTTTGGCATAGCTAGCATACCACCTGAAGGTAAGAAGCCCACTGATTTTGCTACCCAATTCCTCTCCACCATAGTTGGTGGGTAGCAAGACTTGCCAAGCAATGAGCTCTCCCTGATGCTCAAGTCACGCCACGCCATGGGCAGGACCAGGACTTGGAGTTTTCCTAACTCATCTGTGGGCTCTCCCTGGACTCTCCTCCCAGTGAATGCAGAATGTTTGTAGGAAGGCGGGAGCAAGGAGGCCCCTCTGTCACAGCAAGTGGCCTCTACATGGTGTGAAGATCAAAGGCATCCGTGAGGAGTATGTGTGGCTCATTAAATATTAGATACAAGCAATCACATGTTTCAAAATCCTGAGGCTGCCTTTGCTTCAGGCCTGCTATAGTCACTACAGAAAAATACAAGATAAAAGCACTGGGACCACAGAGCGGCATGCAAGAACGCAGTGCCTCTACAGGGACATGCCTGTCTGTGGCCTGGAGACATGCCATGTCTCCCTGAGCGTGGATTCTTCATCTGTAGGATGGGGATGGTAATAGTACCTACATCATAGTTTTGCTGTTAGGATTAAATGTGTGTAGAGTGACTAGTATATTGCCTGGCAAAAAGTAGGGACTTGGTAAATGGAATCTGTGAACTTTATTTCCTTAGAGTTATGTCTATTTATTTACCTGTTAATAAGCAGAGCTCATGTGACATATGCACACACATGTAAACACACAAGCGAAGAAACCGTGCAGTCATCCCCTTCAAGGTGCAATCTTGGTGCCTAGTAAGGGGAAGCTAGGAGCTGTTCTCTCTTCTTCATTTTGTCTTCAGTACCTGGGCATCAGCAGAAACTTGATATCTTTTGTTGAAGTAGCTATACTATAGTGCCTAGAGAGAAGTGTGGAACAGTGTTGGCACAGAGTTGGTACTCATTAAATATTTGCTGAATGAACATAAATGAATGAACAAATCATCTTTTTATAATATCTTAAAAGAAAATGAGCTTAATCTGTAGTAAGCAAAATATAAATGAACCCTAAAGGGCAACTTCTCAACAAGGAACAATGACAGACTATAAAAGATGATTGGGAGAAACTGTGGGCTCTTTTTAAAGAAAAATAATAGAATAAGTCTTGGGGAACAAATAAATTAACTTTCTAACCTCATGTAGTCCTTAGATGTTAAAACTTTATTGACAAGAATCTTTGATGTTAAAAAAGAACAACAGAAAGATGAGTGTTTTCAAAACATTTTCAATCACAAATTAGAAGAGGCAAATACTATGAGAGTAGATGAAAACGAACCAACCAACGACTTAACCCACAGTATAGCAACTTAATCAAAATCTCATGCTCCAGTTTCGGGCTCCTGTTAGAGGTCAGGGTCCTGTGTAACTTGACTTGTTCCTGCTAGTTGGAGTGAAGGCACAACCCTCACAGGTAGAGACATGAATATGAAAACCCAGAAGAGGCGGGCACGGTGGCTCAAGCCTATAATTCCAGCACTCTGGGAGGCTGAGGAGGGCAGATGACCTGAGATCAGGAGTTCAAGACAAGCCTGGCCAACATGATAAAATCCTGTCTCTACTAAAAATACAAAAATTAGCCGGGTGTGGTGGTGGGTGCCTGTAATCTCAGCTACTCAGGAGGCTGAGGAAGGAGAATCGCTTGAGCCCAGAAGGCAGAAGTTGCAGTGAACCAAGATCGTGCCATTGTACTCCAGCCTGAGTGACAAGAACAAGACTCCATCTCAAAAGAAAAAGAAAAGAAAAGAAAAGAAAAGAAAAAGAAAGAAAGAAAATCCAGAACAGTGTGTATTTTCTTACCTGCAAAATACAGCCCCAGTATCTTTGTCCCATAATAATGTTGAATCTTACTGAATACCAAATTCTGGAAATGTTAGTATGGGCCCCAGAGTGAACTGCAGTAGACACTACAGTGGCTCACTTCCTGTGAAACAGACAGTGTCCTTGGGTCTGTGGGTCTGTGTGCTGTTGGGGGGAAAGGAAGAGGCTAGAATGAGCCCACATTTCTCACTAGGAATCTAGCACTTGATGCCAATAGTACATTGTCTCTGCTGGTCAGTACCACCCACTGTAGCACTGAATTATTCTCAGGTAGTTTTGCACATGTTTGTTTCTTTCCTGTCAAAAGCAGGAAATACATCTTATACTCTTCAGATCTCTCAAGTGCCTGGCTCAATGCAAAAAAGAAGGGCTTCCTGACTGCCATGGATTGACAGATTTTCCTTGATTAGGTGTGGCCACCAGCATGACAGACCTATCATGGGACTGACTATCAGATGCCTGACAGAGCCCATCATAAAAATCACCCACGTGGGTCTGGCACGGTAGCTCAAGCCTGTAATTCCATAGTTTTGGGAGGCTGAGGCAGGCAGGTCACTTGAGGCCAGGAGTTCGAGACCAGACTGGCCAACATAGTGAAACCCCGTCTCTAATAAAAATATAAAAATTAGCTGGGTGTGGTGGCATGCGCCTATAGTCCCAGCTACTTGGGAGGCTGAGGCAGGAGAATCGCTTGAACCTGGGAGGCAGAGGTTGCAGTGAGCTGAGATCATGCCACTGAACTCTAGCCCAGGCAACAAGAGCAAAACTCTGTTTCAAAAAAAAAAAAAATCACCCATGTGAAGGAGCTGATTTAGCTCCTAGACATTTCTGGCATTTATGACTTTTTATTTTTGTCCTTGGTAGGGAGAAAAATTAGGGAGCCAAACCCATGTGGGTTCTCAACAGGGAACTAGGAGGAAAGCAGCAGTTAGAAGTGTCTAGAATTTGGGCAGATATGTTTGTAGATTTGCAGGGTTGGCATTTTGAAGGCAGGATAGAAATTCTGCGTGTGTGTATGTGTGCGCACACATGTGTGTGTGTGTAAGAATGTGTTTAAGGGCCTATGCTGGGAGCTTCTAGAAGGATTAGAAATAGTAGCCCAGGCATACCTTTTTTTGTAACAGATTATATTTTAAAAGAAAAAGCAAAAAAACATTACTCACTTTGGATACTTTTTTCTTTCTCAGCAGTGAGAGCATCTATTCTGTACCTGTCAAACCATGTCCCCAGGACAAACAGGGGCAGGTCCACACTGACAGAGGAAACAATCCAGGTCAAAGTAACCGTATGTGCGTCACCAACACCAGCATCTCCCCCACCCCCAACCTCATAACCTCATAGACCATTAAATGCTTGGCCAACCACGGCTCCATGCTGGGGCCATGGAACTGTGAGCCAGACACTTTTCACTGAGATGGTATGATAAATGGGGCTGGACCACTTAAACATGCAAAGGCAAATATAATTCCTGAAGCACACCACAATTTAGGTGCCATACTGTAGCCCTAGAAGCAACAAGAATCCCTGGAAGAATGTATATGGCACAGGCATCTGTTTTTTTTAAATCTGATCACTCCCTTTTGAATATCCTTTCTTCTCAGTAGCCCAGGGTAATAGGAATGGCAGTGCTGGCGGTAGCCAACTGACTGATTGCTAGGTTCTGGGGGCCTATGTGTGTATGTGAGCATGTGCATGTGTGTGAGGGGGAGGGCACACAGGCACTGTGAAGAACTAGAGAAGAAATGGATATAATCGATTTTGAAGAACATTTGTTAGTGCTGATTTAGCTACTTACTTCTTGGGTACTGAAACTACAGAATCAAATTCTCTTATTCTTAGATTTTTCTGATCATCAACGAATCCCTTTCTCAATGAAAAAATAGTTGCAGGCTTGAGTTCAGGTCAGATTTTATTATTTCATAATTGATCTAGACAAAAGGAAGTTTTTAAACTAGGTGTCACATAATGAGGCACGATTTATGAAATGCCCATTGGATCTATCACCAGATACTTTTCAGAGAGAATTAATCATAGGCCCCAGAGAAAGGGGCTGCTGGAGGGGAAGCTTGGGGGAGGGGGATGTGTCTCAGCTTAGTGGAGGGAAAGGAAGCGAAAAGGTGCTTGGAGGATGCAGAAGAGGGCTGCATTACCTCACCCTTGTAGTCCTGAATTCCTTCATAATCTGTTTGCTTTCCTGAGGGACTGGAGCTAGTCTCTCCCCTCTTCCAACCTATCCTGAATACCACGGCCCTATTAGTCCTCCTAAATCACTGCTCACATGCAAGATTGTTGCACAGGTACACACATGGCAGTGTGATTTGCTGCCTTCCTCCCCATCACCTATATCTGGCATTTCTCCCCATGTTATCTCTCCCCAACTCCCCACCCCCTGCTGTCCCTCCCCTAGTTCCCCCCTACAGACGCCAGTGTGTGATGCTCCCCTCCCTGTGTCCATGTGTTCTCATTGTTCAGCACCCGCCTATGAGTGAGACCATGCGGTTTTTGATTTTCTGTTCTTGTGTCAGTTTGCTGAGAATGATGGTTTCCAGGTTCATCCATGTCCCTACAAAGGACACGAACTCATCGTTTTTGATGGCTGCATAGTATTCCATGGTGTATATGTGCCACATTTTCCCTGTCCAGTCTATCATCGATGGGCATTTGGATTGGTTCCAAGTCTTTGCTATTGTAAACAGTGCCACAGTGAACATTCATGCGCATGTGTCCTTATAATAGAACGATTTACAATCCTTTGGATATATACCCAGTAATGGGACTGTTGGGTCAAATGGAATTTCTATTTCTAGGTCCTTGAGGAATCGCCACACTGTCTTCCACAATGGTTGAACTAATTTACACTCCCACCCACAGTGTAAAAGTGTTCCTATTTCTCCACATCCTCTCCAGCATCTGGACCAAGGCTTTTCTACCTTTATGCCTGGGCTTGTGCTGTTCAGCCTGACGGAAATACTGCACTGGTTCTTCCACTGAGATTCCTTCTCTGACCCTTCACACCTACATCGAGTCTGAGTCTCACCTCCTCTTTAAGCGTAGCTCTCCCCTGACGACTGCAGCCCTCTCTAGTGTCCTTCCTCTCTGAATCTGGTGATGTGCTGGTAGATGTTTAACAATGGGCTCTCCAGGAAGAGAAATGTATGCACTCATATGCATGCATTAGCTTATTCTAGATGCTACTGAAGTAAAGGATGTGTAGTACCTGACTTACAAATAAGAATAAAAATATGCGATACTCTTTATTGTAAGTGCTATGTTGCCAATTGTTTTTCACTGAATGCTTTCATGAATGTTTGCCAGATTCTTGTATCTGGAGCCAATCTACGATTGCAATTGGCAAACAAGTATTATTCTGGGATGAATGTTGGTTGATAGCTTAATGAATAAAATGAAAGTGAAACAACAAAGATATACATAACAATTTCACTTGTTTATCAATGACATGATAGGCTTCTTTGTTGAATAGGATAATAGTTTTTAAATACATGGGGTTTTGTGTGTGTGTGTGTGTGTGTGTGTGTGTGTGTGTGTGTGTGATTCACAATATAATGATTAGAGACATTCTAAATTTAATCTGCATTAACATTTTCTTTGTCACTTTAAGTCTAGACAATCAACGAAACAAAAAATCAAGCCCTGATTTGTAGCATTTGCCAATTTCTGTGGTATAAATAGTCCTACCGTGGCCGATTACAAGCTACCAACATGAGGTTACTAAATGTGGAGATGGAAGGGACCTGCAGGGGCATGCATGTACATGGCATTTCCAGCACACAGGTAGGGGCATGTGTGCACATGGCATTTCCAGCACACAGGTAGGACAGACAGAAATAGCTCCTCCAAGTGTATAGATAATAGAAAATGTTGTAACATCATTAGCGAGCAATGAATTTTGACTATCTCTAATTTTTGTTTTAAATATAGTTATTTAACTGTTAATTTGCATACAGTAATTTTTAATATCAGCTCAAAAAACTCCTGGCAATTTAAAAATCAATTCTCAGAAGCCAGTGCAAGGTGTCAGTGCAAGCGGATGCCATCACACCCCTGTCTTGACTCAGCAAATTGTTAAGGGTAGGCATCACGTGGGGGCCCTGGAGATCACAGTGGATAACCTTATCCTCGCCTTTAAGGATCTCAAGACCCAGTGGGGGATGACAGATGTGTTACAGATAGTGATAACGCATTTGTACTTTCATGGAGGCATGGATTAGAACATTAAGGATTCTAGAAGCCCAGGGAGAGGAGGCCATCAACTCATGATGGTAATCAGGAAAACTGTACAGAGGAGACAATTTGAACTCGAATCCAGAAAGATGACAAGGAATGGGTCACGGGGAGTAAGGATGGACATGCCAAGCCATTGGAAGCACATGTACAAAGATGCGTATTTTTGGGACATCAGGTTATTCAGTGTGGCTGCAGTTTGGGTCTGTGGCAGGGATGGTCAGAGACGGGAGTGAGAGGGAAGACTCAAGCAGATGACAAAGCATTCATAATGCTTACCATGCACTTCACTGTTGAGTTGCTCCCTGATTTTTTGTGGGTGTATATTTTTAAAATATTTACTTTTTCATGAAGATAAATCTTAATTTTTACCCATGTAACACTGACTTATTTATCTGCAGTACAGGCATAGAGAGAGCCAGAGAAAGAAGAGCATCTTTACCTTCAAGAACTTTTTGGATTTTTACTTATATTTGTTCAGTTAGTTATTTTAGAAACAGAGTCTCGCCGTGTCACTGAGGCTGGAGTGCAGTGGTGTGATCTCAGCTCACTACAACCTCCGCCTGCCGGGTTCAAGTGATCCTCCTGCCTCAGCCTCCTAAGTAGCTGGAACTGCAGGTATACACCACCATGCCTGGCTAATTTTTATTTTTATTTTCATGGAGATGTGGTCTCATTATGTTGCCTAGTCAGTTTCAAGCTGCTGGCTCCAAGAGATCCTCCTGCCTTAGCCTCCCAAAGCACTGGGATTACACACGTGAGCCACCACACCTGGCCAACTTTTTGCATTCCTAGCATTGGGCTTGGCATCCAGGAAAGCATGCGAGACCTTTGCGGGATTTTTTTTTTTCTTCTCAAATACTTCAACTCCTTTGTTTTCTTTTATTCCAGACAATGGGACACAAGGCTTTCGCTTCCCATTATTTGGGCCCCAACGTGGTGAAGGCTTAAAAGAATCCTAAAGGTTGGGTCAAATAATTTGTATTTTACAGAGTCATACATTGACCAGTGCTGGGAGCTGGGTTACAAAAAAATCTAGTTATTCTGACTTTCTGTTCAGGTATCTGCCTGTGATTCCACCTTAATTCCTATATCTTAGCCACACATCACCCACTGTCTTGGGGAGCCTGTAGCCCTCTGAGGCAGATGATACGGGAAATGTTGGAAATGTACAAGGGTATTACATGAATTGTGTTGGTTGGCCTAGCACTGGGCCAGCTTGAGCTGGGAGCACACAACATGCCTGGAAAGCAGTTAAAGGCTTGTAAGAAACATTTTGGAATCCAAAACTTTTGAACCCAGCATTGTAAAAGAAAGATCTTAAGAGATTGTTTTATTTTGTGTGTGTTCAGTATATTCAATTAATATGAAAGCAGCTTGGTTTCCAAACATATGGAAGAAATTTTTCATCACAAGAAGGACTTTTTACTGGGTTTCAGATTTCTACTTGTTGCTTGACACTTGATACAAAATACAAAATATCTGGTTTTCTAGATTCTTTGAAGCCAAGTAGAAAAGTAGATAAAACTGCTTTTTCTCCCCAGATGGGATGGACGTATGTTTCTGGGAGCTTATAGGGGACACAGCCCCATCGGTGACATTGTGCCAAGTCAATACAGCCTGGGAAGATGAGGCTGACCGATAGCAGTAAGCATGCTCACTTTCCCAGGAGGAAAGGCTGTGGTGTCCCCAGGGAAGAGGATTCTGGTCTCCATGGTAAACTGTGGAGAGAATCCAGAAAGAAGAAAACTGTAGGATAACTTGAGGAAGCCCACCTAAAGCTATGTGGCTACCTGGATCAGAAGTACCTGTGGTGAACAAGTGGTGAGGAATGCTTTTATTCACTCTAGGGAAATACTACCTTAGCAGTATTAGTTCAGCAATAGAAAAGCTAGGTCAAGCCGTCCTTCCCATTTGTCTTCACAACTCTCAAGTGATCCAGTTTCGTTTCTCAACAAACCTCCCAGCATCAGCCTCTTCATGCTCAAGAGGAGAAAGACTGAAAGGGAAACTGAGTGGTCTGGACTCTGGCCGTGACTCAGCCTTGGGAAGAGACGTTGTTGTGGCCCCCACTCATGGCTGGGATCTTAACGGCTGAGAGGTGCCTAATCCCGGATTTGCTGTCCTTGCACCCCACCACCTCCATTGTCGTTGTTATTATGTTGCTTTCATGTCCTGATTGTTGCTGGTTTGCTCCACTAGACAATAAGCACCTTAATATTACTCACTGCTTCTTATCCATCATTTCCAATGCCAAACACAATTAATTGGATGAATGAATTTTTAAAAATAACTTAGGTGATACCAGGCGTATCATTGTTCTCTCTAGGACTTATTTGTCCATATTTAAGATGTAGCAATTGGTATAAAGCCTCTTCCAACAGTCATGTGCTACGATTCTCTCTGTGCAGCTCTTCTGTCTTTCACGGTGATTCAGCTTCATACTCATACATTCTACGAGTTTTGACAAATGTTTAATGACATGTACCCATAACAATGTCATACAAAATAGTTTCACTGCCCTAAAAGTCTCTTGTGTGGAAATGCAAAGTAAATCCACAACGACACTTCACTCCTGCAAGAATGGCATTATTAAAAAGTAAGAAACAATAGATGTGGGCACGGATGTGGGGAAAGGGGAACACTTACACACTGCTGGTGCAAACGTGAATTAGTACTACCTGTATAGAAAATCGTATGGAGATTCCTTAAAGAGCTAAAAGTAGATCTACCACTGAGTACAGCAAGCACGCTACTGGATATCTACCCAAAGAAAAAAAAGTCATTACATGGAAAAGATGCTTGTACATGTATGTTCATAGCAGCACAAGTCACAATTGCAAAGATGTGGAACCAACCTAAGTGCCCATCAACTAATGTGTGGATAAAGAAAATGTAGTATACATACACCATGAAATACAACTCAGCCATGAAAAAGAATGAAATGATGTCTTTTGCAGCAACTTAGATGGAGCTAGAGGCCGTTATTCTAAGTAAAGTAACACAGGAGTGGAAAACCGAAAACCTTATGTTCTCACTTATAATTGGGAGCTAAGCTATGAGTATGAAAGGCATACAGAGTGATATGATGGACTTTGGAGATTCAGAAGGGGGAGGGCAGGAGGTGGGGCTAGGCATAAAAAGAACTATGCATTAGGTACAATGTGCACTACTCAAGTGACAGGTGCAGTAAAATCTCAAAATTCACCACTATATAATTCATCCATGTAACAAAAAACTATTTGGATCCCCAAAGCTATTGAAATAAAGATTTTAAAAACTCCCTGTGCTCTCCCTACTTATTCCTTCCACCTTCCTTCCAAACCCCCAGAAACCACTGATATTCTTACTCTCTCCATAGTTTTGCCTTTCCAGAATGTCTCATAGTAGGAATCTTACAGTATCTAGTTTTTCATATTGAATTCTTTCACTTTACAATATGCATTTAAAGGTTCTTCCATGTCTTTTTATGGCTTGATAGCTCATTTTATTGCTGAATAATATTCATTGTCTGTATGCACCACAATTAATTTATTCATTAATCTACTGGAGGATACCTTGGTATCTTCCAAGTTTTGGCAATTATAACAAAGTTGCTGTAAGCACTCATGCAGGTTTTTACATGAATGTAAGTTCTTAACTCTTTTGAATGAATACCAAAGATTATCATGGCTGGATCATGTATTAAGAATATGTTTAGTTTCATAAGAAACTACCAGACTGTCTTCCAAAGTGTTTACACTATTTTGCATTCCCACCAGCAATGAATGAGAGTTTCTGTTGCTCCACATCCTTGCAACCATTTAGTGTTATCAGTGGAAAAAATTTTTTTTGATTAAGTAAGATGTCTCATTGACATTTCCAACTTTATACATCTGAATTGTGCTTACTCTCTCCCTCTCCAAGCCTCTTGTGGTACCTTGAGGAATGGTACCATCATCCCTCTGGGCACTTAAGAATATTCCACGTCCTCCTTTCTCCATCACAACTCAAATAAACCAGTCACTAAGCTTTGCTGATTTTGCGTGCTTGTATTTCTTTGAGGTTTGTTCCTCTTCTCCATCCTTTGTGCCTGTTTCCATGAAATAGCCTCCTTCAGTCTTCTCCCTTCCTCTGGCTTGTCCTGCTCCACACTACAGGCAGCTATCTTTCAAAATACTGTCTAACTTCATTATTTAAATAACAGCAACAACAAAAGCCTTTGACGGTTCTCCCACTGCCTTCAGATGAAAGCCCCAGCTCTCCTGGAGCCTGCAAGGTCTCCATGAGCTTTGCCCTGCCAACCACCCTTGAGCTTATTAGCTGCTTTCTGTCCCCATCCCAACACCCTGCATGCTAGTTGCAGTGTTTGTAATATCTGCAGTTCCCCAAATATGCAAGGCTATTGTAGACCATTGCATATATTGTTCTACTTCCTTGGAACTCTTGTCTAGAGAATTCCTACTCAGGTTTCAAGATTTAACTCAAACATCACCTCTCTTGACAGCTGAGAGACAGGACTTCCTTTTTGGGTCCCCACTGGTCCCATGGTCTAGTTAAGTTATACCTTCATCTCCCTGATAGGCAGATTTATTTGTTTATGTATCCATCTTCCCCTCCTACTCTGTGTCTGTGCATTTCCATATCATTCCAGGTAGCCACTGATAAAGTTTGCTCTATTAAATTTATAAACGGGTAACGGAAGGCTGTGGAAGAAAGAGCTAACTGTGCCATTGATAAGACTTCATCACTTCACAGCATGCATGACCTCTCAACCACCACTGGCTGACTTAACCACATGGAAAGGAAAACAACAGGAGAAAGAGATAAGAGGGTAACTGTACTGGGTAGATCCTAGCCATATATATTTTCTCCCTCTAACCATTCTGAATAGGTTCTGGGGGAGAAGAAGCCAAGGTCATTGCTAACCACTACTCTTGTACTGCTGGGGGAGGGGAAATTGTAAAACGTGAGATGTGCAATTAGTTAGATGAGTGCAGAAAGACCATAAAAATTACTCATTGTCACGGGAAGGATTTATTCTGGCTCATTAAAATTAGCCCGCTTAGAGAACAGGTTTGCAAGGAATTGCATCAATTCTGCCTGGTTCTCCGTGGGGGCTAAGCCTGGTCCTCTGCGTAAGCTCTTCCAAGTGCCCTTGTGGAGGGGGGAGGGGCCAGAAGGAAGGAGCAGGTAGTAGCTTTCAGGTTGGAGTAACCATCCATGTTTTCTTCCTGCTCATCAGTAAACCTTCTCATGTTCAGCCAGTTCTTTCTCCATTTCTTTTACGAAAGTCCCTTTTGGTAATCTTGGAGAATGTGCCCCACCTCCCTCTGAGGCTACCTGGGAAAAGTGCTCAGCATGTGATAGTGACTTGGCTGTGGTCACTCAGCCTGTCAGAAGAAGCCTCAAACTCTGGGCCCTCCCACAGGCTTAGTTGGTTGTTTCTTACAAAACTCCTTCCAGCTCTTTAAACTACCCCAGGAAGGATCCTTCGCCACCTATTTTGTATGCTTCCTTGTTTTTTCAGCTGCTTGGAAGTAGTGATGCTGTCTTATTTTGTTTGTCAGCAAGCCTGCACATATATGTGTTTAATTATTTTGACTGCATTGCTCTGCATCTGGCTTTGAGTTAAGCCACTTCTTAATTTTAGCCTAGGCCTACTGGCCCAGTGTGCAGCTGACTTGATATTGGACTGCAAAGGCTCCAGGCTGTGAACAAAGAATGGAACAGGTGAAGGCAGATCCCCCTGCTTTGGTCCTGGCCTCCCAACAAATGGAATGATAACTAAAGAGAGTGAAAATGGGGGCCCCCAGTGGATGCAGCACTTGCTTGACCCTCACTTCTGGCAAGTTTCCGGCTTCCCTTCCCCACCTTGACATTTCTCCTTGTAATACTCCCTGTGCAGGGAGATCTCCCACACTAGGGGGATGCTCCCCGTAGGTAGAGTAGGGTGGCTTGGAACATCTGGGAAGCAATCATCTAGCCAAATCTACCTCCTTACAGTTGAAGAAACCCAGGGACACAGTGATAAAGGGGCACATTGCCCAGTATGACAAGAGCAGGGCTGGGACCAGAACCCAGGCCTCCTAATTTCTGGTCTGTGTTGGAACCAGTCAGGGCACATAAAGTTTGCTGCATTAAATTTATAAAAGGGTGATGGAAGGCTGTGGAAGAAAGAGCTAACTGTGCTCTTTCTTAGATTCTCAATTCCATAAGAATTGAGAATCAGTTATTATATTATCCGGAGGGTGTGCAATTGATCTGTGATGCTGCAAAGTCCCTGATTACACCGTACTGTCGGTCTGGGGATAAGCAGCAATTTGGAGTCCCTGGAATCTAGATTCATTCATTTGCCCATTTACTCTTCCTTCCTTCCTTCCTTCCTTCCTACCTTCCTTCCTTCCTTCCTTCCTTCCTTCCTTCCTTCCTTCTTCCTTCCTTCCTTCCTTCTTCCTTCCTTCCTTCCTTCCTTCTTCCTTCCTTCCTTCCTTCCTTCTTCCTTCCTTCCTTCCTTCCTTCCTTCTAGCCCGCAACTCTGAGCTGTTGAGAGGTAGTCTTTTACTTTTGTTTGTAACTTCTGCAGCGATGCTGAAAGTTCAGTTCTTTGCACCATCATCAGATGTAAAATCACATGTAAGCAGCACCGTAGTGCAGCTGAAAGTCACCAGAGTAGGAGACAGAGCCCTGGGTTTTAGGCCTGGCTCCACACAGCTTGTCAGTGTCACCTGAAGCAAGTTATTTACTGTCCATGTGCCTATACATTTTTTTTTTTTTTTTTTTTTTGAGATGGAGTCTTGCTCTGTTGCCCAGGCTGGAGTGCAGTGGCGCCACCTTGGCTCACTGCAACCTCCCCCTCCCGGTTCAAGAGATTCTCCTGCCTCAGCCTCCCAAGTAGCTGAGACTACAGGCACATGCCACCATGCCTGGCTAATTTTTTGTATTTTTAGTAGAGATGGGGTTTCACTGTGTTAGCCAGGATGGTCTCCATCTTCTGACCTCGTGATCTGCCCACCTCAGTCTCCCAAAGTGATGGGATTACAGGCGGGAGCCACCACTCCTGGCCAGCAGTCTCAGAGACTTTTAACCCTGCCTCTTAAACTCAATGGTCACCTTCCAACTCGAATATTCCCTCACTGCACTTGCCTTGCAATCCTAGGAGGACCTCAGTGCTTCCATTCCTTCTGTTCCTGACTGCACACACTGGAAATCCAACCCTAAGTCAGTGCTCTAGACTCCTCCTCTGATCTTATTTCACCATTCTGGAGCAATCTCAAAACTGAACGTGGGGGACCACCAAATAGGATCTCCAGGCCCAGCCAGCTCCTCAGCCTGATGTGCTCTTCAAAGCTTCTACCTGTCCTAAATGAGCTTCTCCTGCCATTCTCCTTAGCAATGCTGAAAGGCTGTCTGTTCCCCCAAGCAACCTACTCACTTCTCACTCACTCAACTTTAGAAGATATAGGTTTTCATAGAGAAAAACATAAGATCATCACGTTAGGTATGATTGTCTTTATCCTTTTAACTTTTATCTAAAATCTCTTCATAGCCACAGACATCTTGACCACCCTTCTTCTTGTATTTAATGACAAGGTCTCCATCTTTTCATTCACAACGCCTGTGGCTCCCTGTACCAGTAACTGCTTTCCGCCAGCCTCCTTAACAAACCTGCCTGTATTAGTCCCCCTCTCTCTGTTCCATACCTGCTGAATATCCCTAATCTGAAAATCCAAAATAAAAAATACTGCAGAATTGAAAACTTTTTGTGTGCTGAGATGTGCCACAAGTGGAAAATTCCACACATAGGTGCTTAATACAAACGTTATTTCATGAACAGAATTATTTAAACTATTATATAAAGTGATCTTCAGGTTTTGTGTATATGTAACATAAATAAATTTTGTGTTTACACTTGGTCTAAGCTCTAAGTGGTATATCTCCAAGATGTCTCGTTATGTATTTGCAAATATTCCAAAATCTGAGAAAAATCTGAAGCCTGAAACACTTCTGGTCCCAGGCATTTTGAATGAGAGATACCCAGGCTGTAACTATTTCCCTCTCTAATTATAGACTCCCCTTAGTTGAGTCTGAAACATGCTTAATTCTTTCCAATTCCAAAAACAAAAATAAAACATAACTTCTTTTTAACTTTAGTATCCCTTTACCTCCCTATCTTTCTCCTCTTCTCTCACAAGCTTCTTGAAATGTCAGTGTATATTTTCCCCTTTTAATTTCACTTTAATCCAAGTTTGAGGGGTTCCCCCCTCTAGACTTTTATTTGCAATTTTTTTCTTTGTTTTGTTTTAGAGATGGGAAAGAATATGAAAGAGTAAAGAAAAATTGACTTTGAATCTACCTGCTCCTGCAGAAAAAACATATGATATCTGCTTTTAAACATCCTTGAGGTCTACTCAAATGTTTTGAAGATGAAAGTCTGAAATAGACACAATGCTTTCAAACTCTGCTGCCTATATCAATATCAGAGTGTATTGATTTCCTAGGGCTGTCGTGACAAATCAGCATAGACCTGGTGATCTATAACAACTGAAATGTATTATTTCAAAGTCCTGTTGTGCAGAAGTCCAAAATCAAGGTGTCTGCAGAATGGCATTCACACTGGATACTCGAGGGTAAAAGCTATTCCTTGCCTTTTCCAACTTCTGCCTGCTGTCAGCATTCATTGTGGTGGCATCACTCCAATTTCTTGCCTCTGCCTTCACAGGACATTCTCTCCCTGTCTTCTCTTATTCTGTCTCTCTCTCTCTCTCTTTTAAAATGAAGGCTGGCTCTATCACCCAGGCTGGAGTGCAGTGGCATGATCTTGGCTCACTGCAGCCTCCACCTCCTGGGTTCAAGCCATTCTCCTGCCTCAGCCTCCTGAGTAGCTGGGACTATGGTCACCCACCACCACAACTGGCTAATTTTTGTATTTTTAGTAGAGACGGGGTCTCACCATGTTGGCCAGGCTGGTCTTGAGCTCCTGAACTCAAATGATCCACCCGACGGGGCCTCACAAAGTGCTGGGATTACAGACATGAGCCACCTAGTTGGGCCCCTATTCTGTCTTTTATAAGGATATTTGTCACTGGCCTTAGGGACCCCTGGCCATCCTGGATGCTCTCATCTCAAGATCTTTCACTGAATTGTAGTTACAGGAAATTTTCTCATATAATTCACAGGGCCCAGGTATTAGGACTTGGACATAGCATTTTAGGGGCCACCATTAAACTCACTACGTGAAGGACAGGCTAATAAAATGTGGTGGTAAAATATTAAAATTTCATTTTAAAAATGCAAATACAGGTGCACTTAATGCAAATCTGGGAATACGGGCACACTTTGTTTTCTTGTGCTTCACTTTATTGCACTTCACAGATACCACAGTTTTTACGAATTGGAGGTTTGTGGCAACACTGCGCTGAGCAAGTTTCCAGCAGCGCGTGCTCCCTTGGTGTCTCTGTGTCACATTTTGGTTTATCTCACAATATTTCAGGTTTTTTCATTATTATTACATCTGTTCTGGTGATCTGTGACCAGTGATCTTTGGTGTTACTCTTGCAGTCATTTTGAGGCTCCACAAACCACACCCACATAAGATGGTGAATTTAACTGATAAATGTGTGTGTCCTGACTACTCTACTCTTTCTTCCTCTCCTTAGGGGTCCCTCTTCCCTGAGACACAACAATATTGAAATTAGGCTAATTCATGACCCTACAATAGCCTCTCAGTGTTCAAGTGAAAGAAAGAGTTGCACATCTCTGACTTTAAATCAAAAGCTAGAAACAATTAAGTTTAGTGAGGAAGGCATATTGAAAGCCAAGTTAAGCCAAGAGTTAGGCCTCTTTCATCAAATGATTAGCCAAGTTGTGAATGCAAAGGAAAAGTTCTTAGAGGAAATTAAAAGTGCTACTCTAATGAATACATGAATAATAAAAAAGTGAAAAAGACTCACTGCCAATATAGACAAAGTTTAAGTGGTCTGGATAGAAGATCAAGCCAGCTGCCACATTCCCTTAAGAGCCAAAGCCTAATTCGGAATAAAGCCCTAACTCTCTTCAGTTCGAAGAAGGCGGAGAGAGGTGAGGAAGTTGTAGAAGAAAAGTTTAAGGCTAGCAGAGGTTGACTCACGAGGTTTAAGGAAAGTAGCGGTCTCTGCAACATACAAATGCAAAGTGAAGCAACAAGTGCTGGTATAGAAGCTGCAGCAAGCTACCCAGAAAATACAGCTAAGATCATTGACGAAGGCGGCTACACTGAACTACAGATTTTCAGTGTAGACTAAACATCCTTATATCGAAGGAAAATGCCATGTAGGGCTTTCATAGAAAAAGAGAAATCGTTCCTGGTTTCCAAATTTCAAAGGACAAGCTGACTCTGTTGTTAGGAGCTAAGGCAGCTGGGACTCTAAGTTGAAGCCAATCATTTACCATTCTGAAAATATCAAGGCCCTTAAGAATTATGTTAAATCTACTCTGCCTGTGCCCTCCAAATAGAGCAGTAAAGCCTGGATGATAGCACATCTGTTTACAGCATGGTTTACTGAATATTTAAAGCTCCCTATTGAGACCTGCTGCTTAGAAAAAAAAATGCAAAATATTACTGCTCAGTGACAGTGCACCTAAGAGCTCTGACGCAGACGTACAAAGAGATCAGCATTGCTTTCATACCTACTGTTACAATATCCATTATGAAGCCCATAGATTAAGAAGTAATTTTGACTTACAGGTCTTATTATTTAAGAAATGTATTTCAAAGGGCTATAGCTATGGCTGTATCTGTGGCTACAGCTGCCACAGATAGTGATTTCTCTGATGGATTCGGGCAAAGTAAATAGAAAGCCTTCTACAAATAATTCACTACTCTAGACACCATTAAGAACTTGTGATTCATGAGAGGAGGTGAAAATATCAACATTAACAGGAGTTTGGAAGAAGTTGGTTACAGACCTGCTGGATGACTTTGAGGAGTTCAAAACTTCAGTGGAGGAAGTAACTGCAGATGTGGTGGAAAAAGCAAGAGAACTAGAATTAGAAGTAGAGCCTGGCTGGACGCAATGGTTCATTCCTGTAATCCCAGTGCTTTGGGAGACTGAAGTGGGTGGATTCTTGAGGCAAGGAGTTTGAAACCAGCCTAGGCAACACAGGAAAGCCCTGTGTCTACAAAAAATAAATAAATAAAAATTAGCCAAGCATTAGCTACTTGGGAGGCTGAGGCAGAAGGATCATTTGAGATTTGAGCTCAGGAGTTTGTGATTACAGTGAGCTATATCCCACCACAGTGACACTACTCCAGCCTGGGTGGTGAAGGGAGACCCTGTATCTTTAAAAAAAAAAAAAAAAAGATGGGAGATGGGGTTTGAAGATGTGACTAAATTGCTGCAATCTCATGATAAAACCTGAACAGAGAAGGAGTTGTTTTCCTTTGGTTGAGCAAAGAAAGTGCTTTCTTGACGTGGATTCTGCTCCTGGTGAAGATGCTAGGAATGTTGTTGAAATGACAGAAAACAATTTAGAATATTACATACACTTAGTTGATAAGGCTGTGTCAGAATTTGAGAGAATTAACTCAATTTTGCAGGAAGTTCTACCATGGGTAAAATACTATCAAACAGCATTGCATGCTGGAGAGAAATCTTTTGTGAAAGGGTCCATCAATGAGGCAATCTTCATTGTTATCTTATTTTAAGAAGTTACCACAGCCACCTCAGTCTTCAGCAATCACCATACTGATCAATTAGCAGCCACCAACATCAAGGCAAGACCCTTCACCAGCAAAAAGATTATGGTTCACTGAAGGCTCAGATGATCATTAGCAATGAAGTATTTTTAAGTTAAGGTATATTCATTGTTTTGTAGACACATGCTATTACACAACTATTAGACTATAATATAGTGTAAAATAACTTTTATATGCACTGGGAAATAAATAATTCATATGATTCAGTTTATCATGATATTCCTTTTATCATAGTGGTCAGGAACCAAGCTGGAAATATCTCTGAGATATGCCTGTATAACCATTAAATGTGAATTGTAATTCAAACATTATTTGAATTCAAAGGATAAAGAGCTAAAATTGAGAGAAGAAGCTGTGTATTTAGGAGTACTCAATATGCTAAGATTCTAAGCTGTGCTGTATTGATTTCCTATTTTGGCATACTTTTCTTGTTATGAATATTTGCTATTGTATGGCTCCTTGGTATCAATTTCCTCTATTTTATCCCATTTGGTAACAGCATTGGGAGTTTCTTCTCTTAGTCACTAAATTTTTGTGATCCTACTACATATATGAAGCAGGCTTTCCTTAGCCAAAGTGATTGGTTCAGGGATAAACATATGACCCAATCTCAGTGAATGAGATTTTTGCCAGGATTTCTGAGAGAGGCAGGGAAATTTCTCCTCCAGATTTGAACCTGAGATAATCTGAGGTTGAAATCAACACAACAGGGAGCAGAACAAAACCGGCCAGCATCATTTGAGCCTCTGTGATAAGTCATTTGTGAAGCACACACTTTTGTTATATAAGCCCACAGGTTCGCTTTGTTGCTTAAGCAAATTGACATTGGATTTCTGTTACTTGCAATCAAAAAGAGTCCTACTTGATACACCATTCTTTCCAAATACAATAAATGTATACTAAGCACTTCGGGTATTTTAAGAATCATTTTGTACAGTTAAGTGGTTTTTTGTATATTCACAGGGTCGTACACTAATTCTAGTACATTTTCATCATCACCAAATTAGTCCCTATACTCATTAACATCCAATCTCCACTCTTCCCTCACCCAGATCTCGATGACCACTCTCTGTCTCCATGGACTTGCCTAACCTAGACACTTCATATAAATAGAATCAATCACTGTGTGGTCTTTTGTAGCTGGCTTCGTCACTTGGCATAATACCTTCAAGTTTCCTCTATGTATCACGTATCAGTACTTTATTCCTGTTATTACTGAAAAATATTTTATTGTGTGGATACAGTACATTTTGTTTATCCATTCTTCAGCTGATGGACTTTGAAGTTATTTCCACTGTTTGGCTATTATAAATAGTGCTGTTATGAATATTTGTATACATGTTTTTGTGTGGACATATGTTTTCATTTCTGTTAGTTATATATCTAGAAGTGGAATTTCTAAGTCATATGGTAATTCTATGTTTAACCTTTGAAAGAACCGCCAAACACATCTTAAAACTGGCTGTGCCATTTTACAATCATGCCAGAAATATATGAGGCCTCTAGTTTTTCAACATCCTTACCAAACATTGGTTATTATATCTCTTTTGGATTAAAGTCATCCTAGAGAATGTGAACATTGCGGTTGCATTTGCATTTCCTTAATGACCAAGGGTGTTGAATATCTTTACATGTTCATTTTGGCCACTTATATGTCTTTTGGAGAAATGACTATTTAAATCTTTTGCCCATTAAAAAACATTTATCGGGGGGTGGGACTCAGAAAAAAAAAACATTTATCATTTTGTTTTTGATTTGCGAGAGTTCTTCGTACATTCTGGATAGGAGTCTGTTAGCAGACATATAATAGGCAAATATTTTTTCTCAATCTGTGGGTTGCCCTTTCACTTTTTTTGGTGGTGTCCCTTGAAGTACGAAAGTTTTTAATTTTGATGAAGACCAATATATCTATATTTTTTTTCCTTTTGTTGCTTGTGCTTTTGGTGTCATATCTAAGAAATCATTCGAAGCCCAATTCCAGGTCATAAAAATGTATTCATTTATTTTCTTCCAAGAGTTTTAATATCTTAGCTCTTACATTTATAATTACAGTCTACTTTGAGTATGGTGCAAGGAAGGAGTTCAAGTTCACTATTTTGCAATTTTATATCTAGTTACTCTGGCACCATTTTTTGAAAAGACTATTATTTCCCCATTGAATTGTCTTGACACTTTCATTAAAGAGTAATTGATTATAGATATACAGGTTTATTTCTGGGCTTTCAATTCTATTCCGCTGATGCCAATATTACACTGTCTTGATCATTGTTGCTTTTTGGGAAGGATTAAAACTAGGCCATGCAAGTCCACCAACTTTGCTCTTTCAAAAATTGTTTCAGCTATTCAAGTTTCCTTGAATTTTTATAGGAATTTTAGAATCAGCTTGTCAACTTCTGCAAAAAAATAAATAAATAAAATAGAAGGCAGATGGCATTTTGATTTAGATTGTATTGAATCTATAGGTCAACTTGGGGAATAATGCCATTTTAACAATATTAAATTTTCTGATCCATGAACATGGGTCATGTCTTTCCATTTATTTAGGTTTTCAAAATTTCTTTCAACAATATTTTGTATTTGTCAGTGAACAAGTCTTGCTCATGTTTTCTTAAATGCATTTCTAATTATTTTATCCTTTTTGATGCTGTTATAAATAGAATTGTTTCCTTAATTTTATTTTTGATTGTTCATTGCTAATGTGTAGAAATCCAATTGATTTTTGTATATTGATCTTGCATTCTGAAACCTTGATGAACCCAGTATATATATTTTCTTATGGATTCCTTTAGGCTTTTTTCAATATTCAAGATCATGTGATCTGAAAATAGACAGAATTTTGCTTTTTCCAATATGAATGTATTTTATTTATTTTTCTTGCCTAACTTCTCTGACCAGAGCCTCTGGTACAGTGTTGAATGTAATTGGTAATAATAGGCATCTTTTTTTGGTATCTGATCTCAGGGAAAATATTTCATGTTTTACCATTAAATACAATGGTAGCTCTGGAATTTTGTATATGACTTTTATTTGATTAAGGAAGTTCTCTTTTAGTCTTAACTTGTTGTGTGTTTTGTCATGAAAGGGTGTTGAATTTTGCAACAAGTAATCATGTGGTTTTGTCCTTTAACCTATTAATAGGATTTATTATACTGATTGATTTTCATATATTAAATCAACCTTGCATTCCTGGGATAAATCCTATTTAGTTATGATGCCTAATCCTCACTAAAATGCTAGGAAAATAAACACCATGATGCATAAAGAGCATTTTAGTGAGGATTCTTTTAATTTACATTTATAAATAAAATTGATCCTTTACTTTCTTGTGTGATATCTTTGCCTGGATTTGGTATCAGGACAATATTAGCTGTGTATCATGAGTTAGGAAGCATTTCCTCTCTCTACTTTTCTTCTGAGTGCATGAAGGGTTGATGTTAATTTATCTTTACATGTTTGATAGAATTTACCAGTAAAGCCACTTAGGTCTGGAATTTTAATGGGAAGTTTTAAAATTATTAATTGTATCTGTTTTCTCGTTATAGATCTATTCAGATTTTCTATTTTCTTTTGAGTCAGTTTTGGTAGTTTATATTTTTCTAGAAATGTGTCCATTTTATCAAGGTTATCTTATTTTTCTTTGGCATACTACTGATACTAGTATAGTATTATTTATTTATGTTAGTTTGGAAGTGATGTTCACTCTTTATCTTTCATTACTGATTTTTGTATTTGAGTGATCTCTTTACCTTGACCCCCTCTCCTTCCTTTCTTTCTTCCTTTATTCTTTCTTTTGTTTATTCATTTTTTCTTTTCTCTTTCTCCCTCCCTTTCTCTCTCCTCCCTCCCTCCCTCCCTCCCTCCCTCTTTCTTTCTTTCTTTCTGGCTAAAGGTGTGCCAAGTTTTAAACTTTTTTCAAATAAATGACTTTAAGTTTCATTTACTTTCTCTGTTATTTCCATTTTCTATTTCATGCATTTGTTCTCAAATTTCTATTATTCCTTCCTTCTGCTCATTTTATATTTCACTCACTCTTCTTTTTCTAGGTTTTCAAGGTAAAAGCTTAGTAGGTGGATTTCGAATATTTGTTCTTTATTGCTTTAGCTACATTCTGTAAATTTTGTCATGTTTTAAAGCTGTTTTCAGTCAACTTATTTCCTTTGTACTTTTTCTTTGACCCTATTAGTTTGCCAGGGCTACCACAACAAAATACCACATATTGGGTGGCTTGAACAGCAGAATTTTAATTTTTCACAGTTCTGGAGGCTAGAAGCCCAAGGTCAAGGTGCTCTCAATGATTTGTGGTGAGAGGAGGTCTTCCTGACTTGTGGACATGACCTCCTCTTTGTGTTCATGTGGAGAGAGAGAGAGTTCCGTTGTCTCTTCCTCTTTATAAGTACTCCAGTCATATCAGATTAAGGTCCCACCTTTATGACTGCAATTAACTTTAACTATCTCCTGGAAAATTATTTTTTCCAAATACAGTTACTTTGGGTGTTGGAGCTACAACACATAAAATTTTGGGAACAGAATTGAGTCCACAAAAACACTTACTGGTTATTTAAAATGTGTTATTTAATTTCCATTTATTTGTGACTTTCTGAAATTTACTTATTTTTCTCAACACTTTTAAATTTACTGAAGCTGGACCCCTGATCCAAGATGGCCGATTAGGAGCAGCTCAGGATTGCAGCTCCCAGTGAAAGTGCAGAGGGTGAGTGGATGCCACATTTCCAGATGGATTTTTGTTGCCCACAGACCAGGAGATTCCCAGGCAGAGGAGCCCTACGGGTCACCAGTGCGGCTGGTTTGGCCAGCACGGCTGTTTTGGCTGGCAGGGCTGTTTTGCCGGTGCCCAGGTGCAGCGGTCTCTGTACAAAAGGCATGGGTCCAGGCACCATTTTAGCTGGTGATTGGAGGTCCGGGAGAGCAGAGTCACCCATTCATCTGATTAAAAAGGGGACTGAAACAGGGAGCCAGGCCAGGAGATTCCTGGGCAGAAAAGCGCCATGAATCTCAGTGCCGCTGTTTCGGCCAGAGCAGTGGGTCACTGCATGGGAAATCACACAGATCCCAGCGCCTTTTCAACAGGCGACTGGAACACGTGGGATACAGTCCACCGTTCAACTAAAAAAAAGGCTCTGAGGCAGGGAGCCAGGTGATCAGGCTTGGCTGGTCCCACCCCCCACAAAAAAACAGCAATCAGAAATGCTCTGGATTGAGAGTTTCATAGCAAGCACAGCTGAACCCGGGATGGTCCAGCTCTGTGAGGGAGGGGCGTCCGCCATTACTGAGGCACTCCACCACTAGGGAGACTGCTGAGGCAGCTCGTCATTGCTGAGGCAGCCAGCCATTACAGAGAGAGTCCACCATTATAGAGGTGGGCCGCCATTGCAGAGGCAGTTCTAACTACACCCGCATAAACAGGACTGCGGGGGAAGTTCACAGGGTAGCTGGGCGGAGCCCACAGCAGCTCAGCAAAGCCTCTGCAGGCAGACAGTGACTAGGCTGCCTCCTCGCTGGGCAGGGCAGCCCTGAAAAAAGGCAGCAGCACAACAGAAACTCATAAATAAAGCCCTAACTCCCTGGGACAGAGCACCTAGGGGAAAAAGAGGGGGGGGTTCATGAGTTCTGCTGCAGCAGACTTAAACATACCTGCCCACCAGCTCTGAATGAACAACAGAGCTCACAGTTCAGCACTTGAGCTCCTATAAGCAGCTCCCCTGTCTTCTCAAGCAGATCCCTGACCCCCATATATCCGAAGAGTCACCTCATAAAGGAGAGCTCAGACTGATATCTGGCGGGTATCCTTCTGGGACAAAGATAACAGAAGAAGAAACTGGCAGCAACCCTTACTGTTCTGCAGCCACTGCAGGTGATCCCCAGGCAAGCAGAGCCTGGAGTGAACCTCAGCAGTCCTATAGCAGAGGGGCCAGACTGTTAGAAGGAAAACTAAGAAACAGAAAGAAATAACTTCATCATCAACAAACTGGATGTCCATTCAGAGACCCAATCTGAAAGTCAGCAACTACAAAGACAACAGGTGGATAAATCCACAAAGATGGGAAGAAACTAGCACAAAAAGGATGAAAACACCCGAAACCAGAACGCCTCTCCTGCAAGGGATCACAACTCCTTACCAGCAAGAGATCAAGGCTGGATGGAGAATGAGTGTGATGAATTGACAGAATCAGGCTTAAGAAGGTGGGTAATAAGAAGCTTCCGTGAGCTAAAAGAACATGTTCTAACCCAATGCAAAGAAACTAAGAACTCTGAAAAAAGATTTGACAAAATGCTAACCAGAATAAACAACTTAGAGAGGAATGTAGGTGAATTGATGGAGCTGAAAAACACAACACGAGAACTTTGCGAAGCATACACAAGTTTCAACAGCTGAATTGACCAAGCAGAAAAAGGATATCAGAGGTCGAAGATCAACTCAATGAAATAAAATGAGAAGGCAAGATTAGAGAAAAAAGGATAAAAAGGAATGAACAAAGTCTTCAAGAAATATGGAAATATGTGAAAAGACCTAATCTACGTTTCATAGGTGTACCTGAATGTGATGGAGAGAATGAATCCAAGCTGGAAAATACTCTTCAGGATATTATACAGGAAAACTTCCCCCAACCTAGCAAGGCAGGCCAATATTCAACTCCAGGAAATACAGAGAACACCACAAAGATATTCCTCAAGAAGTGCAACCTCAAGGCACATAATCGTCAGATTCATCAGGGTTGAAATGAAGGAGAAAATGCTAAGGGCAGCCAGAGAGAAAGGTTGGGTTACCCACAAAGGGAAGCCCATTAAACTCACAGCCGATCTCTCGGCAGCAACCCTACAAGCCAGAAGAGAGTGGGGGCCAATATTCAACATCCTTAAAGAAAAGAACTTTCAACCCAGAATTTCATATCCAGCCAAACTAAGTTTCATAAGTGAAGGAAAAATAAAATCCTTTGAGAACAAGCAAGTACCCAGAGATTTCATCACCACCAGGCCTGCTTTACAAGAGCTCCTGAAAGAGGCACTAAACATAGAAAGGAACAACCAGTACCAGCCACTCCAAAAACGTACCAAATGATAAAGAGCATCAACACAATGAAGAAACTGCATCAACTAATGGGCAAAACAGCCAGCTAGCATCAAAATGGCAGGATCAAATTCACACATAACAATATTAACCCTAAATGTAAATGGGCTAAATGCCCCAGTCAAAAGACATAGACTGGCAAAACGGATACAAAGCCGAAACCCATCAGTGTGCTGTATCCAGGAAGCCCATCTCACATGCAAGGATACACAAAGGCTCAAAATAAAGGGATGGAGGGAGATTTACCAAGCAAATGGAGAGCAAAAAAAAAAAAAAAAGCAGGAGTTGCACTTCTCGTCTCTGATAAAATAGACTTTAAACCAACAAAGATCAAAAGAGACAAAGAAGGACATTACATAATGGTAAAAGGATCAATGCAACAAGAAGAGCTAACGATCCTGAATATATACGCACCCAATACAGGAGCACCCAGATACATAAGGCAAGTTCTTAATGACTTAAAAAGAGACTTAGACTCCCACACAATAATAGTGGGAGACTTTAACACCCCATTGTCAATACTAGACAGATCAACGAGACAGAAAATTAACAAGGATATCCAGGACTTGAATTCAGACCTGGACCAAGCAAACCTAATAGACATTTACAGAACTCTCCACCCCAAATCCACAGAATATACATTCTTCTCAGCATCACATCACACTTACCTTAAAATTGACCACATAATTGGAAGTAAATCACTCCTTAGCAAATGCAAAAGAACGGAAATCATAACAAACAGTCTCTCAGACCACAGTGTAATCAAGTTAGAACTCAGAATTCAGAAACTAACTCAAAACCGCACAGCTTCATGGAAACTGAACAACTGGCTCTTGAATGTTGACTGGATAAACAATGAAATGAAGGCAGAAATAAAGATCTTCTTTGAAACCAACGAGAATGAAGACACAACATACCAGAATCTCTGGGACACATTTAAAGCAGTCTCTATAGGAAAATACATGGCAATAAATGCCCACATGAGAAGCAAGGAAAGATCTGAAATTGACACCCTATCATCAAAATTGAAAGAGCTAGAGGAGCAAGATCAAAAAAACTCAAAACCTAGCAGAAGACAAAAAATAACTAGATCAGAGCAGAACTAAAGGAGATAGAAACACAAAAAACCCTTCAAAAAATCAACAAAACCAGGAGCTGGTTTTTCAAAAAGATCAACAAAATAGACAGATCACTAGCCAGATTAATAAAAAAGCCAAGAGAGAATAATCAAATAGATACAATAAAAAATGATAAAGGGGATATCACCACAGATTCCACAGAAATACAAACCATCATCAGAGATTATTACAAACAACTCTATGCACATGAACTAGTAAACCTGGAAGAAATGGATAAATTCCTGGACACTTGCATCCTCTCAAGCCTAAACCAGGAAGAAGTCGAAACCCTGAATAGACCAATAACAAGGTCTGAAGTTGAGGCAGCAATTAAGAGGCTACCACCCAAAAAAAGCACAGGTCCAGATGGGTTCACAGCCCAATTCTACCAGACACACAAAGAGGAGCTGGTACCATTCCTTCTGAAACTATTCCAAACAATACAAAAAGAGGGAATCCTTCCCAAATCATTTTATGAGACCAACATCATCCTGATGCCAAAACCCGGCAGAGACTCAGCAAGAAAAGAAAACTTCAGGCCAATATCCATGATGAACATAGATGCAAAAATCTTCAATAAAATACTGGCAGACCGATTGCAACAGCACATCAAAAAGCTTATCCACCACGATCAAGTAGGATTCATCCCAGGGATGCAAGGTTGTTTCAACATATGCAAGTCTATAAATGTAATTCACCACATAAACAGAACAAAAGACAAAAACCACATGATTATCTCAATTGATGCAGAGAAGCCCTTTGACAAAATTCAACAGCGCTTTATGCTAAAAACCCTCAATAAACGAGATATTGACAGAACGTATCTCAAAATAATGAAAGCTATTTGCGACAAACCCACAGCCAATATCATACTGAATGGGCAAAAACTGGAAGCATTCCCTTTGAAATCTGGCACTAGACAAGGATGCCCCCTCTCTCACCACTCTTGTTCAATACAGTACTGGAAGTTTTAGCCAGAGCAATCAGGCAAGAAAAAGAAACAAAGGGTATTCACACAGGAAAGGAGGAAGTCAAATTGTCTCTATTTGCAGACGACATGATTATATATCTAGAAGACCCCATTGTCTCAGCCCAAAATTTCCTGAAACTGATAAGCAACTTCAGCAAAGTCTCAGGATACAAAATCAATGTGCAAAAATCACAAGCATTCCTATACGCCAATAACAGACTTAAAGAGAGCCAAATCAAGAACGAACTGCCATTCACAATTGCTACAAAGAGAATAAAATACCTAGGAATACAACTAACAGGGAACGTAAAGGAGCTCTTCAAGGAGAACTACAAACCACTGCTCAACGAAGTAAGAGAGGACAGAAACAGATGGAGAAACATTCCATGTTCATGGTTAGGAAGAATCAATATCGTGAAAATGGCAATACTGCCCAAAGTAATTTACAGATTCAACGCTATCACCATCAAGCTACCAATGGCCTTCTTCACAGAACTGGAAAAAACCACCTTAAACTTCATATGGAACCAAAAGAGAGCCCGCATAGCAAGTCAGTTCTAAGCAAAAAGAACAAAGTTGGAGGCATCACACTACCGGACTTCAAACTATACTACAAGGCTACAGTAATCAAAACAGCATGGTACTGGTACCAAAACAGAGATATAGACCAATGAAAGAGAACAGAGGCCTTGGAGGCAACACAACACATCTACAACCATCCGATCTTTGATAAACCTGACAAAAACAAGCAATGGGGAAAGGATTCCCCTGTTTAATAAATGGTGTTGGGAACACTGGCTAGCCATGTGCAGAAAGCAGAAACTGGACCCTTTCCTGACACCTTACACTAAAATTAACTCCAGATGGATTAAAGGCTTAAACACAAGACCTAATGCCATATAAACCCTAGAAGAAAATCTAGGCAAAACCATTCAGGACATAGGTGTAGGCAAGGACTTCATGACCAAAACACCAAAAGCAGTGGCAACAAAAGACCAAAATAGACAAAATGGGACCTAATCAAACTCCACAGCTTCTGCACAGCAAAAGAAACAGTCATTAGAGTGAATCGGCAACCAACAGAATGGGAAAAAATTTTTGCAGTCTACCCATCTGACAAAGGGCTGATATCCAGAATCTACAAAGAACTAAAACAGATTTATAAGAAAAAAACAAACAAGCCCATTCAAAAGTGGGTGAAGGATATGAACAGACACTTTACAAAAGAAGACATACATGAGGTCAACAAACATATGAAAAAATGCTCATCATCACTGGTCATTAGAGAAATGCAAATCAAGACTACATTGAGATACCATCTCATGCCAGTTAGAATGATGATTATTAAAAAATCTGGAGACAACAGATGCTGGAGAGGATATGGAGAAATAGGAACACTTTTACACTGTTGGTGGGAGTGCAAATTAGTTCAACCATTGTGGAAGACAGTGTGGCAATTCCTCAAGGACCTAGAAATTCCATTTGACCCAGCAATCCCATTACTGGGTATATACCCAAAGGATTATAAATAATTCTACTATAAGGACACATGCACACGAATGTTCATTGCAGCACAGTTTACAATAGCAAAGACCTGGAACCAACCCAAATGCCCATTGATGATAGACTGGACAGGGAAAATGTGGCACATATACACCATGGAATACTATGCAACCATAAAAAACGATGAGTTTGTGTCCTTTGTAAGGACATGGATGAACCTGGAAACCATCATTCTCAGCAAACTGACACAAGAACAGAAAATCAAACACCGCATGTTCTCACTCATAGGCAGATGTTGAACAATGAAAACACATGGACACAGGGAGGGGGAGCACCACACACTGGGGTCTGTCGGGGGAAATAGGGGAGGGACAGCAGGGGGTGGGGAGTAGGGGAGAGATAGCATGGGGAGAAATGCCAGATATAGGTGATGGGGGAAGAAGGCAGCAAATCACACTGCCGTGTATATACGTATGCAACAATCTTTCATGTTCTTTATATGTACCCCAAAACCTAAAATGCAATAAAAAAAATTTACTGAAGCTTATTTTATGGACCAATAAATGTTTTATCCTGGAGAATGTCCTATATGCACTTGGGAAGACTGTGAATTACGCTGTTTAGTTGAGGTGTTTTATAGGTGAATTGGTTTACACTATTGTTGAAATGTTATATTTTCTTAATTGTCTTCTGCCTAGCTGTTCAAACTATTATTGAAAGTGGAGTATTGAACTCTACCCATTATCATTGCATTGTCAATTTCTCCCTACATATCTGACAGATTTTGCCTCATTTTGGTTCCGTTGTTCAGTGTATATATGTTTATAATTATTTCTTCCTGCTTAATTAATCTGCATTATTGTTATAAAATATCTTTCATTGTCTCTAGTAGCAACTTTTATCTTAAATTCTATTTTTGTCATATGAACATAGCCAGTCCAGTTTTCTTTTGGTTACTGATCGCCTGGTGTGTCATTTCTACCTTTTTACTCTCAAACTATTTGTGTCTTTGAATTTGAAGTGTTTACCTGTAGGCACCATACAGTTATATAATCTCCTTAAAACATACATTTTGTCGCTTTCTTGTTATTAAGTATTTAGTTTATTTACATTAAATCTAAGTACTACTAAGATAGGATTTTTATCTGTCATTTTGCTATTTGTATTCTGAGTGTCCTCTGTCCTGGTGTTTCTTTATTCCTCCATCACTCCCTTTTTTGTGTTAAATAGATATTTTCTAATGTGCAGTTTTAATTTCTTTGTTGTTTCTTTTAGCATTTATTTTTGAGTTATTTTCCTGGATGCTCTGTGGATTATAATTAACATCTTGAGTTATGAAACTCTAGAACAGCATTTTAATTTTAATAGAACACAAAAATGAGTCCCCTTTATAGTTACAACCGCCCCCTTGTGCTGCTGTTGTCATAATGACATCTTTGTGTATTGTGTGTTCGTCGACAGATTTGTATCATTTTATGTAGTGTTTTTATCAGATAGTAGAAAAAGAAGTTACAAATAAAAATACATTTATATGCTGTTTTATATTTACCTTATGAAGTTACCTTTACAAGTGCTCTTTATTTCTTTTTCTTGACTTTGGTCACTATCTAATGTCTTTTTTTTTTTTTTTTTTTCAGTCTGAAGGACTCTAGTATTTCTGCTAGTAATGAATTCACTGTTTTTGTGTATCTGGGATTGTCTTAATTGTTCTTCTATTGCTGAAGGATTGTTTTTCTGAGTATTGAAATCTTGGTTCACAGTCCCTTACTTTCAATATTTTGAATATATCCTCTCACTGCCTTCTGACCCTTGTGGCTTCTGACAAAAAGTCAGTTGTTTATCTTACTGAAGGTTCATTGTACGTGGCAAGTCACTTTTTCTTGCTTTTTCAAGATTCTTTGTTTTTGTCTTTCAACAGTTTGACTATGATAGGTCTAGTTTTGGAGCTCTTTGATTTTATTTTACTTGAAGTTTGTTGAGAATTCCAATTTCAGGTATATAGATCATTTTTGCATTGAATTTGAGAAACTTTTGACCATTACACTCTTTTCTTCCTCTCATCTCCTTTTGCTACTCCTATTATGTGCATGTTGATGGTGTCCCTCAGGTCTTCGAGGCTCTGTTACTTTCAAGTTCACCAATTCTTCATTCTGCCAAATCAAACTTGCTGTTTAGCTTCTTTATTAATTGTTAAATTTCACTGGCCTTTCAACTTCAAAATCTCTATTTAGTTGTCTCTGTATGCATGTGTATGTGTGTGTGTATTTAAAAATGTTTTCTGTCTCTTTATTGGTATTCTTTATTTGGTAGGACACTGCTCTCATGCTTTAGTTCTTCAGAATTGTTTCCTTTAGTTCTTTAAACATACTTATAGTAGCTCATTTAAAGTCTTTGTCTAGTAGTCACCAATCGTGGCTCCCCTCAGAAACTATTTCTGTTGAACGCCTTTTCCCTGTATGTGAATGACACTTTCCTATTTCTTTGCATGTCTTATCATTTTTGCTGAAAACTAAACATTTTAAATAATAGAACATGGTAACTTTGGAAATCAGGTTCCCATCCTCTCTGAATAATGTTATTCTTTATGTTTTTTGTTATTTTCTTTGCTTAGTGTTTCTCTCCCACTATTTCTGTAAATTCTATATTTTTGTTGTATGTGGCTATTGAAGTCTCTTTTGGTTAGTTTACTGGTCAGCTAGTAATTAGATAAAGTAATCCCTAAATGCCTTTAATCAATGAATCTTTCAGCTTTGATTGTGTGTTGGGGGGTGGATTCTGTGCTTTGGTAGTTCACTACTGTGCCTTAGCCTTCACCAGTTGCTTGTACAGAGCCACAGTGTCGGCCAGAAATGAGAAATTAGGGCCTTCTCAAGTTGGCATATGCATAACTCTGTACATGAGTGTGGCATCTAATTCTAGAACTCATCAGAACTTTTTAATCCCCCTTATAAAGATCTAATTCCCTAGAATTTCTTTTGAAGCTTTTTTGTAAACCTCTTTGCCTCATCTTATAAGAGCTCTAATGTTAAAAAATTGTCATTGATTCTTTTTTTCAAAAAACACTCTGGGGATAGGGCTGCTAGTCCTGAGCCAGGTAAAGTAAAAATAAGACCTGTGAATGGAGCTTTTCAAGAAAACCACCAGACAGGTCAAATAGTGACAATTGTCTAAGCATGGGCTTCGGAGGCAGCTCCAAGCCCATTATACTCCTTTTTCAGCAGCAGCTGCTAGGCTGCTGGTCTTCCTAGCCACCATGACTGGGAAGCTGTTTGTTTTCAAGACTACCACAATGCTAGCAAGAGGGGATGAAAATAGGGCAGATTCAAACACCATCAGTTTCACTGTTCATACCAAGATTCAGCCATGTTCCTGAATAAATACTCCTTGGGTTGTTGCAAGCCTTTGGTTAATTTCCAGAGTTTAAAAAAGTTGACTTTCATCATTTTGGAAGTGTTTTCATTCCTTTTATGGAGGAGCATATTTTCAGATGTCCTTACCCCACCATTTCAGAAGTGTTTTCTGAACTTATCTACTCTTCATTGCAGAGGATCACGATGGGTGTTGTTATTTTCCGGTTTACTTATGTACAGAAGCTGGTAATGGACTCTACCGTCAAATGTAACCCTTTTAAATCAATTCCCGCCCCTTTCCATCTGATTCTGATATAATGGCAAACCTTCTTCTTTATTTTCTTCTCCTTCCCATGTGGGGACACTCTATTTTTCACTTAAATGTTCCTGAAAACTAAAGGTCCGTCTTGACTTAACCAAAGTATGCCTTCTTAAACCAATAGTCCATGGAATGGAGGCACACAATTCCTGGCTAGCATTCCGCACAGTCATTGCTATCATTGTAAGATCCAGGTAATATGACAAGGGTGTCATCTTTGTTTTAAAGCTTTGTGAATTAATATGGATAATAAGAATAAAAACAAAAACTTAATTTCTATAGCAAGTTAATCCTAGGTAGTGGCATCCTGTTGCTTACCAGTCTCTAGCCTCTTGATCAAGTTACACTGTTAGCTTTAGATCGTTTACAGCATATCATAATAATTGTAATGATAAACTCTCACTTGTAGTGAAGAGCAAATAACAAGGAATGCATGAAACATTTATAATTGAGTGCTGCAAAACCTTTTATAATTCAGCGTGAAACTGATTAACCACTTTATTTTATGTGCTTGGAGGTGTTAGAGCTCAGGATTATTCAAAGATTTGTCCAACACCTAGTAGGAATGGGTGACAAACCGGGAGTATTAGAAAGCAACTCTTGTGTTCTACAGTGAAAGTGTGTTCCTCCTTAAATTTCGCCTTACCCCAGTGTTAGCCCTGTTATTCCTTTTATCCTACCTCATCTCTTCCTCAAATACTGACATTTTTGTTTGTCGGTTTTTTACGAGTGTGAGTAGTGAAGGCAGATGCAGATAATTTAGGCAGTTTGATGGCTCTAGATTGCAATATGCCCCAACAGACTCAGGGCAGAGATGACCAGCCCTCTTATCAGTGTCTCCTACATTATCTCTCTGGTCCTGGCTGCTGTGGTCAAAGGAGGACGTGGAGTGCTTAGGGGAGAAGTTCTGCTGTGGGGGGGGGATTCGTTTGCTAGGGCAGGGTCCCTGTGTCAAAGGAGCGCCTACAGGGAATTCAGTCCCATGGAACCACAGGTATGTACAAACAAGGAAAAAGAAATCAGTGAATATCTGATCTGTGCCTGGGCTTGTGGAAAAGGATTGTGTTTCCTTTCTTTTTGTCTATTCATAGATTCTCAGACCACTAATTCCTTTAATCAATAGCAAAGATTTGTACCAGGTGTCTCACAAATGCCAGCATTTGCTTGTCAGATTAATGTCATTAATCCTCTCTTTAGCAAGACTGCTCAGGGGCTCTAAGCAGAACTTACTTGGGGGGCTGGCTGCTCTAGAGCAGTCAGAATTGTGTGACCAGGTTTTGAGGAAGGCCAGTGGCAACTTTTATTTTACTAGTTCTTGCTTATTTATATAGCACTTCCCAGTTTACAAAGCACTATCACATTTTTATTCTAGCAGCCAGACAGGCAGGCAGGGCAGAGGTTACCACATTTCAGACTCTAAGAGAAATGCTGCAAATTAAGATATGCACAACATTGACTGTAAGACACGTCCTGACCTAAGTGACATCAAAGTGTGATGATATAAATATTTGTGTAGTGTGTGTGTGTGTGTGTGTGTGTGTGTACCTTGGAACCACTGAAATTTAGTTCCATGCCTACTTAATGGGCAAGAAACCCCTCAAAGTCCAGATAAGTGCCAAAGCCAAGTTCTTACTTCACTGGCTTCTAGTCTTCTGGTTCCTAGCTCTGTGCAATTCTTCATATAAAGTTTGTAGCACAGTACTTAAGAACACTTGGGCAAATCATACGCCTATTCTGGTCTTTACTTCTTTTATTTGTAAAATTAGGATATGAATATTTGGCTTCACTGCCCAAGAGGATTATTATGATGTTCAAATGAGAAGATGCATGAATCTCTTTTTTTTAATTAATTAAGAAATTTACGGATTGTCTCTTATGTGAAAAGCACTGTGCCAAGTTCAAAGAATTGAATGGAGTAGCATATGACCCCTTCCTTTATGAAGATTCAAATATAGCACTTGTTGATATGATTATGAGGCATCGTTGTTGCTATTGCTATCGTGAGAGATGCTGACAGAAAAACCCTTGACAGGAAGAGCTTAATGGGGCTGACAATGAGGGAGCAGAGAGTGGTGTCCCACCTTTGCCCAAGATGAACCTCTAAATATGGTGACTGGAATTTTCCCAGGCTTAATAGAAACACCTAAGCTTTAAAAATTGGAATTTGATCCCCAATCTACCTCCCTAGTCCTCTCATGCTGTGTGACTTTCTATTCGCTCTTCCAGCCCCTTGAATTTGCCATGAGCATTCTCATCTGTGTGTCTTACTCCCATCTTTTCATCTTCTTGACTCTATTTGGAAAAATCCTGCAGATCCTTAAGCCCCAGGTTTTCTGAAAACTCTTCTAATCATCTCAGACCACAGCGATTTTCTTCCCCCTCAATTCCGCAGCATGTTCTTGCAGCCCTCGTCATTTAGCATTTATTATGTTCCACTTTTACTGAACATAATGATGCACATGCCTTGTCTTCCTAACTAGGGAAAGGGTCTTATTCTACTCATCTCTCCTTCAGGGTCTAATATTCAGGTATTGATTAATTGATTGTTGTTGAGCCTTCCCCTCATTTTAAGCTGCCTCACCATCCTCACCCATGAATTATGTATTGCATAAGTGAAAGTAGCATTTTACAACATGAAAAGCAAAATTCTATGCAGTAAAACCAAAGTAGAAGCTGGTGTAGCACCTCATCTAAAAATACCCTCCACGCTGAGAGCTGAGGCCAAGTGACAAATGGACGTCCTGAGTACGTGTGATGGCCCCACACCGCTCTCCTTTTGTTGTACTTTTCCAGCACGTGCCCTGTCCTCTGTATCTCCCAACCTGCTTACTTGTTTTGATAGCACTCACCACCACCTAGGGCCACCATAGTCTATGTGAAGGTACCACCTGGGCATGTGCAGTGTGTAGCCTGTGTAGCCACGTGTGGTAATCCATCTTTAGTTGACATATCAGGTATCTATTGCTTGATGTGTTTGTTGTCTGTCTCTCACCTCTAGAATCTAGGCTTTGTTATAAAAATCCTAGTGGTGTTGTTATTGTTGCTTTTCACTGTATTCCTAGTGCTTAGAACAAAGCTTGGTATGTAGTAGATATTCAATAATATTTCTTAAATGGATGGATGAGTAGATGGGCAGGACTTAAGACTGTTTTTCCAGCTCCTCCTCCTCATGCCTATAACATGGCATTGCTCTTTTCTTTACACATATTGTTAAAGAATAGACAGCAGTGTTCTAACAACTGCTTTCATGGATTCATACTATGTCAGAGCTTGTAGGACATTAGTAACCATCTTATGCAAACGTATTTACATGGGCAGAAACTAAGCCCATGAGGGGTCCCGTGGTTTTTCCTAGATCACCTCACAAATTCATAAACTAGTGGGAAAGCTAACCAGAATCCAGATGGTCTGATGCGCAGCCCAGTACTCTTCCAACCTACATTATTGACACTGCCCACTTGAGTGATGGAAGATTTATTCCCCCTAAGGTACAAAAAGACCCATACTTTGAATCAGAGCTTTTTTTTCAGTCATACAGTTGCAATTAATTTTTATGGTTCAGAATGGCTTTTAATCTACTCTATTGAACCAAAGCCATACTCAGGCTGTTTTCCTAACATGGACCTACTAGTAACAAGCATTGACCCACATACAAGAAAACTCCATGGTATCAGGATCCTCTTATCGAGCAATCAGAAGACTGACAAATGATCCTTTCCTGGTGGAGGTATCCAAAATATTATGAACACTCCAGGCGCTATACAGGTCGGTACATACAAAGGACCCACCAGTCAGCCAGGTAACTGTCCTGACAACCTGTCTTAGGCCCAGTAAGTCCTGATGACTCATCACAGAAGAGTAAAGTCCCAGGCGAATTCACATCCATCAGGTCTTTATTGAGGGCTACTATGTGTCTAACACTAGGTTTCAATTTAGTTGTAGCCTTTTTCATTCATGATCCCAAAAGTTGGAAAGTTCTTCCTTTGATTTAACTTTAATTCTTCTCATGGTCATTTACATGTTTCCTTTCTCTGTACTCAGCTGTGAGAGGAAAGTAGATTTCATAATCAGAATGGTACTATTGGAAGTGAACTTTGAAATCATTAAATTTCACCTCCGTGTTTTAAAGATTAGGAAATAGGGAAGAAGGTCAAACAGCTAGTCTGAGACTGGGAGCTCCTACACCACCCACTGTGTCACTCCCTTGGTCAGTAAGAACCTACCCCAACCTGCTGCCACCCACACTCCCATGACCTCCAAAGAGAAAAGCTTTACCAGTCCTCTCTGGGAGTGGTCCAAATACAAAATTCCCTAAATGGTTTATCCTGGGCAAAAAAGCCTTTATCTTTAAAGGGAAGAATTGATTAGATTTACCATTCCTGATATACCATTGATGATTACGACCTTCTATTTGTTTCCAAATCTATTATTCTCAGCGCAAAAGGGCACATGCACCTGAGAATCTGACCTCCTATTCCTTGTGGCCTTTGACATGACCCATGAGCTGAGTAGATGCCTTCCCAGCTCCCTATCGGAGCAGCTGCAAGCACAGCCTTTCATGACCTTGATGGGTGCACATGTTTACTCGTGGCTCTAGGCAATCTTTCTTCCACCTCTCAGCTCCAATACTGTCCTTCTTCAGCCTGACTGCCTGGAATGCATGTGCCTGAGCCTTGGATTCTGTGGCCTTCTCTGATAAGTTAACTGTAGGCAAAACCACAAGGAAGTATTTCCCACAGTAAATCCACTTCAAACACACATACCTAGCTAATGTCCACCAGGATTGGGGTTGGGAGGAATGTACAGACCTGATCAGAATTCACATGCCATGGATTTTTTTTTTCTCTACTTTTACCTAGGACACTGGCTGGGGAGAAGACTCTTTTTATCTCAAGACAGTTTACTGTGGTCAACTTATTTTTTGGTTCACCCAACTTTTTTCCTTCTTTCCATTTTGACACTCATTGCTCCTTGTTGATCAGTATGTAATAGGAAGCAGAACGTGCTTGCACATTGGAAACTTTAAAACATGCCACCCATTTAGGGTGGAAATTTGCCTTGGAGCAGAGAGCAAGCTTTTCCAGTTTCCTGGTCCAGCACATGCACATTCAAAGCTCCCTAGTCCAGAACTTGACCTGCAGGATCTGTGAGTCTTCTATGTTAGCTGAGGATAAGCTGTGCCAGGAAGATAGCTTTCCCCCAGCTTTCTTCAAAAGTTCTAAAGATGGAGCTTTCAGGTCGCTCTGCTGTTCTGCTTTAAGAGCTTGGAGAGATAAGATATTCTTGCCCCTACTGAGAGAACTTTGGCACTGGAAGTTATCTTACTGAGGAGGAAGCTGAGACCCATGAACAGTAAGTGATGTGGCTCCCCTCAGCAAGGTGAGGACCTAGGACAAAGGACTGACTCCTTTTCAAGGCTCCATCCTGCAGGCAGGAATCTGGAAGGTAAGGAGCTAGCCTGCAACACTGAGTTCGGGTCAGAGACCCTGGTGGGGGATCCTGAACTATACCACTCAAGAGCCCACTCTTCTTGGTTTCCTTTCCTTTGGTCTTACTCTACTTCCTCTCCATAAATATCCATTTTTCTCTTAGGCAAATAAATCTTCTCTCATGGCCTCTGTGGCTGAAAAGTCACTTAGAAAGTCACCTACAATTCATTTCTCCATCTCCAGCCAAGGCCGCAGTTTTTCCAGTAATCATCCTCCTCATGATTCAAACGTGTTAGAGAATAGTGTTACGGGGAACCCATTCCTTAAAAGAGTTATATCATCTGACTTTGATTTCAGAAGCACAGGGAGAATAAAGAGACAAGTCACCCAATTAAGATATTGGCACAGGATCTGATTAGACATTTCTCTAAAGAAGTTCTGCAAATGGCCAATAGCACATGAAAAGACACTCAACAGCAGTAGCCATTAGAAAAACGTAAATGAAAAGCCCAAAGAGATACCACTTCATACTCATGAAAATGGCTATAACAACAACAAAAAGTAGAACATAACAAGTATTGGCAAGGATGTGGAGATACGGGAGCCCCCACACATTTCCAAAAGTATTGTAAAATAATGTAGCCAGTTAGGAAAACAGTTTGGCAGTTTCTCAAAAGATTAAACATAGAGTTACCATAAAACCTGGCAATTGCACTCCCAGGTATATACAGATAAATGAAAACATATGTCCGTACAAACATTTGTACATAAAAGTTCAGAGCAGCATTATTTATTATAGCCAAAAAGTGGAAACAACTGATATGTCCATCAACAGATGAATGAATAAATGCAATGTAGAACAGGTATAAATGCAATATTATTTAATCCTAAAAAAGAATGTAGCACTAACACATATTACAATATAAATGAATCTGAAAACATTCTAAGTAAAAGAAGTTTCTCAGAAAAGGACATATACTGTATGGTTCCACTTACAAAAAATGCCTAGTATAGGCAAGTTTATAGAGACGGAGAGTAGACTGGTGGTTGCCCAGGGCTGAGTGGGCTGAGACTGCTAATATGTGCAGGGTTTCTTTTTGAGGTGATCAGAATATTCTGGAATTAGATAATGGTGATGGCTGTATGACTCTGTGAATATACTAAAGTCCACTGAATTGTACACCTTAAGAAAGTGAATTTTATGATAAATGCATTATATCTCGATAAAGCTATTATTTTTATTTTTTATTTATTTATTTTTTATTATACTTTAAGTTCTGGGGTACATGTGCAGAATGTGCAGGCTTGTTACATACTTATGCATGTGCCATGATAGTTTGCTACACCCATCAACCCGTCATCTACATTACGTATTTTTCCTAATGCTATCCCCTCCCCCCGTCCCCCCCCACCCCCCAACAGGCCCCTGTGTGTGATATTCCTCTCCCCTGTGTCCACGAGTTCTCATTGTTCAACTCCCACTTAAGAGTGAGAACATGTGGTGTTTGGTTTTCTGTTCTTGTGTTTGCTGAAAATGATGGTTTCCAGCTTTATCCATGTCCCTGCAAAGGACATGAACTCATCCATTTTTATGGCTACGTAGTATTCCATGGTGCATATGTGCCACATTTTCTTTATCCAGTCTATCATTGATGGGCATTTGGGTTGGTTCCAAGTCTTTGCTATTGTGAATAGTACTGCAATAAACATACGTGTGCATATGTCTTTATAATAGAGTGATTTATAATCCTTTGGGTATATGCCCAGTAATGGGATTGCTGGGTCAAATGGAATTTCTAGTTTTAGATCCTTGAGAAATTGCCACACTGTCTTCCACAATGGTTGAACTAATTTATACTCCCACCAACAGTGTAAAAGATTTCCTATTTCTGCACATCCTCTCCAGCATCTGTTGTTTCCTGCCTTTTTAATGATTGCCATTCTAACTGGAGTGAGATGGTATCTCATTGTGGTTTTGATTTGCATTTCTGTAATGACCAGTGTTAATGAACATTTTTTCATATGTCTGTTGGCTGCATAAATGTCTTCTTTTGAGAAGTGTCTGTTCATATCCTTTGCCCACCTTTTAATGGGGTTGTTTTTTTCTTGTACATTTGTTTGAGTTCTTTGTAGATTCTTGATATTAGCCCTTTTTCAGATGGATAGATTGAAAAATTTTCTCCCATTTTGTAGGTTGCTTGTTCATTCTGATGGTAGTTTCTTTTGCTGTGTAGAATCTCTTTAGTTTGATTAGATCCCATTTGTCTATTTTGGCTTTTGTTGCCACTGCTTTTGGTGTCTTAGTCATGAAGTCTTTGCCCATGCCTTTGTCCTGAATGGTATTGCCTAGGTTTTCTTCTAAGGTTTTTATGGTTTTAGGTCTTACATCTAAGTCTTTTATCCACCTTGAGTTAATTTTTGTATAAAGTGTAAGGAAGGGATCCAGTTTCAGCTTCCTGCATATGGCTAGCCAGTTTTTCCACCACCATTTATTAAATAGGGAATACTTTCCCCATTGCTTGTTTTTGTCAGGTTTGTCAATGATCAGATGGTTGTAGATGTGTGGTGTTATTTTTGAGGACTCTGTTCTGTTTCATTGTTCTATATATCTGTTTTGGTACCAGTACCATGCTGGTTTTGTTACTGTAGCCTTGTAGTATAGTTTGAAGTCAGGTACGATGCCTCTAGCTTTGTTCTTTTTGCTTAGGATTGTCTCAGCTATGCAGGCTTTTTCTTGGTTTCATATGAAATTTGAAGTAGTTTTTTTCAATACTCTAAAGAAAGTCAGTGGCAGCTTGATGGGGATAGCATTGAATCTATATATTACTTTGGGCAGTATGGCCATTTTCATGATATTGATTCTTCCTATCCATGAGCATGGCATATTTTTTCATTTGTTTGTGTCCTCTCTTGTTTCCTTGAGCAGTGGTTTGTAGTTCTCCTTGAAGAGGTGCTTCACATCTCTTGTAAGTTGTATTCCTAGATATTTTATTCTCATTATAGCAATTATGAATGGGAGTTCACTCATGATTTGGTTCTCTGTTTGTCTATTATTGGTGTATAGGAATGCTTGTGATTTTTGCACATTGATTTTGTATCCTGAGACTTTGCTAAAGTTGCTTATCAGCTTAAGAAGATTTTGGGCTGAGACGATGGGGTTTTCTAAATATACAATCATGTCATCTGCCAACAGAGACAATTTGATTTCCTCTTTTCCTATTTGAATATCCTTATTTCCTTCTCTTGCCGGATATCCCTGGCCAGAACTTCCAATACTATGTTGAATAGGAGTCGTGAGAGAGAGCATCCTTGTTTTGTGCTGGTTTTCAAAAGAAATGCATCCAGTTTTTGTCCATTCAGTATGACAATTGGCTGTGGGTTTGTCATAAATAGGTCTTATTATTTTGAGATATGTTCCATCAATACCTAGTTTACTGAGAGTTTTTAGCATGAAGAGATGTTGAATTTTGTCAAATGTCTTTTCTGCATCTATTGAGATAATGATGTGGTTTTTGTCATTGGTTCTCTTTATGTGATGGATTACTTCTTTGTCTCTTTTGATCTTTGTTGGTTTAAAGTCTGTTTTATCAGAGACTAGGATTGTAACCCCTGCTCTTTTTTTTCTTTCCATTTGCTTGGTAAATATTCCTCCATCTCTTTATTTTGAGCCTATGTATGTCTTTGCACGTGAGATGGGTTTCCTGAATACAGAACTCCAATGAGTCTTTACTCTTCAGCTAATTTGCCAGTCTGTGTATTTTAATTGGGGCATTTAGCTCATTTACATTTAAGGTTAATATTGTTATATGTAAATCGGATCTTGTCAGTATGATGCTAGCTGGTTATTTTGTTCGTTAGTTGATGCAGTTTCTTCATAGCGTCAATAGTCTTTACAATTTAGTATGTTTTTGCAGTGGCTGGTACAGTTGTTCCTTTCCATGTCTAGTGCTTCATTCAGGAGCTCTTGTAAGGCAGGCTTAGTGGTGACAAAATCTCTCAGCATTTGCTTGTCTGTAAAGGATTTTATTTCTCCTTCACTTATGAAGCTTAGTTTGGAGATTTTCTCAGCTGCAGGTTGTGAGTGAGACTGATCTTTGATTGTGTCCTTAAAGGATAGGATGGGGTGTGAGAAGGGTTGGCTATGGAATGGGAATCCAGGTCTCTGACTCCCAATGAAAGCACTGATTGTCTTCTGCTGAATGCTTTAGGGAATAAGAGACTATTCCGGAATTGAGTGAGGAGGCACTTGTCATAGGGAAGATTAACAATAGCAGCCAGAAGATGGGGTGTACAGAGCACCCCACTTGGCATCATTAGCCACTCTTCAGGTCACCAACTTGACCATCTGCATGCCTTGGAACAGTCACCTAATTACTCTGGGCTTTGATTTCCTCAGCTATAAAATGGGAACAATGATTCCCTTCCTGCTTGAATTTCATAATCACAAGAGTTAGAAATCATCTAGCAAAGTCTATTTCAAATCCTTCTCTGTCTTAAACCCCACCCCTGACTTCCATGCACTCACTTAGAGTTTTGGCAAATGATTGGCCATTCTCTACATGAGTTGGCCAGTCCTAAAACGTTTGCTTACATTAAGCAAACTTTGAAGTTTGTAGGTTGCCAAGTCTTCACTGGCATCCTTGGGTGCCCTGACTATAGCTTCCACATGATAGAAGTCTGAAGACCAAGACCCAGCACCACTGATAGCTTCCCTTCTCCAGGCTAGACCTTTCCTGCTCTGCTAACAGAAGCTCGTGTAGCATGGTTTCAAGTTCTCTGCCATTCTGGTTACTCTCTGAATACATTTCAGACTGTCTGCTTCTCTCCATACTAAAAACAGTACTTAAAAGTCAACAGAATAGAGTGGAGTTTTACCTTTGTTGCTCTCAACAGTAAATTCCTATGAATTTGTATACATTTGCCTTCATTTTCTTGAGAACCATGTTCACAGGAGATCCACATTCTTTTTACAATCTAGGAAACCTGCAAGAACCTGAATCTAGATTCACATTCTTATCACAATCTAGGAAACCTGTCATTCCAAAGCATTGGAATGACAGGTTTGAGCCACCTCACCAGGCCTCCCCTCGCATGCTCTTTTCTCCATGAGATCCTTTACCAAAATTTCCTTCAATCTTTTCTCTTGTGCCCTTCATTTTTTTTTTTTTTGACTAAGATGTCTGATTTTACATTTTTCTCATTGAGTCCAATTATTTCTGCTTGTTTTCTGTACTGCAGAGGAATATTTGGTCAAGAATGTTTGATGATGCAGTGATGAAAAGGAATGGAATGGGGCAGAATGGAGACGTTAGTTCTGCTTTGAAGTGTCTCTGTGAGGAAATCAGCATCTCTGAGTCTAACCCCAGAGCCGCTAGAAGTGGGCACACAGATAGCACTCTACCCATCCAAGACCAGGCTCTGCCCACTCTAGAACAATTGTTTTCTGGTCATCTCATCTTCAGATCTTGAGCCAGAAGTCATACTGTGATCATTTGGGCTAGGTAGAAGGGTTCAGCGAGAGAAGTGGGCAGAAGAGAAGGAAGAAGAGGAGTGAAGGGGGTGGAGACAGAGTGAGATATGGTATATGACTCGTTGAAATGTCTACTTGGTTTTGGTTACATTCTTGTTCCTAAGTTCTATGGGATATCCCTGTATTTTTATTTTTTTCTTTTTCAGAGACAGGGCCTCACTTTGTCACCCAGGCTGGAGTGCAGTGGCACAATTAAAGGTCACTGCAGCCTTGACTTCCTAGGCTCTACTGCCTCCCACCTCAGCCTCCCCAGTAGTTAGGACCATAGGTTCACCACCATTCCTAATTATTATTATTATTTTTGGTAGACATTGGGTTTCAGTATGTTGCTCAGGCCGGTCTTGAACACCTGGCCTCCAGCCAGCCTCCTGCCTTGGCCTACCAAAGCATTGGTATTACAGATTTGAGCCACCTCACTAGGCCTCCCCCTCACATTCTTGTAATTTCTTCTGCTTTGTGTATTTATTTGCTTTACTTTGTATATTTATTTTTTGCTTATTCTAAGTGAATGTGGTTTCTCTTGCTTGAAGTAGCCTTCCCATCCTATAGAATCTAAGGACAGAGACATAATTATGCTCAGAATCTTAACCAATATGGAATCTGAGGCCAACACATATGTATTCAATTGTCTGAAACTATTCAACAGTGACTGAAGCAATGCAGAAGTTTGTTTTTGCTGTTGTTGTTTTTTTTGAGACAGAGTTTCTTTTTTTTTGCTCTGTCACCCAGGCTGGAGGCAATGGTGCCATCTTGGCTCACTGAAATCACTGCCTCCTGGGTTCAAGCAATTCTCCTGCCTCAGTCTCCTGAGTAGCTGGGATTACAGACTCCCACCACCACACCCTGCTAATTTTTATATTTTTAGTGGAGATGATGTTTCACCATGTTGGCCAGGCTGGTCTCCAACTCCTGACTTCAAGTGATCCCTCCGGTCTTGGTCTCCCAAAGTGCTAGGATTACAGGTGTGAGTCACTGTGTTCAGCTGCAATGCAGAAGTTTTAAGGTTGTCCCAGTGACTTAAAGAATGGGCAAGGGGATCCAAAGACATTAAGTATAGAGATGAGAGGGAAAGTAGTATTTCCAAGGACAGGAAGTTTTAATGAAAAGTAAAAGGCAGTTGCTTTAACTAAAACAGGAGAAATTTTGGAAGAGCACAAAGGCACTCCCCAGGTCATTAAATATCTGAACTTCTGCCTCTGCAGAACTTCAAATGAGGCCAGTCAACCAATGACCCTGAATGGTGAGGCATTCAAACAACATTCTCTGAGCCTCTATTACACATCTGGCAATGTGCTGGGTACACAAGAAATGCTATACACAACCCTGCCCATAAGAAGCTTAAAGTATCATTAGGGACATAGACCAAAATCACTAACAGACAATAGAAGGCAGCATATAATTAATTTTCCCAAGGCGTGGTACTTATTGTAAGAAAGCAGTGAGTGGAAAATTTAGCCTACTCTGGAATTGTTGGGAAAGGCTTGAACAAGTTTGGGCTTGAGCTGAAGTAAGACAGGATGGAAAAAATTTCAGTAACTCAAATGATAAAAGGATAGTAAGAGAAAGAGAAAGGGAGGGAGGTTGGGAGAAGGGAGGGGGCATTTAGGAGAGGCACGGTGTAAGAAAAGACAAAGGAAATAGCTTGGCTGCCACGAGGAAATGAGTTTGGCTTAAGACTGCTTTCGCCTGCACTCTTTTTGTTCCTCTTCTCTGCCCCAGCAATTCCCTTTAACTTTGGTCCTACTCTGGTCCTGCTCTTTCATAAAATCCCTCCTATCTTAGAACTCTTGGAAATCTTCACACACTTTCCTTACTCTTGCATGTGTCTTGTAGAATTATAGTTATTTTGTATTACCAGTGTTTACATCATATTATTAATTTTTTAAAAATCTTTCCAATAGGGTGATAAGCTCCTCCAAGATAAAGACTGTGCCCACCATGTTTTAGCATCCACCCAGAGCCAGTGCAATATGTTGGATGTTAAGTTCTACATAGGCATTTATTAAAGGGACCAGGTGGAATCTGAATACCATTCCTGGTTCTAACCTTTCTGGGAACCACTGCCTTTTAAAGTTTTAGTTGTTCATTCCAAGACTTTGATGAGGGTTGAATTCAGCTGGTGGGCATGTGAAAGAAAAGCCCAGTTCCCTCCAGAGACTGCTGCTTTTGTTATGGTTATAGCAACCGTCTCACCTCTGTTCCTGCTAGGTGAGCACTCAAACCTTAAGAATAAATTAGGTCCAGTCCATAAGAAGTCAGGAAGCAGGTAAATGTTTACGTTAAAATAGGAAAGAAGGACCCCCTGTTTCTCCTATCATCTGCTGAACACACCTGCATGAAGATGCCAAGAATGTGATAGAGACTGCAGCTGGTGCTCAGAATAATTGCACCCAAAAGGACTTCAGAGCTCTTCTGAGTCCTTCAGGCAGGATTTAGATTGCTCCCTCACGTCTAGGTTGATGGTCTTCATATGCCTTCTGCAAATCAAATTTTTAGGTAAGAAGGGAGACAGATGTTTCAAATGCATTTACCTCTAGATATAGAATACCTGGAACATTGTGATAAAGCCTGGCAAAATCATCTACTGGCCTTCATTTATCTTCTGGATTTGGGACCAATTTGATTCTACTATGAATTTGAATACAGATCACTATGGCCATGTGGACCCAGCCCCTGGGAGCACAGGTGATGTCCCAGACCAGCTGAGATGGCAGCATGGAGTTTGGGAGAAAATCAGCCTTTTTTGGATTCATGGTATGCTTTTTCTAATTCATAGTATATTCTATCCTCACTGTGTTGCTTAGGAGCCGTGTGCCTTTGGGCAAGTTGTTTAGCTTGAGTCTCAGTTTCCTCATCTGTGAACTGAAAATAACAATGATGTGAAACTGAATGGGTGGTTGCAGGGATTAAATGAGATCATATATGTTTGTATAAAGCCTGTGCATAGCAGCTGGGCAGAGTAAGCATGTGATAAATGATAGCTACCGTAATTATTATCACGCACTGCGTCTACAGCATCATACCCTACTCAGCCCTGCCCAAGAAGTTTTGTCTTGAATGGGGTTTGGGGAGAGGAGAGAGAAGTAATAGGTCTGTGTGTGTGGCTGGCCTCCTGTGTTGATTAAGAAGGGGTATGTACATCCTGAGAAAATTGCAGTTTCATGGGTGCGTCTCAGCCCCAAAGCATATTGGAGAATCTCTGACGAAGACGAGTCACGACTCAGCTGCACGGGTTGTTCATGGCCTGGGCAAACCCTGCTTTCCACCCTGCGAGGTGCGCTGCTCTCACGGGACAGGATCCGCCAGTCACACAGTTTTCTTTTGTACCTGTAGCATTATTTATTTTTAAATAATAGACAGAATTTTTCATATAACAAGTATGATCATCACTGCAACAGGGAAAAATACGGCAAACAGAAAAGAATTATTTTCTTTAAAAAATTGTAGAATCACTGCACTCCAGTGTCAATGACAGCTCGAGACTCTGCCTCTTTTTTAAAAAATTGTAAAAGTCATTTTAATTTTTAAATTTAAATTTTAAAGAAAATTTTGGATTCAGGGGATACATGTGCAAGTTGTTACTTGTTATACTGTGTGATGTTGAAGTTGGGCGTCTATTGAACCTGTCACCTAAATACTGAACATTGTACCCACAGGTCATGTTTAAACCCTTGCCCCCCCCCCTTCTCAAAGAAAACATACAAGCAGCCAAAAAACATGTGAAAAAATGCTCAACATCACTAATCATCAGAGAAATGCAAATCAAAACCACAATAAGATAGCATCTCATACCAGTCAGAATGGCTCTTATTAAAAAGTCAAAAAGTAACCAATTTTGGCAAGGTTGCAGAAAAAGAGAATGCCTATACACTGTTGGTGGGAACACAAATTAGTTCAGCCCCTGTGGAAAGCAGTTTGGAGATTTCTCAAAGAACTAAAAATAGGACTATTATTCAACCCAGCAATCCCATTACTGGGAATATACTCAAAGGAAAGCAAATCATTCTACCAAAAAAAAACCCATGTACTGGTATGTAATAAAGCACTATTCACAATAGTAAAGACATGAAATCAACCCAGGTGCCCATCGACAGTGGATTGGATAAAGAAAATGTGGTACATATACACCGTGGAATACTATGCAGCCATACAAAAGAATGAAATCACGTCTTTTGCAGCACCGTGGATGCAGCTGGAGGCCACAATCCGAAGTGAATTAATGCAGGAACAGAAAGCCAAATACTGCATGTTCTCACTTGTAAGTGTGAACTAAGCACTGGTCACACACTGACATGAAGATGGGAACAAGAGGCACTGGGAACATCAGTCACACACTTAAATTTCCATGCTCTTTCCCTCTGTATGTTTCTTCTTGGTCTTTGGACTGAATAGAAGCGCTGGGGCCATTTCAGGGGCCTCACTTCATCCGGTGAAAGAAGCCAGCATAGCCTGTGCATCATGCACCTATCTGTACCTACCAGTAAGTGACAGATGCTGCTGCACATCAGGGGCTGTCCAGGCACATCTGAGTTGGACTGACATGAGTGGATCACATGTTCACTCACAGGGATGACTTCAGAGAGCACCAAACACCTTGCCCAGCTCGTCTTGCCATTTATCTACTATGAAGGCAGAAGTTATACCATACCAGAGTCCTTCTTCTGTGTCAAACCTTTGCAAAACTACAGAGACTGGGGAACAGTGACTGCTTAAGTCAAAAGCAGTCATTAACTCCTTCATGTGAAATAGTTCACAGGGATTTCATTCATCAGAGAAATTAGGAAAGAAAGAATTACGACGGGGCTATAAGAAACAACATAGAAGCCTTGGGTGGAAGAACAGAGGTCCTGCAGCACAGCTGGGGTCTGGAGAGGGGGAGCCTGGGACCTGCTGGAGGAAACTGGCCTCAGGTTGCCTGGAGAAGTCTGTTGAAAGGGAGAAGGGAGAGCAAGGACAAAGCTTTGACCCCCCTTCACGATTCTACCTAGATGCTGGAGAATCATTCCTTTTGCCTGTCTGGAACTGGAACTGAAAAGGCAAGCTTGGAGACAGAAGGCAGGGTCTTATCAAAGAGAACACATGGAGCAGGATTAGGCCCCATGGACGTGAATAACTCAACCAGGCCGGCACTGATGTCTCCCCGATGTGCTCTGAAGGGAGTGATTCCGCAGGCTGAGACATAACCTCACCACCAAAGCCGAAGTATGTCATGGAGCTTTTAATAACTCTGCCTGTCCCTGCCTCCCCCACAAAGGGGAACAGCTGGCCTCACCCTCCCTTCTGCTCACTGTCACTGTCTCCTCTGTGATTCCAGGGTATTGTCTTCGAATGGGTGTCCCCATACTAAGATGCATGTTTTGGGGATGTGAGCAGTCATCATTTAATAATTTCTTTAATGCTATTGTTGCAGGGATTGTGTCTCTACGTGATGGTTTCAAAAGGCAGATGGGAGATTTGTTCTAATTAGGGGCCCACCAAACTTTTCCCTTGTGTGTAGTTTCAGTCCCACCCATGTTTACCTGGGCCACCCAGACCCCACTACACCTGCCCTCCACACCGGAGAATTTTAACATGAGAACCTCAGACCAGCACTGAGGGCCAGGCCTGCATGTGGGGGACTTCCTACCACCCCCTTTCAGTGCCTCTCTGCCCACTCGTGGAGCCCTCTGCAGTGTGCAGGAGCCTGCGTTTCCCAGTAGCATGCATGAGCCAATTGCTCATTTCTAGGAATTCTGTGGGCCAGTTGACATCAAATTGGCAGCTTGAAGTTTCCACGGTGAGAGTATTTACACCACGAAAATCAGCAAATACTTTAAAACAGCACACCACTGCCTCTCTAGAACAGCACACCATAGCACATCGGCCAGTAATTCTGCTCTTCCATGCAGCCTACCAGGGCTTTTTCTTTCTTTTCTCTCCCACATTACACTTTCCTAGGTCTGTGGCCTTTCTCTTTTGTTCTCCACTAGCTGCGATTGAAAAAGATCTAATAAGGTACTTCCTACTGGTGTTTTAAGACACGGTCGTCACCACCACCCTCCTGGTGACTCTTGCATTTTAACTTTAGATAAAACCCTGAATCAAGGGAATAAGCCTGTGGTTCTCTTCATGGCATGCAGAGTACCTAAGTTGGGGTGGAGAACTTCCTAGAACCCCTGCTCCCTTGGAAATTCTCCCAGTGTACTGAGTGGTGGGCGGTGTCATCTCCCTACTTGGTATGTCAGGGTGGACTGGCATGGAGGTGACCAACTAGCTAGGTGAGCCTCCTCAGTGCCCTTCCCATCTAAGAGCTCAATCTTATGTTATGTTTTTAAATATGTGTGAATCTCTCCATACTAAAGGCATGAGGATTGCTCTAGAATCTTAATCTACCTTTTCAAGATTCAGTATTTCCCTCCAAACTGAATTAAGATACCCTAGAAACAGAACCACACTTTAGAAGTGTGTGTGTATTGTTGTTTTAACCCCTGAAATCTCCTATCATCACAGACCAGGCACTCCAGTCATATTTGCATGTCCAGCTAGGGCAGAAAAGCCACTATCTTCTAATAAGAGGCATGTACTTGGAAAGGGCAAGTCAGTGGGCTCAACTTCTTGAGCTGTCTTAATTTCCTTCCCCTTTCTCAATTCTTTCAACTTCTCCAAGGTCCTTCCTGACCTCATTGCAAATTCTCCTTGGATGATCATGGAACCCGGAGTCTGACATAGATCTCTTAGGGTATAAGGCAAATGTGGGATCACCAAGTTTCCATTTTAAAAAGGAACATGAGCCCTCCAACACTGAGGTACAAAATGTTGCCCCTTGCATAGGATTCTGCAATGAGGGAAGGCCCCATATAAAATATTATGGAAGATAAATGTTAAAACCTTGATTTCTACTTCTGTATCCCATAGGTGGATTGGCTTTGGAAACTATAGCACTGTGTCTTTTACTGTTGCTTTCCCCTGTTCTCAACCATGACACTCATCACAACTGTAATTACAGATTTGGAGGCTGACTTGTTTAAATTATGTCTCCTTCCCTAAACTGTAAGCTCTATCCAGGCAGCGGTCATCCAGACCTGTCTTATCTGTTCATGTATCTCCAATGCCTAGTAAATGATGGTTGCTCAGTAAATACTTGTTAATTGACCTTAAGATCTTTCTCAACAAGCCAGAATTTACTCTTCTTCCCCTATTTTGAATTTGGATTTATTTTTCCTTCTAGAGTAATAACTTGGATGACTTAATACTATTGAAATCAGGAGGTAGAGTGCCCCAGAAAGCACAAATTCTCTAAAGGTTTGTGCTTCCTGGCTGTATAGTAATTCTGTTGGTGACTTTAGTTGCTAACCCTGACTCAAGGATCTAAGAGCCCTATGGCCCTTCTCAACTTGTTAGCATTTTTGTATGCTGTTAGCTCAGCAACTTATACTACAATATTAATGAGGCCATGGTCAGAATGAAGCTAAAAAGGGAAATAGACTGCATTTTGAATCTCATCAATTTGCTTCTTATACAGGGCCCCTGGAAAGAGACTCTACATGGCTGTACATAGACTCATCTGCCTTGCTGGCAAAACAGCTCCTCAGTAGAGTCTTTGCTGGGTCAACAAAGTAAGTGATTCCCCCACCCAACTCCCAAGCAGGACAATTATCCCTGTGAACTGTGTTGCAGGCTTGTTTTAAGGAGCTGAGATCAGGGCTGCGGAAGACCTTTAACAGGACTTCTGTAAGGCCAGAGATAGGTTATAGACGTTATCAATTGCTCCTATTATCCACTGGATTTCTTAAATTCCAATGACCTGAATTCAAGGTTCAGATTGTGACCCCTGAGCGCTCCTCTTCCCAAGTCCCTCACCCTCACAGCATTGAGCACATGTGAGTCTGGGTTCAGTCCCTCAAGTCATCTTTTGCTAAATAGGCTCTTTAGTTAGGCCTGTAGATAATTACAGGTTGGGCATCCCTCATTTGAAATGCTGGAGACCACAAGTGTTTCAGATTTGGGATTTTGTTCAGATTTTGGACTGATTGCATATATATAATGAGATATCTTGGGAATGGAACCCATCTAAACATGAAATTCATTTGTGTTTCATATACGCTTTATACATATAGCCTCGAGGTGATCCTATATGATATTTTAAATAATTCTGAGCATGAAACGAAGTTTTTATCTTGTTACTCTTTGTGGGGGATGCTTGTGCAGGGAATTTGGTTGTGTGTGAAAAAGATAGACCACAGCTGAAGGGGGCTGGGAAGGCCTTGTTTCCCTTAGGGACACTGAATTGACTGTGTGCTGTGTGCCTGCATTTTGACTGCCATTTGTCACGTGAGGTCAGCGGTGGAATTTTCCACAGGTGGCATCATGCTGACACTCAGAAAGTTTCTGATTTTGGAGTGTTTCCAATTTCAGATATTTGGGATACTCAACCTGTATTTCCCAAGCATGATCATTAACGTGTAGTGAGCTCATCTGAATGTTTCGTGATCTAGAGCAGAGGTTCTTAAAATATGGTACCTCAACCAGCAGCACCAGCATCTAAGAACCTGTTAGAAATGCATATTCTCAGGCCCCACCACCGACCAATAAATCAGAACCAGATCTGGCTCATAACAAGATTTCCAGATGTTTCTGATTCATGTTCTAGTTTGAGAACCACTGGCCAAGACTATAGTTTAATCTCAGAACTCTTCCTATTAGAAATTGGAAGGGAATTGTCCAACAAGAAGTCTTTTTAAAGGTTATATTGTCCCGTCTCATTTTTTTTTTTTTTTTAAGACAGAGTTTCGCTCTTGTTACCCAGGCTGGAGTGCAATGGTGCGATCTTGGCTCACCACAACCTCCACCTCCTGGGTTCAAGCAATTCTCCTGTCTCAGCCTCCCAAGTAGCTGGGACTACATGCACATGCCACCATGCCCAGCTAAGTTTTGTATTTTTAGTAGAGACGCGGTTTCACCATGTTGACCAGGATGGTCTTGATCTCTTGACCTTGTGATCTACCCGCCTCGGCCTCCCAAAGTGCTGGGATTGTAGGCGTGAGCCACTGCTCCCGGCCAGTCCCTCCTCATTTTTCAGGTGAATAAATTGAGGCTGGGAGAATTTGCCCAGATTTGTGATATAATCCCAGAGGAGGCCAGGGCTTATGGATTCACAGTCAGAGCTCTAGAGAACTGATTATAGTGCTCCCATCAACTTTGGCCCTGAAAATGTGTTCACTTGCTTGTGTCAGGGCAAAGGCAACCTTTCTTGGACTTTGACCCTTCCCAGCTGAGATACATATCTCTCCTTCCCCCCTTCTAATCTTTCTTTCTAATCTCTAACTGCACCCAAAAGCAAAACTGTCTTGGAGAAAAAGAAATCACCAAGGGCTTGGTGCAGAACTATGGTCTCTCTTCCGGAGCTCCAACAGGTGATTCCCAAATGTAATTGTTACCCAGATTCCCTGCATGCCTAGGAACAGATGGGCAGTCTGTAGAGGACTCTCTCCTGGAATTTTGGGAAAACCTATTCGCAGAGGTGGGGGAGGGGCTGCAAAATGTTTCTGAGCAGGTCGGCTGCAAACACACAAGGCCTGGCAACCTTCGCTGCCCTTAAAAAGGAAAGAACTTGCTGTGTTTGGGGACAGTCCATTATCACTTAGCGGGGGGAAAAAGCAACCAAAACCCTAAACCTCCTTCCAGCCTTTGTTGCTTACGTCTTTCCAGCTCAGGACAATTGCCAGCTTTAAATTTCATCTATCATTTGAGACCATATGTGGAAATTGTGATCACTGACATTTTTATTTTTATCTCTCAGACTGAAAAGTCTTGTCTCTCTTCCAAACTGTCTTATTAAAAAGGCTAGAGTTGACTCCAACTGCTGCAGGCAGAATGGTGACAAGTGAGACAGAGGAAGAGTTTGGTACTTTGGGAAGGACAGAGCTGGTGCAAGTCTCAGCAGGTCTCAGGCCCTCCTGGAAGGTGCCTGCATCATTCACAAAGACTCCACTGACTCTCTCTTCCCAAGACCTTCAAAAGCCTGTGACTTACCCAGTCTGCCCATCTTCTCTCCCCTAAACACAGTTCTGTGTATTACTCTCTATCAACAGAGATTTTAAACAGCAAGTTGTTGGAAGAACAATGGTTCCTTCTGCTTCCAAAAAATATATGCTTTTTTTCTGGCTTTGGCATTGTATTTTTGGCATTGGATGCCCTAGCTATTTGCCTTCGGGAGATCTGTAAGTTAATATTTTTAGAGAGATGATCATTAAAAATCTTTATGGGTTCACTGAGAACTGGCCATGTGGAACTAACCCCATTTCCCCATTTTAAAATGGTTCCCAGGCAGTAAATCGGAAGAATGCCATAGCTATATAAAGTATCTTCATTTCAGAAAGGCATTTAATAGTGTGTCATGATAGCTATATTTAAACAAACAAAAAACCCGAAGAAATAGGGTTGAACTTGGGTACTGCGTGTGGCTTCACAGTTACAATCGACTTGGAAAATGTCATTTGGGTCTTTCTATGATGCCCTGCTTATCTCTTCACTGATTTCTTTTCCTTCTTTCTTTTCTTTTCTGTTTTTTTTTCTTTAAGAGATGGAGTCTCACTCTGTCACAGAGGCTGGAGTGCAGTGGCACAATCATATAGCTCACTGCAGCCTTGAGCTCCTGACCTCAAGCCATCCTACCACTGTAGCCTCTTGAGTAGCTGGGACTACAGGCACCTGCCACCATGCACAGTTAATTTTTCTGTTTGTTTGTTTTCATAGAGATGGGGTCTCACTATGTTGTTCAGTCTGGTCTCCAGCTCCTGGCCTCAAGTGATCCTCCCACCTTGGCCTCCCAAACTGCTGGGATTACATGTGTGAGTCACTTGCTCCCAGCCTTCAGTGATTTCTACAAAAGCATACAAGGGTTATTTAACAAATTTGTGTGATGTGCATTACAGAAAAATACAATAAAATGAGGATTCAAATATTCTCAAAACAGGAATGTTTAACTAAAAGCTAAAAGGCAGAGTTTTTAACACATAAATTCCTGCAATCAATTACATGAACAGAAGAGGAAAGAAACCTGGCTTTATAGTTGCCAGTTAGAAAAAAAAAGAGAGAGAGAGAGACTTGGCATTCCCATTGCTCAGGAATGCAGCTGCCAAGAAAGTTAAACATGTTGAGGCTCTAGATGATGGCCCCCTGCACTGGGTGGCCCCGAACTGGCTGGACTATAGCTGGACTATCACTTTGTCCTTTTCTGCAAACCACATTCTAAAAGAGAGACAAATAGGAGAGTATTCAGGTGGCACAGCTGAAATGGTGAGAAGCCTGGATTCTGACTCATCTATACTGCAAAAATGGGAAATTTTAAGAGGTAAAAATTATAAGGTAGATTTCAGGAAAATAAAAGTAAGAATTTCTAATAATTAAATCTGCCCAATAATGGCATATATCTATTCACAAGTTAATGAACTAACTGCCTTTCAAAGAAAATGCTTAAACCCAAACTTTCAGAAACATCAGCTATTCCAGCAAGAGGATTTCTGTGTGATATAGTAGTCTAAATTAAGATGAATTTGACTTCTAGTTCCTTTCTAAGACTACTTCCAACTCAAAGGTTTTGTATTTGGTCTAATGTTTTCTCCAGATCAATACCCTGCTCTGGGAGTCAAAAGACCTGGATTTCAAATTCGATTTTGTAAGAACTAGCTGTGCAAGTCACTTCTCCTTGGCTTCAGGTTTTTGTTTTTGTTTTTTCTTCCATTCAGAAAGTGAGAGGGGTGAGGCTTACTCCTAAAGGAATATTCCATTTCTTATATATTTTTTGAAATTATAAAAATAATTGAATTAGAGAAATTATCACTAATTAGGTGAAACAAGACTCTTCGGGATCTTATCTTACAAAGCATAAATTTCTAGGCCTACTTGAATAAGTTATTTATTCATTCCCTTGTGTCAGACCCTGACGGGGCTATCTAAGAAGGCAGGCAGCCCACTAATTGTTTCTACAAATAGACATTTTTCAGTAATAATGGCTACAGGGTTCTTTTTTTAAAATGAAACAAACTAGAGCAAGTTGCATTGAAGGGTCATTTGACTATGTCTATTCAAATTTAAAATGGTCTTACTCTCTGGTTAGCTATTTCATTTCTCAGTATCTACCCTACAGAAATATACACACGTGTGGAAAGGCTCAAGCAAGCTGGTGATATGACTTGGCTCTTTGTCCTCACCCAAATGTCATCTCAAATTGTAATCCCTATGTGTCATGGGAGGGACCTAGAGGAGGTTTCCCCCATCCTGTTCTCATGATAGTGAGTTCTCATGAGATATGACGGTTTAAAGTGTTTGGCAGTCTCCCTCCTCTCTCTCTCTCTCTCTCCCTCCTCTCTCTCTCTCTCTCTCTCTCTCTTGCCACCATGTAAGACGTGCCTTGCTTCCCCTTGATTGTAAATTTCCTGAGGCCTACTGGCCATGTGGAACTGTGAGTCAATTAAACCTTTTTTCTTTATAAACTACTTAGTCTCAGGTAGCTCTTGAATTCCCAGGTCTACCTGAAGAAGTGATTATTCATTCTCCTGTCTCAGATCCTGATGGGGCTATCTAAGAAGGAAGGCAGCGCACTCATTTCTTATAGCAATGTGAAAATGAACTGACACCTAAATGCCCATCAGCATGGTTGAATAAGCCATGATACATCTATCCAAAAAACACTAAGTAGCAGTTTATGAGAGGGTAGCATCGTAAAAATCTACATGTCATAGGAGTGAGGGAAATAAACAAGTTTTAGGATAATATATTCAAGACAATATTTCTAACCACAGATAAATGTCATTTGACCTACACATAATGAGCCCTTGACTTTGCTTTTAATTTTTCTGAATTGGTGGCTAACATTTTAAATTGGAAAATTTTACATTAAAATATCGATTTACTCCTTAAAAGAAGATTAACTTTTAAATCAAAACTGATAATTTACTGTGTATATAAACAAAAGTAGAAGCAAAATCCATGACAATAATAGCACAAATGGATGGGGGATTTGGAGAATGGAACTATACTGTCAAGAAGTTCTTAGACTATACTTTTAGTAATATATTTCAGGATAGGCTCTAATAATTTAGAGATTATTGTAAACTCTAGAGCACCCCTTAAAAATTACAACAAAGAGGTAAAGCAAATAAACCAATAATATGATGAAATGGAATCATGAAAGTACTCAATTAACCAAGAAAAGAAAAGACAAAAAATGAGGAAAAGGAAACAAAAAAATAGATGGAACAAAGAGAAAAGAAATAGCAAGATGATCAATTTAAACCCAAACATTAAACACATTAAATATAAATGGTGTAAACACTACAATTAAAAAGCAGAGATTATCAGAGTGAAAAAGTAAGCAAGACTCAGCTAAATACATTCTATAAGAAATTCAATTTAAATATAAAGACACAGAAAAGGTAAAATAAAAGACAAGGTAAAATAAAATGATGAAAAATATATACCATGCAAACACTCATTATGAGATAGCTAGAATGGTTATACTAATATCAAAAAGTAGATGTTAGAAAGAACATAACCAAGGGCAAAAGAAGTAAGTATATTTAATAATGATACATTTGAGTAACTTCCTCAGTAAGTCATAACAGTCCTAAATGTGTATGCATCTAATAATAACATTTCAAAATACACAAACCAAAAACTGATAGAATTTAAGGGAGAAATAAAAAATCAGTAATTATAGCTAGATATTTCAACACTCTTCTCTCAGTAATTGACAGAACAAGTAGACAAAAAGCAAGTCAACTGAAGACTTAAACAACACTATCAACCAACTTGGTCTAATTAATATTTAGAGCACACTGTATCCAACAATAGAATACACATTCAGTGCACATTCACCAGAGTAAATTATGTTTTGGGCCATAAAATGAGTCTCAATACATGTGAGAGAGTTGAAATCACACAAGGCATGATTTCAATCACAATTGAAATTAAATTTTAAAACGGCATTTAAGAATTTTTAAAAGGCTAATTATAGATGTATTGGAGGGGTTGAGAGACTCCAGAAATAAATTTGCTTGCAGTCATTAAGTGTTGAACTGAGCTGTCTTCCTGACTTTTAAGGTGGAACAGAGCCTGATTATCAGAAGTGAGACTGATTATCTCACTTTTTTTTTACTCCTTCAAGGCCACAGGCCCTTTCAAGACTTATCATCATCCAGGATCCAGAATTCCCTTGTCACAGAAACAAAGTAGTCAGTTGATCATGAGGTGTGTTCTGAAATGTCCAATGAAAAACTTCCGCCTCCCAGTATCTTGCCTGTCATGGTGACTGCTGGTAAACTTGTGGGGGACATTTTGTTGAGGAATGTAATTATGAAGTACTTAAACCCCAAAAGAGATGTGAACATCACTAATAGACATATCTGAGTAAACCACTTTATCAGAGGAAAACAAGTCAGGCCATTAATATATCAATGCATTTTTTTCTGGAGATCATGAGAAAAAATTCAAAGTATACAGATGATGGTTCTATTGAAGTAGAACAAGCCTGGATGGGATGCTTCTGCACATACCCTGAAGAATATCACAGTAGTGAGCATTAAAGAAAGAGGAAGATGGCAGAAATCCAGATACAGTGCAGGAAAGAAGCTGCAAACTCAGGGCAATTTGTGATTTTCTTATGGCCACCTGTGTAATGGAAGGGCAAGATCACTAGTGCCAGAAAACTGGTTCTTGCCTCCACCGTAGGTGTTGTTGCAGATCTGATCAGAACAGAGATTTCCTTCCTCACTTTTCTTTGCCTCTTTGAGGGAGCTGAATGACTGAGACATATCCTGGCAGGCACCCTATGAGAGACAAGCCTTTCCTGTGAAATGTTCCATGACGTGGACCTAATGGCTCCAGAGGGAATATTTTCCTAAAGGGTACTGGCTGGAAGATTTATGCCTTTGTTTTCCAGGGTATGACTAGTTGTCCTTGCTCTACACCAGCTGTACTCTTAACCATAGATTACCAATTGAATTTGTGGTGGCAATGCAAGCCTCTTACTCCCTGTCCCTTGGGAAACCTAGTGATAGCCAGACAGGTAAGACAATCAGTCACCATACGGTGTGATCTGAGGAGCTCTTCCTTCAAGGCCACTTTCTTTCTCCAAACCTCTCTTTTTAGGGTTACAACCTCATTTATTTGGCTGAGGCTTGTAAATTATATTCTTCTGCAGGGCAAGAAGGCTTAACCATCTTTGAACTCCATTAAAGAAGGATGGGACAATTATTGATTTAGGGCTTCTCATATGCAGGTGGGACTTATCAATACTTGTTGGATTACATTGCATTTTGCTCTGTTGGAATGCAGTCTCTTGAAGGAGTGTAGCATTAAACCTAATCAGTCATATGTGTGTTACAGTAACTATGAAAAATTCTCTCCCAAAGAATTATGATGAGAAGGAAAGAATAGAGGTAGTAGATAACATTTTGAAGAAGTCACACAAGGTGTGATAGAGCATTAAAACTTATTCCTCTTATCAATGCTTTTATACTGTTCATGGGAGTATAAATTAGTTCAACCATTGTGGAAGACAGTGTGGTAATTCCTCAAAGACCTAGAGGCAGAAATACCATTTGACCCAGCAATCCTGTTACTGGGTATATACCCAAAGGAATATAAATCATTCTATTATAAAGATACATGCACATGCATGTTCATTGCAGCACCATTCACAATAGCAAAGACATGGAATCAACCTAAATGCTCATCAGTGATAGACTGGATAAGGAAAATGTGGTACACATACAAGAGGGAATACTATGTAGCCATAAAAAGGAATGAGATTATGTCCAGTGCAGGGACATGGATGGAGCTGGAAGCCATTATCCTTGGCAAACTAATGCAGGGAAGGAAAACCAAACACCACATGTTCTTACCTATAAGTGGGAGTGAATGATGAGAACACATGGACACATGGGGAGGAACAGCAGACACTGGAGCCTGTCACAGGGGGACTTGTAGGGAGGGAGAGCATCAAGAAGAATAGTTAATGGATGCTGGGCTTAAAACCTGGCTGATGGGATGATTTGTGCAGCAAACCACCATGGCACACATTTACCTATGTAACAAACCTGCACATCCTGCACACGTACCCCTGAACTTAAAATAAATGTTGAAGAAATAAAAAGAGAACTTACTTATTCCTCATATCTAGCTGTAATTTTGTATCCATTATCTAGCCTCTCCTTATCCCTCACTTTCTTCTTCTTTTCCCAGCTTCTATTACCACTATTCTAATCTCTACTTCTATGAGATAAGGTTATTTAGTTTCCAAATATGTCTAAGAACATGTGGTATCTGTACTTCTGTGCCTGGCTTATTTCATTTAATATAATGTTCTCCCTGCTCATTCATGTTGCTGCAAATGACAATATTGCATTCTTTTTTAATGGCTAAATAATATTTCATTTTTATATATATATATATATATATATATGTCTACTACATTTTAATCTAATCATCTGTTGAGGGACACAGGTTGATTGTGTATCTTGGTTAGTAGGAACAGTGCAGATATCTCTTTGAGAATTAATTTCCTTTCCTTCAGATATCTACGCAGCAGTGGGATTGTTGGATCATATATGCTAGTTCTATTTTTAGTTTTTTTTTAAAGAAACTTCCATACTATTTTCCAAAATAGCTGTACTAATTTACATTCCCATCAACAGTATATCCATTTCCTTTTCTCCACATCCTCACCAGCATTTTTTTTTTTTTTTGTATTTTTGATAATAGTCATTCTAATTGGGGTGAGATGACGTCTTACTGTGGCTTTTATTTGCATTTCCCTAATGATTAGTAATGTTGGGCATTTTCTCATATACTTGTTGGCCATTTGTATGCCTTCTTTTAAAAAGTGTCTGTTTAGACATAAATTTTTCCATTTCTAAATCATTTTGTTTTTGCTGTTGTTTGAATTTCTTGTATATTCTGCATATTAATTCCTTGTTGGATAAATCATTTGCAAATATTTTCTCCCATTCTGTGGGTTGTTTCTTCACTCTGTTGTTTGTTTCCTTTGCTTTTTAAGAAGTGTTTTCATTAAATATAATCTCATTTATCTATTTTTCCTTTTGTTGCCTATGCGTTTGAGGTTTTATCTGTAAAATCTTTGCCCAGTCCAATGTCCTGAAGCATTTTCCCTATATTTTCTTCTAGCATTTTCATAGTTTCAGGACTATGATCTATTTGGAATTGATTTTTTTTTATATGGTGAGGGGTAAGTATCCAGTTTCATTCTTCTGCATATGGATACCCAGTTTTTCCAGCACTGCTTACTAAAAAGACTGTCCTTTCCTCCAATGTATGTACTTCATGCCTTTGTTGAAAATCAGTTGGCTATAAACAGATGGGTTTATTTCTGGGTTCTTTACTCTGTTCCATTGGTCTCTATGTCTGTTTTTATGCCAGCACCATGCTGTTTTGGTTACTATAGCTTTGTAATTGTAATTGTAATTTCATTGTAATTGTATTGTACCTTTCATTTCTTTGGTTAAGTTTATTCATAGTTTGTGTGTCTGTGGCTATTTTCAATGGTATTGATTTCTCAATTTCTTTTGCATAATGGAGACAATATGGTGCTGAAGTGTGAGTATAGAATAGGGAAAAAGAGAGCAAGTTCCAGTACTGACTTGGACCATGGATACAGTTGTGAGACTTTCGCTGTTTCCTCCATCTGAGCCTGTTTCTCCATCTGTACAATGAGGGAGTGGTATATATTAGAATTCCTAAAGTATGAATTAGTGTGTACCCAACAGGGGATGCTACTGGCATTTTGGGTGGGATAATTTCTCATTATGTGGCAGAACTGATCCTCATACCACATGATGTCTAGCATCCCTGGTGCCCACCTTCTAAATGCCAGTAGAGCCTCCAGACATTGTGGCCAAAAGGTCCCCACAGATTTTCAGACACAATGAGGCAGGCACTATGGCCCAGGTTGAGTATCACTTTGTCAGGCACAAATAAAATGGATTCAGTGATCACAGTTTTATGAGACATCAGATTAAGCCAAGTTGAATAGGTTTCTTTAAAGTGGGATTTCTTAAAACCTTTTATGTGAATGTACACAATGAATGGGTCTGTTTTTCTCTTAACCCAGTTCTTGCTTGGGATAAAGCTTGGGTACATCAATAAAGAGCAGATTTATGTCCCAGGGAAACTATATTTTGTACCCTCAGTGTGAACCACAAACTTATGCATTCCATGTTACCACAACTTCATGCCAATGCAGAGCAACCCATTTTCTAAGAGACAGCATATAATAATAATTTTCTGTTATTCTTAGAGAGTCCAATATAAGAAAACTCTGACTGTTCTACACTTCTTCAATCTGTCTACAAGCAATTCCCCTGCAGGGAAGAAGAGAGTAAAAAGGTCCAGGTGGGAAAGCAAAATGGCATGTTGCAGCTAGAAAAATGCAAGAATGAAATGGAGCAATGGAGTATGCCTGGTTTCCATACTTCATTTGGATTTTACAGGCCAAACTTGCTGAAGCAGCCACAGCAGAAGAGTAAAAGTCTCTCCACTGTGTCCACACTAATTCAATATTTCATTACCAGTGAAGATTGAATTTTACTTTTTCAGGTCTCACCTTTCCATCTAAACATGGGCCCTGTTCCAAGATACGCAGCTCAACCAGGGAGTTCACAGCTTCATTTGCAGAGACTGTCTTGAAGGTCTAGAACTGATTCTCTTGGTTGCCATTATATTTTCATTAAAACTCTGCCACACAAGTTGGTTCTGTTCTGGTTCCTGACTTCTCCTGTGACTGGTGTTGGCTGATCTGATTAACAAAGCTGACTAGAACTAGAGCCAACACGAAAGGTGTTCCCAGCAAAATATTCTCAAGGGCTTCAAGGAAACATCAAGGAGTCACAGGAAAGATTATCCGGACAGCTCTGGGGGAGAGGCCAGATCTGTGACCTTGGGAGTGGCCAGGTGGGAACTGGTGCCAGAAGCCTGTCATCTCAGTTTTGGCACATTTTAACTAATCAACTAATTAATTCACTCATTTATTGAACAAATATTTATAGAGAACCTACTCTGTGCTAGACACTGCTCTTGATAATGGGAAACAGCAGAAAACAGGATAGTCAAGGTCTTTGCACTTTTTGAGTTTGCATTAAAGTAAAGGAGACAGGCAATAAACAGCTAGGCAAGTAAATAAATAATAAAATGTTGGGAACAGACAAGCGCTATGAAAGAAAAAGCAGAGAGGCTGGGCACTGGTGGCTCATACCTGTAATCTCAACACTTTGGGAGGCCAAGGCAGGAGGATCATGAGGTCAAGAGATCAAGAACATCCTGGCCAGCATGGTGAAACCCCATCTCTACTAAAAATACAAAAATTTTCTGGGCATGGTGGCACATGCCTGTAATCCCAGCTACTTGGGAGGCTGAGGCAGGAGAATTTCTTGAACCCAGGAGGCAGAGGTTGCAGTGAGCCAAGATCGCGCCACTGCACTCCAGTCTGGGCAACAGAGAGAGACTCCATCTCAAAAAATAAAAACAAATTTAAAAAAAGAAAAAGAAGAAGCAGAGGAAAGAATTATTGGATGATGAGATAGGGTTAGAAGTAGATCCTTTTATACAGGATGGTCAAAGACAGCCTGTCTAACAGGGTGATAGCCTAGTAGAGGCATAAATGAAGGGATGAGCTGTTTGAAAAATTAAGGAAAGAGCATTCTAGGCAGAGGGAAACTCAGGTGTGAAGGTTTTAAGTAGAAATAAAGTTGGTATGCTCAAGAAAAGCCTGAAGGCGAGTGTAGCCAATGCAAAGTGAGCTAGTAGGAAGAGGTAGAAAGAAGATCAGAGAAGTATTCAGGGCCAGGATTGTGTAGAGGCCTGGAGGACATGGGAAGTAACTTGGCCTTTGAAAGTTTGGAACAAATTTGTTTCATATTTAACAAAACTGTTTGAACTGACAGTTGGAAAACAAAAAGTTGGGGTTAGCAAGAATGGAAGAAGGACTAGATCATATTGGGGCATAATTAAGATGAGGAAGATTGGTTAGGATACCTTCAGTATTTCAGGCAAAGCTGGTGGAGTAGACTAGCATGATAGTGGGGGAAACATTAAGAAGTGATTGGATTGAGAGTGTTCCAAATATTTCACTTACTTCCCTATTTTTCCAATTACTTCTGCATTGCCTTAGAGCCAGCTGACTATTTCTGGCCAATGAGTAGGCTGATACATGTCACTTGCCGGAATATGGCAGTTAATAGAAGTTGTGTCTCCTTCATCACTCTCCCCCGCTTACACAGCCGTCTTGGACATGATGCATGCCAGAAGATGGATGAAGGTCTCCTGATCCATACTGAGCAACTTTTTCTTATGCTGAACTCTGAGACATAATGTTTATTTTGGTGTCTAACATTGTTTACCCTGAGAAACGCAATACATATTTTGGAGGTGAATTCAACAGGACTTGCTAGGGGGATGAAGGAAAGAGAAGACTCCAAGATGACTCCACACTTTTTTGCTAGATCATGAGGGTGCATTAGATGTTATTATGCAGATGGAGAACACTAAGAAGGAGCATCAGGCTTGAAACCAAAAGTTTGAATTGGGCATGTTAAGTTTTCATTGCTCATTAAACATCCAAAAGAACCTGCTAAGCAGGTGATTGAACACATAATTTGGAGTTCAGAGGAGGGTCATGGCTGTCAATACAGACGTGGCAGTCATCATCATTCAGATTAGGATTCAAGACCATGGGACTAAATAAGATCATCCAGGAAACTGATGTAGGCAGAGAAGGGTATTATTAAAGATAATAAGGGAATAGTGTTCAACTCACTGTGGTCTCTGGTTTATTGGAGGGGCAATACAGCTAATCAAACAGATAATGATTACCCCCCAACACACACCCTTTCCCTCCCGTCCCATACCTGGTCTAATTTTGATCTGGCTCCTAGAGGAAGATTATATGGTGATGATGAGATGAAGAAGAGATGAAGGTAGTGTCTAAAGAGTAACAGGAGGATGGAGTTGCTTTGCAGAGGACCAGCCAATCTTGGATCTTCCTCAAGTTAGAAGAGTCTTTCACCCCAGCCTAAATAATCTGTTTGTAGTGTCTTCAAACCCAATACCCTCTTTACTATAGCAAACTCAGTCCCACAATGGACCACCAGTACAGGCTATAGGAGGATGATTTAAATTGAGGTGAGAAGACCTTTAAAACTGAAGATGATCTAAGTTTTGCTGTCCTGGGCATTTAACTGGCAAGGCTTCATTTGCCTTATTTTAAAAAGGGGAAAGAGGAAGGATGCCAGCAAAAATAACAGAGTAAGAACTTGTAAAAATTTACCAGAATAGCTAAAAATTAGCAAAATGGTCCTAATCAACTTTTTCAGAACTGTGGAAATAAACTAGCTGAAACACAATAAGAACAGCAAGGTCTGTGGCATTTAATTTTCTTTAGTACCATCTTCCACTCAGCAGCTCCACTCCTCAAAAAATAATAGCCCACAGTCCAGTGCAGTGTAGCAGCCACTGGTAGGAGCAGAACAGAGCTAGAACTTTTTCAAAGAACTTTCTCCAATTAATTCCCAAAGAATTGTTATTATTTTACCTGTCTGGTGGTTCCCTAGAACATTCCACTTATGAGACTGACTCAGAGCTCACCAAATATGTAAAAAGCCTTTTCCTCTAGAAAGAGAACACTGGTTGAAACAATTATAGCCAAATGTTTTAATTTTGCAGCTGAATGAGCTGATGGTTAACAGTTAGGACAAAGAATAGACTAACCAGAAGCTTACAGGGAAAAGCTGGGAAATGAAATGTCAAAAAGCTCTAACATACTCCTGAAAATCTAGAAGGTTATATGTATGCACAGGCTTCTCCACATGCATAGAGAAAATGTGAGAAGGCCTTAAGCTTTAAACTCTGACTGACCTTGAGGCTCTATGCAAGCAGGAAGTGAAGGCTAAGGCAGAGCTGTAAAATACCTGGCTGGGTGTTGAAGATTGCCCTAAGGCATACATACAGAAACCCTTGGCAAAGACTGGGATATTTGTTGGTATTAATCGAGAAGAATTAGGTTTTGCTGCAACTGACAGAAAATCTAAATAAAATAAAGCAAACAATAGAAAACAGAACAAAGCAAACAACACGGTGACTTAAACAAGATAGTTTATTTCTCTCCTGTGTAATGAAGGCCAGAGGTAAACACTTCAGGACTGGGATTACAGCTAAGGACATCAGATCCAGGATCCTTCCAGCTTTCCATATAACATATCTAGGGTAGTGCATGTCCTCTGAGCTTAAGATGGCTGCTAGACTTTAGCTATTATACTGGCATTCCAAGGGCAGGATGGACTTGGGAGCAAATAAGAAAGGAACAAATGACACTCATCGTTATTTGTTCTTTTTTGAGTCAGAGCCTCACTGTGTCACCAAGCTGGAGAACAGTGATGTGATCTTGGCTCACTGTAAGCTTCGCCTTCCAGGTTCAAGTGATTCTCCTGCCTCAGCCTCCTGAGTAGCTGGGATTACAGGTGTGAGCCACCACGCCCAGCTAATTTTTGTGTTTTTAGTAGAGATGGGGTTTCACCATGTTGGCCAGGGTAGTCTCAGCCTCTTCACCTCATGATCTGCCTGCCTTGGCCTCAGCTATCTTCTAAGGTTTCCCAGAAGTGACACCTACTTGTCACTGAACAGAGTTAACTCACATGACTACATCTAGCTGCAAGGGCGGATGAAAACTATAGGTTTTATTATAGGAGGCCTTATGCTCAGCTTACAGGTAGGGACAATAGGAGGAAGGAAATAATGGATATTTGGTTAGGCAGCTGACAGTCTCTCCCATTATATGATTGGATATCTGGTGGTAGAAGAGTAAAGATTGACATCAAAGTTGGCAAAGGGCAAATACACAGACTGCACAAAAGGATGGCCATCGGCTGGGTACAATATCAATGATTATCCAGAATCCAAAACAGAAACAAATCCTGTGCTAAAACAAAATCTTACACTCGTGTTGCAAGAAGGCCTTATTTCAAGAACTTGTTACAGACATCCTTTTTCACTCTCTAGTCAGTAAGGGAATTAATTTTTTAGTAAGGGAATTAAGATAGTCAGCAAAATACTGTTTTTGCCTGGATGACCTTTCCAGTCTTCAAAACCCAAGAGCCCATCAAATAAAATTGAGAAAATTTAGTATAGTATTCTCTTGGAGATTAATAACACTTACAATATGTTCAAGGTTCAGGGACGTCCTGCAGTAAAGAAAAAGTAAAAGCTAGCGCATATAGTTATTTGACCAAACGTTTTTCACCATGTCATTAAATGCTGCTGATCATCAGAAAACGGTTTAGAAAAGTGTGCCATAGAAGAGTCCCTATTTATCTGCAGTAAAAGAAAGCCTTTTAAAAATGTACAACATTTCATGGACTGATACTTTTATTTATTAATAATAATACTGTAAAAATAAATTACTAGAAAAATGAAAAAAGGCTCACAAAACATGGGCCAAATATTTTATTTTTAGAGTCAACAGTTATAATATCAATCTGTCAAAATTCTGAAAAGGATTTCAACCATTTACTCTCAGAATGTTTCCAACAGTTTACTACAGAAAATTCTGTAGTTATTTCATTTTAGATAGGGAGCACAGAGTTGATGGATGGACCACAGATCATCAGTACTACCACCAAGCAGCATTAGTCTCCTCCTGTATCCTTCTTAAGGTAGACTATCTCATGCCTCATCTGCCCTTGCCTTGTAACGCATGTTTTGAAGTTTTTCATGACCCAAAGGACAACATTTGTAGAAAAATATGGCATACAGGATTAGGGTTTACTCAAAGAAGCAAAACAAGAAAAACTGAAGGTTGGCTTTTATAATTTATTTATTTCAATATAAGAGAAAGAATCTTTTCTGCCCTATTGGCCTTTTAACATTCCTTTTAATTGATGATATATCCAGAGGTAACTGAGACCTCAAACAAAGAGGGGGAAGCAAGCAGCTTTAGCATCCTCGGTGTCCATCTTGACATCCTGTGGGCTAGCCTAGCTTCCATCTCTGCCCAGGTGTCGACCCTACCTTTCTGACACCTTCTCAGTTGCCTTTGATATCACCTGCTCATTCCTGCCTATTTACCTCTCTGCAGTTGGTCCACTGCTTACCTGACTTAGAATTCCTAGTGTGGTGGGCTTCCAGATTTTCAGGATACCCAGATCCCTGATACTAGAAAGGAACTCCAGTTTTCCCCTACCTCTTTAGAATATAAATGGTTCAGCTTCATGCTCCTAGAAGAAAAAGAGTGTGACTGGTTGATCCCAAGAAAGGAGGGAATGGGGGTGAAAAAACATCTAAATGTCAAGGTTGAGACACAGAAAAAGAAAATGTGTCAGCAGAGGAGTTATTCAGCATGGGACTCCTCCTGGTTTCAGGGGAGGGTGATTTGGAGGAATAGAGATTAAAAAAATCAGTTTTTATCTTTTTTCTATCAGCATACTGATAACAACTGACTTAGGTGGAGAAGTGCTCTGAGATAGGACAAGTGATAAGGGTTTTGAGATCTAACTAGTTGTTTCTAAAAATGAAGCATGGTAAGGTGGCTTTCTTGGTAGCAGAAGGAGGAGAGTGGTTTGCTTTATGGGAGAAACTCCAGGACAACCTTCCGGAACCCCTTGCATTGGCAGAGTCTTCTGTGTCAGTCTGTACTAACTGGCGCTGACCAACTGTCTCCCACCAGCCAACACAAGGGTTAACATAACACAGAGGATAGGAAAAAAAAAAAAACACAACTAAACTATCTCTAGGCATCATCACTAAAACAAAAGAGTGGAAAATTCAGATGGAGGGGTCATATGATTGGAGGGAATAATTGTTCCCTCCTCTTGAAATTTTCTCCATATGGAGAGATGTCCATTAGCAGAACACATCTGGTTTCCCCTCCGACTCCTCATTCATTCCTCCCTGAGACAGGGGAAGTGGCTTTTCTGGTTGGTCAGCTTAAGATGCAGAATTGAACCTGGAGGGCTCATCTCTTCCTTCTTTGGGATATGCTTGCAGTCTATGTCTTTAGCTATTCTGAACCATGCAGTGAAGTCCCTACCCCTGATATGGTAGACTGTGACTGTCCTATCCTGTGTGTGTTTAGGTGGAGGTGATTGTCCAGCCGGGAGTTCGGTGTTAGGAAGCCCACTGTTGCCACACTTCTAAGCCATGTTCCTTAACTTACCAATAACAATGAAAATGTTTTACCCCATAAATATAATTTTTAAAAGTCTTAGTTTGTTCAGGATTCAGGCTGAGAAAAGAAGAGTGTTACATATTGACCCCCCCCCAATCCCCTAAGTAAGTAACTGTTATTTACATTGCCTCTGTGGAGGCAAGGTCTATGATAGGGTCACAAAAACATACTTATAGGGTTCTCAAATAATTTAATTAATCAATGTTTATGAAGGTAGTTCTAAATTATGATACAATAAATTAATGTAAACAGTAATACTGATGATGGTGATGATGATCATGACAACTATAAACTGAAATATGAACTTCTCAACTTGGTCCTTGCCACCAATTCCTTAATTCCTCTCCTCTCCTCCACAACTCTACACCAGCCAAGGTCACGTCAGGTAGGTGGCGAATGCTGTTAAAATGAAGTAGCTAAAACTTGAGTGTCTCTACAGGGTTCAAATGCTCTTTAATTTTCCGTTCTAGGAAATGCAGTAGGTAGTTCCTGGGAAAAGCATACTGATAACATTTACCAACAACAATTGGGCTGTGAAAACGGTGAAATTATTTCTAACAAGTTGGGTTTTTAGGAAGATGATAAATGGAAAGCCGCTGGAGTACTCGAGCTCCTGAGTCACCAAACATTCTTGCTCTGACAATCAGAAGCAAAACAAATGCTTTCATGTCTTAACATGGAAACATTTCCTGGTACGATGAACATTTCCCTTTACTTAGAAGAAGAAATATTCTGAATTGTGACATTGTGCTTAAATTAAATCGTGCTTGAGAGAGCAGACATTTTATTTAGAAATGTTGTTTTAAAAGCAATGGGATAGATAGATCTTTAATGCCTACACTTCTCAACCTTTAAAATAGTGGGGGAGAAAAAGAAGTAAAAATGATATTTCCTTCCTCACAAGGTTGTTTTGAAAATTAATGAATTAGTGCTTATTAAGTGCTTGGCTGAAAGGCAATGTGAAAAATATCAAACGTCATCTCTGTTACTGTAGTCCAATGTTCATCTGCCACTAATAAAAGCCTGAGCCCCAGGCACAGTCTTTTGTACTCTTGTCTTTGGAGAGAATCGCCTACAAGTTTCCTTTATCCCTGGTGATAAATCATAATTAATAATTCATCCATTATACTCCCGCAGACGCACGGCCAAGGATGCACCGCCCTGAGCGTTGGCAGCCTCCCCGGTGCTGTCTTGCTCTGCTGCCTGGTATTTGTCTGCAGTGCAGACATGTCCATGGCAATGGCCCACAAGGCCCGCACAAGGGAACAACACTTGGCTGATTCAAATCCCTGACTTTGAAAGACTGACTCCCTTGGCACCTTGCATGGGGATGGCCCCTATTAGCGGAATTTAGAGACTGAAGAGGGCAAGGAAGAGTCAAAGGGTGAGGGGGATGGGTCAGACCCCAGCCAAGCCTGGGAGCTAAGGGAGCACATTTCCTGACTCAGTCTCTCTGGCTTACAGTGGACTTCTTTGGTGTACTTGAGTTGCCAGCAAGTTCCTGTTGGGCTCTGCCTATTCCACGTGCCTGTCACTCAGCAGAAATTCATAAGCAAATCTCAAACTGGAGATGCTGCTGAATAGTCAGAACATTTTAAGGTACCACTACCCTCCTTCTTGAATTTACAAAGTATAGGAAACTGAAGGGAATCATCATGTTCTTTGGTTGCCACCATGACCCTACAGCTACTCTGTCCCGTCTTTACTTTGGCCATAAGCAAATGTCTGTGATTAGACCAGGATTCACAACTGGATGTGCTGAGACAACCTGAGACGGGAGCCAGTCATGAACTAAAGAAACCATCCATTAATCCAGGAACTAAACAGACAGCACAGGAGTGATCGACCTAATCTGCCTGCTGACGGCTGCCAGACTGGTCACTGGCCACACCTCTCTGGGGAGACAACAGGGTAAGCTTCCATCCCAAGGTTCTTTCCTTCTGGGTCCACGTCATGAATTGGTAATCACCATGAAGTAATCCTCGATGACCATTTAGAGGCAGAATAATGGGCTGGATGGGCTGACTGAATTAGAAAGTGCTACTTCAGACCACATTGAGAGGACGTTAAGTTGCATGGGACATGAAAGGCAATTCAATAACATCCTCGTTTTATAGATGAGAAAATAAAGACCCAGGGAATGGCTTACCCAGAATCGCATGTTTGCTGGTGCCAGGGCTGAGACTCTCGGTATGGGAGTCTCCCCAATATCCCAGGAAAGACCTCACAATGATGCCCTCTGATTTGCAACAAACTATACTTTTTCTCTTGCCTAACACCTTCTCAATGTGCAAAGAACAGAGCAATATGAACTTTGTAGATGCCCCCACAAACCCCACCTCAACACTGCTTTTACAAAACTTCTCACTCTGCCCGTGTGTTGTCTATGTGGCTGCCTACCTTTGCTAGGCTTTGAGCCCAGGTCTTGCGCACAGCAGGCACTTAATAACATTTTATTTACTTGAATGGCATCGGTCACAATATATGGAAAGAAATCAGAAAAGCCAAGTGGTGCTACATGGGCACAGTTTGAAACACTTCCTTACAGGGAAAATCAGAAATGCCAAGGAAAATCTAGTTAAACTCTGCTAAGTCTCAAGGGATGAGTTTAAGAGGCAACATTTGGGAAGCTATAATATGACTGAATGATGAGAGTTTGTAGCATTGCATTGTATTTCTACTTTCAGTAATTTTATATGTGGCTTATTTTGAGCTCAGACCACATTTATTGTATTTGAGGTCAATTTGAGAAAAATTTTCTCAGATCAAGATCAACCATATTTGCAACATGAAATGAAGTCATCCTCTTCCTTGGCCACTATTACGCAAATGCTAAAACATACAGATCTCAGAGCTCAGTGCCCTGTTTCTGCATAACAGTCAGCCATGGGGAATGTGGGTGAGGCTGAGGGATATACCAACACCCCTCACAATGGGTGTGGGGGCTTGGAGGTCAAGGTTGCAGTAAAACATGGTGCTTTATAACACAGGCCTGGAGCAAGACCAGAATCAAACTCACTTTTGCCAATTCTAGACCTATGACCTTGGAAAAATTGCTGAACAACTGAAAAGCCCAATCTTATATCTCATGGGCTTATTCTAAAGATAAAGTCCTAGTCTATACCTGGCATATAGTAAACACTCAATGATGGGTGTTATACTGGTGGTAGTTTTTAATGATGGAAGAAGGGTCAAGTTTTCTGTTCTTTCTCACTGCCCTACCTATATCCCATCCTAGTGCGCTTTTGCTCATCTACCCAGCCTAACTAGTCAAAACTCACTCTTGGAATCCGCATTGGCATAGTGTAGTAGGTATGAGTCTCAGTTGTACAGCAAACCACCAGAGTTTACTAAGAGACCTTAGGCAATTCACTGAGCTTACCTGTGCCTCAGTTTCCTTAACTAAAGATAGGTAGGATAGGAAAATCTACTTCACACTATTACATAAGGATCAGATTAATCAGCACACGTAAAACTTTGGGGCATGCTTGACACAGAGTGGTCCCCCCCCTCTATCCAAGTAAATGTTAGCTAATTCTCATTTTCTCTCACTTTCTGAAACACCAGAGAGTCTCCCTCCAAAGTGTGCTTCTCTTCTTTGCAGGCCCCTGCTGTTAATCTCTGTGTGCTGAGGGGACTTATCCATGAGCCACGACAAAGGTCGGGAAAGATGGAGAGAGTATGAAGGGTACAGTCCCAGACCCATGCAATACACAGAAGCCAGGGGGTCAAGGCAGAGTCAGGATGCAGAACCAGACAACACTCAGAAGCCAAGAGAGGTTTCAGATAAACACTCAAGGAGACAAAAGCAGACACGACAGGCATGACATCTGAAAACTTGGAGACGGAGGCATAGCCACCCAAGGAAGAAAGCATTTTTGGGCAAGTTCTATTTTTAGAGATTTTCCAGGGCAAGGTCCCAAAAAGCAGCTCTATAACCATGCAGAAGAGATGGAGCGTATGCATTCATTTTTTTTCTAATAAATATGTGCTTAGCACTTGCTATGAGCCAGGCACTGTTGTAGGGACAGGACATTTAGCAGGTGTCAAGAAGAACTCCTTGCTCTCATGGAGTTTATATTCTAGTCAGTTTTTAAAATAAGATACTTTCCCACGTTGGATACATTTCCAACGATAAACTTTGAATAAAGGCTGAATTCTGAAGAAGAAAGGCAGTGGATTAATGTGTAATTTATCTGTGCCACACACCTTCATCCCAGTCACCCAGTCAGTGTATTCTGTCTCCCTCAAGACTCAATAAATATTGGAATGGGACATTATTTTAGAGGTAATCCTGGATCTTCTGAAATTTATATCTAAAATAAACAACTCACTTACAAAGGTGAGTTTCTCCTTAGTAACAATTTTATCTTCACCGATCTCCAATCTCCTTCCACTAGGGGGTGAGTTTGGAGGCAAGGTCATAGGTCTTTTGGCGTAGCTTCTCACTGTTCTTGGCAGATTCTGAAAGATCAGAGAACCAGTAAAAGTATCTCAGGTGACAGAGAACATACATTTAGCTTTGGAGAAGTTAACGGCCTTACAGAGTTGTGGAGGTTCGAGGTACCTTGTCTCCCCAACCTGGGCACTGACTGCAGACTTATTCCAAAGCAGCTTTTCCCCCATGGCTGTCGCCTGTGCTGAGAGGCCCAAAGCCAGCCCGTCTTCCCAGGTGCTGACCGAGCACTTTCTGCCCAAGTTTGGAGCTGCCTTCTCAGCATGGTGATGTCACTGCTGCCTCAGTCTGACCACTGGCTCCCCAGAATCTCAAAATGATAGCATGATGCTGTTCTGTTTTTTTGTGGAGCTGGTGGAAATTTCTGTCGTTTCTCAGTTATTACGGAAACCACTTCCACAAATAAATATTTAGATAAGGATGAGGAACAAACCCCCTCAAAGATTGTGTGTATTTTATTTAGTGTCGAAAGTCTTTAGTCATAATAGTACAGAGTACAAGTTAGCCAGCAATGGCCACGCCTCTCCAGAAGGAATGTTCTTTCTCTCTGACCATCCTCCCTCCATTCCTAACTTCTCCTCTCCCTCTCTTCTCTTTCCCACTTATTTTCTCTTATTTTTCCTTTGTTCTTTATCCTTTTACATTTCTCTCTCTATTCGTTCTCTTGGCATCTGGTCTACATCCTCTTGTCTCTCTCCACTTCTTTCTTTTTCTTCTAACCTGTCTCCCCTTCTCTCATTCTAAGAGAGTATTCAGACAACTAAATCTGTGTCTGGTTTTGGTCTGCTCTGGTCCTCGAGACCATGAGTGACAGAAGACTCTGTCCTTGGCCGCCCATCACATCATAGGCCTGTGGCCAAGCCCCAACTTCCGGTGCTTGCTGGAGAGCTGCTGAGAAGTCCTCCTGGGGAGGGCACAGATGGTGGGTGATGGAGTCCGGATGCCGAGACTTAGGGCGGGTCAAAACAATGATCACTCAAGTGTAAACTGTGCTAATTGCTGGGGACAAAGGGAGAGCCAGGCCCCAGTGGAGTACATTAGGGTGGAGTACCAAAAGCAAGGGATGGCTTCGATTGTCACAGATTGATATCAAGGGTCCTGGTCTAAGCTTCTAGGCTGCCTTTGTTTTTCATTCTCATTTCATTGATGTAGAGGATGAGCCATTTTACCCCAGCAGGTAAAAGTTTATTTTGATCATTTATGGACCATTTCCCAATGATGGAGATAATTTTCTTGCGAGACTTCTCACATAAAGCATAATAGACAGGCAGACAATAAATATATAATACATACAGATACACACACATATGTAAATACAGAGAAATGAACAAACAGTTTACTATATATGCACCTACCTATATATACAGTTTATTGTAAAATAAGGCAGAGAAACAGAACAGTACAAGACAAATGTATAGCTTAGTGAATTATTATAAAGGAAACACTCCTGAATCTACCTAGATCAAGAAGAGAGCCTTGGCAGCCACCTGAGGGGCCCCCTCCACACACCTTATTGAGGTCTCAGCATCTTTTCCCCTCTAGCCCTTGCATTTCTTTATGGCTTTATCACCCAAGTGTGCATTCCTGTATGTTGTAGTTTAACCTTGCACATTAAAAAATGTATATTTTGTCTTTTAAATTCTCTTCGATCTGAAGTTCCCTTTGTCTCACTCTTTCTTGCAGTTTATATGTTGATGAATGTGGGCACTTGACCTGCCATCCAGCTTTTGCTGGACCCTCCTTTGTGCTTTGTATTTCCTGCAAACTGGCAGCTAGAATGTGAATCTTGACCAGACTCAGATGTGATCCCTCTGGCAAGACTGTGGTGGTGTGTTCTTTTCACCAGAGCATTATGTTTGGTTATCACCTTTTTTTTTTTTTTTCTGTCAGTGGCCATTGATGCTCAATTCTTACGTTCATCAATTCATAGAGAGTTGGTGATGTCTTAATCCATTATCTCATTTTTTATCTAATAGCTGGAGTAATTGTGTAAGGAAACACTTTTCCTCATCCAATATTTTGTTACTCAGTAGTATAGATCATATAGGAAAGATGGGATAAATGCTTGAATCAAGATAATGAATTGGTTCCCTATCATTCTCTGAAGGTGATCAATTGCAAGTATCATACATCTGTGGATTTAGAAATATTTGATGGGTTTTAATTCACTGCAATCCTTTTCCTTATTAAAATCTAAATTGTCCCCTCTTTGGCAACTGAGAACCTTTTCAAGTCGGTTCCTGAGTCCTTTTCACATATCTCTAATAGTCTCTCTCATAATGTCTGGTACAGCAAGAAATTTCCACTCATCTTGCGTATTTTCTTGAGAATCCCTGCTTTTGTTTGTTTATTTTAAAATGAGAAACAGTATTTCAAAACCACAAGAGCAACAGAGGATACTGATTGCTCCTGGGTTGTATATGCAGAATATGTGCATATACATGTGTTATAGGTAAATAGACAATAGACAGCTATAATCTCCTATAAACACATATAATAAATTTATCTATTCATACTGATATTTTCAGTTCAAACTCGTAACTGCATGGTATTCTCTCAACTTCTTCTAAATTACATATATATCTCCTTCCATTCATATTTACAATCCTGGTTCTCAAGGATACCAGGAATGGAGGAATTAGAATGTCCTCTAATTATTTAGTTGCTTATTACACATACAAGAGTCTCAGAATATTAGTATTATACTACCTCCACAGGTGATTATTACTCAAGGCAGATAAAATTTTTACATATTTTGTCCTCAGTGTCCCACTTATTTTTTATTGTACTATATTTACATTGTCAAAGCGTATATCTATTCTATACTATGATCTCTCCTGCTGCATGCTTATTTCATCTTTTTCGATAAGTACATGTATATTTAATGATCACTACTAATTCTCCTGTCTATTTCTCTCTAGTTGTTTTGGTGGCCTGGAGCTCATTCTCTAGTAACTTCCTTAAGAAGGGACCATGGGAGACAGAATTCTCTGATTCTTGATGTTGATAATAGTGTATTTGCATATTTATACTCAAAGGTTAGTTTATCAAAATAGACAACAATTTTCCTTCACTGAATAAAATGATCCTATTTTCTTCTGGTGTATAAGTCTGATAAAAAGTCTGGTGCCAAAATAATTTTGTAATCCCTCTCAGTAATACACTCTTTTTGCCTAGATGCTCATATAATTTTTTAAAAAACTTTAGTAATATTATTAGAGTATTCAGACAACTAAATCTGTGCCTGGTTTTGGTCTGCTCTAGTCCATAATTTTGATCATCATTCTAATAATCATTATGATCATCATTCTGTGTTGAAATTCTCAGGTACATTTTCTACTTTTTCAATATATGGCTTCAAACGCTTTTATATATATATATACAAAATTGCGTTTTAGGTTTTGGGGTACATATGAAGAACATGCAGGATTGTTGCACAGGTACATACATGGCAACGTGGTTTGCTGCCTTCCTCTCCATCACCTGTATCTGGCATTTCTCCCATGTTATCCAAATGCTTTTTTATTTTAAAAATTTTCAATAAAATATTTGTACTTTTCTATTGCTTTGGTTTTCTTCTCAGAAACACCTAGCATTGGTGTGTTGGGTCTTCTTTACCTACCTTTAATATTTATCACCTTCCCTCAAATACTTTTAGTCTCTTCATTTCTTTCTGATTTAACTTTTTTTCTTTTTACTTTATATTTCTTTTAAGCATCATTTGTTGTATTTATTCTTGTGTGTCTTCTATTTTAGTCTTCATTTCTAAAATGACTTTAAAAATTTACTTCTAATTTTTTGTCACCTTTTCCCTGAGTTTTTCAAAGTCTAATTTATGTTGCTTTCTCATATCTTGTATCACATTAATGTCTCTTCGTTCATTTTGAAATATTATGTTACAAGTTTGCTTTTTAAAAACCATGTCTTTCTGGAATAGTCTGGGAATGGGATCAAGACTTCCTTTATCAAGTGCTGGGATCTGAGGTCCTACAAGTTTCTGGAGTGCCTCTTTTGCTTTATAGTTCTGCTGCCAGTTTTTTTTCCAGCTGGCGAGATGTTTTCTTAGTTTTCTAGTCTCTTTACCAGCCTTCTGCACCTCAGGAGATCTGACTCCATTCTAATGACATGTTCCTAGCTTTCAGAGGACTAGTGCAGTACATTTGGTGAAGGTCTGGTGCCTTAGGATTTCTCTCAATTAGCTCAGCTTACTTCCCGCCTTTGGCAGTTGCCACTTGCACTTGGTAATGGCCCTGAGAACCTTCCGGAGATTTCTCTCAATTCTCATGCTCTACCCTCAACCTTTGGAGAGTCTCTGCATTATACTTGGTGGATGTCTCAAATAGCTTGGAGGAATCTCTCTCAACTCTTTCTTCTTATCTATAGCCTGCAGAGAACTACCCCAATGCACTTGGGGTGAGTTCTTATACAAAAGAGTTGGGGGGTAGGTTAACTTTTTTTGTGGCTGGGGCTCCCTTACAGTCTCATCCCTCAATCCAGTCCATGGCCACTGAAAGTTTGTTACAAGCTTGGCTCATTTCTCCTTACCCCGTCTATGGTACCTTCCTCTTTCTCCCATTGCTCTACCAGGGGTAAAATCAGCCATGGATCTCTTCTTTCCTAGGAAGTCTTCATCCTTTCTGGAGGTTAGTTCATTTAGATATTTTTGGATTTCAGCTCTCTGATGCTGTCCTCAAATAGCTGTGTTTTTCAGCTTATTAGGCTTGTTCTCATTGTTAGGATGGGATCTCAGCCTCTTGTCACTTTCTGTGTCTGACGGGACACAGTCCCACACACAATCTTCTTGTCCATCCTCTACAGTTCAGACTAAAAAACGACCATGTTTCACTATGGCTAAGGCAAGAGCCATAGTGAAACCAAAACACAGATTTCTGCATTCAGTAAACATTCTAAGGTCTTTGCAGGGTGGAACAATTTACTCTATCAGGCAAATGCTTATGTGGGGGATCATGCAGGGCCTCACACATTCTTTAACTTCCCCAAGATTCCCTTCCTTCCATAATCTCACTCCAATTAAGTACCTGCAACCCACACTGTCTTCTAAAAGATGGGATATGCTTCTTCCCCTGGGAAATCTTATGTAAAATATGTGCTTTAGTGAGTGATATTTGGAATTCACTCACTTGGATTCTGATGAGAACTGCCCAGGGATTGAGCCTATTGATTAGCTAACAGGCTTGGTTCCATGAACTCACTCTGCCTAACGCATACTTTGGCCTCTCTCAGAGTTCATCCAGGTCACTGACCTTCCTGTCTCCAAAATGTCTTCCAGGAAGCTCTGCATAAATGCCTCAATCTAACATTTTTGTTCTTCTCATGTTTTCCCCTTAGTATTTCTGCACATTATTTGTGCATATTTGATTATAGGCAAAAATAAAACATAAATTCATAGTATTCACTCCCCCTGATGAATAGAATCATATATAAAGTCTTATGGCTTTATATATCTATATAATCTATATGTTGATGTACATACCAATGCCTACCAGCTGATATCAGTCTTGCCTACAATATTACAGAGAACCGAATTAGGTCTACTATTTTGGATAAAGCAGGCATTGAAGACCAAGTTATTGACAGACCCAGTTCAAAGTCTCAACAATATGGTATCAACTGCAGTCTAGCCCAGGAGGTAATTAGCACATCATAGAATGTTATCATCCACATCTCTAACAGACGGACTCACGTGAGTGATACCCAAATGTCCAGGTTAGCCTGTTGCAGGCAGCTGCTGTTAGGGGGAGCCTGACTATAGCCAATAAAATTTCAGCCCTCAATTAGTGACTCCTCAATCACTCTGCCTTCTGGGAAGGAATGGCCAAATGCAAGCTATGGTTCAAGTCCACAGGGCTGCTAAGGTGCGAGGCAGATGAACAAGAAAGAAACTGGCACACAGGTAAAAAGTCCTAATAGTGATGGATTAGGTCTGAATCCCTGGATGTGCCAATGATTAGCTGTAGTATCATTCTCATTTTCAGTTTGCTCCACTATAAAATGAGATCAGTAATAGCTACCTTACTGGGCTTTGGGGATAGTAATGAAAACAATGAATAGGACATTTCCTGGTTCGTTATAAACACTCTTTCCATATTTTCTCCTCTTAATCTGAAATGATGGCACTTGGTGTTTGTTTGGCTTTGATGAGTCCAAGCTGATTGTGAGTTTCTGAGGATGGTATTACTATTACTCACGGTCGCCATCATTGTCCTTGATATTGTCGTTTTTATTACAGAATTTGTAACACTTGGATGGAAAAGACAATTAATCACCACAGAGTCTCTGGTATTGTTGACAAATAGCTTTTCCCACAATTTAATTTGTGGGACTTGGGAAACAAGGTAGGATCAAAGAAGTGGCTTGAGAGTAATTTACATTTGCAACAGAAGGGGATGTTTGCAAGCCTATGGTTGTAGGAGCAAGTTTCCCAGTTCACACAGGTGTCTAAGACGGAGTTTCTCCAAACTCCCTAATGGTGTTGATGGTCTGGGGTCTCTTCCTGAGGAGGTAGCAGCTCAGGCAGCTTTCTCTCAGAACCACTCAAAGCACTGAAATGGAAAGCCTGCATAATGGCAAGCAAGTGGGGGTTCACATTAGTCTGCATTTGCACAGCTTGTTATGGTTGATGAATTAGACAAAAAACATGGAAGGAGAACAAAGCAATGCCATTCTGCATAAAGACATTCTTCAAGCACGCTCATCTGCCAGACCCTGGCTTTAGAAGATATGCAGAGTCCTTGAAACACATGTTACCAGCTACATTTGGATAGAGAAAATAGCTAACACACTCACCATGCATCAACAACTTTGAGCCAGCCTCTGAATTGGTTCCCACTTCACCGCTGGGTCTTCAAAGGTTGTTTTTATCTTGTTTTATTTCTCTTTTGACTACCTTTAACAATTTCATTCCCAAAAAGGAAGTAGAGAAGAGGGAAGAAACACTTATCTAATTGCGACTCTGCATCTGCCCCTTTTCGAGGTACTTTTCAAATGGGGCGTATGCTTATATGCAGCAATACACAGTTTGAAATCTAGCAAGTTTGTGGAAAACATAGCAAACCTGCCTTTTTGGTATAGCTAAGACAATTGTGGGTCTTCTGGCTCCAGTCTTGTCTTCTTTTTTGAGTACGTAGGTCAGTGCTGCCTTTAATCTGCTTCTGTGTCTCAGATTAGTTCATATTGGGGCTGTTCTACATGGTTATTTCCTTGAGTAAAGCTCCTTTCATAAATGCAAGGCAGTCTCAACACCCCTCTCTCATTCTGCATGTCTTAATGTTAGCTTTCTGAGTACACAGCCCTCAACAATGATAGGTGTATAAGTTTTGGTTATTTTTGCTCCTACTGCTAACAAATAAATCCATGCAAAACCTTGAGAATCCCTTCCAAGTAGAGAAGTATATCTACTGTCTTACCTGAAAATGCTTTTTTCCCCTGCTTGATCTGAAAGGAAGTTCTATAAACTTCCTTAGCTTTAATGAGAAGTCTGAGAAATTCCTGAAAATATCTATCTCTGCTCCAAATCATTGTTTCCTACAACTTCACGGGTTGCTGTCTATTTTACATTATTCTATGTCATGCTCCAGCCCAACCCCAGCCCTATAGCAATGTGTACAGTTAAAACTACATCCACTACTGTCTTACTGTGTTGATTTATTTCTATTTTTTTCTGATTACCAGCTTGGCTCTCATTATATGAATGTGCTTTGCTTACACATATTTTACCTCATTTAATAACCAAGCAAGTAATAACCTAAGCATCCTTACCATATCCCCTACAAGACAACTGTTAGAAGCTTTCTATAATCGATAAGAAAATTGATGGTGAGAAAGACTGAATGACTTGTTTAAATTTATACAGTCAGGAAGGGGTAGAACTAGACCACAAATTTAGGGCAATCCTTTTTTTTTTTTTTTTTTTTTTTGAGACGGAGTCTCACTCTGTCGCCAGGCGCCAGGCTAGAGTGCAGTGGCGCGATCTCGGCTCACTGCAACCTCCGCCTCCCTGGTTCAAGCAATCCTCCTGCCTCAGCTTCCTGAGTAGCTGGGACTACAGACGTGCGCCACCACGCCCAGCTAATTTTTGTATTTTAGTAGAGACGTGGTTTCACTATGTTGGCCAGGATGGTCTCGATCTCTTGATCTCGTGATCTGCCCGCCTTGGCCTCCCGAAGTGCTGGGATTATAGGCGTGAGCCACTGCACCCGGCCTAGGGCAATCTTAATCTAAAGCTATGTTCTTTCTATCCAGTCTGGGGCCCTAAGCTGTAATCACCATAAGCTGGGTGACTCCCATAAAGTGAGAGCAGGCACAGTTCTACAATGCTGATTTTGAGCAGTATACTGGTCTGCATACCACGACACCCTCAGGGAGTTTTCAGTGTGTCCCTCTGTTTCTTCCCATGGCTATACAGTTTTGTTCTGTGGAGCACTGACTGCAACATATCTTTTAGGACAGCTAAACACAAGTAATAACATCAAGGATCGTAATACTTAATTTCTCAATATATTTTTTATTTTTAGGCTATAGTTCCATAGTCATGGAATATCAACACTGGAGAAGAACCTAGAGATCAGGTTGATCTCGGTCCATTGTCTTGCAGATCAAAAGATAGTACCAACAAGACCCAGCCCAGAACCCTAGCCAGTAGGCAGACACCCTCTGTCCCTGCAAGAATAGGGTTGGGGAGGTGAAGACGCATCATCAAAGCCTTTGAAACCTGACAGTAAGAACCAAAAGACAATCCCGTGTGCAGGAAAGCTTCATGGCGATGCCTCACTAGGAATTGGCTTCGCCACAGATGCTTTGTGTTTAGAATTCCCACTGGAGAAGGTGCTATGTCTGTATTATCCAGTGTCATTGTATAGGGTTTTATGAGTATTGCCATAAAGTAATTACTAAAATGTATTTTAGTAATTGATTGAGCTCAACACAAAGCAACAACACAAAGCCACCTCCTGTCTTCTAGGCACTTACTGAAACTTCCAGAGCGCTAAGACCAATTGATTTAAAGTCACCAATAATCTTTAACTTCCTGTGCTATCCGTGATGTCCATGTCATTATTCCTAAACAGGCAAAGTCTAATAATATGTATTGCATTTATTAATATTTATTTATTTATTTAGAGACAGAGACTCACTCCATATCCCAGGCTGGAATGCAGTGGTGCTATCTCAGCTCACTGCAATCTCCACCTCCCAGGTTCGAGTGATTCTTGTGCCTCAGCCTCCTGAGTAGTGGGAATTACAGGGGCGCACCACCATGCCTGCCTAATTTTTGTGTGTATTTTTAGTAAAGATAAGGTTTCGCCATGTTGGCCAGGCTGGTCTTGAACTCCTGGCCTCAAGTGATCCACCTATCTTGGCCTCCCAAAGTGCTATGATTACAGGCATGAGCCACCATGCCAAGTCTGTAAATTTTATATTGCCTTTTACACATTACAATAGGTTTTTGCATAAATCTTTTTTCTTTACTTGGTACCATAACCCTGAAAGTTAGGTAGAACATATATTGTTCGTTTCACCAATGAAAAATAGACACTCGAGGAGTTTACTACACCGAAGTTACCACCTATTAATTAGCAGAATTGGGACTTCAATGCAGGTCTTGTATGTCTATGTCTGCAACCTTTACATACTGGCATAAGGCCAGGTACTTTCTAATATGAGCTTGAACACAAATGCCTAACCCCTGGGCTTTGCCTAATAATCATAAACTTCTTCTTAGGGTCTCGGGCCCCTGGCCTCAGAACTCTGGCACAATTTTCTCATGCATCAATGTCTTTGAACCTTATTCATTCAGTGGTTCATTGTTAAGTGTCTGTCTGTATGTGGCACTGGGAACATGCTCACAGAAAGTACAGTGTAGTTGGGAGGACAGATAGCTAAGTAATAACTAAGCAAGCGAAAACCTTCACAGAGGTAGCATGGTGTGATGGGGCACCTCTCACAAGGAGATGAACTCAGAAAGGGGCCCCAGGTTGAGACCCGACTGAAGAGTATGGAGAGAGATGTGCTGCGCCAGAGAAACAGCTTGCACATGAAGACCCAGGACTGAGAGCACATAGCGTATTCAAGGGGGAATAAAAAAACATCTGCTGTGATGCCTGGACCATAAAGTGCTGGGCAGAGGAGTTTTAGAGATGAAGCTGGAAAGTTATATAGGGGCCAGGACCCAGACGGCCTTATAAGTCATATTAAGAGTTTGGGATATTACCCTGAAAACAGCAGGAAGCTATCAGTGGGTATTTTCTTTCTTTCTCTCTTTCTTTTTCTTTCTTTCTTTCTTTCTCTTTCTTTTCTTTCTTTCTTTCTTTCTTTCTTTCTTTCTTTCTTTCTTTCTTCTTTCTTCTTTCTTTTCTTTTCTTTCTTTCCTTCTTTTCTTTCTTTCTTTTTTATATCAATGGATTTTAAATCAAGCTGTGACTTTAGATCTATTCTTTACAGGGACAACTCTGATTATAATGGAGAGAGGAATTTGAAGCCAAGAAAAAGTGGACACAGAGAGATCACTTTGAAGGCTATAGTTTTCATTCATTACAGAGCCATGTGTCTCTTAAATCAGAAGATTCCCCTGAGTAAGTTTATGTTGTTATTTTCTTTTCATTTCTATCTTTCTTATATGCCCATATAGCACTGCTACTAGACCTGGGACAGAAAAGCCCTTGTGCTAGGGCCCTGTGCTTTAGAGAGCTCCAACTATCATACACACAAGATAAATGTATTACAGAATATTTGGGTATCTCTGTCACTTGTTTTTAACACTGGCTGAACATAAATGGTGACCCTATCATTGTCTGTGGGATCAACATTGTTCAGGCTTCAGGAAAACAATTTTCTTCTCCATCTTTGGCTAAAAGGCAAGTATGTCCAATTGGGGTACAATTCTGTGGGTCATGCCAGTATTAGACAGCAACACTGCTTTAGAGGTGGGGAGAAGTAAACCAGTGGAAACTCTTGGGTAGAAGAAAAGATAAATCAATTATCATATCCTTCTCAGTGTTAATGTAATAGATTCTTCTGTCTTTGTAGAAATGATGTCTCTCTATATTGCACAGGCTGGACTCTAACTCCTGGGCTCAAGTGATTCTCCTGCCTCAGCCTCCCAAGTGGGCCATGCTGGCCTAAATATAATAGATGCTTGCATAACAAGATGTTGTTTCTCAATAATGCCAACATTTTGTACAATTGTTTATCTTCATGTTCCAATTCTTATTTCCACCAATGCTCATAAAAGAACATGACATTCTCAACAGTTGTACTTGGCAATTGAGGATTTATTTTGTGCAATTGCAAACACTTTATATTACCCTTAAATTTGTGTAACTGTAGGCCTAGACACAGCACATGTGAAGTATGACATTACTGTAAAGATCTATACAGCGATGATGGCATTATAATATAAGCCACAATGATAAAATTAAAATACTTTGTATCATAGCTTATAATAATAGTTTGTCACATGCTGTTTCACTATAACATTTGAAGAGGCTGTATAAAGTTACAAATATAGGTATTATCTGAAGAATATTTTACTAACATTGTAATTGATAGTGCCTCTATAAAACATAGTTCCTTTAAATTTAAATTTTTTGAAACTAAAATGACTCAAGAAATGTTGTGTGATCTGCCCTATGAGTAAAACACAAATTAAGTACAAATCTTGATTGTAAGAACATAATTAGCACTTTTGCTGAAAGAAAGCCAATAAAAAATTTAAAAATAACTGTTTGGAGTAAAAATATAGTTGTTTATGAATCATGTCTGTTTTGTTAAGTATGAATAATAATGCATATTGCTATGTGTGGATCATTGTTTTTATTTTATTACTCATCTAAATATCGCCGGTTCATTGCCAGAACATTCTGGAATGGACAATAATAATTAAATTAAATTTACTCATCTTTGATGTTTTAGTCATACAAAAACAGTAGGTGCTCATATTTTTCTTTTTGGCCTTAGGAAGGGAGGATTGAATCTTTTTAACGTAACTTCGTTTTACCTTGATTTTAACTTTTAAACAGTTAGCCTGTGGGCTTCCATAGGCACTCTGGCCTCTGGCCCTGCAAATGTCGAGGTACGCCTTCCTCAACATGCATGTTCTTTAGAATTAGTCTTCAGCATCCCTCTTTCTAACAACTGCCTCTTCAATGACTTTTTCTTGCTTTTGCCTCCAGCTCTCACTCTTGTACAATGATTTGCACATTGCTATCACCCAGTCTCCCATCCTGCACTACTGATTATTTTGGGTGTTCTATTAGTCTTCCGGTTGAAGATCATCTGTCTCGAGACAACACAACCCTTGGATTATGTATTCTTTTCTCTACCCCTCCACAGTACTTAGCACTCTACTTTTCACTTATCATTGAGTATTTGGAGATGAAGGACAGGTGGAGAGGCCATGAAAGGTTTCAGACAAAATTGCATGGAAATTTGGATGATGAAAGATGAATATAGACATTAGGGAAGGATGATTGTTGTTGCCAGTACATATCCTGCAACCATAGGATCCAAGAGCCTCAGAGTCGGAAGAGACATTGAGTATCATTCAGTCCAACTCTCATTTACAGATGGGAAAGGTCCCGGGAGGGGAAGTGACTTCTACAGTGCCACATAGCTAAAGTGGCAGTCAAGGACTCCAACCCTGATTTCCTGAAGCCCAGATGCCCGATTCAGGACTGAGGTGAGGGGTGATGTATTGGCTGCTGATGGCTCACAGCCCAGTCCCTCTCTGGACATTGCTCTTGACTGAAGGGAGCAAGCCCTGGAGCTGCCCTGCCCAGGGTTGCCTGGAGCCCTGGGGACAGCCTGCATCCAATGCTTGGTTAACAGAAAGGCACAAAGGCTTGCTCCTTGCCCATGTTCACACATCCCTGAAGGCTCATCCCAACTGCAGAGTGTCTTTCAGGGCTGGCTGGAGCCTCTGATGCTACTATTTCACTGTTCAACTTGTCTCTGTTCAATTCTGCTCCCCTCACTCCCCATCAAACTTATTGAACACAAATGTCCATCTGAGAGCCTGTTCCATGGAGAACCTGGCTGGAGAGATAATCTAAGCAGGCTCTCTCTTTTGGAAAAAGTAACTGACAGACAGATGGAGTCTCTGATTCACAAGCACTCTGGTTCTGATTGAAAAAATCAATAAAAGGGTTCTCATTGAAAAAATAAAAACCTTTGCTTCTAGCAAGGTTTTTACCTCCCCTTCCTCCTCTTCCCCATTACTTCTCTCACTGCTCAGCCCATTTGAGGAGTCACCTACACAGCCTGACAATTGCTGGGGATTTTTCAACCCCAGTCAGCCAAGGCTTACTTTTCAGTCTCCCTCTGGAGCCTTCCTCAAAAAATGTTTTCTATTTGTAAAATCCCTCTTGGGAAGAGTGGGTCAGAGCAGGTTTATATAATACTGCTTCCCACAGTCCCTAATGCCTTCGAATCCAACCCGCCTTCCTGGGCTGGGTTGTCTCCTTCTAGCTGTCTTCCATATTTCGTAAACTAGCTGAACCCATAGAGCTTGAAAGCAAGAACAGAAGGAAGAGGATGCTATTCTTCACCTTAACTTAGGGCACTCCTACCAAACCTTTTATAGCAGCCTGCTCCCCAGGCACCTGTACCACAGTCTTCCCAGGGCAAGAAAAAACAGACACACATTGGGCTTATGATGGCTGGGCCAAATTCCTGGAAGCCACATAACCAAAGCTGGGCTCTTGATGTAGTGCCAACCAAATAGCTTCATCCCCCTTTCTGGAATTGTAGTAAATGGCCACCTTTCTCTAGGAAGCCTTCCTTCATCAACTCTACCCATTGTGCAAGCTATCAACACAGTTCTTGGCTCAGTAGGTACCATCACTCTATCCTCTCCTCTCCTTAAACCCATCTCCCCACCTAAGCATGTAGTATAATAATTAATTGTGGGCAATTGGCCATTATGTGTATGACCCAGAAGGACTCTAAACTAATTAACAAACAGAATGGGTTTTTTTAAAGCTGTGTATTTATACTCACTGAAGCTCTGGCTACTCCATTCATTGGAAAGCCTTCCTCAGTTCTTACCCTCGCTCTTCCTTTCATATGCCCCCTGTGCTATCTGGAAAGCTGTCTGTCGTCCCAACTAGTCTGGGTGCTCCTTGGAGGGCAGGGACCACACTGATCATCTCTTGTATTTAATCTCTGCCCTCCCCCACCCCACTGCTTCTGATTTGCACCTGTCAAGTGCTCATTAAATACACTTTAACTACTGAATGCTTGAATAGGAGGCAAAAATTAGAGCTTGTAATTCCCAATAAATGTCTCTCACTTGTAAGTGCCACAAAGCATTGCATGTCTCCCATTAAGTGGTCTCCTTTGTGTATGACGGCACGCACCGCGGGTGGTAGAAGGAATGTGGCTACCAGTCTGCAGTGCCAGCTCCCTCACGTATGATCATGAGGACCTTAGGCACTTCTGTTTCATGGACTTCAGTTTTCTCATCCATAAAGAGTTGGTGCTGTCAAATGCTACCTCAAATACTCCATCTCATGTCTCTTCATGATCTTCTAGGTTCCCAGATGAATTAATTAGAATCATTGGCACCAACCCCACCCAGCCTAGTGGTGCCCTTGTCTCTTTCTGAACCTGAACCCAAATGTGAAGTGCCCTCTTACACAAGAGAAACTTGGCAGTAGTGCAAAATGCTGGTCTTTTCAGATGCTGAAGAAAAATGCTATTCATAATAGTAAATGAGCTTTTGATCACAGCTTTCTGCTCAAGCTTTCTGTATGGATATTAGTGAATCCAACTCAGCCCTCATCTTCCTTAGATTTTACTAAGAGGTGGGAGTGAGGTGGGGAGGAACAGGTAAGTCTGCACATAGGCTTTGTCGGGATTCTAGTTTGCACAAGTGTGTGCTACTTTCTGCCACCCTAATTTGTGAAGTTCTTGTCCAAAGTGACTATTGTTTATTACTTTGGAATCCCACCTTGTACCCTGACTCCAAATCAACGTTACAGTTTTGTTCGAAAAACTTTGTATTGGAAGCAATAAAGTGTCTTACCGGAGGTCACAGGGGAAAGAGAAAGAGTAAGAGGCCTGTAAAGACACAGGAGTGCAATTATATACAACAATATATCTGAAAAATTGAGAAGATTGATTTAGTTTCATTTTTTATAAGGGTATGGAGGAAAGTACAGCAAAGCACAGGTTTTTCAGATCCAAATACTAATTTTCATTGGACCGGCATATATTTGACATTGTGGAATTGAAAATTAGGTTAAATAATTAGTTAGAACCATCTTTCACATTTTTCTGTCAATTACCGATGTTCTTTGTGTTAGTTTGCTCAGGTTGTCATAGCAATATACCACAGACTGGGTGGCATCAACAGAAATATATTTTTCGCGATTCTGCAGGCTAGAAGCTCAACATTTAGTGGTGGCAGGGTTCTCTGGAGGTCTCTCTAAGCTTGCAGAAGCTACCTTCTCTGTGTCCTTACATGGCCTTTTCTCAGTGACTGTGCACTCCTTGTTTTTCCTCCTCTTTTGTAAAGATACCTGTCCTATTAGATTAGGGATGCCCTACGACCTCATTTAACCTTAATTACCTCCTTAAAGGCTCTATCTTCAAATCCATGCACATTGGGAACTAGGTCTTCAACCTCTGAATTTTGGGGACATTATTTAGTCTACAATACTCTTCAAGCCAAGTTTTGTAATGAAAACCATGGAAATAAGAGAGCTAGTTTTAAAACAAAGTTGGAGTCAATTCACTATCACTTATTCTAGAAACAGAAATGCTGAAAGGATTCAATTTGGCCATTAACCAGGAAGCCACTTGTGTTCAGCCTTAGAAAGTATTTTTATTTTTCTTTCATTTTGCATTAGGTTGAATTTGAAATTAACTTTCTGGTCTGGTTTCCCAAGCCCATCTTAATCTCCCCCTCTTAACTGAATAGTCTTGTCTCCCACTGCCTCAAATATCCACCTCTTTTAACCTGGCTGATTTACTTTCTGTCCTATAATCCAAACCATGCATGATCATAAAACGCAGCACATTTTTCTTATCTTGGTTCAAACAAAGCCCAAACCAAAATAATATTCCTACTCACCAAAAACACTGTTTAACAACCAAAACATTTATTGTAAAGTATACTAATCTTTATTGCCTTCTTTTCAAATAATCTAAAGTAAAATTCTATCCAAAACAAAAATCTAAACACTATATTTTTCACATCACTCTCTTAACACTTTATAGCTCCCTCCAAAGACACATAGACTGTGTTTCCAACCTGAAAATTCTGTCCCTGCATCAGCCTATTCAGGTTCTCCCCAGTCTCTCTCCCACTTCTTCTTTTTCTCCAGCCTCTCATTCTCTCCTCTCTAATTTAAGTCGTATTTCATCTTTCTGCCTTCCAGACTCTTCCCACATTAGCAATCCCTTCAAATTTTCTTCACCCAGTACATGTAAATTCTGGAGTCATCCAGAAGTGTGAAATGCTTCTTAGTGGGAAGTCCAGAGAGGATGGGGATGAGGAAGGAAGCGCTGGTATGTGAATATGTGAGGGGCCATGCATTAACATGCTTTGCAAACTCCCCCATTACTCATGTTCATGCCTGCCTATAAGCTATTGCTTGTACTAGGACCTGGATTAAGTGTTTTCCTGTTATGTTGCTAACTGATTGAGCCTAATGATCTTAACAACAACAGCAAAAGCAACAAAAACTTCTTGGTCATTTCAAGCCCTTTCTCTGAACTCTTGTTGAAAAATGTAGCCATCAGCTGGATGCTTTCTTGCCAATTATTGCTATTTGTGTTAGAGATCTTGTATCCTTCACTAAACTTATGTGTTTTCATAGCAAGACTCAGTGTTAGTAAGATCTCTATGATCTCTTCTGATTCTAGCATGTCATTCAATGAAGATTTGTTGATTCAATATGTCTTGCCAAAGGTCCTATGTGTTTATTTCTAAAGCATAAACAAATTGATAATAGGATAGGTGACACAGAAGCAATTTCAGGAGTAGGAGGCCAGGCTGAGATCAACATCTTCCTCAAAGAATATGCTAATGGATGTTTAAGAGTCGTTGTAACTGAAGTCCACGTAGTTCTGAGAGTGCTGCAGAAGATTGGTCACCAGTCTCTCTCTGGCCCTAAAGATAAGTTACGCTGATTATATCTGATTGTATTTAACTAGTTTAATAAAATATACAGAAAAGGTGGGCTTTGAAAAATACACAGGAATTCAACAGGCAATGAGAAGGAGGGCATAATTCACAAACTAAGTTGTCTAGCGTAGCTGGAGGGTAAGGTACGGACTAGAGGTAGGAAAGCAGGGGGCAGTCAGGGTAGAAGGTAATAGGGCCAGGAGAACCAGAATCCTGACTTTCTCTCAGCCCTCCTCTTGACACCTAGAAGGGGCAGACCTGGAAGAACCACCTGAGAAGCCCTTGTGGATCTTTGATAGGAGGTAAGTGTTGATCTCATGGCCGGGTCAAATTCTCATCTCTTCTCCTGCCGTATAGAAGGCAGTTAAGCAGACATTAATAGGTGAAATTTTCTTCAATAAAGCCACAGCTCCAACTGGTTGGCTTCATGAACTCTTTTTGTAGAAATTCTAAAAAACGTCTTTAGAATTCCACATCAATGCTGTGAGTTAATTTTGGAGATCCTAGATGTACAGCTGTGAAGAAAGAACTTAAAATCCTGCCTTTATGGGGCTACAACTCTAAAGAGGAGAAACAGATCATAGACAAAAAAAAAAAATACATAAGACCTCATATATATTGAGTTAGATGGTGGAAAGTGCTATGGAGAAAAACAGAGCAGGGATGGGAAATCGGGAGTACTGGGGTGAAGGACAAATTGCAACTGCTGGGAAAGTGATCAGGATGGGAGACACTGAGAAAGGCATCTGTGCAGACTTTATGTTCCTTTTTGAGGGGGAATATATAGGTTGTTTCCAACTCTTTACTATTAAAGTTTTGTGTATGTGCCTTTTTGTTTATCTGTTTGAGAGCATCTGTGGGGTTTCTATCCAGAGTAAAATTGCTGGGCATTGAGTACCTGGAAACTTGACCAAATGCTGTACATTTTGTACCAAAAACAGCTGTACTGGCGTACCCTCCTACGTGCAGAGGTGTGAGTTTCCATTTTTTTAGTACTTGCTATTATCTCAATTCTTGATTTACTTTCTTATTTTTGCCAATTTTGAAGATGGAAATCAATATCTCAAATTATTGTTTGATTTCATATTTTCCTGATTAGTAATAAAGTTATGTTATTTTGTCAGCTTTTACCTTCTATAAATTGCCTGTATATTTTCTTGACTTATTTTTCACTTGGGTTTCCCATCTGTTTCTTACATATTCTTCCTTATATTCTAGATTACAATCAGTCATGTGTTTTGCAATATACTTCCTTGTCTGGTAAGTGTTAAATTAGTGTAGAGGGCCTTGCAGAACAAAACATTTCATTTTTTGTGTGGTCAGATCCAAAAGAGTTTTTCTCCTTTATGCTATATTCTTTTGTATTTTGCTGAACAAGCCTTTATCCAATGCAAGAACACAGAGATAGTTTCCATATTTTCTTCTAATAGTTTTATAGTTTTACTTAGCTATTGATTTGTGAGCTCTGTTTCACGATAAACCAGGTTCCTTTATATATATGAGTTCTGCTTCTGAATCCTCTGTTCTGTTTAATTGATATGCCTGTGTTCTTGTACTAGCGTTGTGCTGGTTTCGTCTTTGTAACATGTACTATCTGATAGCTAAAAAGAGCAACCTATTTTTGTTCTTCTTTTTCAAAACTCACTAGTCTTTCAAAGACCTTTATTATTCTACATAAATTTTAGTGTTACTTTATCTTATTCAGCTAGGATTTACATTAAAATGGTTTAAACTTTATATATTGTGGGAAGAATTGGAATCATGATGTGTTTTCTCATCTTGAATGCAGTGCAGTTCTCTATTTAGTTGTTTTCTTATATCTGATCAGTGATATTGTCATTTCTCTCCACATAGGTCTTGTGTATTTTTTAAATTAATTTCCAGTTGCTTTAAAATGGTTAATTCCCATTGTCAATGATATTTGCATTTTTAGATTCTCTGTGAGTTTACTATCTTGAAAATGTGACTTTCAAAGACATTTTCTGGTTGGTTATTGCTACTATAGCAGTTTGTAGATTTTCTTGGGCTATGTAAATTATCATTTCATCTCTTATGATTTTTCTCCTTCCTTCCAATTCTTACGCCTCATTTCTTTTTCTTGTCACTCATCTGTTGATCAGGACTGCTAGTACTGTGCTGAATGAACAGATGCAATAATAAACATGTCTTTATCCTCTTCTTGTCTGTAAAAGGAATGCTTCTAAAACATCTCTAACTAGTAAAAAGAACAAGTCCAAAACACTTATAAGGAATTTTAGAAATGCAATCTTAAAAGAAAAAAAAGGTTAGGTGATGAACAACGGGTTGAAGTTGTGCGTGGATACCATGGCCTGTAGGAAGCTATGGGCCTGCTCTCCTGTTGTTGGAAGGGATGTTGACAACAGTTAAGCAGGAGCCCCGAACATACCAGGATTCTGTAATTTCTCCTGGTGTTTATATCAGAAGGATCAAAAGAGCATTGAACAGGCAGTCTGCTGACAATAAGAGTCAATGTTAATTCAGTGCTGTGTCTGTGTGTTATTTAAAATCTTCTGTGCCTTACATTTTGGGAATATTCTAGAAAATGGGTACTTTTAAGAGTACTTTGAGCAAATAAGTGACATAATCAAAGTAATCAAAGTGATAAAGATTGCCCTGGATTATTCCCCTCAATGGCTCCAACTGCTGGAGGTCATTAAGTCTTGTGGATTTCTGAAGACTATTCAATTTCATCCTATTGTCTCTGTCCATATGGCCCCATTATCCCCAACCAAGCCTCTTGACTTCTCTGGCTCCCCTGCTTTCTCTTTTAGTATGTCCTCCAGCCTGTCACCAGAGTAACAGGCTGAAGGGCAATCTGATGCATCCCGGCCCACACCGTGACTCACTCTGGAATACCACATCTGCACAATGGAAGCACCAGCCCCTTAGATGCAGAACTGCTGCTGAGGAAACAGTGTCTGCTGGAGTTAATTAGCCCCCTCTCCTGCATGTCATGAGCACCTCCTCATCACCATAACCATTCTTGCTGCCTTTGGATCCTGACTTTACTTTTTCTCTGGACTTGATCTCAGGCATCTGCTGTAAGGTCCCTGGCATTGTCAGGTTTGACCTGTTCACCAACCTCACTCTGACACTCGGTCCACTTACTCCATAATAGAATTTGGTGTTCACCTTCATCTGCCTCATGCTGCTCTCCCAGACCAGATCATGATCTGGTCTTCTTTTCCTCCATGGCTAAACTGCCATGGCATTCTCTGCTGGTAAACCTCTTGAAATTTCAATTGCATATAAGAAAAAGCCATTATTCCTCAGTGCAATGTACAAGATCACGGTCTACCTCACCAGCATCTCCCCCAGCCACGGACAGTATCCCACAGATACCTCATCAGCTGCCATTCATTCCTCTTGCACTCTCCTGTCCCTTTGTCTGTCCTTGCTATTCCCTTTCTGTTGAATGTAACTTTCTTCCTCTTTCTTTATTTTTTAAGCCCCTATTTATCCTTAAAGAACCCGTTTAAAAGTCAGCTCATCTGAAACTTCCCGCACTTGACCTGGGTAGTTACTGATTCCTTCCTTCATGCTCTTAACAGCTGGGTGTTTACATTTGTATAATTGTCTCACGTTACTTTTTGATTATTATTGGTTTTCAAGTCTGTCTGTTCAACTAGTCTATGTACTTCTTGATTTTTCTTTTCCAAGAAATCTTTTCAGTGACAGGGACTTAATACATGCTGAAAAGAGTTTGTATAACATGAGCAATATTTAGGAAGATTGATTTGGTGGTGATATGCAGGACGGTTCATGATGAAAGACTGGATAGAGAGTCCTCAGAGGCAATTGCTATGCCCTGACCATGATCTAGATAGGGCTGGAGCTGGGGCGAGGATAGAAACCATGGATGTGAGATCCAGGGGTAGAAGGACTAAGGAAGATGGTGGGTAGGAACAGTGAGAGAAGAGAAGCATTTAAAATGTCTCCGGAATGTTGAGCATAGGTGCCTAGGGGAATGGCTGTCTAGCAACAAAAACAGGGAAAGGATAGGCAGTGACCTGGAAGGAAAGCCATACTGGGTTTGAAGTCATCCAGGATATACAATGGCAAAGTCCCACAGGACTGTAAACATGAGGCTCCTGCAGTGGGAATGTGGATTTCACACCAACTAGGGAAATGCAGGTTGCAATAATTGACATTATGGTGAGAGACAGGAGGTGTTACTATGGAAGAGAGTACAGAGAAAGGAAGAAACAGATTCTCTGGAAAACTTCTCTGCTGGGAAAGCAAAATGAAGAAAATAGGAACACAGAGAATGAAGGGGAGAAATGGTGAGAAAGCAGGCATGAACCAGGAGAGTATCTTGCTGTAGAAGCGAAGAGGGATGAATTGCAGAGTAAAAGGCCACCGGTATCAAATTCTGTGTAGAAAATGGGGCTGGAAAGAGGCTGCTGGACTTGGCCATGGAGGGCCTTGGTGACCTTCAAAAGAGCCCTTTCTGGGCAGAGGAGGTGGGCGGGGCACTGCCGGATGTGAGGGAGAGGGTGGGCAGGAGGAAGCGGAGGTGGCAGGTGCTGCCTGTTCTCCAGGGAATTTGGCAGGGTGAGGAGGGAGGAGGCTGGTGGGACTGTGATCCCAGTGCACAGGAGGAGGCTGGCGCTCCCCCTCACTGCACATCGGAACCCTTGCCAAACCAGGTCAAGTCTAGCTGCAGAGGACATCTCATTGTCTGTTTTCTATTACAGTGACCATCACCTCTTGCCTTGACTCGAGAGCAATCGCGGGCTTTTTTGCTTCCATTTCTCTTCACTCTATTGCTTCCTTCATTTGGAGAAAAAAGTCTTCTCCAAGCACTTTTCTGATCCTCTCTCCCGTGGTCAGACACAAAATCAAGCCCAAAGACTCGCCCAACTACACTGGAGTCTCCATGCATGGGTCCCCATCTTAGGCTTCAACTCCACTGGGCTGACCCCTGCCTGGGCATGCCCCTCAATTCCCACCCCTTCCCGCCCTACCTGCCCTTCCCCTGGGGAAGCCATCCAGCTCCCTGCCTCTGTTTCTGCTTGAACTACCCTCCAAAGTCACTCTCTTCTTGTTTGCTTTTGTTAATTTTTACATTTCCTTTTTTCTCTTCCTGTGCCTGAAACTGAACTTCAAGAGTTGGTTTCTGTCACAAGACATAATGCTTTATCTCTTCTTCAGAACAGGCATTTCCATTTTGTGTTGGGGCATGCTATAGGAAAGTCTGCATCTTTTAGGCAGAAGGTGAGCCTGTATTTGTCCTACATCCAAGCCAGAGCTCCCCCAAGGCCGTGTGTAAATGCCCTCCCCCACCATGCAGACCTCCTGGATTTCCAACTTCTTGTTGCTTTAAAACACTTTATAACGTTTTGTTTATAAGAAGTCAGCAGGACTTACTATATTCTCTGTCTCTTTCTCTACATATAAAATACACACACACACACACACACACACACACACACACACATATATATATTGTTTATATCCACAAACACCCGCTGCACACATGTACGCACATACACAGCCTTCCTATTGCTCTATGAGCTATTTGAGGGTGGTCTTGTGCCTTACCTATTTTGTATCCTTGTAAACCTACTACAGGTCTATGTCCTGAGCACTTAATAAACTTGAATTGAATTGCAAACAAACAAACAAACAAACAAAAATAGTCCTCCATTCCCAGACTCAGCTGAGAGGGTATAGACAAGGGCTGGCACATGGAAAGATGGAGTTTTCCATTGCCCAGACAGAATGGTTCCATAGTGGGTGGCGGGCCCTCCCCCCACCCCCCGAAATCAGACAGACACCCTATTGTCAGCACCCTCTAGTTCGGCTGGGGGCTGAGGGCGGCTGGCAGTGCCACACAGTTTGGCACCTGGTGATATTTAATTCAACACCTCATCGCAGGTAGACTGCCTGGTATTGTTCTTTAATTGTTTCACGTGTGACTGTCTTTTCACTCTAACAAGATTCAACAACAACAAACATTAACCATGTCTCTACTCACTGTGTGCCAGGTGCTTCCACATAGTTATATTTAAAACTCACAAAGCCCTGCGTGGTGGGCTTGACTATTGTTACTACAGTTTTTCAGATGGGCAACTGAGTTTCAGAGTCTGGTGGAAGTTCATGTAACTGACAGAGGACAAAGCCAGAATTTGGAGGAGAAGAGGAGAGCCCATTTGCACTTAGTTACAGGCTTTTTGAGGGCAGAGCAGCGCTTCCCCATCTTCCACCTTGCTGGGGCCAGCCCTTCCTCCATGCTGGGGCCAGGCTTAGCCCATAGATTATGACGCACCCTTGGAATTAAGGGAAGGATGGAAACCACCATTCTCTGATTCCTGCTGGTGCTCAGTGATCAGCTAAGCTCCTACAGTCCAAACAGGCAGCCCCTGCAGGTTCGAGAGCAGAGCTATAAATACGTGCTGCATTGTTCTCCTCGTCAGTGCCAAACAACATCAGTGCTCCCTCCCTGGGGAAGCTGATAAATAAATGAGAGATGCCACCGAAACAAAGCCAAGCCCTGCCTTAGGCTGCCCCTGAGTGATTCCAGCTGAATTGTTAAGAGGTGTGAATCTTTTAGCAGTCTTTATGATAGAAGGAACTAGAGACCATGACTAATCTCCACTGTCCACATAATACCCCAGTACAGTGCCAGGGCCAGAGGGAGGAAGGTGCCCCAAACACAAGTACCTTCAAGTAGTGTCTAGTGCCAGGCCTTGGCGAACGCCGGCACTGCTCAATCCTCCTTCTTTCCCCCTCCGTAGCACCACCTGTCATCCTCCCAACAACTTATGGAGCTGGGTCTATTTTTATTAAAAACATTTAAAAAATCCTCATGTCGTAGCAGAACTTTGTAATTTACAGGGAACTTCTGAGCAATCTAATGAGGCAGCCAAGAAGGGTATATATCACAAATCTCCCTTTCTAGACCAGTAAACTAAGGCTCAGAGAGAAGAAGTAACTTGCCGGAGGGGGACACATAGGAAGTAAGAGACCCAAATGCCTGTCTCCTGGCTCCAGGTCCAGGGCTTTTTCTGCTTTTCCATAGTTGTTTCCCTTAGCAGGTGCTCCAGAACATATCAATTAGGCGTATACTTCTCACCACAGTCCACCATGGGAGCGATGTTTGTTTCCTATCTTCTCAGGTGAATAGTAGTTGAAACTGGATAGTGTCCGAAATAAACATTACTCTTAATGTCAATTTACAGCTATGCAGAAGGAGTTTGGGAAAGGAGCTCTTGGCAGGGATTTTGATGCCTCTGGTGAAATTGCCAGCAGTCTCAGTAATGTCTGAATGGCTTGTAGCAAAGGAACAGCTACTGTCCAAGCCATTCCTGAAGTTCTGGGAGCCACTTGTAAAGAGGGGGTCCCCCACAGCTTTACAGAGTTTGTATTACAGAGTAAAATTGGAAACCCTCAACAAACTTTTGGTGGAATGTAAATATCCCTGCTTTGCACGTATTAATAAAAGTACTAAAATCAATCGTGGAATAATTTTCCAAATTATTTTTTGAGATTTTTGGCACTTGGGCAGTGCTTAGCATGTGTGAAGCAGGAAGCCTGGCCTGGCTACTACCCTCTAGGAGATTACACAGGAGCCTTAAGGAAAGCTGTGTTCCCCAGACAGCATCCATTCCCTAGAGCAAGTGCTGCAAGGTCTTGTATGTTGGTCCCTCTGACTTGCTGCCAGGTGACAATGGGAGGACTTTAGGATCCACAGCCAGGGCAGGACTTGGCCTTGGCTGGCACCTATGTGAGCTCATCTTGCTGCCTTCACATGCTCAACAACCTGTGTCACCCACAGAACCTCGTGTTCTCCTTGGCCTTAGGCCTTCCAGACCTGGAGGTTTGCTGAGAGGCCAGAGGATGGAAAAGAGCCTGAGCATTCATGCTGGGGACTCTGTTTAAGGCCACCTCTCTACATACTGGCACTTCCTCCCCTTCAGCTTCTCTTCTCCCTGGGGTGGAAAAGGAGCCTTCTGCATTCACTCATTCATTTGACTTACGTTCATTCATTCACTCTACTTATTCTGTGAGTAACTTTGAGGTACCAGGAATTGTAGATGTCAGGAGTACCATGATGAACCAAACAGATAAACACCCCCTCCCTGTGGGACTCATGTCCTATCAGGTTAAGTCTTTGGTGGAGTATTTAGTGTCTGAATACTAAGTAAGGCAACAGTAAGTTACATGATGCTGAGAGTTAAATGGTGTGGGAGACCTTGGGGCCTTTCAGAGAAAAGAATTGTAATTTTTGGTGGAAGCAGCTAGGTTAGGCCTTACAGAGAAGATGACATTTGAGTAAACACTTGAAGGAAGTGGGAGAGTGAACCCAGCAGGTGTCTGGAGTGAGAACGTTGCATGCAGAGGGGACAGCTGGTGCCAACATCTTGGTAAGAAGTTTGGTGTGGTGGAGTGAGGCGGACAGGAGGGAACAAGGGAGATGAGAGGAGGTCAGAGGTCTTGGGGGAGGCTGAGTCCCTTGGGTCTGGTGGGCCGTTGTCAGGATTTTGGCTTTCCTACCAGGAAGATGAGGAGTCACTGGAGAAGCCTCCTGACTTAACTTCTGTCTTAACAGATTGCTTTGGAGGCTGCATAAGAATACCATTGGGAAGCAAGGGTGAAAGCAGGGAGACCACTTAGAACTTCTTTTTTATTTTTTGAGATGGAGTTTTGCTCTCGTCGCCCAGGCTGGAGTGCAGTGGCATGATCTCAGCTCGCTGCAACCTCTACCTTCTGGGTTCAAGCAATTCTCGTGCCTCAGCCTCCAGAGTAGCTGGGATTACAGGCATGTGCCACCGCGCCTGGGCCACAATTTCTTTAGTACTCCAGGCCCAGGGTAATGGGGACTATGGTCAGGGAGGTGGCAGTGTGAACAGAGAGGTATATCAGAATGGGTGTATTTTGCAGGTGGAGTCAGTGAAATTTCCTGTGAGAGTGGATGTGGAATGAGAGAGAAAGACTGAGGTCAAGGTGATCCCAAGAGTTTTATAGCTGAGCAGCTGCAAGGATAGAACAGCCACCTCTGAGATAGGGAAGACTGCGAATGAACGCGCTGGGGAGCAGAACCAGAGTTTCAGTTTGCACTTGAGTTTTGAGAGACCTCAACACTGTGCAGCTCGACGACCCTGGGCAAGTCACTTCCCCCCTCAGACCCTCCATCACTTCTGCAAGAGGGAGGTGATATCAGTACTACATACTTCAAATCAGTATTACGAGGGTACAGAGTCCTAAGGAGATTAGCGAAAGCATCTGGCACGTAACGGGATTAAGTAAACGGTGCCGTGGCTCTTACTCATCTCAGGAGTCAACCTTTTCCAGGCTCCAAAAGGCGGGGTCGATGTGTGACTGGGCAAATGCCTCTTTTGAAGTCTTAAAGGTCAGCGCTTTTCCAGCTGCCTGCTGGAGACAAAAGGCAGCACAATTTTCTCCATTGTCGCTTTTTGTTTCTTCCTCATCTACCTCAAACAGAGGGCTTGAGGCCAAGTGCCTGACACTGCCGGGACAGTGGACACTCCCTTGCTGCGGGCAGATGTAAAACCCCTCTGCACAAAGAGAAGGCAGCCACCCCTGCCACCCTCCCAGGGTGCTCCTGGAGGGCCCACCTCATGGAAAGCAGGCTGGCTTCGAGGTCACAGACTTGGGTTCCAGGCCTAGCACTAGTTGGTCAGGTAGTTGACAAAGTTACATACTTTCTTGGGCTCGTTTTCCTCCTCTGTCAAACAGAACTAATCCAACACATTCGTGTGGTGGTTGCAGCTGTGCTTCATGCCCTGGGACCTTGGGTTTCAATTCTGACTTTTCATTTTCTACCTGTGTGATTTTGCATACATTACTTAAAACCTCTGTGTCTCACTTTCCACGTTTCAACACGGAGATTATAACAGTATATACCTCATATGGTGGTTGTGAGAATCAAGAGACATAAACACAAATGTATAATATAGAATGGCACATAGTAGGTTCTCAAAGAATACCAGCTATTATTTCTATATAAGGAACACATAAAAATGCTTCTAAATGCTGTAGCACTTTAAATATATGACATGGTTTTATTATGATTGCCTTGAACATATGATGTTCCCAAGCCTGTCCCCCTGATTCTCATATCAGAGAGTCACATGCTTTCTATGTTAGTATACAGGAGCATCTGCATACACCCAAAATATTAAGTGCTTTTTGGAAGTGGAAAGTTGCTTGATGTGTATTAAATAATGCCAGGGAAAAAATTGCAGTTAATTTTTGGCAGAGTGAAAAATACCTCCAAATTTTCTTTTGTACATTGGGTTGTTGTTGTTTTACTGAGTCTTCCTAATGCAAAGCCTACCGTTTCTGGCCTATCTCTGTGGGCTCTGATTGCCATGGAGTTAGGCACCACATCTCCCAGGAACTCAAGAGTGTGTGTGTGAGCTGATGGTTTATAAATGGCATGGGTTCAGACTGAGCATAAAAAACATGTGGGTATGTGTCAAAATGAATTTTTAAAAAGACAAAAGAAATATTTGAGAAGCTCTGAGATTTGCCGTGCTGAGAACACACTTGAGCGGCAGTCAGCATGTACTGTAAAACAGTACTCGCTGGTTGCCAACTATGTGTCTTAAGGCCTGATTAATCCATGCTCCAGACAGATGTACATGGCATGCCCCACACAGAAGGCTGCCAAACACAGCAGCCCCTCTGCTTGTTCAATTTGTTCCTCAACTACTGGGTTCCTAGTTTGTACCAGGCTCTGTGGTTGACCTAGCTCATAGGTGGGCTCATCCTGTGTGTCCGTTCCTGCAGGTACATTTCTTTTCACTCACTCTGGACACTGCTTCCATATCCTGCCAGGACCAATTGTTTACATTGCCTAAACCCTCTAAACATCACTTTCCCCCTAAACAGACTCAGAGTCATCCTACTCATTCCTCAAGGTGGTTAGAAGGATGTGGATGCGTTTTGTAAATAAGTGACAGTCATGGGAAGGTATTGCTGTCCTGACCTTGCATTGGTCTTTCTGTCTTTCTGCATCTAGTTCCCTGGCCTGCGACAGAATAGTCAATAGCTCTCTGTCGTCTAGAGCATAAAGAAGATTAATGAACATCAAGAGGCCAAGGATACTATTTGTTCCTTTTTTCAAACTCCCTATTCAGCTCTATGGGCGTTTGGGCAACATGGCTCACCAGAGACATTTAGAAAGAAGAGGAAACACTTACATGCCACTCAACTTTTCTGTCACACTGATGGGCTTCTGTTGTGATTTATCAGATATGGCACTGGGCACTGGGTCCTGATGCCATCCATACCATTAATTCACTTAGTCTTGGGCAAATCACTTCTCTTCCTTTGAGTTGAATTTTCCTTCTCTGTAAAACAAGAGGTTGTATTAAGAAATCTCTAAGGTTCCTACCAGCTAAAATATCCCATGATTGAATCGTGTATTTCTATCATTTGATTGGCAAACATATAATATTTAGTCAATTTACTCAAAATATTAAGATACATTTGTTATTAACTAAAATAATAAAATCAATTGATGTGCCTTGGTCTCCTGGATCTATGTACCTTGAGCATTTCTGGAAGCTTCTTCAAAGAAGAGCAACCTGAAGATGGATTCTCCATTAGCCACAGGAAAACTCCCAATAGCCTGTGGGTCACCACCACCCTCCTTCAAGAAACAAGAAACAAGAAGGATTTTATGTAATGATAGGGAATGGGAAAGCCGGGGGAAGTTAGTAAGTCCAAGGACTAACCATTTGAAGGAGAAGCTATCGTGAAACACACATTGTATCTTGGATGGCACTCCAAAAGTTCCAGGGTGTTCAAGGAGGTGAAAAGAATCCACAGGACGAAATGCAAGAGGAGAGGAAGACCTTTGCTTTCATTCAGTTCTATGCCCTTATTTTACTAAGGCCCAGAGAGAGAAAAGGATGTGCCCAGGGTAACCTGGTGATGGAGTATGTTCACCTGGAACTCAGGCCTGCCTGTTTCTACTTCATCTCTCCCTTTAGCTGTTTCCCAAGAGAAGGTGGCCTCTTTCCATTTTGAAAGAAGAAGCAAGATCTGAGAAACATTCAGTACGGTGTTACACTGCATTTTATTGTCCTTAGCAAATCCATTTCTCTGGTTAGCTTTTTCCGTCATGAAATGGATGCCAATTGGCCTGTGCCTACGCTTATTTAATTCTTAAAGTCTTGTCAGGGTCATTTCAATAGTCTGGTTTCGTTGTCTGATTAGAGTCTCCAAAAATGTGTACTGTACTCTTTTTATATTTGTTGGGAAGCTACAGCCTGAATACATATCTTCTTAAGTGCCTCTGTTCATATACACACATACACACGTGTGCACATACATACACAGGATGTATGTGTGTGCACATGGTACTTGTGGAAGACGGTGTGAGTCTGTGGATTTCATAGCATAGCAATGGCTGTAAGAATTGCTCATCTTCCCAAAGGCAGGACTCTGGACCCAAGGACCATTTGGTGTGCTCTATAGCTCTGAGAGTTATAGTTTGTGATTTTGTGTTGACTGAGGAATTATTGAAAACTTCTAGTTCTCTAAATGTACATACATGTTTGCTTCCTCAAAGAAAAGAGACCAGACCCAAGCCATTTGATTCTTGATGATTATCCTGTGGGTGGAAATGAGACAAGCAGTGTAGGTCCTCAAAGATGGAGCTCGCAGAGGGTGAGAGCTTTGGGGTTCAGGAGCCTCCAGAGCCCATAGATCTGTCTCTGTGCTCCTACACCACACCAGGACAAAGCGGTGCCACAAGCAAGAGGGCGGGGTCTTCCTTGATTGCCACCTGGACTATGTCCTCACATGCATTTACTCCCTATTCACCATGTGAGAGGCTTTGTGTTAGCTTCTGGGGCACCAAGATAATAAATGGCTTTCACTATTGCACAGTTCATGTGTAACAGGGACAACAAGCACATTTGTATAATCCAAACAATGTGAGACCCCGTCTCTGCTGAAAATACAAAAATCAGCTGAGTATGGTGGCACGTGCCTGTAATCCCAGCTGCTCAGAAGGCTGAGACAGGAGAATCACTTGAATCTGGGAGGCAGAGGTTGCAGTGAAGGAGATCGCACCACTGGACTCTAGCCTGGGCGACAAGAGAGAAACTGTCTCAAAAAAAAAAAAGTATAATCCAGTATGATCAATGTCCTCCTGGAATATAGCTATATAAAAGTACCTTGGGAAGACAGGAAGGAGAAAATAATTCTTCCTTGGAGGATTTTTTCTCCAACACTGGCATAGTGTCCACTAAATTGAGGTAAAATGTCCTTTGATTGCCTTCTATGTGCTTACCGCTGTGCTGTGTTATGAGCTGAGAAGAAGTGATAGAAAGAACTCATTTTGAGGAGGAAATGGATATCCAGGAAACAGAGCGCAAGTTTCCCAATTCCCTCTCATTTATCCATCCAACATTCACTAGGCACAAACACTGTTTCACAGGACAGCTGGACTCTGAGCATATGAAGATAAATGAGAGAGGTCCCTGCCCAATTCTGCTCAGAGGACCCATCCTCAGGCCAGCTGCAGGTGTCTACATGGCTCTGTTCTCAGCCAGCACCATAGTTGTTCAGAGAACCCACCTGCACTGAGCACACCCCACTGCAGAGCCTTGCCTTGGGTGGCACATTCTCTCTGGTTCACTTTGATGGCAGATTTGTCCATGGGTCTGGTTCTGGTGGCCCAGATGCAATGAGTCCTGTTGTCATTGTTCCTGGCTTGTGACCTCATTCACTTCTCACTCTCCCTCTGCTTCAAATACTAAGTTTGGGCACCCAGTGTCATACACATTTTGCCTCTCAGAGCCAGCTGTTTATATGGCTTCCTTGTGCTTTGTGGTAAGTGCTTTATTAGAGCCAGAAGAAGCTCTCTAATAACAGGTCCGCCTGTGGCTGGAACGGTGAAGAACTTTCCCTTCCCTTCCATCTGCAGCCAATTAGGTGTGGCTATGGAGGGCTCCGTGTTGTAAGCCTGGCTGGAGATGGGGGTGGGGTACACAGGAAGGTGTACCGTGCTCTATGTGGGGTCTCCTGGAGCACAAGTGGCTTCCTAGAAGTGCCAGCAGAATGCAATTTATTAAAAGTCAAATTGTGAAAGTTGAATGGGTGCTAGGGAATGTCCTGTCATATAGGGCCCTATAATAACAAAGTAATACTTTTACATTATGTGACTCTAGAGGTCTAAGATTGGGTTTCTCTCAACCTAGTGCGCAAACCAAAGTGATCTCTTGGTTACAAAGGGAAAAACAGCAGGCTTTTCATTACTCACGTTTCAATTTATCTCCTGGAGATCTTGGGGAGGGGCAGTGGTTTACTTGCTTACTCTTGTTCCAAACTGCAGCCTGTGGTCCAGCGAGAGTAGCAAGAGACAGCGTAAGGCCTCCCTTTTCCACCAGAACACTTAATTAGAACACCCTAGCCTCCTCTAAGTGGAGTTTTGAGTTAATGAGGACGGGACAAGCTCTGCTTTTCCAGTGGGGCGGGCCCAGGAGCCCACCAGTAGGGAGTGATGAAAGAACTCAGATGCTTTCCTGGGCTCTGTAGGCTCAGTGTCAAGTGTAATGATTCAAAACAAATCCTACGCAAGCCAGATGGTCCAATGCACTAACAGGACCTTCACAATAGTAAAATAGCCCCATATATTTTAATAGTACTTTATAACTTATAAGGATTTTTCATATATTATCTCATTTGAGCCATGGAAATCCCAGAAATTAAACATTATTCTCATTTTACAGACAAAGAAACTAAATCCAGGAAAGTTCAAATAATTTTCCAATGGTTGTATACTCCCTCAGTGATTAGCCATGACTTAGCCTGAAGTCATCAGACTCATTAAGCTCTTTTGCTCCACACTGGATGCATACCTGACCCAAATAGAAACAACTTTTCCATTGTTAGCTTTTGGGGATTCTATTAGGTTGGTGCAAAAATAATTGCAGTTTTTGCCATTACTTGTTTTTTCATTTATTTTTTATTTTAAGTTCTAGGGCACATGTATAGAATGTACAGGTTTGTTACATACTTAAATGTGTGCCGTGGTGGTTTGATGCCCCTATCATCCTGTCACTTAGGGATTAAGCCAAGCATGCATTAGCTATTTTTCCTAATGCTCTCCCTCCCCGCCAACTCACTCCCCGACTAGCCCCAGTGTGTGTTGTTCCCCTCCCCCATATCCATGTGTGCTTATTGTTCACCTCCCATTTATAAGTGAGATCGTGCAATGTCTTTTTTTCTGTTCCTGCATTAGTTTGCTGAGGATGATGGCTTCCAGCTCCATCCATGTCCCTGCAAAGAACATGATTGCATTCTTTTTTATGGCTGCATAGTATTCCATGGTGTATATGTACCACATTTTCTTTATCCAGGTTATTATTGATGGGCATTTGGGTTGATTCCATGACTTTCCTATTGTGAATAGCATTGTAGTGAACAAATGCATGCATGTATCTTTGTAATAGAATGATTTATATTCCTTTAGGCATATACCCAGTAAAGGGATTGCTGGGTCAAATGGTATTTTTGGTTCTAGATCTTTGAGGAATCACCACACCATAAATTAGTTCCACAATGGTTGAACTAATTTATATGCCCACCAACTAATTTATATTCCCAGTTCTCTGCAACCTCACCAGCATCTGTCATTTCTTCACTTTTTAATCATTACTATTCTGACTGGTGTGAGATGTTATCTCATTGTGGTTTTGATTTCCATTGTCCTAATGATCAGTGATGTTGACCTTTTTTCATGTGTTTGCTGGCTGTATGAATGTCCTCTTTTGAGAAGTGTCTGTTCATGTTCTTTGCCCACTTTTTAATGGGGTTGTTTTGTTTTTAATGGGGTTATTTGGTTTCTTTCTTGTTTATTTTTAATTTGCTGAGAATTTTTAATCTCAAGTAGATATTAGATTTTGTCAAATGCTTTTTCCGTATCTACTGAGATAATCGTGTGACATTTGTCTGTCCTGTTTTAGGTTGATTTTCAGACCTGAAAGTGATTTTGCGCTACTGGGATAAATCTTTGAGAAGTCTGGGATAAATCTTTGAGAAATCTGGGATACTTTGTCTTGGTGTATAATTCATTGTATATGTTGCTGGATTTAATTTGATAATATTGTGGTAGTAATTACTATGTCTGTGTTTATGAAGTCTATGGGTCTATAACTTCCTTTTGTTGTGATGTCTTTGTTTGACTTTGATATTAAGGTAATACTGGTCTCATAGAATGAGTTGGGAGGTGTTCCCTTCCTTTACTTCCTAAACAACTTTGTAAAAGACGGGCAATACTTCTTTAAATATCAGATAGAATTCACCAGTGAAGCTATCTGGGCCTGGCTTTATCTTTGTGGGGAAGATTTTTAATTACTAATTTACTTTATGTATTTGTTATATGCCTACTGAAATTTTCTGTTTCTTCCTGGCTCAAATGTATTAATTGTGACTTTTTTGGAAATGTGCTCATTTCATATAAGTTGTCTAAGTTATGAGCATAAAGTTATTAATATTCCCTTAAAATCATTTTAGTTTTTGATTTTGGTAATTTGTGTCTTATTTTCTTCCTTTTAAATCCATTCACTTTATTTTTAAATTTTTTCTTTATTACTTCTCCTAAAACAAAAACCAAAATGAGATATATGTGCAGAACGTGCAGGTTTGTTACATAGGTGTACATGTGCAATGGTAGTTTGATTCACCTATTAACTCTATCCTCTAAGTTCCCTCCCTTAGGCCCCAACCCCGCAACAGACTCTGGAGTGTGTTTGTTCCCCTCTCTCTTCCATGTATTCTCGAATGTTCAACTCCCCACATATGAGTAACAACGTGCAGTGTTTGGTTTTCTGTTCCTGTGTTAGTTTGCTGAGGATAATGACTTCCAGCTTCACCCATGTCCCTGCAAAAAACATGATTTCATTCCTTTTTATGGCTGCATAGTATTCCATGGTGTATACATACCACATTTTCTTTATCCAGTCTATCCTTGGTAGGCATTTGGGTTGATTACATGTCTTTGCTATAGTAAACAGTGCTGTAATAAACATACGTGTGCATGTGTTTTTATAGTAGAATGATTTATAATCCTTTGGGTATATGCCCAGTAATGGGATTGCTAGGTCAAATGGTATTTCTGGTTTTAAGATCCTGGAGGAATCACCATACTCATCTTCTGCAATGGTTGAACTAACTTACATTCCCACCAACAGTGTAAAAGCATTCCTATTTCTCCACAGCCTCACCAACATCTATTGTTTTCCAGCTTTTTAGTAACTACCATTCTGACTGGCATGAGTTGGTATCTCATTGTGGTTTTGATTTGCATTTCTCTGATGATCAGTGATGTCGAGCTTTCTTTCATATGTTTGTTAGCCACGTAAATGTCTTCTTTTGAGAAGTGTCTGTTCATATCCTTTGCCAGCTTTTTGATGGGGTTGTTTGTCTTTTTCTTGAAAGTATATTTGAGTTCCTTGTAAATTCTGTATATTAGACCATTGACAGATGGGTAGATTGCAAAAATTGTCTCCCATTCTGTAGGTTGCCTATTCAATCTGATGTTTCTTTTGCTGTGCAGAAGCTCTTCAGTTTAATTTGATCCTATTTGTCAATTTTGGCTTTTGTTGCCATTGCTTTTGGTGTTTTTGTCATGAAGTCTTTGCCTATGACTATGTCCTGAACAGTATTGCCTAGGTTTTCTTCTATGGTTTTTATGGTTTTGGGTTGTACATTTAAGTCTTCAATCCATCTTGAGCTAATTTTTGTATAAGATGTAAGGAAGAAGTCCAGTTTCGGTTTTCTGCATATGGCTAGCCAGTTTTCCCAGCACCATTTACTGAATAGGACATCCTTTCCCCCATCGTTTGTTTTCATCAGGTTTGCCGAGGGTCAGATTGTCTTTTCTTTTTTTTCTTCTTTTGCCTCAACAGAGTATTCTTTATTGTATCCAAAAGAGCACAACGAAAACATTCCCGACAATACATAAACCTATATATGAAATATAGAATATCTGTAATATTTTTTACTTTATATGGCAGCATGCCAATATATGCAAGAGAACATATTGATGGGGCAAGGGGAAAACTGATTTGGGCAATGACTTAATTAGTCAGGCATTAACATTCAGAGACCAGATAAAGAGAAATTTTAGTCAGAAAAGCAATATGAGAAGAGTTCTTGTGAAGCTGGGATTTACATACTTCATTCTCCATTCCTGGTCATTTCATCCACAGCTTGACTGTTGTCAATCATGGTTCTTTGCCTTTGGAGTGGTACTATAAAGGTACAGAGAATTACCCATTGCAGTACCAAAATTTCACCAGGAAAAAACATAATAGAAATGACAAGGCTTTAAAAAAACCATGCCGGATTTAAGTATTTACCCTAATAATTTTTAAGAAAGCTTACCATAAATACTTCCAAAAACAACAGGCTTTACAAAATATTATAAAGCATCCTGTGTATAGAAGTAAGTATCTACTTAGGCCATTTGTCAAACTGTTTAGTAATTAGTTTCTTGTGTACCCTTTCATCTCAAAAAGATCAATTATCATCTGACTTCCTCTCTAGCTAATGATCTGTTGTTAGCCTACTTTTAACAATAAGAAGAAACTGGTATATGTTTTAAGTCAGCCAATTCTCCTTAAATCTCATAGCTTCTGTTTCAACATCATGTCATTGGGCACTTAGAGAAGCAATCTCTCATTTTATGAAAAATAAAATCAGTTCCAGGGCTCAGAAAGTAAAAAAGGGAAATTCTTTCCCAATCTCCCCCTCTCCTGTTGCCCGACTTTTTTTTGGTTTACAAAATTTAATTTAATTTAATGTGTGGTGTTATTTCTGATAACTCCATTCTGCTCCATTGTCTATATGTCTGTTTTGCTACCAGTACCATGCTGTTTTGGTTACTGTAGTCTTGAAATCAGGTAGCATGATGCCTCTAGCTTTGTTCTTTTGCTTAGGATTGTCTTTGAGATACAGGATCTTCTTTAACTCTATATAAAATTTAAAATAGATTTTTCTAATTCTGTGAAGCATGTCAGTGGTAGTTTGATGGGGATAGCATTGAACCTATAAATTACTTTGGGCAGTATGGTCATTTTCACAATATTGATTGTTCCTATCCATGAGGATGGAATGTTTTTTCCATTTGTTTGTGTCCTATTTTATTTCCTTGAGCAGTGGTTTGTAGTTCTCCTTGAAGAGGTCCTTCATACCCCTTGTTAGCTGTATTGCTATGTATTTTATTCTGTTTGTAGCAATTGTGAATGGGAGTTCACTCATTACTTGGCTCTCTGTTTGTGTGTTATTGGTGTATAGGAATGCATGTGACTTTTGCACCTTGATTTTGTATCCTGAGACTTTGCTGAAGTATCCTGAGACTTTTGTTTCTTTAAGTTGCTTATCAGCTTAAGGAGATTTGGGGCTGAGATGATGGAGTTTTCTGAATATACAATCATGTCATCTTCAAGCAGAGTCAATTTGACTTCCTCTCTTCCTATTTGAATACCCTTTATTTCTTTCTCTTGTCTGATTGCCCTGGCCAGAACTTCCAATACTATGTTGAATAGGAGTGGTGAGAGACAGCAGACTTGCCTCGTGCCAGTTTTCAAAGGGAATGCTTCCAGCTTTTGCCCATTCAATATGATATTGGCTGTGTGTTTGTCATAAATGGCTCTTATTATTTTGAGATATCTTCCATCAATAACTAGTTTACCGAGAGTTTTTAGCATGAAGGGTGTTGAATTTTATCGAGGGCCTTTTCTGCATCTATTGAGATAATCATGTGGCTTTTGTCATTGGTTCTGTTTATGTGATGGATTACATTTATTGATTTGTGTATGCTGAACCAGCCTTGTATCCCAGGGGATGAAGCCGACTTGATCTTGGTGGATAAGCTTTTTGCTGTGATGCTGGAATCGATTTGCCAGTATTTTATTGAGGAGTTTTGCATCAGTTTTCATCAGGGATATTGGCCTGAAATTTTCTTTCTTTGTTATGTCTCTGCCAAATTCTGGTATTAGGATGATGCTAGCTTCATAAAATGAGTTAGGGAGGAGTCCCTCTTTTTCTGTTGATTGAAACAGTTTCCAAAGGAATGGTACCAGCTCTTTTTGTACCTCTGGTAGAATTTGGCTGTGAATTCGTCTAGTTCTGGGCTTTTTTGGCTCGTAAGCTGTTTATTACTGCCTCAATTTCAGAACTTGATATTGGTCTATTCAGGGATTCGACTGCTTCCTGGTTTAGTCTTGGGCAGGGTGTATGTGTCCAGGAATTTAACCCTTTCTTCTAGATTTTCTAGTTCATTTGCAGAGAGGTGTTTATAGTATTCTCCAATGGTAGTTTGTATTTCTATGGGATCAGTGATGCTATCTCCTTTTTCATTTTTATTGTGTCTATTTGATTCTTCTCTCTTTTCTTCTTTATTATTCTGGCTAGCAGTCCATCTGTTTCGTTAATCTTTTCAAAAAACTAGCTCCTGGATTCATTGATTTTTTGAAACTGTTTTTGTGTCTCTGTCTCTGTCAGTTCTGCCCCATCTTAGATATTTCTTGTCTTCTCTAGCTTTTGAGTTTGTTTGCTCTTGCTTATCTAGTTCTTTTTTTTTTTTTTTTTTTTTTAGATGGAATCTCACTCTGTCACCAGGCTGGAGTGCAGTGGTGCAATCTCGGCTCACTGCTACCTCCCCCTCCTGGGTTCAAGTGATTCTCCTACCTCAGCCTCCCAAGTAGCTGGGACTACAGGCGGGCACCACCAGGCCCAGCTAATTTTTGTATTTTTAGTAGAGAACGGGTGTCACCATGTTGGCCAGGATGATCTTGAACTCTTGACCTTGTGATCCGCTTGCCTCAGCCTTCTCTAGTTCTTTTAATTGTGGTGTTAGAGTGTCAATTTTAGATCTTTCCTGCTTTCTTCTGTGGAATTTAGTGCTATAAATTTCCCTTTAAGGGGGAACATCACACACTGGGGTCTGTTGGGGGAGCAGAGGGCTAGGGGAGGGATAGCCAGGGCTGGGGAGCTTGGGGAGGGATAACATTGGAAGAAATACCTAATGTAGATGACAGGGGGATGGAGACAACAAACCACCATGGCATGTGTATACCTATGTAACAATCCCGTAAGATTTGCACATGTACCCCAGAACTTAAGGTATTATATATATATATATATATATATATATATATATATATATATGGAAAATAAAGCAGGAATACTAATAAAAAAAAAAAAGAAAATTTGACAACGAAGCCCAACCCCCCCTCATCTGCATGCGAGGAAGTGTCTGTCAAGACTCCAGCCTTGCTTGACTTTCTCTACACAATCCTCACAGGCAATGTGGGGTGTGGTCAGGAAGGTAGACTGCTTGTGGGGTCTCTGCTCCTCACTTTAGTAAACATCCCAGGCTTGGAAAGTTTGCTAGATCTTTGGGGCCTTCAGTTTCCTACTCTGTAAAGTGGGAACAATGAGGGTGTCTATCTCATTATTACAGGGATTGCATGTTTTAATTAATGTAAAGCACTTAGTCCTGTGCTTGGAACAAACACATTCTACTGAACATTCAGTAGAGGCTGGCTGCTGTCCTTGTAGCAAAGCAAACTCTTTCCTCCAACAAACCTCCTTCCTCCCCAGTCTGTATCTTGTTCATTCTTTTCCCTCAGGAGAACAAGTTCTTACCTCACTTTCTTCCTCCTGAAATGTTTCTTCAAGGTCTTGTTCAAATGTCACTATATCCATGAAGGCTCTCTTGAACTTTTTGGAGAATTAATTGCTCCTATTCCCTCTTGGCCTTTTCCTTGTGTCTCTCTCAAGAACATGTTTTATTCTGTTTTATCCACCAAGGATGTATGCATATGCCTCCTTCACTTGTCCCCCAACCACCCATGCACCACCCTAAGTTCCACTAGGCTGTGAGCTTGAAGAGGGCAGAGAGCAGAGCACCATTACTTTCTGAATAATGCAATCAGTTCAATAAACATTTGATGAATGAGCAAATGAATGAATAAATGCATGAGTGGAAGGTTACCCCCCAAAAAATAAATAAATAAAAATAAATTTCCCTCTAAGCACTGCTTTAGCTGTGTCCCAGATATTCTGGTACATTGTGTCTTTGTTCTCATTAATTTTAAAGTACTTCTGGATTTCCGCCTTAAGTTTTTTATTTACCCAGTAGTCATTCAGGTGCAGGTTATTCAGTTTCCATGTGGTTGTGCAGTTTTGAGTTTCTAATCCTGAGTTCTAATTTGATTGCACTGTGGTCTGAGAGACTGTTTGTTATGATTTCTGTTCTTTTCCATTTGTTGAGGAGTGTTTTATTTCCAATTATGTGGTCAATTTTAGAATAAACGTAATGTGGTGCTGGAAAGAATGTGTATTCTGTTGATTTGGGGTAGAGAGTTCTGTAGATGTCTATTAGGTCCACTTGGTCCAGAGCTGAGTTCATGTTCTGAATATCCTTGTGAATTTTCTGTCTCACTGATCTGTGTAATACAGTGGGGGTGTTAAACTCTGCCACTATTGCTATGTGGGAATCTAAGTCTCTTTGTAGGTCTCTAAGAACTTGTTTTATGAGTATGGGTGCTCCTGTATTGGGTGCATATATATTTAGGATAGTTAGTTCTTCTTATTTCATTGATCCCTTTACCATTATATAATGCCCTTCTTTGTCTTATTTGATCTTTGTTTGTTTAAAGTCTGTTTTATCAGAGACTAGGATTGCAACCCCTGCTTTTCTTTCTTCTTTCCATTTTCTTAGTAAATATTCCTCCATCCCTTTATTTTGAGCCTATGTGTGTCTTTGCATGTGAGATGGGTCTCCTGAATACAGCACACTGATGGGCCTTGACTCTATCCCATTTGCCTGTCTGTGCCTTTTAATTGGGGCATTTAGCTCATTTTCATTTTTAAGGTTAATATTGTTATGTGTGAATTTGATTCTGTCATTATGATGTCAGCTGGTTATTTTCCCCATTAGTTGATGTAGTTTCTTCATAGTGTCAATGGTCTTTACAGTTTGGTATGTTTTTGCAGTGGCTGGTACTGGTTTTTCCTTTCCATACATAGTGCTTCCTTCAAGAGCTCTTGAAAGGCAGGCCTGGTGGTGACAAAATCTCTCAGCATTTGCTTGTCTGTAACGGATTTTATTTCTCCTTTGCTTATGAAGCTTAGTTTGGCTGGATGTGAAATTCTGGGCTGAAAATTCTTTTCTTTAAGAATGTTTAAATGTTATCGGCCCCCACTCTCTTCTGGCTTGGTAGGGTTTCTTCTGAGAGATCTGCTATTAGTCTGATGGACTTCCCTTTGTGCATAACCTGACCTTTCTCTCTGGCTGCCCTTAACATTTTTTCCTTCATTTCACCTTTGGAGAATCTGACAATTATGTGTCTTGGGATTGCTCTTCTCGAAGTATATCTTTGTGGTATTCTCTGTATTTCCTGAATTTGAATGTCAGCCTGTCTTGCTAGGTTGGGGAAGTTCTCCTGGATAATATCCTGGAGTTTTTTCAAACTTGGTTCCATTCTCCCTGTCACTTTTGGGTGCACAAATCAAACGTGGGTTTGGTCTTTTCACATAGTCCCATATTTCTTGGAGGCTTTGTTTGTTTCTTTTCACTCTTTTTCTCTAATCTTGTCTTCTTGCTTTATTTCATTGAGTTGATTTTCAATCTCTGATATCCTTTCTTCTGCTTGATCAATTCAGCTATTGACACTTGTATATGCTTCACAAAGTTCCTGTGCTGTGTTTTTCAGCTCCATCGGGTCATTTATGTTCTTCTCTAGGCTGGTTATTCTAGTAAGCAATTAGCCTAACCTTTTTCAAGGTTCTTAGCTTCCTTGCATTGAGTTAGAACATGCTTCTTTAGCTCAGAGGCATTTCTTATTGCCCACCTTCTGAAGCCTACTTCTATCAATTTGTCAAACTCATTCTCCATCCAATTTTGTTCCCTTGCTGATGAGGAGCTGTGATTCTTGAAGGAGAAGAGGTGTTCTGGTTTTGGGATTTTCAGTCTTTCTGAGCTGGCTTTTCCTCATCTTCATGGATTTATCTACCTTTGATCTTTGATGTTGGTGACCTTCAGATGGGGTCTTTGTGTGGATGTCCTTTTGTTGATGTTGATGCTTTTCCTTTCTGTTTGTTAGTTTTCCTTCTAAGAATCAGGTCCCTCTGCTGTAAGTCTGCTGAAGTTGCTGGAGGTCCACTCCAGACCCTGTTTGCCTCACCAGTGGAGGCTGCAGAATATCGAAGACTGTTGCCTGTTCCTTCTTCTGGAAGCTTCATCCCAGAGGGACACCCACCAGATGCCAGCCACAGCTCTCTTGTATCCGGTGTCTGTCAACCCCTGCTGTGGGAGTTGTCTCCCCATCAGGAAGCACAGGGGTTCGGGACCCACTTGAGGAGCCAGTCTGTCACTTAGCAGAGCTCTAATGCTGTGCTGGGAGATCTGCTGCTCTTTTCAGAGTTGGCAGGCAGGAATGTTTAAGTCTGCTAAAGAGGAATCTAGAGCGACAGTCTGGCTACAGTAGCTTTGTTGAGCTGTGGAGGGCTCCACACAGGTTGAACTTCCTGGGTGCTTTGCTTACACCATGAGAGGAAACCGCCTATTCAAATCTCAGTAATGGCAGATGTCCCTTCCCCCCTCCAAGCTCATGTGTCACACATCAACTTCAGACTGCTGTGCTGGCAGTGAGAATTTCAAGCCATTGGATCTTAGCTTGCTGGGCTCTGTGAGGATGGGATCCTCTGAGACAGATCACCTGGCTCCCTGGCTTCAGCCCCCTTTCCAAGGGAGGGAAGGGTTCTGTCTTGCTGGCATTCCAGGCACCACTGGGGTATGAAAGAAAAAATTCCTGCAGCTATGTTGGTGTCTGTCCAAATGCCCAGGGCCCTGGTGGTGTAGGCACCCAGGGGAATCTTCTAGTCTGCAGATTGCAAAGACCATGGGAAAAGCATAGTATCTGGGCCGGAGTGAACCATTACTCACAGCACAGTCCCTCATGGCTTCCCTTGGCTAGAGGAGGAAGTTCCCAACCCTTTGTGCATCCTGGGTGAGACAATCGATGCCCCACCCTGCTTTGGCTCACCCTCCGTGGGCTGCACCCACTGTCTAACCAACACAAATGAGATAAGCCTGGTACCTCAGTTGGAAATGCAGAAATCACCTGCCTTCTTCATTGATCTCACTGGGAGCTGCAGACCAGAGCTATTTCTACTCAGCCATCTTGCCAGCCACCTCATGGTGGATAGGTTTTTTGATGTGCTGCTTTGCCAGTATTTTATCGAGGATTTTCACATTGATGTTCATCAGGAATATTGGCCTAAAGTTTTCTTTTTTTGTTGTGTCTCTTCCTGGTTCTAGTACCAGGGTGATGCTGGCTTCATAAAATGCGTTAGGGAGGAGGTTTTCCTTTTCAATTGTTTAGAATAGTTTCAGAAGGAATGGTAGCAGCTCCTCTTTGTATTTCTGGTAGAATTCAGTTGTGAATCTGTCTGTTTCTAGACTTTTTTTTGGTTGGTAGGCTATTAATTACTGCCTTAATTTCAGAGCTTCTTATTGGTCTATTCAGGGATTCAACTTCTTTTTTTAGTGGTAGGTGTATACATCCAGGAATTTCTTAATTTCTTCTAGATTTTCCAGTTTATTTGTGTAGATGTGTTTTTACTATTCTCTGATGTTAGTTTGTATTTCTGTGGGGTCAGTTGTGATATCTTCTTTATTATTTTTTATTGCTTGTATTTGATTCTTCTCTCTTCTTCTTTATTAGTCTAGCTAGCAGTCTGTTTTGTTAATGTTTTCAAAAAAACAGCTTCTGGATTTATTGATTTTTTGGGGGAGTTTTTTTGTGTCTCTGTTTCCTTCAGTTATTCTCTGATCTTAGTTATTTCTTGTCTTCTGCTAGCTTTTGGATTAGTTTGCTCTTGCCTCTCTCGCTGTTTTAATTGTGATGTTAGGATGTCAATTTGAGATGTTTCTAGCTTTCTGATGTGGGCATTTGGTGCTATAAGTTTCCCTCTTAGCACTGCTTTAGCTGTGTCCCAGAGATTCTGATACATTGTCTCTTTGTTCTCATTGGTTTTAAATAACTTCTTGATTTCTTCCTTAATTTCATTATTTTCCCAGAAGTCATTCAGGAGCAGGTTGTTTAATTTCAATGAAATTGGGTGGTTTTGAGTGAGTTTCTTAATCCTGAGTTCTAATTTGATTGCACTGTGGTCTGAGAGAGTGTTGGTTATGATTTCAATTCTTTTGCATTTGCTGAGGAGTGTTTTACTTCCAATTATGTAGTTGATTTTAGACTAAGTGCCACATGGCACTGAGATGAATATATATTCTGTTGATTTGTGGTAGAGAGTTCTGTAGATGTCTACTAGGTCCACTTGATCCAGAGCTGAGTTTAAGTCCTGAATATCCTTGTTAATTTTCTGTCTCATTGATCTGTCTAATACTGACAGTGGGGTGTTAAAGTCTCCCACTATTACTGTGTGGGAGTCTAAGTCTCTTTATAGGTCTCTAAGAACTTGTTTTATGAATCTGGGTGCTCTTGTACTGGGTGCATGCATTCAGAATAGTTAACTCTTCTTGTTGAGTAGTTCCTTTTACCATTATGTCATGCCCTTCTTTGTCTTTTTTGATCTTTGTTGGTTTAAAGTCTGTTTTGTCAGAGACTAGGATTCAACCCCTGCTTTTATTTTGCTTTTCATTTGCTTAGTAAATTTTCCTTCATCCCTTTATTTTGAGCCTGTGTGTGTCTTTGCATGTAAGATGGGTCTCCTGAATGCAGAGCACTGATGGGTCTTGACGTCTTATCTAATTTGCCAGTCTCTGTCTTTTAATTGGGGCATTTAGTCCATTTATATTTAAGGTTAGTATTGTTGTGTGTGAATTTGTTCCTGTCATCATGATGCCATTTGGTTATTTTGTACACTAGTTGATGCAGTTTCTTCATAGTGTCATTGGTCTTTATAATGTGATGTGTTTTTGCAGTGGCTGGTACCAGTTTTTTCTTTCCATATTTAGTGCTTCTTTCAGGAGCTCTTGCAGGGCAGGCCTGATGGTGACGAAATCCCTCAGCATTTGCTTGTCTGTAAAGGATTTTATTTCTCCTTTGCTGATGCAGCTTAGTTTGGCTGGATATGAAATTCTGGGTTAAAAATTCTTTTCTTTAAGAATGTTGAATATTGGCTTCCCACTCTCTTCCAGCTTGTAGAGTTTCTGCTGAGAGGTCCGTTAGTCTAATGGGCTTCCCTTTGTAGGTGACCTGTTCTTTCTCTTTGGCTGCCCTTAAGAGTTGGTTTTTTTTTTTTTTTCATTTTGACCTTGGAGAATCTGATAATTATATGTTGTGGGGTTGATCTTCTCGTGAATTTTCTCAATGGCGTTCTCTGTATTTTCTGAATTTGAATGTGGGCCTGTTTGCTAGGATGGGAAGTTCTCCTGGATAATATCCTGGAGTGTGTTTTCCAGCTTGTTTCTAATCTCCTGATCTCCTTCTGGTACTCCATCAATCGTAGGTTCAATCTTTTTAGTCCAATATTTCTTGGAGGTTTTGTTCATTCCTTTTCATTCTTTTTTCTCTATTCTTGTCTGCATATCTTATTTCAGTAAGATGGTCTTCAAACTCTGATATCCTTTCTTCTGCTTGGTCGATTTGGCTGTTAATACTTGTGTATGCTTCATAAAGTTCTTGTACTGTGTTTTTCAGCTCTGTCGGGTTGTTTATGTTCCTCTCTAAACTGGTTATTCTAGTTAGCAATTTCTCTAACCTTTTATCAAGGTTCTTAGCTTCTTTACATTGGGTTAGAACATGTTCCTTTAGTTCATCATAGATTTTATTACCCATCTTATGAAGCCTACTTCTGTCAATTCATCCATCTGATCCAGTTCTGCAGCCTTGATGAAGAGTAATTGCAGTCATTTGGAGAAGAGGCACTCAGGCCCGTTGGGTTTTCAGCATTTTTTTGCCAATTTTTTTCTCATCTTTGTGACTTTGTCTAGTTTTGGTCTTTGAAGCTGCTGATCCTTGGATGCAGTTTTTGTGTGGGACTTTTTGTTGTTGTTGTTGATGTTGTCACTTTCTGCTTCCCCCGCCCCCTCCAGTAGTCAGGTCCCTCTTCTGTAGGCCTGCTGCAGTTTGCTGGGAGTTCGCTTCAGGCCCTATTCATCTGATTTGCTCCCCACGTCTGGAGATGTCATTCAAGGAGTCTGGAGTAGAGCAAAGATGGGTGCCTGCTCCTTTTTCTGGGACCTCTGACCTCAAGGAGCACCAACCTGATGCCAGCAGGATTGCTCCTGTATAGGGTGTCTGAACACCTCTGTTGGAGGGTCTCATTCAGTTGGGTGGCACGGGGAGCAGGACCCGTTTAATGAAGCACTTTGTCCCTTGGTGGAGGGTGTGTTTTGCTGGGGGGAAACCCACTCATCTGGGCTGCTCAGATTCCTCTGAACTGAGAAGTGAGGCTAAGTCTGCTGGTCCAAAGAGATTGTGGCCACCCCTTCCCCTAGGGGCTCAGGCCCAGGGAGATCTGAATTCTGTCGCTGAGCCTCTGGCAGGAGTTCGGAGCTCCTTCAGGGAAGTCCTGTCCACTGAGGGAGGATGGGTCAGGGTTAGACCTGACAAGGCACCTGGCTGCAGACTGCCATATCCTGTGTGTTGGGCTGTGGGGACAAATCTTGGGACCAATTTGTCCAGCCTCCCTGGCTCCAGCAGGGGAAAAACACAGCCTCGAATTATAGAAATGTGTGCCGCCCTTACCCTGCCCCAGGAGCTTAGAATGTTAGGCAGTTGTGAGTCTTAATGCTGGTTGCTGCCACTCCCCCAAGGAGCTCAAACGGCTTAGCAAGCAGCCACAGTTGGTGCTTGTCGCCCCTTTCCCCAGGAGTTTGGTAGGCTTAGGAAGATTGCAGCTGAGAGCCCATAGGAATCTGCATGCTCCAGGGTTGAGGTGTTAGGCCCTGGTGGCGTGCTTTGCAAGTGGGCTCTTCTGATCTGTGGGTTGCTCAGGTCTGTTAAAAAAAAAAAAAAAAAAAAGGTAGTTTCCCCAGCAGCTGGGTAGCGCACTCACTCACCGCCTGCCTTGGCTGCAGAGAGAATGTGGCTGTCAGGTCAGCTGCCACACCACACTGCTCTTCCTTCTATCAGTGGGTCACGCCAGCCTTCTAGTCTTTTTTTTTTCTTTTTTGAGATGGACTCTCACTCTGTCACCAGGCTGGAGTGTAGTGAAGCAATCTCAGCTCATTGCAACCTCCGCCTGCCAGGTTCCAGCGATTCTCCTGCCTCAGCCTCCCAAGTAGCTGGGATTACAGGCATGCGCCACCACACCCAGCTAATTTTTGTAGTTTTAGCACAAAACTACATGTTTTGCACTAGAGATGGGGTTTCACCATATCTGTCAGGCTGGTCTTGAACTCCTGACCTCAGGTGATCAACCTGCTTCTGTCTCCCAAAATGCTAGAATTAAGATGTGAGCCACTGCTCCTGGCCTCTAGTCAGTTTTGATGAGAGAATCTGGATACCTTGGTTGCTGATGAAGGATCCACATGCTTATTATGGTCTTTTTTTTCATGGAGCCTCCAAATGGTGCTACTTCTAGTTGGCCACTGTGGCCCCAGCGCCATTACTTTTAAAAATTAAATTAAGACCAGGCACAGTGGCTCACGCCTGTAATCCCAGCACTTTGGGAGGCCGAGGTGGGTAGATCACAAGATCAGGAATTCAAGACCAGCCTGGCCAAGATGATGAAACCCCATCTCTATTAAAAATACAAAAATTAGCCAAGCGTGGTGGCAGGTTCCTGCAATCTCAGCAATTTGGGAGGCTGATGCAGAGAATTGCTTGAACCAGGCAGGTGGAGGTCACAGTGAGCAGAGAACGTGCCACTGCACTCCAGCCTGAGACCACAGAGGGAGACACCATCTCAAAAAAAAATTAATTAATTAATTAAAATAAATTAAATTAAATGTAATGGCAAAAACCGCAATGACTTTTGCTCTAACCTAATATGTGCCAGTTCTTCTCTTCAATAGCACAGATAAACAGTAACTGATTGAAATCTCAGCTCATTGTTTTGAAAGAGTTGAGGAGGAAAAGCAAATGAAATTTTCAACGTGTGAAAAAGTTGCCAAGGAATGGAAAAGTTTTGGATAATGTCAGCAATTAATGTCTCTTGGATGACTATGCCAGTGCCTTGTCCAGATACAAGGGGGAGAGATAAGATGGGGTTGCATGTTCCCATCTAATCTAGAAAGACTGTGAGTCTCTTCTTAGAATTTTTTATTGTGTCTGTTTATGGAGCACAATGTGATGCTTTGATCTATGTATACATTATAGAAAAGTCAGTCATGCTAATTAATATATTCATCACCTCACCAACTTATTTTTATGGTGAGAATGTCAAAATCTATTCTATTAGCAATTTTGAAATGTACAATACATTATAATTAACTGGGGTCACCATGCAGCACCTTGAAACCATATTTAGAACCTCCTGAAGGCCTCCACCATCCTAGCACCTGGCCACCTGGTCTTTGAGGCCCCCTCCCAAAGACACAAAATGCTCACGCCATCGTCTTACCAAGGTCCTGGGAAACTGATCATCACCATGCAGCAATGTAAGGCATGCCTCTGTAAAAGACTGCCAAACCTTTTAGTTGCTCTGCTACTCTGCATAGAAATGCAAGGTTAGATTTTGTTTTAAAGAACCCCCATCTTGGCTCCAAAAAAACGTGTTTAAAGTCAATGTTAAAAATATCATCTCACAATTAGGCAAAAACATGGTGCTATGTGTTTAGAATTTACAAAGGTATGACACACAATTCTTTAATTTTACTAAAGAAAAACACTTAAATGTGAATTTAGGGCAAGTAATTCATTACTGTACACTAGGGTATAATATATCCTATATAAGAATACTTAGAAATCAGCAAAATTTAAGAAACATAAATAACCAATAATGAGCAAAACATTTCTTGTAAGTAGCAGTAAAAGGGAGGCAATAATAGCTTTTACCACTTGAAGAAGTTAAAAATAAGATTGTACTCTAAGAGTTCAATCACTAACCAGCAGAAAATGGATCAGAACTGAGCAGATTTCTCATTCTCAGCACTCTTAACATTTTGGGCTCTTGGGTCTGTCCTGTGCATCGCAGAATGGACAGTAGTGTCCCTGGTCTGTACTTACTAGCAGAGAGTAGCACTCCCATCAACAATCCTTCCAAACTGTGACAACAAAAAATGTCTCTAGACTCTGCCAACATTCCTCCGGGGGGGAAAAATTGTCCTCTGTTGAGAAATCCTAGAATAGAGAAACATCAAATTAGAAAGAAAGACTTTAAAACTTATAAATCTTGACTTTAACTAAATATCTAAACCTGTCTAAAAATAAAGAGAGGGATGGCAGAGAAGACAACTTGTGAAGTGCCCATCCAAGTACTTCCAGGCACACTTTTTTCCCTTCAAGCAGTAAGAAGGTAAAACCCCTCTGGAAGACAAGGCAATAGCTGTATGGATTTGGGCATTCTATGTTCCTGACTCCCCTTGTTCTTGATTTTTTTCACCAAATAACCCTCTAATTATCCATTATTACCCCAAATAGTTTTTCCACTGTAAGATGCTTCACTGGTCAGAAGATGGAAATAAACCTTTTGTCCACCTAACAGCAACATTTTTGTTTGCGAAAGAGTGAATTGATATTGTAATTTATCTATCATTTTCTGTGAGTTTGGTTAGCATAAGTCATTATCTGCTACTCTGACCTATACTGAGATCTCAACGAAGACTAAAGTTTTGAGCCTTTAAAATTTAATGAATTTAACAAGATGACAACATACCTGTGAAACCTCTTAGAAGCCAACCAGCCATCTTCTTCTGGTTATCTGTCATATATCACACCATTCCAGAATTTAGTGGCTTAAGGCAACAATCATTTTGCTCTTCACAATTCTCTAGATCAGAAATTCTGGCAGGGCTCAAGGGGATGCATGATGTTACTGGATTCACTCATGTCTAAAACCACATTACTGCTGGGAACCTGGGTGCTTGGTGCTCTTCCAGTTGGTCTCTTTCTCTAACAGGATAGTCTGACTTCTGTGGCATTGCACGGCTCTGAGCGTACAAAAGTAGAAGCTTAGTGTCTTAAGGCCTTCCTTGGTCTGGAAGTGATGCACAATCACTTCAGTTACATACTGTTAATCACAGCAAGTCACTGGTCCAGCTTGGATTGAGTGACAGGAGGAATATGCCTCAAATCATGTTGGAAATACTGGCAAAGTCACATTTCAAAAGTGCATGTGGGATTGGAGGGAATATTGTGGCCACTGGAGACAATGTACCATATTGGCACAAAATAGTCTCTATAAGATTCATAGAAAATTTATTAAGTTTTTAAGAGAAGCGTGTTCAAGAAAACTCCACCAGTTTGTATTTTAGGATGGAGGCCGTCAAAAATGAGGTCTCTGGGCCTCCAATTTTCTTTGGGAAGAAAGCAGGCTAAAAAAGCTGCCCAGCTGAAGACACAGTCCATTTCTTATAAAAAATGAAAGGTATTTCAAAGAGCAAAGTCCAGAGAGCAGAGCTAAGACCTGAGGAAAACAATAAATTGGGGAACCATTTCCAGAGAGCAGAAATTGACTCTAATCAAGGAATGGTGGTTAATCCTGGAGTCAGGGAAGCTGACAGTACATGCCTGGATTTCAGGATTGCTCTGAATCAATGAATGCTTTGTTCTTCTCAACATCCCCCTTCTTGAAGGGAGTGTCCCTGTCATACCCTTGTATGTTGTGTGTGGTGGGCAGGCAATTTGTCCTTTTAGTTTACAAATCTCTACAGGACTTTCATCCACATTTGGATCTGTCAGAAGTGCCGTTAGTAGGTGAGGTTTCTTTCCCCTACCCCTTGAATCTAGGCAGGTCTAGTTGTTGCTTTGACCAATAGAATATGGTGGAAATTGTGCCATGTGACTTCTATACCAAGAGCTTATGAGGTCTTACAGCTTTCACTTTTGTACTTTTGAATCCTCGACCACCAAGTGAGGAAGTCCAGCCTAACCTACTGGGAAGAGAGACTGAGTGGAAGTGCATAAAGATGTCCTGGGAGACTGCCAGCATCATGTGCCCATATATGTGACTAAGGACATCTTGAATCCTCTAACTCCAGTGATACCCAGTCCACACCAAGCAGGACAGAGTTAAGCCATTCCAGCTGAGCCTTGTCTCAACTGTGGATCTGCAAAACCATGAGCAAACTAAATGCCTACTATTTTAAGCCACTATATTTTGGGATAGTTTGTTACATTAAAAAAAAAAAAGTGAAATACTTCTCATTCTTACAAACATGCCTTTTCTTTATTTATTAAAAAAAAAAATTTGTTTAGAGACAGGGTCTCACTGTCATCCAGGCTGGAGTGCAGTGGCACCATCATAGCTCACTGTAACCTTGAACTCCTGGGCTCAAGCCATCTTCTTGTGTCAGCCTTCCGAGTAGTTGGGACCACAGGCACTCAGCTAATGTTTTTGTAGACAAGGTTTCTTGCTATGCCGCCCAGATTGACCTCAAGTAATCCTACCACCTCAGCCTCCCAAAGTGCTGAGATTACAGCTGTGAGCCACTGCACCTGGTCTCAATATGCCTTTTTAAAAATGTTTACAAATTTCCCTTTCTCCCTGAATATTTTAAAGAAGTGCTTGAAACTTGCAGCTTCCAAGCAAGGTATAGGCTATTCCATTACTAAAACAATGGCATAAATATCAGAAACAATGACACAAAGGGAAACCCCAATCCCACTAACACAACAACCAAAACTGAGTAGACCAATACAACTGAAGACGTATAGCCTGGAGTAGACTCAGACAGGCATGGGAGCTACCACTGAAGACCTCCAGGGCTTAGAACCCTTCTCTCCCCACTCTACTCTCCATCAGGAAAATGCTAAGTCACAGTAATTCTGGGGGACTCATTCTTATTCTTCCCCCACATCCCTCTCAATCCCAGAAATTACTCCCTGACTTGACCACCACCATCTGTGTCCTGCCTGCTTCTACTTGTGGTGTGCTGTGGAAACTGTTGGAGTCCCCCAGGATCTCAGCCCACAGGGAAGAAATTGGACCACCAGCTGTCTTCTGGCTTTGAGAAAGGTCACTGATTGTGGCTTTCTGCTTACAGATGAATTTTGGGTTGGCTTTAACCTCTGTGGTTGCCTCTAATAAATCAACTGTCAAGCATTGTGCCCTGAGGTACACTGGCCTTCCAGATTGCTGAGACATAAAACAGGCCCTGATTCTCCATGGTGGGGTCTATTCCATGGTGAGAGTGGGGAGAAGGGGTGATGTGAAGAAGTCTGGGTTGTTGTAGGTTTGAGAGCAGCAGATACATTGAGTGGCCTACTTATTTTGTCTGCGGACACAGAGGCGGTGGAAGGCTTCTGTCTCTCAGACTTACTATCTACATTTTACACAGGGTTGAAAATAGCCTTACTTGACATAAACTAAAGTTCAAACAAGGAGCCAGGCAGCAGCAATTCTGGGAATTCGTCCTAAGCTGTGGAGTACAGAATGACTTCTTTTGGAATCTGATGAGAAATAGAGGAACTAGAAACCAATGGTATGAAAATATCACCAAGACTGAAGATTAATGCTGCAACAGAGCTGTCATCCTCTGAGAATCTGTAGACCTGGGCTTGAATCCCAGCTTGGCCACTAACCTCAGCTGGACTTTCTGCATTTCTTGATGATTCCTTTATGCCCAGAGATTTCTCTCCATAAGTCCGTTACTAGACCCCACTCCACACTTGCAGCACCACAAACTTGATTCTACTTTCTTAAAAAATGAAACTCTCAAGAACAAAATCTTCAATGTGATGGCCCCTCCACTACCACACTCCTTCAAATTTATCAGCTCTTTCTTATGGTCAGCTTCTTACTTTTGGAGTTGGTAGACAAGGTGTCCCTTTTCAATTCCCAGTTCCCTAATGCTTGTGGCTCCTGATGCCATCTTTTCCTGCTCCCACAGGAATTTATTTCAACAACTGCCTCTTTCTTTGCTGTGTCTTCAACCTCATTCGCTCCTGGCTATTTGCCCTTTGCTAATAAACATGCCTAAGTCTCTCTCCTCTTCAAAAAATTCCTCTCTTGACTCTATATCCTCTTTCAACCAACAACCAGTCTCTCGTCCTCCTGAAAAAAAATCTTGTGTTTCTGGAATAGATGTCTGCACTCCTTGTCTCCACCACTTGACAACCTAGTGACTCCTCAACCCGCTTCAGTCTGGTCTTCCTCACTGGTCTGTTTAGATGTTCCTCATCAAGGTCAATATGGGGCCAGGCTCATTCTGCCACACCTGTTACATTTGCCACCCCTTTGTTCTCAGAAATCGCTTCTGCATTTAACATTGTGATCAAGGATACCTACTCAATTGGTGGCTGTGCGATTTGTCTCTTTTGGTTTGGCTTGTACCTCTCCAGTGATCTCTCTTTGATTTCTTCATTGAAGACACCTCAACCTCCCCATTAAATGTGCTCTCCTCGGAAATAAGGCCTTGATCCATTATTATTCTTTCAGTAAATTTTTTTTTTTAAATGTCTTGGTAACTCACTGTATTAAGGACTCCGTACATGTTGAGATCATTATCTCCAGCCCTAATCTCTTTTCTGAGGGCACACTTGCCCTCCAGCTGCCTCTGGTCATAGCAGAGCTATCCTTTCTCCCTGACTTTCTCATCCTGTTTCTTGTTCCTCTATCATCCCACTTTCTCAGCCCATAATTATACCATCTATCTTGTCACCTTCGCAGAGAAACTTGAAATCATCCTATACTCCTTTTTCTCTCCTATCCTCCACACCTAATCAGTCATCAAGTCCAGCTCACTTTGCCTCTTAAACAGCTTTCAAATCGGTCCCTCTTCTCTCCAGTTCTGCTTCTGCTGTCCTCATTCAGATCCTCATGAGGTCTTACACAGCTCATTGACATCGGATACCTTTTGAAATCCTTCTTTCCATATTAGTCCTTCAACTCCACTCCCCAAATGAAGGTAGAATGTTCCAACTAAATGTAGACATGGTACTCCCATGCTTAACCTTCAATGGCTCTCTATTATCTGTAAAAATAACTCCAATCTTTTTGTATGAAAGCCTTATCTAATCTCATCTCCTGATACTCCCCATTGTTGTTCCCATGTTGTCAAACTTCTGGTGTTTCCCCCATACTCACCTTTGTCTTGCACACCTGTCCTTTTGCACGGAATGAGCTCTTTCTCCCTTCTACTGCCTGGCTAACTCATCCTCCCGCAGAAGCAAATTCAAGCTTCATCTTCTCTGAGAAGCTTCCTCCACATCTGCAGGTTGCACTCAGTGTCTCTCCTCTGCCCTCATAGTATCTCAGTCTTAATATCTGCCCCTCTGCCTCACTCTCTCATACCTTCCCTGCCACTTCATAACTACATGTTTTGAGGATGTGTTTATCTCCATCACAATATGATAGGCTGCTTAAGAACAGGGACCTATTCACCATTGCAGTCTGGTAATGGGCATATGGTCTAGGCACAGGAGGTACTTGTTAAATGTTTAAATGGAACAAAACTCTCTGAATGACCTTAGACAGTCTCCTCCCCTACCCAGGCCTCCGATTCTTCATCCGTAAATGAGAAGAGTTGAATTCCATGTTCTCCATTAAAAGGTTTCTTTTCTCTATCACATCCTGTGGTTTTGTGTGATTCCGAGCAGGGAAGTGTTGGCAGGGGCAGAATTGTCCAAATGCCTCCTTTCTTAGCCTACTGCCTCTGTAGTGAATTTTTATAAAGCAGATTTAAAAATAGAATAAAAAATAGCTGACATTTGCCATGTGCCACTTGGTATAGGCACTATTGAAGACCCATTGAATGTAATAACTTACTTGACATTCATACCTACTCTATGACTGGGTATTATTATTATCCTCCTTTTCATTTGAAGAAACTGAGGTACAGGGTAAGCTTACTAAAGTTACATGAGTAGAAAAGGCAGAGTGCCGGCCTGAATGTCAGGTATGAGAGTCTGCACTCATAGCAATTACACTATAATACATAGACACATAGATGCAGAGATGCACAGACAGATTGATTGCTATAACTAAGAGAGAAGGGGAGTTACAAACCCCCTCCTCACTCTGTTAGTTACTCCCTGATGCCCACATGGAGCCTGACTTAGCTCAGCACCTGGATAAGCAGTTGCACATTGGTATTTAAGCCACCCGTAGCCTTCTAGGCATTGTGTTGGTTAAAAAAAAAGGAAGAGTTTGTAAAATTGGACTTTATGAGGCGTCTTTGGGCATAATGAATTCCTCCTGCATTTGTCATCGTAGTGCTAATTAGGCTACATTTCGTGGGCTTTAAAGTGACTCTGGCCAGAATTTCTCAGATATTTTATTGTAATTCAGCATTAGTCAGACTTGAGTTAATGGACACAGGCGGCTTTATTCACCCTGGTTTGGGCCTCGTCATTGCTATTACATCTTTTGATATTCATCCTCGTGACACTAATCAGCAAGTATTGATTTAGACATTGTACATTTCCATAGGAATTCCATTTTAATTCAACATTAGAGTGCCATTAAAATGTAAAGGAAAGGGCACACGAAAGTCGCCTTAAAGCATTGCTGTCTTAGGAAATCTTCTGGGTTTAGTCATTCTGCCAGCCCCTCTTGGGGTAGGATAAAGACCCAGGCACAAGGGAGGGAGCAGCCTTCCTTTTGATTCACACTGAGGCTGGGTAACTGCTTTATGGCATGGCCCATTGGCCAACATTTGGAGAGTGGGAATGGATAGTGACTTGAGATTTGGGGGGACACACTCTTTGGTCTCTGCCCACTGAGGATTCTGCTGGAGCCTGCATCTTCTCACAGCATCCTCATGATGCTCAGATGAAGAAGGCAGTGGGGAAGGAGGGGATTGTTGTGGAAATGGGTATGTCAGTTCAGCCTGATGGTTGGATAGAGAATATGGAGTGAGAATTCAAAGGCTTTCTCATCCTGAATCTTCCTCTCCCCCAAAAGTAATGAATCTCAAGGAGGTTCGTGGAGTTCGATTGTGTCTTAAAGTCCTGTGTTTCCTCTATTCTCACTCTATAAAATTGTATTAGTCAGGACTTTCTAGAGAAACAAAACTAATAGTGTGTGTGTGTGTGTGTGTGTGTGTGTGTGTGTGTATGTGTGTGTGTGTGTGAAGAGATTTATTATAGGGAATTTACTCATGTGATTATCGAGGTTGAGAAATCCCAATATCTGTAGGTGGCAAGCTGGAGTCTCAGAAGAGCCAATAGTGTAAGTTCCAGTCTCAGCACCCAGGCTCAGCACCCAGGAAGAGCCAATGCTTCAGTTTGAGTCCAAAGGCAGGAAGAAGCTGACATCTCAGTTCAAGCAGTCAGGAAGGAGGAGTTCCCTCTTACTCACATGTGAGTTGGCCTTTTTGTTCTCTTCAGGCCTCCAGCTGATTGGATGAGGCCGCCCATACTGGGGAGGGCAAACTGCTCTACTCAGTCCACTGATTCAAATGCTTATCTCAACTAGAAACACCCTTACAGTCACGCCCAGAACCCTGTTTTACTAGATATCTGGCTCCCTGTGGCCCAGTGAGGCTTACCCATAAAAATGAACAATCACAGAGACCAATAGACAGGCTTTCTTGGCTTGTTTACCCCTTAGATGTCTTCATATCTTTGGCTTGCCCAGATCATACTGTCAGTACGCTTCCCTTTCCATTAGGTATTCTCCCCTGGGCTCAGGAATGTCGAACATTGCTGTCAGGAACAGAAGCTAGTTAGGGAGGTAAGAAGCAGATTTTCCCTCAGAGCGTCCAAATAGAAACCAGCCTTGCACGCACCTTGATTTCAGATGTTTGACCTCCGGAGCTGGGGAAAGAATAAATTTCTATGGTTTTAAGTCACCTGGCTTGGGGTACTTTGTCTTGACAGCCCTGGGAACTGATGTACATGTGAAGGCAAGAAACATATCTCACCTTCCTACCACTGGGAATAAGGCTTTCTGTTGCCTACAGCTTTAGGTCCAACTCCCTGGCAGCCCTGCCAGGCAGCTGTATGGGCTGTGCCCGGCACACTCCTCCAGCTCAATCTCCTGTGTTACCTACTTCTGCACAGCCCACAACACACTCACAGTATGTTCTATCATTTTCCTGAGGGTGCCAAACTGTCTTACCCCTTTGCACATGCTCTACCAAACTTCTCTTCCCTTCTTTGTCCTTATAGAAAACCAACCATGTCCTCTTAAAAGCCTTCCTCAATCCACCCAGAGCAGAGTCTATTGTTCCATCTCTGTGCTACCTCTTTACCTTTTGCCTGCTTAGACACTCTTCCATGACAGCTCTCATCGCACTGAATAGTAACTATAATTACATACCTGTCTTGTTCAATTGCCTGACTTCCCCTTAGGCTCTCAACAAATACTTCTTTATATATATTTTAATTTCAATAGATTTAGGGGTACAAGTGGTTTTTGGTTACATAAGGTGACATCTGAGATTTTAGTGCACCCATCACCTGAGTCATGCACATCGTATTCAATATATAGTTTTTTATCCCTGACCCTCCTTCCACCCTCCCCCTTCTGAGTCTCCAATGTCCATTATACCACTCTGTTTGCCTTTGCATACCCATAGCATATCTTCCACTTGTAAAGAGAACATATGGTATTTAGTTTCCCATTTCTGAGTTACTTCACTTAGAATAATGCCTTCCAGCTCCATTCAAGTTGCTGCAATTAGACATTATTTCATTTTTTATGGCTGAGTAGTATTCTGTGTTGTATATATACTATATTTTCTTTTCCACTCTTTGGTTGATGGACACTGAGGTTGGTTCCATATCTAGTAAACATCTCTTTACAGGAGGTTTATTGGTTAATTGAGAGGATGAAAATGGAGTCTTGTTTATCTCTGAGTCCCCTGAGCCTAGCATAATGCCAGAATGTAGTAAATGCTCAATGAACTTTTGTGAAGTGAGTGAGAGTAGGGCCAGCTCTTTGAGGAATGGCTGTGTCTAGGAGATAAGGAACCAAGAGAGGGACAGAAGGAGGCAGCCCTTCCCTGCATGCACTGCTTTGCCTGTGGTCTAGATGACTACCTTTTTCCTTCACTGTCCACTTGTTCCCCTGTGGCTGGCACATGGTGGGCATTTATATAGAATTGCTGCGGAAAAGAAGAAAGGAAGAGGGGAAGTTGTAGTAGCAGGAAAATATCTTGCCATGGATGCCAAAGAAGGAGGATACAGGTTTACCTGGCTCTTCACCGTCCATCCTTTATGGGTCCTTAAAACAGATCTGATGGTGGACAGATAGGCTGAGCATTTAGTGTTCTCCCCAGAAGCCTATCAATCTCCAGTGCAGCTGTCGCTGCAGAGCTGTAGGCTCATTTAAAAGTTCTCTTGGAAAGAACAATCATAGAATTACAAAATTTTGGAGTTAAAAAGATCCATTAGAGAATATCTAGACTTAAAGATTCAGAATTTTCGAATTATAAGGAAGACTGGAGGTCACTTAGTTTCTGCTGCATCTATGTCTGGCCTATGTTAATGTGGAAGAAACTAAGGCCCAGAAAAAGAAGGTGGCTTACTAAAAACCATACAGCTTATTGCCTTTGGTTTCTGTGACCAGTTCTTCTGCTATTTTGATATCTGCATAGCATTGATGTTTCATCCAAAAGCTGAACAAACTACATCCAAGAGCAAGAATTTTTCACAGATGGCACCTTGGTCTTTTACAGACTTCATGCGCCCTCTTCAGCAGCCTTTAATCTTTTTCTGACCTTAGAATGAGTTCAGGGACCATTGTGAATAGTGAACAATTTATAGAAACAGAGTGAGCATTGCAAAGGCCTAAGGGGGAGAAGGATGAGAGAGCTCCTTCTTTGGAGCTATGAGAACAAGGTTTGAAGAGAAAGTGCTGGTGCTGAGATGAAGGCTGTCAGTAGGAGACAGTGGGAGTGGTGCCTGAAAATGACTGGAGGGCAGGTGTACACGGGGGCAGTGGGAGTGGTGCCTGAAAATGACAGGAGGGCAGATGTACACGGGCGCAGTGGGAGTGGTGCCTGAAAATGAGAGGAGGGCAGGTGTACACGGGGGTAGTGGGAGTGGTGCCTGAAAATGACAGGAGGGCAGGTGTACATGGAGACAGTGGGAGTGGTGCCTGAAAATGACAGGAGGGCAGGTGTACACGGGGGCAGTGGGAGTGGTGCCTGAAAATGACAGGAGGGCAGGTGTACATGGGGGCAGTGGGAGTGGTGTCTAAAATGACAGGAGGGCAGGTGTACACGGGGGGCAGTGGGGAGTGGTGCCTGAAAATGACAGGAGGGCAGGTGTACACGGGGGTAGTGGGAGTGGTGCCTAAAATGACAGGAGGGCAGGTGTACATGGAGACAGTGGGGAGTGGTGCCTGAAAATGACAGGAGGGGCAGGTGTACACGGGGGGCAGTGGGGAGTGGTGCCTGAAAATGACAGGAGGGCAGGTGTACATGGGGGCAGTGGGAGTGGTGCCTGAAAATGACAGGAGGGCAGGTGTACACGGGGGCAGTGGGAGTGGTGCCTGAAAATGACAGGAGGGCAGGTGTACACGGGGGTAGTGGGAGTGGTGCCTGAAAATGACAGGAGGGCAGGTGTACATGGAGACAGTGGGAGTGGTGCCTGAAAATGACAGGAGGGCAGGTGTACACGGGGGCAGTGGGAGTGGTGCCTGAAAATGACAGGAGGGCAGGTGTACATGGGGGTAGTGGGTGGTGTTCCTTCCCTGGGCTCATTAAGAATGGCCAACAGATTATAAAAACATGCTCAATATTCCTTGTCATCAAGGGAAATGCAAATTAAAACCACAATGAGATGTCATCACACCTGGTAGAATCGCTATTATAAAAAAGACAAGAGATAACACGTGATGGTGAAGATATGGAGAAAAGGGAACCCTTGTACCCTGTTGGTGGAAATGTAAGTTGGTGCACCCATTATGAAGAGCAGTATGGGGGTTCTTCAAGAAACTGAAACTAGAACTATTGTATGACCCAGGATTTCCACATCTCGGTATATATGTAAAGGATATGAGATTAGTATGTCAAAGAATCGTCTGGATTCCCATGTTCATTGCAGCATTATTTACAGTAACCGAGGTGTGTAATCAACCTAAATGCCCATCAGTGGATGAATGGATAATGAAGGTGTAGATTATATATACAATGGAATACTGTTGCCTTAAAATAAAGGATATTTTGCCATTCACAACAACACAGATGAACAGGGAGGATATTATGCTAAGTGAAATAAGCCAGGCACAGAAAGGCAAATACTGTGTGATCTCACTCATATGTGGAATCTAAAAAAGTTGGACTCATAGACACAGGAGTAGGATGATGGCAGCCAGAGGATAGCAGGAGAGGAAATATAGAGACATTGGTCAAAAGGTACAAACTTGCGGTTTGTTATAAGATGAATAAATTCTAGAGACCTAATGTACCGTGCCTGCGAACTATAGTTAATCATAGTGTATTGTGTACTTGAAATTTGGTAAAAATTACATCTTAAGTGTTTCACCGTGAAAAGAAAATAGTAACTATGTAAGGTGATGGATATGTGAATTAGCTTGATTGCAGCGATGATTTCATGATGTATATGTACATCAAAACATCAAGGCATACACCTTAACCATGTACAATTGTTGTTTGTCAATTACACCTCAATAGAGCTGGGAAAAAATAAAACAAAGCAAAAGAATAGAGTGAGAGTTACTTAATAGCTGGGAAGCAGGGCAGGGCCTCCACCACCCCTCCAGCTCCTCTGTCTGCCCCTGGCATCTGGGAGTGCAGTTGCTCTCAGGAATGTTGCTTTTGGATTTTCCAGCCCACTGGCTTCTACCTCTTTCTTTCTCTGGCCTTTGTAGTCTTCTTTGTTGGTGTGTATGCTTATGAAACCAAGGAAGGCAATAGGCATGTGTTGGCCCAGCATGAGGTCCAGGACTTGGGAGCAAAATGTAAGAAGGCACCCACTTTCGGGGCCAACTCTGCATCCGCACAACCCTGACGGCGGAGTCCACCCTGATTCTTACTCCCTAGGTAGCCCAGGGCCTGCTCAGCACTGCCTGTGTCTGGGTAAGAGTGCCCTGTTCCGTGATTCAGTATCAGGAAGCACTCTTGCTTGCAGATATAATTTCTCCAATACCAGTTGTGTCACAATAATAGAAATAATATTTTTTCTCTTGTTTGCATTGGGGAAGAGCATTTGAGAGGTGGTATTGCATAGTGCAAGTCTGGGCCATCACGCAGAAAGATACCATCCCAAATGCCATAATCCTGAATGTGGAAATCTGGAAAGGTCAAAATCTCAGAAATACAACTCTGTAAAATGTAACCATAAAAATTATTTAAAAGATATATATTTACAATTTTACTGGGTAATTTATTTGAGAAACATAAAAGCATAACAGAACATTTCATAGGCTGTTTTATACAATAAAATATGTAATAATGACATACATATTTTTTGCAAACATAAACACTCAGGTATACTAATGATAGTTGCATGGATATAATGGCTATGAGCAGATGAACCGTGCTCATAAAGAAATAGCCTATATAAATGTGATCATCTGAAATACTGTAATGGACAGTCTAAGTCTTTTGACAGGACTCATCAAAAACCGCATGGGTCACAAACAACATATGCAGTTGCCCAAAGAGCGGAGATCACAAAATGCTATCTCTCCAAAATGCAGATGTACAAAAAGAACATCTCTTCATTTATAGAGGAAATTTCAACATTCTTATGTGTATGCATAATGTTTGCACACAAAGTTAACATTATGATAATGTATTTTCGTGGAGTCAAATTTGCCAAAAATGCATAAAATGCATTAGAATTCTCCAACTGTCTTCACATTGTTTATATCTCCAGCATTGGAAACAATGTGAGAGTGAAATACACGGCATAGTGAATGTAAAAAGTAATGCTAACAATTTAAAATAGCGAGGAAAAAAACCTACAAAAAGAAAAAAAAATGCCTCCCCCCACCAAAAAAACACCCTTAAAATTCAACACATGAAAAACTCTATTACAGGGATAGATTATGGCAATTGCACGGAAGCAGTCTATGAGAGTTGGCTGATTTTCACAATTACTCATGACGTTTTGAAGCCTTGCATTGCTTTAATAATTGCTTTTTATCTTTTATAGTATGGATCTCCTTGGAAAATAGGTTCACGTTTGTTTTCTATGTGGTGCTACTCTTTTTGTAATTCTTCTATGATTCAGTATATACCGACATAAGCATTTTCTATTAAATTTCCCCACCTTTTGTGCCATGTTTCTGTGTTGTTTTCAGTACGTGGAAATTCATTCTGCGTGCACTCCTATATAGATCACAAATACAGCGAAAACAATACTGGTGATGGGACAGCAACAATCTTTTGTAAGTGGCTTCTTATCCCACTGCACATATAATTATTTCAAACTTGTCAGTAACTTTGCTGGCTTCTTCAGGCAAATGCAGCTTTAACTCATTAAAAGTTCCTGGAATTCCATCAGCTAGAAGGAATACCAATCTAAGCAAATACTGCATTTTTAACTGAAATTTTCATCATTGCCTGATCACGTAGCCAATCCACTCATCTAACGTTCCATGAAAGGCAAACGGAGAAACAGACTTTATTAGTAACACATTTACATTTACTTTTAGAAACATTGGTGGCACCTAGTTCCTAATCTGTCATGGTTTGGGGATTTAAGTACGGATTATAGACTTTAGGAATTTAGACTTTAGGGATTTTGGTCTTTTGGGATTTCAGCATTTGGGATTATGGCCTTCAAGACTGTGTCTTTCGGCATTATGATCACCCCCTGGCACGGTGCAAAGGTGCTGAAGTCAGGTACCCTGGGCTTGTGTCCTGGTTCAGACATTTACCCGCTGAAAGGCCTGAGCCAATGTCTTCGTCTCTTGGGGCCTCAATTTTTTTTTGTTGGTAAAATGGGGAACATCAATAATAACTCCATCTTAGGGTTTATTTTAGGATTAAATGAGTTAATACACAATGAAACATTCAAAACGTTGACATTTAATAAATATTCAATAAATGTTAAATAGTAAAACTTTTATTACTATTTAATAGTAAACTATTAAATAGTAATCGTTTCATGTTAAGTGGGAAAAGCGCAAACTGTACCTTGATGTTTACATTTATTTAAATATTATTTTAATATTCCTTAGGTACTTACATTTATTTAAATAATGTTTTAATATTTATTGTAGTTTTACCTTTCTTTAAAATAAATTTGAATACTTGGTGACAATTAAACATGTTTATTCCTATGTTAAGTTATATTTTTATAGTGATTGCTTAAGTAATCGGGTCAATGTGTATTTCATTTTCTATCAGTTGCAGAGGTTGGCTCCTGCAGCCCTGTCCCAAGGCATCCCCGCCCTGTGCAGGAGTTACCAGATTGCACATGCTTTGTCAAGAGAGAGTATTCAGCTCATGATGAGCTGATTTTTGTGGCCCATGATTAATGGCAGCCATCACAGCCTTGTCTTTCCATGGCGTTGCCAGTTTCTGGGCAAATGAGCCCCAGTGCCTTTGGGCCTGGTATAATGGACACATTTACATTATATCAGGTGTTTTAGAATTTCTTAACAAATATGTATTTCACAAATATATCATGTTAGATGTAATTAGTTTGGAACTGTTGGGAAGAACTCCAGCTCCCCATTACCCTCTACTAAATGTATGTGCTGAAAAATATTTAACAATTGATTCTTTGAAGAAAAAAGAAAAGCCCTGACTGGCAGATAGCATTTATCAGTTTTGTGGTAATGCTCCTGCTGTGGCCGATCTCAGGCTATCACTGAATGCAAAGCCTGGGGGAAGAGTTTTAAGTCACTAGCAGGTTGGCGAAGAGGGGAAAACTTGGTTTTTGTGGACTAGTACAAGCCGGCTTCAGCACATGATTGTCCCTCCAGGTATACATCCCTCATCACAAAATTGTCAGATTAGGAATTAATTTGATAAGAAAGAAATTCACTTGATGGGTCCTTGCATTATCAACTCTGCTAGTATATCACACTTATTTTGGACCAGACACTATTTTAAGCACAGCATAACTATTAACTCATTTAGTTTTCAGAGAAACTATCATTTCTATTTACTGAAGTAATGGAGGCACAGAGGAGTTAGACTAACTTGCTCAAGGTCAGACAGCTTGCTAGTAGTAGAGGTGGGATTCAAACCTAGGCAGTCTAGCTCCGGTGCCAGCACTTTTTAATAAGGCACTCTGTTCTCTCTCATGTCACAGCGTTCCATTTGTTTCCCTAGCACATTCGATACAGGCTACAATTATTTTATTGCTTTGTTACTTTTTGTGTATGCACCTCTTCTACCAGACTACAAACTTCCTGGGAATAGGTACCATGACAGACACTCAGATAAACAGTACTTAGACGTAAGAATAAATCTTACATCTTGTGTCAGTTTGTTGAGAATGATGGTTTCCAGGTTTATCCATGTTCCTACAAAAGACACGAACTCATTGTTTTTGATGGCTGCATAATATTCCATGGTGTATATGTGCCACATTTTCCCTGTCCAGTCTATCATCGATGGGCATTTGGGTTGGTTCCAGGTCTTTGCTATTGTAAACTGGGCTGCAATGAACATTCGTGTGCATGTGGGGAGGAAGGCAGCACATCACACTGCCATGTGTGTACCTGTGCAACAATCTTGCATGTTCTTCACATGTACCCCAAAACCTAAAATGCAGTAAAAAAATATATTAAAAAAAGAATAAATCTTACATCACGCTCTCATATATTCAACAAATGTTAATAGTAAGAGTTATTAATAGATAATGTTGGCCGGGCACATTGGCTCATGCCTGTAATCCCAGCACTTTGGGAGGCCTAGGTGAACAGATCTTTTGAGGCCAGGAGTTCAAGACCAGACTGGCCAACATGGTAAAACCTTGTCGTTACTAAAAATACAAAACTTAGCTGGGTGTGGTGGCACACACCTGTAATCCCAGCTACTTGGGAGCCTGAGGCATGAGAATTGCTGAACTTGAGAGGCAGAGGTTGCAGTGATCCATGATCATGCCACCACTACCCTCCAGCCTGGAGGACAGAGCAAGACTCTGTCTCAAAAAAAAAAAAACAGCAACAACAACAAAAACATTAAATGGGATAAACAATCTATTTATTTAAATGTTGTTGTATAGTTTTCCCTTTCTTCAAAATAAATTTAAATGCTTAGTTATAATTAAACAGTTTTATTTCTTATGTAAGTTCTATTTTGTAGTAAATTCTTAAGGAATTGGGTCATTAGGTGTTCACTTTTCATCAGTTACAGAGGTCGGCTTCTGCAGCTCTCTCTAAAGGACTCGTAAAGAGATCTGTCTCTTTACTAGAATATAACATACATGAGGGAAGGAGCAGAGATTATATTTGTTGTATTATACCACCAGTAATTAGCTCAGTGCTCGGACACAGCTGACACTAATAAATATATCTGTGGCAAGAATGAATTAAACTGTCTACTTTTGTAGATTTAGCTGTTTCTAATGTAACAGTGTTAAAATAGCTCATCTTCAGGCATATCCATGCACACTGCACTTGCCTTTGTTCTTACCTATGTGCTCGTCCTGGTCTCCTTGGATTCTTGGCATAGGAAGAGACCATGTCTTACTAACTTCATAGCCCTAGGATACAGCATGAGGCCTAATGCCCCGTAGGTGTGCCAAACATGTTTTCAGGCTGAAGCAAACAGGAGGTGTTCAGTAAGTACTTATTAATCAGTGGGCTAGTACGAAAGAGCTTGATCCTCAAAGCAGACAACGACTGGTAGGGAAGGTGCTCAAGTTGCTGTTAATACATCCTATGTGCCAACCAGGGTACTGGTGACAGAGGGACAGGTTGAAGGACTGTGCTGATGGGCTGTGGGTGACTTGGAGCATTATTTTGCAAAAGTAGCAAGATGCTCCAGGAAGGGCATTGGCCTAAGAGTCCAGAGTTCAGAATTTCAAGTCTGGTTCATTCACATATCCACACATGTAGGTGAGTTCCACGTTACGTTTGTGGGTTAAGCCTTTTCAGCTTATGGTTCCAGGTTAAAGACCTAGTACATTTCTAGAAGCAGGAAGTTCATAACCAATTGTTGCTCTGGAACCCTAAGAGTTAAGCCCACGCCTGCTACTGAATAGCAAAGATGCTAAAGGGATAACATGTGACCATGTACTCAAACACTTTACTTCATAAATCTCAATGAAGCATAATGACCTGATTAATATTAACTGCCTTGTCTTTCCTTTCCAGGCATGGGGTGAGGATGGAGGAAAAAAAGAAAGAGGGAGAACAGAAGGGACTGAATTCTTAAGTAGTGTGATTCAATTACCTCCAAAAGATCTCCAAAGATGAGCATGCAATTACTACTAATTGCAAATAGTGCTACTGATAATGATAACAATCAATCACTTTGCTTGGCCCTGTTCTAAACAAGACTACAGGCATTCCCGCAGATTAATCATGTTAATGATCAGCGTTAGGGGGCTGCGGTCACTAAGGTTTGGATGCTTCTGTACTCTGAATGGTGGAGTAACACGATCCAATGACTGCAGGAAGTTATCTAATCCCATCCTCCCCCACAACCCACCTCTGGTCTCTGCCTCACCTAACCTCGATACATGAGCATCCTCTCTTCTGATGATCACATTTTTGAAAGCAACAACAGCAACAACCTTCCTTTAATCAGAGTCCCAGAGTGATTGGTTGTTTTTGGAAACTGCTTCCTGGTGACCAATGTACCTCATTTTTGTTACAGTTTACTCTTGATTGGAGCCTAGGACCTAGAAGGGTGGACACAGATGCTAGAGAGTGCAGTTTTATTTCCATTTCTATGGACCTACACAGCAAGAAACAGAACCTTGATTTTTCTGCCTGTAAGATAAAAATGACACCAATTACTGTCTCTTTCCCCACTGTTCTGTTGCAGTTGAAATTGCATGGGAAATTCATAGTGTGTCTTTGAGCAAACATCTCTGTACATGTACATCACAGATTATTCTGGGCTTTCTTCTAGTACTTCTAAAAAAATCTCTGTGACTGTGCATGTCAGAAAATGAATGGACCATTCACACCTAAAGAAAAAAAAAATCCTGGTTAACCATTGTTATTAATTCATTCCTTTGACAACCAAAAACATGTCTGGTATCACGAAACAGTCCAATCCAGAGATGACATGGGGAGGCAGTTTCTTAGGAGATGCTGGCATTGCTCCGGACCCTCCACAGCCAGCCTGGCACAGATGCGGGCAGCCCCTCCTTGCCACTCATGCATGGGTTATCCACTCTATTATTTCTCCAAAGAAGCTTTGAGTCCCATACTCATTTTCTTCTACTAGTTCTGCATTGAAAAGTCACACATCATCATAAAAGTTAAATGTTTTTACCACTTCCCCGCAAAGTGAAAGGAAGACAGACAAAAAACCAAAGGGATGCAGCTTCCCAAGGCCAGTGCAATTTGGTTTCTCCTTTGTCTTGGATTCTCAGTACCAAAGTTCTGACTATATCAGTAGAGTTCCACCTGATTCTATCAGTGGAGGAAGCAGCTATTTGCCTTGTATATCTAACATCCTGTTTCTCAGTAGAATGGAGCTAATCTCCCTGTAGGGAATTGTAAGCGTCTACAAATGACAGAAAAGAGCTATATCATTGTGTGATACATCAGCTGACTCTCTCCTATATGCCTGCTTCGATCCTGAAATATGAAAGCCTAGTCATAAAAGGCGCTAGATAGGGGGAGTTCCCCAGTGTGGCTTTGTTGCTTGGGAGTTAGAGATCTTGGAGAATCAGGTCAAAGTAGCCCTTGTCCGTTTTTGCCCAGAGCCAAGTGATCATCCTCATTGTTTGCTTTTCCAGATGCAGGTGTCTGAGCATGTCTAAGCATCCTTATCAGTCTTTCCCAGAATGATCCTTGGACTGGTTCTTCTTCGGGTGTAACAAATCATTTTATACCCATTGTATGAATACAAAGGGGAGTTTTCAGAGTACAAACCCAGCACTGAAACAATAGGCTCCTGTGATACGCCCCCAGTTCCCTTACAATCTCAGCTTAGCTCTGAGGAGAGGACCCCCAAAAGCTGTGGCCAAAAGGGTGCAAAAGCAGGGGGTGTCTAGTTCTAAAAATCCCACACTCTTCCAACTTCAATTCAAATCTATGGTCACAGTCACTGCACATAGTTGTCATTCTTCAGCCACCAGGAAAATGTGGCAGTGGAAAATATCCAAAGCTTTGCTGCAGGCCTGAACTCAGCTTCTCATGTAACCAGATGCTGGAATCCATCAGATGGCCCTGGGAGCCACAGCTGCCTCTAATCTCCCCCTGTTTCACTCTGATTTCCAATATATGGCACCGATACACCCTGATCCACTACCTATATTCCAGGGGAAGTTTCTGGAACACCATAGTGAGCAGGAAGTTACCTGGTGAGCCTGTTTAATATGTATCGAAGTCCTATCCCCAGAGTTCCTGACTCACTAGGGGTGGAGTGCAAGAGGAGAAATCTGAATTCTAAGTCCTCAGGTGATCAAATGCACTCAGGTGTGGAGTGCTTGCTGAGGTCCGCAGCAACAGTGGGGGCTCTTTCTTTCTGGGAATTTTAGTTTGGAGACTTGAGACTTCATACTTGTTTCTCCTTCGTTAACCTCTCAGGTTTCAGTTGCTTTGTCTATAACACAGGAGAGAGAGAGTCCACCCTTCCTGTAAGGTCCTTATTATTATTATTTTTTTTTTTGCCAAAATGAGGGTCCAGGGATGGCATACCTGTTATGGATTAAATCATATCTCCCAAAGCCAATACGTTGGAGTCCTAATTTCCGCTCCCTCAGAATGTGACATTATTTGGAGATGGGGTATTTACAGAGGCAGTCAGGCTAAAATGAGTTCATCAGGATGGATCCTAATTCAATACGACAGGGGTCCTTACAAAATGGGGAAATTTAGACACGGGGGAAGCATGCAGTCAGGGAGAAGGCATGTGAAGATTGGAGTTAGGCAGCCAAAAGCCATGGAATCCCAGAAGCTACGAGAGAGAGATTTGGAACAGATTCCTCCCAGCCCCATCAGAGGGAGCATGATTCTGCCTAACACCTTGATCTCAGGTTTCAGCCTCCGAGAACTGTGAGACAATAAATTTCCATGGTTGAGGCCGCCCTGTCAGAGGCCCTTTGTGAAGGAAAACTCAGGAAACTAGTGCATGCCTAACGTTCTTTGTTCCCCAGGCACAGGCACCTGAGGAGTCCTCCTCACTGAGATGTGTGGGTGTGCTCTAGCCTCTCACTCTGAAGTCAGGCAGGGTCAACAAAGACTGCTACTGGAGGAGAAGCCATGTGCCATTGAGCTCCTCCTGCTTTGTGTTTGTCAGAGTGAAGACTCCGCTAAGCAGGGCTCGGCAGAAGGCCTGGTTCCCTCCTGTTCCTTTTAGTTCCTCCAAGTGGAGTAGTCAGGGGATCTTTGTTACTCTGAGTTACTCCATTGCAAAAATCAACACCAGACCTCCTAAAAGGGAATAGGAACGTAGCAACTTAGGTGATAGGAGAAGGTGTACACTGTCAGTTAACATCGACTGAGCTCTTACCAAAGATCAGGCACTCCTCTCACTGCCGTGTGTATATACTAGTGTTATTGGGACATTTCACAGATGAGAAAGCTGAGGGACAAAGACATGAAGTCACTTCCCAAGTTTACACATCTAGAAAGTGGACAAATGTCGGTCTGGTCCAGTAGACACAGAGAAAGAATGATATGAAGCCCAGAGAGATCCATTTAATCACAATTTCTCTAAAAGATTTCTTTTGAACCAGTTGTTAGTGAAAAATGTTTCTACTAGCCAAAAAAAGGTTGTGGGCTGGACTCAGTGGCCCACACCTGTAATCCCAGCTTTTTGGGAGGCAGAAGCAGCAGAATAACTTGAGCCCAGAAGTTTGAGATCAGATTGGGCAACATAGGGAAACCCCGTCTCTACAAAAAGTAAAATAAAGACTCGCCTAGCATGGTGGCACACACCAGTGGTTCCGGCTACTGGGGAGGCTGGCGTGGGAGAATGGGAGGATCACCGGAGCCAGGGAGGGCAAAGCTGCAGTGAGCTCTGATCACACCACTGCTTTCTAGCCTGGGTGACAGAGCGAGACCCTGTCTCAAAAAAAAAAAAAAAAAAAAAAAAAAAAATCAAAACAAAAAACTGTGTGTAGGGGTGAAAGCAAGCCTCCCTCTAAAGAAGGTATGAAGCTTCTGCCAAGTATGGGTTGGGTTACTGTGTTCGGGGAAGTCTAAGACATTGGGCCTGGAGAGAGGGCGTGTGAAAACAGAGTAGAAACCCTGTTCCTAGTTCCTATTCCTGACTGATTTCCAGATGTGGTCACCATGAAGAGGACCCACTGTTTTTTCTAGGACATGGTCTCCTAACAAGCCACTACCAACATCATCACCATCATCATCACTTTCCCTGGCATTGATATATTACTTTGCAATCTATAAATGCCTCTCACAAGATTTTCTTCAATTTGCTCATCAAAACAAGCTATGAAATAAGCAGAACCCCAATCCAGAAGAAGAAGGAACTGAACAAATTTCATTTATTTATTTGAGATCTCCAGCTGGTGTCTTTTAGAGGCCACCTTGAAATTCAGAAGAGCTGATCCTCTCTATCTACCCAGGTTCCTTGCACTCTAGTGCCAACCCACCCCCCCACCCCAAGCTTGGGCTGCCAGGAGCTGTAGAGGCTGGGTGCTCTGTCAAAAGCCCTGCTCCTCCTTGCCTTGCTAATTATCCCCAAAGCTCCCTGCCCAGAGGAATTCAGAACATGCTGCAGTTATTTGTGGAGTACTTTGTTTCTGGGAGATGGGGGGCTTACACAGCTCAGAAAAAGCAGCACTTGCCCACACAGACAACACTGCCTGGGGCTATTAATATCCACGCACAATAGCTTCAGGATGAGGTGAAGTGTGGCTCACCCTGGCCACAGGGCTTCTCAGCCATGGAGACTGTTTTATTTTACAGCAGCCTTGCAAATACCCCAGCCATCAGACTCTTGCCCCACCTTCTGATCCAGTGTAAAGAGCAGAAGAAAGGTGGCAGGCCTTGCATGAAACCGCAGTTAGGTGTTTCCTGGGAGATAAGCACAAATGGAGACTTGAAGTCTCAAAATAATATTTGATTAGTGACCCCCCTCCCCGCCGCTTTTTCTAAAGCATCCCAAGCATTCTACATTTGTTGTATTTCTCAGTCTTAAAGTTATCTTTGTGCGCAGGGAAAGGGCCAACACTTACAGCTATTCACTCACAAAACTTGTATTGATTATCTACTACGTGTCTAAACCACCCAGGCTCTGATGATGCTTAGATGAGGAAGATAGAGTGCATTCCCTCAAGCTTGTAGCGTGGTGGAGAAAGACAGTTAATATGCTGTTATATCACAGCGTGATTATTGCTGAAATAAAGCTAAGTATAAGAGGCTATGATAGCACAAAAGAAAGAGTGACAACTCAGTCTCGAAGGGACAAAGTCAAGGAGACTTTGAAGATGAGAAATGATTGCACTGGGCCTTAGAGAGAAAGGGAGGTTCAGCAGGACAAGGTGGGAAGGACACAGCATCAGAGGTAAGGGTATGTGCAAATGCAGGGAAATATTGACCCGTCTGGAGGTCAAGAGAGGGGATCTAGGTAATTTCCAGAGAGAGAGGGGATCGTATGCTAGAGAAGAGAGAAGATGGACAGGAAAGAACAGACTCTCAAGTCACTGAATGTTTTGGGGCCTCAGTTTCCGAAGATAAGATTCTCGTGAGCCCCTGAGTGTTTTTGCACTGGGTGATAATGACAGCTGCATGTCTTGCTCAGTGTCCAGGCCTCATAGCCATGTGCTCCAAAGGCTCTGTGAGGGCCCTCAGGTTCACAACTTCAAGAACAGTGTGTCTTGAAGCATCTTAAAGCAAAGGCAGAGAATACTTTGCTTTAAGATGTGTGTGATTCAATGATGGCCAAGGCAGGCACGACAGAATGAAGATAGTGAAAACCCACCAGCAGTGACTAATGAAACCAAACCCATTCTCATCTGCTTGGGGAGCATGAAGGCTGCGAAGGACCCTCTGATTGGCACATCACCCTCTCATTTGTAAAATTTAGGAATCTGCTGACAGACCCGCGTATTATTAGTGCAAATTCCCCAGGTTCACCTGCAGCCCTAGCTCTTGGCTTCAACAAAGATTACAAAGCCTGAGGTACTTCAAGACTGAACTGTGAAATGTCATTAGCTAAATCTCAGTCCTCGCAGCTCCCAGAACTAATTATAGAGCTAGGAGTGGCTGGGGCCAGACCCCTCTGACATAAAAAGATTTTATGAAAGGCAAAGGCGGGAGGCAACAATCATTCTCACCCTATTATATTCCTTTCAATTATTTACAGTAAGAGGCACTGATGGTGAACAAATATAGAGACTGGAATCCAGTGAGGTCACACAGGCGCTCTGGAAGCCAGTGATGCAGTATCAGACTCTGGGAACACAATAAGGCAATGTTTCAGCTGCTTGTGCATTCTTCACCACCCATTGTCTCCATCTCTCTCCCTCTACTCTGCTTCCCCCTCCCCCTACAACCAAAGTCAAGAGTGCAGACCCACATCTTCATCCCACATCCAGGACTTGGCAATATCTTCTGTCAAGGGTTTTTAACAGAACATTCACATTCTTTCTCCTAACTCAGCACGGTCGGGGGGGTGGTGGTGTGCAATGAATGCTGGAAACCCAAGGGCAGCATTGGGATGGAGCTAGTGAATGTGATCTAAGGATCCTCTGGCTGTCACCTGACCACTCACCAAAGATCCATGTGCTCTTCTGGATTCCCAGCCTCCCTTGTATGAGGTTGGAGCCTCGACTTGCTGGCTTCTGGCTAATGAAATAAACACAGTGAGATAAGCTGTGTGAAGCATGCCCCTTACTGACAGCCTGCAAGATCCTTCAGCTCTTTCTTCCTCCACCACAGTGGTCTTAGATGGCACATGTACCAGATGGTAGAGCTCTGAGACAGAGAGCCCTCTTGACCCACCAGTTATCAGACTTTGATGTCAGCAAGAAATAAATGTTTGCAATAACATTAAGCCATTGATGTGTCAAGGTTTGTCTGAGGTGGCAGTGAACATTGCTTTTTCTAAATCGTGTAAACCTCTGAGAGCACAGGCACTAGGCATGGAGATATTCATTGAGCACAATGAAAAAAGTCCACTATGTTCAATAAATTCCTCTTTTTCTTGACCTAATTATTTATGTTTCAGAGAACCCATGACCTGCAGGTTGAAGGAGAGGTCATAATGAATAAGTCACTGGAGATAGATGGGCAGATGCCTCTGTTACTGTCTTGGAGCTAGAACAGTTTAACTCTCTCAAGGGTAGTGGAGGAAGGAAACCTCTTCTGGGATGCTATGCAATCAGAAATGGTGAGCTAAGTAGCAGCAAACTTGGCAACTGTTTTTTGCAAATGCTCACATGCACATACACGTGTGCAAGCCCATGCACACACACACCCTTTTTCCCTGTGTAATAGTCTTGCAACGTATGTCCATCATTGGGAAATTCTCTAACAGAGAAAGTCAATTGGCATACCCATTACCTTGGACATTATGGGTCTTATGTTGCGTCTATCTCTGGATGGTTCAGGACCCAGATTTGAAGGACCCAGCTGTCTTTTTGAACCAATGAAAATTTCTTTCCTTTTAGAAATTATTTTGTTTTTCTACAATGTCCCTCCTTTCCTTCTATCTCTACCTGAAGCTCTAACCTCTGAACTCAAATATTTGGCTTCTTTTCCTATACTCTTTCAGAAAAGGGCACATTACATAGTCTAGAAAACAAGACTCCCATAAATGTAGACAAGTGAAATATCCTGCGTAAGTAGTCAGATGACTGTAATCGGAGAGGGTCCCAGCACTTGAGAATTTCCTTAAATCAGGCATTAGATGATATTTATCAACTGGTCATTAAGGCAGAACATTAGAAACAAGACAGCCCCAGAGTCCATTCTATTTGGGTTTTCAAAGCATTGTGTCAGGAGTCATTTAACCCAGGGACCGCACTGGAAAGGATGTGTGGAAGAGGTTTCTTTGCCATGCCTCCATTGGCACAATCTCCTTCCTAATTGCCACCTCACTGAGGCAGGTACTCACACCTCCTCTCTCCAGGACATTGCAATGGTCTTCTTCTATTTCTTTTCCTACAGTTTATCCTATTTGCTGCTATCAGAGTTCTTTCCCAAGGTATGGCACTGACCATTCCTGTGCTCAGAAGCCTTCCCCAACTCCCCCACTACGTTGTGCCAGAAACTTAACCTGGAATTCACAGCCTCCAAAATCTGTGCCCACTCTACTCTTTCAACCCCACCTTTCTCTATTCCTTTTTCCATACTTTTAGTCAAACTCCCTGTATCAGTTATATCTCATGCCTCGCCACCACCTTCTACAAGGCCACCATACTCATCTCTGACTGGAGAAATTCTATGAACACTTTGAGACTCATCTCAGCTGTCACTCCCATGTCATAACACCATGGCTTCCCTACTTAACCCAACACTGTGCATATATGGTCTTTTCCAGTATGCCCCAGGATTTTGAACTTTTCATATCTAGCTAACATGGTCGGCCTTCTACTGCAGTCATTGTTTTAGCTCCACTGTTAGAGAATTAGGTCTCTGAGAGTGAGCATGATGCATTATTCATGATTCCCTCTTTCACGGTGCATGTCTGCCCCTCTGCAGGGTAGTTACCTAATAAATATACGGGCTACTGGATTGAATACAGAGCAGCCTAACATTAAAATTTAACAAGGCTATTATCCAAAGTGGGAATCAAGAGTTGACTGAACTTTCCTGAAACTTGATCAGGTCAATCTTTAAAGAGCAGCCTTTCTTGGAAAAATAGAGGGGAGGAGGGAGGGATTCAAGTCATCAGCAAAATATTTGGTAGCCCCCAGATTTTAGAGCTTAGCGATGGGTTTGTCCATCTGCAAAACAAAGTCTGTCACCACACCCCCAAAGAACAACAAATTGCAGAGCTTATGGTTCAGAAGGCTGCACAGGAAGAGCTAGTACTCTCCATTTACCAACTGTTTTCTGACTCCTTCCGCTAATCGGGAATCTCCGTTAGAAAATGACACCAGGTGTGTGTCACTGAGGTTCACCCGCTCTCAGGCCTGCTGGTGCCTCCCAGACCCTTTGATCCTCTGCTCCCATTGTCTCCTGAAACCAATCCTTTCCATTTTGTATTTTTCCTCCTAGATCACCTGATACCTCCAAGCAAGCAGGTGTTCTTTTCAGAATTCAGACGCTGATAACCTGGGCTTTCTGATCTAACCCCAGCCCACCTTCTTTGCAATGGAGGAGTTGGGGAGGAGATTCTTCCACAGAGAAGTGGGTGCCAACTCTCCCTTTCAAATTCGTTCATTAGCAAACTAAAGGGGATGCCAGAAACGTCTGGAGTGATGGAAGCACCAATAGAATAAGTAAATAACTTTACAAGACAACTGTAATGTGGAATCCAATTAGTCCTATTCTTTGTAGACCTCACTTGAGGAATTATCTTCACAGCTTGATTATAAATTCCTTGGTACAAAAATTATGTCTTAGATGATTTTTGTGCCTCGTGTTAAATCCAGTCCTAAATTGAAAACATGATAGGATCCTACGCCTGGTTGACTTGTTGCTTCTTTAGCTGTTCCTGGATTAGACGTTTTCTTGGATTATACCCCTCACTGGTCCCTTCTACTAATTAAAACAGCTAGTTCCAAGTAGTTGCTCAATACTTGATTAGTTATCATAGAAAGCTCAGTGGAAAAGTCGGCATGTCTGTTATTCTCCAGATATTTTGAAATCAAAAGAGTTTGAGATCAAGACCAGAGAGTATGAGTAATTTTCCAAATATCACTCAGTAAACCAGGTACAGAAACCCCTAAGTTGGGGGAAGAAAATTTTGTAAGAATAGAGATTGGCCCCATAGTAGGTGAATGCACTGAACAAAGTTAATCGATTTATATGGTTGTGGCCTTTGGAAGAGAGAGACCTCATTGCCTAAATCTATCTTGATCGCAACTGGGTTCCCAACATCTAAGGAGAAACAGATTTCACAGAATATGATAACATTGGTGTATCTTGAGTCATTCCTCTTAGCTCCTGAGGGATACAGGTATGTGCTGAGGCAAGGGAGAGTGAAAGTGTGAGGCTGGGCTTGTCCTCATGACCTGCTTTTGACGTTCAGCCAAGGACCAATTTCTTCCTCCATATGTTTCCCATAACATGGAGTGCACTCCTATAGTATGGTCAGTGACTATGTTCAAACATATGGAGATATGATAGCATACCAGTAAGCAATGTCCTGATTAGGCATCCTAACCAATGCATAGAGATCTGCTGCAGGTCTATGTCCACACCCAGGGACAAATCTTGCATTTACATGTAGGCTCCAAAATTCCTCTGGAAATCCAAGATTCAGGTCAAACTACACATCTCCCCTTGCTTGGTTGGCCCCAGGGATACAAGCTTAGGATCAAAGGCAGTAGTGCTTCTATGACATTATATTCATGGGCCAATTTTTGCATCCTTACAATCTGTGGTGCTATCTATTTTTGTATGATGAGCATTAATATTGAAAACACTTTCAAGATTTGGAGTACAGGCAACAAAGCTTGATGGTGCAATAGGAAGACCAAGGTGCACTTCTGCCAGCAAGCTAAGAGGGCCTGATTTTCCCCCCCAGTGAATCTACTGACATAAATAACGTAATATTTTTCTCAAACTTAGAGAATTAAAGAATTTTGGATCAGAATACCTGAGTTTGGGTGGAGTTGTTTATTAACTGTGTGACTTTTAGCAAATTACTTCTCCTGGGTCTCAATTTCTTCAATTTGAAAAATAAGAACCTGATAGCTCCTTCACATGAGTATAAGGATGAAATGGGATAATATATGCATAAGTACTTTGAAAACGGTAAAGAACAATACAAGTGTGCCCTTCTATTGTTTTATTCACAGTGCTCCTGCCTGATTGCATCTACTTAACCCACTCTCCAAGAGCTAGAATCAGATTTCAACCGTATGGAATCATCTACAATGCAGCAGATGGGTTTACAAGTCTCTTGGTCTCTTCGTGTAATTAACAGCCAAGAAGTCTAAAGCTTGCATTGTTTACGTGGAAGATGTTTCTTGCCCGTTCCCACGCCGTGCCATCTGAAATCACTCCTTTTTTTTTTCAGTGCAGTTTTTTAACTTTGTGGGATCCTCTGCATATAAACTCCATTCGACGACTTCATCCTACTGTGGAAAGCTACTTCCCTATGCGTTTAGCTCTATGATTTACAACCTTCTTCTTTTCTTGTTTGCTGTCTGAATTATGTTTCACAAGAACCATTTGAAATAAGAAAGACAGGTATCGTCATTCCTTTACAGGTGAAGAAACTGAGGCACAGAAAGGCTTAGTAGTAGGTGACCCAGCAAGAATGCAAACGACTTGGCTGGCTCTAAGTCGAGTGCTCTTTTTCTGATGCCACTTGTCTTTTCTCCAGAGAAGTAACCTTCCTAGACCCACAGAGAGCTTGAAGAGAGATTTTTATCTTACTGTGAGAAAACAAAGACCCAGGGAGTGAAGGGTTTAAGAGCGCCCTGGTCATTGCCATTATTCCATTTCAAACACACAGAGGCCCCTGTATGGAGCTGCTCCTGTGTTTGTGGTTTAAATTTTGCTGGTGAGATGTGAGACACAAAAGAAATTTGAGAGATTGTGCCTGACCTTAAGGAATTTACTAAGAAACCAGGGAGATAAAGCTAACATATATGATGCTTAAAACAACTAAAGGCAACTTGCTGGGAGGTACTTCCTCCAAGATAGACATTTCTTAACCTTTGTTTAAAGCCTGGTTTCATTTTTCAAGATCCAGAAGCATAATCCACGGTTAGATTTAGGTTCAAGCCCTTCCTAACTGATCACGTTCTAAATGTCTATAGTGCTCATCAATGTCACTTCAGCTTATGCAAAGTTCCCCCTCCCCCCCCCCCATTTTTATAGTGGGAGCAGGAGATTGGTGGTGAGGAAAAGATTGCTGCCTTTAGTGGCATTTTTTCATGGACTTTGCAGACTTTTCGTGGCAAATAACTTATTAGATTAGTTTTCTGTTCTTTTTTAATCAAGTAGCTCTACATCTGACTTAGATCTTGCAACACTTCTTCTAAAGGAGAATTGGGTGTTTTACTTAATAGTTGCTGAAGTGACCTGTTATTTCTCCCCTGACTCTCCCAGGGAAGGAGTAGCAGTCACGTCTCAAGTCCTTGAGGACTTCACAGGGTGTTCCAGTGTCCTGAGAATATACCTGCCTAAGGTAAGGCAGTCATGGTACCCTGGTATTGATGCACTTCTCACACGCCACTCTGACTGTCAGGGGCATTCATAAGACTTTCTACCTAGGGGATCCTTGGGCTGGCGGAGGTGGTCTTTGGATATATAATGGCCACATGCTGGCCTACAGAGCCCCTTTCCTGCCCTAGTACTCTGCCTGCTAAGACAGAGAACTGAATTGCCATGACTTTATAGTCTCTGAACACCTTTACCAAAACCACCTGGTTCTTAGGATAGACAAGTGGGATTAAAGAGAGGGAAAGCTCTGGGCCCATAGTTGAATTTGAAATGGGACATGGAGTGGTGTAGGTGGGGGATTTAGCAGCCATATAGGACTGAGGCTTGCAAACCCCCAGTGATGGCAGACGCTATAGGAGTGCTGGGCCAGTCAAGTTCCAGAGGCCAGGCGGTGTGGCATTTGGAGTCAGAAAGATCTGACCATGAACTCCAGTTTCTCTGTATACCCTCTGTATGACCTTGAACTGGTCGTTTAACTTCAGAAAGCTTCCATGTGGCCTGTCTCCTGGGAGGACTGTATTAGTTATGACATACGTAGGCACTCAAAAACGCTAGCTAGCTGTCATCATTTTTATCCTATGCTATGTACAGAGATTAACATGATCCAAATAGAGCGAAGAATTGCAAAGATAATTCCTGGCCTAGGACCAGAAGAGTTTCCTAAAGCGAATTAATTAAATATATAAACGTATAACATTAAATACATATTTAGCTGAATAATTAAACATAAATTTTAAATCTATATTTAATTATGTAAATAATTATATATTTTAAATATATATTATATATTTATAATAAGCAATAATGTAGGGAGCAAAGCTACATGGCAAAAACTATGAAAACAGAGAGACTCAGGTTTAGCCTGGCCTTGCATCTCTGCTGCCTAGCTGCCTCACCGAGTAACTCTGGGCTAATCGTGACTGCTGTCTTTCTCAGGTTTCTCATCTCTTACATAACTGTAATAAGACCCCTCCTTGTCTATTGCACAGAGAAATTTGTGAAGGAAAAAATGTCCTTCGGTGTGTCAGCCTGCTCTGGAAACATAAAGTGCTCTGTGATGATGAAAGATGGTGATTAGTTAAACCTCAGTACAGCTCTGGAAACTGAAATCTCCCCCACACCTTGGGCCCAGAGCAGCATCGCATTTGAGTCTTCTGCTTCCTCACTCTCCACTCCGCACAGCACACCGTTCTGAACTGCTGCTTCCTCTCTACTGCTCAAGTGCTCAGGATTACATGGTGTCCTCAGCAACAAGCATTGGAAAATTATTTTTTAAAAGGCCCAAATGGGCTGGGCGCGGACGTTCACGCCTGTAATCCCAGCACTTTGGGAGGTCGAAGCAGGTGGATCACCTGAGGTCAGGAGTTCGAGACCAGCCTGGTCAACATGGCAAAACCCTGTCTCTACTAAAAATATAAAAATTAGCCGGGCGTTGTTGCAAGTGCCTGTAGCCCTAGCTACTTGGGAGGCTGAGGTGAGGGAGGAGAACCACTTGAACCCGGGAGGCGGAGGTTGCATTGAGCCGAGATTGCACCACTGCACTCCAGCCTGGATGACAGAGCAAGACTCTGTCTCAAAATAATAATAATAATAATAATAATAATAATAATAAAAGGCACAAATGTAGCAATCATCTGTTGGGGAGGCAGGGAAGACAAGTCGAAATTTGATTAAGGACTCCCCCTGCTCCCCTGGAAGTTATAGGGCAGAGCACCATGGCTCTCACAGCGGGTGGGTGGTGGGGATTTCGGGGAGTCTATCCGCCTGCGTTCGCTGAGCCTATGCCTGGACCATCTCCCCAGCTGATTCATTTCTTTCACTCTCCTTCCCTCAGGCAAGTGCTGCCTCCTCCAAAGCCTTTCTCAAAAGACCCTTGAGATTCCCTGGACCGAACTCTATGAATGTTCTTTCCGTTTCCCCAGAAATTTGGCTATAGCTGGTACTGGGTTCCTCAAAGCAGCCCGCCTGCGCTATGGGAATGTCAGATTGTCCTGGCAAGATGAGGGGGGGCATCCAGAGGTCACTCAGCTTTCCCCCTGAAGCATTGCTCAGAGAGAGGCCACTGTTCCCATAAAAGGGAGCTCCCATCCCACATTGGTTATGAAAGTCCTGGTGTCCAGAGCTGCGTTGTGATCTTGTCTCCTCTGCCCAGGGAGTATCTGTTAGGGAGACTTCCATGAGGGTGGGGGAGCCGAGGGGCAGAGGCTGCATGGGATGAAGAGAGTGTGTTCTTCCCTCCAGCTGTGCCAGGGTCTTCTCACCAGAGTGCTGTTTGTGGACCTCTGTTCCTGGAATCACCCCTCTGCTCAACCCAAAATCCCTGATTATGAATTGCACAATGCATTCCTAATTCAAGCACACTGCACGGGTTTTGTGTAGCCACATGAAAATCAACTCACAGAAATTAACTTTTATTGAATACCTACTATGTGGTAGGCACTGTGGTGGGATTCTGCCATCTGAGGATCTCTGACTAAGATCATCTGTTTCAACAGGCATTGCTCAAGCACCCACACTGCGGCTGGCACTCTGCTTGATGCTGAGGTGACTGTAAAGACCAGCTCCTTATTTTACAGGGAAGGCTGTCATGGTTCAGGGTGGGGAATTTCCCAAGGTCAGAGCCAGGCCATGCACACTGGTCTCCTGTCTCCTGTTGCAGTGCTCATTCGAGACACTGCTGCTCTGTCCCAACGCTTCATCCCTCGAGAATACTCTTGAGAATATTGTTCTTGACTGTCCCAAATAGGAATACCATCTGTCCATTATTCAGGTGATATGGTTTCAGCTCTTGCCTCTTCTAGTCCTTGGAGAAAGTTCCAGAAGCAAAGATTATGTACCTAATATTCCTTTACCTCTGTTTTCCTGGGGCTATATTTAACTGTGGATGTTTTCTGCTTGAATGCGTGGCCTGAGGGAAACAGGTAGTGCCTGGCAGGCTGACCAAGGACATGGGGACTGAAGAGCAAGATTGGAAGGAGATGGGGGGGGGGCAGCGTGGAGGAGAAGACGAAGACATATTGTGGGGGAGTCTTCACCTCAACTGAAGTCACGTAAAATCACTCTTTTCTAACTAGAAGACTAAGAAATGCTTGGGAAAGCAAGCGAAAGCTGAAAGCACATCTGTGTGTGTGTTGGGGTAAGTGTGAGGTGTGGCTGAGAGTCTCAGCTGAAGGAAGCCTCCTGGGCTGGTCCCCATATCTAAAGCGAACACACACACACAAAACATTCTAGTGTGACTCCCTCCTCTGCAAGAGAGGGACTGGAAAAATCTTCTCTCAAGCCTGGGACAGACAAGGAGTCTTTACCTTTTGCTCCTTGCCCCCTAACAGAGAGACAATGGCCTTGTGTATGCAATGGCGCTTCGCCAAGATGGAGCTGCACAGCTTCCATGAGGCTGAGGTGAGGAAAAGTGCATCTCTGCGAAAGTGGCTCGGCTCCAGCTCCCGCCACTCGATGCTCTGCCTGCCAATTAGCGCATCCTTCCTTCCCCACAGGTGGGGAAGTGGCCCGTACTGCTGTCTGGCTGCCTGGGGCCTGTACAGCCCGACCCTGACACCCCACCCAGGGATGCCCTGCAGGGATGGAGGACCCCTCAGGAGAAGACCACTTAGGTCCGGAAACAATCCTCCCTCCTCCTCCTTGCAGGAGGGGGAGAGGGGGAAGACCAGGCTGGGGATGGCAGAGAAACTCGGGGGCTGGTTTAAGGGAAACAGACTGAGCTGCTTAGAGCCTGCTGAGGCTGCCAGCAGCCCCAGATGGCTCCGAACCTGCTGCTCTTGCTGAAAATTGATTTTGGAGGCAGTGAGGGGGAGGAGGAGGGGACGGCAGGGGAAGGGGCTGCAGGGCAGGGGGTGGTGGTGGGAAGAGTTGCTGCACAGAGGGTGGAATTGATAAGCTTTGATAAAGACACTTAGTTGAAACACTCTAGGGGCAGCGATAACACTCTTAGCAGAAAGGGCAAGGGGTGTCTCTTAGGATTTCTGTTTCTATGTGTTATTTCTTTCTCACCTTGCTCTTTTTTCCTCATTTGCCCTCCAGCCCCAGTTATCAATCACAAAGGATGCCCCTGGATGCTCCTTCTGGGCTGTGGGGGTGGCATGGGCGGGCAGGCCTGGACTTGAGAAGCATCCCCACAGAGAAGCTCCTCAGGAGCTGAGGGAAGCCCAAGCTCTACACCCCTCATGGCGCAGACACTTTTTAGGGCTCTGTATCCAATTGTATATTCATAATTTTTCATCATTTTCCTTGGAGATAGTCCAATATTTATGTAAGCCTTAGGCCCCACGGCACCTGTCTTTGCCTCCGCCTCATTCCAGTTATTCATTCATTCCCCAAACACCAATCAGGCACCCCCGAGGGCCAGGCACTGCACCAAGCACTGGGGGGCAAAATGTCCACGACCAGACGTCATCGTCACTGAGTCCCTAGAACAGGAAGAAAAAATTGCAAAAAGTCGTCATATTAGTCCACAAGAGCAGCAGAAACAAGGAGGGGGTCAAGAGAAGGGAGCGCTCACTCCCCCAGGATCCTTATAAGGGAAGGTTCCAGAGTGGAGACTATATTTGATTTGGGACTTGACGAATGGCAGGATAAGAGGGAAGCTGTGGGTCTGGAAGGGTGGGCAGGGGGTCTCTGCAAGCAGTGGTGCCATAGAACCCTGAAATGGAGCAGAGGGGGAGGAGGGCAGTGCCTTCTGGTCCCGTTGGGAACAACGGAGATGTGATGCTCAGGCCAGCGGTTCTGGTGTAGCCATGCCTGGCGTTGACACTCTTGTCTATAGACAACGAGGCCTCACCAAGGCACCAGGCAGGGCTCACAGGAGGGGCTAAAACCCTGGTGGCATAACAGTAAGCTGGAGGACAAGGGCAAAGCTGTGGGAGAGTCCAGGTGAGCTGTATATAAGTAGCAAAATCCCGGTATTGTTGGTGGGAATGGAAACAACTCGATCTCTATAAAGGAGAGCCAAGGCAGGTAGGAGTTTCCTCCTCTTATAAGCAAGGGAGGCATGAAGACCAAGGAACATGATAGGCTCTTGGGCATCTGGCTAGGAACACTGGGTATTCAGCCTTCTCCTATGTATATGTTTCCAGCTCCTAGTGGCTCCTCCAAACAGCCGAGGGAGACAGCTGGGCATGACCGCCAGCATCTATATTACAGAGGAGAGACAGGTCGAGAGACAGAACCTACCAGGCCCACCCAGGTCAGCAGAGGTGGAGTCAGGAAGACAACTTGGGTTCTAGACCCTGGCTCTCCTCATTGCAGATGTTAGTAGAAATCACACACAGCCTAGGGCAGTCCTCAGCACTGAGATGGAAAGGGGATACCTGCATTCTCCAAAGACCCATTAGGCCATGCGTTCCACAGCAGCAAGGACAATCCCACCCTATTTCTCCCTCTCCCCAAGCATTGGGAGCTCAACACCCTGCCTTGCTTATATAGCTCTCCCTTTCTCTCATTTGATTCTTGCCTGGACAGGGGCTCATATCATTAAAAAGGAACAAAGAGGCCTTAAACAAACCCTCAAAGAGAAGGAACAGGACCCTTTTCTAAATGGAAGAATTCTTTTGTAAGAAATGATAAAGAGTTAGAACAAAGCATCTGCACAGCCTGGGAAGAGCCACTGTCTCCCGAGGCATACTGTCGCTTGCCTCTGATGTCTGGGCACAAACAGCAACTCCTCAATCTGCTCCAGGGCATGACACCAACCCTGACCCAGTGAGCTTACTCCCTTCTCTTGGGCTCAGCCACATCTTGAAAGGGGGAGATAGGAATGACTCTGTGCATCCATCCCTCTGTGTGGTCCAGTGGACATTGTCTCCACCAGGGCCTATGAAGAGATCTTAGCCTCCGAGCCGTTATGCATGTTGCTCAAAGCCACTGAGATGACCCCCAGGAGCTGAGTGTAGAAGCAGTTCCACCACCCAGCCTGCATTGTCTACACATGACAATTAGGCAGGACTCTGGGAACACTGTGAGGGCCAGGAACTAGGGAGAGAATCAACCTTGCAGAGCCACCGGTTTGGGGAGCTCATCACCACACTGCCCTGCCTCTATCTAAGAAGTATCTGACTCCTGGAAAAGCCACAGTCATGACAGTCCCGTGGAACCCTGGAAAACACCATCCAAATAGGAGAAAAAGCCTGAAATGACAAAGAGAGATTTCCCTTCAGCCCTCAGAGGAAAGTAGAGCACAGAAACCCTGGACTGAAGGGTCCCCAAAGTTGGCCTGTGCTATCTACAACTGCTCTTCTCTGGATGCTTCCCACCTCTAGATTAAACCCCATAGAGGCTCCATGTTCTCTCTTGGCTCCTCCCAAATTGCCCACTGGAATGCATGTGATGAGCTCATTTGTAGTAAGCTACAACTTTTGTGACTACCCCTGGCAGAGCTATTTACGCCATGATGGGAAATAAAGTCCACCTAGAACACACTAGTGCTAGTGACTCCCTTTGGGGAAACAGGGGTCAAGGAGGTTGCTTTAAGAACATGACAGAGTGAGAAGAGCACGGATGTGAGAGTGAGAGGCTTTGGTCCTCTCCTGGTTCTGCAGCTAACTTGCTGGCTGGCCTGAGAAAATCTCCTAAATGCTTGGGCCTCCATTTCCTCCCTTGCAAAATGTCATTAAAGTCCCAACTTCCCAACATGGTTCAGAATGAAAATAGTTAAAAGTGCATTAAGCATTGTTATAGACAGAATGCTTATGTTCTGCCCCATTCATATGCTAAATCCTAATGCTCAGTGTGGTGGTATTTGGATGTAATACCTTCAGTGAAACTGTCCTAACAGGATCAACAAGAATTCTGGACAGGGCCAGGCGCAGCAGCTCATGCCTATAATCCAAGCACTTTGGAAGGCCAAGACAGGTGAACTGCTTGAGTCCAGAGACCAGCCTAGGAGTTCAAGACCAGCCTAGGTGACATGGCAAAATTGCATCTCTATAAAAAAACATAAAAATTAGACAGGCATGGTTACGCATGCCAGTAGGTCCCAGCTACTCTGGAGGCTGAGGCGAGAGGATTGCTTGAGACCAGGAGGTGGAGGTTGCAGTGAGCTGTGATGGTGCCACTGTACTCCAGCCTGGGTGACAGAGGGAGACCCCATCTCAAAAAAAAAAAAAAAATTCTGGACAGATACATAATTAAACATTAATCAGGCTGCCCTTTGAACTACTTCCTTGTGATAGAAAGTCACATAGCATTAGATACTGACCATTTGCATTCCCATTGTTTCTATAGATAGGATTTCTGACATTAGAATCATATGGCTTTTAAGAATTGCTTAAGTAGATCCTGAATTCCAGCAGAACAGATGACGCCATCCAGTTTGAAGACCTCTATGAAGAATGAACTCAGCATGAGTAAAGTTTCTTCATGTCTCTCTTCCATGATTTTACCCTGTATACTTTGCCTAATTGATATCTCATCTTGAATTCCCACATGTTGTGGGAGGGCCCCAGTGGGAAGTAATTGAATCATGGGGGCAGGTCTTCCTCATGTTGTTCTCATGATAGTGAGTAAGTCTCATGAGATCTGAGAGGGGTTATTCCTGCACAAGCTCTCTTTGCTTGCTGCCATCCGTGTAAAACATGACTTGCTCCTTTTTGCCTTCCACCATGATTGTGAGGCTTCCCCAGCCATGTGGAACTATAATTCCAATTTAACCTCTTTCTTTTGCAAATTGCCCAGTCTCTGGTATGTCTTTATCAGCAGTGTGAAAAAGGACTAATACACCCATTAAACCATCTCTGTACTTTGGCCCACTCCAAAATCCTTAAAATCCCTAGCTCCAAATTCCACAGGAGATAGATTTGAGGTTTCTTCTCATCTCTTCATCCCTCCCTGTAATTAAATCTCTCTCTGCTGCAACCCAATGTATTGGTGTGTTGACTTGCCATGCACATCAGACAATGGACCCATTACGATTGCATTACAAGTTGATTAGGCCATGAGGGGGAATCCTCATGATGAGATTAGTGCCCTCATCAAAGTGGCCCCAGGGAGCTCCCTTACCCCTTCTGCCATGTAAGAACAGTGATAAGACAGTCTTGTAGGAACTAGGCAGCAGGCCCTTACCTGACACCAAATCTGCTTGTACCTTGATCAAGGATTTCCCAGCTTCCAGAACTATAAGAAATAGACGTCTTGTTTATAAGCTACTCAATCTATGGTATTTTGTTACAGCAGCTCAAGCTGACCAAGACAAGCTCATATCCCACCACCATGTCTGGGAAGTCAGAATTACAAATGGATCTGTTTGCTCATTCCTTACTTCATTCCTTTACTCAACTGCTCACAAAATCCCTCATGAGGCATCTGTTTTGTCTACTTGTAGGTCATCCTTGAATCTAAGCCCCAGGCCTTTGCATGGGTAAAACTCCAGGTCTTGAGTCAGTATTTCACACTCGTCTCTTTAGGAACGCAGAAAGGCCAGCCATCAGAGACAGAGTTTTCCAGAGGACTGGCTGAAAGGGATGGGGGCCTGAAGGAGAGAGTCTTAAGCACTAGCTTAATCTCATTTAGATCTTGTCTCTGGGCGGCTGAGGAGGCTGTTTTTAGCTTGTTCCAAATGAGTTTCCTGTTGAGTTTTCCCTGAGACCTGGCACTGGCTCTACTCACACTTCAAGCCTGGGGGAAGACAGAGTTCCAGGAAGGGCTGAGCAGCAGGTACCCTGGTGCCCCCAGTGAAGGCTGCAGCAGAGGGTGAGGCCAGGGCAGCAGTGTGGGGAAAGGAAGGAGATTGGGCTGGGTCTGCCTTGAATCCCAGCTTTGACACTCAGCCCTGGGTGGCCTCGAGAAGACTTATTGGGCCTCTTTGTTTTTCTCATTTTAAAATATCAATCACAACATGCCTAAAGTGCTGAATATGATGATCTGTAGCTATTGTTATTATCATTGTGGTTATTGCTATTACCATTAGAAGGCTGTAGGAAGTCAAAGGTCCTTGCGAGAGGCCTTACACAGAGAAGTCGGGGATTGGCTGCAAGGTGTTCTCAGTGGGGCTAGCAAGGCTCCAGCACCTCGTTAATATTTCTTTTAATGCTTGGCTGGAATTTCTCCTTAAGCTTCAACTTTCGGATTCAGACTTTGGCCATCTTTTGGGAGCACACGAGCACTCCTCGATCCTTTGTAAGATGACAGTGCACTATGAGAGTAAGGCCCTCCTGCTGAGTGGATACGGAAGCCAGAGCCTGGGGAAGAGCCTTTGGGAACCATCAAAGAGAGTGAGAAAAGAAGTCCCAGCAATGAATGGTCGAATGTCTTAGCTAGTCCTTAGCCCCGAAGAGTACTCAAATGATTGTTCTTCTGCAAAGCAGAAATGCACTAAAAGCCCTCTCCCATCCCCCAGACATAAGTTTCTTGAAAAGAAAAACAAGAGGCATCAAAGGATGGAAGCCAAAGAAACTCTGTTTGCTACCGTGTCCATTAACTTATGTCTAAAATTGATTTTTTGTGGTCTGAGGCAGGTGGAAATTTTCAAAGCAATTCCACTCCATTCCCCGTTTCTGAGATTCACTTTTATTTCTTTTCATTTATTTTCTCATTTCATTACAATTCCAGGTCTCACCAACATAAAGTTGATGAAAGGGAATGCAATTACAGGTTCCTTTTTCTCCAGATTCCATACTCTCTACCAGTGCTCTGGGATCGGTGAAGAATTTTGGGCCACCATCTCTGCAGTGTCACACAAGCAAGATGCAGGAGAGGTGACTCCACAACGCGGTGCACAGTTCCTCCTGGGCGTCATTAGCATGCAGCCTACATTCTTCAAGATGGCTCACAGTTCAGCCTGTCAGCGAGTGATCTATGATGTGTCACTTGTGCTATTAACAGGCATTTTCCATTTGGGCAGCCTCAGCACATTTAGTTCCTCTCCCACGTGGTCACTGCTCTGTCCTCCATTAATAACCACTTTCCAACCCTTCCAGCACCCACCTGGGCAGTTCTCTCTCATGCTCTTCCTCACAGGGCAGTGCTGGGCTCTTTGGCCATGGGAGATGACTGGGGACAATCTCTGTCCCTTGGGGTGAGCTGAACAAGGGCCAACTGCCCTACACATGTAGACCAACAATAAATCTCTATTAATGAGTGAATTAATTAAGGACAGACACAAAAAAATGACTTCTCATTGGTAGAGATTGTCTGTTGCTGGGAAAGGTGATGTTAGCTCTCTGCACGAGGCTTAGGAAGGAGAAAGGGATGAAGATGAAACAAGCCTTGCCTTGTTGATGCTTATGCTTGGAAAGACTGGGCAGACTTGCATAACAGTATGCAGTAAAGGGTCCCCAAAGGGGCTTAACCTGCTTACCCATGAAGGATATCAGGCATGACTGGGCTTGTTGGAACATTTCAGAGAATGTCAGCCAATAATAATAAAATCTTCCCCATTCTACATGTTCTTGCCAGTTTAAATACTGCTTTTATCTAAGTTATTTCCTGCTCAAGAATCACTAGTCATTACGAGGGGAAGCCCCAAGCCCTCCTGGAGATTCTATCTTACTATACAACTTTCACTAGCTTTCCCATTCCACCAGTGGTAGCGTATGGGAATCCAGGAAAAATGGATCAGTAAACAAAATTATTCTTGCTTAATAAAATCCTAGATGTCTCCCAAATGGACTTCCAAAACACAATCAGATTCAGAGCTCACCTTGACATTCAAAGCCCTCTGCAATCCAATCTTACCACATGTGTCCAACCTTAGTTCTCTACCTTTCCTCATGTAGAAGGGTAATGAGAAGGGGGGTGTCTCCATGCCTTCTCTCAAGCCATTTCTTATGTCTGGAATTCCTTTCATTGCTCTCATTTGTCTTAAAGCCAACCAGAAGTTAGTCCATTTTCTCTGGGAGCCTTCCCCACTATCCCATCTTACACTGTTCCTTTTAAAAAGTCCCTATAGCATGGATGACATATTGTCTTGAGCCAACAGGGGTCATATTTTCTCTCTCCTTATACTCCATATTTTGCCTAGTACTATGTGTGACACTGAGGAGAAACTTGATTATGCTAAGACCCAATGCAATGGGCATGGCTAGCTGGAAAACCTCACAGATTCTGTATTAGTGGCCTAGCAGAGAGGAATATACAGTGGGGAGGAAGGGAACTAAAGGGAGAGGGCAGAAATGGGGCCCAAAATATGTACCTAGGTGCTTCCTGTACCCTCAATTAAGAAGCACTGGCTGAGACCAGCTTGGTATACTCCAGAAACCCTCAGTGGTGCAGGGATGGTGGCCCCAGTGGGGATCTTCAGGTGAGAGCTCAGTCACCTCAGTTACCTTACAGAAGTTATCAGGGCCATCCTGTGGCATCCTGTTTCATCTTCCTTTGAAACCACCAGCTATTTTCCTGGCAAACCAAAAAAAGAGAGATGTATCTATGGACCAGAAGGAAAATAGCAAAGCCAGTTTGGAACCAACTTTGGCCAGGGAAATGGTGCAATCTAGTTGTAATGCGATTAAGTCTAAATTAATTCCAAAAGGAGATGTAATTATGACAGCAACTTCTTTGGGGGCAGGCTGGGATTTATTCTCTTTTGGAGAGCCAAGACCGGATTTAGCTTTTCATGAGCATGGGGCAGCAAAGATATGGGGCAGTTCAGAATGTTTTTCTTTCGCAGAGAAAAAAAATCAAGCAAAGAAGAAAACTCAGGATCAGCAAGAGCACTGCTTACAGGGTAGCTTGGGGTAAATGGGATGTGGGCCCCAATGCTTTGGAGGCAAGGAGTAAACAGAAGAGTGGGAAGACTCCTCTCACCAAGGAGGACTTCTGGTAAATTTGTGCAGATGGAGTGACATCATGCTTGCAGCTCCTGTGTGGGAGGCCTGCTGGAACATACCAGTGACCTATATGACATTACGTTAATACATCCAAATCATGCTGAAGGCTACAATACCCACAAAGATGAGCTTCCCATATTGAGTCCTCATTATGAGCTTTGTTCCAGGCCAAGAACTTACCATTTCATAAGTGAGATCATCCTCATAACAATTCACTGAGTTAGGAATTATACCCATTCTACAGATGAAGAAATGGAGGACCATAGAAGCCAAGCTTATCTAAGAGCACACAGCTTGTAAGAGGCAACACCAGAATTCAAACAAAGGCCTTTCTGACTCCAAAGCCCATTCTCCTGCCTCCTGATCTGATATTTGAAGCCACATGGAGACCTGCTCAAAGCTCTCAGTGTTCTTGCACTTCACGTGTGCCTTCATCCCAGTGTGCATTGGACCTTGCTATAATTATGTATTTGCTTATCCCTCTTCCCTGCCAGACAATGAGCATTCTGACCTTACTGCATCCTTGGCACTTAGCAAGGTAATTGCTCTTTTAGGTCAGGTTCTGCAGGAGGCAACCCTGAGAGGAGGATCCATGTACTAATTTAAGGAAATGCTCCCAGGAGATACTGAAAAGGGAGTATGTCAAGCAGGATGGAAGACAAGAGAAAGCCAAGTAAGGGTGTGATTTCAGGGGAAGCCCTGGCTTCAGCGAGATGCTATAGAAATCTCTGAAGTAAAAATTACAATTCATAATTTGTGTCCCCTGGAGGCAAGGGAGCTGTGGGCCACCCTAGGAGGAGGATATGGGAGAGAGTTGTAAACTTATAGTTCTTTCCAACTCTTGCCAGGAACCCAAGGAGGGGCCTCTGAAGAAGGGCACAGGTGCAAATATTAGTAGCAAATCACCCAGAAGCTGGGAGTGTGTACACAGACAAGAAATGTCTGCTACAATGAGCTTCCAAATCTGTATCGGAGCCCTCTGTTGAGCACTGCAGAATTTGTCACGTACATTCAGCCGTGGTTTCTGTTTTCTAAAGCTGCTCCTCTAGTAATGTTGGCATTTTCTAATTATTTCCATTTCCATGATCCCCTCCATTCGCCGTCCCCTAGATGTTTTAGAAGACTTCATTTATATCCCAGTTGGCATTGTAATACATGGTCAAGGGAAGGACATTTGACGAGGTGGAAATGTCCTTCTTTTACCAGGACAATCTATCACTCATGTCCTTGTGGAGGTGGCAAAGAGCCTCAGAATAATGTGGCACAGAAGACAGACATGCTATTGAGAAGACTCCAGTTCAAAATCCAGCTCTGTGAGTGTTTATAAAACTTCTCCAAATACCAGTATTCTCCTTTCTAAATGGCCCTCATAATAATGGACCCAGAAGCAATGATTTGTGTGCAGGTAGGATATTTTGGGGAGTAATCCCAGGTAGCAGAAATGGGTGCTTAGGGATAGTGAAACAGGAAGGAGGGAACACCAGGACAAGTGTATGTTATGAAACCAGGAGGCATGGCTATGAACAAGGAGGACTCCATCCTGCTGGGATTTTTGGAGGCGCCGCAAAGCATTCACGTTAAAGTTGCCCACCTGGGGAACAGAAAAAGGGGGCATTTGTCTGCCAGCTCTCTTCCCCACTGGGCTCCCTCTTGAAGCACACCCATGCAATGGAGCTGGTGAGCTTTGGGGCAGGAACCGTGTCACTCTGCAGCTGAATAAAGGGCCATCAGTTATACCTGCAGGAAGCTGGTTGCCACAATAGTGGCTGGTGCATAATGCAGGTCTGGGGGCCGTGTGGCAGGGCACAGGCAGTGTCCAGCGCCACGCACTGTAGTTTAGCTGTGACATATGGCAGGGCACAGGCAGTGTCCAGTGCCACACACTGTAGCTTAATTGTGAGTCTGGGCATAGTTGAGGCCCCCACATGGATGTCCGAAGCTCACTGTTGAAGGGAAGGAAGTGAAAGAGCTTGGTACCAGGAAGAGGCAAAAGGGGACGGCCAGCTGAGGAAAGAGCCAGATCGTTGGGATGTAGAAAGATGACTTGATAACTCAGCCTCTAACTGACTGACTGTTCAGATGCCTAAGGGTCCTTTAGGAATCCATGGATGACATGCCCAACTGCATATCCAGCCCGAGAAACAGCCCCATCCTTCATACCAAGGGCAAGCAAACCATTTTCTCTCCCATCTGTGGATCTCATTGTTCTAATAATGACGGGAATAGGCCAGGAGCAGGGATAGCAGCCTGCGGAGGAGGTAAGGCAAGGCCCGTATCCTCAGGCAACCTCAATGAGGCTGGTTCAGTTTTCCAAAATAGGAGGAGCTGGGAGCCAAGGCAGGGAAGTGGCTCTGCTGAAGAGGGTGTGCACTGACAGAGGTTGGAAAAGACAAGAACAAAAGACAGGGGAGGGGGTCTCTTCAGCTGGCAGAAAGGAGGACACTAAAGCCAGGTCTCTGGGGCGGTGTGTGGGGGCGGGGATTACAAACCCTCTGACAGAGAGCCAATCTGCCCCTTTGCCTAACAGCTTTACATCCCAGCAGGGGCCCGGCAACCTGCAGAGACTGTACTCCCTTTTCCTGGCTTCATTAGCCTACATCAGTTGACTTCTCCCTCTAGGAGTAGGATTGGGGAAACTCCCCGGACAAAGACGCTTGTGAGCGTCTGATTCTGCCAGTTACAGTTGGCCCCCTGGTGCTTTGTCCACTCCTTTCGCCACACACATCCACTCTGAGCATCCACTTTGATTCTACCTCCTCTCTGTGCTTCCAAGACTAGTCATCAGCTCCTGCGGCTTCTTTCCTCAAAGCGTCTCTTGCATTTTATGTGCCTTCTTAGGCCTTGAGATACAGTGGAAAGAACATAGTTTGTGTGTGTGTGTGTGTGTGTGTGTGTGTGTGTGTGTATGTGAAGAATCTCTATTCAAATACCAGCCTTTCCACCCACCGGTTCTGCTAGGCTCAGTGTTTCTTTCTTGTCTGTCTTCCTTCCCCACCTTCCCCTCCAGCCTCTTGCCCTCCACCACCTAGAATGCATGACCACAAACTCAGTGTCCACCAGCCAGAAGGAACTGTGTGTGTGCTTCTGCCTGGCTTCCCACATACTCCCACCCTGGCTAGATGTTCACAGTCACCTACCATAGCCAACCTAGGGGTGTTTTCCACCCACAACAGACTCCATCAAAAGTTCTGGTTCTAAACCAAAATCTGACCAAAAATAAAATTGCGAGTTTTTGGAGTTCTAGACTCCCTGACCTGTCTGCAGCCTGTCAATGAATGAGGCCAGTGGAACAACATGGCCACTTTAGCACAGATTTACATAGTGCAGACATGCATAGGAATGAGTGGATACCATGGAGGCTAGCGCTGTTAGCATTGTGAGCAACAGGATTAAGGGGGTGGCAGAGCCAGGGAAGAACTATGGCAATGGGTGTGTGTTCTGGAATACAGTATTCATAGCAAATTCCGCTATCCCAGGTAGCAGAAATACTAGATCTACAGGTAGGGTTAGTAGATGAGGAGATGATTGCTATTGAAGCAATATTTTGTTACTCACAGTTCCAAGAAGCAGAGGCAGAGGAGGGGGAAGGAACTGTGAACAAGGGCCTTTATTGTGGTTTCTGTGGGAAAGAATGTGCAAAACAGGGTAAGCAGGCTTAGGATTGTCTAGTTTGAATAATTTCACCAGATCCTGGGGCATAGGGGCTGTGCCTAGGTGACTTATGTCAGGGTCCTGAGATGATTAGGGCAGGTGGGTGGTGGCCCAGGTGTATAAGGCTGATACAAGAGGTGGTTGGGTGCAGGCTCTGGATTGGTTGGTTTGCGTTTGGTTTGCATTCACAGGCAAATTGTTTACTGTCTCTAGGATTCAACCCTGAAAGGGGCAGTCTCTCCAGGGTCAGCAAGGCTCCAGAGGTCAATGCATCAGAATACAAAAGATAAAAGATGAAGTTAATGCAGCATAGGCAGTTAAGAAAGAAAGGAGGCCGCTGCCAGAAAACACTTGCAGCAAGCCTATTTGTACTGAGTAGAATATGGTTCTGTCCCAAGGGAGGAGTAGGTTAGCTAAGATATCTCCTCAAAGCTCGCCACTATGGGGAAAAGACACACTGTGAAGGTACGCCCAGTGAAAGCCTTTGCAATTCACCCCAACTTGTGAGAGTAAGGCATAATGTCTCTCAATAATACTTAGTACTGATGAATCCCCTTGATCCAAACAACAAGTTCTGGTTTCCAGGGAAATTCTAACTTGGACTGTGAATGATAAATATGTGAATAGTGGTTCTTTGTAGCCTAAACTGGGTTTTAAGTATAACATTGAGAAGCCTTGGGGGCAAGTATTAGTACCCACAGTATAATGAGAATAAATTCCTTTTTTCAAAATAACAAATCTGTGTCACTAGTGTATGCCCCTCCCAACTTATAAGCAGGCTGCCCAATGATAAGAACTAAGTGAGTGCCAGATGCCTTCACTTGATCCCTGTGTCCTGCCGTGCCCGGCACACCAGAGTCAAAAAGAAAGAGGCAGACGGGGCATCACACAGAGCAACATAAGACACTTAGCACAAACATGCAGAGCTATGTGTAGGCATCATGCTTAAATACTAAGTAGAAATAAGATTTCTTAAATGCTACAGGGCCATCTTGTTCATACAGATTAATGCGTATGATTGATGCATTAGCCTGTCTCTGACTACGCAGAGGATATACGAATGTCGAGCTTTTAGGAAAGTTGTACCTTTGCAATTGTCTTGAATCTCTACTTCTTTGTGGGAGTGGAAGCCTCCTTATTTCTTCTCCATGGCTAGGTAGTTGGTAATTTGAATGGCTGGCTCAAGTGGGGAATCAATAAATACAGAACACAACTGTGATAAACGTTTTTACTCAAACTCAAAACAGAAATGTATGTTTACTGTAAAACTTTATATGTAAGGCCAAGACCACAGGCCAGGAAATATGGATCTGAAGATGAGTATCCCAATCTCTTGCTTTTTGCATAAACCATACTCTTAATGCATCCTTGAGAGTTTCCACTTTCAGTTTCTTTAAAGTAGAGCAAGAATTTACATGTCTGAAAAATCTGAATCCAGAAACTTTGATTTTTATTGCTTTTATTTCCATCCCACATCTAAGTGACTATAATTCTTTGTGGTAACTCACCTTTATTGAGACATTCCAGAGCATTAAACTTGGTTTTCACAAAAACTGATTCTCTTTAAACATATATTTGATGTAAGTAGTATTAAATAAAATTAAATCAAACTCAAAAACAGACACAACCACATAAACCAGTGTGACAGCAAATACAACTGGCTCTTGGTAGACACACTGCCTAGCTGGAGGCAGCAGATGTATGCAGGGGTCAGGAAGCAGCCCACCCCCCAGGCTAGAGCACAGAGTGGACATGGCAGCCCTCAGCAAGCATCAGGAGGGGACTGTGCTTCAAGTGGAGATTGGCTAAGAGACTCCACTGTTTTTCATGATCCCACCTTCTTTTTTATTTTCATGCTAATGGTAAATTTATTCAGATATAATTACATATTTTTAAATGTGCAAATCTGAAGTACCCATCTCAGTGCACTTGTGTAACTACCACCCAGACCAAAATAAAGAACTTTTCATCACTCCAGAAAGTTTCTTCCTGCCTCCTTCCAGACAATCTCCATCCCTCAAAGGCAACCACTATTCCGATTTCTGTCATCATGGATTAGTTTTGTCTGTTCTTAACCTTCATATAAAAGAAATCATATCATCCGTACTTTGTATGTCTGGTTCCTCTTCTTTAGTATAATGTTTCTGAGATTAATCTACATTATTGTATGTATCCGCATTTTTTTTAAATTGATTCTTATCCTTTTAACTGAGTTCATTGATGCTCTCTGAAGTTGAGAAGGAGACAGAGCATAAGAAGAGAAGACTCTGTTTTCCTACAGTCTTTCTAGCCGTTATTCAAGTTTTGCAGACTTTACTAGAACTTTCAGCAGGAATGTATTCATCCAAAGGCCCAACAGATTCTCTCCTTCAACAGTTAGTGCACTGGTAGACCAAAATCTAAGGCTAGATACATTATCTGGGTGATTGAGGATTCACAAACTTATTTATCTATGCTGCTCTTTTCCCCTATCCCACTCCCACAAGCATGGAAGAGCATCAGTTTTGGAAAACTATCTTAGGCCCAGCCATCCCACGACTGGTAATTCATTTTGGCTTGCTCAGAAGTCATCAGCCCATCCCCTGTGCCCAGCAGTGATACTACCAAGGGGACTTAGTCATCAACATTCACACATCCTACCTGAAGAAGCCTACTAGGTTGGGTTTATCTATGTTGCCAAAGGAGTCATTCAGGACCCAGTGTTGTTTGAACAGAGACTCTATTTTGTGAACATCTTGTGAGGTTAGAATTCAATAAGCCCACTTTGGGGTATGTTGAAACTGTGAAAGGATAGCAGCAGCCTTCTTCTCTCCTGCGTTCAGTGCTTTTGAGAATTTCATCTCATCTGCATCAGGAGGCATTAGTGGCCTAGAGCCAAGTTCATTTGGCAACTCTTGCGGCTGCCCAGCATGCCTGACAGGGCCAGGGGTTGTAGAAAGGCGCAAGGAGAAAAGTGGGGGGTGGAGCTGCGATCGCTCATGCTGGGCACTTGGCAAAGACACACTCCTAGGGCCGGACAGCACGCCTAGATCAGCAGAGATGATGAGCAAGGCAGGGGGCAAAGTCTGACCTTTGCCAGGACTGGTCCACGTTTCATCATTTAGGTTGGTTGATACCAGTTATCCAAAAGTCATGAGCCTGGTGTCTGGCAGGACACCCTTGATGAACAAAGATACAAGTTGCCGTGAGATTTTGGTCGTATGCTTTGGCTTCTTGTTGATGTTTTAGAGAAGATGAGCAAGAAAGGCTGAAGAAGGGTAAAAGGAACATTGGGAAGGAAGCTCTCTGCTCTTTGGCCTGCCTAGCTGGACTCTTCTCTCTCTCACCTCCCTGAAGAAACAGGAGATTTGTCTGCTCCCATGCAGACAAGAAACTGGATTTTATGCTTAAAAATCTGCTGACTGAGCTCAACCAACAAGATGATAATCTCTTGATTTGCAGTCCTGTGAATTCTCCAAGAGCTTGCCATCATTCTCAGCTTGGTTCTACTTCTTTCAGTGGAGATCTAATCTCTAGTAGATTAGAGATTGGGCCGGAGAGCTGGGACTCCTGTGTTTGCGTCTCAGGTGACACATTCTGTGACATCAACAAGGCACTCGGGGTTCTCAAAGGACCTGTCCTCCGCAACCACAGAGGAGGACTTTCCAAGCTGTCTCAGAGAAGTCCTTTGCAAACTGCTTAGAAAACTGAGTAAGATTATAAAGATACAAAGAGAGCAGTAATAGCCAAACTTATAGCACATTCTTGAGTTTATAATCCGAGGTAAAAACCCAAATGTACTAACAAGGTCTGAGAGCCTCAAGGGTGCCCTGAACATGCTGGGGGACCAGAGTGACAAGATGGGGTCTCTCCAGGAGGCTACATGTGGGAGGAGGGCCTGACTGTGCCACTCAGTCTGCCCAGCTGTCAAGTGTTGGGGTAGGCAGCAGGAGGGCCCTCCCCTCTCAATGACCAGCTCTCATTGCTTACATGAAGACAGCTGGTCAACCCCATCAATGTGGGAAGAACTGGAGGGCAGTGGGGAGGATCAGAGGAACCTGATTCTGGACAAAGATGCCTCTAGACTTCTGCTTAGATTAACATGAGGAAGAGGGCCGGGACTGACTTCAAAATAACCTTCATGTCTAGGAGGAGATTTGCAATGAGAAATGTTTTCTCTACTTCACTGAGGTGGGAGCAAAGGAAGCCAACTGGATGCTCCAGGAAAGATTTCAGGACTGGTCTAGGGGAGAGCTTTGGATATTGAGGCTGGTAAGATGATCTCACCTTCTATTCAGCTACATGGAGTGAAAGTTTCATCTATGCTCAGGGACCCCACTTTCAAAGAGAAGCACTCCGATGCTCCTTCTTTTATCCTGGAACACATCCTCAGCATCTCTGCTCACAGGTACTGCCCTGAGCCAGCAGCCCTGAGAAGACAACCCTCTCCACATGGACCTAAGCCTTGACTTCCCCACTACTGCCTCTCTGTTTTCCCATCACTGAGCTTCTCCCTCACACCCACTCCCCAGGATTCTACCTGCACCATGCACTCCTTGTGGTGAACATATTGTCCTGCTCAACCCGTAAGTGAGGGTCCACTCTTCTAAGGAGCCTTCCTGGCTTGATGCTACCCTAAAGGAATGTAAAATATAGAAACATCTCACTCTTGTTCCAAGAGCCTAACACTCCTGTTTCTGCGACTCTGCGTTTCTGCCTTCTTTGTGGATACCTGGCTTGGCACATGTATCTGGGTATACGGTTCTGGAGATAAACAGCACAACCGTGTGTGCTTTTGATGGAGGACAGGGGTCGACTATCATGGGGCTTCAGGCCATTTAGTTGTATCAATTCTATGACCCCTTCCTGGTTGGGAAGTACCTGGGGACAAAGAAACTTTATGACACTTTAACTGAGAATAACTATTCTCTGCTTGGCTCCAGACCTGGCCTGGAGACCTGTGACTCAGAAGCTGTTTTCTCCTCTGTGGCTTCCAGAGAATCTCTGAGGACTCAGGCAATCAATCCTCCATCATGTGCTGTGCTTTCTCTCCACCCCAGCCAAGGCCATGTGGAGCTGGTGGGCCATGTCCCTGGGCAGGCTGATCACCAGTGCCCTTCACACCACTGCTCTTCATGTGTTCACCCTGTGCTCCATGGAGTAGCTGTGTGCTGTGAAGGGGAAGAGCAAAGAATGAAAACCCGCAATGGCAGACCTGCCTTCCTCTTCATCCCTGAGCTGTCTTGTTCAAGCCCCTAACTTGCTGCCCAGTCATCCAAGCCAGAGCTTTGCAAGATGGGGGTTTGGGGCAGAGTCTGTGGCAGGTCTGGTCCACCCCATGCTGCTTGTGTTGGTTGGTACTAATTGCCCAGAATCATTAATGAGGCTGGTGTCTGGCAAGAGACCCTTGATGAGTAAAGGCGAGTTCACCCTGAGATTTTGGTTATGTTCCTTGGCTTCTTGTTGAAAGTTTTAGGGAGGATGAACAACAAGGCTGAGAAAGTACAAAGTAAACATTGGTAACTGAATGAACTCTCCCTAGAAAGTGATGATTGCTGGAGCACCTCTCCCTGGGGTCCTAACACTTACTCCAAGAGCTCAGAAAAATATTCGTCGTAGCATAAAGTACTTTTTACATATGATTTTCTTCATCTGCATATACTTCCAGGCCATGGTTAGCATTCATGCATTGACACCCAGGCACGGCCAGCTGCCTCCCACCCCACACTACCCTTCCTGGGGCACTTCTGTCACTATTCCTTCTCCAGAGAAATACTACAGCAAACATAGCGAGTGATGACTGCTACCTCATTCAGGGATGAACAGGCTCTCCATGTAAACTCTGTTTCTTCTAGTTGAGGTTGTCCAGAGGAGGGGAAGGAGGGTTGTGAGGGTCATGTTGAACCAAAAAGTTAGGATGCTGCAGAAAATGGACTGTGTGATGCTTGGTGGTGGGGGAGTAGGCTCTGCTGAGGAGGAGGAATAAACAAAAATAAAGGTGAGGAGGGACGGTTTGGCCTCCCTGAGCCCTTGGCAAACTCCCCCGAAAGTCCTAAACATGACTAAACCACATTTGGGGTTTCCCCTACCGTCCAGAGCCAGGTAAGCAGAGTGTTTGTCAACCTGTACCTGCAGTTGTCACCCAGTCTTAAGGCATGCCTACCTTCCTTCTCAACTGCATTGTAGGAGGCGAAGGTGAATATGAGGCTGAAATGCTACTGCAGATATCCCCATCTTAGAACAAAGTGAAAACCTGGAGGAATGAGAGCGCACTCTCTTGACGTTTTCTCAGTCTATCTCAATGTGTGCACCACGTGTGTGTAGGTGTGGGGAGGAAAGGGAAGCAAGGCATCCCGGCCAGGTCGGTGGGTCACCATCACATCTCCTGGGCATGGTATTTTCTAAGCTGTCACTCCACAAGACAATAGGCATTCACCAGCCCAGCTCCCTGCCCTCCAAGGATGGGGATGTGTGGATCAAAGGAGAAGGGGTAGTGAGAAGGCAGCAGACAAATGCAGGAGATTACGATCTTCCCTATCGACTGCACGGGGCCTTTCCCAGCCTTCAGCCCCGGTGACCCTCATCCTGCCAGCGGGGCGTTGAGTCTGCACCTCCCACGGCTGCTCGATTTAGAGATCCTGTGGAGGAGTCCCTGCTGATCCCTCGAGACCCACAGGGCTATTTACAGCTCTCCGGTTGTCTCCGCCAAGCCCAGGGCTTGTGCATCCCAGTGACCAGGGGAGCCCCGTGACTGCTTTTTTCTGTCCCCTGTAGAAGTCATGAGCACATGTCTGTCCCCAAACCTATCACCCAGGAGCAGAGATCCACAGACAGGCTGAGGGCTCCAGCTTCACAGATTATTTATGACCTTCCCACCCCAGCCCAGGTAATGGGGGTCCCTTGTTGACTTACTCAAGGTCACGTGGCAGGCCGTTGGCAGAGCCCACACCCAAACTCAGGCTTCCTGACTCACAACCCTGGGGTCTCCTATGTCAATGTTGCAGATTACTTTTCTTTATGAACAAACAAACAAAAAAGGACTCGTATACTCATGTCCAGTATTAATGGTAAATGACCTAGACCAGCCCCAAGAAACTCTGCAACTGACGCCTGTGTGTCCTGGATCACTCACCTCTCACTCTGCCTCTGGTGGTACAAGCTGCTCTCCAGACCCCAGTTTTAGAGTCCTCCTCCTAGCTCAGGTTTATTTTCTCTTTTCCTCTTAACGCTCTATATCCTACATCAAATTTATTCCTGTCCCTGCCCCCGCAACATATTAGGAGAAAAGATTAATCCCTAGAGAATAAATGGTTCATGGGATTTGGTATCAGAGAGACCAAGGCTGGGCTCCAGCTGGCTGTATGACTAGGAACAGTTCACTTCGTCTCTCTAAGCCTCAGTTTCCTCATCTGTAAGTTGAAATAAAATAAAACTTTGCCCTGACTCTACGGCTAAGGAAAATGTACCAAAGGGCTTTATAGACTAGAGAAGACCATGGGTTGCCAGTTACATTTACCTTTAACCTTTTTCTTAGAAAGTTATTTTCACCTAAAGAGTAGCATTCCTTGCAGGAACTAGAATGTGCCAGCAGCTCAGTTCAGCTATAGACACTGCTCTGTCCATACTCACATCTGCAGATTTGGCATTGGGATACTGAAGAAGATTTTTTTTATTCTTTTTCAGGTTGATTAACTGTTTATTCTTTTAAATGGGTGAGAGATCTAAGAGTGTGGGGTCAAATGAAGATGAAGTGGGTGAAGTTTTGAGGATAATAAAAACTGGAGAGTTGACACAGCCCTGGAGGACCCCTAAATATCTATCCCAAACCCTCTGCTGACCCCCCCCACAAGGTCTTGTTCACTCTTTTACTGGCTTCAGTTCTGGGTGCCTGGGTCAAGCCTCCTCTGTTATTTTGGAGCAGGAAATGATTGGTCCATAACACAGCCTATAATAAATAGCCTCGTGTCATAAAACACAGGCCCTGGCAGGCAGCCCTGCATTTGGTAAACATTAAAGCATTTGCAAGTTGCTGCCCAGAATATATATTTGGTATCTTGCTGCTCCCTCCCCTTCTTCTACAGAACAGGACACAGTCCAGGCAGGACAGCCCACAGCCTGGCAGGAACCAGAGGCAGCCCCTCACCCACAGAATGACTGCTCAGGGAGAGTTTTTGGTGTTTATTCTTCTGTTCATGCTCAGTACCTTTTGCTGAGGCATTGAAATCAACACATTTACAAACATGGCACACACACAGAGGGAATATCTTTCAAAGAAGCAGGTCACAGTTGTCTTCCAAGCAACGTTCTGCCAGTGTATCCTTCACCATTACCACCCAGGGTGGGGAGTGAAGCCCAAAGCCAGCATGCCCTCTGCAATTCCTCTGGCTCAGCTTCTCCAGTCTCCGAGGCCAGATAGCCATGGTCACGGTAGTGGGTGAAGGGCCTGAGCTGGAGAAGTGCCCATGCCGTGCAGATTTGGCTCAGCTCCGGTGATGAGCCACTCCCATTAGTCAGACTCAGCTTCTCGGGAGGCTCTCTGAACTTTGGTTTTTGAGGTAAAAAGACAGGACAGAGAGCAGAGTGGAGCACGCTGTGCTCCTGTACTGGACTTCTATAGTTCATGCCCAGCTGAAGCTTCCAGAAGTGCCCCAGGGAGCCACAGAGCAATCTCCTAAGATCTTGGCAAGCTTGACTGTGCAGCAATGGGACCTTTCTTTTCTTTCTGTCCTTTCTGGCTCTACCCCCTTGTTTGATCTCTGATGAAGATGGAGAGTAGCTCTGGGTCAACCTGAGAAGCAATTAACCTGGGCATGGTCAGGAAGAGACCAAAACTCCTTCCCGTTTTTTCTTTCTTTCTTTCTTTCTTTCTTTCTTCCTTCCTTCTTTCTTTCTTTCCTTTCCTTCTTTTCTTTCTTTCTTTCGTTCTCTTTCTTTCTTCCTTTCTTTCTTACTCTTTCTTTTCCTTTCTTTTTCTTTCTTCCTTCTTCCTTCCTTCTTTCTGTCTTCTTTCTTTCTGTCTTCCTTCCTTCCCTCTCTACCTCCCTCCCCTCTTTCTTTCCTTCCTTTCTTTCTTCCTTCCTTCTTTCTGTCTTCTTTCTGTCTCCTTCCTTCCTCCATCCTTCCCTCCCTCCCTTCCTTCCTTCTTTCTTTTCTTTCTTTCTTTCTTTCTTTCTTTCTTTTTTCTTCTCTCTTTCTCTTCTCTCTTACCTGCTTTCTTTCTTTCTTTGTTTCTTTTTTTTTTATTTGAGACAGAGTCTCAGTCTGTCACCAGGCGCCAGGCTGGAGTGCAGTGGCACAACTTTGGCTCACTGCAACCTCCACCTCCTGGGTTCAAGCAATTCTCCTGCCTCAGCCTCCTGAGTAGCTGGGACTACAAACACGAGCCACCATGCCCCACTAATTTTTTTGTATTTTTAGTAGAGATGGGGTTTCACCATGTTGGCCAGGATGGTCTTGATCTCTTGACCTCATGATCCGCCCACCTCGGCCTTTCTTTCTTTCTTTTTCTTTCTTCTTTCTTTCTTTCTTCTTTCTTTCTTTCTCTTTTCTTTCTTTCTTTCTTGTACTTTAAGCTCTGGGGTACATGTGCACATCCTGCAGGGTTGTTGCATAGGTACACACATGCCATGGTGGTTTGCAGTCTCCATCCCCCCATCACCTACATGAGGCATTTCTTTCGGTGTTTTCTCTCCCCAGCCTCCCCCGCCCCCCACTGTCCCTCCCCTAGCCCTCCACCCCGCAACCTACCCCAATGTGTGATGCTCCCCTCCCAGTGCCCACGTGTTCTTATTGTTCAACACCCACCTATGATGAGAGCATGTGGTGTTTGGTTTTCTGTTCTTGCGTCAGTTGGCTGAGAATGATGATTTCCAGATTCATCCATGTCCCTACAAAAGACACTAACTCATTATTTTTTTTCTTTCTTTTTGACAGGGTCTTGCTCTGGTGCCCAGGCTAGAGTGCAGTGGCACCTCACCACTTACTGCAGCCTCCACTTCCTAAGCTCAAGCAATCCTTCCACCTCAGCCTCCCTAGTAGCTGGGACTGGAGGCACACACCACAACATCTGGCTAATTTTTGTATTTTTTGTACATTTGGAGTTTTGCCATGTTGCCTATGCTGGTCTCAAACTCCTATTCAAGCAATCCACCCACCTTGGCTTTGGAAAGTGCTGGGATTACAGGCATGTGTCCTTACCTGGACCCAAATCATACTTTCTAATGCTTAAAGCTTTCTCATTAGTGTTTCATGCTTTTCATTTAAGACTTTTTCTCTGTTAGTTACAATGTAAATATTTCTCATTAGGCTAGCACTGCAAAGCCATGCACATTTTAGTATGAATAATTTTCTGATGGGTCCTAGGAAAAGATATGTACAAGAAAAGGGAGGGTCAGAGAAGAGAAGAGCCTGGACCTTCTCCCCTGAGGGAGTGTGGATTTCAAGGAAGAAGTAGGCTAGTTGGGGAAAGAATAGAAATAAAAGGGGCAGGAGCTTAGCAAAATGGAGGATGAAAATTTGAGTCAGAAGATCAGGGTTCAACTCCCAGTCCTACCTACTGTTCAACTGGGATTTCTTTTGAGCCTCCATTTCATCATCTGTAAAGTGAGATTAATTATGTCTGCCTCGCTTGCCTGCCTCCCAGGGTTGTTAGCTGACAAATGGAAAAGTGCTTTGTACAGTGTACAAGGCTCCCCGGTGTCGGTGGTTTTTATCTGTAAGCTGCCCCCTCGATTCTTGCCAACCCACCTTCCGCCTTTCTGCTGGTTCTCGCACGCGGCTGCTGTTGGCGAGCCATGGACCTGCTGACTGGGCTTCTGGCAGAGGCTGCAAGTGACACCCCCACCTCCTACACGTCTCCAGCCTTCCAGCATCAGCATCCTCCTGGACACTGCCTGTGACCAGCCTCAACCCACCATGAAAACCAATGCGAGGAGCCCCCAATATCAAATTAGGGAGGCCATGCCCACAGGCAGTGGGCTCAGAGAGCAGTGCTATTGCTGTGCAGAGCAGGAGGGGACGACAGAAGGGAGCCCCTGGGGGGCATAAATGCCTTGGCTCCAAGCCCTCCCTCTCCAAAGGGCCTGATCTATGTCTTTCCATGGCAATGGCTGGAGGACACAGCCAGGTTGCCAGGGCATGATGCTGGGAAGGAGGGGGTTTTGCCAAACTGAACTCTGGAGGCTGTCACATTGCCATCTTTAGGGAAGGAGAAGGAGACGGAAGTGTTCTCAGGCCTGACCTAGCCCCAGCCCTAGGGCTGATCAGAGACAGGGCATGAAGGCAGGCTTTTTTTCCCCCTCTCAGTTTGGGTTTTTCTTATAGAGGTAAATCTGTGAAGCAGGCTGAATCCATCTCCAGCATCGCTGAGCCATGCTGGACAGGCACACGTGTGCACACATAGAGAGAGACTGTTTTGTCACCTCTGACGTAATTTCCTGCCCCCGAAGTATCCACTGAAGCTGTGCACATTACCTTATACCTTTGGTACCATCTTCTTATACATCCCCTCAGAAACACATCCCCATTAAAAATGTATCTGTTCAGAAGAGAATCCTCTGACTCTCTCATGACTCTAATTCAGGCATGCAGTAAGTTAAAAGAAGAATCCAGTTCAGTGAGTTTATCTGAGGAATGCAATGATTTAATTATTTAATCCATCTGGAATTTATTTTTGTATTCACTATGCAGTAAAAATAGAGAAAAGATGGAAAGCTACCCAATTTGTCATAGAAAGTCACTTTTGCCCTGATATAAAACAAACAAGAAAATACTACATAAATGTATGGAGTACCAATTGCCCTGTGCATTTAAAACCCTTTGTAAAAGACTTGCAAAGCAATTCAATGCTATATCAGAAGTGAAATTTTGCTATTAAGATGGTTGTATGTTTTAACTTGAGCATAGAGAATAGAGGCAGGGGAAAGAAGGAGTTTGGAAAGATACCAGGGATATTTTAAGAGCTCCTTCAAGTGTCTGGTATGAAGCAGGCAGCCTAGGGATGTTGAGTCCATCCAAAGCCCCAGGGAAGACCTCTGCCAGCCTCCTAGAGAAATGCCAAGGAGCTCCACAAAGGGAGTGTCGGGACCCAGAGGCAGATGGGATAGTGATTTGGCTCATGCTAAATCACTATGTTTGTTAGGGGAGGTAGCTCCAGAAGGATTGCCATGACAGGGCTCCAAACCTCAGGCGGCTGGGTCCAAAGAGCATCATCATCACTGGGGGGCCACGTGACAACCCGCTGACTGGTGACTGCCCTTGCTTTCTCTCTACCTCAACCCATGCTCCACACCACTGTCCAAGTGAGCTTTCTGAGGTGAAAATTCTAGCATGTTACTCCCCCTGAGGCAAATATCTCAATAGCTCTCTGTCACCAACACACAGGGGTTAAATAGTTTAAGTTATTTGTTTATCCAGAGGTCAGGTCTCACTCTGTCACCCCAGACTGGAGTGCAGTGGCACCATCAGAGCTCACTGCAGTCTGGACTTTCTGAGCCCAGGTGATCCTCCTGCCTCAGCGCCCCAAGTAGCTGGGACCACAGGTGGATGCTACCATGTCTGGCTAATGTTTCTACATGTTTTTGTAGAGACAGGGTCTCACTGTGTACCCCACTGGTCTCAAACGCCTGACTCCAAGTGATCCATCTGCCTCTGTCTCCCAAAGTGCTGGGATTACAGTCGTGGGCCAGCACACCCACCCTAATGGTTTTATGACAGTCTCTGACTAGGGGGACACAGTGCTCTCTGCATACCTTACAAGACATATCTACCTAATGCAGACCCAATTCCACAGTGAGGCACAACAGGTCTTCATGACCTGGCCTCTGCTCAACCTTTTAGAACTCCTTTTACCACCTCTCTCCTATAGCCTGTTCTCTAATTGTACTAAAACCATTACCAGTTTCTTGAGCATGCCCTGCTATTTCTTATCTCTGTGCCTTCCCATATGCAACCCTCTTGGCTGAAGTTCCCGGCCTGAGTTAGGTGCTCCTTCTCTCTGCTGCTGGTAGTGCAGCTATCTGGGCTGGACAGCTGGCATAGTACTTATTGTAATGAATTGGCTATTGATCCACCTTCCCTTCTAGATTGGGAATCCTCCAAGGGCATGTTTTATCCACTTTTGTATTTCTAGTCTTAATGCAGTATCTGAAACATGATTGATGTTCAATAGAGTTTGATGTAATTTATTATGTCCAACACTTACTTCCTTCCTCAAAAGACCTCATGGTATTGTTAAGGAAGACAGAATGGTGTTAATTTCCAAAGAACTAAGACCTTGATGGGAAAAAAAAAAAAAAGGTGAAAAGCTGTGGTTTCCAAATAGCAAATCCCATCAGTTGCTCTACAGTTATCAGCTTAGCCACTTCATTCATTCACTCATTCATTCATTCATTCATTCATTTTTGAACAAAATCTATTGAATACTCTAGCAGTCAGGATCAGTTAAGTTAGCTTGCAGTAACAAACAACTCCAACATGGCAAAAGTTTAAAACAACAAATGCTTATTTACCACTTAGGCTATATTTCCAGCATGAGTTAGTGGGAAGTCAGCACTCCACACCCCATCTCACAGTTTCACAGGTCTGGAGACTAGACCTTCTGGGGTGCAAGGGAAGAGCTGGTGGTGGAGGGTCTCTCACCAGCTCTGTTAGGCTTCAACCTAGAAGTGACACACATCCCTTCTGCTCCCCAGCTGGTTGATCAGATTAGTCACATGGCACCACCTAACAATATGAAGGCTGGGAACCGTGGGCAGCTAAGGGCAAACGTTTGGTAAGTAGCACTCGCCCTGCCTTGAGATTCTACCATGTTCAAGGTATTGAGCTAAGCACTGAGGACAAAATAAACAGGTATGTCCTCCACCTTCTCCCTCAAGCAGTTCATAGTCAACTGGGTGATCGAAAGTTTAAGCATGGACTAAAAAAATTATCAGGCAGATGTTCTGCCAGGCTTCTCAACGCCTTCTCAGTAATGAGCTGACCCCATTGAGTCAAGTTTCAGAACCAAACTCATGAGAGTCCCATGCATTCTATTCAACCTCTTCAGTATAACACCCAGATTTGCGCATTAACCCTTAAGGTACATTATCACTGTGAATTGTCAGCTAGATCCTGAGAAGTGTTCAGCCTCTTTTTTTTCCTTTGGAGGCAAGATTCTGCTATGATTCCTCATCTTCTCCTCTCCCCTTCTTCTCTAAGCAAGCTATAATCTTTTTTTACAGAAATGTATTTCTTGCCTATTTATCTGTGCAAGGCAGCTGACAGCCTAATAGAAAATCAAAGTTTTGTATTATCTCAAGAGACTGAGAATAAAACCAAATCCCCCTCTCATGTCAGGAAACTTCCAGCTTTGAAGACTCAAGAGTATCATGACAGAAAGTCAAAAGTGCCCTAAAAATGTATAAATTGACATTTTCTGAGTTTGAATCCTAGTATCTGTGTTGAGGCACATGCCAATGAATTGCTTACCATCTCTCTCCTCTTTTATTTTCCCTGCAGCTTACCACCGTCACCCTCTGTCAATTGCCAGGTGACCTTCTGTTATTGCAAGCGATTCAGGTCCTCCATCAATGCCTGACCTTCCATACAGTCTCTTATTTCATATCCAGTCTAACCCGCCCTTCCCTCCCCCTCAAAAAACCTGTCCTGAGTCCCCTTTCTCCTCAGATGACCTGTACAGAAAAGGAACGAGGAGCGCCGGCCTGGCCAACTGGTCAAACACTGAGAGGTAAAAGATTATGTGTGGGGATCCAGGGCCCAGAGCAGCTCTAGGTAAAGAGAGGGAGGTCTGGCCAAGTGAAGCAGCCAGCTGGCTCTCTTGGCCGCACTTTCCCATCAGCCCTCCATCATGCATTGGTCTGGGGAGATGAATGTGCTTGGAAGTCATGGGGTGAAGAAAATAAAGACCACAGAGGGGCCACCTTGTGTTTCTCATATATCAGGAGCAGACACAAGAGCTACAGATATAGATTTTTTTCCCCATTGCCAAACTCCTCTTTGAACATTCCCCCTTTCCTATATACACATTGAATATGTGCCCTGTCGATGGGCAATTGCGTTTTCAGAAAGAGCTGCTCAGAAAGGACCATGGGTAATACAAAGAAATGAATGCTAGTGGCTGAATTTTGGACATCTGTGATTCTGTTGGTGAGAAATGTATTTTCATGAATGGGAACCTCCCAGAAAGTCTAAAAGCATATTGCACAGGCTTAGGCAGCTGACCTTACCCTGTCAGGCAGCATATCTGAGGTTGCCACTGAATACAAAACCGTGAAACTAGTATTTTGGTAGAGTATATAGGGAAAAGACAGCTAGTGATGAGCTTATGATTTACTTGGGGAAAAAAAAATTGAAGCCAGTTATTGGGGATGTTTAAAGAGCAAGCATAAGAGCTGGTAAGCATGTAAAGCTCACTGCCCAAGCGAATAGTGAGGTGAAATGAAAATAATTCCCATAGCCTTTAAGCAGTTACTCAGCTTTCCTGACTCAAACCTTACCTGGATTCTATTCAAGTTGGCTATGACATCAGAAGTTATTCTAAGCCAAATGCCCAATCAAAATAGGGATCAAAAGAGAAATCCCCTTTCCAACACCCACAAGAGGTAGTCATGCAACCTCTCTTGAGCATACTCAGAGATGGGTGCTCGTTGCTTTGTAAGCCAGCTATTCCACTGGATAATGATTACAATGGATTATCACACTGTTACTTGTACCAACACCGATGCCTCTACCTTGGTCATCTTTATCCTTCTGAGACAACTAAACACTGAAGATCGAATAACCATTTTGCTTAAAGGCATTGTAGGGGACAGCATGGTCATCAGCTGAGGCCTGGGAGGAGTGGGTAGCAGTATCTACATCTCCCCAGCACCCTCCCAGCAGCTGCCCTCTCATCAATTGTACTCCATGTTACCAGCTCATTTTCTCTTCTTCTCTCTAACTGTAATTTTAGTGCCATCCACAGACATTAAACTATGTGTCTCTACATTAAAATTTCTTTTCATAGTTGTTCAGTTTTTCCTCTTCCTCTTCCTTTCTTTACAGACCATAGCCCTCTGTGCTACAATAAAGAGACACTAAGACACAATGAACTTAAATACGATGGTTTCTTTCTTCCTCACGGAGCAGTCTAGCACCAGTCTTTGTCAGTAGAGCGCTCTTTTGCTCCACAAGCTCACTCAGGGACCCAGGTTTCTTTCCTTTCATACTTCTTGGTGGCCCAAGCTGAGCTAACACAGCATTCCAGAACACAAGGAGCCGGAGGAGAGACTCCAAGGGCACTGGTTTAGATTTGGGCAGGCAAAGCCAGCGCTGCACATGTCAATTCCACTCACCTCCACTGGTGAGAAATGAGGCACAAGGCCCTGCCTCACCACTTGAAAGGCTGGGAAATGTAGTTCCCAGTGGGATGGACGCATGGCCAGGAAGAAAGGGTAAAGAGACATTGGAGTTTTGAAGGAACAGTTACCAGTGTGCTTCAACACCACACCTTCTATATACATTTTCCTTCTTTTTCTTTCTTTTCTCACTTCTTTATTTTCCTTATTCCTTTCTCTTTTCTTTCTGTCTGGACTAACCATGATGTGGAAAGTGTATGTATGTGTATATATCTACATAAACACACGTACAGTTATATATATATATATATATATATATATATATGATCTTCTGCATACACACACATACAACACACACACACACACACATATATACATACACACACTGAACTGGAAGAGCCTGAGAGGCACCTGCAGCCTGTGGAGAGGAAATGCCACCCACATAGCACTTCCCCGAGTCTATCCTTTCTTTGCTCCTCAGCCTGCGGTTTTGTCTTTCAGGCAGGCCTCCTTTCCCCATAGATCCCAGGTGCAAAGAAGGTGGGGCTTCTGTCAGCTCTAAGCTATGTGCTCAGCTTGTGAGTGAATGAGCTGAAGACTCACGCTGTGACAGGAGGGAAGGAGCACAAAGGGAAGAACTCTCCCTCCCTCTGCACTCGCTCTCTGCATTGTCACCGGCGGGCCTCATCCCCTGCCATTCATCCCAACAGCAGCCAGGCTCAACCATCTGACAGAATCTGCTCAGGCTCTTATGAGCCTAATCCCCTTGGGTCAAAGAGGCAGTTCCTATCACTGCAATATCAGAAAAGACATAGACCATGGATTGCCAAAGAGAGGGATTATAGAATCCGACTTGGAAATCCAGGCGGTGAGAAAGAAGTTAGTCACATTCCAGCTATTATGCATGCAACAAATGTCTGATATTTTTTAAAATTTGTTTAGAGGGGGGGGGGTAGGCAGTGGAGTACAAAGATGACTTCTTTTTAAATTCTTCAAAATGTTACCTTCATCAAGAATGAACAAATGTCAGGGACAGGCACATCTTGGACTGAACTTCAAGTGAACTGATGGCAGGCCTCACCGTTCTGAAAATATAAAAATTGAAAGCTGCCAGGGCTCAGAGCAGACCCTGCATTTGCATCCTATTTAAATAATGTGCAAGAATCTTCGGTTGAATGAGGAGTTTTTAGCCTTGTCAGAGAACTTTGGAAGTACTTAGAGTGGAACTGCCAAGGATACCCATGGGCCATGTCACCCGACAGCTTGAAACCAGCCCAAATGTCCTCAAGGAGACATTCCCAAGCCTGCAAGGGAAGAGCCTTCTGCATTTCCATGGCAAGCAAGATATACCTGTCGGAAACTTTCTCTAGGTACATCTGGTCTAACGAGCAATACTTTCTGGTGCTTGAATTATGAGACAGAATCTCCTCTCACCATCTGCCAGGGTAGTTCAGCTGCTGAGATTCATATTTTTGCCAAATAGTTACTATAGTCTAGGGCCTACGGCTCTGCCTTGGCATGTCCCCTACCTGTGCTGATATCCTGGGTTCACCTGCATCGACCCAAGGATTGAAGCCCTGAAAGACATCAGGATGAGTTTGTGTAAAGAAAGTCACACACCGTAACCACGTAGAATATGCTCAGTCAACATTCGCTGAGAGAGTTAAAAGGAAAAATAGAGAATCCTGTCTTTGAAAAAGATTGATCCTCTTGGGTCAGTGACCAGGCCATATGGAACTCTCCAAAGGGGCATTCTGTATACTAGACATGCAAAGCAAACATTTATTATTACCAGATTCCATTTATAGCCTGAGAGAAGGTTATCTGGATGACCCTGGTAGGAGGAAAGCATACAATTACTGTCAATATTGATGTGTATTAAAGACAGTGTTGTCTTGTGTTATGTATACCCTGATCACTGCATAGCCCACACCTCCTCAAATGGTTTAGAAATACTTCCTGATGAATTGGCCCCCACGCATCAGGACTGAAGAAAGAAGGTTTCTGTTAGCAATGTGCCTGGAACAAGAACACCCCTGGTCCATAGGGATAAATCATTTCCATCGATAAATGGACTTTAGCGGCAGATTGAAAATGGCTTCAAATTATGTGACACTCCTGCTATTGAGCAATGGCCTCTATTTTCCTTCCTCTGAGTTGAGGTGGCCTGTGGCCACTTTGACCAACAGAGTGTGGCGGAAGTGATGCTGTGCTACTTTGTGGACTGGAAGGTTATGCCTTGGTCTCTAGGCCCTGAGCTGCCCTGTGAAAGATACAACTACATTGCTAGAGAGACCACAGAGAGACACTAGAGAGGCAGAAGGACCAGGTGAGCCCAGCAGTCCAGCCATCCCCCACCAAGGCACCAGGTGAATGAACAAAGTCATCAGATGCTCCCGGGCCAGTCCAACTGCCAGCTGAATGCCCCTGAGTGACCCCAGCCAATGCCACATGGAGCAGAACAATTGCCCAGCCAAACCTTGCTCAAACTCTTCACCCATGAAGGACTCATAAAGATTGGCTATAGTTTTAAATCGTTAAGTTTTAAAGTAGTTTTCCACACAGCCATAGATAACCTGAAAGCACATGTATGATTATAAAATTGAATTAACATAAAGTGATAAATTATGAATCTCCTACAACCACAGGGACCATATTTCTTCTATTTTCAGAGCAGGGGATGGTCTGGTGAGTTTGAGAGAGGCAGAGACAAACTGTCCTAAAAAACTGGAGATATTGGATCACCAAAACTAAACTAACTAGCGTTGAATTTGGGTGCCCAGTGAGGAAGTACTGCTCCAGGAGCAGCTCTAGGTCCTGCTGGGTCTCTCTGTGACTGCAGCCGGCTCCGCCCTCCTCCACACTCCCCCGGTTTGCAGTTCCCCCTGGCTCCCTGGAATATCAGCATCAGCAGTCCTTCTTTAAGAGTCAGCCAGCAGGAATACCTCCCTTGCTTCTGTGGGGGAGGAGCCATCGAGGCTACCCGCTGCTGGCCTCCAGAGTGACAAAGCCAGCAGCCATATTAGAGTGAAGAGGCCTGGCTGTGGAGGGCTGTGTGCTTAGAGTGGAATTATAGCAGTTCATTTTCTAAAGTGCCAGGAGACCCGGGGGATGAACCTTTGGAGAGAAGGGAAAACCACAACGGCAGTCCCCTCGGTGAGATGCAATTCATCATGGGCATGACGGCTGGGTCTGTCAACAAGAAGGGCTCTTTTTCCTGTGATGCACAAAAGCAATCCCATGGGCTCTGTGTTGCAGCAAGAGGACCCTTGAACTCCCTCAGACACCCTGGCTGAGGGCAGGGGAGCTTCTGAAATCCAGAGATGGGGTGCATGCATCGTCAGGAGGGCACAGAGCGGAGGTATAACAGGGATTCCAGTTCCTATGCCCCTCATCATATTTCCTCTCTCTAATTGAGAGTGGGGGATAGTGTGTGGTGAGGGTAGTTTGCAGTGGGGAGTGAGACCCATTTATTTTGTTTCTTGCTATTTTTTCATTGAGATGTAACTTAGAAGTAGTCTCAGGAATAAGAGGGACACTTTTGCTTCCTAGTGAACGGAGGCTAGTAGTCTGCTAATAGCCTGGGTAGGAGACTAGGCAAGGTAGCAGCTGCCATCCTGAACACGATTGCACCAGCTCAGCCAGCTCCTGCGCAACCAGGAGTGAGTCCTTGTGACCTCACAATACCCCGCAATGGAGCAGGGAGCACCAGCGAAAACTCGCCCCTGCTGCCATTCTTCCTCCTACCAGCTAGCCTCTAGCGACATCTCTGAACAAGGTCTCTCCCTGCTCACACTCAGCTATGCAGAGTGGGGGAAAGGTACAGCCTTCAGAACCCTCTGCTTAGCTCCTACTTCTAACCCTGTGGATAAAGGACAGCCAGCATCCCCTGTTGGGTCACAGGGAGCTGTCCTGCAGAGCTGCCCTCTGCGTCAGATCTGACCTGAATGCACCTGTTCTAAAACGCTTCATTAAAAGAGTAACTGCAAGCTCTTCCTTCAGCCTTTCCTGTCTAAAGCAACCACTGGGGATTCTGGGGGAACCTCTGAGGAGCGCGGTGCCTTTATCTGCAATTCTTCCAGAGGTATCTGAATTTCCATATTGTCTTTCTTCCCCCACATCCCCGTCCCATCCCTAGGCAGAAACACAGAGTTTGAGGTTTGCGATATCTTGCGTCAGAAAGCCCTTCAATGGAGCAACACTTCAGTGCAACCAAGTGCGACCCTGCGTTTCACCTAGGGGCGGTCCTCCTCCCGCCCCCCCATCTCGCGGTCTATGCCAGGTGGAGGCAGCGCCCCCCTCTAGTGGTCAGCGCTTTCAGCGTGCGCGAGGATTCTGGAAACAACAAGGTAAATGGTTCTCGGGTTTAACGCAGACCCCAGAGTCTAAAGAAAAAATAAAAGCATTTCTTCTGGAGTTTTTGAACAGGAATTATTTTTCTGTCCAATGCAAAGGATCCCGTGGGGTCGTTGCAGCCGATGAGCTTCTGCCTCCCTTGTTCCCCACCCTCATTCCCACATACTGGGCCAAAGAGTGAAAGGCTGGCTGGTCATTGCCTTCTCTGGGCCTCAGTGTCTTTATTTTTCATACTGGAAAATAATAATTATTTCTGCTGCCATGATCTGGAATCTCTTACCCATAGGGGAACGGTGTTCTATGTCCTTCTATTTCTTCATTTGTTTCCCACAGTTTCCACAATGCAAATCTCATTCTCTACTTATAACTCTTTTGTGGCAGGTACGAAATTATAACGTGCCAGCGACGAAATTATGACATAGCAGATACCCAGCCCTTCAGAATGAGTGGAATCTGGGGGAGGAAAAAGTCTTAAGAGGATTGTAAGGGAGTTTTCTGGGTGCTGTACGGCAAAAATCAGACCTTGATTCCTCCCCGCGGCCACCCACTCAGCTTCTAACCAGATAGGAAGAGTGACCAGAATTCCCTGCCGTGTGTGGTAGGTCATACACAGGCCCAGGTTTATTTGGGTTTGCTCTTAGGGGGTTTCCCACTGTCCCTAGAGTAGAGCTAGTGGCTTCAGCGTGGGCTCCAGCCTTACCTGCCAGGACCAGCTCACTGTTCAGCCTTCTGTCTCTCCACTGCCTTCATTTCCCCAGGCACTGCCACTTGGGGCTGCAAGAATATTCCTGCAGAAGAGAGATGCTCTCTTGTCCCCCCTGATTGCACATCTGTGGCTTTCCCTGCTCTACACCATGCTCTCTCCTGCTTCTCACTGAGTACTCCAAGGGAGCCCTTCACCCCCAAATCGTCCCATATCCTCAGGCTGACTGAGGGCCTCTCACAGGCATGGGCAGAAGTTACCATCGCACTCCCCACCGCTGTTGTAATGGCCTGATGGTCTGTCTGTCTATCCAGGCACATATGGAAAATATCAGAGTCACAGGGCAGACAGGAACCCCACAGCTCACTTGGTCCCAAGTGAGACCGTCAAGATTCATTCATTTTCTTTCACAGACTTCACAGAGAAACCAAATCTACAGCTTCCTACCAAAATACTCTATGTCTCCCAATTCTCCAGCCCCCAGGCTCCTGAATGTTCAGCCTTCATTGCCAAAGAAGACCATTATTTGGGTACAAAGGTATCTTGTAGTCTTGAAGATCATGATTCAGTTCTAATCCTTCTACCTCCAAGCCTTCTGTTTTTCAGACAAAATTATCTAAATTTCTTGAAATTCTCTTTTTGGAGATATGAAAATTGGAGACACCCTTTGTGGAGTTTTTAAATTTGAGATTCTTGCCTAAGAAATTCTCCCTTCCCCATTTCTTTTCTCTTGGCAGTTTCCCCCCAAGAATCATCTGGAAAATATAATTGTTTTGTAACTGAGCAACGAGGCTAGTTCTCAGGCCTGATGCTCTGGTGTGGATGGAGGAATAGGAGTAAAGTGAGATCCTCTTTTCTTGGTGAGCATGGGAATGAAAAGTCTGTCAGATAAAGGAATTGGTTGACACATTCCTGGAAGCGATCTACACTTCTTTGCGCTGGCTTTTTTGATCTGACTGACTCCAATCTTCAATTGTTAAAGAAAGGAATGAGTTTTTCACTGGATCATGGTAACCGAAAAATGAGTCCAACGTGGCCAGTATTTACCCCAAACTTGGGAGTTCCACCAAAGGAGATTACTAGCAAGCTCCTGAATTTTCTATCTTTGTAGTTTCCTTGAAGCTAATATAACCTCCACCTAGCTGGAGGGATCCCCACTTTGATAGCATTCAGTTCTCCTCTTCACAGTCATACATCTTGCAAGCCCAGGGTCCTATTGAAAGCAGCCATGTTAAGTCACTCACTAGATTCATCAACAGCTGCTTCCTGATTGAAAAAGTCACAAACCTGGGTTGTGGTCCTGGTGAGGTCCTTTCTACAACAGGTGATCTCAGGGAGGTCTCTTTGAGTACGGATCTTACACCAGGTCTCTCTTCAGTAGTTTTGAGATGCTGTGAAAAGACATTGGATATTGACGGAAGCCACTTGATCTCCATCCCTGGAAAAAAACCTCCTTGAATGATCTTGTCACAGTGCCTAGTTAATCTTTTCAGACTGCAGGGTTTGTGGTTGAGAAAGTTACGCAGCCAAGATTCCCTGTTCTGGCCCATTGAAGAATAAGTAACGTATAAAATAGAGGGGCAACCTTATCACATGTACTTTTCCTAACAGAGATGTTGGAGCTGATGACTGGAGACAACATGGCTTGGTGACAACATCATAAAAGGTGTGCCAGTGAAATGTAAATATATCTCCTTGCATGCATGCATGTGCGCACACACTGGGCTGAAATAAGTCAAAGTCTCCATTGTCAAAATCATGGGAGCCCATCGTGCGTGGTAGAACCAAGCAAATACAAATCAGAGGGGGATGCCATCCTGAGGGACACCCTGGCAGTGGAGGGTGGGAGGAGTGGGGTCTGGAGATGGGGGAGCCTGGCCCTCAGAAGCAGAAGACAAGCCTCAGAGCCTGCTGTTTGGGGGTTCCCATGCTATTTGCCTGCAGTAAGATTCACATTCCTGTGGCATGTGCTTTCTTGCACCTTCCCTTGCTCAGGCAGTCTCTTCTGCTAGATGGAGGAATAAGTCTTCGCTGGAGGAGACTGACAATTCCAATGGGTCCTGCAAGCAGATCTCTTCCATGGGGCAGTAGGGAGTCAGAATCTCCCAGCTAAATGGAATATTTTTGTCTGACCCTTTGTCTTCACTCAGATAAATGTTTAAACCAGTCATTACAGATAGCAGGTATTTATCTAGACTTTTCTTTCTTAGTCTGATGATACAGCCTCCTTTGTTAGTTACTCTAAGATTTTTACACAGTGTTTTCCTACTGGAGAAAAATCAATTTCACATATGCCAATGAAAAACTCTCTCTCTCTCTCACTCACATACACACACAAACACTCAGACACACAAAATAGGGGTGCTGGGTTTTGAATCATTTTGGCCAATCAAGGAAACTGCAGTGTGCTTTCTTCTGTGGACATCCCAACTGACCTGCAGTGGAATGGATTGCTTACTAGGCAATATTTCATTAGGGTTGAATCAGTCGTTAATTGTTCTGTGGTTTCTGACTAACTCCTTCCTTCTCTTTGGTACAGCACATCCTTTCAAGGAGACAGAGATTCGAGGGTTACTTGGCAGCTTCACAATTTCCATTTGCTTAAAAAATGTGGAGATATCACCTAGATTGTTGAGAGAGAGAGAGAGAGAGAGAGAGAGAAATGGAAATTCTGTCACTCCAGGGAAGTACAATCATGCAAGCCCACACATTCCATCCAGGAGTGCCCCTGGCTGAGCCAATCCTCCAAGTCAGATCCAGGAACAAAGCCTCTCATTTGGGCACCCAGACAGTTCATTTAAAGGACATCTGAGCCTCTCCAGAGTGATAACAAGGACTACAGAAATGATGATGACTGAGTACCTAATCTTGAGCTTTACTTTTAAATGTGTTGGAGTCTACTATGAAAGTATGAGTTCTGAATAAATTCAGAGTAAAACCTAAGGTAGATGTTAAGCTGTGGTTGATGGCAGCCATATTCATGCTAACTTCCAGCGTGGACCAGAATGATCATATCTACATTTGGTTGGCTAATACCAACATTAGCTTCTATTAGGTTGGTGCGACAGTAATTACCATTAAAAAGAATGACAGAAACCACAATTACTTTTGCACCAAACTAATAATACTAGTAATAGCTGACTCCATAGATTTACAAGTCCTAATCAGTCATTTGGATTAGCATGAAAATTTGTTTACTAATAATAGTACTTATTGAGTGTACATAGCATTATAAGACTATGTATTTTGCTTACATTATCTCATTTAATTATCACATAGGCACTAATGTCATTTCTGTTTCCTAACTGAGGCTCTAAAGGGTTAAGTAATTTCCTAGGGACAGACACAGTTGGTTTCAAAGCCAGGCAGTCTGACTCCAGAGCAGAACCTGATTCCCAAACCTTAGCTACACTGAACTTTGTCATTAGAAACGGTAGCAACAATTCTTGAACTAACTACTCTGCCTCTTCTGTGGCTCTGATTAGGCTGTTAATTTTCCTAAGGGTAGAAGTCAGCTTCTCATTTTCTTTCATTTTCCCGAAAATGCTCGATACGGAACCGTGCACAGAATGAGCTCAATAATGTCGCCTCGTTCATTCAGTTGGGGGATTTGGCCCACAGCTGACTCTTATCTCCTGCCATCTCGCTGACTGTTGGCAGTTCTCCTTCACCCTCAGTCGCTGCTTATGTCTGTGAAAATGCTAAAAAGAGATTGGAAGCAGGATTGTGTGTTGATAATTATTTTTCCCGGATTGATGATAATATTGAAGAGGAAGGAGCTAGGAGTGAGTTGCTAAGTGACAGAAAAAGAGCAAGTGGAAGTTTCTTAGAAGTAGAGAAGGAAACGAGAGAGCAGAAAGTGAGAAGGTAGGAGAATTGAAGCAAAGCCTTGCTGGAGAAGGATGGTTCGGAGAGAACTGTCTAATTATAGTATGTTTATATTGATGACAATTTAAGCATTTGAAGCACAGCCTTATGACATTTTATTTGGATAACTTGGGCTTACAACAACTTGGCTCTGAATCTAGGCAAAGGAATAATAACTTAGCAAAGAAAATCAACTGTAATAAATCTGGGAGAAGAATGATGGCGTCAGTGAGTGGTTCACATATGCTTATAGTAGAGACTAGTGAGATGCATTTAACACCCGGCCTATTTCCTTTCTTATATAAGGAACTCCTTTACTCCATGGGGACAGAATAGTTTGGCACAGCACCGTTCTGTCACTCTGCTAGGTCATATTCTCTTGAGGACATTAAATGACAGTGCTCACCAACATCTAAATGACAAGTAGAAAGTCAACACATATGTACCGAGTACCTGATTGTACGTAACATACAAAGATCCGAAAGATACGTGTTATGGCATTATCCATGTAATGTTGTTGGAAAGACCGAAACACAAAGATGGCAAATACATGGTATATGTATGCTTCTTGCCCCTGCTTGTCCTTGAAGCAGATACAGTAAAACAGTCATAATGCACGGTCTCAGTGAGCTAGGATGCTGCCTCAGCAAACCTCTCAAAACAGCATTCCATGCAACCCTTGCTGATCATTCAGAATTGCCCCAAGAAGAGAAACCTACATCCTATCCTTGCCCCCACTATCATAAGTAGAACACCAGTCTAATATAGTGAACTATTGTATAATAGACTATAGGGCTTAATGAGGAATTCAGAGGATATGGAGATTACTCAGGTCCATAGTGACATGGTCTTGAGCTACATGTCAGAAGGTGAGTGTGACTGAGGTTGGCACAGGAAAAGGAGTGATGACAGCATGCACAAAGGCACAGTGGCACCTGAGCAGGCCCAACAGCCACCAGAAGCAGGTAAATATTGAGGAATAGCTTCCTAATTCACAACCATCTGACAAGAGACTACGGGGTCCAGCCTTGGGGTGCTGAGAAGCGTGATAGCCAACTGCCTAGCAACCATTGCTAAACTCTATAAACCAAGGATGAGCTGGGAAAGAGGACAGGGGTCAGGAAATGCAGTCAGTTTTCAAAGCAGAGCTCATGTCACAAACCCAGAGGAGTGTTAGGAGCACTGAATAGAAATGTGAGCTTCCAAAAAGGTATATGGAAAGCTTCAAAGTGCTGAATCTTCAGTAGAAAACATGCTGAGAAGTGTAAGAGATTAGGGGGAAAATTAAAATACCTTGTGGCTTTCCATCATAGGGTAGATAAAGCAGATGAGGGTCGGGTGAAAAGTATTTCCTGCTGTCTTTAGAAGGTAGCTTGTTTTCATTTCCACTGAAGGCAAAATAGAAGGGGATATCTTGCAGCAAGATATATTTAGGAATGACATCAGAAGCACTTTTTTAAGAGATGGGGTCTTGCTGTGCCACCCAGGCTGGAGTGCCGTGGCGTGATCATAGCTCACTACAGCCCTGAACTCTTAGACTCAAGGATCCCCCCATCTCAGCCTCCCAAGCAGCCAGGATTACAGGTATGCACCACGGTGCCTCGCTCAGAAGCACTTTATAATAGAGTTGTTGGAAACTGTTTCAGATCAGCAAGAATGATATGGCATCTTATTCACAGGGTGTCTTCAAAAAAGAGAGATGTCCACAGATTTGGGCTGTATTACATACATTTCCACCTGGAACCAGAGAATAAACTAAACAGCCCCTGAATGCTCATTTCAAGCAGGAGGCTAAGGCTGTAAACAGCACGCAATCCTAGACTAGCTAAGCAGGGCAGCATGTACGAGAAGCTCCTTCTGTCCACTCCCGGATGTCTTACACTTTGTCCCTTCTGCTATAACCACATCACCACTCATATAACCCAACAAGAACAGAATGTAATCAGCTCACTGGTGTTGGGTACCTCCTAAACAATTTCGTATTATAGGCACTGCCATTCCCCAGTGTGAGTCAAGTTCTTTGGCTGGTGTCAGATCTAAACATTTTAGGCGGAATTATATTTAACAAAGCCTTTGTACCCTGGTGTTCCCAGCAGAAGATATCAATGAGGAATGTAACCACTAGAGCTCAAATTCCTGAAATTCTATCACTGATTTTCATTAAATTATCTTAAACAAATAATTTCTACTTTCTTGGGCTTGTATTTTCATTCTTTAAAGTGTGTATAAGGCCAAATATCTACTTAATTACCAAAACAGAATATTTTGGGAAGAAAGAGACAGTAGCCTTAACGATCCAAGAAGCAAACCGGATATATCTGTTACTGGCCTAGCATTATGCACTAGGGAAAAAAAAAAACAAGCGAAAAGCAAAAGACAGAATATTAGTGGTCAGGCTGCTAAAAGTCTGTGCATATTGTCTAAGTGTGGAAGGCAGGTGCCCCCAGTAAATTTAAGGTAGAGACAGAAACCAGGAGCACCAGGAGAACTGCAAAAAATATAGTCAAAAATATTTTAGCATGAAACAATTGCACTTGAAAAAGAAATGATCGTAAAATGATAGGGATTCTCATTCTCTAGGAAGACACTCAAGGGTCTGGGGTGCTATATTTCTCCACAAATTCTGATTGCTTTCTTTCCTTAACTACAGACATGAAAGCCTGCCATTTATAGGATAGAAAGACCAAGGGGTATATATGTATAGATATGGTGCAATCCAGTTGACCTGGCAAGATTCCTGGATAGTCTTTGAGGAAAGAGAGAGAATAGTGTTGGAATCGGCTGAGAAATCCTTTCCACTGTTGTGATACAGAAAAGGACATGTTTTCAAAAAGAATATAATAAAGAAGTAGGAGATATAAGAATGAAGTTAAAATGTTGATCTTGAAGATTCAAGAAATTCATAGATATCCAATGTGTTGTGCTTAAACTTACTCTGACTACCTAGCACCATTCAGATGAAGTGAATGAGCAAATGGTCAGCCCAAAAGATCAACCTGTTTATCTTCCACCTTGGGTTGGAAGTTGGGTCTTGGTACTGTCCCTAAGGCCCCCCAGACTTATTTCCTTTGAGCTGGGAGGTAGAATGCCTTCTCCCACGTGCACCTTTCCTTCCACCCTAGCCTCTTACGAACCCCCGACTATAGGAGCCGTCCAAAGTTCCAAATAATGCCATCTGTGAGTGCCTCTTTAATCCATTCATGTTAGACGTCGAGAAATTCCAGCCATTGTTCTGATAGCTACACACAATTTATGGTGGGTGTTTCTCTCAGCCTCTTCCTCCATGGAAGAGTTTATCCTGTTGCTGGTGTTTGGGCCTGAGAACAAAGTCTCTGAGGGCTGGGTAGGAGTAGGCTTGGCATCTGGGGCTTCCTCATATTCAAGCTTCCTCTGATGTTCATTTTTCTCTTCTAGCCTTCTCTTTTTAAAGTCATGAAGCTCCTTGCAGACCACTGACTGTGTTTGGAAGTTAATCTCTGAGTTTACAGCAGCCCTGACATTCTGGGGGTAAAATACAAAAGAAACGAAAGAGAGCAGTGAGGATTAAGAGGCTTCAAAGCCACTTCCCTATTTCTGGGAACAAAATTGCCACAAACTTGGTGACTTAAAACAGTAGAAACTTGTTCTCTCTGTTTGGGGAAGTCAGACGTCTAAAATCTGGCAGGGTTGAGCTCCCTCCGGGTGCTCTGGGGAGACTCTTTCCTTGCCTCTCTGGCTTTGGCAGCTGCCCCGGCCTTCCTGGCTTGTGATGGCATCGTCCAGTCTCTGCTCCAGTCTTCGCATCGCCTTCTCCTCCATGTGTTGCCTTCTCTGAGTATCTATCTTGCAAGTGTACGTGAGATTGCACTGAGGGCCTACCCAGATCATCCAGACTAGCCTCTTTCTTTCAAGTTCTGAAACTTTTGGGGGAGAAATCAAGATTCTCAACTTAAATCACATCTGCAAAAACCCTCTTTCCAAATAGGTAACATTGACAGATTCCAGGAATTGGATGCAGATATTTTTGGGGGGGAGGAAAGGGGCATTTTTCAGCCCACACAGTGGGGAAAAAAACAAATACTAATTTTGTATGGCACACAGTGTCTCATATTAATTCAACAGCAGTCTGTCAGTGAAGTATTCTTATTCACGTTCTGTAGATACGGAACTTAAAACTCTGGGAAACTTGCTCAGGATCACTAAACGGATAAACAGGGAACTTGGGTTCTGTGTGACTCCCCAGTCACTGTGTTCGATAGGCCATGACAACTTAGGGGACTTCATGCTGTTTCTAACTGCGTGCCAGTGGGTAAACATCTCACTTCCAGGGCTCCGTTTGCCCACAGGATGATGAGGTGGCCATCTCAGAGTCCTTTTCATCCTTATGATTCTGGTACCAAGGGACCCCTAATGATCCAATGAAATGACAGTATGATTTGCATAGTGTTATTGTTAGATAGAAAAATTGGTTTTGACCTTGTCACCAAGAAATACTTCGTAGAAAAGACGAAGCTTCTTGGCCATAAGTTCTATCTTGTTCGTGCTCTGCTTAGATCCTCCAGCGAGGCCCAAAGTTATTCATTCATTCAATCATTTTTTTCATCACATATTTATTAAGTATATTTGATTTCCCAGAAAATTAATGGACATTAAGAAATCAGTGAAGTTTGGAAAACCCAGACATGGTTCCTGATGGAATTTAAAATGATCAGGCTGAAGAAATCACCCTATTGTCTCTGCAGCAGCATGAATTAGTTAATCCTAGAAACCTTTAGAGTGGCAGTTCTCAAGCTTTATCTTGCATCAAAATTATCTGGAGAAGCCAGGTACAGTGGCTTATGCTTGCCGTCCCAGCACTTTGGGAGGCTGAGGATCACTTGAGGTCAGGAGTTCAAGACCAGCCTGGTTCCAAACCAGTAGTGAAACCCCATCTCTACTAAAAATACAAAATTAGCTGAGCATGGTGGTGCATGTCTGTAATCCCGGCTACTCGGGGAAACTGAGGCAGAATAATCACTTGAACCTGGGAGGTTGCAGTGAGCCAAGATCACACCACTGCACTCCAGCCTGGGTAACAAAACAAGATTCTGTCTCAAAAAAAAAAAAAAAAAAAAATTATCTGGAGGGCTTGTCATAACACAGAGTTTCTTACTCAGCGGGTCTTGGATGGGGCCTGAGAATTCACATTGCTAACAAGTTCCCAGGTGATTCTAGCACTGCTACTCCAGAGACCACACTTTGAGAATCGCAGCACTAGAAAATTCCCAGCTGGAGGACCTGGGACCTCTAGCTACTATGGCATTTTATGAGAAATAAGTGTAGCCTATTGGCTGAATAAATAAAAGTAAAACCACCATTATGTGGGTTTGTTTAAATATTTTGATGTTAAAAAGAAATCTTCACTCTTAAAAAATTTCTTCACCCTTGAACAGAAGCCAGAAAGTCAATCAGGTTTTATTTCTTTTGCCAACACTAATTCTATTGGCAGAGGTTTCTGTAGTGCTGTGCTGACAATGATTCAAATCCTGCATCTTGGCCCAGTAGGAAAGAGAGCTATAATGCATTAGAAATATTTGTCTAGATGAAGGAGACAGAGTAAAAGTAACTGTATCGTGTATTTGCTGTTTTTAATTTAAATATTGAAGCTATTACAATTTAGACTTAATATCCTCTTCTCTTCTAACTCCACACCCTTTGGGATCCATCTCATTCAACCCATGGCTTTAAGGATCATCTGTATGCTGATAGTGCTTTCATACCTCCTGCCCAGCTCCCCCCTCTGACTCCCAGAGCTATTTTTTCCAACTATCTTTTTGACATCTCCACTTAGATACTGCATATGCATCTCGTAGTCAACTTTCACACGTTAGACAGTGAATTGTTGATTTTCCTCCTCAAACTGCTCTATTCTCATCTTAATAAATGGTATCATCACCTATCCTTTTATTTTGGAAAAAGTTCTTGATTTCTTTTCTTGTTCTTGTGTCATATCCAATTCCTACCTGAATTCTCTTGATTCGACGTCCAGAGATGGCGTCAGTGCCTTACTTTTTCCCACATTCGTGCTCATTCACGGTCACCATCATCTCTCACCTATATCGTGCCAGCAGCTCCACTTCCATTTCTTCTTCCCTGTAATGCAAAGTGGAAGTGATTTCCAGCACCTCACAACATTCAACTGCTTCCTATTTTGCTCAGGGTAAATTCCCAACATTAATACCTTATCCCACAAAGTCTTGCATAATCCAGCCCCAGACTGTCCCTCCAACCTCAGGTCAACCATTGTGTTCCAGCCACACCGGTCTTTCCTCTTTCAAATGTCTCAAGTGCTTCCCCACCTCAGGCCTTCCATTTCCCCTGCTTCTGCCTGGAACACACCATCCCCACTCTGCAAAGATGTACTTACCTCCTGGTCACAATTTAGAAGACCACTTCCTCAAGGAGGCCTTCCTTGGTCTTCTCAATCTAAATCAGGACTTGCAAATACTCCCATGTGGGATTTTTCACTCCACTTTACCTAGCCTATAATTTTTTTTTTTTTTTGTATCTGTGTTTATACTAGACTAGACTGTTAGCTTCCTGAGGGCAAGGAATATATCCTTGTGGTCTCACCACTGTTCCCCAGCATCTGGTTCAATGCTCATAGGTGCTCAATTAATACTTGTTAAATGAAGAAATGAGTAAAAGCATAAAAGGTAGAAACATTTTGCTGTTCATATCAGGATACCCTCTCTTATATCTGTCTGTCCAATTTCTCCAGTTCTCTGCATCCTCCTTCGTGGAGTCTGGGCTTTCCACAGATGATGGAATGTTTGTCTGATGCTGGGCAAAGAAGGTTAATGACAAGGTGGTGAGAGTTTCTATTTATGCCAGCTCCTTTGTCTGAGTTCTCAGCCCGGGAACTCTAAACCATCCAGCCACCCCGCAGGCCAAGGGAGACAGTTCTTCAGGCAGTGTTGGTGAGCTCTGCGGTGTCTCAGCAAGATCCCTGTCTTTCACTCCTACCATGATGTGCATTTTGTGAGTTGGAAGCTTGCTCGAGGCACAAGATTCAGGACTGTCTCCACTTGCTAAGTCGGTTTTGGTTTTGCACGGAGAAATGTTCTTGAACTTGCTAGGCGTTTTCAACATCATCCACAGTGTGATTCCAGATTCCACAGCTAAGCCTTGAGAGTAAAGCGCCTCTTATTTGGAAGAGCAGTATTGGAGACAGAGCAGATGGGATGTGGAAAGGGGCAGGGTCATGAAGGGGGATTGGGAGGCAGACGGCAGAGCTGGAAAAGAAAGAGGTGTGACCAGGACCTTCCCTATACCGGTTGGAGAGATGAGCTGCGGCCCAGTGTCCCATCGTGAAGCCAGCTTCATGTTCTTCCCCTGCCCAGGTCTCTCAGCAAGGAAGCCCTCTAGGCCTCAGTGCTTGCAGCAATATGATCTTGAGTCAGCGCTCCAGTTCTGGAAATTCTCTTCATTCACAGGGCATGTAGAGGAGCTGGGACACACAGGCAAGAAAATCAGGCGTTAGGCCTAAAATCTTATGTATCAACTCGTCCTTTTTTCTCATCTCTTTTTTTTTAATCTCCAAGGGCATCAGTGGCTGAAGAAGTTAAATTTCCTAGAGAAAATTGAAAATTAAAACATGTCTACACTCCTGCTGTTTCTTCCTTTGTGGGAAATGTTTTATCCAGGTCAACAAAATGCCTAGAGTCCAGGCGTGCTATGGGCTGAACATTTGCATCCCCCAAAAATCTATATGCTGAAGCCTCAACCCCAAGTGTAGCTGTACTTGGAAATGGGGCAACTAAGAAAGTAATTAAGGTTAAATGAGGTCGAAAGGGTGGGGTCCTGACCCCATGGGATTAGTGTCTTATAAGAAGAGACATCAGAAATTGTTTTCTCTCTTCTCTCTCTCTCCCCAGTTACTCACCAAAAAAAGGCCAAGAGAAGGCACAATGAGAAGGCAGCCATCTGTAAGAAGAGAACCCTTACCAGGAACTGACCCTGCTTGCTGGTTCCCTAATCTTGGACTTCCAGCCTCCAGAACTCTTGTTTAAGCCACTCAGTCTCTGGTACTGTGTTATGGAAGCCCAAGGAGACAAATGCAAAGAGCCCAGATCTGTTCCTCTAGCCTTCCTTTCAAAGCTCACCTGTTAGTTCCAGTGTAACAAACTGATTCCTACTGATCTAATAATGTGAAACAAATTTCAGTGCCCCCTCAGAGACATGGCAGGAAATGAGGCTTTTGACACCCGGCCAATGAAACAACCTAGCCACGACTTACTTGTCCTTCCATTTCTTCACGGCATTGACTGGTATTCAGACTGGCTTGAATTACCAAGTAAGGAGAGAGAATGGAAGGAGAGACAATGGGAAATGAAAGGCAGTAGACAGCTTTTGAAAATGCTCACTTTTATGTGTGTATTATGGGCCTCTACTTTGCTGCTAGTGGGGGAAACAAAAATGAGTAAGATGTTTCCTCTACCCCCAACCCCAACATTTAAAGAAATCAAGCCTAGTGAAAGTTAAAAAGTACTAAGTCATTGTCATATTTTATTTTTTTCTATTATCTAAGAAACTGGACTTACAATAAATCTGATTTTATAATTTTCTTATTTAAAAATCATTTTTGTTCAATTTTTTTTAAGTGTTCAGGGACAAAACAGGGTAGAATTCCTTAAAAAATACTACCTGGCAAAAATCCAAAATTAGCTAATAAGAAATCTTCAGAATTCTGAATAGAATACACTATATATATGCAATAATATACATGGGCTGAGGGAATAGTTGTAAGAGCTCAGCCATTAGGGAAATGGATTTCTGATTGGGAGGACGTCATTCTAGGATTTAGACTCTTGAAGTCAGTCTACTGTGGAGATTTTATCTCTTCCTTTTTTCATTTTTTCTTTCTTTCTCTTCCTTCCTTCCTATTATCCTCTCCTTTTTCTCCCTTTCTTCTTATTTTTTGAACATTTAAAATAGAAAATCCTAGAATGATTTTCTTTTATTAGTGACTTGGCCCAGCTCTGCAAAAAAAATAATAAATAAAACATAGATATGTTAGCTTCTTGGAAGTAGTAAGAGAAATAAAATAGTGGTGCTAACTAGGGTAATCAGAGCAAAGATGTGTGACACCTAGAGGAGAGGGAAGAAGGCTGGAAAGCAGCCTCTCTCTTCATAACCATCTACTCCAAGGCACTCCCAAGGCCTGGGGAGAGAGTGAAGCCTGCTCCAGAGCTCCAGGGAAGCTGGTTCCTGACTCAGGTTCAGTGTTGCATGAAGGTTACTTTGTTTCTGATCCCTTGTTAGGAAGCCATGAGACAGAAAGATACTGCCATGAGGCAGAAAGATACTTGGATGTAACCAGATGTTTGCATTTCTTTACATACTGTGATTTACTGCAACTTGGTGTAAATATTTTATGCAATTATTAGTAACCAAAGATGAATTGCCATTTATGCTTTATGTTAACAAAAACATTACTGTTTGTAGGAATAGCATGAGGGGCTAGATCTTGTATGTGTGAATCTGGGAAACCCTTAAGAATTGAGACATTTTAGTCTTATCTCTAAGCATCACCACAAAATGAGACTGAGCTTGGTAGGAAATCACCATCCTTAATAAGGAAGGCAAGATCTGTCTCTTGAGCTCAGATTGGTGACTATGAAATGACAGACTAACTGCCAGGCAGGGAGGGGGATGGCCTCCAGACACAGTGCCTGAAAGAGTTAACTACATCCAGGCATGCTCCTCCCTTGCTTCCCCAGCTCAGGGATCTTACTGGATAGGGCTGGACTTGTCAGGAGAACAAGACCTTGTAGTTCAACTAGGAACTTGGACTTCCTGCACAGAAAAAGTTAAGAAGACTTGCAGGAATGAGAAAACCTGAAAATTCTCTGAAGAAGAAAAGAACAAAACAAAGCAAGGTTTGTACTAGTTCATTAGACACCTACATAAGTGTTTGCTAGAGATACAGGGGATTTGAGGACATAGGGAAAGGCAAACAGAAAATGAAAATAATGCCAGTGGGCCAGGCGTATTGTCACACACACTTCTAGGGCACTTGAAGAGGGGGAATGTCTGGGGACTCGGGGGCCTGGGAGGCACTGAGGGCAGCAGCCTCCACCAGACCCTTATAGGTGTTCTGTGTCTTGGGAGGTGTTTCCTCTGGGGCCCTCAGGAGAAACTCCTTCCGGTTTTTTCTGGAAACCTGAGGCACAAGCCTGAGAAGGGAAGGAATAGTGGAGGTGGCAGAACACAATTGCTGTCTGTTGAGAAGAGTGTGTGCCCCCAGGCACAAGTGGATCTACATTAGCCTCCTTGGACCACAAAATAGCATTTCTCCAGATTGGATGAATGTAGGGTCAAAAGATTGAACACTCAGCATTCACACATTGCTCATTCATCCAACACCTGTGAGCCATGGCTCCAAGTCTGTGGTCAGTCTCCAATACCTGATCCCTTGACCCATGGGACTTCCCTTACAACACACAAATTAAAAGATAAAATGAAGAATTTCGAGCTGGTGGCTGCAGAGTATTAAACCCCAAGCCTTTGAGCAAGGGGCTTTGTGTGATGTTCTGGTGTTCTGCCGTAAGTCTTTCTAAAAATGTTGTAACGTTTAAGTGAACTTAGTTTTTGCTATCTGTAAACAAAACTCTAAGTAATACAGAAATTAGGACTAGACTGTGCTATCCAGAACATAGGTAAACTGGGGGAATTAGGCCCAGTTGGGACAAAAAGCCATAAAAAAATTAAACAGTGATAATCTACCAATTCAAGGCTTGTAGGCTAAAGAACAGACAATGAATTGAAATACTGCCTATGGTTACTTAGAATGTGGTGCTCATTGCAGCAAGGTTTTGGGAGATTGAGTGGCCACTGCTTTGCTAAAGCATAAATGATGGGAGGAAATCAAGGAAGATGCAGGGGAATGGCTGCTTCTGGGTAGCATAAGGAAAGACGATGGTCAGATCCAATTCCTACATTCTCTGCTCAAGGAACATAAGGAAGCTCAAGCACTTTCTGTGACCTTGTTAAAAGAGTCTCTTATGTCTTGCAGACACAGGGCTCCAATAAAAACAATTTCACAGTTTGATCCTATGGGCTGCCAATTTACAACAGTTGAATTCACAACCTCATGAGGTGTCGTATGTGAGAGTGAGGGCATGGTTAGGAGTGACTGGGAAGCTGAGAATTGGATGAGGCTGTATAGGAGCGCTAACAGCATTTGGAGCCATTTCTGTTACCATCAGCAGAGGCAGACTCTTCTCCTCCCATGCTTGATAAGGCTGTTAAGCTTTGCCTGAAAGCCCTTTAACTCCTTTGATGAGTCAATTCTCCTCACGTCTCATCCCAATTACCCACAATTATCTCCTGACCTATAGCTATAAACAGATCCCAGCATACTCCAAAGAGCGAATAAGCAAATCAAAGCCAGAAGTCTTACACACCCTTCCTAATTTGCATTAGGTACGTCTGAATGCTATGCAAAAGAATAGCTTCTAAGTGTCTTAGATTAGAAGAAAATAATATATTGTTAAGATTAGGATGGATTTATTAATATAGGCTCACCATCTATTCTGGATTCAATATGCAGGACTTAACAGCTGAGCTTGATTCCAATTATGTTTTGGGTTGATATATTGAGATCTGGACTAAATGGTGCCTCGAGTAAAATAAAGACCAAAAATTCTTTGGTCTACTGCAGAAATAAAGAATCTGAATAATTTGAGAGATGAAAATGGTGGAGTAGATTTATTACTGTGTGATGCCTATGAATTTCTTAATTCTGTAATCTAAAACCAGTCCATCCACCAAGACATTAATCAGTCCACTAGTGAGGAGAAGGCCAGAATCTTTAATCAAATCTTTAGAGGCTGTTTTCTTTAGCCGGGGTACTGATGAGACACATTGCTATGGAAGTGTGCTTCCCAACTTCAACGGATTTGGGAAGATCCCAGCATGGAAAAGGTGAAATAGTAGTTCTTTATCATCACACGGATAATGTTGGTGATCACCAAGGAAGATGTGGTTATCACAAGAGAGCATGGCCTGCATAGTTATTAGAATGGTCTCAACCATAGGGATTTTAAGTGATGGCTAACTCATCATGATGTCACCAGGGCCAAAAGAGCTAGGTAGCCCATCTGAGTACAAGAAGATTTCAGTAACTTACAAATAGCAGCTCTGTGGACAGAGGCTGGGCTTGGCTCCACAATAGAAGCCATGATCCCTTACTCAAGTTCCAGACATGAAACAGTTGAACAACACAGAGCCTCTTAAATGAAGAAGTTGATTGTCCTTAAATAAGGATCTTATAATAATTCTATATAATATATACTATGAATCTTCTTCTTAGCCTTCACGAAGAAGACTGCATCCATGAAGCAGGGTAAAAGTGTCCAGGGAAAGGTAGATACCCAGATGTGTGGCTAATTTGTCTCAAGTCTAAATCAAATTACTTCCTGCAGGCCTGCTGCTGGAACTGCTTGGGTCCTGGGAATGGTCCGTGGGGTTCCTCAGCGCCCTCCCTCAATCTCTACCTTGACCTTAACAGAGCCACACAGATTTACTCTCACCCTCCCTTAGTAATGGCCCCCTATGAGATGACATCCCCATCACAAGGCAAGGGAACAAGTTAGCCTGTCTCTCTCTAATCCTTGAATCTGCAGCAAAGCCTCCTTAAAGTAACAACAAAAAGCAAAGCAGAGGGGAGACTTATTGCCCATGATGCAACAAGTCCCAGATCCCTTCCTTGCATCTCTATAGAACCTTAAAGCAATCTTCTTTCAGATGACCAAATTAGATTTATAGCATCTTGTCACAGGAGCCACTGGTCCCAAAATCCCTTGGAATATTAGAAATTATATGATGGCTACTAGTTATGGTCACCAGTGATGTTTTCAATGTCGGTCAGACAGATAATAGCGTATCTACTGATTGGACCCAGTTGAGAGTTCTGAAATAAAAGATGACTGATGATTAAAACAAATATTTAAGAGAAACCTTCCTTATGTTAAAATAAAATGGCAAGCCTTGTGTGGTGGCTTATGCTTGTAATCCCAGCACTTTGGGAGCCCAAGGTGGGTGGATCACCCGAGGTCAGGAGTTCTAGACCAGCCTGGCCAATACTGCGAAACCCTGGCTCTACTAAAAATACAAAATTAGCCAGGCGAGGTGGCACATGCCTATAATGCCAGCTACTCAGGAGGCTGAGGCAGGAGAATTGCTTGAACCGGGGCAGGTGGAGGTTGCAGTGAGCCTAGATGGTGCCACTGCACTCCAGCCTGGGCAACAGAGCGAGACTCTGTCTCAAAAAAAAATGATAGTGGCAGACTGGGCCCTGGCTGAAATATACAGGCTTGCATGTGGATTTCTCATTCATAACTGTAAAGATCCAGCCAAACAATAGCAATCATAATAAACTAAGGAGACCTTGGGTTAAACAAATCATTACAGTTGACAATAGATGTGTAAACATGACTCTAATTATTGGATCTATAATCTCTCTTCCAAGTTTCTGGCCATTAGCCATGCTTCTAATTAAGCTGAGTGTGGGAGCAGCATTCCATCTCCTGAGGGGCTGGTGCACAGCATTTTGAATTCCTGACCACCCCAGGCTTGACTTTGCAGCCTCTGTTTTGTTATCTGTTGAAACTCAAATAAGGCTTCACTTGTTAACAAGACTCTCCTCTAAAACATCTCTAGCCTTTGATAAATCTTTCTTTTTATTCTGCAGGAATCTAAAGAAGTTGGAATGGAAAGCAAAAGAACATGGCCATATGTTTACCAGGTGGCCCCACCACGGGCCACACAGACCAAGAGAGTAAACAGGTCCTTGTTCTTAAATAGCTCAAAAATTAATATCCTTCCCCCACCCTCGCCCAAGACATAGTCTTGCTCTGTCACCCAGGCTAGAGTGCAGTGGCGTGATCTTGGCACACTGCAAACTTTACCTCCTGAATTCAAGCAATCCTCCTGCCTCAGCCTCCCAAGTACCTGGGATTACAGGCACAAGCCACCACACTCAGCTGTTTTTGTTTGTTTGTTTTTATTTTTTTTTAATAGAGATGGGGTTTTACCATGTTGGCCATGCTGGTCTCGAACTCCTGACCTCACGATCTGCCCATCTCAGCCCCACAAAGTGCTGGGATTACAGGAGTGAGCCTCCACACCCAGCCTGAATATTCTTAAAATAGGAATGAAACAGAAATAGTGTGTTCCTGTACCTCAGAATGACAAAGGAAACCAGGCACCTTTGTAGGTTACTAAGTCCATCCTCCCATCTCAGAGCACAGTTCTCTGCTGAAAGGGCTACAGACAGACACCTTCTGTTTGAGGTTCACCCTAATCGAAGTCCATCTCTGGACTTTCAACCTGCAGTTCCTGTGCTGTTTCAGGCTCCATGAACCATGTGTGATCGAAACATGCTAAGGAATTAGTGGTTTTCTCACATGCACTCCTTGACATCTGTTCTTTAGCCTGCCAGCCATATTTGATGCTAAGGGAGAAGAGAGAGCTGCCTCCCAAACAGAATTCTTTGCCATACATCTATCGTGTAGTGTTGACAGTCCTTCTTGCAGTGTGGTGCGGGGGCAATGATATCTCTGTAAAAATTCTCACTAGAATCCAATGATTTATTTAGCTAACAGCGAAGTTAATTATGTCAGTTTGACAATTTCAAGAGGGAAGGAAAAACACACATGGGCTGGATGAGGAGATTGGCTCGTAATATTTTATACCAGGACATGATTAGGAAACCCAATGATTTCTTGGTACAAATCTCTAAGCAATCAAGCATTCCCCTATAATCAAGACCATCGCTAAGTTTTAAAAGAAATCTATTTTTTCCCACAACTGAAAAGGGTGAAGCAAGGCAAAACACCAAGCAAAAAATAAGCATTCAGTTTTCAAACAATGGAATATTTCCTCTGGAAGGAGAAGGGAATCTGGGGACCTGGATTCTGGTTTCTGCTCTACTTCTTAGTGACCCTCTCTTCACCTTAGTTTTCTCATCTATACAGCAAAAGACTGGCCAAGTAGGCATCTCAGGGCCCTTACAGATCTTATAGCATGCCGGGATGCTATAAGATCATGGATGTTCCATTTTCAGGGCTCTTGGGACAAGAAGTGGAGTCAGGTGACCGCTGGCAATAAGCAGACATCACAGGTTCTCTGCCTCAGAGCCAAAGCCACACTTCCCGCCCTGGCCAGGGAAGGTCTTCCTTGTCTCTTAGAGCATTAATCTCAACACCTCCATGCCATTCAAAGGCTCAACTGTAAAGAATTTACTTTACACAAAATTCTTACTGATTTCTTTCTCACATAAGCCTTAAAGCTAAGTACAGATTTATTCATCCTTTCTATGCATATTTTTTTAGCACCTGCTATAGGAAAGACACTGTTTCCAGTACTAGGGATACAGAGAAAACAAAACAATCTCTGCTGTCATGGAGATACCTGCTGGAGCTTTGATAGCTTTCTGCATGAGAAATGGGCCAGGTATGATTCTCACGTTAGGGATGGGAAAGGAGGAACGTGGGCAGACAATTTTAGCACGCCGGAGGTGCAAGACAAAAACAAAGTCTGCAAACAGACGAGAATAGAATGGCTTATAAAAGGACATCGTGAGCTGAGAGTTTTGGTTCACACCTATAATCCTAGCACTTTGGGACGCTGAAGCAGGCAGATCACTTGAGGCCAGGGGTTTGGGACCAGCCTGATCAACATGACAAAACCTTGTCTCTACTAAAAAATACAAAAATTAGCCAGGTGGCACACACCAGGAGGTGGAGGTTGCAGTGAGCTGAGATGCCACCACTGCACTCCAGCCTGGGGAACAGAGTGAGACTCTGTGTCAAAAAAAAAAAAAAAAAAAAGGACATTATGACATTGTGACAGAACAGAGTTTGCAGAACACCTTATTTTCTTCTGCAAGTAACAACACTGAGAATAACTAACAAGTAATATTTACAGGACACTCTAGGATGGAGAAATCCCTTCTACAAATTTTTCTATCATTTTCTTTAACAAAAACCTTTCAAAGTATCATTAATGTTGCCTTTAATCAATGAAGTTGATGAATTACTCAGAAGGCTTTACATGATCAGCCTGAGATAATTATTAAATGGCAGTGCGGAGACTGACTCTGGTGTTTACTTCAACTCTCATACTCTTTCCATCATGATAAAGCTGCTCTGAATATTTCTTATTCCATTTTCGTTTCTGAAAGATGGTTTTAGTGAACTGAAGCTTGCCAAAACCTCATTCTGACTACAAATCATGGAGCCTCCCCCATGAACTTACCAACTGCTCCCAGAGTTACTTCTTAAATCTTGTTTTAGCCATTAAATTTTGGTCTGATAAATAAGGCAGTCATTTTAACTATGTAAGAGGAACTAAAATAGGGGGGAAAATGACTAACCCCTCACTACATTTTGCTTGTTAATGGGGGAAAGAAACAATTCGGGACTGGATTTAGACGTATGTCCATGGTTTAGGGATGAGGAGTTTTGGGAATCGTCTTTAGGTTCATAAAAGATGCCTCTTTTCACTTCCACTGAGAGAATGGAAGAAGATGGAAGTGTTGAGCTTGTAGCACAAAGAATTTAAATTAAAGGCATAATAGAACTTCTAAGCAGTGAGCGACATGGTTCACTGGAATAGAAGGATGCTTCAGAAACGTGGATTCTGCTTCCTTTGCCATGTGATTCTCCTAGGAGGCTTACAGTGGAGGATAGGAAACGGAAGGTAATGACTGAAATGATTTCAGAAGGTTCCATCCAGTCTTCGTTGTGTAGTTTCTGTTGGTACAGTAGAAAGAGTAATGGACAAGGATGCAGGTGATCTGGGTTGCAGGGGCTCTGCCACTATCTAGTTGAGCACCCTCAGACAGAACATTTAACTCCTCTGAGCCTTAGTTTTGTTACCTTAATCATAAAAGGGGAGTAATGGATCTTGGTCTAACATCCCTGACAGATGATAACGAAAAGCCCTTGAGATAACCTTTACTGTATGTAAGTTAATGAGAGCAAACTTCTTTTCTTTATTTTTATTACTATGATATCCCAGGAGTGGGACATGTACTGGACCTGGTACATAGCAGCCATTCAATAAGTGTTTGGTGAATAGATGTATTCACCAAATACATCTATTATATACAACTGACATATCTGGTAAATAGATGTATTCACCAAATACATCTATATATAAAACTGACATAAAAATACTTTGTAGTGTATAAAGAATGGAAATGAAAAGTATCACAGGTATATCAGCTGTCTGTGGTGGCTATTCCAGTGTGCGACCCATTACCTCTTTCACCTTCATGCCACCCCATGCACATCCCTATGAGTCAGGGTGAGCTCAGAAGGGACAAACCAACCATGTTGATCTCTATCCAATTAAATCAAGCTAGTGACTACAGGAAGCACATCAGGGTACGTGGCAAAAATGGGAGATTACAGAGGCTATTACTGGCTTCTCTGTTGGACCTTTGCATTTTCCTTGGGTCTTGTTGAAGGGAGTAGAGAGAACCTACCCGTTGTTTTATCTGAACTCAACAGGGACATAGGCACACAGACCAGGCATCTCAAAGTCCATCTTCTTTCATAAAAGCCTTTCTGTCAGATTATCTGTAATTCCTTGACAGGGCAGTGAGTTGCTGCCCCAAATGACTGCAGGCAGTTATGATCAGACAATTGAATCGGCACATGCCCCTGTGTAATCCAAAGAAGCTGGTACCCATCTCTCAACTTGATATTAACTTAGCATTTTTCCAGATAGCCTCCCTGCCCAATCACAGAGTTGCCTCTCAGATATAAATGTCAGGTAAGGCAGGAGAAATTAATTTTATATGCTTTATGGGCACTAGGTAATAACCAGAAGAGTAACAATAGAGAATAGAATTATAAAAGAATTGGGAATGAGTATGCTTTATAGACCCTGGAACATTGCCCAGGGCAGTAGAGTAAGTGGGAGAAGAAAACACTGGTGATTGAGGTCAGTAGTCAGCTTTCTTTTCAGCATGAGTGGTTTTTAGAACAACCGGAACTTTCCCTTTTAAAGACAGCACACAGGCTTTTTATTACTAGGCCTACCTCCAAGACTCCAGGATGCTCAAGTCTTCTGATGTACAGGTACCCAGTTGCTGGTGGTAGCAATAGATTTTGTTCTGGCAATTGTAGAGTTCTCTATATGAGCAATAAGGATGGGAGCACCTAATTGGTATTCTGCCTGCATTGAACATTTTAGCATGTAGTTAAGTGGGTTGCTTTGAAATTACATGTCCTTCCTCTGAATTCCACTTTTGCCATTTACTGACTGTGCAACCTTAGGCAACTTACTTAACTTTAGTAAAGTTAAGTAAGGTGCATTAACTTACTTAACATGCACCTTAGTTTTCATATCTATAAACTACAAATAACCCTAGCACCTATTTCATAGAGTGGTTGAAAGGATTCAACCAGTTTGACTCATGTAAAGCACGTAGAAAATTTTCTGGCACATGATAAGTACTCAGCTAACATGGGTTGTACAAATCATACTGTCAATTAAAAATGTATGCAAATTGTATGCAATTTGAACTTTCTAACTTTAGAGCAGGGATGGCTAAGTTTCCCAACTTTTTTTCTTTCTCCATTAGTGTTGAGAGAGTTTAATGCTTCTGTGATTCTATGTCCCTATCCCCCACTTTTAGACCTCAACTTCCATCCTTAAGAGGTAGAGTTGGAAAAGTACTCTGAGACTGAAAGTTCTGAGTTTGTGTACCAACTCAGCCAGTGACTAGCTGGATGACTCTAGGGTAAGGTCACGTTCCCTCTTGCAGTCTCACTGTTTTCATTTTCAAATGAAAAGCTTGGACCAGTTGACTCCTACAGATGCTTCTAGTCCCAACATTCAAGAAATCTACTACTCTCATGGAAGCTCAGCGACCCTTATACCTAAATCCTTCGGTGACTAGTTTGGCTTCTACTTTGTGTTGAATACCAGAGATACATCACCAGTTCTCATTTCCCAAGTACATTTTCACCATACTCTGCCTCCTACTCCTCCTACTCCTCCTCTGTCACTTAGCAACTTGAGGTCCCAGCATGAGTAAGTGGGAGGAACTGGAATTTTCAGAGTCCAACTAGCCTGCAAACTTCCCCTTTTACTTCCCCAGGCCACCTTCACATTTCTTGCAGCTTCTCAAGGTACCTGGTCTTTTTACTTTCAGAAAATCTGGTCAACTGAAGACGCTCTACAGAATGAGCAGTCACATGTGAATGGGTCTGTCTCATATAGACATAGAGCTATCATCTTCCCTGTAGTTTATCATCAAGTCAGCTGGAAGTTGAAATCCTAATATGTTAGGATTTATATGAAATTGTGATATGATATAATTCCTAACTTAGGACCCTGATGTAGAGGAATAATATACGTCCAGGACAATTCCTCAAGGATCTAAAACCAGAAATACCATTTGACCCAGCAATCCCATTACTGGATATTTACCCAAAGGATTATAAATCATTCTACTATAAAGACACATACACATGTATGTTTATTGCAGCACTATGCACAATAGCAAAGACTTGGAACCAACCCAAATGTCCATGAATGATAGACTGGATAAAGAAAATGTGGCACACATACACCATGGAATACCATGCAGCCATAAAAAAGGATGAGTTCATGTCCTCTGCAAGGACATAGATGAAGCTGGAAACCATCATATTCAGCAAACTAACACAGGAACAGGAAACCAAACACTACATGTGGGAGTTGAACAATGAGAACACATGGACGCAGGGAGGGGAACATCACACACCAGGACCTGTTGGGGGATGGGGGAGCTAGGGGAGGGAGAGCATTAGAACAAATACCTAATGTAGATGACAGGTTGACGGGTGCAGCAAACTACCATGGCACATGTATACCTATGTAACAAACCTGCACATTCTGCACATGTATCCCAGAACTTTAAGTATATTTTAAAAAAACAGAATGAATTACGGAAGGTCCTCAAATAATGTCATTTCATTTAACATTGTTTAGCTATAACTTTGTAGAGAAAAAAATCTAGTTTTATTATACATAATTTTTCTTATTGTTGCAGTTTCCAAAAATCTGTTGAAGACATTAAAAGAGAATTTACTGCACTTCACATTTATATTACTTTTACTGTTCATTTGTAATTTATTTACACATTGCATCTATGAAATCTATTTAGGCGGATTATATGTGAGGATCCATTTCATTGGTCCTCAAGTTTGAGTTAGATTAAAATTGACCAGGGAGCTTACAAGTACTGATGCCTGGTCTCATTACCAGAGATTCTGATTTACTTAGACTTGTGTGGATATGACGATATTAAAAAGCATCAGAGAGAGTTCAGATAGTGAAGTTCCCAAATGGATTAAGCTCAAAAATGTAAGTTACAAAAGAGTTTATTGTACCACCAAGCAATGTGATTTCTTCAAGTATCTTCTTCAAATGCATTGCCTTCAACACTGTACCAATTGTCATTATGCTGGGTTATTTTCACCACTTAGAATTTTCATTTTATCTTACTGCAACTGTAGATTTATATACATATGGATTTTTTTCATATTTCCTTCTTATGCATACATAAAAAGAAAGATAGGAAAGAACAACATGGTGACAACATCCCTAAACCTCCCATTCAGAGACTGATTCTTTAAAAATTGTATTATTTTTACTTTCTAATAAAGAAATTGTGGTAACGTGGTGTATGTGTATACAATGAGATAAGATTCAGCAGTAAAATAAATGGCATCTTGTCATTTGCAACAACTTCGATGGGACTGTAGGTCATTAAGTGAAATAGGGAACCGTTATGTTAAGTGAAATAGGGAAAGCACAAAAAAGCAAATATTACATGTTCTCATTCATATGTAGGAGCTGAAAAGTTAATCTCATGAAGGTAGAGAGTAGAATGGTGGCTACCAGAGTGTGGGAAAAATGGGGAGGGGGATGAAGAGAAGTTGGTATATGGGTCAAAAGTCCATGCAGAAGAATTAAGCTGGAGTATTTAATAGTACAGTAGAGAAATTTTAGTTAACAATTCTATGGAATATTTCAAAATAGCAAGGAGATAAGATTTGTATTGTTCTCATTATGCCGGTTTTTAATGTATAATATTGGTTCCAGTCTCATTCTTCTGTACTCATCTTTTGCCAGGTTGGGACTCTTGAAACCACATTCTATTTCCCATGTAGGTATTTGTGGTTTTCGTTTGTTTGTTTGTTTTTGAGACAGAGTCTCACTCTATTGCTCAGGCTGGAGTGCAGTGGCATGATCTTGGCTCACTGCAGCCTCTGCTGCCCGAGTTTAAGTGATTCTCCTGCCTCAACCTCTCAAATAGCTGGGATAACAGGCACAGGCCACCACGCCCAGCTAATTTTTGTATTTTTGTAGAAACAGGTTTTCACCATGTTGGCCAGGCTGGTCTCAAACTCCTGACCTCAAGTCATCCGTCTACCTTGGCCTCCCAAAGTGTTGGGATTGCAGGTGTGAGGCACTGCACCTGGCCCATGTAGTTTTCTTATTATGTAATTCCACTCCTGGTCACTAAGGTTCATCACATTGAAAGTTCGATGTACTTCACCAACACCTTCACTCCCTGAAGCCTCAGAGTTTAGAGGCTGCCTTCAGTTACTGTTTCTGTTACTACATTGTCTTGCAGTAACAATTGAACCAAGCCCCTGTATTAAATTCTCTTCATTAAAATAACTAGATTGACTTTCTGAACTTTGATTTGGGAACAAAGGTATGTTGTAGTCATCTATAATTAGAATATTTTTAAATGTACTCAAGAAGTAAATCTGATTTTAAACATAATATGTGTGTATGTGTGTGTGTGTATATATATATATGGCCATGAAGTGGTCCACCAGTCCTCTTTCCTATTGGCATTTGTGTGTCTATTTGATTGTGTCTAGTTCCCCTACCAAACTATAAGTTCCATGAAGATGGGAACTACAGTTTTACTTATGTAGCATTGAACAGAATGCCTGATACACAAGTGGTTGTCAGTAAGTATTTGCTGAATAAATGATTGAATGAGTATAGGTTAGTCATTTAGAACTTAAAATCATATGGAGTTCCTGTCTTGGGAATGAGATGGGGGGAGGAAATTCCACCAGGAGTGAATGGGAATACAGTTGTACAGGAGACGTAAAATGGCCAAGATCTTCTGGTCCCTCATTCAGAAGAGTCCTGTTATGCTATAGGAAGCTTTTGACTTGGCCACATGCACATTGCCCTGTCTATACCCTCTAAAAAGGGACTTCAGGGAGCTCTCAGTTCAAATGTCTCTGGGAACTGATGCTGGGGAAGGTCATTGATACTTTAAAGAGCCAAATTTTGGTTAGATCACAGAGAGTATAACAGCCAAAATAAGATGTAAAAAGAGCACAGGTATGAAAAGAACAATTCACCATGACAAAGCGAGGCTTATCCCAGGAGTGAAATATTCAAAAGCAATTAGTATAATCCATTACATTAAAATCTAAAGAACAAAAGCACAAGACAGTGTCAAGTGATGCAGAAAAAGCATTTGCAGAAATCCAATATTCATTCATAATATAAACTCTCAGCAATTTAAGAATAGAAGGGAACTTCTTCTCTGATAAAGAATATCTACAAAAAGCCTACAGCTAACATTATGGACAATGTTGAAAGACAAAATTATTCCCCCTCTAAGATAAGGAACAAGGCAAGGGTGTCCATTCTCATCACTCCTATTCAACATTATACTAGAATTCTTAGTCAATGCAGTGAAGTAAGAAAAAGAAATAGAAGTTACCCAGATTAGAAGGAAAGAAAGGTATTCCTCTTTGCAGATGACGTGTTTGTCTACATAGAAAATGCTAAGGAATCTACAAAAAATTCCTACAACTGACAGTTGAACTTAGCAAAGTCACAAGACATGACGTTAAGACAGAAAAATCATTCATATTTCTAGATACTAGCACTGAACAACTGAAAGCTGAAATTTTAAAGAAATAATATTGCTTATAACAGCTCTGAAAGTGAAACACTTAGGCATAATCCTAACAAAATGTGTAGGACCTGCATGCTGCAAAATGCTGATGGAATAAATAAAAGAAGACTTCAACAAATGGAAAGACATACTCAAATAGTAAGGATGACAATCCCAGTTAGAATCCCAGCAGGCTTTTTTTTTTAAAGAAGAAACTTCCGTGCTAATTCTAAAATTCATATGAAAGGGTAATGGAACCAGAATACGAAAAACAACTTTGAAAAAGAAGAACCAAGTGGAAGGACTCACACTCCTGATTTCAAGACTTATTATAAAGCTATGGTAATCAAGACAAGTAGCTATTTATGGCAAGATAGACAAATTGATCAATGAAATGGAGTAGAAAGTTTAGAAACAGACCCACACTAATATGACCACTGATTTTTGACCAAGGTGCAAAGGTAATTCAATGGAGAAAGGAAAGTATTTTTAACAAACCATGCTGGAACAATTGAATATGCATATACAAAAAATGAGCTTTGATCCATGCCTCACACCACATACAAGAATCAGCTCGAAGTTGGTCATAGACCTAAAGATAAACTTAAGAACTAAAAATATTCTGGGCCGGGCACGGTGGCTCACACCTATAATCCCAGCACTTTGGGAGGCCGAGGCGGGTGGATCACGAGGTCAAGAGATCGAGACCATCCTGGTCAACATGGTGAAATCCCGTCTCTACTAAAAAATACAAAAATTAGCTGGGCATGGTGGTGCACGCCTGTAGTCCCAGCTACTCGGGAGGCTGAGGCAGGAGAATTGCTTGAACCCAGGAGGGGGGAGGTCGCAGTGTGCCGAGATCGCGCCATTGCACTCCAGCCTGGGTAACAAGAACGAAACTCCATCTCAAAAAAAACCCAAAATATTCTGTAAGAAAGCATAGGCTCAAACCTCTGTGATTTCAGGTGAGGCACACGTTTCTTAGATAAACACATGAACCCTAAAACAAACCACTGAGAAATTGAACTTGATCACAATTAAGTACTTTTGCTCTTTAAAAGACACTTAAAAAAATGAAAAGACAAACTGGGAAAAATACTTACAAATAGCGTATCTGATAAAGAACTTGTATTCAGAATACACAGAGAGCTCTCCAGATTCAATAATAAGGGAAACACAATTTAAAAATGAGCAAAAAATTGGAATAGACACTTTACCATAGATATAGATGGATGGTCAATAAGCACATGAAAAGATGTTCAGCATCATTAGCCATTAGGGAAATGCAAATTAAAAACACAAGCTATCACTACTTACCTATTAGAATGGCTCAGTTAAAAATGCCGACAGTGCTAAAGTACTGGTGAGGATACTTTGCTGGTGGGAACAAAAAATGTCATACCCAATCTGGAAAACACCTTGGCAGTTTCTTAGAAAATTACACATATACTGATCACATGACTCATATGGATTCTACTCCTTGGTGTTCAGCCAAGAGAAATAAAAGCTTACATTCACTCAAAAAACCATACATGAATATTTATAGCAGCTCAATTTATAATAACCCCAAACTGGAAATAACCCAACAAGTCTTTCAACAGATGAAGGGACACATACGTTGTGGTAAATATATACAATGAATGCTACTTAATAATAGTACAATCACTATGGAAAACAGTATGGAAATTCTTTAAAGAACTAAACGTAGATCTACCATTCGATCCAGCAATCCCACTACTGGATATCTGTCTGTGATGGCTAATACTGAGTGTCAACTTGATTGGATTGAAGGATGCAAAGTATTGATCCTGGGTGTGTCTGCGAGGGTGTTGCCAAAGGAGATTAACATTTGAGTCAGTGGGCCGGGAGAGGCAGACTCACTCTCAGTGTGGGTGGACACCATCTAATCAGCTGCCAGTGCAGCTAGAATAAAGCAGGCAGGAGAGGGCAGAATAGCAGACGTGCTGAGTCTTCCAGCCTCCATCTTTCTCCCGTGCTGGTTGCTTCCTGCCCTCAAACATCAGACCCCAAGTTCTTCAGCTTTTGGATTCTTGGGCTTACACCAGTGATTTGCCAGGGGCTCTTGGACCTTCGGCCACAGACTGAAGGCTCTACTGTCAGATTTCCTACTTTTGAGGTTTTGGGACTCGGACTGACTTCCTTGCTCCTCAACTTGTAGACAGCCTATGGTGGGACTTCAACTTGCGGTCATGTGAGACAATTCTTCTAATAAACTCCCCTTCGTAGGTACATATATCCTATTAGTTCTGTTTCTTCAGAGAGCCCTGACTAGTACACTACCCAAAGGAAAAGAAGTCATTATATGAAAAAATCACCTGCACACACATGTTTATAGCAGCCCAATTCAAAATTGCAAAGATATGAACCAACCTAAGTCCATATCGATCAATGAGTGCATTAAAATAATGTAGTATATATCCACCATGGAACACTACTCAGCCATAAAAGGAAGAAAATAATGTCTTTTGCAGCAACTTGGACGGAGCTGGAGGCCATTACTCTAAGTAAAATAACCCAGGAATGGAAACCCAAATACTGTATGTTCTTACTTATAAGTGGGAACTAAGCTATAATGCCACAAAAACATATAGAGCGATATAAAGGACATTGGGAACTTGGCGGGGAGGTTGGGGGGAAGGGTGAGAGATAAAAGACTACACATTGGATAAGTGTACACTGCTCGGGTGAGGGGTGCACTAAAATCTCAGAATTCACCACTGAAGAACTCATCTGTGTAACCAAAAACCACCCCAAAACTCTTGAAATTAAAGATAATAATAAAGAAAAATAATAAAATAGTAGTAAGCTATTGCTGCAACAGCTCAGGTGAATCTCAAAGGCATAATGCTGAATGAAAGAAGCTAGTTTCAGAAGATGATATGCGGTATAAATTCATTCATATGGCATCCTCAAAAAGATAAAGCTGTAGTAGTAGAGAAAATATCATTGGTTGCAAGGAGCTAGAAATAGGAAGACAGGATGACTACACAGCGGATAGCAGCATGAAGGAGTTCTTTGGGGTTATGGACTGTACTCTATTCTGATTAGCAGTGGTTACATAATCCCATATACATGTGAAAACTCAGAGAGCTGCAAAACCCCCAAAAGTCAATTCTGCTATATTTTAATTTTTAAAGAAAAGAACAAAGAGCTATTTTGGGAGAAATGAAGACATGAAAGGATAGCCCAAGAGGGTCCAATGGAAGAGCAGAGGCAAAGTTTTCCTTGGCTCTTGGTTATGGGCTGTCTGCAGAATAGGAGTCTTGGGCCTTTTCAGCATCAACTTGCAGAAACGATGCCTTCGACCTTGCCCTTGTTGCTTCTCTGAGTCCAGATTCCCAGCCCCCATGCCAATAGACACTCCATAATGGGGGAGGGCATCACAGCAAGACGTAGCCCTGGGGCTTTCCCCATGACCAGGTTCTCATTAAGTGCCATCTCACCATCAACCAGCGACAGCACTGTCCCTCTTGCCCAAGCTCCTCCCTCCCCTGCACTCTAGATGCCCTTTAAATGGCACCAGCCCAAACCAGGGACAGTCTCTCATCCACTCACTTCCCAAATATTTACAGAGTGCCTGTTGGGTGCCAGGCTCCACCAGGGTCCCTGCTGCCAGGCCAAAGCCCACGGCAGCATATTCTGGAGAGTCCGGCTGTTGGAGCAGCTGTCCTCTGGAGAGCCAGCACTGGCATGTCCTGTCCCAGAGGACCCAGGCCATTATCTCATTTCCCATCTTTGCAGATGTTAAATGTTTCCAACACTTCACCCCTTTCTCAGATGAGGATTTAAACACAGCCAGGTGGACACACAGTATGGTAATATTTTTCTATTGACTCAACAACCTCTGTTGGCACTTGCTTCCTTGATTCTCTGACCTTGTTCAGTTGGTCCTTTCAGTGTGACAACTTTTCTCAGCTTACTGGCAGAAAAAAATCATTCTCGTCCTGTTTCCAGAGGTGCAACAGGAGGTTGGCAAGAGTGGTTCTTAAAGAACAACAGTGACGCCTGCAAGGTCACTCACAGATTGGCAATAGAACCGGGGTGGATGTTTAGACCACAAGAGCTCCAGTGCGTTTCCATCATCAAACAACCTGGAAAGCTGAAGATTGTACACCCTGAAGAATTTGTCCAAAAAAGCCAGACAGAAGTGGAGGAAGCTCTCTCCCAAGTATCTGCATAAGCAACATAGGGCAGAAACACTTTCAGAACTGTCATGTCCTGGGGGCAAGAGATGTTTTTGATAGAAGTTGTGATGACAGCAGTTCACAACAGCCCCACATTCAGGAAACTGTTCCAGCATGCCAGAGGTTGGGAGGCTTTTAATGCCCATCATTCATCCTCACACACGCCAGCTAAGCGAAAGCAATAGGAAGGAGCTGACAAACCACAAAGACCAGAAAATGCAGAGTGAATGCTGCTTGGAAGAACAGTGGAAGGTAAATGGGTATCAAAATGCAATCTGGGAGTGCAGGCTGGTCTTAGGATGCTTGAAAAGTGTTCTGATAACTTCCCAGCACACGCGGAGGAGACCAGCCCACAGGTGCCAGGAGTGGGAAGGGAAGGAAATGCCCACCCCTGTGCCCTTGCCCAGTGCACACCGCAAATGTGCTGTCCCTCGTGCAGTGTGCAGAGAGACTGGCCTAACGCTAAACTTAGGTCAGAGCTCTGCGGAGTGAGAACACCAGTTCCAGCCCTCAATGTGGCACTTTCTTAAATACGTGAGGGATTAACAACAATAACCGGTAATCAAATAGAACAATTATAACAATATACTGCAATAAAAGTTTTGTGATTGTGGTCTCTTATTGTACTGTGCTCATTTATTTTCAAAACTTCAGTTGACCTCATGCAACTGAAACTGCAGACACTAGAAACCACGGAAAAGGGGTGTTACTGCACGTCTCTTGACCTTGGCAGTCCCAAGTGGTGGGGAGCACACTTGACAGATCCTAGCAGGCCTACCTCAGTTCAAGTCCCAGCTCTAACTAGCTGAGTCACTGAGTAAGCCGTCTGGTCTCTAAGGTTCTGCCACAGATGCAGCTGTGTGCCCTCCAGGGGCCCAAATAGATGTGAGAAGAGCACAGCAAAATTTCCCACCAGACAGGCCCCTCTCTACAACCCTTAACTCTCAAATCTTGCACCTGTGGACATCAGGGCACAAAAACTCTGGTAGGTCCCCAGACACGGAGGACCTGAGCCTTCTGATGTCTTTGGCGAGACCATGTTCTTGGACCACTGTGGGCACACGACATTCTGAAGACACTCGTTCTCCAGTACCCAGGCCACCCTCTTCCCATCCCCCCCTTCCCTAGTGAATCTGAATGGCAGAGACTAAGGCAGTTCTCCGGATCCCTGAATCTGCTCTTCCTTGAAGGCTGCTGCGAAGAGAGTTGTAGAGCCAAAGGGAAGAAATCTCAGGGAGACGCTGCCCCCTTCTGGTAAACATGCAGAAGTGAAACCCCAAAGAGCTGGAATTTCCTACCTGTTCTGAAATTCTCCTCCCTTGGGGGGAGATGCACTGCCCCGTGTTCTGGAGATAACCAAACACATTATATGCTAGATGCAATTTCCTGAAAGAAGAGAAAACGTGGATTAGATTCATCATCGACTCACCATTGAGACCTTCCTTCAAAGACAGGAAAAATCCCTGAGAGAGAGGAACGGGATTTAAGAGGTTATTGCTGCCATCCCCTGCCACTGAGCAAGACCTGAATCATGGCTCAGTCTCCTAGTATCCTCACCATCAAAAAGAAACTCTCCTTCTGTCTAATAAATCCCTTTCCTGCTACAAGTTCAAGTTCACACTTCCCTTGGGTCAGGGATTAAATGAGTGAACAAACCAAATTTGAGCACCTATTATTGCCTAGCTCAGGAATGCAAGCCACGGCCTTGTCCTTCGGGAGCTCACAGTACAGGCAGAGGGACAGAAAGGTAGTCGAAGAAAAACTATATGTAACATGCATGAATGTGCCTGGGTGTTACGGGAGTGGCCGGGAACACAGACCAGACTGGGCGCATTAGGGTCCTGAAGGTGTCCTCATGCAGAAGACACCTTAACTCAGCCTTAGAGAATGCACAGGACTTAAGGAGTGACATTCAAGAAGGAAAGCGATAAAAGTGTGTGACTGCGCATAGCTGGATGTGCGTGTGGCAAGGAAAAACATTCCTTGTTCTTTCTTTCTGTCTTGTTTTCTCCCCTGTGGGGGATGAGAAAGCAATGGGCCACTTCAGCTTGAGTTTGATGGCATGCCATCGAAAGCAGCCGTCGGACTGTCAGAGTTTACATACAACCTTCTGGCTATAAATAGCCCCCTGCATGCACTTACACACCCCCTCTGAAAATAGCATTGGCTGTTCTCACAGTGGTTTGAACTGAGAGTTTATATTTAGTTTACTCTCTCCCATCTATTTATATTTCTTTTGTTTACATAAATATCCTTCTCAATTTATTGCTGTCATGTCTGGGCACCTGACATCATTAAAAGAATGCATAGCGACTTCATTCCCTACGAACTGGGCAGCTAAATATGTTCTCAAATGCACATCTTAGAACTCCACAATCCCAGGCTTGGAAAGAGACTTGAGAGGCTTTTTTATTCCTCCTCCCCTCCCTCTAGCTAGATTCCCTGGCACTGGACTGTTTAAATTTCACAGACCTCCCAAAAAGGGAGCTGTACTCCACCCCCTTGGTCCAAATTTGGCATTTTGCAGCCGTAGATTCATTCTACTGGAGCACCCAGGAACAGTTCACTCTGCTCAAAAGGCCCTCCATGAGCTCACAGGCTGTTTCCCTGCAGCTAATTTCTTTTTCCAACCAACATTCCCATTTTATTTCCCTGCAACTCTCAGCTCTTATTTTTATCAATCTTTTTTGCCATTTTCATGAACTCTCCTCAGAACATCCCGTCAGATTCCTCATTCTCCTCAAGCTTGAGGGTTCAGCATCTGAGTGAGACTCTGGGTTTAGTTGGAGGCCACCACGGGAGAGGGTGCTTGAGTCCCTGAGGCAACACCCAGACCCAAACATGATGTCTAGCGCCACCTTAGGGTATTATAAACTGCACATGAATCTCTGTGGACTCCAGACCTTTCTCTACCCTGCTCCTGGAAAAGTAGAAAGAACAGAGGCTTTGGAGTCAAACAGTTCTAGAGGCACCTGTTAAGTTGTGGAGTTGCAGAGTTTCAGGCAAATGCATAAGCCTCTCTGAGCCTCAGTCTCCTCATCTGTAAAATGGAGACAATAACACCTTTCTATGCTGTGAGAAAATATGAGGAATAGGAAGAGCAGGTGTCCAACTGTTATGAAATGTCTAATATCCCCTCCTCTCTCTTCTCATGAGAAGCCCAGGTGTCCCTCTCTTGACATTTTTAAAATCTCCCTTCCAATGAAGACTTCCTAGAGCTTCTGTAGGGTCTAAGGAAGCCTGAATCTGCTCTCTGATATAAGTCTCAGTGAACCTAGACAGGAGTAAGCCATTTTTAATATAGACCACAGCCTGGCGTTGCTGGAAAGAGACTAAATTGCTGCATCATCTTGTTGGCTATTTGGACAGCCTGCCTGGGCAACCGAAGAGCAGAATGCTATTCTTCGGTGCACAGAATCCTAAAGGAGATGGACACACTCTCCATCTCTAATGAAGACTGAGCAGGAGGCATAGGAGAAGATGTGGCAAGGAGGTGGAGACTGAGGCACCCAAAGGCGAACAGCCAGGTGTGGGGAGGAGCAGACCGCCTGGAAGAGGCAGGGCTGGCAGACGCCTCATTCTCATGCATGTTGTCTCTTCCATTCCTGGCTCCAATCTCATCCTCTTCAGTCTCTCACCAAACATACATCCAGTCTGGCATTTATTCCAGGTAATCTTGCCTTTTATTGCAATCTCAAGCCAAAGCAGGAAAGAACAGAATAAAAAACACAGAAGGAAAAACAAAATTCTAAATTGTATCCAAGTGAAAAGCTCTTCTTCAGCATGCACGCTGGATCATATAAATCACCTGAGAAAAGGAGGCCAGTTTAGGAGCCTGCTCTTTAAAATGCTCCTCCCAGTCAGGGTCAGCACTCTGGCTTCCAGGAGGTGGGTGGGACAAAAGCCCCAGGTCCCCCAGAAAGGCAGTGGCTGAGGCAGACAATCCCCAAGGGAAGCAAAGGGCTCTCTGCTGGACCAAGACCACACACTCCAAGAGATCATCTCTGAAGAACCCAGCTTTGTCTAAGAAAGGGGGCTGGCCACACCAGCTCCTGCATCCTGGTCTTGTCCAGGCTGAGAAATTGGTCAAGTCCTCCCTTTTCTCTTTCATTCGGTAACAATTTGTAAAGTCTCTACTGTGACTAGGCACTGACCTAAGCACTTGTCATCCACCAATGAACTCAGCAGGGAAAAGTCCTATGATCGTGAGGTTTACATCAGCTTTCCTGATCCATGGCTAATGATTGTCCCTGATGTTAACGTGGTGCTTTGTTCCTGCTGAACATCTTTAGATGCACTCTCTCATTTGAATTTCATGGCAGCCTTTGCTCCGCAGATCCTACAGCCACCATTGGTGGATAAGGAGGGAGAGGCACACACAGAGGGCCAACGCGGACTGATTCAGAGGTGGAGTCAGAACAGGAATTCAGGGCTCCTGACTCTCCCTGCAGGGCTCTGTCCTCTGTCTCTCTCTGCTCCTGCCTTGATGCTGATGAAATCCAAGTCAGCCACTTCTATGCTGAGACCATTCCTCCAGGAAGCCTGCCCAGACTGCTTCACTACATTGATCTCCCCATGCTTGAATTACTGTAACCCTTAGGCAAGCGCCACATTAGTTGTTCAACACTGTTTTAAGCATCATACTTCCTTGATTAGAGTGTAAACTCCCGGGTGACAGAGACAGCATAGAGAAACTGGATCGTTTAGCAGCACCTCCTGATCGGGGTGCAGCACCTCCTTTACGATGTCCCAAGACCCTGATGTCCTCGGTTCTCAGGACCACTGAGTAGGGTTTGGAGCCTCAGAACATCACCTCGGGCTGCAGGTGGCCTCATTAGTTTATTTTGGTGAACTTTGCAAATCACTTTGTATGTGTCCCATTATATGGGGGAAAAGAAAAGCCAGGGGAGCTCTGCTTATATCCACTAGCAGAGTACTGGATACCCGGTTGGTGGTTCATAGGTATCTGACAGTGTGTTGAACGCTGGAAAGATGAACGTCACATTATATCAAGCTGGGAAGGAAGGATGAAGTATCTCATTATTGCAAATGAGGACTGAGACCCAGAGAAGTGAATGATTTGTTGAGGCCCTGCAGTGCACAGGTGTCAGAGCCAGGCCAGGGCCTTGGCTTCTTAGTCTGTTTCCGTGCCCCAAGCTCACTTTATTATTTAAATGGACAGGTTATAGGAATCCAATGAGCCACAGTTCCAAAACGGGGCCAAGTGTGAGGAAAGAGGTCTTTTTACATCCATGCTTCAGGCCTTGGGAAAGTTGAAGACTGTGTGTTAGGTTCAGGCTGTAACCTTGACTCAGATTCCAGGGAAAGTGGCTTCAGGTTTGCCAGTAAGTCAGCAGACCAGAGAGAGTGTTGGGACAGGGAGAGATAGCCCATGGGCAGCTGAGGTCAGAGACCAGGCCTTTGTCAACAGTCCCAGATGGCCAGAGTCTCAGAGGACTGCTAAGGCCACATGACGGAAGTCTCCATTCCCATGTGAGGCTCCATCTCTGAGGATGTGGGGGAGCACCTGCAAGCCAGATGCATTGGTTGAAGGTTGAATTTTGTCGGCACTAGGTTCAGTGCACCTCTCATCCCCCCACCCTTGCCCACTGTAGAAGTGAATACAATTTTGTCAGATGGGAAGATAAGGGAGGCTGAGCAAAAACATTTGGCATGCAATGCACCACACAACATGCTGAGACAATATGTGGCCTATCAGTGACTCATTCCCTACAGCACTCTGTCCAGGATGTTGGTTAGAAAAAATAGGAGCATTTATAGAAAGAGATTGCGAGACACCCAGAAACCACAGGTTTGAATCTTGGCTCTGGCCATAGGACGTTTTGAAGTTACATATCATCTCGGAGCTCAGTTTCTTGTCTATCAAGACACAAGAAGCTTGGCTAGCTAGTACCTGTATTTAAAAATATATATATATTTCTAACATTCCAGTTAATTCTTCTCTCTTGATGTCTTCAGATACTAGCAAGATAGCTGCTAAACTACATGCTTGTATACCAGCTCTCTCTGTCTGTAGCAGGAAACAATAGAGACCTACCAGGGTTAGAATATTTTTTAAAAACATTGAAACGCATATTTCAATGGCTAGCATAATTTCTGGCATGTGGTAGAATTTCAGTACTGTTTAGTGAGGGACAAAAGGAAAGAAGAAAGGAAGAGAGGGAAGGAAAGAAGAATGAAAGAGAAATAGAAAGGTAAGAGCAATTGAAGCATACTGTTTTTTCCTCTATGTAAAAATTTTGATTTTTACCTAAGTAATGAAAACCAACATTTTGGCATGTATTATTCCAGATATTATTCTAAGTGCTTTAACCTATTATTTAATCTTTATAACCAAGCTGTGAGAAACATGGTATACTGTCCCCATCTTACAGATGAAGAAATGGAAGCACAGAGAAATTTACTAACTTGCTAAAAGTCACCTAGAAAGGAGGATGGTTAGGGCTGAGAAACCAAAAGACAAGGAGACCAGAAAAAAGTCCAGCCCCGGGAAACCCATGCAAAATTTGCTCCACCTGGATCATGATTCTGTGGAGAGGAACACTGGAGCCAGAACATGTCTGGGTATGAACAGCAAAGGTGTAATTAATTAATTAATTTATTTATTTATTTGAGATGGAGTCTCGCTCTGGCACCAGGCTGGAGTACAGTGGAGTGATCTTGGCTCACTGCAACCTCTGACTCCCTGGTTCAAGTGATTCGCCTGCCTCAGCTTTCTGAGTAGCGGGATTACAGGCACACGCCACCATGCCCGGCTACTTTTTGTATATTTAGTAGAGACAGGGTTTCACCATGTTGGCCAGCATGGTGTTGATCTCCTGACCTGGTGATCCACCCACCTCAGCCACCCAAAGTGCTGGGATTACAGACATGAGCACGCCTGGCCCAACAGTACAATTTAATGTGTGACCTTGGGCCAGTCATACTTCTTTGTGCCTCAGTTTCCTTGTCTGCTGTTATATTTTAGTCTTTAAGGCTCCTAACCCAGAGCCTGACAAATAATTAGCCTTGAATGATGTAACTTCACTTCTCCTTTGCCGTTTGTTTTCTAGAAACCTAACCTCAAATTACATCGTTTATGCTAAGATGGGGTGGAGAGACCCAAAGTGTGCAGTATCTCTAAAGTCATAGTCCCAAGAAAGATCCTCAAGCTGCCAGGTGGCAGTAGGCATGCAGGAAGCGGGGTGCTCATGAGCTAAGCCAGAGCTTATCACCTTAGGCCCAGGCCAAGGCCCATCCTCTACCCTAATGCAGGGATTCAATCAAACCACAGAGAGCTCACCCTCATCAAAGATTTCCATAGGTGCAGCACTCCCCCAAGCTTCCTTGGCAATAAGTTCCTCCTCTTGTCTAACTGTCATCCCTTCTGTTATAATTTGATCTTACATCCTTTGCCTTGCCTCTAAGGGGAAAGAAGAACAGCTGGTCATCCCCACCCACACACTGGCCCTTCCGATAAAGGATGCTGATGCCAAAGCATGGGCTCCAAAGCCCTCACTTTCATCCTGTCATAAAACTTGATCCAACCGAGCTGGGACCTTTGTGGTTCAGATGTCAGTTGAGTCAACCTCAGTGGGTACCAGGCAGTCTGTGGGCAGCAGAAGATATTTCCTATGCCCTGGGAGTGGGCCTCATGGTCTTAACTGTAGTGGCAGGTGGAGCAGCACCCACCTGTTCATTCCGCAAGCCCTCTACCCAAGGTGCTAGTGAAGGGAAGGGGTTTCTAGTTGTGCCTACTGGGCAGAGCAGCAGGTGGGGGAGCAATGGGAAGGAAGATCCTAAGGCTTCCCTAGAATAGTGTGGGTGTGGTGCCCAAAAAAGGAAATCTAAATAGTCCATGATTATGTGAAAAGTTATCAGCATCAACTGATGTCAAAGTCATCAAAGAATATAGCTTAAATGCAAAAGATGCCATTTCCTGCCTATGGGTACATTTTGGCTTTTAGTTTTTTAATGATAAGACCCAGTTTTACTGGAAATGTAGGAGCTAATTGCTCACATACAGAACTGACAAAAGTATAGGATAGATTCAACCAAAGCCCTCAAAACACTCTAGGAAAAAACATTTTCACATATTCTATGAAAATACTGACTATTGTGGGTAAAATTAATTTACCCATACTGCACATTTTTAACAACTGCAAAAATATTTTGAAACAAATAAATATGTTCAATATAAGAATTTAGTTTAATAAATTACAGCTCATCATCACTGCTGAAGAATGTATGACCGTTAGCTATAAAGAACATAAAAGCAAAAAAATCATCAGCATATACTAAGTGAAAAAAATAGGCACTAAAATAACATATACAACAGTTCTTATCTGAAGAGAGGTATGGAAAAGAGAGGGACAGTCTCATGTCTTTGCCTCCATTAGGAAAGGGCCAGAGGCAGCCACAATGTGTGCATATGATTATGAATCTTAGATATATTTTAGTTTCATCTAGCCAAGCAAAGTTGTCCTTCTGTAAATGTCTCCTGAAGTCATTGATCAAAAGGTATTCCTATATGACTCAGTAATTCCAACAGAAATAAAAACATATGTCCCCACAAAGATCTGTACATGAATGTTCATAGCAGCGTTATTTAGATTAACCAAAACCTGCAAACAACCCAAATGTACATCAACAAATGAACAAAATGTGGTATTTTTGCACAACAGAATGTTATTCACAATTAAAAAGAATAAAATATGAATACATGCTATAGCGCAGACGAACTTCAAAAATATGATCAGGAGAAGTGCCAGGCACAAAACACTACCTATTGTAGACTCCCACTTACATCAAATATTCAGAGTAGACAAATCTATAGAGATAGAAAGTAGATTAGTGATAGCTCAAGACTAAGGGCAGTGGAAGTGACTGCGGAAGGGCAGGAGGTTTCTTTTGGGGGTGATGGGAAGTTCTAAGAGTAAATTGCAGTGATAACTGCACAGCTCTGTAAATACACTAAAAGCCATTTAATTATACACTTAAAACAAGGACATTTTATAATACATAAATTATACCTTGAAATAAAGCTTTGTGAAGTTCCTCTAGATGGCTGTACTTAAGGAACACATCCCGCTGAATGTGTGTATTCAGTCATCAAATATTTTTCAGCTGCTTCCAATTTGCCAGGTATTACTCCAAGAATTTGTGTGAAAGAAACAGAAATTATCAACTATATTTTAGTGATCTGCAAATCAACGAACATGTCCATATTTATCAATAGACTCTTAAATATTTCTTATTAATCTTTCTAACCTTCAGATTTTGCACAGTACCTGAGGTCTATTGCATACAATAGACCCTGTCCAATACATGTTGTTGTATAAATCAGGAGATTGAGACCATCCTGGCTAACACAGTGAAACCCTGTCCTACTAAAAATACAAAAAAAAACAAAAAAACTTGGCCTGTAGTCCCAGCTACTAAGGAGATCGAGGCAGGAGAATCACTTGAGACAGAGAGAGACTCCATCTAAAAAAAAAAAAAACAAAAAAACAGGTGGTAATGTCAGTAATGTGTGCAGCAGCCCCCCTCAGGCCATGTTTTTCAAGATCTTGCCCAGTGTCTTGGTGGTGGTTCAAGCACAGAGACTGGGAGTTTCCAACACTCAGAATGTCTGAGCTCCAAGCCTCATGCCATTACCAGAGCCCTGCCTTTCTTGAGGGATTTAGTGGGCAGCTCAGCTGAGCCTCTTCCCCTGCTTCCACCTTTCATTGAGCTCAAGCGCCCTATTTGACACTGGCCAGCTGGTTGGAAAGGGTGGTCAACATCAGGGTCTCTCCACCCCACCTTTCTCCTGGAGTGTCCCAGAGCTGTCTGTATCTCACTGCCTCTCCCCTGCCACACACACAGTTAACAAGGGCCTCTTAGAACTTCGCAACATATGTGCAAAGCTGTGAGGTGGTCTATTCCCTTTGACCGAGTCATTTTACTTCTAAGAAGGAATTTGAAGAAAAACAAAGCTTTCACAAAGATCTGTTCTTAAGGTTGTTGTGGTCATATTTATAACACTGGTAGCATTGAAACTTTGGAAGCCACCCGAAGTGAACAACAATGGGGAAATGGTTAATTGAGTTATAGTACAACCCCGTGGTGGGATACTATGCCATCCTTACCATCCAGTTGCAAGTAAATCTAACTATGAAGGGAGGGATTTGACTTGACATACCATTAATTAATATGTCTGCACTTGTGTAGAGGAAAGAGTTGCTGTGCTTGTGCATGGACACCACGGGTGTTATCTCAGGTTGGGAGGATTGTGGCAGACATTTTGGCATAAACGCTCTGTGGAATTCTCCAATGTCTTTAAAATGAACCAAAGAAGAAATATTTTATAAATTAAAAAGGTAAAACAGAGGCCTGCTTATTCATGGCAAAAAGACCAGCAGTTTCTAAAAACTGTATCCTAAGTTGTCAGATAGAAATTTGTTCTACAAATCACCCTGTGAGATGTGGATTGCCCCACTCTGATTTCAGCTGAGGGCCCTAAACCAGGATCAGTCAGTGTAAGACTTACACTCCTCTGTCGCTGATCACAGACAGACCTCAGCTACGAGGAAAAGGAAGAGGAGAGTTGCTTCTCTTGCACAAAATAGTAATACTTTAAATGTATTGAGATTTTCCTCTTGAAATTTGGAACTGATGTGTCCTATCCTGATAAACGTCATTCTTAATGTGATTTGTCATTGCCGTGAGAACGGTCTAATGTGAAGGAGACAGCTGTAGTGCTGGCCTCTCCCTCTGAGCCCCCAGCTCAGCCTGTGGAGGCAGAAGGCAGCTCAGGAGGTGAACTTCAATAAGTGAAGTCAGAGTATAGCTTCTTCTGGAATGTTAGTCCCAGAGGGCTTCTCAGAGGAGGAGGAATTTCTGAAATGAATTGAAAGTTGATGGGGGGAGAGACTGAAGTGACCTGGGAGAAAGCAAGGATCAGACCAAGCATCTATCCAAAGGAATAATACAGGTATCCCCTTAAAACTTCAACCCAACTTATCTTCTCTGACCCAAGGACTTTATAAAAGACCCAGGTAGGTCAGCCCACAAGAAAAGGATAATTTTGGCATTATGTGTGTAGCTATGGGTAGCTGCCCACTTTGGGAGAGGAATCTTGGCTAAATGTCCTGGGATCTCTTCATATATTCTGCAGGGCACTGGGATAGTGGAAGGGGTGGCAAGGAGTGTGATGAAGACAGAAAAAAGGCTCCCTGTGCGTCACTATACATCACTTCCCCCAGCAAGGGTGGTGGTGATTGGGAGAACCTGGTGACCTCATACTAACAGGGTTCTTGGGGAACAAGCATCACGCCTGTGTCCTCCAATCCATACAGAGCGAGTGGAGAGCCTTGGGGCAGAGAACAGTCTTTACTGTGTTGTTTTCTGCTGTTTCTCCAGGGCCAAGTACAGTACCTGGCGTGGAACAGACTCAATAACTATTTTGTGAATTAATGCACCTGAGCTGATAGGCTGGCGGAGGTAGAATAATGTCACCCCACTTGATTGAGGGAACACCATGGTTTGAAAGCTCCCAAAGACTCAAGGTGACTGAGAAAGCCAGACTCAGTTCATTTCCTCTATCCCCATCAACAGCACTGTCAAAGGCGGAAGGAACTGGTTCTACTGGCTTCCGGTGACCGGAAAACCCACAGAGGTGAGCACATTCCGGTCAACACATCAAGCAGACCTGTGAGGAGAGGCTCAGCCCAAGTCCTGGGTGCTCATGGCGGGAGAACACAGCCTGGTAGAAGAAGGGCTGGGGAAGGAGTTCAAAGCCTCACTTACCCCAGATGGCGACACCTTCCATTTTTCCTTTCTGGAGAGAGCCTGCCACAAATCATAGACACCTGGGGAAGGGGGAGGGGTGGGCTTCCATTGCATGTCATAGCCCTGTCCTCTGAACTGGACTTTCCCTCCAGGAGGGGATTGTTGTGTATGTGTGTGTTGGGGGAGTGGGTTTCAAGACCTTCTTAGAATGTGAGCACTGAATGGCTTCCCTGGGCTGGCAAAGGCATTCAGAAGGGGTTTGAGTGTAGGGTCAGGATGATGGGAGGGGAAGTGTGAAGTTATTTATTTGCATTTTCCTCTTTTTCATTTTGGTATCTCAAATCTAGCAGCAGCACCTCCTTTCACAGGATTTCAGGTAGACTGTCAGGAGAGCGAGGGTGACTCTGCTCTTCTTCCTATCTCTGAAGACCCTCGGTGTGGGCAGAGAGAAAGGCAGCTACTTTCACGTGGAGGAATGTGTCCTATCAAATCCTGATGGGATCCTTTTGTCTCCCCCTCCTAAGACCCTGCGGCTTATAGAATGGACTGAGACGCTGAATCAAAATAGAAGCTGCAGACATTTCAGCAAGATTCATTAATGTGAGGGGCAGAGCTAAACTAGGTGCCGGGACTGAATGCATAGTATCTACTTGCAAAGCCCACAGATGAATACACACTCCTCATAAACACATTCTCTCTGTCTCTCTCCGTTCTCTCTCTCTCTCATCTGTCTTCCTCTCTCATACACACACCCACTTTTCAGCCTACTTCTCATTTTTGCATCACTGTTTCTTGGCCTTCAATATCCAGAATTGTTTTATCAAACCGCACCTGGCTAAGTAAGGAAATAGAGAAGCTACTTGAGTTTTTAAAAATATTATACACTTAAAAATTCTATCTATAGTTTTATTATTACAATACAATAGTAACATCGTCATTAGGTTGGATGCAATAGCTCACATCTGTAATCTCAACTTTGGAAGGCCAAGGCAGGAGGATTGCTTGAGTCTAGGAGTTCAAGACCAGCCTGGAAAACATAGGGAGACCCCATCTCTATATTTTTTTTTTAATTTAGCTGGGCATGGTGATGCACATCTGTAGTCCCACCTACTCGGGAGGCTGAGGTGGGCAGATCGTTCGAGGCTGGGAGAAAAGGCTTAGTGCGTTGTGATTGAGCCACTGCACTCTAGCCTAGACAACAGAGGCAGAACCTGACTCTTAAAAAAAGAAAAAAGATGTAATTATTACAGAAAAATGAAATAATAAGCAAGAAAATTTCACTACTATCTTTCCAGAGCAACTACTCTTACTCATATCAAGATATGGAACCTTCCAGACATTTTTCTATTCTTAATTTTTCCTACAGCAATTTAGATATAGATATAGACAGAGACATAGATATATGGATATACATATATATTTTTAAATTTTTAAATGAGATTATGCCCTTACAATGTGTTTTTTTTTTTTTTTAATTTATTTAACTTATAAGGGAAAGCTTTTCAGGCCAAAAATACATGTCCACAAAAATTACACTAAATAACTCAAAAATATGCTAGTGGGACATTGGCATAATTAACCAAATCTCCATTGTTGGACATTTAAGATATATTCAAATCTATAAAATAAATGTAATTAAAGCCAAATTTTTAGTCTATCAATTTACAATACACTTTTAGCTGTGAATTTGCCCTTATAGACACTCCATGTACCTGTTTTCTCAGTAAAGCTCATGTAAATGACCATCAAAAACCAGACTTCTTGAAGAGTAGAGCCTTGTCCAAAGGAATGAGTTCAAGTTTGACGGGAGGGATGAAGCCAGAGTGTTGTATATGCGCCATTGATTGTTGTTAGGGGCAGAATCAGCTGCTAAGGATGACGGCAGACCACGAGGACAGAGAACAAGTCCGATGGGTCCCTCAAAACCCCAGAGGCAGATCTTCTGAGAAGCTAATGAAGCCTCAAGTTCAAGGACCCTTATTGCACTGGCCCTTCCAAGACGCTTCCAGGGGAGAGGTCCTAAAAAAGTTCTCACATGGTGGTGTGGTTTTGAAAAATGTTTCAGGAGTCAAATATTTTTATTGCTATTTGTTAAGATACTGAATCCCTCTAACCGCAACGTTCCTCCTTTGCTCTCCCCTTCATATGGGAAGGTATTGGAGTGGCCCTGGACATTTTTAGGGTAGAGCTAAGGGTGCTTTTAGTCAGTTACAGGGTTCCTCCCTACTTCAGTGGAGGAATGGCTTCCAGGAAAATGTGCCCTATCCACTGTGTGATTCTCCTTGTGCTGAGAACAAAACTGTAGGACCAGAGGTGACATTGCGATATACACACATCCCGTGACTTCTTCGCCTAAAGACTGTGGGGAGTGTGTGAGAAGCAAAGTTAGAATTGAAGGAACAAAAGCTAGTCTGCGGAAAAGACTATTCTGATGTTCAGGTGTGTGCAGTCACATTCCAAGAGGTCTGTTCTCATTGATCCCTCATCACAATGGAAATTCTTTCCCATTAGAACTACATTTGACAATGCAAATATATCATTATAAGAACATACATTTTTCCTTTATGACAGGAGTCAGACAAACCCAAAATTTATTAAAATCCCTCTGTTTGTGGGGCCCAAACATAACAGTATCACAAACAGTGAGCCCTTTTGTTGTGGGAAATCACATTGTGTGCATCCTCATCATTGCTCTTAAAAACAAGTTTCAGCCGAGCTCGGTGGCTCACGCCTGTAATCCCAGCACTCTGGGAGGCCATGGCAGGTGGATCACGAGGTCAGGGGTTCAAGACCAGCATGGCCAAGATGGTGAAACCCGGTCTCTACTAAATATACAAATGTTAGCCAGGCCTGGTGGTGGGCACCTGCAATCCCAGCTACTCTGGAGGCTGAGACAGAGAATTGCTTGAACCCAGGAGGCGGACGTTGCAGTGAACTGAGTTTGTGCCATTGCACTCCAGCCTGGGCGACAGAGCAAGACTCCATCACAAAAAAAAATAAAAAAAAAAAAATAAATCAGTTGAGGAAAGACTGAATTATCTTTCCTCCTGCTCTATAGAAAACGGTTTTATAAAGTTGCTGCCATAGGAAGAGGTGATTGAAGAGAATGTAGAGAAAACAGCACTGTGTTGGAAGTTAATTAATGAAAACGTCATTATTTTCCTGAATTTGGGGATGTTTGTTGTAAATGTCAGTTTTTAAAATGCTTACTTTGTTGTGATTTCTTTTATCATGCTAAATAAATATGTTTTCAACTTAATTCTACATGTACAGTTCTTATATTCTTTTTCTGAAATCATGTGAGCTTATGATTATCAAAACCTAGATGAACTCCTGGGACGCCCATATTTCCCATATACGGTGCTGGGCACAGGGGAATTTCCTCAATTAATGTTTATCAATCATACTGACAACCATCAAATTTGGACAGGGCAGATGTGGACGCACTGAAAGGCAGGGAAACAAAAAAGACAGGCTTGTGTGTTCCATTGATATTCATTGTGCTATGATTCCTTAACCGACATGTCTCACTACACTTTTCTAGAGTTTTTTCACTTTTCCTGTCTCTCCAATACCATATCGACTTTTGCATTTTCACCGTTTTCCTTCTTTATCTTTCCCTTCTACCCCACCCCACGTTACTTCATTCTCTCATCTTCCTCCCAAGTCTGGAATAGAGATCGTCACATAAAAATGATCAATGCAGCAGCCAAGAAAACTGAGGCTCAGTGGCCAACAGTGCCCACTTCTGATACCAGCAAGCTCCAGCAGACATATGATCAATGGAGTCTCCTGCAGTCGGGGCACATAAGACATATTCACCAAAACTGGTAGAGACTGTAGATTTTATCCAGCCCCTCCCCTTGAATTATACATGAAATAAAGATACGTAGAGAGAGCAAGTGACTTGTTCAAGGTCTCCTGCCTCCCCTGCCAGTGATCTTTCCATTAAACCTCTTCATGGACTACTAAACCACACTCAGAGCATCAGTGCCAACAAGTTTGCTACCCTCTGTTGACAGGTGGGTAGGGGATTCAAGGTTTGGGGGAGTTCCGGATGCCTGGCCCCAGGTTCCACTCTACGAAAACAAACTACATCGACTTTATCACCCAGCTAGGTAATTTCTCCCTGAGTCTTGCTGAGTATCAGATGCCATCTTCTGACTGTCTCCCAGCCCATCCTCTGAGTGTCCACCTTTCAGCTGAGAGCTGGACTTGCTGGTAAATACAGAAATGATTTCAGTGGGACGGCCTTCAGATAGCCTACCAGGACCCATGGGCAGTAGGGCCAGGAGACCCCAGCTTTTCAGGCAGTGTTCACAGCGGCGGAACAAGGAGCCCACCTTCGGGGTGCATGGGATGGAGGTACAACAGCCAGGCCTTGTGTGTAACCCATGACCAAGCAACCACGGAACAGCCAGAGGTGGCTTAGTCTGGCCCAGGTCATTCCATATCACTTGGAAATATTTCACTGTTATTTCAAACTGAACAGTCTCCCCCACCACCCCACGCCTTACCCCAAACTACCAAAGGCATTTGGGCAAACTAGATATAGAAGGGGGAGATCTAGGTTCAACTTTTGATTTTTACCATTTGTGTTCTGTGTCACACTGGGCCAGGTCCCCTTGGCTTACTACTCCATGTCTTCATTTGTACAGTGAGATCACACCCCAGTGGCTTGCAAGCCAGCAAGTAGGTTCTGGGAGGCAGGGACTACCACAGGCATTTTCAGTGCCCTGGCCTCATTCTCTTTACTTGTTGTGTGGTTGGCAGTGGGTGACCCTGACCCCTGAGGTCTCAGTTCACAGAGGTTGAGGCAGTCCCACCTGCCTGCACCCAACAGTTTTCTTTGTCATCTTTTGGCCTTTTTGAACAATACCTGCTTCCTTGGCCCCACTGCCTGGGCTGTCCCTATAGGGTCCCTGTGATGCTCCCTAACACTGCAAGACAACCATGGAGAGCGAGGAGGAGCCACAGGAGAGTGGAAACTGCAGCTTTGCCAGCCTGTGTCCTCCCTCCTGCCTGAGGGGGAGTTGTAGAAGCAGAGGAGGAATCTGCTGGAGGCGGCCCTGCAGAGTCCCTGCAGTTTGTGTGTGATTCTCTTTCATCTGCCTTTTCTGAGCCCTCTCCTCCCCCTCACCAGGCCTCAGGAATTGCTGCGTGTGGCCTCAGGGAGGAGAGTGGGCTACAAGGAGAATCTGGCAACTGGTAAATCTGTCTTCGAGGATCTCACAGGCAGCAGCGTGGGTGCTGTCCACCTGCCAGCCTCCTACCACCGCGGGCTTCCAGGATGCTTGTTCAGCCCACATCCAGGAGTGAGAGCCAAGCCCCACTCCCGGGCCGCTGGCAGTGCAAACTAGACAAGGGCAAGAGGGGGAAGGAGGAAGACCAGGGGAAACAGGGAGAAGGAAGTCCTGCAAAAATACTACCTTCCTCCACAAAGCTTCCCTGCTGCACTCAGCCTCTGGCCTCACTCCCTCCTCCAGACTCCCAGAATGTTCCTCGGACCCCCATCATCCTGTATGTGGCACGTATGTCCTTGCTGTCCTTTAATATGAAGGAACCCTGTCTCAACCACACAAAGCCACTCTAAGTGCAGGTGCAGTGTACTGCAATGCATTTGTTATTTCTATGATCCCACACCTAGCACAGTGGCAGGTGGTTAGGAACCATTTTCTGACTGGTTCTTTCCTTATGGTGATAGTACAGAAGAGGGGAGGTAGTGAAAGGATGGACAACTCAGGACTGGGCAGACTTGATTTCACCTGGACTCCTGAGCCTAAGACCACATGCAGAGCATTTATTTGCTATTGCCATGAGCAGGGAATCCTGTTCATTTCCATCATCATTGACTGAAAATGATGTGTGTCACATTGTGACATATGGGGTGTGGATAACGGGAAGGTGGAGGGTATCTAGTGTACAGAAGATCACTTAGCTATCTCTTGACCCCAAAATGTCCTTAATCACTCTTCTTTACCCTGCTTCCCTCTCAAGGACGTCCTCAACCAGAATGTTGTGAGAAATTTCACCATCTGACAGAAAAATTTGTTCCTCCATAGGAAACACTGTCCATATTTTTTGAAACGTGCAAGGAATATTGTGTCTACCTTCAGCATCTGTGCAGCCTAATTCTTGAGAAGGGAAACTAGCAAAGCAAAGAGCCCACCATCCTTCTGAAGACACCATGATCCAGGACTGCGACCCCAAAGTGAGGAACATGTACCATGGGTGTTTGGAGAAAACTGTGCTGATGTGTGAAGGGGCACTGGTGGTTTTAGTAAGAACATTCCATTTCAGTACTCCTTCTTCCCTTCAAGGAGGATGTGTCGGTCGGGTGCCAGTATCTTCTCAACACTTTTCAAACTCTAGCCCCCATTGTAATCCCCCAAATAGATCTTGAAGCAAGAATCTCAACAGACTACAGTACCCAGCTCATTTCAGAATGCCATTTTCCATTTATTACATTTGCCTTGTGGTCTACAATATTTAAGGCAAGTAATGCTGCCTTTCCACAGGCATTAGTGGCACCGTTTCCTTTTAAAATAAATGCATTTAAGTAAAAAATGGATCTGGCTAAAGAAAAAGTATTAAGTGATAGCACAGGTGTTTACAGCTATCCCCGAAATAATGACAGTTTTGTGCTCATGACCAAATGTTGGGAACCACTGGGATGGTTCTCAGGGGTAAGAAGTAAGAAAGTTTTTTGCTGGGCACAGTGGCTCAAGCCTGTAATCCCAGCACTTTGGGAGGCCGAGGCGGGTGAATCACCTGAGGTCGGGAATTCAAGACCAGCCTGACCAATGTCAAAAAACCCTGTCTCTACTAAAAATACAAAAAAATTAGCTGGGCCTGATGGTGCATGTCTGTAATCCCAGCTACTTGGGAGGCTGAGGCAGGAGAATAACTGGAACCTGGGACGCAGAGGTTGCGGTGAGCCGAGATTGCACCACTGCGCTCCAGCCTGGGCAACAAGAGTGAAAGTCCATCTCAAAAAAAAAAAAATAAAAAAAGAAGAAAGTTTTTTATCCCCTTCCTGACACTCTTTAATGTGTGGCCTTCAGCAAGCCACCATCCCTCTTTTCATGACTGTTTCCATATATGTAAAATGAGGAGGACTGTACTCCAAAGACTTTTAAAGTATATTTGTATATTGCAATTCTCAAATTCTAGGATTTTGTGTGTGGGAAGAAGAGAGCATGGAAGAAAAATTCAGAATACTAAAAAGAAGTGGAATTCTTCTGCTTGTCATCTTTGAAGATAGCACAGAAGAGCTTTCTCTTCGATTTCATTACAGACTGAGACTGAAAAGCAACGCCAATTTGCTAGCAGTTCTGTCTGTTTCCTTCTGTCACTCCCCCGCCTGCCCTCGGAGACAGAGCAAGCTGCAGCTCCCAGCAGCCGCAGAGACGGGAGCGCCTCAGTTCTGCAGAGGCACAGCCAGGAGAGGGCTCTGCTGGGTCTGAACACGCCTCGCTAATCTCCCCATTCTGAAATCTGAGGCCCTGGGAATGGCCTGTTGAGAAGGGCTTGGGCCTGGCCTAACAGCCAGAAAACTCCCTGGAGGATCCCTATCAGCTACTGCGTATCTCCCCCACTGTTACAGGTGAGATGAGAAGCTTGGGGGCGAGAGCAGCTCCCTTGCCAGAGGCCTCACTGGAGTTGGGGGTAGATCAGGGAGGCAGAGGCAAGCCCCTCATTCCTGAGCCCAGGGAAGGAGGACAACACTTGACTTTGTTCCCCCTTCAACATTGCAGATTGTTTTGAAAAGGAAGAGAAGAGATTTGATCTTGGATCAGCTTTTCTAATCGTCCTTGAAATGGATTGAGCAAAATACCTGGTTCTGAGCACTCAGAGGCGGGAAAAGCTCTAATGCGACTCGGGGAAAATCAAGTGAGGGGAGACAAGACAGGGGCTTCGAAGGGAACAGAGGCTGGGCACTGGAGACGAAGCAGGGAGAACACTGCTGATGTGCTAGTGCCAAGCTGCAGCTCAGAGCCTGGGGGACGCTTCCTCAGACAATACCATATGCCAGTGATGCTTTTTTGCACAGAGGAGTTCTAAAATAAAGAGACTGAATGACTTAGTGCAAAGAGGGCTCTCCAATACATTTCCTCCAACAAGCCTTTTGCCTCTGTCTCTAACCAATCACTATTCATTGTCTGACGTCCCCTTATGTTTACCTGTGGACTCTAAGCTGGAATGTGTAGCTGTTTCTGTCCATCTTCTGTAGCAGGGCAGCAAATCAAAATGCACACGTGGGAGGCCACTGTGTCTGCCTGTGCGGAGGAGTGGCGGCAACCGCAGTGAAACAGAGCTCATGCCGTATCTTGAGATGGCCCTGAGAGGGGCAGGGAGGCCAGGCAGAGTCCCCAGTCAATTTGGTTTTCCAAGGGAATCGGGAATTCGAGGCTTTTATTTGAAAATTCTCCAATTTAAAAAATATATATATTGTGTGTTGGGGGGAAGTAAACATGTTTGCAAATGTCCAGTTTGCAATTCATTTCATCCATCTTTCTTCCCAGTTTTTGCATCATGAGCTCCGTCTAGAAAAAGCTGTGCCCCTCTCCTGAGTCCCTGCCCACACTCCAATCTTTGCCTCCTCATTCTAAACACAAAACTTTGTACCTATTGAAGTTGAAGGAAAAGTAGTACTAAGAAAGGGCTTCACACTCTCCACTTAGCACCATCCTGTCCCTGTTTCTCTCTTTCTAAGCAGAGAAATGTTCTATTGCTCTCTGTATAGCTCGAGGGCTCAGGAATTGTGTTCCATCAACCATCCCTCCAGCAGTATTCCTTGAAATCCTAGTACCATGACTAGGACTTTGAAGTACAAAAATAATGCATTTATAATGGAAAGAAAAATGGACCTGACATTAGATTTGGATTCCAGTTGGGCACAGATAGAGAAATTTACAGGCATTCTGGTTATTTAAAAAAATATATATCTAATGGGAAAATGTGTTGGGGAGTGATGAATTGTCCCATTTACCTAGAGAATAAGGTATATGTAGGTGACAGGTTGGACAGGGTTTGGGGGAAGGAGTGTGCTGGGCCTTGAAAGGCAAATTGAGGACTTGGGCTACTCTATTCTAGGCTTTCTCCAACTTTTATGCACATACACTAATGGCAGAAGGCAATAATCTTTACTCTTGGGGGACCTAGGGATTTAGTGCAAAGCAGCGTCAAGCTTAAAATTTCCTTGAAGGCGCACGTTTTAACTTTAGAATGTATAATGTTGTACTCTACTCCATGTTTCTGTAGTGTTTTGAAATATAAGATAACAGCACTTTACTCAATTTTTGAGTAGGCTTCATGCTTTTAGGGAAATGTTCCATGTTTGTCTATGACTTTGCTTAGTCCCTGGGACATGACCATGTATTCCTCAACCATAGATGCATGACTGTTTGAGAAGTGCCACTGTGGGCCACAGGAAGGAGAGTGGCATGGTCAGAGCAAGGGCATAGGCAGCTTACTCTGCAGCATGAGAATTTGTGTATGTCAGGAAAGCAGTGAGTTCTGCAGGAGAGGAACAACATGGTCGGGAAGCCATTGAGTTCCACAGGAAGGAAGGACACTGGCCTGGTCTAGGACAGCAGCAGCAAAAGGGAAGTGGAAACAAGAGTCTAGGTAACCTAATCCAGGCAGAGCTTATGGATTCACAATCTTGCTGACTGGACCAGAAAAATGCCTTGAAAACAACTTAGAGAATAGTTTTCACCAACTAGGACATGTGCCAGAGCTGACTGGATTCCAGAATTAAATAATCCAACAAGTAAATAATAAATACAGCTTCTCCAGCCTGCTTTGGGTTAGGGCTGGCTTGGAACTGGCAGCTTCTCAGTTCAAAGAAAAGGAAAAACAAAAAACAAAAAATTCCCCAATTACAACAATTGACTTAAGCCTGGATTATCCTGTCAGCTCATAAAAGACTCCTTGGACAAAGAGGGATTTTGACTAAACAATATTTTGATGATTTAAATGCATATGAATAAGAACCATGTGTGGCCAGTTCTCTCCAAAAGGAGATTACACTCGGGTGGGGGTGGGATGGCGGTGGAGGGGTGAAGAGGTCCATTTGAGATTCTGTCTAAAAAATCAAATAATGTGGGAAAAAAAGCAGCAGCAGTCATACCAAACCTACTTTCTCCAACCTTCAAATTGTCTGGGGGCTTCCCCTGGCCTGACTTCATTAGATGTAGTGAAGCCAGGCTTTCCAAATGTTCTGTTTGGCAAATCTGAAACCAGTTCATTCCAGGCTGGAGATGTTCATGGTTCACTATTGAATCCTTTGCCCTCTCTGTTTGCCTGTTTCTTTTTTTTTTTAAATAATTTATTTATTTTACTTTAGGTGCATACTATATCTGGCATTTCTCCCCATGTTATCCCTCCCCACCCTCCCTTTCCTCCCCACCCCCCATTGTCTCTCCCCTACCCCCCCCCCCCAACTGTCCCCTGTGTGTGATGCTCCTCTCCCTGAGTCCACATGTTCTCGTTGTTCAACACCCACCTATGAGTGAGAACATACGGTGCTTGGCTTTCTGTTCTTGGGTCAGTTTGCCGAGAATGATGGTTTCCAGATTCATCCAAGTTCCTACAAAGGACACGAACTCATCGTTTTTTATGGCTGCGTAGTATTCCATGGTGTATATGTACCACATTTTCTTTGTCCAGTCTATCATTGATGGGCATTTGGGTTGGTTCCAGGTCTTTGATATTGTACACAGGGCTGCAGTGAACTTACATGTGCATGTGTCTTTATAGTGGAATGATTTATAGTTCTTTGGGTATATACCCAATAGTGGGATTGCTGGGTCAAATGGAATTTCTATTTCTAGATCCTTGAGAAATCACCACACTGTCTTCCACAATGGTCAAACTAATTTACACTCCCACCAGCTGTGTAAGAGTGTTCCTATTTCTCCACATCCTCTCCAGCATCTGTTAGAATCTCATATCCAACCAAACTAAGCTTCATAAGTGAAGGAGAAATAAAATCCTTTACAGACAAGCAATTATTGAGAGATTTTGTCACCACCAGACCTGCCCTACAAGAGCTCCTGAAAGAAACACTAAACATGGAAAGGAACAAGTACCAGTCACTGCAAAAGCAAACCAGTTGGCAAAGACCAAAAATGCAATGAAGAAAATGAGTCAACTAATGAGAAAGAAGACCAGCCAGTAACAAAATGGCAGGATCAAATTCACACATAACAATATTAACATTGAATGTAAATGGCCTAAATGCCCCAATCAAAAGACACAGACTGGTAAAAAAGTTTTTGCAATCTACCAATCTGACAAAGGGCTAATATCCAGAATCTACAAAGAACTAAAACAGATATGCAAGAAAAAAAACAAACAACCCCATTCAAAAGTGGGCAAAGGGTATGAACACACATTTTTCAAAAGAGGACATATATAAGGACAACAAACATATGAAAAAATGCTCATCATCACTGGTCATCAGAGAAATGCAAATCAAAACCACACTGAGATATCATCTCATGCCAGTTAGAATGGAGATCAATAAAAATTCGGGAGACAACAGATGCTGTTTGCCTGTTTCTATGAGAACAGAGCAAAGCTTGGGGATGCTCTCTGTGTGAAGGCAGGCAAAGAGGAACCTGGATAATCCAATTACTCTGGAACCTCATATCATCTATATTTGGAAAAACATTAAGAAATTCTTTCAAAAATGATTTCCTCCCTTAATGATGGGTAGCCTTGCATTCATTGTAATGGGTTTGCACTGTGGACGGGTGGGGTGGGTCTGCTGAGTGGGGCATCAGGTGTCACTGAGGACTGGAGGTGGGAATAGCTGTAGAGGGAAGATAGGGGAGAATCTATAATGTAACTGACTTTGTCTGTACTTTTGGTTTTGGAGGAGGAGAAGTTGAATGGAAAACTAAGATGAGGCGTGGACAGCCTACCAACTCCTAAGAAGAAGGATTATACATTAATAATGAAGGAATCCACTTAATTAAAAAGCAACATCAAAAGAGTTCCTCCTTCTACTAGCACAAGTCGTTTTCAGGTCACTTGTACTATGTCAGAGGCATCATCTTCAGCTTTTCAGTAAAGTATTTAGAAGGCAGCCCAGGTGTAAGCAGAGAGCTAAATCGTGAATGAACTCCCTTTCATGATTTCTACAAAGAGAATAAAACACCTAGGAAGACAGATAACAAGGGAAGTGAAGGAACTCCTCGAGGAGAAATACCAACCTGGCTTAAAGAAATCAGAGAGGACACAAACAAATGGAAAAACATTCCATACCCATCCATAGGAAGAATGGATATAGTGAAAATGGCCATACTGCCCAAAGTAATTTATAGATTCCCATCAAACTGCCATTGATATTCTTTACAGAACTAGAAGAAATTATTTTTAACACATGGACACATGCGAGGAACAACACACACTGCGGCCTGTTGGGCTGGGGGGGTATGCGGAGGGCAAGGGGAGGGAGAACAGAAAGAATAGGTAATAGATGCTGGGCTTAATTCCTGGGTGGTGGGTTGATCTGTGCAGCAAACCACCATGACAGATGTTTATCTACGTTAACAAACCTGCACATGCTGTATGTGTACCCTGATCTTAAAAGTTAAAAAAAGTCCAAATGAAATACCACTATGTACACGTTTGGTACTGTTACTATTAATTATTGCCTTTTAAAAAGAATTTCAACATACCTGTATCAAGCAACCTGCTTTGTACTAGGCATTATGCAAGGTACTTAGGATGCAGAGGTAAATGACAGAGTCTAGGTCCTTAAGGAGTTTACGTTTCTAGGTCTCAGGTAAGGTATCTTCTTCCCTATGTATTGTGGTTCTGTTGCCTCTATTTCAAAGCCTCTCCCCAGCTCCCTCACAAGTGAAGGCTCAGGGAATCCACAAGGCAATCATTGTGGAGGGGTTCAGTGGGGGAGTAACACTGAACTTCCCACTGGCCTGAGGTTGACAGATAAAATACAGGACACTCAGTTAAGTTTCAATTTCAGATAAATCTAGCTGAACATCCTGGTGTTTGTTTGTTTTGCCAAATCTGGCAGCCTTGACTGTCATGACATCAGGCTGGCCACTGAGAACCGTGGAATCTGCCCCCCCAGACTCCATTCCCTTTTTCTGTGCACTTTTCCCCCTTCCATCGGAACCATATAGCTTTGCTTTCCTCCAACACTACTCTTAAGAAAACATCTAGAGTTTAACCTTATAGTGAACTCTGCTCTCCTGGGGATACTTTGATTATAAGCCTTAGTTCTAATTATTAAGTGAAGTCTGTGCCCCTCTTAAAGGAATATTAGGCTATAGATGAGGGTGGAAAATACTATTTCAGGCAGGAGGTCTTCCTGGGCCGTTGCAATCACACCAACTTGGCTATAAGCCACGGAGTCCACATGTGAGGCCACCCTACTCCCCACCTGTCCCCACTTCTTCTATTGGCCTCCCAGCAGCACTTGCTTCCCTTTGGAACCTAGGCAACTCCCAAATCTCCACTGCAGTTAGGTTAACCCCCCACACTCCCCTTGCTCTGTGCCTTGGATAACTTCTCCCAGCTGTGGCTAAATTTCCAGGTCTCCATGGTCATGGAAGCTTGATGCCATCTCCTAACTCCTCAGCACCTCCAATCAGAGTGTGGTGGGGAGGCTCTTCCATTGTCCTGGAGCAGGGAATACCACACCTTCCCCTTCCCAGCCTAGAACTGGAGACTTCCACTTGCACTCTCCAGTCCACCCTTATGATGCATTTTGGCTGGGCGATGGTTTTTTAAAAACTGCTTGATTTGGCAGGGACCTTGTGTCTCTACCTTTTGTGAAATGTTTTTAATGATGTGTGCAAAACTTACATTTATCACAGAAGATAGGCAACTGCACAATGATTCATTTCCATCCTCTGGGACATGTCTGGACTCTCCCTGCCTCAGTGAGCCCTCCCAGTGGGAAAGGTAATACCAGCTGAACTTTTAACCGTGAGGCTCAAATTCGGTTTCACCCACTCTCTCCTGCACATACACCTTCTCTAGTCAAGAGGCAAAGACAATTTTTCATCCATTTACTCCCTATTCTGTCTCTGTTCTTTTCTGATAAATGTTCACTGACCTTGTGTGACTCCTTTGAGGGCTTGGCCTCTGCTTCTGGCATCTGATGCTGTTCTGATGCTTTATTCTTTCTTTTTTTTTTTTTGAACTTGTCTTTGTCAACCAAATCTTACTATTCCTAAATCCGAATGCCTGACTGGAAGCAGAAAAGTCCTCCTACTCCTTCCCAGTGATGGCAACAATTTTATCTGGGGAGAAATTATAGATTTGGGTTCTGAAACCTAGATGATATTGATCCATAGCTAGAATCTTTAAGGGACCTTGGGTCATGAAGGTGTGGAATATGTTAGATTTGAAGCATCTAGAGAATAGAGACTCCACTGTATCAAATACTTCATTCTCATAGCACAAGCTTAGTGCATAGCATACAGCAGGTGCTCAAACATCATTAATGAATAACTAATTGATGTTCCAATTTTAGATGCTGTGCTCTTAAGTAAGAGTATGAGATGCTAGCGTCGTTCCCCCAGAAACTAACATCTCTAAGGATTGTGGAAATCTTATCACTTCCTGAAACATCTAAAACAAAAGTTACTAATTCTCAGTAACTGTTCAGACATTCTAACATCATCTTGTGTTCAGATTTGGAAGTGACATGTGGGAATCCCTGGAGCTTGAGGAATGAAATTAAGAAGAAATATCAAAATTAATGACCATTATCCCTAAGCTAAGGAAACCCAAAGACAATCTATGAGGATGGACATTTGGGGCTATCAGGCTATCAGGATGATTTAGGAAGGCAGCCTGGAAAGCCATTGCAACCAGATCACAGAAGTGTAATTAGGAAGGTATTGACTGAAGGGTGACAGCTCCTCAGAGAAAGTAAGGATTTGGAACTGGTTATTCAGCGCTAGCCAAAGGGGAGATTGGTCAGCATAAAGATTCCAGTCTGGCTGCTCTTATGGTTGTTGACTGTTGATCCTACTTCATCTGATCTACCACTCTATCTTCATTTACCTTTGTGCATCAAAAAGAAATTTCATATTTATACTGTGGGAGTTATGCTGAGATCTCAAATCTATGTGAAGTCATGAGAAGCATCTTCTCACACTACCTGATTTCAAGGCTTATTTTCTATTAAGCAGCCATAATCAAGAGAGTGTAATAATGGTGTAAAGATAAGCAAATAGATTAGTTGAACAGGATAGAGAGTCCAGAGAGACCCATACATATGTAGGCAACTGATTTTCAACAAAGGTGCAAAGACAATTCAGTGGAGAAAGGATCGTCTCTTCAACAAATGGTGCAGAAACAATTGGATATCCAAAGCAAAAATAAAATTAACATCAATCCATACCATACATCATAAACAAAAATGAATTCAGGAAGCATCCCATAACTAAGTGTAAATTTTAAACTATAAAAATTCTGGAAGAAAACAAAAGAGAAAATCTTTGTGATCTTGAGTTGGACAAATATTTCTTACATGTGATATCAAAAGCAGGATTCTTAAAAGAACAAATTCATAAATTAAACTTCTTCAAATGACAATATTAAGAAAATGAAGAGATAGTTACAGATTGGGAGAAAATATTTGTTAAATGTATATCTTAAAAAGGAGTTGAATTCAGAATATTATAAAGTACTCTCAAAACTCAATAATAAGAAAACAAACAACCTAATGATGAGTGGAAAAAAAGATTTTCCATCTTTTTTTAGATCTTCACCAAAGGAGATCTATGGATGGAATATAAACACATGAAAAGATGTTCAATATTATTAGCCATCAGGTAAATGCAAATCAAATACAAACTGCAATGATATGCCACTACCTACCCACTAGAATGGCAAAATCAAAAATAATGACCACGGCTAATATTGGTGAGACTGTGGAAATATGTCACTCTCATACCATGCACAGTAGTTGGGAATGCAAAATGGTTCAATCACTCCAGAGAACCTTCTAGTACTTTTTTAAAAAACGTAAACATATACTACCATATGATACAGCCACTTCACTCCAAAATATTTACTCAAGAAAAACAAATGTACATATGTACATGTGTCTATGTGTGTGCCTGTGTGTGTGTAAATGTGAATTGGTAGGTAGGTAGGTAGGTAGATAGATAGATAGATAGATCAATCCCCATACAAAGACTGTACATGAATATTTTTAGCAGCTTTATTTTTAAAATCCCAAACTGGAGACATCCGAATGACCATCAGCAGACAAATTGATAAACTGTAGTATATCCATATAATGGAATACTACTCAACAATGAAAAGGAATGAACTAGTGATACACTTAAAGACATAGATGAGTTACGAAGTAATTTTGCTGAGTGAAAGAAACAAGACAAAAAAGAGTACACACTTTGTAATTCTACATTCAATAAAATAAAAACAAATTGCTAGTGGCAAAAAGCACATCTGTGATTGCCTGGAGTGACAAAATTTTAAGTGCAGTCATAGCTTACTACAGCCTTAAACTCCTGGGCTTAAGTGATCCTCCTGCCTTGGCCTCCCAAAGTGCTGAGATTATAGGTGTGAGGCACTGCACCTGGCCAGATTGACTATCTTGATTGTGATGATAGTTTCATCAGTATATATATGTATATATATATATGTCAAAAATTCTCAAATTTTTCTCTTTGAATATGAAACATATTGTATGTCAATTATGTCCCAATAAAACTATTAAAAATACATATGTCTGAGTTCTGGCAATTTCTCCCTGTTTGTTAATACCGAGGTCAAGGAAAGGAGTAGAACTCTGGGGAGGGCAGGCTGCTTCTAGGCCTGTTTTGAAATGCCTTTCTGTATTCTTTCAAGTTGGACAGGGAAAAGAAGATGGTGTAATATAATAGGCTACCTTGGCTTTGGGAGAAATTAAGACAATTTTTGGGCTGAATAAAATTTGTATAAATTTCCCACAATTATAAGGAGTTCCTACAGATCACACACATGTTCAGACACATTCACATATATGTGCTCACAACAAAACAATTCCATAGAAAAAACAATGGACAAGAAATGTGAACAAGGAATCCAAAGAAGCAGCTTGAATCTCTGCCAACAATTAGAAAGTATAAATTAAAAACACATTGATAAAATCATGTTATGCCCATTATATTGAAGGAAAAAACTTAAATCTGTCACCATCAAGTGTTGACTAAGATGTGGAACAATTTGAAGTCAGATACTCTGCAGGGTGCACATTGGGGCAATGAATTTAGGAAGCAATTTGGCAAAGTTGAAGATTCTCACCCCTACGACACAGAAAGTGTACTTCTAGGTATACACCCTAGAGAAAGATTGGCACACATGCACAGAAAACATGTACAGCATCACAATAGCAGGAAAGGGAATGATCTAAATACACTCTAACAGGTACATGCATAAATAAACTGTGGTGTATTCACATAAAATTCTAGGCAGCAGCAAAAATGAATGGGCTAGAATTACATATATAAATGATTCTGAAAAACATAATGTTCAAGGAAAAACAAGCTGTAGAATGATTCACACCATAGAAGGTCATTTTATAGCATGCAAATACCTGTTTACATGCAGTAGGAGAACAAACTTGTCAATGAAAACCAAATGACTTGCATGGGCATCATAAACTTCAAATTCAAGATAAGGGCATCATGGGTGTTTTCAATCATAATGATAATTCTTTGTTTCTTAATTTCAGTTGTGGGTACTTGTATTATTCTTAACACTTCTTGTACATTTAAAATAACAAAAATTAATAATAATTTCTTACAAAATAATTACTCCTAGCTCTTCACTCTTCACTGCTTCTGTTGATCTATAAAGTGAGTCTACCATTCCTAAGTCAGAGTAGCTTGGGTTTGGCTATTCATCACGCCCATGAATGTATCAGTTACATTTGCATTTGCTTCTCCTCCAGCCTTTTACTCTACCAAGCCCCACAACTGTGATGAGAGACCCGTAGAGAATTTACAAGCTGAGGAGTTTTGCCCTCACTCTTGACACACAATATTATTTCCATCTGGTCTTTCGTGACCGGTAGCCTTCCTTCATAGATTACCAGTGCTCTTTCCTTCGGGGTGGTTTAAGTCTTGATTGCTGCCTGATTTCAGCATGTTCAGTGTAGGCTAAAAAAAATGGGAAAGGTGCTGGGATTAGAATGACTCTACAGCACATTCATGCCATGACCCAGGGAATTTGGAATATTCGTAGGCTTTGACTACGTATTTGTTTTATAGTTTGTATTGCTCTTTCAATTTTCAATGTGCTTTCTTTTGGATAACTGCATTTAAAAGCCTGAGTCTCTATGTGAGAAAATATCTAAACAACTGTGATTAAAAGTCATTCTATTTATACTTGGTAACTCCAAGTGTTGGCAAACATGGGAAGATTCATATAGCCTCACAAGATGTGTTGGGCATATATATTCTTAGAATACCTCAGGAAGATAATTTTTGATTTCTAGTAAAAGCAAAAGTATACACACCTTTCAACCCAACAGATTTACTTCAGGAGGAGTCTAACAATATGAAATGTTTATTGCAGCATTGCTAGTAACATGGGTAACTTGAAAACAGCCCAGATATGAGTTAACAGCTGAATCAATAAAGAAATTGTGAAATACTCTTATAGCAGAAAATAACAAAGTACTGAAATAAATGGTTAGATCTATATCTATCAGAATGAACACATCTCAAAAAGGTAATCTCATGTTTAATATATGTATTATGCAATGATACATGTGATAACATACTGTTTGAGGGAGGTGATATAGTTTGTATATTTGTCCCTGCCCAAATGTCAAGTTAAATTGCAATCCTCAGTGTCGTAGCTGGGACCTGATGGGAGGTGATTGGATTATGGATGTGGATTTTTCATGAATGGTTTAGCACCAGCCCCTTGGTGCTGTTCTTGTGATAGTAAGTTCTCATGAGATGTGGTCATTTAAAAATGTGTGGCACCTCCCCCTTATGCCCTGTCTTTCTTGCTCCTGCTTTTGCCATGCGATGTGCCTGCTCCCCCTTTACCTTCTGCCATGATAGGAAGCTTCCTGCAGCCTCTCCAGAAACAGATGCACTGTGCTTCCTGTACAGCCTGCAGGACCATGAGCCAATTAAACCTCTTTTCTTATGAATTACCCATTCTCAGGTATTTCCTTAGAGCAGTGCGAGAACAGCCTAACACAGAAGGTTTAAAAATATGGAAACTAATACTATATATAATGTGAGGACACATACACATGACGTAATAGAAACAAATGTGGGTGGAAGTAGTAAACTTGAAGTTCAGATAGTAAACATTTTTGGTGAGGGAAGTAGAAAAATCAGATCAGGAAAGCATTTACTCAGGGAATTCAAATGTATCTGTGACATTTTGTTGTAAATGTTTTAAAGCAAATGATTTAATTCAGTAGTCATCTCTAAAAACAGATATTTTCTTATACAGCCATAATGTTATCCAATCTAACAGAATTATTTATAACTTTTGGTATCACCTAAAATATATAGTTTATATTACTTTACCTCAGAAATTGCCTCAGAAATATCTTTTGATACTAGCTTGAACAAATCAGGATCCAAACAAGGGCCACACATCAAGTTTTGTTTTAATGTCTCTTAAACTGCTTCAAATGGAGAGCAGGACTTCCTTCTCCCTACCCCACCCCCCGAACCCCCTCAACACACACCTTCTTCATACTTTCCTTGTTATGGAAGCTGGATCAAGTTGTCCTCTTTACTGCCCCCCATTCTGGATTTCTCAGTTTGCTTTCTCCTGCGGCCATTTAATTTGTTTCTTCTTCTATGTTTCTCACAGAAACAATGTGTGTGAGATTTGGTTAAATTCAGATTTAATATTTTTTTGGCAAGAACACTTCCTAAATTGTCCTGGATACTTCATTTTTCCATATTGGCAGGCACACTGTGTTTTAGTGATTGGTGAAGATGGCTCAAGATGGGGGCAGCCTAATTCCTCTACTGCAGTGGTCCCTGACAATCTTTCATTTCATAATTTCATCCATTGATGATCGTTGTCTGAAGTGATGACTTCATTCATGCTTACCAAATGGTACTTGTCGAATTAGATGGCATTACACTGAATTCTTCTGTTAAAAAAAAATTTCCTTTGGCTACAAGGGCTACTCAGCTATCCCAAAATATAGTTCACAACAGGAAGTCAGGTAGCAAACTTGATTATTCCTTTTAACGACCAGCTTTCAGAATTAGGAGTTAATACTTTCTTTCTTTTAAAAAAACTCAAAAAAATATGGCTAAGTTTTAAGATTTTGTAAAGCTGGGTGGTAAAAAGTATAAAACTGTAAAAATATTAAAAGATGTTTATAACTATTCTCTAAACCTTTCTAAACTTCAAAATATTTTATGCTGAAATGTTTAATTAAACAAGAAAAAAGTCCTATTTTGTAAAGTTCAAAATATACTTAGCTTGACCAAGCTTTAGCAGTAAAAAGTTATATACAGTTTTAGGTGGATGATTGGAATTTGTTTGAAAAGTTTATAAAGGGGAAAACAGAAATAAGCTACCATTTAGAAAGAAGCTTGACATAAGCTTTAGGAGTAAAAGTTATATAAAAGCTTTAGGTGGTTGATGATAATTTGTTTTAAATGTTTATAAAAGGGAAAACAGGAATAAGCTGATAATATACAGCAGAAGAGTGAGGAGGCACAAAGAAAATGCAGCCACTCAATACCCTGTGGGGAATGGAGGGAGCATGTGGGATCCACTGCCCAGCCCCAGCCCAGGGAGTCTCCCTATGGTCCAACTGCCTTTCTCAGATCAGAGGGCAAAGGAGCAGTCAAGCAAGCAAACAAACAGCAACAACAACAAAAGTACTGAAAGTTTTCTAGAAAGGCCAGACTCAGGAGCAGAGAAGAGGCACTGTGGGCAATGCCAGTGAGAGGCATGAGTCCTGAGTGAGCAGGGATGCCCTGGGGAGCCAGCCAAGGGCCTCAAGAGGAGGGTAGAAGGGAAATGGTATCCTGGCTGGAAGGAGCACTGGCAGAAATCTTAAGGCTCCAGGAATGTATTCAAGGGACTTCTATTTAGGGACCTAAGAAGGAAATGCAAGCATAAATTTAGCAAAGTAGAGCTGGATTCAGATGAAACTTGAGGAAAGGCAATGAGACTAGAATAGGGTTGAAGAACTAGGGTTGAGGAGTCAATAAAATCACAATTTGAATCCTGATTCTGCACTTCCCAGTTGGGTAACCTTAAGCCTGTCACTTAACCACTTAAGTTTCTGTTTCCTCATTTACAAAATAGGATAAAAATAATACCTCTTCATAGAGTGTTGTAAGGATTAAGTGGGAAGACTGTGTCATAACATAACAAAGTTGTGTTTCAACCAGCATAGTTTATATTCTTACTACTATTATGACTGATAGAGGCAGGAGGTAGACAAAGGCCTAGGCAGATAGGGAAGGGTCCTCAGAGAATCTCCATCCCACCCCCCAAAAGTGTTTACACTAGATGTTTTGTGCACATAGGGAACCTGCACAGGGTCTTGCCTGGGCATGACCACAGTGGACTGGAGACCCACATACACTGGGGGGAATGGGTGGAGACCACCAAAATTTGCCCCTTATGCAAGGGAAGAGCCTGGCCTCTTCAGCTTATGTGTGGTGATCCTGGTATTCATTTGGGAGGTGGTGGAAACTTGCTTGCAGGACCCCCTCTCTTTGCTGAGAGCTTTCTTTTTACTTAATAAATTCTATCCTCCTCAACCTTCATTGTGTCCCCATGCCTCATTCTTCCTGGTCATGAGACAAGATCCTAGATTAGCTGAGCTAAGAAGCAAAAAATCCTGCATCATTACCTTTCTTATAATATTAATTTCAATGTATAAATCTAAATCTATATCAGTTGATACAAATGCCATGCTATATTATGAAAGCAACTCAAGTAGGACGGGCTATTGTTTGGATCATTACTGTATCTTGTCATGCTCTAAAATAATCTTCAGTAAAAGTGTATTTTTAAAAATAAGGAAGAGAAAGTTTGCGTGTATGCATTTATGTTTATGGACATGGCAAGATTCACAGGGTGGCTCAGGATGGTTCCAGAGGGCTCTTTCTGTGCAAGAGGGAGGGGAGGAGGAAGGGACCTGTGGTTAAGAGACTTTACCTCTCTGGGCCTCAGTATCCTTATCTGTAGAAATCCATAGACATGGGGTAGCTACCTGTTAAATAAATGTTATTTCCACAGCATTTTACTCTCTGCACGCACCTGGCAGAATAAGAACCTCCAATACAAATCACATTTGACTACACTCCCAATGAAAATGCTGCTTAATTATCCTGCAAAAATTCAGGAATTGGGGCAGCAAGTACATACTTTTGCCTCTTTACACCACAGACACATTCTGATGTATGAGCTGGACCTGGATCATTGGGAAGGTGGTATTTCAAAGCAGCAGGGAAACACCTGAAAGCTCTGAAAGCCCTTGCGAATGTGAGCCAGACACCCCCATCAAGGTCCTGGGCCTCCATCCAAGGAGGCCCCCGCAAGACAAGTGCCTGCTGCCCTGTTCTCTGCCTGCTCCCTCCTGCTCTCTAGGGCTGCTGTGTCTGTCTCTTTTCCTTGGCCTCCTCTGTCTCACTTCGTCTAAATTCTTCCCTTTCCAGCTTTCTCAGTTTGATGGAATCTGCTGTAATGAATCAACAGTAGCTCAGAAGTCTTTGCTTCCTGGTAGTAGTAGCTGGTTATAGGGCTTATTGGCTAGGGAGACCTGAGCCCAACACTGAGAAGCTCATTTACAGGCGAGCCCTTTCTGTATCCCTCTTCTTTGTCTTTTCTCCTGCAGTGATGCAGGTTAAAGATCCTAGAAACGTCCAGCAACACCAGGAAATCCATCCTCCTTTCTCTGCTGGCCTGAGCAAGTGAGAGATGGGGTCTGGCACTCACTCAGGAGGGTATTTCTCCCCAAAGCAGGACCCCCAGACCCCCAGCATGCCTTTGTTTTCCCTAACAAATGAGAACTGTCAGATACATGGCAAACAGCCGTGCCTCTGAGTGATTAAGTAGAGCCTAAGTTTAGAGGGGTTGGCACACAATAACACATCAAGTCCTTCATTCGCAGGTTCTCTCTGGCTGCCACATGAAAGATGGGTATGAACCTTGCCCTGGGGGACAGACATGTGCATGGACAGCACAGTCACAGGAATGCACATCAGAAATGCATAATCCAGAGAAGACTCACCTGGAACACACCAGATAGAGAAATGGTGCAAGAATGCTGATTTTAGGCCCATGAAAAATATTTTTAACATGACAGTTGAAAAAAATTCCTAAAGACTTTGCTCATCGATGGGTCCAACCTCAGTGCCTATTTGGGCCACTTTCAGCAATCCAGTGGCATGCATGTCTCTGCTGAATAAGACCATAAATGGTCAAGTTAACATGAGTGGCTGGATCTGATGGATTTGAGGTGCAGACAGGAGCCTCATCTCCAGAATCAGGACTCTGTATTGCTCAAGAAGGGTAGAAAGTAATCTTTGAAGAAATTCTAGAGACTTTCAATCTGGTTAAAAGGAGAGTGTAGGGAAAAGGCTGCTGTATTTTCCTTCCTTCCTTCCTTCCTTCCTTCCTTCTGTTCTTCCTTCCTTCCTTACTTACTTTTTTCCTTCCTTCCTTCTTTCTTTCTCTCTCTCTCCTCTCTCTCTTTCTTTCTTTCCTTCCTTCTTTCTTTCTTTCTTTTGAAAATATTCCTTTGCCACCCAGACTGGAGTGCAGTAGCACAATCATGGCTCACTGCAGCCTCAACCTCCTGGGTTCAACCTCCTGCCTCAGCCTCCCGAGTAGCTGGGATTACAGACATGAGTCACTGCACTCGGCTGTTCCTGCTTTTTGAAAACAGGAGCTATGAAGTATATATTGTACTCCTCTGGCCTTCAGGTTAGTATCTTAGGCACAAAGTGGACATAAGGATGAAAAAGACAGTGGACCTGGTCCTGAGATAGGACATAGACATAAATTACTCAGAATGTAGAAAAAAATAGAAAAGAAAAAGAAAAATAAAAGGCAATTGGTGTCTATGAAATCCTCAGAAGGAATTTAGTGCCTGCCCATGACCAACCATGTGATGATGACCATTCTGTTCTCAAGGAACTTCAAGTTTAGTAGGTCAGTACCGTCAGCAAATGAGTTGAGTACAAGTTCCTGGGAAAGATGGTTTGGTGTTATCAAGAGAAGTTAGGAAAAGAAAAATTGATGTTGTAAGGACTTCGCTGGCACCTAGAAGTGCATGGGGCAATGACTTCTAACCAAGGGAATTGAGTACGACTATATATATGTGATTAACCCTTCCTTTTAAAATGTTTTTCATCATCAGCCAATAAGTGGATAAAGAAAATGTGTCATATATATACATATAAATATACATATGAACATGTATACCATGGAATATTACTCAGCCATAGAGAATGAAATAATAATGTACTTTGCAACAACTTGGTTGGAACTAGAGATCACTGTCCTAAGTAAAGTAACTCAGGAATGGAAAACCAAATACCACATGATCTCGCTTATAAGTGGGAGCTAAGCTATGGGTATGCAAAGACAGACAGAGTGGTATCATGGACGTTGGAGACATAGAAGAGGGACACACAGGCACATACACATGTGCTTATACACAAATGCAGCATGACAAAATGAGATAGGCTTCAATTACGGTGCAGTGAAATGAGCATGGGCTCTTAAGCCAGGTAGATTTGGATTAAAATCTAGGTCCACTACTCAATAATTGTGTAACTTGGGCAAACTATTTAACTTTTCTGAGTTTCAATTTCCTTATCTATATAAAAAATAATAAACCCTACTCCACAGTGCTTTTATGAATTGTAATAATTCATAAAGACTTTTAGATTTTATTAGACAGCAGTCTTTAATCTTCTATATGAAACTCTAATTTCTTTTGCAACACCTGCACCCTTTAGAGCTCTAACTTTGATAAACGCAAATTACTGTAATCCAAACACTCCATATATATTGCATTTACTTGACTTCTCTGCAGGAAATGTCTTTCACTGGGCAGGTTCTATGATTTGTCTTCAATGCATCCAGATGAATCCCCACAACAAGATTACCCTCTTTCAAAATTCACACCCTCCCTTTCCAGCCATTTCTCTGGAATCCTGCCCTGACTCCCAGGCCTCTACATTCCTTCACTTTTGACAGTCAAGTCAGTGTGTGCTTGCAGGTGGATATCCGTCATCTCTCCTGTCCTCTCTAGTTCCACCTAATTTACTAAAAATGATTTAGCAAGTTCATCTTCAAGCTTTCTCAGGTCCCTGGGCTGGGATTCCTTTAAGCCAGGAAGCTGGACCACATGTAGAGAAAATAGGAATTCCCTGACATCTCTTCATCCATGGACAGCTTCGATTCTCCCGTTCAATCCATTCCAATCAGAAGGTCATTTTTTTTTAGAGGAAGAACACTAGAGCTGAAGAGAAGCAAAGGAGCTGCATATTCTCTCTGCTGCCTGTTGACATGCTAGCCTTAGCACTGAGCCTTGTACTTGACCCGGCTGCAAATGTGAGTTAAAAGGCGTTTGGGTTGCTTTGCATTTATTATGATTTTTAACCTCTCCATGTATTGACAAGACTAGGTAGGAGTAAACAGGAAGCTTGCCTCAATGACCTCATGCTCCAGGTTCTCTAGATCTCTGCAAAAGAAAATCTTCTTTTACTGTGGACATTGTCACATTTCTCCTTGTCTCTGTTCTCTCAACTTTCATCTTTTCCCTTGACCTTACATCAACATTAGACTGCAAGACACCCAGGAGAGAAGCCCCATTTATTCTTCACAATCCTGAAGACAAAGCCTCACACAGAATGAACACTGTCACACTGAGCTACCAAACAATGGTCCTGCCTACTCTGAACCACTAAGTCATTGTTAAAAACATGAACTTTGGACCTAAGGTGAAATCCCAATATATGACCTTGGGTATCGTTCTCAATGTTCCTATGATTTAGATCTCACTTATGCAACCAACCCAACAGATGTGAGGATTACACCAGATAATATATGAATGGTCAATACATAGATTTATACTATTATTATCACCAACAGGACAATGAAAACAGGAAAGTTACTTCACAAGGCTATGTTGAAAATTAAATGAAAAAACTTAGATAGAAAGATCACATTGCAGGTATTTAATAAATATTAGCTTCTCTTCTTCTTTCAGAAAATGGATACTATTATAAATACTCTGACAATTGTTTTATAGATCAATTGAGTAATGTGATTAAAAAGAGAGTTAACCTACAAACCACAACTGAATATCAATTTGCAAATTATTGGCATATTCAAATGAAGTATCCTTAATGCTGAAATTGTCTCAAACTTAATTGAATTAACCTTGATTTTTTAAGAGGTACTTTGAAGTATGGACTGGAGAGGGTGTATGTGGTGTGGTGATGTGGTGTATAGTGGAAAGAGCAAGGAATTTGTGTCAGAAGACATGAGTCTTCATGTGATGTAGGCAGGATGCATAACTTCCTTACTTCCTCATTTATAAAGTGGGAATTATCACAGTTCTTGTTCAACTTATTATATAGGTCACTGGTGTGCAAATCAAATAGCAGAAAATACTTTATAAAGTGTAAAGCAATATTTAGAAGTTAGTTATTATTAGGGAGTAGTCACTATACGTGCAATTAAGTTATACGTAGAAAATCTGGGGAATAAGATTAGAGCTACACATAAATCTCTAATGTTATTTTGTTGATACCAGAGTCCTCACCTACCCTTTCCTGGTGGAAAGAAGCTGTTTTATGGCATGAATCCACTACCAGGTTGTTGAAGGATAATTTTAAAAATAGCATGTAGTCATGACTCTTATACAAACATGAAATTAGATATTTTCAAAGATTTTTATTTAACTCAATGAAAAAAGCAGTAAGAGTCACAACTGATCAAATAAGAATTCAAATACACATGTTTATAGAGGTAAAGGGAGGCTGAAATAAATTTACAAATAGATGCAAAACCTGGTCTAACCACAGGACAATAACGCTTTGTACTCCACCAGACAAAACGGACTTGTAATATGGCAAGAATAATTTGTATTACCATAAGTTTTATATAACTTAAAGAGTTGTTTAAAAAAAAAAAGAATTGTTAAGTAACCCCGAAAAATGAGTGGAAGAGCCGTTCAGGACACACACAAATCAATCAATCAATCAATCAATCGATTTGCTCATTTAAAAGTTTTTCACAGGTTTTCCTGGGAAAGCCAAGCAGTAGGTTAAGCCAATAGCTAATCGATTGTTTTATCACTGCTGAGTACTTTCTTTGCATTTGGGGGACAGGTTGGAATGGAGAAAAAGGAATGTGTTACTTGTGTGTCTGAACATCAAGGCACTTAAATTTTGGTTAGGGAGCCATGAAAAGTGAAGAAATAATAGACAATCCCATTTTCTTTTTCCTCAGCCTGCAATCATCCCTCACTTTACTCTGACTATGCTGTCCCAGGTTTGCAGAGCTGCTTCATGCTCTTACCTGCAGAAGGCTGGCAGAGCAATCAAGCCTAGGCAGCAGCCAGCAAAGATCCTGGCAATTTCCAAAGAGACTTTTTAAACTCCTCTGCAAGAGTCTATGTGAATTACCCTGTAATTGTTGGTAAGGCATTTCAATGCCAGGGAAGGCCACACAGAAAAGGAGGCAGTGCACCATCCTCTTAAGCAGCTCAAGGACAGCAGCCTTACATGAGTAGGAGAGGCAGGAGAGAGAGCTAGGGAGGGAATTGGTTAGCCCTTAGTTTTGGAAGTCATTTTCGGTGCTGAAGAAATAATCTTTATCATCACCACCTTCACCTTTATTACCAGCAGACCTAGCAGCAGCAAAGTCACACAATGAAAACCTATATCAAGTTTGAAGCATCTGTAAAATCAGTGAAATAGATTTGAATGGGTCTCCTTACTTCAGACAAAATTACAGTGGGGAAAAAAGGCATCAGACAAAACATTTTAAATGTATTTATCTGGACCATTTCCAGTCGTCTTCAAATAGGTTTTCTAAGTCCTAACAAAGTAGATAAAGTGACTGTATACTTTATACAAATGTGAATCTCTGTGGTATATTTTAGATCCATTTAATAATATTGAAAACATATCTTTACTGTTTGCAGTGATCATATTCATTTGTTGCTATTGTAGGATGTCTTATAGGACATGTGGTCAATCATTGGCTCTGATCTAAAGCCCAATATTTAGTCAGGAATGTAATCTCCTGAATTATAACATTGTTCAGAAGGGAAAATATGGGCATGCTTTGCATTAGTTCACGCTATTACAAGATTTCCCAGAATGCCCTGTGTAAACGGGTGGAGGGTCTGTACAACAAAAGAGGTCACTGACTCGTAGAATTGGAAAATAATTAAGAGACTTTTGAAGTTAAAAGTGACTTTTTAAGATTCTAAAATACTCTTCAGGCTATTCTACCAACACTGGGTAGGTTTACACAGGTTATTGTCTGACTGATTGACTCTCTGATATTTATTCATTCAAGAAAATGCATTTTTCTTTAGCAGGAAGTATGTTCCAGACACTGTAATGAAAGTGGGGATACACAACTGAATGGCAAAGTCAACTGTTTCAAGAAGACAAAATACCTTTAGAGAGACAGACCAACCATGGCACAAGCAAAAAAAGTCTACATAAGCTTTGAGCTTGGGAAAATGATAACTCAGACATAGACCTAGAAGTCAGGAGACAGGCCAGAGAAATATGTAGGGGCATGTGGACTGCAGCCAGGGCTTCATCCAAAATTTTCAAGCATTTGGTATCATTAGTTTAGTAGCATTTGGAAATAATTTGAGAAGTCACAGTAGCAGCCCCTTGAGCAGCTCACATGCAGCAGTTTGAGATGAACAGAAGAGGTAGGAGACGGTGGCAGGGAGGGAATTTGGTTAGCAAGGAAAAAGGAGGTTCATGTGTACTGTGTGTTTTTCCTAAGAAAATGGTAAACTTGATCTTTTGCCTCAAATAAAAATCCTTCATAGATGAGACTTCATTTTTCTCGTTTATCATCACATCTACTTTCTGCTCACATACACACTTGAAAAAGTCATTCTCACTAGTTTGAATTGGCAACGAAAAAAAGGACTGTGGAGCCCGAGAGACGGTCGGTTGAATTGGAGGCTGAAGAATCATACCTAACCCATAATCCAGTAAAGAGAGGAAGAAAACCAAAACTGGGGTTATTTGTCTTCCTCCTAAACATCTGTTTCAAAATATTTCCCAAATGCAAAATAGGGGACACCCAGGTCCATAAGAACATTGTCGGTAACCTAGAAATCCCAGATGCCTAACACCAACATGTGAGAAATCAGATTTCAGACCAGGAAAAGCAAGGAAATGGCAAAATGTGTCCATGGTATTCCTATCCACCGTTTACCTAAAATTTCTTCCCCCTTGTGAGATCGCCTTTTCCCCACCCAAATCTTGTCTCTTGAAAGTTTCTGCTATGACCACAAATATTTAAACCTTTAAGTTTTCTGTGACAGGAGTATTTGCAACTTAAGGGCCGATCTTACAATGGAGAGAGATATCCTCTTCCCTGCAAGACAGATTCTTTGTTACTTCCTCTTTTCCTTCCTGCCAGGATTCCAGAGAATAATGATGACTGGTGTGTCCAAGCCAGTGGTTCTCCCTACTGGCTGCTCATTAGACTCACCTAGAAGCTTTGCCATGCCTAGAATCCATCTCCCAGAGATGCTGATTTAATTGTTCTTGGCTATGGCTTGGCCATTGGTCACATTTTAAAAGCCAGTAGGTGATTCTAATGTGTAATCAAGTTTGAGAATGATTAGGATACGCTAATCTACATAGAATATTTTCCAGTGCACATAGCAATGGTTGACAAAGGGAATCTGCTTTAGATGAAACTGACAATATAGTCAATTTCCACCATCTAGGACCTTAAAATAATTACTGATGCCACCTCTGGACTTTCAGCTGTTTTTTTTTAATTTTGTTAAACTGTAAGGGTATCTGTTAATTGCAACCAAAAGCATCTATGTTGGCCAGTATAGGATAAACTGTGCTACACTAAAAAACCTCAACATTTCAATGGTTAAACACACCAAAAGTTTATTTTCCACTGCAAATCAAATGAAGGCTAAATGATCTGCCCCCTGTTTTGTAGCTATACCAACTGGGACATATCCCCTCCAAAGTGGAATATGTGATGAGAAAAAGTATAATGATAGTTAATTTTATGTGGCTAGGCTATGGTGCCTAGTTGTTTAGTCAAACACTACAGGTAGCTGTGAAGGTATTTTGTAGATGTGATTAGCACAGTCAGTTGACTTTAAGCAAAGGAGATTACCCTAGGTAATGTGGGTAGTCCTCATCCAATCAGTTGAAGGCTTTAGGAGAAAAAAAAATGGAGATTTTCTTGGAGAAGAAGTGCCTCAAAACTGTAACATAGAAATTCTGCCTGAATTTCCAGCCTAATCTGTCCTACAAAGTTCAGATTGAAGACTTCAACATCAACTTTTGCTTGAGTTTTCAGTCTGCCAGGCTCCCACGTATATTTCAGACTTGTCAACCCCACAATCTTGTGAATCACGTGAGCCAGTTCAGTTTCTTTAAATCTCTCCCTCTTTTCTTTCTTTCTCTATCTCTCTCAGAAAATACATTCTGCTGGTTCTGTTTATCTGGAGAACTCTGACTGTATTAATAATGGTCTAGAAGAACAATCTTATGAATGACTCCTTTGAATTGGTTCTGGGGTCCCTGGAATTGGTTCTCTAATTTGAAAAGATGTTAAAAGTTCAAATGACTATTCCTAGTAGTAAAGAGGGCACTGACAGACAGTAGCATAATGTGGCAATAAAGATACAAAAAAAGAGAACGATTGGATACCCCTAATCAAATGCTTATAAGAAGCAAGGTTTGGACGCAGTGGCTCACACCTGTAATCCCAGCACTTTCGGAGGCTGAGGCAAGTGGATCACGAGGCCAGGAGTTTGAGACCAGTCTGGCCAACATAGTGAAACTCCATTTCTACTAAAAATGCAAAAAAATACAAAAAATTAGCCAGATGTGGTGGTGTGTGCCTGTAATCCCAGCTACTCGGGAGACTGAGGCAGGAGAATCACGTGAACCCGGGAGGTGGAGGTTAGAGTGACCTGAGATCGCACCATTGCACTCCAGCCTGGGCAACAGTGTGAGACTCCATCTCAAAAAAAAAAGAAGCAAGGTTCTGGGTGACTATGTATTTGATACGTTAAAACATTTTTGTTAAACTCACAAGTATGGTCAGATTGACTGTTTATTCCAAATTGCACTGGACAATGTGGTGAAATAAAGGGATGAGCTCAGGAATTTAAATCCCCAGTTCAAGCACTGATCTAGAGGCTTCTATGCCTGTACTAAAAAAATCCCTCATGTCTAATAATTACAGAGATGACATTTCTGAAAACCAAACCCAGAGTGTTTTTTCACAAGTGACTGAATTACAATGCAATTGAATTCCCAACCTCATAGGTTAACTGCTGTTAAAGTGAGGGCACTTACTAGGAAGGAATGAATCCTGAAAATTAGAATGAGGATACATGTGCAGATCCTGATGACGCTGAGGGCTCCAAGCCCCTAAATTCGGCTGACTCTTTTTCTTGCCAGCAAAAGTCACCCCTACTTGAGGAGGTTAGTCCTGCTTTGTTCTAGGAAACTGTAATGGCCTTCCCTGAGGTAGTTGCCTTGCAAGAAAATACTGAGTCTCCTCAGGATCCATCTCTACCAACCTTCTTTGCTTCTAGACCTGTAACTAGACTCAATTTCCGACAGTTTCCCAAAGATGAAGTACAAAGTGTGAGCCATGATGAGATATGCTATATCTCAAAATCATAATATGAGTTTTTTAATTTATAAAGACATAAAGCTGGGGAATATCTGTAGAAATGAATATTAAGGGTGTGGCATCACGGTGGAAGGAACATAAAGTTGTATCGGGCTGAATTTATTAATATGGGCCACCTAAGCAGAGATTCTGGATTCAATGTTGTAGCCTCAAGAGTTATAAAGAAAACCTTAACAGCTTGGTTTATTGGTTAACTGAAACCTGGACAAAAGGTGGCCTACAGTAAGTGAAGTTGAAATGCCAGAGCAATCTTGGCATCTGTCTTAGTCAGGGTTCTCCAGAGAAACAGAAACAATAGAATATATGAGAGGAAATTTATTATTGAAATTGGCTCACATGATCACAGAGATAGAAAAGTCTCATGATAGGCTGTGTCAAGCTGGAGAACCACAGAAGCTGGCAGCGTGTCTCAGTCCAGAAACCTCAGAACCAGGGAGGCCAATATCACAGCCTGCAGTTGGAGACTAAAAGCCTGAGAGGAAGCAGAGGGAAATGGCACTGGTCCCAGAGTTCAAAAGCTGAAGAACCTGATGATGCCCAAATGCAAAAGAAAAGGCGTTCCACTCAGGAAGGGAGAAACAGAAAGAGAGGGAGAATCTTTCCATCTTCTGCATGTTTGTCCCAGCCAGGCCCCCCAGTGATCGGATGGTGCCCACCCACATTAAGGACAGATCTTTCTGTCTCAGTCCACTGACTCCCTCTGGTTAGTCTCTCCGGAAACTTTCTCAGGGACAAACCCAGAAACAATGCTTCACCAGCCCCATTCATCTAAGCATCCCTCAATCCAGTCAATTTGACACCTAAAATTAGCCATCACAGCATAGTATAGAAGATGGTATCAAGAGGCTTAGGGAGATTGCAGTGTTAGAGTAGATTTATAATGTGACCCCTGCTCACTCACCCAAGGAGTATCCAGTGGACACATCTTTCACCAAAGAAATAAATTTGGTAGGGGAGCCCAGCATCCATAAAGAGCGCTATAGTTCCTCTTCCCTACAGGTAGAAATAATGGTGAGAACAGATGCTACTAAACTGGGATTCTTAGATGCCATAGGGATAATTGGATCCCAGAGTGGCAGGGGACAAGTGACAGCACTTAATCGTCAAAGAAATGGGTGTGGTTACTTAATGGACAGCAAAGTCAAAGCAGAAATCAGAATAGCTTCACAGCACAGACCCATGCCATTAGTGAGTTGATCACAGTGTCCTAGAAGTGAAATAGGCAGGCTGTCTACTAAATTCTAACTTGATCTGTATAAGTGGAAGAGTTTAAGGTCAAAAGAACAGAAAGGTAACTTCTGTAGTCTTAGCCTCTCAATCAATTCTAGGCTTGAGCCGGTTTATGGACCCAGAACCCCTTGAATGGAAGGGAGGCTAGGTCCCCTTCAGGAACAGCTGAGCTACAATGACAAAAATTTCTACTGTTGATCTTTCTCTTGTTACCTCAAAGGGACCCATGGCCTTTTACCAGGGTGACTGTGCATTAGGGAAAAGGATAATCAGACTTTTGGGGGAATTATGGCTTTGAACTGACATCAGTTCCAGGAGATCCAAAACCTCACCGTGGTCCACCAGTCAGAGTTGGCGCTTATGGATTTCAGGCGTTCAATGGACTTTTAGCTCAATTCCATCTCAGCTGGTCTCTGAAGCCATCCTGTAGTTATTTACATAGTTCTGAAATGCATAATTAGTGTAGATATGTAATAACCTACCCTAGGCTAGCATCACTAACTCAATCTTAGCTGTGAACTCCAACCTAGCTTCCCCCTCCCTACCATAGCCCCTTTGGGTGCATAACTGGACCACACTGATCCTGTGCTTACATCATGCTGACTCTGTGCTCATCCTACCATATAACCAATGTAACTGCATCCAGCTTGGCAAGCACACCTGCTATTGTGTATAACTGTTTTTGAACCCCCCTTGGTGATTGTTTGGAAATACCCTTAGCAACCAACGATCCTGGGAATCTACTCCCCTTGATTTCACTTCAGCTAGGCTTCCCCTCCCCTACCTGAATCAAGATATAAAGGGAAATCAAGCCCCTTCTTCAGGGCTGAGAGAACTTTGAGCATTAGCCGTCTCTCAGTCACCGGCTAATAAAAAGAACTCTTAATTTGGAACTCAGTGTGTGGAGCATTCCTTCCAACTCACTTGGTTATTACAGAATTGTTTAGCAACTGGAGAATCCCTGCATTGGTTCTCTGGCCTGTGGAATGAAGGCAATTATCTTATGAAAGAGCAAGTAAAATCCATCAGAACAGCTTCTACCTAGGAAAATAGTAAACCCAAAGCAATACTGAATCCCTGTAGGGAATACAGAGATTACCGCCAACATCCAGGACTTAAAGGATGTAGGGACAGTGATTCCCACTGCACTACCATTCAACTCATCTATTTGGCCTATACAGAAAACCAAGGGATCCTGGAAAATGACAGTGGACTCTCATAGACTTAACTATGTGGTGACTTCAATTGCAGTGGCTGTTCAGAATGTGGTTTCCTTTCTTGAGCAAATTTACACATCTCCTAGTACCTGCTATAAATCTGGAAAATGCTTTTTTTTCTCAATACATGATAGCAAAGACAACCAGAAGCAAAATTCTTTCACCTGACAAGGCCAGCACAGCACTGCCACTTCCCTACTCAGGGGTACATCAACTCTCCAGCCCTATGTCATAATTTAGTTGCAGAGATCTTGATCGTCTTTCCCTTACACAAGACAGGACACTGGCCCATTACATTGATCATATTATACTGATTGGACCTAATGAGTGAGAACTAGCAACTTCTTTAGATCCATTGTTAAGACATTTGCACATAGAAGGATGGGAAATTAGTCCAACAAAAATTCAGGGGCCTTCTATCTCAGTAGAAGGCAGAAATTTCTAGAGATCCTATGGTACAGTACATGTCAAGATATCGCCTCTAAGTTTAAGAATTAAGTTGTTGCAACTGGCCTCTTCTACAATCAAGAGAGAGGAACAACGCTAAACAGACCTCTTCGGATTTGGAGGCAACACATTCCTTGTTCGAGTATACTACTCCAGCCCATTTACTGAGCTGACTGAAAAGCTGTTAGTTTTGAGTGGGACCCAGAGAGGCTATCCAGCAGGTCCAGATTACCATGGAAATATCCCTGCCATTTGAGCCGTATAATCCAGCAGATCCCATGGTGCTTGCAGTGGCCGTGGTAGAGAGAGATCTCTTCAGAGCCTTTGGAAAGCATCTATAGGTGAACCACAGTCTGGAATATTAGGATTTTGGCACAGAGCCCTGCCTTTTCCTGAAGACAGCCACTCTCCTTTTGAGAAAGCTTTTTTTTTATTTTTATTTTTTTTTATTTTGCTTGCTATTAGGCCTTAGTAGAGACTGAATGCTTAACCCTGGGCCACCAAGTTACCTTGAGACCTGAGTCACCCATCATGAACTAGGTGTTATTTGACCCACCAAGCCACAAAGCTGGGTGCTTACAGCAACATTTCATCATCAAATGGAAGTGGTATGTATGTGACTGGGCCCACATAGGCCCTTGTAGGCATAAATAAATTACATGAAGAAATGGTTAAATGCCCATGGTCCCCTCTCCTGCTACATCGCCTTCTCTTTTCCAGCACACATATATTGCCTCATAGGAATTCCCTACAATCAGTTTAGTGAGGAAGAGAAAACTTGGGCCTGGTTTATAAATGGTTTCGTGTGATAGGAAGACACTACCTGAAAGGGGACAGCTGCAGCACGACAGCCCCTTAACTCCATTCCTGAAGTGTGGTTGTGAAGAACCCTCTCAAGAGGCAGAACTTCACAGTGCATCTGGTCATTTGGTTTGCTTCTAAAAAGAAGTGGCCAGAGATGTGAGTGTACACCAATGCCTGAGCTATGACCAGTGGTTTGGCTGGATGGTCAGGGACTTGGAAGGAACACATAGATTTATACTTCTGTAATCTATGTGTTCAATAGCATTATGTGTAAAGTACATACTTTAAGTAAAAAAATATTGCTAAGAAGTGTTAACAAAGTGAGCACATGCTTTTGGAAAAATGGTGCTGGTAGACTCATTAAATTAATGATTAAATGATTGTTAATTTTTTAACAATCATTTATATCACCGATCATTTATGAATCTCACCAAACGATGACCTCTGCAGACGATGATTTTAATAATCAAGTGGATAGGATGAACTATTCTATGGATAGCAGTGAGCTTGTTTTCCCAGCTACTTCTATTATTGCCTAATGGGCTCACAGGCAACACAGCAGCAGAGATGGGGGTTACACACAGGCTCAGTAACATAGGTTTCTACTCACCAAGCCTAGCCTGGCTACAGCAACTACTAAATGCCCAATCTGCCAGCAGCAGAGAACAATGCTGAGTCCCATCAGGGGCTCATTACCTGGAGTGAAAAACCAGCTACCTGGTGACAGTTTGATTACATTGGACCACTTCCATTATGGAAGGGGCAGTGTTTTGTTCTTACTAAAATAGAAACTTGCTCTCGATACAGATTTGCCTGCATGCAGTGCTTGTGCCAAAACTACCATCTGTGGACTTTCGGAATGCCTTATCCACTGTCATGATATTCCAGGTAGCATTGTTTCTGATCAAGAAGCTCACTTCACAGCAAAAGAAATGTGGCAATGGGCCCATGCTCATAGAATTCACTGGCCTTATTATGTTCCCCATTATCCTAAAGCAATTGGCTTAATATAATGGTAAAATGGCCCTTTCAAGATGCAGTTACAGCACCGGCCAGGTAACAAGACCTTCCAGCATGGGGGCAGTGTTCTCCAGTAGGCTGTATATGCTGTGAATAAGCATCCAGTATATGATGCTGTTTCTTCCATAGCCAAGATTCATGGATCCAGGAATCAAGGAGTGGAAAAGAGGTGGACTCACTGTTACCCATAGTGACCCACTAGCAAACTGTTTGCTTCCTGTTCCCAGAACCTTATACCCCGCTGGTCTAGACATCTTAGTTCCAAAAGGAGTAATGCTTCTACCAGTGACACATATGCTTTCACTGAAGTGGAAGTTAAGACTGCTACAGGCAGTGGCTTATGTCTGCAATCCCAGCACTTTGGGAGGCCGAGGTGGGCAGATCACGAGGTCAGAAGTTCAAGACCAGCCTGGCAGACATAGTGAAACTCTGTCTCTACTAAAAATACACACACAAAAAAATTAGCCAGACATGGTGGCAGGTACCTGTAGTCCCTGCTACTTGGGAGGCTGAAGCAGAAGAATCGCTTGAACCCAGGAGATGGAGGTTGCAGTGAGCTGAGATTGTGCCACTGCACTCCAGCCCAGGCAACACAGCGAGAGACTCTGTCTCAAAAAAAAAGAAGAAAAGGTTGCTCTCTGGCCACTTGGAGGGAGGACTTTATACCTCTGAATAAATAGGCAAAGAAGGAAGTTACAGTTGTGATTGAGGTTATTGATCCTGATAGCTAAGGGGAAATTTGAGGGTTATTGATCCTGATTGCTAAGGAAAAATTGGAGGGTATTGATCTTGATTACTAGGGGTAATTGGACTGCTATTACACAACAGATGTAAGAAAGAGTATATCTGGAATTCCAGAATTCTTTTAGGTGCCTCTTAGTACTACCATGTCCTGTGATGAAAGTCAATGGAAAATACTACAGTCCAATTTAGGCAAAACTACTAGTGGTCCAGGCCCTTCAAGAACGCTGGTTTGGGTCATTCTATTAGGCAAAAGCACAACCAATGGAGGTGTTTGTGGAGGTCACTGGGAATATGGAATGGGTAGTGGAAGAAGGCAGTTATAAATACCAGCTATGACTATGTAAGCAGTAGCAAAAACAAGGAGTGTAATTATTTGTCAAATTTTATTATGAATATATTTGTAGGTATATATGTGTAAACATCTGTATATATAAAATTTCTTTAACATATCTTTGTTTTCTTTCCCGTTATCCCCTTATCCTATAACATAAGATGTATTAGCTTTATATCATAGTGTTTAAGCTACAGGATGTCAAGGAGGAGAATGAACATTACCCAAGAACTTTGGCTCTTCTTCTAAAGAAAGGTTTAATGTACTTTCGGTTGTATGCAGAATAGTCGTATCATTAGGTGGGAGTATGATTTTGTAGTTATTGTTATTTGGAGATTAAGTATGGTTTTAAAAGATGTGGATGGATGGCAAGTTGACAAGGTGTAGACTGTGAGGGTTAATTTTATGTGTCACTTTGGCTGGGCTTGGTGCCTAGTTGTTTGGTCAAACACTCCATGTTGCTATGAAGGTATTTTGTAGATGTGATTAACATTTATAATCAGTTGACTGTAAGTAAAGAAGATCATCCTAGAAAATGTGGATGGGCTTCATCCAGTTAGTTGAGGTCTTAAGGGCAGAAAGGGTGATTTCCTGGAGAAGAAATTCTGCCTCAAGTCTGTAGCATGGAAATTCTACCTGAGTTTCCAGCCTGCCAGGCTGCCCTACAGATTTCAAGTTTGTTAGCCCTACAGTTGTGTGAGACAATTCCTTTAAATAAATTTCTCTTTCCGAGTCTCTCTCTGTCTCTCTCATATACATGTATATATACATACATACACATGTATATGTATATGTATGTATATAATCATTCTTTTATTGTGCTTAATTTTATTGTGTTTTGCAGATGCTGCATTTTTTTTAACAAATTGAAGGTTTCCAGCAACCCTGCAATCGAGTAAGTCTACCAGCACCATTTTTCCAAAAGCATGTGCTCACTTTGTTAGCACTTCTTAGCAATATTTTTTTACTTAAAGTATGTACTTTGCACATAATGCCATTGAACACATAGATTATAGAAGTATAAACTTATATGTACTGAGAAACCAAAACATTCTTGTAACTCACTTTATTGCAATATTTGCTTTATTGTAGCACTCTGGAAGTGAACCAATAATACCTCTGAGGTATTCCTGTGTACGTATGTATACACACACACACACACACACACACACACACACACACATATATATAGTTTATATATGTATATACATATACATATCTCTTACTGGTTCTCTGGAGAACCCTGACTGATACAAAGTAGATGGAAGAAACACATTGACTTCTAAGTGCCTTGGGGTAGGAGTGGACATGTGTTATTTCTCGGTCTTCTGGCCAGAACTAGGTCTCACTTTCCTGCCAAGACAAGGGTAGAAATTGAGGGGGAGTGTATGGATCCTAAGGGAGCACTATCTGTCTCTGCTACATCTTCACTAATAGAGTAATTTTAACCATCTGTTAGTCTATTGAGGTAGTATGTGATATAGAAAGGAGATTTGATGGGAACAGGGCTCTTTTTACTTCAGAGCTCATTCCACAGAGGCAGCTGCCTGCCTTATGGCTATAAGGCAATATTATTTAGTGGAATATACCTGTTTTCAAACTCTGGCTCTGCAACATACAGATTTATGGATCAATCAAGTAAAATAACTTTTTAAAGCCTCAGTCTACATTCTGATGATATAAGAATGATGTTATCTAACCTATCAGATGCTTAAGAGGCTTAAATGAGGAAATTTGTGTGAAATTTAGTAGTCTAAACTGATAGTTATTAGGCAAGCTTTGCTCTAGAACTCATGATTATGAAAGAAGGCAATGTTAGCCAAAATGGAGTCTTCACGGTCTAGTGGGATGGGAGATCAAGTGCCTTCAAGATAGCATGGTCCGTGGCATCTCTATGGGTCACTAGTGTCTTGTGTCAGATGGAGTCTCCTGGCATTTTCTTTGTTTTACTTTTTGTTTCCAACAGGCATGCCCTCTTTCCATACACACCCATGTTACGGTGAGCTCTCCATATCTACAGATACAGAAGGACTTGAGCATCCTCGGGTTTTGACGTCCACGGGGCATCCTGGAACCAATCTCTTGACCGTATCAAGGAGCAACTGTATAGTCTAGCTTCTACCTCCAACTCCACGATCTCCAGGAGCATGTACAACAAGCCATTCCTAAATGTCCATTCTAAGTGAGAACAGTTCTAATGGGTCCCTCAGCCGACTGTGCGGAGGATAACGAAGGACCGGACAGCAGGAGGAACTGGTGTGCTGGTCAAGGGAGCTCTGACTGTATTTGTCCTAGGCCTATGGCCTTGGTGTTCTCTGAAAACAGGAAGAAAGAAAGCAGGAGGAAAGAGTCAAAATGTTTAGGAAGACAAGCTAGATTTGGAAACATTGGAAGGGGAAGGGAAGCAGCAAAAGAAATTAGAACCAGAGCGCTGTCCCTAGATTCTTGGCCTACGTTGACATTCTTTTGAATCCTTTTTAAAAATAAAAGAAAAAGGAGAAAGGGTAATGTTATTGTACAAAAGCTACTGCTTTTAATTCTCCCATGGCAAGAGAGACAAAAGCAGGAAATTTATCCCTGGGTTTGGCCAAATCACAGAAAAGCACATAAGAAGAATAGCCTAATTCCCAAGCGGCATTATAGAAAACATCAGAATGAATGAAATTTAAGCCTGAATGCAAACATCTGTGGAATTTTTACTTGGGGGAAGGAGAAAGAAAGTCAAATTAAGACCTACAGCATCTGAAAGAACAGGTTAATACAAATAATAAGTATTCACTCCTGTTTTGTGACTCTAATGGCACTCCCACACGGCACAGATTTTCCGAAACATCAACTTCCTTGAGAAACCACAATGTTTACTCCGAGTTTAACGTGCACATAATGTACCCACGATGTTGTTTTTGCTTTCCCCGACCTCTTTCATCCGTCTTCTGCTACAGAAACCTTTCCTCCTGTGAGAATCCATTCCAAATGATGCAGGCACAGCTGCCCTGGCCTGCCACCAGTTCTGCCAAAAGGGTGCATTTGTGACCAAACCTGGCATCTGGTGGTGCTTCAGCACTCAGGCCAGGGTGGATTGCTCAGAAATGGGCACATCACCAAAGCCTTTCCTGTGGTTTGACACATAGACTTTGGGAAGGAGCAGAAAATTTTCTTCTTCTCTGAGATTGTGAAAGTTGAGGACTAAAAACCCTGGAGAAGCTGGGAGCTATTTTTGTCATTGCCTGCAGGGTGTCTGCTGGGAACAAAGACGATGAGGAGGAAAGAAATGGACTCAGAAGATGGAGTGAGACTCAGCTCTGGCTGTCACCTTTCCAAACAGGAGGCTGTGGTGTCTCAGTGTCTAAGGAAGTCCCTGAGTGACCAGCACCAATAAGAAAGGGGTGCTGGAATGGTGCAGGCCTCAAAGGGAATGTCTTCTCCATCAACTTCCTGAGATAGGTCCTGGAGGACAAGAGCATGGACCAAGAGCTCCCTGCTATGATAGACAGGGTGTCCAACATCTGTCAGGAGTCAGATCCTGTCTGCACTGCCCTACAGGCTTGTCCTCCTCTTCCAGGTTTTCAGATGAGAGCTCTCAATAAAAGGTCTCTTCAGATAAAATCTTGCCTAATTGAAACCACACAAAATGTCCCTAAATTCTCCCAGCATCTTCTAAGTTTCTTAGTCATGAACATCAGCACACTTTCTTAAAAAGCTACCAGTGGTAGAGTTACAGGAATTAGAGGAGGTGACAAGTGTGTACTCAACCTTAAAATAAAGCCTTCATATCAGGGGTTCATGGTGATTGTCTTAAATGGAGGCTTAAACTGGTGTGCCTCTGTGTGTGTGTGTGTGTGTGTGTGTGTGTGTGTGTGTGTGTGTGTGTAGAAAGAAAAGAGAGATAAAGAGTGAATCAGAGTCAACCAGATTTGGCATAAGCTGAAAAATATCTAAACCTGTTACCCCTGAAAGACAGAAGGTGAAGGTACAGAAGGCTGGGGGTGAAGGTGATTGAAGGGTGCATGTGACAGTCTCCATCTCAAAAGTCAGGATCTATACAGACTCCAGGGCATAAATAGGGCAGCCAACATACCTGGACCTCAAGGGCATTCACTGAGTCCCAGTTGTGGGACAGGAAAAGGAAAAAAAGGAGACAAAGGGCAAAAGTAAGGATGCATTCAGACAAATCCCTAAAATCTAAAGGAAATAAAACAGAGTAAGTGGATGGAAGGCAGGAAGGAGATCTTTCACTCTTTATCGAAATCTGAAACCGAAAATGGAAATGTCTCCTCTGGCCTTCAGTTGAACACTTTAATCAGTTTTAGAGGATGATTAGATCATTAGGGGAAAAAGGGACCAACGAAGAATTGGATAGCAGATCTGGATCAAATTTCAGTGCTACAACATGCTGATTGTAACACGTTGCTTAAAGGTCTGGGCTTCACTTTTGTAAAGTTGGGGTGATGACACCTCTCTTGCAGGACTATTGAGAAGAGAAAATGCCCACATTCATGAAAATTGTCCAGCACAGTGTCTGGGATGCAGTAAGCTCAGCAAGCATGGGCTTGTATCTACTTTCCCTTCTGTGTGCCCTGGCTGTCTTCCCACAGTGCCCAGGCCAGTTCCCAATGGTGCCAGTCTTACTTATTCTTTGATGCCAATGGGCATGCAGCCCCACCTCAGGAAGGGAAGGACTGGGCCAGCTCCAGCTCAAGTGGAAGTCCACCAGCCATGCTGGCCTCACCTTTTACCGAAGGCCGCAGTTGCTCCATAGCTACCACTTTCATGTTCACATCAAGCAACTCATGAGGCTTAGGTGGAATTGCAGAGTGAGAATCATCCATGGCAAATACCTCTTCTCCCAAACCATATTCCAGGCCTCAGGACAAACAGCAGCCCTTGTGCCTGCCTGTAATTTCCATGAATGAGCTGCTCATAGCTTTGCAGCTCTGCTCCCCCAGGTTTCTGGTAAAGCAGCTGAAGTCTTGGAAACCTCTGTGACTACAGATACAAAGGAATGGCAAGTTTCACAAAACACTTCCAGGGTACTGTGACTTTGAGCATGATATTAGAGGGGTAGGAGATGATTATCCCTTTACACATAGGTGTTTAAAAAACCAGATCTTCCTGAATGGTCTAATGTAGTGGATGTCGTGCAGAAAAAGAGGGATGGGCAGTTATTCTTTTTAAATATCTTGTTTTTCTAGTTTCGAAAGTAATACATATTTACTGTAGAAAACATGGATACCTTATATTAGTAACACTGGCTCATGTAACTAAAGACCTTAGAATCATAGTGAATTAACAGAATAAAACATTATTTCTCATTCATACAAGGTGGAATGCAGATGCTTCTAGGCAGCTTGCTGTTTGGTGACTCCCCCCCAGGCAGTGACTCAGGGATTCAGGGTCCTTCCATCTTGCTGTGTTGTTGCTCCCAGGACCTCAGGGGCTTCAGCTACACCCTTTGCATCATTTGGCTAACCAGGCAACAAGCAGAGAGAGACAGAGGGAGAGAGAGAGGAGAATCGCTCAAGATTCTTCTAAAGTCAGCTCTGAAAGGCCTTTATCACGTTTGTAGCCTACATTGCTTTTCCCACATTCCATTGGCCAACCTATATACAAGGAAGCTGGGAAATACCATTTTTTCTGTGTGCTTAGGAAGAAAATGACATGATACAGCTAACACATAGCTCTGCCTCTGCCCACAGTGCATTAAAGCACACAGGGCACAACAGATTACCTACAACTTGATAACTCTGAGACATTTCACTGGTAACAATATGGTTTGCATCCTTTGTGATTTTATTATATGCATATATATTAATATATATTTGCAATGTAGTATCATACAATATATACTGTTTTATAGCATACATTTTTCTAAACTTTGCAGCTTAACTATTAATTTTCTTCACTAACCCAATTTTATAAGACTGTGTAGTATTACTCTGTATGGATTATCATAATTAACGTTATCAATGTTGTAAGATTGGTTCCGATCCAATTGCTAGATAGTTTTGATTTTCTTTCGTAAACAGCAATATAATACAAATATGCATGACATGTCTGATTATTTACATGGGAAACATTTCTAGAAATAAAATTTGTAAATCAAAGGAAAGTATATTTTTAAGACTGATAAAATGGCTTTGAAATGCCTTCTTTCCTAGGATCTTACTTTAGAAAGCTTAACCACTATGGCCATGTTTTTGCAAGCCTTCACTGAGTTCTAAGCAAACAATTCTCATTTTCTCAGGCGTCCCTGTAGAAGTGCACCTTTTGGCTTCTATTTGCTGAGGACATAGACTGTACTTTGTCAACTTAAAGACGGAAGGGCATCTCCAAAGCCATGGGAACCAAGGTTGGCTGAGCCCATGCTCATGGGGCACAAGACACGATGCTTCATAAGGAATTACACTTAACATTTATGATAACCTTGAGAGGTAAGCAGTTATTATCTCCGTATTTGGAGAATACTGAGGTTCAGGTACACCCAGTCATTGGCTCAAGACTGTTAATGGTGGAGCCAGGACTCAAATAGGCCCTGCCTTGGGCAAAATTGTGAAGGTAATAAATGAAATATGTTTCCACTCTTTTCATTTTCTCATCTTTGGGTGCCCATGATCCTGCTGTCTCTACCCTGCTATCCTGCCAAAGCAGGGACAGATCCTTTGAGGATATGGCAAAAAGACTGATCAGAGAATCAGAAGAACTGAGCTGAGATCTTGTCTTAATGGTTTCAAGCAATATGCTATACTTACCTGGGGAAATCTGTCTTCTTATCTGCAGGAAGAGGAATTTGGACCAAATAAGCTCTAAATCTGTTTCATGTCTCACTTACAGGCAAAGACCAACACTTCAGTCTCAGGACTGTAACTGGCATGCCACTATATCCTAGAGTCTCGGTCTCCATTTCCATAGATGAGGAATTCAGTCCAGATGGCATCTTAGATTATTTCAGGGCTTATTCTGGAGCTTTTTCACAGAGCACAGCCAAAGACCTAGTGCATAGCTAACCATCAGCTCTTTAAGCCTCTATATTCAGACACCCACAAAAGGTGCTGAATATTCTAATTGCATTGAATATACTTACCCTGATGTTATTCAACAAGAGAGACAGACTTCTGCTGCAGAATATTAATACCATACAGTCCGTATCTACTTCCCCTTAATCCAGACACATGATTTTGCTGTAGCTGTAGAGGTCTTCACTTGGTTGTTAATAAATGTTTACTAGGAAAATGCTACCCTATATGTTTCATTAATAATCTAGAGCTCTTGATCCTGCTCACATCAGTGCCAGTAAACAAAGACTATAGAAATAGTGACTTGTGCAATCCACTATTTTTGAACTCTTGGATTGCCCAACCAACACTTTTTGACAATTTTGGCAATGCACTCTGCATGCAAATTCAGAGACCTGCAGCCATTACTAGGCATTGGGAATAGAGCCAAATGTCATAGTGGGATTATAGTCCTGGCACCATTGTTCTTCATTTTGATGGGGTTCAAAGGTCACTTGGACAACTTAATAAAAGCTTATATATGGCCTTTTTCCAGAAAAAAAAAAATGCATATAAGCACATGCACAAGCACGTGCACACACACACACACAGGGTGATTTTCAAAATGTTAAAAATATAGCATAGTCCTGGCCCTGTTGGTTTAGAGGGAAGGGCACTAGAGGTCCCCTGCTGAGCCAGACAGCAGCTCTTCACTTGCTGGATTGTGGGGATACCTGGAGGGTTTCTAGAGAGAGCACAGAACAGCTGGGCTGTGGGGCACCAGGAAGGTTTGGAACAGAATCTATTTACCAACCAGCATGGAGGCATTTGAATATTTTAACCCCAATACAGATGTACTGGTGTCAACCACCTACTGGCAGACTTGCAGATACATGTAAGATTTACATGCAAATTCAGGAGGATTCAGGGATCCCTTAGGGGTTCAAGGATACAAAATAAAGAATCCTCATATTATTGGTATTTCTTCTGGAAATAAAAGAAAAGAAAACCACTTCGTTAAGTAATTTAGGTATAGTCATCCTACCTCTTAAGTTACCAGCTTTGGCATCTGTAAAATGAATAAGACTTACCTCTAACCTGAAGTCCCTTCCTCTTTGTCAAGTCTGTAGTCAGTGAGTTGACAGGGGACTACACCTCTTATGCTACTTGTTTAAAAAGTTCAAATGGGCTGGGCTCAGTGGCTCACGCCTGTAATCCCAGCACTTTGGGAGGCCGAGGCGGGAGGATTATGAGGTCAGGAGATCAAGACCATAGGGCTAACACAGTGAAATCCCATCTCTACTAAAAATACAAAAAAAAAAAGTAGCCTGGGGTGGTGGCATGTGCTAGTAGTCCCAGGTATTCACGAGGCTAAGGCAGCAGAATCACTTGAACCCGGGAGGTGGAAGTTGCCATGAGCTGAGATCACACCATTGCACTCCAGCCTGGGCAACAGAGCAAGACTCCATCTCAAAAAAAAAAAAAAGTTCAAAGGATGTTTCCTTGAACCCTTTTATGGAGCCAACTAGGGTATAAATAAACTGGAACAGGGTCAACCATGCAGAATAGCTTTCTAAAATGAGTCATGAATTGCCAAGAGTTAAAACTTGTTTTGCAGTCATGGGAGTGTTAGAGGACAGCTGGCCCCCACAGCCTGTAAAATGACCTTTCCTGGGTTTGAAAGCTCTGTTGAGTCACCCTTTGGACTTCATTCCTCCAGGCAAGGCAATTACAGTTTCTTTAACTTCTCTTCTGTCCTATTTTCAGGCTGAACTAGATTAGCACAGACATGGGCTTGGACCTCTGATAAGGTTCTGACCAAAATGAGCTGAAAAAGAGCATTTTTAAACAATGGACAACTTTCCCTTATTCATTCCTGACTTCCCTCCAAACCTATACCTCTCTTTCTTCTTCTCTGTTTCTTTTATCATTTAAGTTGCTTTTGAAATTCCACACCTTCTGTGAAGCCAAGGCCACCCATCTTACACAACTCCATTTTATTCTATGTGCATGGTGGCCCTGGAGTTGTAAAATGCAGTGGTGATGCAGGGCAGGCAAGTCCCAGAATTGGGGCTTAGCACAGGAAGTTCTTGGCTTCACTCAGGAAAGAATTCAACAGTGAGCCCATGGTAGAAGAAAACAGATTTATTGAGGTGGCAGTGTTACAGCTTCATGACTGCTCCTGCGGAGCAAGGCTCCCCATAGGCAGTGTGTTGAGAGCAGCAGCTCAGAGGCAACTCTGAGGTCAGATTTATATCCACTTTTAATTACATGAAAATTAAGGGACAAGTTACTCTGAAATTTCTAGGAAAAAGGGTGGTAATTTCTAGGTCGTTGCCATGGAAAATGGTGGTAACTTCCAGGTGTTGCCATGGCAATGGTAAACTGACATGGCACTGGTGGGCTATCTTATGGAGAGGTGCTTTTACCTCCTCCCTGTTTCAGCCAGTCTTCAATCTGGTCCAGAATAAAGTCACTCCTCCGACCTCAGTGATATTACATGAAGCTTTCTTGATAAACTCAAAACTTTTTAAGGATTTTCCCTACCTATCCAACCAGGGAGCTACCAAAAATGCACTTACTCTCTGTTCTACATTTTCCAGTCTTAGCTATTCTGAGCCTGATCGATTCCACAGGTGAACCTGACTCCTCCCCCAGACAGATCTCCCTGAATGAGTATCACCAACTCTAACATCCTCTTTAAGCCTTCTACGGGAATGACTATAGCTCCCACAGGGACAGCAAAGAGACAAGTCTTGAAAGAGCGGAGGATAGATGCTGGATAACAGAGCAAGTAAGGTCCTATAGGTAGGGAGAGGCCAGTTCTGGGGCACTGGAAAGCCAGGTCAGTTCTGATCTGTTATGGTGGCAAACAGGAAGCCACTGAAAGTCTTTGGGCATAGAAGTGTTCAGTGACACCATCCATGCTGGCATTGAGATTTCTAGACAATGTGTTGTCTCTGGCCATCCTAATACCAGCTTCCCACCCTTTCCACCCATAGGAATATAGCTAATTTTCCCAGTGATTTGGGAATGACCTTGGTAAAGAGAAGACACATATGAACAAGGTTATGGATTCCTATATGATCATTTGATGATGAATGCAGAGATGTCTATGTGCTCTACTTTGTTCACAGTGAAAAATTCAAGCTGAACATTAACACTATTTTTCTTAAAAATTTTGGGCAAAACTAAACAGTCTGAGGTGAAGGACAAATGGCTCTCTCAGCAATTTGCTTTCAGATGTAACCAGCTGCACATCAGTTCTCCTCTTCAGGCACCATGTAAAAAACACCACCAGGGGGAGAGGGAGGCAATCCTTTTTTCCCAGCAGAAAAGTGAATCAGGGCAAGATCAACAGATGCCTGCTTGAATGCCTGAAAACAAACCCTTTGTGGGGCAGTTTCCAGGGTGACACTGGAGCTGGAAAGAGATGGAAAGGGATCAATGGTCACCAGGAGAATGTGTGAAATTCTTTCAGGGATGGAATCAGAGCCTCTTGCCAGGTGAAGGGCAAGCCCAGAATGGGCAGGATGCTGGCCCTTCTACGTCGCCCTTGGGGATTATTCCTGAACACATTGAAAAGGAGAAAGAAGCCTCCAGAGAAAGCAGAGTTCACAGAAAAAAAAAGAACAAAGTTGTCTGATTTGTCTCATTGATGTTTTTAACTAAAATTCCAGGAAGAAAATATTTCAAAGGAACAAGAGGCCAGTATACAGAGACAGGTTCAGATTGTACTAACATTGAAAGCTTCCCATATGCTAAGCACTGTGCCAGCATTTCATAGGTGTCGTCTCATTTCATCTTAGCAACAACAAAAGCTACATTATCATCATCCTCCTATTCAGCTGAAATGCTGGGACGTAAACGAATTTAAATTTTTTCCCATTTAAAGTTGATGTATAATTCAGACAACAGAATGCACCTAGGTTAAGAATACAGCTTAAAAAATACATTGACATTTATACATCCAGTAACTGCCTCCCTAACCAAGATATAGAACATTTTCACCAACCCAGAAAATTTCTTGATGCTCCTTTTAAATCAAAAACCATCCCCCAAGAGGCAGCCACTCTTCAGTTTTCTATTATCATCTATTAGTTTTACCCATTGTATTAATTTGCTAGGGCTGCTGTCTGTAACAAAGCACCACAGACTGGGTGGCTTAAATGACAGAAATTTATTTTCTCACAATCTGGAGGACAGAATTCCAAGACTGAAGTGTTTGTAGGGTTGATTTCTTCTGAGACCAATCTCTCTCCTTGGCTTGTAGACAATCGTCTTCTCCCTTTGTCCCACACAGTCTTTCCTCTGTGCGTCTGTGTCCTCATCTCCTTGTCTTACAGGACACCATATTGGATTAGGGCCCATGATAATGGCCTCATTTTTACTCAATTACCTCTTTAAAGGCTCTATCTCCAAATATACTCACATTCCAAGATACTGGGGATTAGGACGTGAACATATGAATTTTGGAGGGGGATGTGATTCCGTCCATAACACCTATTCTTGAACTTCATATATAAAGGTAATCATATAAATGTAATCTTTTCATCTGTTTTTTTTCACTCAACATAGTATTTTGAGATTCATTCATATGGCTGTGTGTGTCGGTAGTCTGTCTTTTATTCATCATATGAATATATCTTAGCTTGCTCATCCATTCTTGCTAATGCACATCCAGATTGTTTTCAGTTCTGGCTGTTTTTGCAAAGTCTGCTATGAATATTCTCATTCAAGACATTTTGTACATATGTGTTCATTTCTCTTGGGTAAATACCTGGGAGTGAAATTGCAGGATCCCAGGGAAGATAAAGGCCTGATTTCATAAAAACCTACCAAACAGAGTTGCAGGGTGGCTGTACCATTTTACCAGCCCACAACAGTATAAGAGCCCTCTGGTGCCTGCACATCCCTGTCAACACCTGGTTTCATCAGTCTTAAATTTAATCATCCTAGTGTGTGTGAAGTGGAATCTCATTGTGATTTTAGTTCCATTTCTCTAAATGCTGGTGATGTCAAGCACTTTTTCATTACTCATTGGCTTTTATATAGCTTTGTGATATATATAGCCAATGTTCTTTTTGTCCTTTTTAAAAAATTGAATCGTTCATCTTTCTCACTGATTTTTAAGTAGTAAAACTTCTTCTGTTTTCTGTATAAAAGTAGTGTATGGCTTAGCAAGTAGCTGACACCTGTAATCCCAACGCTTTGGGAAGCCAAGGTGGAAGGGTCGCTTGAGTTCAGGAATTTGAGACCAGCCTGGGCAACATAGTGGTACCTTGTCTCTACAAAAATACAAAAAATAGCTAGGTGTGGTAGTGCGTGATATAGTCCCAGCTACTTGGGAGGCTGAAGGGAGAGGATTGCTTGGGCCAGGGAGGTTGGGGCTAAGGTGAGCCGAGATTGCACCACTGTACTCCAGCCTGGGGACAGAGAGACCCTGTCTCAAAAAAAAAAAAAAAAAAAAAAGTCATTGGTCAGATTAATGTATTAAGTATATTTTCTTCCAGTCTGTGATTTGCTTTCATGTTTTCTTCATGGTAGTTTGCAATGAGAAGAATTTTTTAATTTTGTGAATTCCAATTTATTAATATTTTATTGTATACTTAGTGTTTTTGATGTTCTAGCTGATAAATTTTTGCCTACCCACAATCATAAGTATATTCCCCTATGCTTTCTTCTAGAAGCTTTATAATTTTACATTTTACATTTTACATTTTGTTCTATGAGCTATGTCAAACTAACTCCTGTGTATGGTATAAGGTGGTGGTTAAGGTGGTGTCTGCAGTTCATTTTCTTTGCCCCCATATGGAATCTACTTTTTCCCGAATCATTTGTTTGAAGACTTTCATTTCTCCATTGAATTGCCATGGTGACTTGGTAAAAATTGGCCATATATGTGTGGGTTTATATCTGAACTATTTTGTTCTGTTGACCCATTTGTCAATTCTCATGTTAGTATCACCCTGTCTTGACTACTGCAGCCTTATAACAGGCCTTATGTGTCCTCCAACTCTAATCTTCTTTTTATGATTGTGTTAGAAAAATTCATTTCACTGTATTTCCATATAAGCTTTAGAATAAGCTGCTCAATTACTACCACACAAATTTTTTTTGATTTTCACTAACATTTTACTGATTGTTTTCAGCAATTTAGGAAGAGTTGCCACCTTAATCATATTGAATGTTCTAATCCACGAATGTGCTGTATCTCTCTATTTATTTAGATATTCTTCCATTTCTTTTTAGATGTAGAGTTAGAGGGCAAAAGAGCAGCTTTGTTATATGGATATATTGCGTAGCATTGAAGTCTGGGCTTTTAGTGTATCTTGTAACCTACCAGGTGATTTATCATCCCTTTCCCTTCTATAACCTCCCACCTTTGTAAGTCCCCAATGTTTATTATTCCACTTTTTATGTCCATGAGTATACATTATTCAGCTCCCACTTATAAGTGAGAACATGCAGTGTTTGACTTTCTGAGTTATTTCATCTTCAGATAATAGCCTCCAGATCCATTTATGCTGCTACAAAAGACATGATTTAATATTTTTATGGATGAGTATATTCCATGGTAAATAAATATCACATTTTCTTTATCCAGTCATCTGTTGATGGACATTTAGGTTGATTCCATAACTTTGCTATTGCAAATAATGCTGCAATAAACATACAAGTGCAGGTATTTTGAGACAACGATTTTTTTTTCCTTTGGGTAGATAATTAGTAGTGGAATTTCTGTAATAGTAAGACCTGAAACTATAAAAATTCTAAAAGAAAACCTAGAAAAACCTCTCCTGGACATTGGCCTGGGCAAAGAATTTATGACCAAGACCTCAAAAGCAAATGCAACAAAAATAAAAATAAACAAATAGAACTTAATTCAACTAAAAAGCTTCTGCATAGTAAAAGAAATGATTAACAATGAAAACAGATAACAAAATGGGAGAAAATATTTGGAAACTCTGCATCCAACCAAGGACTAATATCCAGAATCTACAAGGAACTCAAACAACTCAATAAGAAAAACACATAAATAACACTATTAAAAAGTGGGCAAAGGACAAGAACACACATTTTTCCAGTGAAGACATATAAATAACCAACAAACATATAAAAAACTATCAGCACCACTAATCAGCAGAGAAATGCAAATTAAAACTACAATGAAATACCGTCTCACACCAGTCATAATGACTATTATTAAAAAGTCAAAAAAACATAGATGTTGGTGAGGATATAGAGAAAAGGGAATGCTTATACACTCCTGGTGGGAATGTAAATTAGTACAACCTCTACAGAAAACAATATGGAGATATTTCAAAGAATGGAAAATAGATATTTTTAAATTTCTTTCAGCAATGTTTTCTAGTTTTTTAGTACAGAGGTTTTGCAAATTTTACATTAAATTTATTCCTAAGTATTTTATGTGTTTGATGCTTTTATAAATCGTGTTTTAATATTTTTATTTTTCAGGGGATTTGCTAGTACATAGAAATACAACTTTTATATATTGATCTTGTTTTCTGCATCTTTACTAAAGTAACATTATTTATACAAGGTTTTTGTCGATTCCTTAAGGTTTTCTCTTTATATATAATAATGTCATGTGTAGACTGAGAGTTTGACTTCTTTTTTTCCCCAATATTTGTGCCTTTCTTTCCTTTATCTTGGCTTGTTACATAGGCTAGAACTTCTAGTACAATGCTGAATAGAATTGGTGAAAGCAAACATTCTTGTTTTGATTCTTAGGGGGAAAAGAATTTAGTATTTCGTGTATGCTGCTAGCTCTAGGTTTTTCACAGATATTATTAATATTTATCAGATTACAGATGTTTTCTTTTATTCCTAGATTGTTAAAAGTTATGTTTCTTTTTTTTTCATGAATGGGTTAAATTTTGTAAAATGCTTTTTTTGCATTTATGGAGATGATCCCAGGTTAATGTGTTAAATTATGTTAATCAAATTTTTAATGTTAAAACTTTGCTTTTCTGAATAAATTGGTCATAAGTCTTATATATACATTATGTAGAGCTAGACAGAATTGCTAATATTTTATTAAGAATTTTTATGAGATTTATTAACTTATTCACAGTTAATAAGTGAGGGACTCAACATTTGGGCCCATGTCTTTCTGATTTTGTTCTTTCTAATATTACACACAACTAGATGCCGCTGGGGCATGTTGGGAAGCCTGTGCTGTTTTAAACAATTAGGGAGATCCTAGGAAATCTACCAGTAGCTGGTACCAGGTGTTTCTGCCTGCTGGGATGGGAAGCTATTTGGAATCGGCCAGGTGGATTGCAGAGATTAGATCAACAAAGGTGTCAGTTATGTGTATATGGACAGACTTCCATATTGGAGAAAATTAGAATTTTGATTATCAGTCACAACCCACTTTAATACCCGGAGAAAATGGTTCTGCTTAAACTGAAGTATGTTGTAAAGATAATGAAATATAAGCAGAGATCCTCAGGTTCTTTATTACATTTTATTTCGTTTTAAGTTCTAGGATACATGTGCAGGGTGCAGTTTTGTTACGTAGGTAAATGTGTTCCATGGTGGTTTGCTGCACCTATGAACCCATCACCTATGTATTAAGCCCCACATGAATTAGCTGTTTACCCTGATAGCTAACCAGATTTGCTCTCTCACCACAGAAGCCCTTTTAGGAACACCCACAGGCCAGCAGGTCTTATGATTTATCGCTTGTTTCAAGGGCTTAAACTTTGATGTAGGGATAATGGTATGTTTGAAAGAGGAATAAGCCTTTTGTCAAATCTAGGGAACAAAGTACAGAATCCAGCAGCCAGAAGTCTTGGGTTTATTTTTCTTAGGTCCCTCCCCCACGACCCCCTCCTCTGGCAGGCCCCAGTGTGTATTTTTCCCCTCCCTGTGTCCATGTGTATTCACTGTTCAGTTCCCGCTTACAAGTGAGAACATGTGATGTTTGGTTTTCTGTTCCTGCATTAGTTTGCTGAGGCTAATGGCTTCCAACTCCATCCTTGTCCCTGCAAAGGACATGATCTCATTCCTTCTTAGGGCTGCAAACTATTCCATGGTGTATATGTACCATATTTCCTTTATCCATTCTATCATTGTTGGGCATTTTGTGTTGATTCCATGTCTTCGCTATTGTGAATAGTGCTGCAATGAACATATGTGTGCATGTACTTTATAATAGAATGAGATCCTCAGGTTCTACCCCCCTGCTACCAGTTAGATGTACATCTGTGCATAACATTTTAATCTCTCTGTGTTAGGAAAAACTAACTTAAGTTTACATAAAGTGCAAGACAAGTGTAATTTACTAACAATTAAAATACAAAACTTACCTTAATAATAGATCATCAGTATTGACTTTCACCTTTGTCTATGTGGATGTTGGTAATATTCTTCTAGAAAAACAAATGTCCCAAATATCCTCCCTTCTTAGAGCAGGTGCATTTCAAAACACTTTGTGAAAATGTAACAAAGACAGACAGAATAAAGCAATACAATAATGATGAGAAACCTGGGCCCTGTTCTTTCAGTTCACTTACATCACATCTAGTATTCAGTCTTTAAGGTCATAAAAGAGAGAAAGTCCACTTGAAGTAGAAGCAGAATTCTCCAAAAGCAATTTAAAACTCACAGCAGGCATAGCACCCAAGGCTTAACACCTAATGTTTGATCTATGTAATAGGTGTTTTCAATCAGCAATATTTGAAGAAATGGGTAAAATAGTGCTTTGGGGACTTCTTGTTATTAACATAAAAGTAATCTATCAATTCAAAAGGGAATTACACTTACAAGAAACTGTAATCATAGATATGATGAAATATCATTTTGGCCAGAACTCAATTTTAGGTACTGAGCTCATCTGCCCTTTAAAGTTCAAGAAAAGTCAGTATTCTGTTGTGTCTGAATAAATCCGTGCAGCTTCTGAATGGAGCTGAAGTCCATGTGTTCCTCATTCTCCCAGGACTTAAACTCCTCAAACCCTACTCAGAAAAGCAGCCAGATGTCAATATGACAACCTATCCTCTCCTCTCTCACACTAAATTAAGACCCTGTAGAATGTCAAGAGAGTTTATTCATATTACCCAGACCAGACCATGGTTCAGGGAGTTCGGGGGAAGAAAGTTCTCACGTCTCAGCCACCAGCTGACATTGAGGAACGCCTGTTTCTTCTCATCTGCTGGGATCTGAGTCACCAGCACTTCTTCAGCCTGAGAAGCTATTTTTCTTTCTCATTCTCTCTTTTTTTTTAAAAAAATAAGTACCCGACAGCTGGGAATGGATTCCTGGAACCCCTTCTTCATTTCTCCCTGAAATGATAAATTCATAGGTCTGCCTAAGAAAAATAAATCCAAGACTTCCGGCTGCTGGATTCTGTACTTTGTTCTCTAGATTAGACAAAAGACTTATTCCTCTTTCAAACATACCAAATTATCCCCAGATCAAAGTTTAAGCCCTTGAAACAAGTGATAAATGATAAGACCCGCTGGCCCCCGGCTGTTCCTAAAAGGGCTTCTGTGGTGAGAGAACAAATCTGGTTCCAATAGTAGGAGCAAAAGTTAAGTACTTTCTAATCCTATTATAGTGGGGGAAAGGATCAGACCCACAGTGCTCAAGCTTTCACTCGACTGGTCATGATGCCTGGAAGATACATTTGGTCGTGGGTGTGTCTGAACATGTGTAGTCAGTAAATGATGTGTTAGTTATTTTTTAGCTTTATTGTTAGCACCTAGGACAAAAAATGTTAAAACAGTATACTTTGAATAAGTTAAATAATTGAGGGAATGACACATTCTGGTGAGTTTAATATTTTAATAGCCAGAAAATTTTATTTTCTCCTAATTCAGGTTGAAATTTTTTTATGATTATGAGCTGATCTCATTGTGTAACAGAAAGAGATTCAACACTGACTCTTCCACCATCCAACAGGGGCCCCTGGGCCAATTTGATTTCCTTCTCAGAGCCTCAGTTTTCATATCTGTTGGACTATGTGATCTCTAAAGCTCCACCCTGCTCTACTATGCCACGACATTGCTTTAAGGACAGTGGACCCCACCATTTCTTCCCTTGACTCTGATGGATCTGAAAGGAGGGTCATCCTCCTAAGCATTAACTCTGATACTCCTGGCCCCGGAGAAGGAACAGGAGATTGAGTTGGCTGTGCCCTTCCCGTGGAAGATGAGTGCTGCTTTATTTAAAGCCAAAACCTAATGTTAATTCCACAATTTAGCTTAACATGCATTTGCTTCCAAGTGCTCACTAGATGCACTTGGAAGTGCCATAAGGTGCTTTGGGTGCTATAAGGAAAGACAAAACATAAATGTAGCCTTCAGGAACACATAGGAGAAATGTGATCAGTATTGGACAGATAGCAATATTAGACAGCAGCCAGGATTAGTGCTGAACTCCAAGTAAAAGAAACTGAGGCATTATTTTGAAGAGAAAGACACATATCAAAGAAATCTGGCTGAAAATATCTGTCCTGATATTTTTTCTGCTAAACTACTCTTTTAAAGACTACTAGAAAAACTTCTTTTAAAGGCCACTAGAAAAACTTATTTCTGGAAGGCAAGAGTCCTCATGCTATTTATGGTGGGGAGAACTGAAGGTTATATATAAGTTAGTGAACCTTATTGGCAGTGTATAAAGCGTACTATTAACATAACATTGAGAAGGGTCAGAGGGCAAACACCAGTAAAACATTAAGAATTTTCTGGCTGAAATTTTAAAATTTCTTTAACCAGCAGTATATGGCACATGGAGCTCTGTGTGTTGATGGTGACCAGCAATTTCTGTCTCCACCATGGAGTCTCTCATCCTCTTCTCCATCGGACCAGCGTTAGAAACGGGAACCCAGACTTTCACATCTTTGTGTGTGGTAGGTGTTCTTCCTCACTTTTAATGGGGGAATGTCTTGTTTATTTGGTCAACATGGAGATAGTAATGCTCTTTCTGATCTCTCAGATTTTGTGTATATATATAAAAAACATATTTTTTATATATTTTATATATACACACACACATATATATATTTTATTGAGTTTTAGATTTTGGGGTACATATGAAGAACATGCAAGATTGTTGCATTGGTACATACATGGCAATGTGGTTTGCTGCATTCCTCCCCCATCACCTGTATCTGGCATTTCTCCCCATGTTATCCCTCCCCAACTCCCTACCCCCTCTGCCCCTCCCCTAGTTCCCCCCCCACAGACCCCAGTGTGTGATGCTCCCCCCCTCGTGTCCATGTGTTCTCATTGTTCAACACCTACCTATGAGTGAGAACATGTGGTATTTGATTTTCTGTTCTTGTGTCAGTTTGCTGACAATGATGGTTTCCAGGTTCATCCATGTCCCTACAAAGGACACGAACTCATGATTTTTTATGGCTGCATAGTATTCCATGGTGTATATGTGCCACATTTTCCCTGTCCAGTCTATCATCAATGGGTATTTGGGTTGGTTGCAAGTCTTTGCTATTGTAAACAGTGCCACAATGAACATTCGTGTGCATGTGTCCTTATAATAGAATGATTTATAATCCTTTGGATATATACCCAGTAATGGGATTGCTGGGTCACTCTCAGATTTTTAATGCAACTTTCAAATAATTACTTTTCAACTTAACTGAGTAGAGCAACTAGAGAATTTCCCTACCCCAGAGAGTAACTGTCATTCCCCTTGACTCATGCTTTCCTGCTGAGATGTCCATTGAGTAATACAACCAGCCTTTGTCCCTGGCTTGGACCTGGCCCTTCGTGGGCCTTTCCTTAGGTGGACTTGGTGTATTAACAACTAAGCATATTGTGGTCTCTCTTATTTTCCCTTTCTTTGGCCCCAGTTTTCTGACAGTGAGATCAGGCATGTCTACACTACAAACTATAATTCTTCCAGGATAATGGGAGGGCCAACTGCGGCTATGTCTCAACTTATTTGAATTCAGCTTCATTTACAGTAAAAATGACATTTTGGTATTCATCTGTCTGACTCTTGTATATTCTCAATTGATTTAGAACTCAGAAATATTTGAAGAGTGAGATCAGTTATCACCCACAAAACTCAATGTCCTACAGCAGGGTTATTAGGCAAAGATAACTACTGAGTGGGCTTATGAAATCCTTAAGAATTTCTCTTCGTCTGTAAAAGATCCTATCCTTTCAGGAGGGAGAAAGAAAACACAAACAGGGGACCCTGTCATTAAAATTCTTCATCTACTTTACCTACAATACAAAGCCCAGTGCTGGGCACAGATGAGTAGGTACAAATGGTGCAATCCCTTGCACTTGGTGGAAGAGAAGGGCAGGGAGGGGGAGGGGAGCATCCCAACTCCATATTTTGTCTGTGTGGAAGCTAATCCCGACTTGGAGCTGGAGTTAACTAGCTTCTGCCACACTCTTCTCCGCTCCGGCATGACACAGGTCCCTCCAAAGTCCCTGCGCTAAGAGAACAGTGTTGGAAGGGGCAGCTTCTTCCAAGCCATGCCCTCCTGGGTTGGAGAAGTTCCTTCTCTGTGGATGGAACTCTCCCGGGATGGAGCCCCTGAGCTTCCCTAGCTCCTCAGCCTTCTCCAATTAAAGAGACAAAACAGAAGGTCAGGAAGCTGAAATGGACCCCAAGAAGTGGGATGCATCCATGCTAAGAGCAAATACCTGATGATATTATTGATCTCCTAATTGAAGTCTAAGTTTTTGCCTGAAACTTTGTCCCAAACATAGGGGCTGAAAGAAAAATCCCCACTCGTTCAGGCACAAACTCTACCTACTTCAGGTGACCTAAGAGAAACCATACGAGCCAATCTAATGGAATATCCTCCCCAGGCTGATAGACGAGGCCACACAACAAGGATATCCTCACACCAGGTGGCTTTGGGCTCTGATTCTGACACTTACTAACTGTGAGAATTTGGGAAAGTTATTTGACTTATCTGATTCTTAATCAGATTCCTCCTTATCATAAATGGACATTAAAAATACCTACTTTCTTGCTTTTCTCTATAATGTATATATAGAAAGCATCTAAAATAATCCCTGATATATAATATGAACTAACTAAATGGTATCCAGCATTCTTCATTTTCAGGCTAAATCTAAGAACTATCTGTAAGTAGTTTTGACATCCAGGCATGCACCAATACACCTAGACATATACAGATGCACCACATACCTACACGTGTACCTGTTGTTGAACATGTTTGATATTCCTGGGCATGATTCCCAGTTTAACCCTTCTGGAAGATGCTTGACACACACAAAATTCTTAGGACACTGCAAATAAGTTACAAGAGTGAGAGATGCCAATGACTCTTAACCATGCTTCAGAAGTCATCCTTTTGCTGGTGATGCCTCGGAAAAGAAAATGATAGAAAACTCCCCAAACATCTTAAGAAAGGAAACGAAAATTTCCTGGAATCAATCTATGTGAGAGTTAGACTCTGAAAATAGGCCAAAGTGAAGCAGAAAGGAAAGGAAACAGGAGATCAAACAGCAGCAGCGGTGATCTTACATTGGGTTAAGTCCATAGAAAACACGGTGACCATTAGAAATCAAAACCGGCTGATGTTGACAGCTCTCTGCTGACAGGAGCTCACTGTGGGGCAAGTCGGAGAAGGAAAGGGCTGTGAAAAAGTAGGTTTAGAAACTAAGGCCCACAACATTTCCAGTCGGAATTGTGCTCAACTGGATTCAGAATTTACAGCAAAACTGGAGTCTGAGGATAGCAAATTTAGAGATGACCTAGTCCCAGTACTTAATTTCAAATTCTAGGAAGCAGAGATAAAACTCTTATGCATAGGGAAGTGTGCATAAATAAAGGTATTTAAGTGTTAAAAACAAGAGGGACAGCGGAACTGCGGAATGCAATTCAATATGATAGGGTTACAGTAAAAAAAAAAAATGTAAAAATTAAAGTTCCAAACTTCCCAATTGCTCTGCTACAACTTGTTTGATCAATATCTCCTCAAGCAAATCTGATCCTCAAAACCCTACTTGGAACTGTATGGGCTCCCCCAGTGACTTCAGGAAGAGGTCAAAACCATGCACCTTGCTTCACAGCTGAGGAATCAACAGGTCAGAGGGAGAAGCGATCATTCCTAGGCTGTCAGCAGGTGAGTGACAGGTGGGATGGAAACCCCGTCTTCTGTCCCTGGTCCTGTGCCCTTCCCAATGTGCCATACTACTTCACAAAGGTGTCCCGAGTCCTTGTTCCTAAAGAGGTGACTGAAGGTAACTAGAGGCAGCATCTCCTCTGCAGTGAATTGAATGCCATCCTCCCTGGAGGCAGAGGGGTAACCAGTCACAGCCCCACCAGCTGAGCAGGCCATGGGTCAGTCCCGACCATGAAGGAGGAGACGAGTGTAGACCAAGGCCCAGCATATAGTGGGCATTGCACCAGTCAGAGAAAAAAATCCTGCAAAGCTCTGGGCCAGAAATTCCTACCCCAGAGTTAGAAAATTAACTGATAGCCCTTCTGCTCTAATTCAGAGGCATTTGAGCAATGCAGAGCGGTGAATTTTCCACGTTTAAGTCCAATATCATAAGGCATTTCAATTCCCCAAATCCCTTCTCTCTTTTAGCCAGCTGTCTCCTTTCTTCATAGGGCTCTTTGTGCAGAGGCCCCTCCGGACCAGTCGGCTTCTATCATAGAAATCATTCTGTTTCCCACTAAAAGGGAAAAGAAAATTCAGTCATTGAACCACAGTAAATTGCAGTGACAGTGTGGAGACCCAGAGAGGTGCCATATTGATTAAAATGTTCAAGTTAGTAAAAGAGGAAGAGAGAAGAAAGGAACCGTGTAGACTTCTTAAAGATTGGCATGGAGAGGAAGAGGACAGGGGTGGAGGGAAAAAGAGGGGAAAGGAGCATCCAGCTCTTTCAGTCTGTCCCCCACAGAGACCTTCCAACATGATTCAGTGGGCACGGCCAGAGAAAAAGTATCTGGGGTGCAGAGGGTCACGCTGGAACTGTTGATCCCTGCACTTGTGCCTAGCAGATGCAGCCCTCCACTGTCTCCCCCTTGTGGGGGAGCAAAGCTACAAGTTGCAGCCAGGAATCTGCAGAGCAGACCCCAACAGTGTAGTGGAGAGCCGACAGCCGGACGCCATCTGGAGGTGTAGGTATGGCCCTAGCCTGAAGGGTGTTTGCGGGAAACACTGACATTTTCTGAATGATCCTGGGAATAAGGGATCCATCACAAGTGTCTACTTAAATGGTTCCCCACATTAACAGTCAGCTGTAAACAGGGTCGTAGTGGCTCACACGGTGTCTCAGTGCTTAACAAAGTGCACTATTTTATCGAGTCCTTGCTGCCTCCCAATAAGGGGGAGATTTTTGTCACTGTTTTACAGATGAAGAAACTGAGGCTCAATGAGATTCAGTGACTTACCCAGGAGAGAGGAAAACACAGTACCTTGCCTTGAATGAGGTCCCAGTGCTTCAGGTTCATAAGCATCCTCCAAAGCCCCAAGGAAAAGTGGTCTAACCCCTCTGCCCCCCTTCTCCTACTTCTCTATGTGGCAATGACATTGGCTCTCCCACCCTCACAGAGCAAGGTGGAGCTGGTCTGACTGTGATGCTCCTCACGTGCTCTGCAGGTTGTATGTGAACTCAATCAGAATATGCTCAAGCAGTCAGGATTCACTCAACAGACAGATTTTTTTTTTTTAATTCCAACTAGAAGCTGGAAGATTCTGTGACTTAAAAAAAATGCCAGGTCTCATGGGCCAGGAATTTTATTATTTTTCCCCACTGAACAAGAGTAAACAACAGAAGCTCGGAATGAGACAGCTGCCTCAGTCACAGCACAAATCAGCTGGTCTAAATTCAAGACGTTTTTGCACCCAACACGTCACCTGCATTCAGGGACCAAGCTCCTTTGCAGAGAAGCAGGAGATTGGACTGCATGACCTCGAGAACTCCACTTGACTCTGGGGTCTCTCATGGAGGACTGCAGCAGGCTTGGAGGTGTTGGGACTGTGCTTCCTCCAGACTTAGTCTGACCAATGAGTAGTTGAATGGGATCCGAGAGACTTTGGCTGTAGGTTTGAGTTTTACCACATGCTGGATGCGTGACTTCCAGCAAGTTGCTTCACCTGTCTGGGAGCTGTTTTCCTGAGAGTGATCTGAGGGGGTGGGATGAGAGGATCTCTCCTTCCTGCGCCATGTGCTGGCCCCAGAGCCAGGTGGCCTCACAGGGATGCTCTTCTGTGCTGGTTGCTATTGAGGGTGTTGACTGAGTTCATCTGTTTACTGAGACACATGCAGCTATCCCCCTCCAATTACTTTATCACAGGCGCTGACAGACCCTCTGGGGCAGGGCTCTTGGCACTGCCTTGCTGGGGAGCATCTCCAATCATTGCTTGTACTCATCAAATTCAGATTTGTGGAGTGTGAGGCCAGAAGAGGCCCAAGAAGGCCATGGAACACATGGTCTCCAGGCCCCTTAGGAGCTGGCACTCTGCTCTCGGGCCTTTTCCCAAGACACTCTGTGCAGCGGATCAGTGTCAGGGTTCTCACCCCTCGTAGGGTGACACGCTCACCATTTGAACCAGGCCACTCAGCCGCTTTACCCCAGCAGTGGTACCAAGCTGGACGTGAAGCTTGTGTACTATTTCTAGTTTATCTATATTGTTTGGACCACAAATTATGCCGCGGGTGTGGTGAAGACCAATATGCCGGAGAATCTCGAATCTAAACCAATTACATCATCTGTATCCTCCAGTAACGGTAATACCAATAGACAGTGTTTTCACCTCATCGTTGTGTGCCAACCATTATTCTAAGTCCTTTACATACTTTTACTCATATTCTCCTCCCAATCACCCCTGGAGAGTGGATTAATCAACTCTGACTTCCAATATGGCCATGCCTCGGAGTGCAGGCAGCTTGCCTGGGATTTGGACTGGAAACGTTTTGTGCCTCACTCTTGCCCATGCACCTCAGCTTAGTTGGGGTAACACAAAACAATAGCAAACAGAAGAGTCGATCAATAAGGGCTGAAATCTAGTGGCACAGGGTACAAATGTGCAGATGTTGCAAGGAAGGAGAGAACACCATAGGACAGGGCATTTGGGAAGGCTGGTTGGGGGCTGGCCTTGCCAGGGAGAGTAGGATTTATCCAGGATAGTAGAGAAAGTAGATCCGTAGCAGGGAAGGGCCTGAGTGTAGTGAGGTGTGGGAGCAGGAGCCGCGTGGAAGGTGGAAGACGAAGCAGGGAGTGTTTCATTCTCACCCCTTCTGTCCCCTCCCTCGTGGCTGGATGTCCAGGGACTTCTGTGTCTCTGCGGGTGGGCACGCAGTGGGGATTTCAGATGAAGACTTGCTTTCTTATGGGAGATAAGAAAGAAAAAAGAATATAATCCCAAATATTTTCTGAGCCTGTCTACAGGGTTGTTGGACACTGGTTTTTAGGCATTTTTATTCCTGGGGCAGAATTTCATCCCCTAGCTTTGACAGCTAGAGAGTAGAAGCAGTTAAAATGCAACCTGCATTTCTGCACTAATTACATGGTGAATGTTCAGTCCTGGCTTGCTCTTTGACACACCCTAAGCAGAATTCCTGCACATTCTGATGACAGTTTGTCCTCAGGCGATGCCTCGCACCCTGCTCTGTACCTCAGTTCAGAGGGACATCAGAGCAATATGCATCCTCGGTGAACCCAAAGGCAGTGCTAGACATCAACCACAATTTGGCAGCATGCCTAAAAGGGGCTGAATCACATGTGCTCTGTGAGTAAGGGGTGGGAGCCAAGCCCCTGGCTGAGCCACCGGAATCAATGCCAGTGAGGGCCAAGATGGACAGCAGAGAGAACTGGGGCAGAAGATGCCAGGTCATTAGCAAACCACAGACTGCAAGGACTGGAATTCCGGCTTGTGGTTTTAGGTATTACCACTAACCTATGCTGCCACCAAGTGCTCATTTTACCAGCAAGCCTTCTTCGAGCCAAGGCTGGAGATGGCTCTCCTCCATGCTCGCCTGGCTTCCACCACCCCGTGCAACACACACAGCACTCGCATTCAGAAATAGGAAAGGTCAAACCGCAAACCCCCCTGACTGCTCTGTCCCCCACGGCTTTATTTTTAGGTTAGAAAAGACCCTTTCCTCTTCTGACTCATGATCCCACTGACAAATATTCCCTTAGTGAAGGAAGCTAAATAGAGTCATTCCTCATGACACATTCTTTTGAATCAAAGAGGCTCTTGTGACTGGACCCTGTTTTGTCATTCTGCAGCCTCCATGCACCCAATGGCCATGCTCTGTGGGCACTTCTTAGCCCAGGACACTAAGGTCAGAAAAGTCCCTCCTTCCCTCCAACTACACCCAGCTTACCCCCTTGCCCCCAACCCCACCCCACCAAACTGATGCAATTGTTTCTTGTAACATCTTGGGGGGATGTTACTGAACATTTGGCTTAGGAGTCACTCCTTTGATGGTGGAGCACCCCCATGTTGCAGGTGATCAGAGATATATAGGGGGCTAGGGAAATGGAGGTAAACTATTGACTTGGTCAGGACACTCTCAAGTACTGTCTGAGCCCAGGAAATCACAGAGTGTGTTGGAACCAAAAATCACTTGCTGATGAGAGCTGGATATTTTGCCACCACCACCACTCTTTCTGTTGCAGAGATGGCATCTATGACTACTAGGGTAGACAAGAACGTTTGTTCAAACTAAAGAAAGCCAGAAGCCAAAATGTAACTGCACAGTAACAATGCACTTCTCATCATGCAGCCTTGTGTTTCCTATATATTCAATTTTCTAACATGCATTAGAATACATAAACTTGTATTCTAATGATTTAAGTTTGATTTTACAATACGGAAAAAATTTGAGGAGAACATGACCTGGGAAAGAGAAAAGGAAGAACTTTTACCACAATGAAAATAGATACATTCGTACCCAACTATATAGTAAGAATATAATCCATTTAAGTTTCCAGAAATATACTTCTCAAAACTCCCCTTCAGTTACAGAAAAGATCCCTCCTCTGTGGCATTAAGTGGGGGTGAGAGGAATCAAATTTGTTTCAACAGAAACAGTTCAGCACAACAGGAAACAGCTTAACTTTGGTCCACTTGCCTGTTAGCTTAAGGACAGTCATACTGCCCATAGTCAGTTCAAAAACCCAACAAGTAAATTTAAAAATATATTCATGTGCAATTTCATTCTAAAACTGGCATAGTTGTTCTGTCCTCATTCTATTCCTTTTCAGGTTCAGAATCCACTGTTGGCTTGGTCTCTAAATCCTCAGCATCTTCATGATCTTCCCTGGCAGCCTCATCAGCCTCAGTCCTGAATTATAATTTTGGCTGGTCCTGGTGGCTTTTTTGAACCTCAGTTTCACTATCTCCAAATCTACTCTTTAGCCCTGTGAAGCCCACACATTTCTCCTGTCACCTTCTAGGCAGTTTATTGCTCGCAGATCCTTCTGTAGGGAGTAAAAATTAAGGCATGGATATAGAGCATGTCATTTCCCTACGTCCTCTTTGTATAGAAAACTGACTAAATTATTTTTAAAAGTTTGAGACTAGAGGCTAAAATGAAGACATCTGAGTTTCCTGTGAGTTTCAGGTCTCATGTCATCTGTCACTATAGAGAAAAGACACTTGGTTGAGAGCATCACAAACTATTGATCTGATCTCATCCACCACCAAAGTGGCTCACATTTTTCTAGCAAACTTCTCCACATTCATGATTTTATATAATGTTCATGACAATCCTGGGAGATAGGTATTTCTGTCCTCATTTTACAGATGAGAAAATTGAGTTTCAGGAGAGACTAAGTCTTTTGCTCAAGACTACTGAGCACTTGTATTAGGACTGTCTTCATCCCAAGCCTTCTGACCTCTAAGAATCCTTCACTGAGTCACTATGGAACAAACATCTGCCGCAGTATGCACTAAGAAGTCTTTCTAGAGGTCCTGGCCTTTTGTGTACTACCAAATTATAACAGGCAATCCCTCACCTTTCCTGGGAAGTTGTCCCCCATAGTTGCAAGGACCCAGAATTTCAGGAAGGAGAAGCCAGGCACACAGCTGGCACTCCCACCAGTCTTCTACCTCTGCTCCCATGAAAAAGAAACCCAATCTCTCCAGCCCAGTGTTTGGGCTCCAGGGGAGCCTCAGCCTGAGTGACTGATTGAATTATCTTTATTGAGCTTATTACCAATGCCAAACCTCTCGGGAGGTGAACCAGATGTCCCGATTTGACCAGCCATTGCAGTTGTGTCCAGCAATGTCCAGCTGTTCCAGGTTTCATTCACAGGGCATCCCATTTATCTTGGATTTCTTAGTGCCATAATCAAGCTGCCAGGGGAGAAAAGGATGCTCCATTCCTGACATCAGGGGGAAAATATGAATCAGGAATCTAGAAAATGTTGCTAAGCATTGTTTTCTTCCCAACATGCACCCAGCCCTCCCTTTGCTCCCCCACTGAACCAGGGAGGTATGCTTTGCTTTTCTTCCTTGAAAAATCTGATCCAGGCATCTCTCCTTTCAGAAAAGATTTTCTAATCATTTCTGAAAATCTGCTGCATTTTAAGGTCAATCCCCCTAAGTAATTAGCTCTTGGGTTTTAGTTCCGTGTCTTTAGAAAATTAGGATAACACAGTTGGATGATAACTCAGCTCCAAAGATCACCAAAAAGAGCTTTAAGCCCAGGGGAACTCTTGGGGACCTTCAGCCCTTCACCTTCCCTTCCTACCTAAGTGTGATTTCACATTTGTTTCCAGGATTGGGATAAAGTACCACTCTAGCCTGATTGTGATCGAGGCAGAGAAGTCAAGTTGTCACAGATTCAGTGCCTAACATGTGCCCGGGCATTGACAAGGAAGTCACAGTGCTTAAAAGTGGAGGGACCTGTGTTCTGGTGCTGACTGTGCCTCCGACATGCTGTGGGTTGGATACACACTGGGGGGGCTGCTCATCTCACAAAGATTTTGGGGAATATTTTCCACTCATCCTAATACTAAGGGGTATCCCAAGCTGACTTACATAAGCAACTCAATCTTGCACCTCTGGAGCCAAGTTAATGTATCAGGGCTTGGGTACTGACCCAGACTGGACCAGTCAGAGTCCTTTCCTCAAGAACTTGGGCTTGGAACTAAGAGAGCTCACCTCCCTTGGGCTGGTCTCTTACACTGGTGAGAGGTGCCAGTGGCAGCCTTGTTCTTGATCACATGAGCTGGAGAGCAGAGATGGTCATGCAGAGAGAGGGGAATGAAGGGGGCCTAGAGAGAAATAGCTGGCCCCAAAAGTGACATAGAAAGCAAAACAGATGACCCTGGGAAGCCAGGCTGTCAGCTCTCTGCACCTATGCATTTTTCTCCAGGAATTCATTTGACTCAGCTTAAACAAAAAAGCTGATTTATGAAGGATGCTGAAACTGGTGGGCAAAAGCTTATAGCAAAAAAGTATATGTGCATGATCTCAAAGCAAAATATGTTAATGACAAATGGTAACTGCACAGTGAAGAAGCTGGCAAATACCATCTTAAGAAAGTAATTGAGGTTAACTTTACCAGTAATGAGATGCCTCAGCATCGTGTGCCAACATGCTGCACAGAGGGAGACGGGGGAGCACTCGGTGGTAATGTTCGCAATGGTCCTTAACCTCAAGCCCATCATGAGAAACAGCCAGAGACCCAAACTGAGGGACCTTTCACAAAATAGCTGACCAGCATTCTTTCATGATCTCTGTCAAGATTATGAAAGATAAAGCTCAAAAACTGTCCCAGATGGATGCGACATGAAAATTAAATGCATCATGGGATCCTGGACTAGATCATGGTAAAGAAAAAGACATTAATGGGAAACATGGTGAAATCTAAATAAAATCTGAAGTTCAGCTGATAATATTGCATGAATGCTAATTTCTTGGTTTTGCTCACTGTGTGATGGTTATGTCAGAAGTGAATGTTAGACAAACTTGGGTAAAGGATATGTGAGAATTCTCAGTACTATTGTTGCAACTCTTCTGTAAATCTAAGAGTATCTCAAGATATAAAGTTTTACAATGAAAACACATGACTACAAAGAAGGGAACAACAGAAACAGGGGGCCTACTTGAGAGTGGAGGGTGGGGAGGAGGGGAGAAGATAAAAAAATTTACCCATCAGGCAGTAGTCTTATTACTTGGGTGATGAAATAATCTGTATCCCAAACCCCTGTGGCACACAATTCACAAATATAACAACACTGCGCATGTACCTCTGAGCCTAAAACAAACATTATCTATTTTATTATATTATAATATAGCATATGATAATATTATATGATATATATATTCTTATATTATGTATTATATATATAATTTTTAAGTGGTAATATGTTATCAAGATAGAGGGGTCCCTTGGAGAATTCAAGGTCATGGATGTATTTGAGCGTCAGGCTTACATTACTGGAAGTGACTTTTGTTTCTTACAGCCAAAAATTTCTGACTGGTGCACCCTGAATAAATTGTTTAAATTCTCAAAACTTCAGATGGAATCTACCCTCAGTCACCACAGAGCATTGCACTTAACGCCCAGCACCTGACAAGCTGGGCATCATCACTGTTCTCTCCTCCTAGCCTTGCGAAAGCCAATTCTGAGCATCTGTCATGAGATCTTCTCTTTCAGCAGTTTTTAAGTGCACAACACTCTATTAACTATCGGCAACCAGATGTCAATAAAGCTGTTTTTAAAAAGGCAAGTTTGAGCACCAGATGGAAATCGCGCTTCTATAAGAACCGGGAAGAGAGACATGTAAATTTTATTTACTCACTTTGGCAATACTGCTGATCATTTTCTTTTTTTCTTTTTTATTGCATTTTAGGTTTGGGGGATACATGTGAAGAACATGCAAGATTGTTGCATAGGTACACACATGGCAGTGTGATTTGCTGCCTTCCTCCCCATCACCTATATCTGGCATTTCTCCCCATGCTATCTCTCCCCAACTCTTCACCCCCCGCTGTCCCTCCCTATTTCCCCCGTGACATACCCCAGTGTGTGATGCTCCCCTCCCTGTGTCCATGTGTTCTCATTGTTCAACACCCACCTATGAGTGAGAACATGTGGTGTTTGATTTTCTGTTCTTGTGTCAGTTTGCTGAGAATGATGGTTTCCAGGTTCATCCATGTCCCTACAAAAGACACGAACTCATCGTTTTTGATGGCTGCATAGTATTCCATGGTGTATATGTGCCACATTTTCCCTGTCCAGTCTATCGTCAATGGGCATTTGGGTTGGTTCCAGATCTTTGCTATTATAAACTGTGCTGCAATGAACATTTGTGTGCACGTGTCCTTATAGTAGAACGATTTATAATCCTTTGGATATATACCTAGTAATGGGATTGCTGGGTCAAATGGAATTTCTATTTCTAGGTCCTTGAGGAATCGCCACACTGTCTTCCACAATGGTTGAACTAATTTACACTCCCACCAACAGTGTAAAAGTGTTCCTATTTCTCCACATCCTCTCCAGCATCTGTTGTCTCCAGATTTTTTAATGATCGCCATTCTAACTGGCATGAGATAATATCTCAATGTAGTCTTGATTTGCATTTCTCTAATGACCAGTGATGATGAACATTTTTTCATATGTTTGTTGGCCTCATGCATGTCTTCTTTTGTAAAATGTCTGTTCATATCCTTCACCCACTTTTGAATGGGCTTGTTTGTTTTTTCTTGTAAATCTGTTTTAGTTCTTTGTAGATTCTGGATAACAGCCTTTTGTCAGATGGGTAGACTGCAAAATTTTTTCCCATTCTGTTGGTTGCCGATTCACTCTTATGACTGTTTCTTTTGCTGTGCAGAAGCTGTGGAGTTTGATTAGGTCCCATTTGTCTATTTTGGCTTTTGTTGCCAATGCTTTTGGTGTTTTGGTCATGAAGTCCTTGCCTATGCCTATGTCCTGAGTGGTTTTGCCTAGATTTTCTTCTAGGGTTTTTATGGTGTTAGGTCTTATGTTTAAGTCTTTAATCCATCTGGAGTTAATTTTAGTGTAAGGTGTCAGGAAGGTGTCCAGTTTCTGCTTTCTGCCCAAGGCTAGCCAGTTTTCCCAACACCATTTATTAAACAGGGGACTCCTTTCCCCATTGCTTGTTTTTGACAGGTTTGTCAAAGATCAGATGGTTGTAGATGTGTTGTGTTGCCTCCGAGGGCTCTGTTCTGTTCCATTGGTCCATATCTCTGTTTTGGTACCAGTACCATGCTGTTTGGATTGCTGTAGCCTTGTAGTATAGTTTGAAGTCCAGTAGTGTGATGCCTCCAGCTTTGTTCTTTTTGCTTAGAATTGACTTGGCTATGCAGGCTCTCTTTTGGTTCCATATGAAGTTTAAGATGGTTTTTTCCAGTTCTGTGAAGAAGATCATTGGTAGCTTGGTGGGGATAGCATTGAATCTGTAAATTACTTTGGGCAGTATGGCCATTTTCATGATACTGATTCTTCCTAACCATGAACATGGAATGTTTCTCCATCTGTTTGTGTCCTCTCTTATTTCGTTGAGCAGTGGTTTGTAGTTCTCCTTGAAGAGGTCCTTTACATTCCTTGTTCATTGTATTCCTAGGTATTTTATTCTCTTTGTAGCAACTGTGAATGGCAGTTCATTTTTGATTTGGCTCTCTGTAAGTCTGTTATTGGTGTATAGGAATGCTTGTGATTATTGCACATTGATTTGGTATCCTGAGATTTTGCTGAAGTTGCTTATCAATTTCAGGAGATTTTGGGCTGAGATGATGGGGTCTTCTGGATATACAATCATGTTATCTGCAAACAGAGACAATTTGACTTCCTCCTTTCCTATTTGAATACCCTTTATTTCTTTTTCTTGCCTGATTGCTCTGGCTAGAACTTCCAATACTATATTGAATAGGAGTGGTGAGAGAGGGCATCCTTGTCTAGTGCCAGATTTCAAAGGGAATGCTTCCAGTTTTTGCCCATTCAGTATGATATTGGCTGTTCATTTGTCATAAATAGCTTTTATTATTTTGAGATACGTTCCGTCAATACCTAGTTTATTGAGGGTTTTTAGCATAAAGGGCTGTTGAATTTTGTCAAAGGCCTTCTCTGCATCAATTGAGATAATCATGTGGTTTTTGTCTTTGGTTCTGTTTATGTGGTGAATTACGTTTATAGACTTGCATATGTTGAACCAGCCTTGCATCCCTGGGATGAAGCCTACTTGATCATGGTGGATAAGCTTTTTGATGTGCTGTTGCAATCGGTTTGCCAGTATTTTATTGGAGATTTTTGCATCTATGTTCATCATGGATATTGGCCTGAAGTTTTCTTTTCTTGCCGAGTCTCTGCTGGGTTTTGGAATCAGGATGATGTTGGTCTCATAAAATGATTTGGGGAAGAATTCCCTCTTTTGGATTGTTTGGAATAGTTTCAGAAGGAGTGGTACCAGCTCCTCTTTGTATGTCTGGTAGAATTGGGCTGTGAACCCATCTGGACCTGGGCTTTTTTTGGGTGGTAGGCTCTTAATTGCTGCCTCAACTTCAGACCTTGTTATTGGTCTATTCAGGGTTTTGACTTCTTCCTGGTTTAGGCTAGGGAGGATGCAAGTGTCCAGGAATTTATCCATTTCTTCCAGGTTTACTAGTTTATGTGCATAGAGTTGTTTGTAATAATCTCTGATGATGGTTTGTATTTCTGTGGAATTTGTGGTGATATCCCCTTTACGTTTTTTATTGCATCTATTTGACTATTCTCTCTTTGCTTTTTTATTAATCTGGCTAGTGGTCTATTTTGTTGATCTTTTCGAAAAACCAGCTCCTGGATTTATTGAGTTTTTGAAGGGTTTTTTGTGTCTCTATCTCCTGCTTTTATCTTAGTTATTTCTTGTCTTCTGCTAGGTTTTGAGTTTTTTTGATCTTGTTCCTCTAGCTCTTTCAATTTTGACAAGAGGGCGTCAATTTTAGATCTTTCCTTGCTTCTCATGTGGGCATTTATTGCTATATATTTTCCCCTAGAGACTGCTTTAAATGTGTCCCAGAGATTCTGGTATGTTGTGTCTTCGTTCTCGTTGGTTTTAAAGAACATCTTTATTTCTGCCTTCATTTTATTGTTTATCCAGTCAACATTCAAGAGCCAGTTGTTCAGTTTCCACGAAGCTGTGCGGTTCTGAGTTAGTTTCTGAATTATGAGTTCTAACTTGATTGCACTGTGGTCTGAGAGACTGTTTGTTATGATTTCCATTCTTTTGCATTTGCTGAGAAGTGATTTACTTCCAATTATGTGGTCAGTTTTAGAGTAGGTGCGATGTGGTGCTGAGAAGAATGTATATTCTGTGGATTTGGGGTGAAGAGTTCTGTAAATGTCTATTAGGTTTGCTTGGTCCAGGTCTGAGTTCAAGTCCCGGATATCCTTGTTAATTTTCTGTCTCATTGATCTGTCTAATATTGACAATGGGGTGTTGAAGTCTCCCACTATTATTGTGTGGGAGTCTAAGTCTCTTTGTAAGTCATTGAGAACTTGCCTTATGTATCTGAGTGCTCCTGTATTGGGTGTGTACATATTTAGGATCATTAGCTCTTCTTTTTGCACTGATCCTTTTACCATTATGTAATGTCCTTCTTTGTCTCTTTTGATCTTTGTTGGTTTAAAGTCTATTTTATCAGAGATGAGAATTGCAACTCCTGCTTTTTTTTGCTCTCCATTTGCTTGGTAAATCTTCCTCCATCCCTTTATTTTGAGCCTTTGTGTATCCTTGCATGTGAGATGGGCTTCCTGGATACGGCACACCGATGGATTTTGGCTTTTTATCCAATTGGCCAGTCTGTGTCTTTTGATTGGGGCATTTAGCCCATTTATATTTAGAGTTAATATTGTTATGTGTGAATTTAATCCTGCCATTTTGATGCTAGCTGGCTGTTTTGCCCATTAGTTGATGAAGTTTCTTCATTGTGTTGATGCTCTTTACCATTTGGTATGTTTTTGGAGTGGCTGGTCCTGGTTGTTCCTTTCTATGTTTAGTGCCTTTTTCAGGAACTCTTGTAAAGCAGGCCTGGTGGTAATGAAATCTCTGGGTACTTGCTTGTTCTCAAAGGATTTTATTTTTCCTTCACTTATGAAGCTTAGTTTGGCTGGATATGAAATTCTGGGTTGAAAGTTCTTTTCTTTAAGGATGTTGAATATTGGCCCCCCACTCTCTTCTGGCTTGTAGGGTTTCTGCTGAGAGATCCACTGTGAGTCTGATGGGCTTCCCTTTGTGGGTAACCCAACCTTTGTCTCTGGCTGCCCTTAGCATTTTCTCCTCCATTTCAACCCTGGTGAATCCTACAATTATGTGCCTTGGGGTTGCTCTTCTTGAGGAATATCTTTGTGGTGCTCTCTGTATTTCCTGGACTTGAATATTGGCCTGCCTTGCTAGGTTGGGGAAGTTTTCCTGGATAATATCCTGAAGAGTGTTTTCCAGCTTGGATTCATTCTCTCTGTCACATTCAGGTACACCTATCAAATGTAGATTAGGTCTTTTCACATAGTCCCATATTTCTTGGAGACTTTGTTCATTCCTTTTTCCCTTTTTTCTCTAATCTTGCCTTCTCGTTTTATTTCATTGAGTTGGTCTTCGACCTCTGATATCCTTTCTTCTGCTTGGTCAATTCGGCTGTTAAACTTGTGCATGCTTCACAAAGTTCTCATGTTGTGTTTTTCAGCTCCATCAATTTACTTATAGTCCTCTCTAAGTTGTTTTTTTCTCATTAGTATTTCGTCAAATCTTTTTTCAAGTTCTTAGTTTCTTTGCATTGGGTTAGAACATGTTCTTTTAGCTCACAGAAGTTTCTTATTACCCACCTTCTTAAGCCTGATTCTGTCAATTCATCACACTCATTCTCCATCCAGCCTTGTTCCCTTGCTGATGAGGAGTTGTGATCCCTTGTAGGAGGAGAGGCATTCTGGTTTCGGGTGTTTTCATCCTTTTTGTGCTGGTTTCTTCCCATCTTTGTGGATTTATCCACCTGTCGTCTTTGTAGTTGTTGACTTTCAGATTGGGTCTCTGAGTGGATGTCCAGTTTGTTGATGATGAAGTTATTTCTTTCTGTTTCTTAGTTTTCCTTCTAACAGTCTGGCCTCTCTGCTGTAGGCCTGCTGAGGTCCACTCCAGGCCCTGCTTGCCTGGGGGATCACCTGCAGTGGCTGTAGAACAGTAAGGGTTCCTGCCAGTTTCTTCTGCTATCTTTGTCCCAGAAGGATACCTGCCAGATGTCAGTCTGAGCTCTCCTTTATGAGGTGACTCTTTGGATATATGGGGGTCAGGGAGCTGCTTGAGGAGACAGTCTGTCCTTTATAGGAGCTCAAGTGCTGAGCTGTGAGCTCCATTGTTCATTCAGAGCTGCTGGGCATGTATGTTTAAGTCTGCTGCAGCAGAACTCATAACCACCCCCCCCTTTTTTTCCCAGGTGCTCTGTCTCGGGGGAGTTAGGGCTTTATTTATGAGTTTCTGTTGTGCTGCTGCCTTTTTTCAGGGCTGCCCTGCCCAGCGAGGAGGCAGCCTAGTCACTGTCTGCCTGCAGAGGCTTTGCTGAGCTGCTGTGGGCTCTGCCCAGCTGCCGTGTGAACTTCCCTGCAGTCCTGTTTATACGGGTGCAGTTAGAACTGCCTCGGCAATGGCGGCTCACCTCTATAATGGCGGACTCTCTCTGTAATGGTGGGCTGCCTCGGCAATGGCGGGCTGCCTCAGCAATGGCAAACTACCTCTGTAGTGGTGGACTGCCTCGGTAATGGTGGATGCCCCCTCCCCCACAGAGCTGGACAGTCCTGGGTTCAGCTGCGCTTGCTGTGAAACTCTCAATCCAGAGCATTTCTGATTGCTGTTTTTTTGTGGGGGTGGGACCAGCCGAGCCTGATCACCTGGCTCCCTGCCTCAGAGCCCCCTTTTTTTTAGTTGAATGGTCGACTCTGTCTCCCAGGTGTTCCAGTTGCCTGTTGAAAAGGCGCTGGGATCTGTGTGATTTCCCATGCGGCAACCCACTGCGCCAGCTGAAACAGCTGCGCTGAGATTCGTGGCACTTTTTTGCCCAGGAATCTCCTGGCCTGGCTCCCTGTTTCAGTCCCCTTTTTAATCAGTTGAATGGGTGACTCTGTCTGCCAGGAGCTCCAATCGCCAGCTAAAAAGGCACCCGGACCCGTGTATTTTGTATGGAGAACTGCCACACCGGGGCACCAGGCAAACAGCCGCACTGGTGACCCATGGGGCTCCTCCGCTTAGGAATCTCCTGGTCTGTGAGCAATAAAAATCCATCTGGAAATGCAGAGTCCACTCACCCTCTGCGATTTCACTGGGAGCTGCAATCCTGAGCTGCTCCTAATCGGCCATCTTGGATCCCCCTCACTGCTGATCATTTTCTAGGCTGAATTATGGGCTTTCAGAACTAGACTGCCATCCAATAATCATCCAGCCACTTAGATATCATCTAACATAACCTCCCTTCCAGTACAGGAAACCTTTGCACAGTCCTACCTAACGGTACAACACGTGTCAAATAACAGAAAGATCAGCACTGCACATTAGCCTTTTCCTTTTCTCAGTCAAGTCTCCACTCATGAGAGAGGAGTTTCTTGTGTCTGGGGTGATGACCAATGGCCTTGCTTGCCCAGGGCAGTCCCAGTTCATGCATGTCATCTGGGTGCAGTTATTTCTAGCACTCTCTTATTCATCACCTTCCTTATACTACTGTAGATTCAAAACAAAACAGAACAAACAAAAAACCTTCCTCTTCTTAGCTGAACATGAGGACTAAAACGTCATAAAACAGAATACGTGTGCCCCTCTTTCAAATAGTGCTTCAAGTATTTGAAAACAGCTACCTTGTCTACTCCCACGCCCAATAGTCCTGTTCCCCAAGCTGAGCTTCCTAAGCCACAGCTGCTAGAATCCTCAGCACCCTTTTAGGTCCCCCGTGGATATGTGCTGAGGACTAAGGGCCAGAGTAGAATACAAACCTCCAGATGTGATGTGACTAATTCTGAGGCATTAGGATTATGTATCAATCTTCTTAAGGTAACGTTAGTCAGTATTACTCATAATGCAGGAATTAGAGGCCAATCAAATGACAGACAAGAGGGAGAAGTAAATAGTTTATAGTATAATCAAACACGGAGTATTATATAGCCATCAAAATCACATTGTGGGAAAACACTTAAGACCATGGAAAAGAGTTTATGATACAATCTTAAGAAAGCAGAACACACAGGAATGGATGAACTATAACTACGTACAACCACAGTCACAGCCACGTGGTAGGTCATATTGACATGACACCCTCCCTATGGTGCAGTGAGGGAGCACTGCACCCCTGGAGTCCTCCCATTAACCCACAACCCCAGCCTAATCATGAGAAAACATCAAGCAAGTCAAACTGAGGGGGCGCTCGGCAAAGTATTTGACCACTGCTCTCCAAGATTCTCAAGGTCATGGAATACAAGGAATAGCGGAGAAACTGGGAGGCTAAGGAGACATGAAAACTAAATGTAGTGTTGTATCTTGTACTGGATCTTGCAAGAGAAAAAAGGATATTAATAGAATAACTAGTGAAATCTAAATACAGTCCATCATTTAGTAAATAGTAATGTGCTGATGTTAATGTCTTAGTTTTCGCTATATAAGATGTTAACACTTCAGAAAGCTGGATGGCAGGTGTTGAGGAACTCCACTATTTTTGCAACTTTTCCGTAAATTAGCAAGAATCATCCCCCAAATAAAATATTAATAAAAGTAATGATCTTTATGTATCCGATGATCCTAGTTTTGTTTAAATACAACCACAAGCATCTGTACACATATGCACATACACACATGCACGCGTGCACGTGCACACACACTCACACACACACGCACTGCAAAAAAAAGAGCAGAAGGAAATACAGTCAAATATTAAGCATAGTGTGTGTGAGCAGACTCCATAGCTGCACGAGCAGTGTTCCCTGGGGGACCTCATGGAGACAGGAACGGAGGCAATGGACAGGACCCTCTTATCCACTTTTTTTCTGGGACATTACCAGAGATTAGCAGGCTGGTTGTCAGGGTCTGGGACAGGAGTCTTGGCCATTGGGTGACACGGTTGTGAGTTGTCTGATCAGAGAAGCCACCATCCAGGGATGATCAGGGCCAGGATACAGCCACAGTGGGACATGGCAAGGCCTTGGCCCCCATCCTATCTGGCCAGCTTTGCATCTGTGGTTGTGCAGAACACCAGGCGCTCCCCCTCCTAGTCAAAGAGCTGGGCTCAAGCACTGCGATTCCAGTTGTATAACGGGCAAGCCAGCAGTCAGAGTCACATTGGTGTTCACAGTTGGGGAGCATCAGGGAGGCCTGGCTTTCTTGGCACTGGGCCAGAGCTGGCTGCCACCTCCTTGCCTGGGGTGGCAGCCTGACACAGGTAAGTCTGGGACAAGTTAACTTTAACCTCTTAGTCACCACCCCGGTGCAGAAGGGCGGCTTCAGGACACTGCACACTGCCCTGGGAGCAGCCAGTACCATGTCAGTCTGCAGGGCTGGGAGGTGGGGCACACATATCCCTACAGCCCCCTGGAGGATGGTCGGAAAGGGCCCCGTGGCCTTCCTGCCTCAGAGCACGTTCACTCCGCAGAAAGGCAGACAAGGAAGCTGTTTGAAAGAACAGCCGGGAAAACGCACGTCTCCTACATCCTCGTTTCATGGCCTTGAACATGCGTTTGGAAAGCGTGATGTGGCCGGTGTTTGCAGCCGCTGTGGGAAGTCAAGGAAAGGCTGACTGGGCACACTGCCAAACCACTTCCCAGAGTGGAATCTGGATGGTTTTGGAGGATGGAAGAGTCACCCTGTGTCTTACTCAGGCCTGGGCCTGTGGAGCAGGAGGCCAGGCGCCACCAGCAGCAGGAAGGGGACACTTGGGGGACGCTTGTAGCCCCAGCGACGGCCACTGGCTCTCCCTGCCACATCAGACCACATCACAGATCCAGCCGCAGGTGTGTGGAGGAGGGACTCACCTGAATGAAGGAACATTTCCCCCTGTGCAAGTCAGTGAGTGCCTCCTCTTCCACTCGCATGAAGTCATGGCCTCCCCTCTCATGAGGCAAGTGGACCAGGAGGTGCCCAGTCACCTTCAACTCCCCTCCTGTGGCCTGTGATGGCTGAAGAGTACTCACATGCTTGGCAGGGTACCTTCAGCACAGGACACTTGCACCTGGGGGCCCAGGATCGCACAGAGCAGAGCACAGGCAGCGGCAGGCACAGTTCTGAGTAGGTGGCCTGCCAGCTGCCTGCAGGGAGATGGAAATGCTTCCAGAGGCGGCCTGTAATCCCAGCTACTCAAGAGGCTGAGGATAGCTTGAGCCTAGCAGTTTGAGACCAGCCTGGGCAATCAGGTAAGATTGGGTCCCTTAAATAAATACAGACATACATATATGCTTCCAGGTAGGCATCTTCCCCTTGGTATGGGCACTGTCCAGACTTCCCAGTTGCCTGAGGGAAAGAAGAGGTGTGGAGAGAATATGCAGGCAGGGCTCCTGCACAGGGGGTTATACTCCTCCCCGTCCAGCTCCTGGGTCCCTCATGGACCCCTAAGAACAGGAGGCGGCTGAACTCAGCCATGTGGAGCTGTGAGCAAGGCAAGGGCTGCTGCAATTGGTCATTGGTTCAGCTGTTCCAGGTCTGTGGTCTGGGGCAGGGAATAGGTCCCGACACTCCCTGAGTATATGGTGGGTCTTCACAGAGGTGCATCTTCCCAGGGCCTCTTAAGAAAGCTTACACTTCCTGCACTGATCTCGGGGCATTGAGGAGGAAACATCAGCCTGTGAAGCTACTGAAATCCCTACCTCAAGGGCCAGCCAGCCCTGCAAGTGCAAAAAGGTTCCAGTGTGCAAACGCACTGCTCTATACAAGAGGTGACGCCATGGCCTTCTCAACTCCCTCATCGGCTGCTCTAAGTGACTGACCACAGAGGGACTAGAAATATAGTCAGTGTAAAGGAGACTCTTTTCAGAACAAGGATGTGAAGGCAAATGTCACTTCATTCACAGCAAAGGGCTTAGAATTCCCAAAATAGCAACGGGGGGAGGCTGCCTACTCCCCCTCCCCAACCACATACACACACACAACACACACACACACACACACACACACACACACACACACGCACACACACACTGAAGGCCAAGAAGCAAGGAGGCTCAAGGAAAACCAGGAAGCCAGTTTAGGTGTCCAGACATTGGCAGGGAAGCTGGGTAAAGACCTAGGACCAGCCGTGAAGGGATTTACGGGTACTGAGTATGGATAGTGCGGCAGGGGAGGGGGACTTGTAAAGTCAGCTCTGTCCACAGATACTGTGTTTGTGCCTTTGTCTTTTAATCTATTCACCAACTTTTAATGAATACCTTCCAGGTACACAGAACTCTGTAACTCTTGATTAACCATAACAAATATTGAATCCCAGCCCAACTTCCCAAATATCCTGCAAAGCCTTGCATCCTTGATCTGTCTGGAATTACTCTAGTGGCAAATAAACCAAATCCTTTGAAGAAGATTTGCCCTGCTGTTCCTGCCCCGGCCTAGAGGATCACAGAAAGGCCTGAAAGCAGATGCTACAGAGCCTTCAAATGAAGAGCTGGTGTGTGTGGGTGTCAGGGCCAGCCCATCACCTCTCTGTACCCATCTGAACCCTGATTCCAGTCTGGGGACTGAGCAATGCAAGAGACACAGCATCTCCAAGTCTTGGCCCCTTCTTCTGTAGAATGGAAGTTTCACTCTCATCTTCCATCTCCAACAACCCATCTTAGTGCCCACTCCTGGTTTTCCTTCCCAGTGATTTCCAGAAAGTCTTTGTGCTTCAGCATCTTGTGAAATAAACGAGCCCGTATCAGTGAAGCCGGTGATGAGAGCTCCCATACTCTGCCTCTTGGCCAGCCCCAGCTTTCCCCCTAGAAGCTCGATGTAGTCATTGATTCATGTAGGTTGGTTACAGTGAAGAAGCCTGATGATGATGCCGACTCATCAGCAGACACCCCTTTGAGCTGACACTTCTGGTTCTGAAGCACCTCTTCCTACCTCCAGAAGCTTTGTGGTCCATACACAGTATATTGGAGGACTCTCATATATTGCAGAGAATGGCTCTCAGCTGTGGTTGGGCTTTCCCTCAAAAGCTGCCCCATAAGAGCCTATGTGTTCTGTAGCAGGGCAATCTCTTGGAAATGAAGAAGCTGGTGGATCCATCCACACTTCAAGGGAAACCATTTAAATGACGGACAAGAATGAGGGTAGAGTCTCTGTCATAAGGTCTTCATAAAAATAACTGATCCATATAAAGTTCAAACCCAAAGCCTTGATATCATTCAACTACAGCCTTTCCAATAAAACCTCTCTTTTGTGCATGAATTGATTCATTCATTAAGCGTTTTGACCTCATACTGCATGCCAGACCACATACTGGAGGACTGTGGATACAAACCACTGATGCTGTGAGGTAGCATGCATGGACAGCACTCTCTTTGGGACTCATTACTGTTACCAGGAAGGACGGAGGATGCAGGAGAGGCCTCATTGAAGAGGTTATATCGGTCAGGGTCTTCCTGGCAGAACACAGAACACACTGGAAAGGAATGACAAACAGATCCTAAAGAAGGGACCAGGTACAGAGGTGTGGGCAGTGCCATGAGAGCCCACAGGGCACCGGGAGCAGCAGGAAGCTGTGATACCGCTAGGCCTGAAGAGCCAAGTGGCCGGAGTGAGTGTGGGATGCCCAGAACCTGCAGATGGCTGCGGCTGTGGAGAGGGCAGCTATAGGACTGGGGCCCAGGAAGAGGAATCCACCCATTCCCCAAATCACAGGGAGAACTGTGAGCACCGGGACCTTGCTCTCTGATCTCCAGCTAACGCAGGATTCATGGCTGAAGCCAACTGGAATCCAGAGAGAATGGGGCCTGGGCAATGGTCTCCAGGACACAGAGCAAGGAAGAGAAGTGAGGAATGGAGCTGGAGGAGACAGCAGAATGGCCAGCCCACAGGGGGCTTAAACTGGACAGACAGAAGTGAGAAGAAAGCATGTTGCCAAAGGAAATGAATGAGGTGGGCGGCAGAAGGGTACAGGGAATGGAGAGCAGCGACCCTGTGTGTCTGGAGCTCAGATGTGGTGTGTGTGGTGAGGCACAGGCGGCAGGGGAGAAGGGCTGGAGGTGAGGCTGTCGATGCAGTCAGGAGTCAAGGGTGTTGTGCAGGAGGCCAAGGGGGTTAAGCTTTGTGCTGGCTGTGGTGGGAACCATGGCAGTTTTATTTTGGTTTTTGTTTTAAACCAGAGTGTGATTGGATCTTTATCTTAGACATGTAACTGACTCCACCATGGAAGGGAATGAAAGGGGAAGAAACTGGAGATCAGGGACCCAATGGCAACATCATTGCAGTAAGTGCAGTAGAGACAGGAGGACTTGAACCATGAGGGAAGTGAGCTTGGAGGAAAAGGGCATGAGGGAACAAGCCATTGCAGCCTGAAAATAGCGAACCAGGACCACAGAAGGGAAGGCATCTGCACTGTCGTCCCAGCAGCAGCGTCGCACAGCAATCTGGCGTTACAGCAGACATTTAAGTTCCTCTGCTAAACAGCTGAGACAATAATCTTGGCATTGCGCCCTTATGGGGTTTTAGGGTCAGGTTCAAATAACACAAGTACTTTGTAAAAGTAAAGAGTAAGACAAAGGAAATGTGGAATTAGGGTCATTGTCATGGTTAGTGGGGCCTTGCTGATGAGAATGGTTTTGTGACACCATGAAGTTGTAATAAAAAAAATGAATCAACTCACCCTTTGCATGTACAGAGAACAATAGCGCTTTCCTTTGGGCTGGGCTTGGGAGGTGGTGATTCACCCCAAACACATTCCTTCCCCGCACGTGTCCTTTGTCACCTGGATTTTCTAAGCTCAGCTAGCTGAAGTACATTTATCAACTCAGGGGTCTGATCTCCTGGCTGGTCAGTTACCTTTATTCATGAAAACAAGTCAAAAATATCTATCGAATAGTAATTATTTTCTGCTAATTTGTGGACTATTGGACAGAAGAAAAAATGGTTGTGATATGGCATTTGACCATCAGGTGGCACCCAAGGACCATGTTTGAGATTTGGCTCTCCCTGCCTTTGATGGAAACTCATTCCCTTCCTTAAAAAAAAAAAAAAAAAAACACACACCCTAATCAGGAGAACAAAAGAAGATGCTGCAGGCTTTGAAACAGTTTTCTATGGAGTATAAGTCTGTGGTGACAGAATAAGGGCAGAGGGCCTAAAACTACACTCATTGTGATGGATGGAAATGAGACAGGAAAAAGAACATTCCAGGGTTGATATGTGCTTGCCAACGGAATGGAGACCTCCATCTTCAGAGGACTTTCCAAATGATACCCTCTTTTAGCAGTCTGGAGACAGGCGATGGGAAAGCCAGCCTCTCCAGAAACCCGTCACTGCTTCCAACACGGGAGGTATATTTTTGAGCACATGAAGACTGGTTTATTCTTGTGACTTTAGGGACTGTCTCCAAGCTCTAAAAGTTCTTGTAGCTCATGCTACCTAGTTTAGGAGTTTTAGAAAAGATGAGAGAAAGTGTGGGCAGAAAAAAGTCTGAAATTGGTGCATTACATCCCTTTCATTTAATAATTCTAGTTGGATTTGACTGACCACATAATATATGCACAAAGAATTTTACAGGAACAATCTGATTTAATCATCACAGCAACCCAATGAAGTGGAGACAATCCCCACTGCGCAGAGTGATTAACTTGCCCCAATCCCACAGCAAGTAAGTGGCAGGGTTGGGACTTCTACCCAGTTAGACTCCAAAGTTCAGCTTCACACCTACAACATGTGGGAGCCTCCTGGTGTGTGCTGGGATGGTGTGGCTGCTGTGCCAGGGGCTGGGCATAGAGATTGGTGAGACATAAGTTTCTGACCTTAAGGGAATCTGGGAGGCAACAGACACGAATGAGATACAAGGTGCCAAGACTAACATACAGTGCTCCGACAGCCCAGAGGATACACAAGTTAATGGCCTGAGAGGTTATCAAGTAAAGTTTTGAAAACTTGAGAGGCAAAGAAGGCCATTCCAGGCACAGAGGACAAGTGATGCCAAGACACAGAGGCATAAGCTTACACAGTGTCCAGAAAGAAGGTTCACACAGGATGCATAAAAAATAGAAAAAGATGAAATTAGAAACATCAGTGAGGGTTGACACAAGTATAGCACAACATGGGGGCTGGATTTTCAACATCAAGGCTGGAGGTGGTGGTTTGGGCCAATGCATTGTGGAGGATGGGGAAGGTAGAGGTGCTTTGCAGAAGGACAATAGTGTATGTTCCCATTAGCAGCAGAGTCATGAGGGTTTCTTCACCCTGCCATGGTGGACCTGAGCAAGTTCTTGGTCCTTAGTCAGGAGGGAAGGAAAGGACATCTTTCTGTGTTAAAATGAATGAAGAAGAAATCAGAAATTTAACTACCACTTTGGAAACCTGCTGGGAAACTCCGGCTCTCTCTACCGAGGTTCCTAAGGACCAAGGACCGAGGCTCCAAGATAAAGCTTTGTGAAGCACAGGCAATGGCCAGGACACAGTGGGAATCGCAGAGGGATGGGTGCTGTACTTTTTATGGACGCTGCAGAACAACTTTCCTTTGGAACAAAGAGCACCCTATTAAGAGTCAGGACTAGGGTCTCAGCTTGTATTTGCCATCACTGTTCATAAGTAGGAATCTCATCTGTGCTGGGGGAGTTCTTCCTTTTCACAGAATGGCATCTGAGTTAATACATCTTTTGTCTTTTATTTTCTCTAGACTATTTCTTACTTTAATGAAATGAAGGGCTCTGATATAGGGCTCTAAAATAGCCAGAAAGGCCAATTATTGATCATGGGGAACCACAGAACCAAGAGAAAAATACAGTAACAGTGTTCTGGTGTGGCTTTCTTTATTTGTTTGTTTTTCTCTAATTTTTTTTTCCTGTTATCTAGGTACAAAATTCTTACTCTCCAGATAGTCTTCCTGGACACGATATTCCCGACCTTTGAAGAAACAATGTCCCCTCAGTAGCCTGACCCTTTAACAGGAACTTGGCCATCCTCTTTCACTCCCATGCTCCTTCCCCTGGATCGAGGCGAGCCTTATCTGCCCCCTCTCCCACCCAGCTGTCACAGAGCACCAGCTTATCCCTCCTGACCTCCATGGCTTTATCTTGCTTAAGAAGACAGATTTGGCAGTCCTAGAAATCAGAACATTTCTCTGTCCAGATTCTGCAGATCAAGATACAATTATCTCTGACCCATTAAGTGCATTAAGTGGTTTTTATTATTATAGAAATACTTGCATGCCCATGATCTTAAAAAATAGTTACATCACAGAAAGGCATGAAATGAGAAAATTCTCCCTCCTCTGCCCTCCAGAGATAACCACAACGACTGGTTCTGGCTTTTGTTTTTCTCATGGTTGCCATCATAGTATAAATAAAATGTGTATGCTTCTATTACTAATTCATCTAATTTCAACAGAGAGCATCGTCTAGTAAATGTCACAGATGGGGAATTTATTAAATTCTGCAACTTCATACTCTGTCACGTCTGTATCTTAATTTTTATTAGTAACCATTTTAATTTTTTTCACTAGTAGTTGTCTTTGTGACGTTAAATAACATACTTAAAATTACTTTAAACGTAAATATACTTTTAAAATACTTAGAATCTTAAGATTAGCATTTCCTCACAAGTGTGGACTATATCTGTTAATTTCTCTCTATGAAAGATGAGGAATTCCTTTTCCTCTTTTCTGTGAAAATCCCAATGTATTGTGTTATTTTGTCCATGTCAAGATGACAACAATTGTATTCCATGCCAAAGCATACCTTCTATCTGAAATTTTAACATTAATAGAACGCTGGTTTCTCTTCTTCAGTGTAAGGCAGTGCACATGAATACTGGTCTACGAAGGAAAATCCCCACAAGATAGCTGATACCTCCTTCTGTTTCTTCAGCACCTTTACCTCCACCTCAATTACATCACAACACATAAATCTTCTGGATGGCCCTTTGAAACCACTGGAACTGGGATAGCAACTTGTATGGCTGGAGAAGAAGGAGATCCTTTCCCTACCCGCAGGCGTCCTCAGGGAGGCCGGGGAGTCTCATCCACAGCTCTCCCTCCACCCCCGCTGAGTCACCAGGCGGTCACTGTCCATCCGTTCACACCGCCAGCCAATGGGGGACTGTGAAGAGAGAACCCAGCACGTTCCCCACCAGGGGAGGAGGGGCTAAGGACTGGCAGCCTCCAGGGATGGAGGTCTTAGGAATGCAGCTCCTCTGTGGCTCGGTCCTCTCGCCTCAGAGCAGGGAACGCAGAGAAAAGGGATTTTCCTGTCTCCCGCTTTTGGTTCCGCCTCAGTAGAACCCCATGGGAGAGTCTGGACCGGTGAGGGATTCCCTCTACTAATCCAATAAATGGCTTCCTTGTCATCAAGGAATCGTGCAACATGGCGTCTTCGGGAACTTGGAGTTAACAGAGATGTGGTGGACTGGGCTGGTGTAAGCTTCCACCTCAGCAGACTAAAATGCCAAATAACTACGTTTTAAAAAGACATATGTACTTAAGCTTGCAAGAGAAAGAATAATCCATAGATGTCTGAAACGATGAACTGAAAGCCAGAATGGGGACATCGTTTATAGAAGTAGTTGATGGGGGTGGTGGCTGGGGGGAGGAATGTCTAACCAGACTTGAACTGGGACAGAGGCTTCATTTATCAGACACAGGGCAGGAGAGAACTCCGTAAGCATCTGGCTCTGAAACCCTATGCTAAGCTTTTAATCTTCAGTAAAAAGAAACCACAAAATCTCCACCTCATTTGCAAAGGACAATAACCTCAGTAAAAAGTGACTAAGGAATTTCTACCCTTCAGCCCAGGGAGCTGGCAGGGATGTCTGTCTTTACTTGGAGTTCTGGGTGGGAAAAGGCTCCCATGAGAAAGGAAAAATCTGCAAGGCTGTGCTCAACAAGACTTTGGTGTCCAAAAATATACTATGCACATGATGAAGGAGGGTATCAATGTAGAAACTGGTTCTGGGCCACGATCCTCATTCTGAGCCCTTTTGCGGAAGCCAAAGTCCATGCTGACCCACAGGGACCCTATAGCCAAGCGGCCCTGGATTTGCACTCAAACAGTTCAGGTAAAGATGAGCTCAAGAGAAAACCCTATGAACCACCTTGAGAAGCGGCACGAGAGTCAGTAAACATGTTGAACAGCTGACATAACAATTGAAGGAATGGAAGACACCATGAGAGTTACCTCATCCACACCTGATTTCCTGAAGTGAAGCTGTCCCCAAGCCATACCAGGACAAAAGCCAGAAATCCCAAAAGGACCAGGCACCCTAGGACTCAGCTCCACTCCTTGTTTGACAGCCGAGGACTCTGAATCCCAGGGAGCAACTTGTGGCTGTGTGAGAGACCGTGATTGCACAGGACAGCTCTGGCTTCTAAGGCCACAGACTGGCTCTTGAGGTCTCAGAACTGGAGAGGGAGTGGCTGTGGCATAGGGAAGCAGCTATAAGATAACCAGGGCATTATAACATCGTTTGTTACGGCTTCAGAGCTGCCACAGTGGAAGGATTCAGGTGGGTTGCCTTGAGCCTTCTTTTCAAGGGCAGAAGCCGCGTTGCCTACATCACCTCATGGAGTTGCCCAACCCTCCCTCTCCATCCTTCCAGATATCGAGATGATACCTTCCACATTACACCTTCTGAATCTTTGCTAAAAGAAGGAAAGAGAGGGACCCTGGCGCTCCTGTTTTTGCTGAGACCCAAAGTGAGCGCTTAGGGGTGCCCTGGCTGTTTCCGCCTTGGTTTGACTCCGTGCCCTTCTCTTTGCTCGTTACATTATCTTCAAAGAAGCAGCACCCTCTGCAGCAGTGGTTCTCAAACCTCAGTGTGCATTCAAACCACATGGAAGGCTTATTGAAACACTGATTGCTGGACTCTATCCCTGGAATTTCTAATTTGGCAGGTCAGGGGTGGGGCTGGGGCATGAGTTTCCAAGTGCCCAGGTGAGGTCGATGCTGCTGGTTCACATACTACACTTGGAGGACTGCTGGGCTAAAACCGTGCTTCTCAAACTTAAACAGGCTTAAAAATCGCCTGGGTATGTTCTTACAATAGTGATTCTGATTCAGCAGTTCTGAGGTTCTGCATTTTTAAACATGCTTCCAGATGATACTGAGGCTGCTGGTGCAGTGCAGGGACCACCTTTTGAGTGGCAAGTTATTTTCCTATGATTCTACTTCTTGTGACGTGTACCTATCCTAGACAGATGTAGAAAAGAAGGACCCACTGTGATTCTTCATAAGGGCTCTTTTCCTTGCAGAGAAACTATGGGAGCCCATGACTGATGTCAGGGAACTGAGGGCTTCTGTGGAATGACCCCATTAGCGTTGCCACCCTCTGGGTTGAGTGACACAGAGAGAAGGCATAGATGGAGAGATGGGGAGCTGATACCTGGGATAGCAGGAGCGGTCTGGGGTCAGAGTCTCAGGAAGCTCAAGTACCTTGGCATTGACCGGTACAGAATGCCCTAAGCACAGCTTGCTCAGAAAAAAAAAGGAAAACTGTTCTAAAATTGGCCTTTCTTCTCTTGGGAAACTCAGATTCTTTCCAAACTGCCACTAGTCTGTGGAAGATGTGGTGGGGGGAGGGTAGGCAGGTCCTTCCACACACCATTACCTTCTATGATGGATGACTTTTCCCTCGGGGGCATCACTGAGAGCCAGTGTGCTGAGTCCTGGCTCAGGCCCAGCTGTCTGGGAGCCTGGACAGCCCCATCTGATAGGGAGGCACCGGGAACTAGCCCCTCCACTGGGTTCCCAGCACCAGCCCTGGTTTTCTAATTATAACACTCTTAGCTCCCAGGTTGTGCCTGTGCTTCTCAAAACTCTTCATTTGTTCATTCATTCCTCTCATCAACAAATACTGGGTACCTGCAGTGAGCATAGTATTGCATTCTGCCCCTGGGGAAGGAGCTGGGAACCTAAAAGTGATGTTGATCACTTGACTACAAAAAAGAGGCAAATGCCACCCTGATGTTTGGGTCCCCCGCCGTGCTCTTCCCCACAACATCTAAACAGGCAGCGAGGCTCTAGAGAAGGGCCTTTCCTTGCCCAGAGAGGAGTACCCAAGGTCACAAGACACAAATAGTGAGCCTTGGAGCCTGGCCTGCAATTCAAGGCACATTTCATGAAAGCACCAGTGTGGATTCCTTTGGGGTCTTTTCTCCACCTCCTTTTAGACAAGAGCAAACAGATTCAGAAGAGGAGTTTGAAGGTCTGAAATGAGACAAAAGAAAAACTCTGCTTGTAAGAGCCAGGGGACCCCAACAGATCCACAAGGAGACCACCCAGGACTACTGAATTGGCTGGGGGGGTGTTTATTCCTGCATCATGCCTGGGGTGTGAGAGTGATTGCAGCCAGGCAGGGAACTAGTGGGAGAGCTTTGGGTTTATATGTAGATCTATGACCTCAGATGCTCTGACTGCTTGTGGCCAGAGCACAGTAGCACTGGGGTTCTCCCAACAGCAGAAACTATTGCCTCCTGGCAGAAACCTAGTCTAGTAGTATAGCTTCTGACATGGGAGCAGAAGTCTACCTGCTCTGAAGGCTGACATTTGGTACAGGAGCTGCTCTAGAGACCCTGCAATGTAGACTTCACAGTCAGGTAGACTAGAGCGGCCGTTCTTACGACAACTGAGCTGACCCTGGTGGGGTCAGAATCACCATGGGCTGCATCTTCTGAGACTCTACCATTTGTCTGAGTTGGGGCCCAGGCTTTATAGGTGGCTCTGATATGCAGTCAGAAAGGAGATCACCAGGTGGTAGTAAATGGTATAGATACAGCTTTTCACTGACAGAATTCTTCCTACCCCAGGCATTTTTAAAAATGGTTTATTATGAAATTTCTCAAATAATCAGAAAATAATCCCTGTACCTACTGCCAACATTTAACAGATGTTTTTGCACCCTGACACATTTGTTCTGAGTATTTCTGTTTAAAAACAAAATTACAGATAGCACCAAAGCCTACCTGGAAACCCTGTCTCGCTCTCCACCCTCCCTCCCAAGAGGAAATCACTCTCCTGAAGTCAGTGCCCATCCTTCTCATGCATGGATTCTACTTTTCTTCCAGTGCGCGTACCTGGTTAAAAGGTTTGCACGGATGCTGTTTCAGTGCATCTTGTATTTTTCACTCCACATTATGACCTCAAAATTTATCAACACTGATCCACCTTGTTTGCCTTTACTGCTGTGGAGAGGCGGCCAAGCCCAGGACATGGAGTGCCGGCTGAGGTCTGGGCTGAGGACTTGCCTCACTGCCCCAGAATCTTTCTCTTAGGGCTTGAATCTGGCACTTGGACCAGGTGCTTATGGACTCCCGAGTTCCAGGGCTTGGTTGGAGCTGGCCCACACCCAGGGTTGCTGTCACAGGAATCCACACTTGTTTGCCCAACAGTGTGTGTCAGGAGAGCAGATCACCTTGCAGCTTTCCTGAGAGACCAGATCCTCTTATGGGACAATTAGAAAATCCTGGGCCTCAGCCCTCTGGGGCCTTCTTGCTTCGTTTTCAGCACTTTTGGAAAGGAACGACCACCTAGATCAGCAGGATCCAGAGGTAACTACTCCCAACATTTAACAGATGTGTTTGCACGCTGACTTCCCATTGCTGTGAAACCTTCACTCTACCCTTTCCTTTTTCCAAAAAGTAAGGGTCAGACACACTGAGCCCCCTGCTCACTCTAGCATCCCTTCAGAAGGGACAAAAATCAATCAGAGTAGAACCCTGAGTTTGTAACTTACCCACAGACCACAGCATGTTGCAATGGAAGAAACCTGATGTTTCCATTATTTCTGATTTAACTATTGAGTTTTCTATCTCTGTATCTATCCCATTCCCCTCTCGTAAAGCTGTGAATGCCCTGGGGCAGGAACCTCACCTCTTCACTATAATTCTCAATTTATATATATTAAATGCTTGCTCTTTGCAGAGCACAAAGCTTGGGATATGTACAGGGTGGAGGAGACTATAAGAATCAGTAAAAAGCAAGCCTCTCCCTGCACCCTCACCCACACTTCTCTGATAGCTGGCAGATGCTGATGAGTGATAAGAGAGTCATATAGGGCCAGGGTTGGGTACCGAGGACTCCAGAGGAACACGACTTAAAAGATCCAGAGAGCTTCTCGGAGAAGGTGGGCTGAACCTGGTACAGTCCAGCTTAATCCTTAGAGTTTACACCCAAAATGGCCCTTAAAATTTACGGCGGGAGCACCTATTGCTTGGAACTCAAATGAGAACACATGGTCTTCATTAGAAGTTTCCAGGAAACTCTCAGTTGCTGTTATGAGCAGGGAGGAAGGGAAATGGACTAATAAGCAGGCCAAGAAGGTAGAAGACCCCATGCGTAAGGACCTCCTACTCGCTCTTTATGATGAGTACAGAGGCTGAGTGTAGTCTATGGAAGGAAGGCAGCAGAGACTGCAGCTCAGAGAGGACCAGGCTGAGCCTCAACTGCTACTGTGCTGCAGGCCACAAAACAGCTCAGGCCACTGGGTAATTGTCAGCTCACACCGCTGACAACCCTGGATGGAGGGGGAGGAAGTGAAGGAGTCCCACCATGCACTGTAGCAGAGGCCCCAGTCCCTCTGCATTCAGTGTGTGACAGAACTTGTTCCAGGGATAGGGGAAGGTATCTCTGCTTTTCCAAGGAGAACCCCGCAAAACTGGAAGAAGATTTGGGAGATGCTTGAAATCTTAGTAATAATGATAATATTTTACATTATCATTTTTTTTTTAAATGAATTGTATTTAAAAAATGAACTTTATTATCTTGAGGAACTTTCTTTCTATACCTAAACTGTCAGCAGTTTTTATCAAGAAAGGAGATTGAACTTTTTCAAATACTTTTTCTGTGTCAACTGAGATAATTCTGTGAATTTTGTTATTCGTTTCATGTAATATATTACATCGATTGATCTGCACATGTTAAATCAGACTTGCATGCCCACAATAAATCCCAGTTGGTCATGATGTATAATATTTTTGATGTATGTATTTTACAGTTTACCTTGTGCTTTCACCAACATGAATTTCATTAGGTTTGCAAAAACCCTGGTATTTAAACCACTCAGTTGCTATCAGTCTTTTACAGAAACAAGTGCACGAAGATGTTAAAGTCTTCAGTCTTTAAGCTAGGGCTACAACTCCAGTCTTCTGATTACAAATCTATGGGATCTCCACTATGCCATACTGTCTCTCTTGCATGTACTATGGCACACACCAGCACTGACTGCAATGATGTCAAAAGGAATAGACCCAGGGTCCTGATGTACACTTCTCTTTAGCTTATAGCATCGCCTTTCCAGTGACTGCAAGAGGGCAAAAATCTCTAAAGGAATCATGTGACTAAAAGCAATCCAAGTGTGCTTGGAGAGACAGCTAGGTCTGGAGATACCAGAAGGAAGAAGAACTGAAATTGCCTCATCATGGGGCATATCCTGGGCTACCACATTATTAGAGGGGAGTTTCAGTCTAAACCAACTGGCACCTTCCTTCACCAGCCTTAGACCCCGTTGCGTGTCTTATACTCTGGTCATCCTTTGTCCTCACTACTAATGTTGGCCAAAGTCCTGGAGGCCCTGTGTCCCTCAGTGAAGCATGCACTTTCTAAGGGATGCATCTTTGGGACATTTTTGGCTAAATAACACCAGCTGTTCGAATAATACCTGTTGCTGTCTTAAAATCATTCTCTGAACAAGTTGATAATTTCATTTATACTCTTAAGGTTGTCACTTTCTTTGACTTCAAGGAATGGACAGATGATCACATCTGCATGTGAACTGCTTTCATGTTCTGAAACTAATCCAAAGGCCCCAAGCACTTTGTAGATTATGGGATTAAAGTACACTGGGAATCCCTGGGGACCATGCCCCTCTTCTGCTCCTTGCTCCTATGCGTAGCACAATGAGCGGCTAAGTAAGCATCTTGTCCCTGGCTCATCTGTGGTTCCATCTGTCCTTACTTCCACCTGTCCCCCCATCCCACCTTCAAGGAGTCCAGTGCAGGAGCTTACAGGTGGGGTGCTCCCAGGAGGGGGCTAGAAAGGCAGGCACATTTCAGAGGTGGCCATTTGTTAACTGCACTGGGTTAAAGCAAAGCTGAATGCAGACCACAAATGGGATCCAGCTGCTCTGCTCCACAAGTAATTGTGGTTCATGGCAAGTGTGAGCTTGCCAGCATCATTGAGATTCTCAAATGGGGAGAGGGTGATACCATGAAAGAAAGGAAAGAGAGTGATCATCCTCCACATGAATTGAAGAAGGTTCCTCAGAGAGCTTCACAGTTTCCATTCCCAGGATGAAATCTTGGAAGCGTATGGGAGATGGAGGGAGGGAATGAACCAGAAACCCAAACTGTGGCTACAAGGGTGGACTCCTGGGTCTCTAAATCTTAATATCAAGCACTCTGCAAGTTAAATCCTCTCCATGGATGATGTGGAAAAATAGGAACACTTTTACACTGTTGGTGAGAGTGTAAATTAGTTCAACCATTGTGGAAGACAGTGTGGCGATTCCTAGGGATCTAGAAATAGAATTACCATTAGACCCAGCAATTCCATTACTGGGTATATATCCAAAGGATTATAAATCATTCTATTATAAAGACCCATGCACACGTATGTTCATTTCAGCACTGTTTACAATAGCAAAGACTTGGAACCAACCCAAATGCCCATCAATGATAGACTGGATAAAGAAAATGTGGCACATATATACCATGGAATACTATGCAGCCATAAAAAAGGATGAGTTCACGTTCTTTGCAGGGACATGGATGAAGCTAGAAATCATCATTCTCAGCAAAATGACACAAGAACAGAAAACCAAACAGCACATGTTCTCACTTATAAGTGGGTGTTGAACAATAAGAACACATGGACACAGGGAAGGGAACATCACACACTGGGGCCTTTTGGGGGGACAGGGGGGGCTAGGAGAGGGATAGCATAGGTTGGGGGGTTTGGGGAGGGGATAACATTAGGAGAAACACCTAATGTAGGTGACGAGGGGGATGGATGCAGCAAACCACCATGGCATGTGCACACCTATGTAACAATCCTGCACGAGCTGCACATGTGCCCCAGAACTTAAAGAATAATGAAAATAAAACCAATATAAAACAGGATTTAATTATGGACACAGAAAAAAATAATAATAATAATTAATTAAAAGTACATCCTCTCCATGGCCTCTGGGACAGTCACATTAGGAGATACTGCCATCTGGTGGAAATGTTGCAGCTTCCCCCCCCTCTTCTAGGCTTCATGCCAAGAATTGAGGAACATACAAAATGGCCGAAGGGTGGGGCCCTAGAGGTCTGTGCCCTTCTAGACCTTCCAAGGTTTGTTGTCATTACAGCCCATACCTCTTTAGGGTACGGATCTACAGGGCCATTGCCTCCGTTTCTGTGTTTTGGGATTTGGGTATTCACGTGGTTAAGCCTCTCTGGCAACAGCCTTTGCCTTACACCACAATGGATGGCACCTCTCTGCCTTTGCCAAGCCTGGGCCCTTTGCCTGGTTTTCTACTGTGCAGGCATCCCAGCATCCAGTGTTTTCAGACCCAGCTCATTGCTCTCCTGTCTAGCAGCCTCCAGTATTGGCCTCCTCCAGTTTGGTTTCTCTAATTCTTACACAAATTGCAAGCCATTCTGTATGCCCAGGTTCCCTTCACTTGTCTGGTATGTTGCTCAGCCTTTAGAAAGATGCTCAGTAGATGGATTCTGATTGATGTCTAGCTTATGTAATAAGTGCATTTCTTGAATTAGGAATCTGAATGTGTAACTCTGACTACACCCAATCTTTGGAAGCAAAACTGAATGGGAGATGCCTTTAATTCCATTTTTAAAGATGAGATCCCGCATTTAGTTGCGTTTTCACAAATAGCACAAGTAGGAGATTTGGACTCTACATGTAGACCTATGTGAGCTGGACACTGCAAATGCAAGGCCTTTGTTTGTTTGTTTGTTTGTTTTTATTTTACTTTAGGTTCTGGGGTACATGTGCAGGTCATGCATGATTGTTGCATAGGTGCATATATAACCAGGTGGTTTGCTGCCTCTATTCCCCCCTTTGACTATATCTGGCATTTCTCCCCATGTTTTCCCTCCCCACCACTATCCCTCCCTTAGCCCCCCTCAACCACCCCCAGTGTGTGATGCTCCTCTCCCTGAGTCCACGTGTTCTCATTGTTCAACAACCGCCTATGAGTGAGAACATGTGGTGTTTGGTTTTCTGTTCTTGTGTCAGTCTGCTGAGAATGATGGTTTCCAGATTTATCCAAGTCCCTACAAAGGACACGAACTCATCGTCTTTTATGGCTGCGTAGTATTCCATGGTGTATATGTGCCACATTTTCCTTGTCCAGTCTATCATTCATGGGCATTTGGGTTGGTTCCAGGTCTTTGCTGTTATACACAGGGCTGCAATGAACATGTACGTGCATGTGTCTTTATAGTAGAACAATTTATAGTTCTTTTGGGTATATACCCAGTAGTGAGATTGCTGGGTCAAATGGAATCTCTATTTCTAGATCCTGGAGAAATCGTCACACTGTCTTCCACAACGGTTGAACTAATTTACACTCCCACCATCTGTGTAAGAGTGTTCCTATTTCTCCACATCCTCTCCAGCATCTGTTGTCTCCAGATTTTTTAATGTTTGCCATTCTAACTGGCGCAAGATGGTATCTCAATGTGGTTTTGATTAATGCAAGGCTTTTATGCATGTATCTCTGTGAGTCCTTCTGGTGTGATGGTCGGGACAAGAGGGAGATGTGTGATGCCCCTAGTGATGTGACGGAAAGGTTTTGAGTCCTAAACCTGATTTCTGACTCTGTTGATTGATAACTTACTATAGGTCAGTCACTGAACCTCAGTTTCCTCATCTATAAAATGTGATTGGTAATTCAAACCAAAGGTAACAAGGTTGACTCCAATACTCATTTCCAGTGACATAGGAGGAGCTCAGTAAACATTTGTTGAAAGAGAAAAATACCCACTTTAGTGTTGCTGTGGAGAATTAAATGAGACAACATGAAAGCCATGTATAAACCATTTCTACTGCAAACTCTACTCCAAATGGTGATAATTAGAATCTGCGTGGCATTGCATATTCTAGCTGTCACCATTTGGAGTAAGGAATGGTTGGGCGTCTCAGCATCCACTCCCCAGCGCCCATTCCTTTCCTCTGTGAAAAGGGTTCCAGTGTGCTTCCTCTCTTTTCTCCTGCTCTCTCTTTTCATTTGGATGATTGTCTAGGCTAAGCATGCGTCCCTCTGACAGCAGAGCCGGAAGGTACCATGAGCAATGCTCCAATCCCGGTTTTTTTCTTCAGGCTCAATTCTAGCAAGTTTGTCTGCTGAGAAGAGGATCACAGCAGAGCCAGCCTCTCCAACAACAAAATGCATCATAGCCACTGTCCGTTTTTCCCTTCTGTAAGTAGGTCGCCGCTGCCAGAACCTCTCAAGGCCCTACTTCTGATGCTTCCTCAGGCCAGCCACAGCACAGCCCTCTCCAGCGCTTTCTCTCTGCACCAGTGAGCAGCCCAGGACCACTAGAAGTAAGCTGGCTTGCCAGACTGCCATGGGGCGAGGAGCAGAGGTGACAGTGAGGCGGAGATCTGGGAGCCAGGTTCAGAGGAAAGAGATGGAAGACCCAATTCTGACCCTGGAACTAACTCCACCCACACCTATTACCAAACTTTAACTTTCTAGTCTTCAAGTTTCTCATCTGTAAAATGAGAGGCTTAGGTTGGAGCATTTCTAAGCTCTTGTCCAGGTCTGTAATATTAGGGAAGATTCTGCTAACACAAGCAAACTGACGTATGTGTCTCGTGATAATCTTCAAATTCGAAGAGCCAGAGGGAGTGCTCCTGGCCCAAACCGCTAGAGTAAACATGAAACCCTGCTGATGGAAAGCCTGCTATGTGTGCCTCAGGCACTGAAAGAACTGCTTCGTATACTTTTACTTTAATACTTCTAATGGGCATAATTAGTCCAGAATTATCATTCTCATTTTGTAATTAAAGGGAATGAGATGCTGTTGGTTGAAGTGGTTAACCTAGTTAGAAGGAGAAAGGATTAGTTTTAAATGCAAGTTTTCTGACTCCAAAGACCATTCTGATGCCAGGCTGGCAGGTCACCAGGGCACAGTACGCTGCAGGTATGGTGGCCTTACGCTATAAGAAATATTACAATTGCATCTCACATTTATCCACCCAGTTTTCAGTCACCTCACTTACTCTGTATTGCCTCATTCAGCATTCAGGATAACCTCCTATTGACAAAGTGTAAAATAGCCTTCTACTGACAAAGGAGATAGCTGGCTTGCCTGCATTTGCACCACTTAGAAGGCAAATGGGAGGACCAGGACTAAAACCCTGGTCATCTGACTTCAAATCAGGATTCCTGCTGCCAGGCCACAGCTAGGGAAAGAAGCAGCACCAAGCACCTCCCACCCCTTCCCTCCCCCACCCCCACCCCGCCTCTAATGTCCCAATTTGCAGCCAGGGTAACTGAGGCATAAAGAGTGTAAGTTTCAACCAATCCAGAACGAAGATGGTGAGTTCGCATGAGGGAAGCCTCTCTCGATTCCAGCACGCAGTTCTTCCCATTTACTCCTCCTCACTCCCCCCTGTTAATCCAGGCAAACTCAACTCCTGTCTATGGCTCACATGGCCCCAGCTCCTGCTTCCAGCCTGCTCTGTAGCCTCGTGCTGGGACTCAGTGTCTGAGAGGCAGTCTCTGCTCAGGGTCAATGAGCTTTGCCCTCATGGGCCCTACGCCTGGTTAGAAGAATAGAGGTCCATGGGTTACAGCCAGGGATCCTCAGGGTAGCTCAGAAGAGGCAGAGGGGCATGGTGGGCTTCAGACATAGGGAACTGGGATATGAATGTCCTCTCAGCCACTCACTGCAAGTTCCTGAGCTCCCTTAACTTCAGTCTCTTATGTACAATATGAAGATAATAGTGTTCACCTTATGGGGTTATTCTGAGGCTGAAATGAGATATGTATGTGTATTATTAGTAGCATTATTAGCTTCCCTATGGAGGTTGTTTTTAGCTTTAAATTAAATAAATATATGTGAAAATGAAAAGCACAGTGTGTGCTAATTAAGAATATTCAGCAAGTGTTCATTCCTTTCTTTCCTATCCAACCCTTAGTTCCACCCCATTAAAATTCCTAGATGGCAGAGGTGATGTTATTCTTCTGTATTCCTGGCACCTACCACAGTCCTGGATACATAGCAGGAGCTCTATAAATGTTGCATGAAACAAAAAGGAAAATAAAAGAGAAAAAAAAGTAACAATTTAGAAATGTTTCTCTGCCTGAGAGGTTTTTAAACAGGTCAAACCATAACATTATGATTACACTCTATTAGCAAAACTGTATAAATAACTATGTATTTTACAAATGAACTATAGAAATACAAATCCTTTGTCCCCAGCTGCTCGAAGGACGTGAATGAAGAGGATCAGATCTCTTGTCTCATTGGCTTTATTACCTGGGTTTTGAATTCAGCTCTTGGCCTCTTGCCATAAATACTTCTATCACCCCTAGGAAAGAGTGGGCCTCCTTCCCTGGAAGGCTGGCCAGCTGACCCTCCCCCAGGGCCCTCCTCTAGGCTGAATTTGCTATGCTTCTGAGATAAGGCCCCAGAGGATGGGAAAAAAAGTGGCCAGAAAATCCCACGACAGGTCAACACTGGGAAGATAAAAGCCACAGGCGTATCTCCTCACACCAGCTCCATCAGCTGAAGGTGCCTGAGGACCACCCCCAAAATAGCCCCCTGTTGAGAAATGTCACTCCACACCCTCCTCACCACTGCCTGAGTCTTTCTTCCTTCCAGCTCCCTCCCCAGAGACACACAGAGCCAAGGCGATGATAACAAAAGCAATAACTGAGGTTGGAAAAATACTTGGCAGTTCCTGAAGCTCTCTTGCAGAAACATCTTCATTTGGTCCTCCTCCCCTCTCCCTAAGATAGAAAAAACAGAAAATAAGGCAGTTCCTTCAGCCACATCTTGGGATGAGCAGCTGAAGCTCAGAAGATCAGCAGTCTGGTGAAGCAAGTGAGAGAGAGGCGGGGCCTGGACCCAGATATTTTCTTCTTTAAATTTGAAGTCACATGACTGGCATATCAGCAGTGACGACACACTGAATTTCTATAACTCAACTCTTTTGAGAGGCCTCAAAGATTCAAAAATATGTTTCAATTCTCAAATATATTTTTAAAATCTTCATACTATCTCTGATCATTGGGGAAAGCTATATCTCCACATTTTATAGAAAAAAAAAGTAGAGCAAGAAATGGGATAGGATTAATGTTAGGCTCATACACACAGGCAAACAGCACAAAAAAGCTCTTATTGGTATTTGCTTTACCTATTTTCCAACCTTGGTGGTGCCTCTTTTGAGGGCTTTATAGTGGGATTTTCAGTGCAACACGCAAGGTCCCATCTTCTCATCTACATCCTTTGAGTTTTGAGTACTAATCCAGTTTCAATGGGTGACTGAAACCTTCAGTGAAACAAATCAAAAAACATTTGTAAGACTCAATTCTCTTTGCCACTGTGCAAACTAGCACTTGTCAAAGAGCAAACAAAATAGCTACAAAATGGCTTGAAGAACAAATATCAGGACAAGTTTTATGTAACTCAGCAGCAATTTTCTCCATATTAAAAATCTTGGTAGGGCACGGTGGCTCACACCTCTAATCCCAGCACTCTAGGAGGCCTAGGTGGGCAGATTGTTAGAACCTACGAGTTTGAGACCAGCCTGGACGATATGGTGAAACACCATCTCTACAAAAAATTTTTAAAAAAGTAGTCAGGCATGGTGGCGTGCCCCTGTAGTCTAAGCTGCTCGGGAGGCTGAGGTGGGAAGATTGCTTGAGCCCATGGAGGTTGAGGCTGCAGTGAGCCATGATCGTACTACTGCACTCCAGCCTGGACAGCAGAGCAAGACCTTGTCTCAAAAAAAAATCTCTTTCAAATGCCTCAGTTATTGTTATGTTTCCTACTACTATTACTACAGCTATAATTTATGAAATACCAGCCACTTTACTAAGTATTTTGATTATGCTATCTCATGAGTCCACACAACAACCTCCTCAATTAGGTATTTTTTAATCACTATTTTACAAATAAGGGAACAGAAAATACAGAGGTTAAATAGCCTGCCCAGGCTAACTCAGATCATGAATAGCAGAGCACAGTCCAAAGCCATTTGCACGTGACTCCAGTGATTAAACGCCCAGCTGACTCTCTCAGGAGTATTTTCTGAGGCTATAATGTCAATGTGATTATGCCTCAATTTAATATTATTTTCAACAATGATTTGCAATCCACTTATTATGTGAAAGACGCTTCTTCTGGGTAACATAAAGCAAACTATAATGCTCAAGCCATGAAGCTGAGCCTAAGAAGCTTATGCACTCATAAAGGGTGTGTGACATGCACACAGATGTTCATGACAGAGGTGTGGAGTTAAAATGTCATGGGAGGTCCGAGGAAGGAGAAACCCCTTCTCATGGGAGAAATTGAGCTTGCTACACTTATGTGTACCAAGGACACAGGACAATACCAATGGAGAAAATTCACCCTACCAGAGAAGGATGAATTACACAGCAGTGAAGAAAAGCTGAAGAATGCACCTGCCTCTGGAGTGGCTCATTGCAATCAGTCTTCTCCTTGACAGACGCAGATGACACTGATGGCCATTGCATGTAGATGTGCACTCTGACCTGTTCCCCCAATAGAAGTGGCAGGTAAGCATGGATTCCTCCCCACTCCTGAACAGCTCCCCTTTGAACAGAATGACATGCTTCCTGAAGTATAAAGAGGTGTGTGACCTTCGTCAAGCTTTTTAACAACTGATATTGCCAGCAACCACCTGTACTAGGTGGGGGCTTGAAGCGGGGACACTCACTGCCTACAATCAATTCACAGTCCACCTGCAAGGCCCCACAGATGGATCAATTACATCACAAATAATAGATGCCAGTTTATTGCCTGCCAACTTGACACTAACATTTAAATAGATTTTCCTAGCACACAAACCTTTTGGAACATAACTTTTAGTATCTGATAGGAGGTCACACACAGCTGTAGAAAGAAGAGCATGAATGAAAACTTACAATGGAAAATGGTGACACAAAGCAACTTACAAACATGATTCCCATCAGCAATGGAGATACACAGTTTTAGCTATATGGATTTTGTGATGAAAATTATTTCTGGCCAGACATGATGGCTTATGCCTATAATCTAGCAATTTGGGAGGCTGAGGCAGAAGGATCGCTTGAGCTCAGGAGTTCAAGTTCAGCCTAGGAGACACAGGGGAGACGTCTCTACAAAAGGTTAAAAAATTAGCCAAGTGTGGTGGCACATGCCTGCAGTCCCAGCCACTTGGGAGGCTGAGGCAGGAGGATTGCTTGAGCCTGGGAGGTGGAAGCTGCAGTGAGCTGTGATTGCACCACTGCACCTCAGCCTGGGCGATAGAGTAAGACCCTGTCTCAAAAAAGAAAAGAATGATTTCTGTCGTATGGTGCTATGGTTTTTTAAAAATTGATAATAAAATAATAATATTTAAGTAATCAATTAAATAACAAAAATTATTTGAAGAGATTTAAGCACGGAGGGGCCTGGAGCAAGCAAATGGAGAGGAAGGAGAGAACTCACAGTGGAAACATGGCATATGAAAACTAACTAAAACAATAGAAAATATGGTAAATAGAGGTACCGATGTTGGAGGAAAGATCGTATTGTAGAAAAAAATGTAGTCTTTGGAGCCGGATAGGCCTAGAATAAACCCTTGCTCATCCATGTATTAGCTACATGTCCTCCACTAGTCAGCCTCAGTAGAGGCTCATCTGTAAAATGGGACATAATATTTATCCAGCGAGGTCCCTGTGAGGACAAGATATCTTGTTTAGTAAGCACCTAGCATAGGAAGCAGCCTAAACAATCGTTCATGTTACAAATGTTACTGAGTGCCTAGGGGCTAGAATACAGTAATGGACTGAACAAAAATGGCCCCTGCTCTCATGGAGTTTATAGTCTAGCAAAGGATAAATGGTTGTTTTAATTATTATAATTAACCAAGTGGCAAAACACAGCATTACAACACATAATCAGAGCATAAAAGGCCAGTCTATAAATGGTGTAATAGCTACAGCCAGTGCTTCCTCATGCAAACTCAACAGGGCAACTAGAGTCTTGGCAAATGAGATAGTGAATACTTTGGAAAACAGGCCACTCCACAAGTTGTTGGATTAAAATTCTGGGTATGTTCGTCTCACCAGGCAGACATTCCACTATTTGATAAAAGGAGGAATACAGATGAATTCTGTTACATGAGCCAGCTGTACCAGTAAAAATAGCATCAGAGCTGGTACCACAAAATGGAAACATCTGGTTCCAGAGAAAAGGCTGAAGGGCTGGGTGCAGTGGCTCACGTCTGTAATCCCAGCACTTTGGGAGGCCGAGGTGGGCAGATCATGAGGTCAGGAGCTTGAGATCAGCCTGATCAACATAGTGAAATATCGTCTTTACTAAAAATACAAAAATTAGCTGGGCGTGGTGCTGCACGCATGCCTATAATCACGGCTACTCGGGAGGCTGAGGCAGGAGAATCACTTGAACCCAGGAGGCAGAGGATATGGTGAGCTGAGAGTGCACCATTGCACTCCAGCCTGGGGGACAGAGTGAAACTCCATCTCAACAAAAAGAAAAGAAGAGGAGAAAAAGAAAGAAAGAAAAGAAAGAGAGAGAAAGAGAGAAAGAAAGAAAGAAAAAGAAAGAGAGAGAGAGAGAGAAAGAAAGAAAGAAAGAAAAGAAAGAGAAAGAAAGAAAGAAAGAAAGAAAAGAAAGAAAAGACAGAAAGAGAGAAAGAAAGAAAAAGGAAGGAAGGAAGGAAGGAAAAGGAAGGACGGAAAAGGCTGAAGGAAGTGTGGAGCAGAGTGAAGTGAACAAGAGTTGGATTCTGGTCCTAGGGCAGCCCCTCAATAGCCATGTGACTCAGAAGATACACTTAGCCTTTCTCCAGGCCTGTTCTCTATCTATGAAACTGAGTGAGCCCTGAAATCTCCACCACTTCTGGCATTCGAAAATTCTATAGATGCAAAAATGGAGAAATAGTTCAAGTTAGTTTGCACAGCAACAAGATTTGCTTCAATAAACAATTTGAGCATCTAGTAACATGAAAGACTAGATTATTCCTTGGCATCATTTTGAAAGGTAGGATTTCTGAACACTGGCCATCACTTGGGGACCTGCGCCTTCACAATATACTACTTGATGATCTGATCATGTTGGTTTCCAAATACTGATTGGAGTAATGACTAGCATTTCCAAGTATTTCCAGCTCTCTACCTTCTGGGAAGAATTGTTCTTTCTGGGTCATTTGTAGTTTGCTGCAGTCATGTGACTGGTTCTGGCCAATGAGTTGGGAGTGAGAGGAGTATATATCATGTCTAGGCAAGCTCATTTAAGTATCACTGTGAGGTGCTTCATAATTCTAATTCTCCTTCCCTTTGGCATGGTGACCCATAATGTTCAGGTGGTGGCTGTTTTGTCACCATTGGTTCCTGAGTGACTAGAGTGACCAAAGCTCCCTGCTATTTAAAAAATGTACAGATAAAGTGAATATGAAATAAATCTTTGTGTTTTAAACCCTTGGGACTTGGAGGTTATTTTGTTACTGAAGCAGAATCTAACCTATCCTTACAAATATATTGCTTCCTATTAATGCTTTGCTAACTTAATAGCTTTTTGAAATACAGACGGGAGCTGTGTACTAAACTGCTTTTCATTGTTTTAAATATGATTCTCTTTCACCTGACTCGACACCACTGCATTGCCTGATTTGACACTACTACAAGGGACACAGACACCATTCACATCGTGCTTCTGAAAATGCCATTTATATGGAAGGCAATGTGACTGGCAGCACAGCACTCTGGATTTGCAATGGTATGAGTGAAATATAGTCATTCCACTTAACATTTCTACTTTATTCCTTTTCAAGTTAATAGAAAAAATTCTTTTTATTTCAAAGTATATTGTTTTTAAAAGGTCTTGCATTCAAAAGAGATTACATCCTTTGTAAAATATTCAAAGCCCTATAAGGCAGACAGTATTAGCTCCATTTTGCAACAGGGATCCGGGAGTCACACAGTGTAAGGGACTGTATGAGGCTACCAGTTAGTAAGTGGCAATGTAAGGACTCTAGTTTCCTGGCTTCACATTTGGTGCTAATTCAACTATGCCACATTTCCTTCAGCATCTTTACGCTGAACAGAAGTTTTTGGTTTGTTTGTTTCTGTCTATCTTAATCATATTTTCCGGAAGTGGGGAGCACTGTACCAACCAGTTACTCATCATTATTCGTTTTATGCAACGCGGTTGTTCAAAAGAAAGTGCTGCTGGCAGAAACCCGGGGCTCCCCATCGGCATTGCTCTTGCCAGTTGGTCTAGAAGAAAATGCGGGGGATAAGCTGGAGGCCGGCTATCTGGTCAGTCCTGAGCTGCTGGGGTCCTGCCTGTGTTATCAGTCCAGGCCTTCATGTTGGAGAGGCTGACAGCCTGTCACATTATCTCACACTCTCGACTTGGCAAAGTAGCCCTCCTCTGAATTGTGGGGACAGTGAGCAGCATTTAGGGCAATGACCCCACAGGTACTTCCTGAGTCCTTTCCCAAAGAGTTCAGGGGCTATTCCTCCCTTCCCTCACTGTCTTCTTTTTTGCTGCCCTCTGTTTCTCCTTTTGCCCCTCTGATAAATCTTTGGTTGGGTGGATCAACTTCCTTCCCTAAATTGGCTCTAAGTGAACGAACTCTTTCTATTTTCTAGGTTGCTTCTCAGGTATTAGTAAATATCCGAGATCTTGGTTGAGCTGGGGCAAAGGACTTAAAGATCTTGGTGGAAAACCTTCATCATCAAGAGGTTTTTCCCAAGGTGATAAAGAAGGCTTCTTCCTTCTCTCCTCAATTAACGCAGTACACCCCAGATGATAAAACATGTCGGAAGTCACCTACGTAGCCCCCGAGTTTCCAAAGGTCTCCCAAGAATCTGCGGTGATGCTCCTGCCAATCTATGGAGGCAATGTGTCCTCTGGGGGCCCTAAGCTTACCCCTCACTTCATCACAAAAGGCACTCCGGCCAAACGTAGAATAAGGGCCTTATCTACCTCTCTAAGATGTGCCACTGGGACTCCAGCTTTCATGGAGTCTCCATCCTCCTCTCCCCCTGAAATCTGCATGCTGACCCCCATTTTTCTCCCAGCAGATCTGATGCTGTTGATTTGCTTTGGGAACTTTCTTCAGCCTCAGAGGATCTGGTGCTGAGTTCCCACACAGGGAAAGAGTAAGCTTTCAGGATGTTCTCTAGGGAATCAGCTTTTTCACTCCTCTCAAGGGTTCAAGGGGTCCATCCAGAGCTGGAAATATGAGCTAGTTAGAGAGGGAAGAAGAGAAGCTATCTAGAGGGTTGCATAGCACACTGTCCTGCTTCTTCTGTTGTTCTTTCACTCCAAGGCTTTCAAAGCTAGAGTTAGGTCTTAAGGTCCTTAGCAGTAGTGGACACAGATAGGCTTGCAGGCTCTTGTCATAAGGGGCTTTGTAGTTCCAGGTCTCTATCTCCAACACACTTGACAAGGTAAATCGTCACTTTCAGGCACCAGAGACATCCCCTTCAGTGCTTTTCCACACATGTGATTTCACATGGGACTATTTGATCACTGCCTCTATTCTCCATTAGACTAAGCTACATAAAGTCAGAGACCGTAGAGTTTTTCTTCACCTGGCAAAGAGTAGGCACTCAATAAATATTTGCTGAATGGATGGATGAATTTTCTCTGCTGACACAGAGTGAGAGAATAAGCTTAAGCTATGGCAAAAGGGATTAGCTCAGAGCTAGCTCTGGAGCTGAACTGCCTGGCATTAAATGCTGGTTTTGCAATTTACTTCCTATGAGACCTTAGGCAAATATCTCTCTCCTGCCTCATTTATAGTTCCCAATGGCAATAATAGTGGTGACTGCCCCCTATGGTTGTTTTGAGGAGTGAATGCGATAATACACAGAAAACACTTATGGCTGGTACGGTGGTTCACCCCTGTAATCCCAGCACTTTGGGAAGCCAAGGCAAGTAGGTCGCTTGGGCCCAGGGGTTTGAGACCAGCCTGGGCAACATAGCAAAACCCCGTCTCTACAAAAACAAAACAAAACCACATGTTAAAACAGTCTCTGGCAAATACAAATGCTCAATAGATATTAGGGAACTACAGTTTGCCTGCAGATTATTGGTAACCAAGGGAGAAGTTTTGATTTTGTCGTTTGTAAGATAGAGAAAAGTCTGTATGCCTTACACTTATCCTAAGAGGCAATTTTGAGAGTTAAGACAAAAAATAATTTTCTAACTGCAGTATAACTATTAAGAAAGGTTTTGGCTATGCCTAGAGATAGTGGCCTTATAACTAGAGACAATGAGATTGTTGAAGGAATCAGGACATAAACCCTGGGGACCTTTGGCAGTGGATAACTGATTTTAGGTGCCTAGGACCAAAGAGAGTATGTGGACATCCCGGTAACAGTCTATTTTAGTGATAAAAAACTCTCCAGAGGTCTAACATGTCACACTTGAGTCAGTTCATAGACTCAGGCCTGTCCAAGAAAGAAGAGTTCAGGTGAAATGCAACGGTTAGAAGAGGACAAACTTTGCAGCCAGAATGCCTAAACTTCAATACCAGGTAATTCATGACTTGCCATATAACTTGGGCAAGTTACTTAACCTCTCTGGGTTCTAGCTTCTTCATCTGTAAAATGGGAATCATAATAGGACACTGATTTTCTGGCATTACTACAAGGGATGAATATATAATAGTACATAGTAACACTGTGTATGTGTTAGGTATAATTAAAATGATTGAAAATTATCACCTCTACCAATAAACAAATAGCTCTCCATTTTTCTTAAAAAGAAATGAAATAATAGAAAGTTGTCAATATTTTCACTCTATAGTCAAGGACCTAGAAATGCCAAAATTGTAAACATGGTGGCATGGATATTCAGGGAAGAGGTGTCAGGAGAAACCCTTCTGAAGGGGTGTAGAGTGTGTGGGTGCCACCATAAGGCCCCATATGGAGCTGGTGCTTAGCAGTCAGGTAGACCAGATGACCCTCACTAGGATATCATTCCACTTCCTTCTTTGCTTTGTAAAAATCAACTGTCCCAGGAGCCAGTCTGCCTGCTGAGCTTAATCAGACAAGAATCATTGGCACTTCCAATGAAGACCTTCAACTAATAATGCAGACTCCCAAGACCCAGTAAGCTAGAAGATCTGGGGAGCGGGCCCAGTAAGCTGGATTTCTGGAAGCATCCCATGTGATTTTTACACATCCTGAAATTTGAGAACACTACCACTGTTGGACTCTGAGACCTCTTCCAACTCTGACGGTCTCTGATTCTATGGTTGTCTGGTTGGATAAACTCCTGAGATCCCATGTTGTCAGATCCACTAGACACAGTTTCCAGAGGCTGAAGCCATCCCTCGGATGTGGAGATGACAGGACAGCTGATGCCCCAGAGCCCTCGCCCCATCCCACTCCCCATGCCCATACCCACTCCCATCTGGCATAGGTGTACCACCTGGCACTGGGGTCGAGGGGAGCTGGCACCCTCTCTACTGGTAAAATCATAACATCTCACTGCCCTTCATAAGCATGTGAACTCCCAGCAAAAGATATGCAATTTGGATCTCCCATTTAAAACAAGAGGTAATATCTTCCCACCCTTCCCAGGATGGGACAGGAGAAATAAATTATGACCTAAAACAGCCAAGTTGTTTCTAGAATGACCAGCAGCGTTTTTAGTAAGAGAGCAAAATATTGGCACCTCCCTGTGATGGCAGCACATTGGCAAGCTTCCTTCCGGTTAGCAAAACATGCTTGTTTGGATCTGCTGAGGCCCAGTGCTCCCAGACAACCCTGGACATGGTCGTGGGCCCCTGGCATGAAAGAGTCAGGCCACGGGCTAACAGGAGCTGGGAAGAGCACTCTGAAGGCCTATTTGTGAGGAACATCAGCAGCTGTGCCGAAATGGAGGTGAGCAGAGAGAATGGGAAATCTTCCTCAGGCAAAGCAACAGATGGGGAAGTGGGAGCCTCCTCCTGCCTCCACCAAAGCAGAATCTTGTCTCTGGTTTTCCTGCCTCAGCTCTCCCACATGCCACCAGTCTTCCTAAAATACTACTTTCATTATGTGAATTCCCCTCTGCTTTATTTTTTATTTTTTAGCCATGGGGTCTCTCTCTGTCACCCAGACTAGAGGGCAATGGCGCGATCACAGCTCACTGCAGCCTTGATCTCCTGGGCACAAGAGATTCTCCCATCCCTTGCACTAGCTGGCACAACAGGTGCAAGCCACCACGCTTGACTAATTGTTCTACTTTTTAGAGAAATAGGGTCTTGCTATGTTTCCCAGGTCAGTCTCAATCTCCTGGCCTCAAGCTATCCTCCTGCCACGGCCTCCCAAAGCATTGGGATTACAGGTGTGAACCACCACCTCTGGCCTTAATTCTCACGAGATCCCCACAGCTGTCTTCACCGAAAGTATTCCAAATTCCTCAGTTTGTTTGAAGCCTACCACAGCCTGCCTCAACTTGCCTTCCCAAATTTGGCTCACAAAATTTTCACAAACCTTCTCACATGCTTGCCAACCTTCTGCTCAAGCAGCAAGGGCCCCTCCCTCTCTTCCCAGTGTGTTTCCTGTGGACTCCTCACCGGGCTTCTGCAGCTGTAATTTCTCCTTCCGGCTACCCAGCTCTACCCCTCTCTTCACAGGCCCCTCCTCTCCACCTATGCAAATCCTTCATTGCTCTGCCTGGACCCTCCACCAACAAAGATATCTGCTCCTTCATGTCCAGCCTTGCCTGGCTGGCTGGGTGGAAAGAGACACAGTCTGGAGGCACAGAACATGCATTCGAACCCAGCTCTGCCTGTTACTAGCTGTGTGGTTTGAAGCACATCATCCTCCTCTCTGAATTTCAGTGGCTCTGCAACCCGGCACACCCTTCCAGGGATTGGGGATAATGCATATAAAGTGTCTACCACAATGCATGGCAAGCAGTAGGTGCCCAGCAAGTGGTAGCTAGCAGTGCCAGTCATACCCACTACCTGGAATACTTAAATCTCTTCATCTGTGTAGGTACTGACTACCCAGTTTGACTCTTGGTGTCTTCACTGTATCCTCCCTCCCCTATAGTATTTTGCTCACTTCTGCTCCTTAGGAGGGGCTTATGAGATATTCGCTGGGGTCTCTAGGTGTTTGTGCTACAAGTTCACTAGATTTCCTTGAGTAGAAAAATGAAAGGTGATGAGGCCTGAGGTCTGCTTTGTACTCAGTTGACAAGCCAGTTTCACAGAGCTCAGAGACGAATCCGAATAAGTCTTAGGATGAAGTCAGTGTGCGCATCTGCAAGGGGAACCCCGGGAGAATTACAGTCCTGATCCGAAAGCCAAAGCCTTCTCCTCCGAGCTGCCTGAGAACACCAGCAGCTTGCTAAGGAAACTACTTGGTTGTCAAAACATATCCCAGCTTTTGTCAGGGGGTGTCAGCCAACATCTTGGAGAATGGCAGAGAAGCAAGCTCTTGGGAGTTCAGTGCTGATAAATGACTTGTAAATGTCACGTAGGCCCAAGGGGTGAATGCCAGTGTAGATGGTAGTTACCTCTCTTTCAAAGCAATGGAAAATTGTGAAACCTCCAGCTTTCTTGTATAAGCTCATGGGCCGTATTTTTAAACTTATCAACAGTAAATATGACTATAAATCTACTTACCCCTTCCCTACCACAATAATAAAACCTCCCCTGCGCTGGAAACAATTTTCTATGCCTTTTTCTGTCCTCAAGACCCATAATCTCATTACTCCCTTTACTTCATCCAGGTAAAGCTCCTCTCTGTTCTGATTGATTCCAGTCGACTAAGAAGTGTTTATCATATTCCCCTGTGTGTGCAGAACCTGATGGGCAACCAAGAAGGACAAGAGAAGAAAACACGGCCTCTGTCTACCAGCAGAAACTTAAAATCTAGCGATTCTGTCAGATCTGCACCGTCCTTAAACCAACTTCTAATGGTTTCCTTTCATTTAGTAGTGAGTCAGTCAACAAATACTTACTATGCACCACTGTGTGCCTAGAATACAGAGGGTGAATGAGCCAGACAAGGTCCTGGTTCTTATGGAGCTTGTGTTTTAGGAGGACAAGCCAATATGCAAGTAAACAAAGAATACAAACTCAGAGAACAGTAAGGGCTATGAAGGAAATAGGGTAATGAGATAGGGGGTGATGGGATTGCAGGATGTGGAGGCCGGAGAAAGTCTTTCTGAAAAGAGGGCATCAACAGCCTGTCAAAAGTGGTGAGATACAAGAGAAAAGATAAACTCCCTTCAGGAGAGGGCCTGCCATAAACCCTGCAGAAACTCAAAGGACATGGGGATAAACACAGGGCTCCTGTCTCTGAAACTTTGTGTGTCCCTTGGTCAAGGGCTGTACTTTATTCATAGCACCAAGCATAGCACCTGGTACATAGTAGTTGGCAAATGATGAATGATACTGATGAGTAACATGATTCACAATTTTCTATATACCGAGCAATGTCCTTGCCATGCACTATTCCTTTCATTCTAATGACACCATGTGAGGAAGGTGCTGTTATCCCTGCATGACAGATACAAACAGGTATTCACAGAAAAGGAGAAGCAGAGCCTGAGTTCAAATCCAAGCACTGTATTTCCAAACCACCTGGTCTTGACTCCTATGCTGTACTGTGTGCAAGCATGAATGTTCCTTCCACTTGATCTTAGGTCTCATTAGTTTCTAGAAGGGATATAGAGGTGGAAACTATTTCAGGCCTTGGGTTGTTAGAATATGTATGTTAAGTTTTATCTGGTATGTTGCTATACCCAAATGTTCACACCTTTTTTTAACTTAGAGTTGGGTTCTCCTGTTACCCAAGTACAGTGGTGTGATCATGACTCACTGTCAGCTTGAACCCCTTGAGGCCTCAAGTGATCCTCCCACCTCAGCCTTCTGAGTAGCTAGAGATACACACATGCAACACCACACTTGGCTGATTTGTTTGTTTATAGAAATGGAGTCTTGCTATGCTGCCCAGGCTGATCTCAAACTCCTGGTCTCATGCGATCCTCCCATTTCAGCCTCTGAAACCTCTGGGATTGCAGGCGCGAGCCACTGTGCCCAGCCCCAGATATTCACACTTTTTTCATTATCCAATCAAATATGGCTACTTGTCTCAGACAAGAGCCAATCCCTGAAGGATTTAATTTCTGACATTGGGCAAATCAAGCAGCGAAATAAATAGCATTTGCTGTTCTGTGTAGCTCATCTGGAGAGAAACTTGTGAACTGGCAGATCTTAAAAATTGTTTCTTAATCATGATAAGCTTATTTTAATATTGATAAATGCTGTACACTGTGCTGCAGTGAGAAGTTCTCAGATCCATGTTGGAAACGAAGCTCACACTGAGATGAGGGGAAAAGGCACCATTGCATTTGGGGTCCCACATGTGCTGTACAGGATGGCTCTATTCCCACTGCATAGCACACAACGGTGCCCTCACAGACCTGGAGGTCCTCACCTCCGAGCCTTCGCTTAAGCTGATTTCTTCTCGAGGACTTCCCTCCACACTTCCCCAGCTGTGCGGACCTCTCCATCCCTCCAGACCCATCTCAGACACAGCCTCCTCCATGAGAAAGGCTCTTTTGAAAGCACCCCCCCACAGCTGACCCTTGCCTTCTCCCGAGCACCCAGACTTTGCACTTCCTTCCTGATTTCTATATCAGTTTTGGTTATGTGTGCACTTAGTTTGGGCTGTTTAGTAGATTGTGGGCAAATAATTCCCTTTCATTCATCTTTTTATGTCTTACAGCTCTAGTGCAGCACCCGTGATAAACAGTGTTGAACTAATCTGATGGTGCTCCCATATTGAAGGGGCAGAGCTTGCTCTAGGCTTTCTCCTGGACTTTTACATAAGAACAACAATAACTGACCTTGACTCAGGGCTTCCTGCCTGGAAAACATCTATGTCGTGTATACATTTGTCCCATGACAACTCTAAAAGAAGGTCTTATTATTATCATCTCTATTTTGTAGTGGCACAAAACTATTTTATAGAACGCCATTTAGAAAGGTGTCACTTGCATTTGGTCACATAGCTAATAAATGACAAATTGGGATTTGAACTCAGATCTAAAGCCTCACTCACCTAACTAAAATGCTGGACTGAGTCCATGCCTCTTCCCTCACCAGCCCCGAGTCTCCTCCTTAACTCTTCCCAATTCTCTCTTCTACCTTGGCCCCTTTTCCCAGCTTTCTGTCCTCTCCCTCCTGGGGCACAGCTCACTCTGCAGCTGCTCTCTGGAAGTCCTCAGTTTTCTACTTTTCCAAATTCTTCATCCTACTCTGTTTTCCAGCATTCACTGCCAAGCTCTCCTTGTCTGCTTTCCTTTGCTTAAACTCCCATTTCCTAGACTGTCAGATTATAGTTAGTCGCATTTGATTTAACTAATTCACACCAAAGTGTGAGTGACAGTTAGCCCTTAAAGTTCAATGGGAACCTGGTGTTTGAAAAGAGCATATTTGTCATCTCCAGAAACAGAATTTGAATGTGTTCCCAGCAAGAATTCCAAAATGTTTGAAAAAATGGCAACATTTTCTAATCACCTTCTCCAAGATGACCTTGTCCAAGTTGACTTCTTTGAACATTTATTAATTTATATGCCTGAAAGTCCGTACGCATACATTTGCTTACAAATTCTAATAAATTTATGGTTTCCTCACATGCTCCTTCTGATACAATTCAATGGTCTCATTAATGTACATTTTTCATAAAGACACATTGTTGTTCCTGTTTCAGGCCAGTCTCCTCTGTCTCAGAAATATAGTGTTCATACTAAATCCCCTCTGCAGCCTATAGCCTAAGGGCAGCCCATACCCAGAATCAGTGATGGGTGATCACTAATTAAGAGCAGAGACTTAATCCTCAGCTTTACCTTCTCAGGGTTTTCCCAGAAAGATCCAACCAACCAGACTCCTATGGGGGTGGCATCAGAGCAGCCCCCTTCAAAGCTGTAGAACAGTGGTTGGGCGCGGTGGCTCACGCCTGTAATCCCAGCACTTTGGGAGGTCAAGGTGAGCGGATCTTTTGAGGTCAGGAGTTCGAAACCAGCCTGGCCAACATGGTGAAACCCTGTCTCTACTAAAAACACAAAAATTAGCCAGGCGTGGTGATGGTTGCCTGTAATCCCAGCTACTTGGGAGGCTGAGGCAGGAGAATCACTTGAACCCAGGAGGCAGAGGTTGCAGTGAGCCGAGATCACGCCACTGCACTCCAGCCTGGGTGACAGAACAAGATTCCGTCTCGAAAATAAATAAATAAATAAGCTACAGAACAAAGGCTTCTGTCTGGCTCTGGAAAATTGCAAGCTCCACATAGACTTAGGTCTGCCCCTGCTGGTCACCCGCTGTCAACATCTGGAACCTATTTCTCACTCCAAAAAGCCACCCAGACACAACTGACTTTACCCATGATTGGGCCCAGTGATGTGATCATGAGAGCTCGGTGGAGGACCCCTTGCTGATTGCAGGGGACTGAGGATATTGGGTGATGTCTGATTGAACCTTAGTAAACCTGAGCCAAGGGCACCAGCTAAACAGGGTATCAAAAATTTTTGAAATAACTTGACATTTGATATTTTAATAAAAGCCCTAAGGGAAATACTAGAACTTTGGGGGATTTTCTTTATTCGCATTTTGGTATTGTTTTTATTTTGCACTATATATGGGGGAGCATCATGTTATTTTCAGTGCTTAGGACTCCTACTCATTTACCTAGTCCTGGGCTGGGGATTGGAGAAGTGTATTTTATTGGATTGGAGTTGAGAACCCGAATTAAATGCCACACAGTGCCCCCTAATGTCATATTTATGCTTAAATCCCAGTGTCTAGCATAGCCTCCGGCACGTGGGAGCTCAGAATATGTGTGGTGTTCCGTTGAACTTGGCTCTGCAGGCACCACTTGCCGCTGGTATTATTGTCAACTAACCTAGTCATCCAGGTCACCTCACATCACCCCATGAAAATGACAGCAGAAAATAATGGAAAGAGAAACGAACACCACCCTTCCCACCCACTACTTCCTCTCATTCATCTTCCAAACTGGGACATTTGGGAGAAGAAGGGATGGAGTGTTATAAATAATTAATAAGATGTAATTGTTTAACAACAGGTACACCTACTTGTCCTTGGCAGATGAGACATATGGTCGCTCTTTCTCTCACCAACATTTTTTGTTTTTTACCCAGAATATGAACATCTCCAATATTCTAGCTCTATCCCTCAGCCCATCCTGTCTTTCATTCTCACCTTATAGTTCTGCCTGGTCTCTGAAACACTCCCCGGAATCCCTATCCTTTTTTTAATTCTAGGAGTCCAGCTCTCATTAAATGTTATCATCCACCTGGATTGTACACATGGTGAGTCAAGGCATAGCAAAGTGAACCATCAAACAAAGACCATGCTCCTGCAGCTTCCTCGATGCAGGGAGTCTTCTCTATCGACTGTTTAACAAAAGAATTTGATGTAGGAGGCACAGAAGTGATTGTATTTTCAGTCAGAAGAGGAGTCAATTCAGTCCAGAAACTCTTATTGAGCACCTGCTGCTGCCACAGCCCAATTCTAAGCACTGAGATGTGAATAGGAAAATGATGAGCTCTGATCTGCTCTCAAGGAAGGGTGAAGAAGTAGGAAAGCAACGAACCATAGCTGGGACAGAATGCATTTGTGATTGAAGTGCCAAAGAAGGAGAAATGGTACTGGACAAGAGGGAGTGAGGATAGTTTCTTTGAGGAGAAGATCTATTTGGCATCACATTACGGAGGACTGAGGCAGGAGGATTACTTGAGGTCAGGAGTTCGAGACCAGCCTGACCAATATGGTGAAACCTCATCTCTACTAAAAATACAAAACAATTAGCCAGGCATGGTGGTAGGCACCTGTAGTCCCAGCTATTCGGGAGGCTTAGACAGGAGAATTGCTTGAACCTGGGAGGCGGAGGTTGCAGTGACCCAAGATCATGCCACTGCACTCCAGACTGGGCAACAGAGTGAGACTCCATCTCAAAAAAAAAAAAAAAAGTCACACTAAAGTGGATGAAATTATTCTGTTCAGGAAGCCTGGCATGACATGATGATGGGGGTGGGGTGTCCTGGAGAGATGAATTTGGAAGTCAGGTTAGGGTAGACTGGAGGTTGCAGGGAAAGGGAAGCGGAAAGTCCATGTGGAGGTCATGTTTGCCATTAGCCATCCCAGACTCCAATTCAAAACTGGTGTCCAGAGGATGTAGAGTTGATAGACAGCTTCACCACAACCAAAGAAGAACAATAAATAGCAATAACATGAAACTACAGAGAGTACAGCAGAGGACCAAACACACGGCAGAACTGTCAGTTGTCCAAGTCGGGTGTCCCTGAGAATACGTCACTGCAACTGCATGTCTTGGTCATCTAAGTATCATGGGGACTACTTTCCTCAGCTGCCTAAGTCATGTCCGTTTTAAAAAATGCAGTGATTGCAGTGATGAAAAGTTTAATGTGCTGGGAAAGAAAGCAAACAAACATACATTGGTGTCTTATGTGCATTCCCTGTAATTGGCATGGGTTACTGAGAGCTACAATTCAGGTTGTAGTAATCTCAGTTGTTTATAAAACATGCCTAAGGGACTGCTGTTTGGACTCTGGAGCGAAGTTGTCGTATAAATCTTCAGTTTTATAATGGCAGTGATTTGGAAATGTATAATAAACATTACAATGGCAATAGTGTCATATTATTTGGAAATTCCTAAGAGAAGGTCTTATATTGGGAAACAATTCACAGGACTAACAAAGAATGAAGCTGAAGTCTCCTAAAAGTAGCCTGGTTCCAGAAGACCAATTACTATAAAACCGAAGACATAAGAAAAATGGGAGCAAAGCTTGTTTTTAAAAAATGTAAACTCGAGATTCAACAGATCACTATTGATCTCTTATTATATTGCAGCACCTGGGCCCAATCTGTATCAAAGGCCATGAGCCAAGAGGACCACGGTGAGTGACCAGACAGGGTCTGCTGAGCAGGCCAGCTTGCAACCTAGGAGATAACCAGTTCAAGGAATAGAGTGGCCCGCGACATGAGAGGCCTGGGAAGTCGAGAGGAGGGTTCATGGGGCAGGAGGGTGGGGAAGAACTGCAGTAATAAACACACAGATTTCTATGTGACTCTTCTTTCACACTGCTTCTTAGGGTCCCCTCTTTCAGGAATACTGGCTCAAATAGCTGTGCCTGGCTTAGATCAATCCCCAAAACCATTAAGCACAATTGTATTTCTCTGGGGTGTTTATAGCTGGTTCTTTTGATTTTCTCCTTGATTTTTATATGTGTGGCCCCGTGTACAGGCAGGTGTAGCATGCCCACATCAGTCAGTGAGTTTCCTGAGGGTGGAATCTGTTTCATTTCTATCCCCCACTACAGTTCCTAGGATTGACGGGCCTGTTCTGAGACTTGAGACTCCTGTAGGAGGCAGAAGTGACAGCTTCAGTGCACACAGTGTCATGCACAAGAGGTTACAGAGAGCGCAGTGAGAGGAGGGGGCGCTGATCCCTTTGACAGCTGGCACTGATGTCCAGCTCCTGCACAATCCACATCTCACCACTTCTCCCAAAGGCAGGGCTACAGGAAGGGACAAGATCCCATGCCTGTCAGAGAGTTGCTGAAAGGAGGGAGTAGTGTGTACAGGATAACAGGGGAAACTCCGCTGTCCTCCAAAGCACTCCAGTCTGAAACATAAATGGGCTTGCTTGTAAGGGTCCAAACCAAGTTCCCGATCCAGGTGTAAGTGAAGCTTTCATTGTGAATTGCTGAGAAATGGCATTCTTTGCACACACAGATATTTGACTTTCCTGATCCTCTCTTCTTGGCCCCACCACATCCTCTTTGAGATTTTTCGTTTCCTGTTTTTGGTAGTAGAATAGCTTTGAGGAACTCTAGGTCTCCAGGACTCCTTGCTCCCTCTGCACCCCTCCCCTTCACCTTGGAAGCTGCCTCCTCCAGGATCCCCAGATTGTTTGTACCTGCTTTTTGGCACACACCCAGAATCCACTGGGGTGTGATGCTAGCTGGTAAAGCGAGCCAGGGGTATCTGAGGGCCTTTGCCTGCCCCCTTAAATTAAAGAAAAAAATATCAGATTTAAACCTGTTGCTTGCCTTTCAGCAGGAACTCATGCTGTGCCTCCCTTGGTGAGGTCACGCAGCTGCATCTCTTTGGATGTGCTGTCTGCAGTGGCAGGGCTTCCTTCCTGCTCCTAGATGGTGCGTGGCCAGGGCTGGCCCTGGGATTGAAAATCCTGCCCAGAGCCCTCCAGTTGTACTTGGCTTTCCCCAGCTCCCAGCTCTGTCTGAGGTCTCCACCCTCTGCTTCCGCAAGAAAACCTAGGCTCCCCCACAAAAGTTCCTGTGGTCTCAGCACCGCTGCCCCCCAACTTGTTCTTTTTTGTGTCTTCTTTTGCTTCACTCAAATGTCCCCTCTTCTCTAGCCATGCATCTCTCTAAGCAGCACATCTCACCCTGAAATATAACTGACATTGCTCATTTCCTCAATTGGAAAATTATCTCTTTATGCTTACTTGATTGCTGATCCTCGCCCACTAGACCAGAAAGCCAATCAGGGACTCTTGCTAGTTATTCTGAGTCTAGCAGGGCGCTTGCCTCATAGTAAATATCTGTTAAATGACTTGAACAAATGAATGAATGATAGTACTAAGTACGCTGAATTTGCAATGTTTCCATTTCCCCCCCCTTAGACCGTGAGATGCTTGTTTAGGGGGCCCTGTTCATTACTGTGCCATATTTCCATTGCCTATATTGCTTGATTGAAATAAACACAAGTCGAAATTAGTAAAATCAAATCAGAGGAGGCAAATCAGGACTTCAAAGGCAGCTTGGATGCAGATGAACTGATATGGCAGCGATGTGCCTCAGGAGGCGGGGTAGGCAGGGCAGCTGAATGAGAACTGGGAGGCTTTCATGCAGAAGACATGGAGTGAAATTACTGAGAGAAATCTAGCCTAGGAGTCAGGGAAAACAATGCCAGTCCTGCTTTAACTGGAGGTGGGACCTTGGGTGAGTTACCTCTTCTCTCTGAGCCTTGTTTTACTCATCTGTAAAATGAACAGGACAGACCAGATTATTTGTAAGATTCCTTCTAGCAGAAACATCTCTTGGAGAGAAATTTGATGCTAGAAAATAAATGACAAGTAATAGAAAAGGTAACAAGCATCTTGCTCTGTCTGGAGGCCTGTGGTCTAGAGTTGAGTCACTCCAGGCTGGGCCACCCTGGCCCCAGATCCATGCACACTGCTACATGAATAGACACCACTATACCTGTGCATACCATACACACACCATGTGTACACAGAGGCCACCCAGCCCAGGGCCTACTTGTATAGCCACAGAAGAACCAGGTAAGGTGGGGCAGGTGAAGTACCTCCTCTAGAAAAAGACTAAGGCCAACAGGAGAAGGTGGTGGGGGGTCCGCCTCCACCTATAGCTCAGGGAAAACCCAGAGTCCTAGGCAGAATTTCCAGCTTGGCAACTTCTTCCTCTTTCCTGAAAATAGAGCAGCATATCCCACAGACACATAGAAAAAAATCTAATTTTACGAGGCAGTAGAAGCAAACTAAATCTTTCTTCTGAGGTCTTCCATGGGCTAGGAAATGCCAGCATGCGATCCCCTCCCCAAACCAAAGATTGGCATTTACAGTAAATGCAAGTTGAACTGAGCAAAATCAAATCAGGGCAGACAGATCAGGGCTTCACAGGCATGACTGGATACCCAGGAGGCAGCCTCTGCGTGACTCATAAACTGATGAACTGATGAGACAGGGATGTACAGCTCTGGAGCTGAGACCAGTGTTCACATTTTTAAAAGATTACATTGTACATGGTTATATAAGTACCTACACAATAGCCTCAATTTTGCCTCTTGGCCTACAAAGCCTAGAATATTTGCTTTCTGGCTCTTTCAGAAATTTTGACAACCCCTCCCCTTAACAATTGCTGCATCCTCCAGCTACTGGTAAAATTGGAGCTCTCACCACAGTCGCCGGCTTTGAACTCTGGATTCCATCCCAGAAGACAGCATTGGGGACAGGGCAGAGATTCTCCTCTGGGCCACTGCTCTCCCTGCCCTCATCCAGCATGCCCTTCCTTCCTCCCAGCCTCACTGCAAGGCCTGCAGCAGCTTTTCTCTTCTGCCCTCATCCTCACTGATCCTCTCACTCCCACTTCTGTCCCTTATCGCTCCATTTTGGAACCCCCTACAAGGTACTTGGACACACATTGTCTTGCATGACTTGCTTTTGCTTTATACTGACTGCTTCCCCTATGAGACTTCAGCTATATGAAGGCAGGAACCACATCCTAATATTTTCCCCAGTATGCCCCTCCACACGTAGGAGAGTGCTGGGCCCCAGAGTAGCCGCTGAGTGGATCTGTGCCACTGAGGTCAAATGAGAGAAGAGCACTTGTTCTTCATCCAGGATCAATCTCCACTGTTCACAAATCTGCCATTTCTGGAGGGGACTTGGAGAAAGGTGTTCCTGCACCAAAAGAAACGCTCTGTGCCATCCACCCAAGCTTGGGAGTGCTTTCATCATTCACACGAAAATAACACAAATCCGAACTCTACGGAAAAACTCCTCTAGGGCTCCTTGTCTGTTTCCTTCTCTCATCTAGAGGATGTCCCCAGCAAGGCGAGACAAGGAACTGGGACTTTTAAAGCATGTGAATTTTTTTTCCTGAACCTGTAATTACCTAAGGTTCAGCAAGCATTTAGGCAAGAGAAGAAAAAGAGGGAGTCAGATGTTTTGCTGTCCTTATACCCAACTGCAACCTGCTTTCTGGGCCTTGGTTGCCAAAGCTGTAGATTATAAACTCAGGGATGGTTTCTTCCCATGGGAACCAAGGAGTAACATCTGGATAAAAGGCTTGGGAGAGGCTCCTTGATTTAATCTCCTCAGGAAGGTAAAGGCTATGGAAATAAATAGCAGCAGAGAAGCAGGGAGGGGTGGGAGGGGACAGGAAAGGGCTCCTTACCTCAGGTAGCCTGGGGGAAGAGTCTTGACTCTCAAAGCCCTTCCCTGCTGATCATGTCAAATTCAAAGCAGGATGGCTGGAGTACAATAGTGGAGCCTGCTTCCAGAATCATAGCAACAGGTGTACTGAGAATATGGAGAGATGGAAATACTCTCAACTGCCTGGTGGGAGCCCCCCACAATGCTCCAGGGCAGATCCCATACCATGTTACTGGCCCCCAGGATCAAAGGCTACAACAGGGGACTGGGCTACCCGACTCCAGGGTTCCCTTTTGGACCACTCGGGTCCCGTTTGTAAACCTGCTCCACAGTATCCCCCTCTTCCTGAAAAAAAAAAAAAAAAAAAAAAAAAGTGAGGAGCCTCACTCTCTCACTTCCTCCATTCTATCCTTAAAGATTTCTGTAAGATTATATGCATTTCCTGGACATTTGAAAGATGTAGTCCATTCTAATTGGACCAACATCTTGTCAGGCACCTGCATGCATGAAAGTCTTGGGGGGCTGCTCTCTCAGTATTGCTTGAGCCTTAAAGAGTAAACCTACAGGTCAAAGGTGGTGACATCTCTTGTTTTTAAGGGAAGCTGGAGCCCTAGGGGTGATTTCCCTGTCCCAATCAGTAGGTGTGTGCTAAACTACAAACATTAGCTTTAAAGGCAGAGAGGGCTTGGAGGTGAGACTATGCAGTTGAGCTCTGGCAAGATGCCCTGCTTTTAGGCAGATTATAAATTATAAATAAATAAAGTGTCTCTGTTCTTCTTCCTTTGCCTTAGCATGCAATGAAAATCAACAGAGCCCTGCCTGCACAATCCTTCTGTTTCCTCCTCAGATTTGGTGTTAAAAGTTCCTGGATAGAAATGACTCTGGGCACTCACAGACCCTGGCTTTCCTTACCGTGCTGACCTTTTTATTTAAACCCACAATTCCCAGGCACTGATTTAGTAGATGGCCCCTCACCCACAGGGAGACCTGGACACACCCTGAGAGCTAGCCATGAAGCCCACTGTTGTCCTGGGGAAGGTGTGATTCCAAGCCAACAGCCCACCCTAGTGAGGATGTAAAACAGCCCCAGCTTTGGATTATTCAGCAGAAAAAAACAACAGCAGGAATCCAGAACCCCCAGGGATTCCTATCAGCAGATAGCTAATCCCAGAGAGAAATGCTAGCTAGCGTTATGCCAACTGCAGTGTTTTGCCACAGCCTTCCAGTGACAAGGGAACAAGGGGATTTGTTCTGAGTTTAGGGATTACTTGGGGCAAGGCCACAATCTGTAGAAAACAGCTTTTAACGTGAACAAGCAAATCCTTCCATTTGGCCTCTCACTGTTGCTGTTGCCATAAAGACGTGCTCCTCTGCCATGCCAGGAGGGCAGTGAACAACCAGCACAGGTCCCTCTGTGACTTGCACACTGGGGCTGCCAGGACTGCTTCTGTGAACGGGCTTCATGTCTGTGAGATTCAGGCTTGTTTCTCAGAGCTGCTGAGAGCCATCCTGCAGAGGACTTAAAACCTGCAAACAATGGAGAGAAAGCCAGTGCCGGGAGATCCAGCAAGACTGTCAGGGTTCTGATCCCCCCTTTCCTTTTAGTGCCCTCCATAGTCCAGGCTGACTATAAGGGCTAATACTGCTGCTTCAGAGAGCATGCCACAGGGGCGTCCATGCCATAAACAGCCTGGACAGCAGAGTTCACCCACCATTGTCTATGAAGCACCAAGGGGTGCATTGGAAAGATGTCGCCGAGCGAATCATGAGCTTCCCAAGTTTCCTCTGACCCCAGTCAATGCGTTTGCTCTGACTTCAAAACCAGAAAACAGCCAGTGACAGACTATTTTTAAAAATTTCAGAAATATATCAGCTGCAGAAAAACTAACACTTGCCTCAACAAAGTAACCTTTTATTTCCTGGGATAAAAATAAAGAGAATAAATTATCAGAAGTATTCCTCCAATATCATTAAAATGATTTTCGAAGAAGTTACAAGAATTGTTTAAGGCGCACAGAAAAGTCAGATTTGCCTTTCTTCCAGAACATTCTCTGCCCTAGACACAAAGCACCAATACCACATCCCAGAAAAATCAGAGGCTTGGAGACACAAGAACCAGAACAGCTCATACCAAGATCTCTGGCTCTAACATAAGTATCACAGAAAAACATCAGGTCAACTCTCCCCTTCCATAAATACAACATGTATCTTGAAAATATATCCAAAATATCTCTATCTGAACTACAGTACAAAAAGCCACTTACCAGCCATAAAGATAATATTTTCCCCTACACTCAAATATAATCATATGTAAAGCAAACTTGGAACACATGGATGGAGGGGTTACATAATCTCTTGGGATCTGGGCTATTTAGAGTCATTTTTGTTTGGGTTATCCCTCTGCTGGGTATAGGCTACAAATACATCCATCTCACAGTGCTCACCATTTCAACAGCTCCTGCGTCATGGAATGTGGTACTTTTTAAAAATAGGCGACCCCTTGGGTGTCATGGAAAGAAGAGGGAAAATGGGGGGATGGAGGGAGGGAGGAAGGGAGGAAGGAGAGGAGTGAAAGGAGAGGGTAGACTGAGGTTACAGTGTGGCTTCCAATACTCTGCGGTATAATGTAGATACCCATGTTCAGCAAGCCTCCCATTCCCTACCCCACTGTCACCAGTCTGCCTGAATCTCCATTTACAAATCTGTTTCCCGGCTGGCGTCCAGGCAGAGGGCATACAGGGACCTCCGCAAGTCCACGTTGCTCTTGGCCTTGACGTTACACTTCTCCAGGGCACAGCTGCCCCTTCGGGCGCTATCTGCATTCTCCAGGGTCCCCCCAGCCTTGCAGAAGGATCCCCTGCTCCCGCTGACCTTCTGCTGGACTCCTCTGTCCAGCCCCGGCCCCTGGCTCTGAATGCTCTGCTCTTCCTTAAGGACTGCCGGCTCCTCGTGCTCGCCTCCCGATGGTAGAAGTAGTTGAAGTTGGAGACGATGACCGGCACAGGCAGGGCGATGGTGAGGACCCCAGCGATGGCACACAGCGAGCCCACGATCTTGCCCCCCCCACAGTGATGGGCCTCATGTCCCCGTAGCCCACAGTGGTCATGGTCACCACTGCCCACCAGAAGGCATCAGGGATGCTGGAGAAGTGGGTGCCCTGGTTGTCAGCCTCCGCGAAGTAGACGGCACTGGAGAAGAGGATGACCCCGATGAAGAGGAAGAAGATGAGCAGCCCCAGCTCCCTCATGGAGGCCTGCAAGGTCTTGCCCAGGATCTGCAGCCCCTTGGAGTGGCGGGAGAGCTTAAAGATGCGGAACACCCGGACCAGGCGGATGACTCTGAGGATGGCCAGGGACATAGCCTGCTGCCCATTCTGGCCACCTCCTCCGCCCCCTGGCTGCTGCTCTGCCAGTTCAGTGCCCAGGGTGATGAAGTAGGGGAAGATGGCCACCACGTCAATGATGTTCATGATGTTCCGGGGAGAACTCTGCCTTGCTGGGGCAGGCGAAGAAGCGCACGAGCAGCTCGAAGGTGAACCAGATGACGCACGTGGTCTCCACGATGAAGAAGGGGTCGGCCAGGGTCCTGGGCAGGAGCGGTGCCACCGTGGGGCCAGAAGGCGGCCCCACAACCCCGCTGCCGTTGGCTCCAGGGGCGGGCGCGGGAGGCTGGTGGGGCACCGGGGGGTGGCGGAGCAGCTCGCGTTCATCCCTGAACTCGGGCAGGGTCTCCAAGCAGAAGGTGATGATGGAGATGAGGATGACCAAGACCGAGACGATGGCAATGGCCCGCGCGGACCCAGAGCTCTCCGGGTACTCGAAGATAAGCCACACCTGGCGCTGGAACTCGTTGCGGGGCAGGGGGCTTCTCCTCTTCTTAATGAAGCCCTCATCCTCGCGGAAGCGCTCCATGGCCTCGCCCCCCAGCTGGTAGAAGCGGATCTCATCCGCGAACACGTCCAGGGAGACATTGACCGGCCTCCGCAGGCGGCCCCCCGACTGGTAGTAGTAGAGGATGCCGTCGAAGCTGGGCCGGTTGCGGTCGAAGAAGTACTCGTTCCTCAGGGGGTCGAAGTAGCGCAGGCGCTTGGCGGGGTCCCCCAGGAGGGTGTTGGGGAACTGCGCCAGGGTGCCCAGCTGCGTCTCAAAGCGCAGCCCAGAGATGTTGATGTGGACGCGCTGGTGGTGCAGGGACGCCGTGGCCGGAGTCTGGTCCTCCTCCGCGCCCAGGCCAGGGTCGCCTTCTTCCTCCTCGTCCTCCGGAGGCGGCCGTCGAGGTGGCAGCTCCTGGGGCAGCCGAGGCAATGGCCGCGTTCCCCGGGTCCGCGCCTCTCTGCGCGCCGCGCCCCCTTGGCGCCGGTTCCTCGGGCCCATCGCTGAGCTCAGCCGTCGGGGGACACTGGAGCTCTCCCCCCTGTGGCCTGACCGCAGCCTGCCCGGGCCTCATCGCCTCCTCTGACCGTCATGGCCCCGCCGTTCTCCAGGGGCACCAGGGCGATCTCCATGGCGCGGGAGCAGGGGGCATGCTGCGCCCCAGCTGACCGGCTCCCGCGCCCCCTACTCACGCTCCGCTGGCGCCTCGCTTCGGGCTCCGCTCCCGCGGTCGGCCGGCCCCTCTCTGGGGCGAGCTGGGGTTGCTGGCGCGATCCCCCTCGCTTGGCCCTGACGTCAAGAAGCCGCTGCCCTGCTCTCTGCCTCTCTCTCTTTCTGGCAGCCGGTTACCAAGCAGCCGAAAGCCTCCTTCCAGCAGATGCAACCTTCAGCCGCCCCCTCTTTGGCTGCGCTGCGCTTGGCCTCCACCCTGGGCGCCTCCCCCGCCTCCTCCCCCTCCTCCCGCTTCCCCTGCCGGGTCTCGTGGCACCCAGTATCTCCCCGGAGGGCGCAGCTGGGGCCCCTAGCAAGGGAAAGGAGGGGCTGAGAAGGGTGCAGCCCCGCGGAGGGAGGGAAGGAGTGGGGAGGATGGAGGAACAGGTTGTACCGAGAGCGCCGAAATTCCCAGGGCAGACAGATGAGAATAACTCTGGATTTCAGTTTCACCTGGGAACCCGCTAGAAGCCGAGTGGACTCCAGGGGGAACGAAGTGCCTTGGGTTAAAGGGACGAGGCTTTGAGCTGAGTCGGAGTATGAGAGACAGAGACGGGAGACAACAGTCCTTTTTACTTTGGAGAAATAACGGTATTTCTTTGGGAAGAATTACAGACGGGAGGGGCGTGGAGTAGTTACGGACCTTGAAATACATATATCAATGGAGAAGCATCTCTCTTCCGTCTTCCTACAGATCCACAAAAAGGTATGACGGGGTTGGAACCTTGCAGCGTCCCCATACCCTGCCCTGTTTCCAGTACGGACCCAGTGGCAGCCCAGGCAAGCAGCCTAGTCAGGAGACGAGCTGTCTGTCTCAATCCAGCAGGACCCCTCCACTCCCTGCAACGAATCCCATTTGCAAAAGCCACAACAGGGAAGGGGAGGAGAGATTTTACAATCCTGGTGAGGGCCGATCCTGCCTGGTGAACCTTGGAGCCAGCAACTGCATCAAGGTCCGTGAAGGGGGCTGAGGGTGGAGGTGGCGTATGAGAGAGAGCCAAGGAGATTTTGTAATCTCCAAGGCTGGAGAATTCCCAAGAGTGGAATAATAACAACCAATACTAACATGGCTCTTATTATGCACCAGCCCATTCTCAGCACTTTACAAATAATGTCTCTGTGTGTTCCTACAGCAACCTATTTTGTAAATACTATTATCATCACCATTTTATAAACGAAGAAACTGAGGCACAAAGAAATTGACAGACTCACCCAGGCTCATGCAGGTAGAAAGTGATGATGCTGGAACTCAAATTCAGGGTTTGACCTTTATCCCCTATACTTCACTCCTCTCCAGAAATGCACAATCTCCTTTCCTGAGACAAGCACTCCCTGACTCAGCATCTGGCCTGAGAACTTTGGTTCCCTGCTGCAGGAGGCGGAGGATGGCTGATATAACATACTCATCTTTCTAGGTTGGGACAGTAAGGAATCTTCCCCTACTCTTGTCTTTACCTCTACAGGGTTTCAGCAGGCATTGGTAACCAAGAGAAATCTGTTTCAAGCTGTGTGTCTGTCAGTTTCTTGGATTTAAATGACCATAAAGTGGCTGCGTTGTCGAATGTCTGTTTGCGTTGTCTATTTTCATTTCTGTATATTGTTTCAGATTTATATCCGTGAAGTTAGGACCTCTTGTCAATGAATGTCTCTATCCACGGTGGGGTGGGGGGTGGATTTGGAAACTTGGTCCTGGATGCACAAGTGTGTTTTGCAATAGCAGGGCATAGATATACAAACTTGGGTCAAGGTTTGAGAAGTATGTGTGCATGTGGCTTTTTAAGAGTGTGTACGTGAAAGTGGATGTGAACTTGGAATACGTATTTTCATTGTGTGTGACTATGCATGTGTTTGGCTGTCTTTGCAGATGTGCATGAGTGAGGAAGGGCATGAATATGAAAATCAGTATGTGAAGGCATCACTAGTTAACCACAGAGCCTTGTATTTCCTTTCCCCAGATCTGTGCCATCCCTGCTTCATCTCCAGGGGGCTTTTATTCCTCTCTGGCTCTGAGGTTGCCAGTCAGGATTAGATTTTTCCCTAGGGAGCCTGGGACTTACTGAGCTTGCAAAGAGTGAAGTCAGAGACCCATGACCATCTTGTCTACTGATTCATGCATCTTGTAAATATAAGGATGCCATATTGGTTCATATGGGTTCTCCTCAGGTTCCCCAGGGGAAAGAGTTCTCTGGAGCTTGTCTTTCAGGGGCTTTCTGGGAGATTGCTCCCTGAAGAATAAGAGTACAACATAAACAGTCCTGGAAAAGCACATAAGCCAGGCCTCCTTTAATGCAGTGTTTTCTTAAATCTGTTTCCCATGCATTTGCCAGTTCTCACAGGTTTCTTGCAAAATTACCTTCAGATGTCACATGTGGTAGCCATGGAGGTATACTGCCCAAATCTTTCTTAAAGAAAAAACTTGCTTTTCAACTGCCAGAGTGCAGTTAGCTCACAGCCTCCAGCTGTTGGCTTTCTTTCTTTCTGGTTCTGCCTCAGCTTTAGTGCAGGGGCCACACTCCTTCTGGGAAGCCCTCTGCCAATGACTGAGCACAGCAGAGTTACACAGACCTGGCCACTTCTACCCAGTGCAGATTTCCACTAATGGGCAGTCTTTGCTCTGCATTTCCCCCAGTGAGTGGCCAAGACTTTGAAAGATCTACATTGCACTCTAAGACTCTCTCTGTCCAACTCTGCTTTCCTCTACTCTTTCCTTTCACAAGTGCCAGATCAGTATCATAATCTGAATGCTTTCCCTAATGAATTCTCTTTCCATCACTTTTATCTTTCTTTATTATCTCCCAGTAAACCTCTTACACTAACTCTATCTCTGTGTCCTCTTCCCAGAGCACACATTATGTAACTGAAAGCTGCATTCTTTTCTATCTACCTAATCCTATGAGGTTAACTCTTTCATAGCAGTGCTTAATGTGCACCATTGCCCGAGGATCTTGTTAACATGCAGACTCTGAACCAGGGTGGGGCTTAGAGTGCGTTTCACACAGTGCCCACGTGATACTGATGCACCCATCTCGAGATCACACTTCAAATAGCAACTTCATCTCGGACAAACCCTGAACAATGGAAGGGACTATTTGCAACCCCTGGATTGCTCCCCCTGAATGAGATATACAGAGAACAAATGGGAGGTTTTACTCAATGCATAGGACTGTCCTAGCAGACCACAGGAGGGCTTGTAAAGTATGCAGAAGCAAAGAGAAAATTATAAGAAGTAATTATAAAAAAATGATTATAAGTAAGGCACTGAAGGGAAGGAGAGCTGGACCAGAAGAGAAGAGAAAAGGGTAATACGGGAAGGAGGAGGAAACAGAATCCTAAATGCCAACTTTATTAATCCATTTCTAAAATATTCATTGAGTGCCCACTATGTGCAAGTCATTGTTCCAGGTACTGGGAATATATCGATGACTGGGACAGACACATTTCCTAACCTCTTGGTGGTGCATCCTGGGGAAGGCAGAGTGCACTGAGCATCTAAATTTACACTAATTGTTTAATTACATTTTGAAGGGGTATCATCTCAAATATCAGGTGCTATGTGGATAGTGATAAGCCCGACTCCATCTAGGATGCAGGTGATGATGGAGAAGACAAACATTCCCAGGTGGAAGGAAGAGTATATCCTGAGGCCCCAGGAAAGGAAGGGACAGGGCTGGTTGGAGGAACTGAAAGAAAGTTAATGCAGTTGACACAGAGGGCTGAGGAAGAGTTCTCCAAGACTACCCAGAGAGGTGGGTGGAAGCCAGATCATGAAGACCTAGCTAGGTCATGTTTCATGATGTCCTCAGCAAGATGTGACACTATCTCTTCCTTCCACTCTGAGATACTTTGCTTGTGTCTTGATTAAAGCAAATGTGACAATATGCTTCAAATTTAGCCTCCATTGATTGTTTTAGACCCTTCTCCCCTCCATCTCCATAAGAAATAGATTGTCCTTATGTATATATGCATGTATATATCTAGCTATCTAGCTATCACATCTACAAATGGTATCTACCACACTATATCTGTCTATCTATCTATCTATTTACCTACCTACCTTTTCTAGCTAGCTACTCTCTGGTTACCTATTTATCTATTTATAAATGATAGCTAGGTAGATAGGTAGGTAGATGAGAGACAGAGAGCTAGCAGATAGAAATATTTTGAAATCAATAACCGTTTTTTATTGATCTTTTATTTTTCTTACAACGCCAAACATGGTGCCATGTCCATATTATGCATTTCGATAAATATGAACTGAACACAATTTAATGAAGGGAAAGAAATTCAGCTATTGGAACAGGGAGGGAGGTGGATCCCGGGGATAGGAACTGAAAGGTGGTTTCCGAGATTAGCTAAATATGCAAAGTGGTTGTGGAGATGGGACCTAACCAGAAAAACTGAAGACTTAATTGGATTGACAAATACAGGAAGTGGTTAGTTAAATTAGTTTTAACCATTTATTCAGACTATATGCCGCTGTATTATCTATCACTGTGCAGCCTACTTCAACTCTGTGGGCAAAAGCAAGTTTCAGATTTCGGACTGCGTTGCTTAACTCCTTGTGTTTGAGACCGGAGATGACTACAGCTCTGTTTATTATATGAGTAACAGAAAACAAAGAGACCGGCCGGATTTTCATCTAGGTCAGGGAAGAACTTACCCTACTGGACATCATTTAAAGGGACAGAGGGAGGCAAAAATTATGCCACTGGCTTCCTGTCAGATGTTGATTTTACTCCTCTGTGGTGCAGGGGGTTCACAGATGCGGGAAGCCCATCGGAAATGTCGGGGGAGGATCCTAGTAGTAGCAGAGTCTGACACACCCTGCCAGCCATGTAAAGATACTGGCCAGTCTGTCCAAGCCTTGGGGTTCAGGCTCCCTCTGTTCCCTCCTTTCAAGAAGAAGAGAGGTTGCTGCTGAGAGGACCACATCTCTAAAGCAACCCTAGCCAGCTCTGGCAGGGCTCCACTAGGAAACCCAGGCACAACTCAGAGAGCCTTAGTAAGAGAAGTGCACTTGGAGCTGCTTTTCCAGCTTCTGTCTTTTTCCTCTAGTAAACCTGTTGTTCCAACTTACCCCCATTACACCTGTGCCTGACCTCGCTGACTCTTTCCTCCATTAAAAAAGAAAATTGAAGAAAACCAGCATTGTATCTTCTCCATGAGGGACGCTGTCACCCCCAGATTAGAGAAGACTTGTTCTCTCCAACCCCTCCACAATTCCTTGGCCAGCATACTCCTAAGGAACATGGAGGCATTGGACATGGGAAACAAGGGCTCAGGACTTTTTAGGCTGGACAAGCGAGAGCCAAAGAGAAGGCAGCTTGGTCAAAATAAACCATACTAAGACACCTTTCTTTAATAAATAAATAAAGAGAACTTGATTAACAGGTCCTTGGTAGTCTGGGTCCAACTGCAGAATATTACAGAGTCTATAATTCCATGGTAGGTACATCACTATTGCATTACATGGCAAAGATGGATTATCAAGCAATAATTGATAATAGCAATTAATCAGCAAAAGAGTGAAGCTCTCTCTCACCTAATTCTCTATCCTGGATGCATTTACCTCATAGATCTGCAGTTAAAAAAAAAAAAAAAAAAACCCTTTAATGAGGAGGGCAGCTGTTCTTCCCTTCCTTCCCCCTTCCCTTCTCACTGGCCCCTTAATCCAACACTTTGGGAAGGAAGCCCCAGAAGTGACCTTCCTTTCCTGTTTGATGGAAGTGACAAAGATAGTGTAAAACAAAACACACAAACAAAATACACATGCCCGTGCTGGGAGCAGGTGGCTGGTCACTTGCATGTTAAGAGATAGAAGCAGAAAGGGGAGGAGGGGCAGGAATGAGGCTGAGAGTTGGGGGAGAGCAGGAGATTATGCTTAAACCAACCCAGATCCTGACAGAGACCTCCGAGGGCTACTAGGATTTCCTGTTTAGAAAGATTAATATGAGAGGCCATTCACACAAATCATTCAAGCTCCCAGCTGGAGCTTGATTTCTTTTTTTTTCTCCCTCCCTCATCTTCCTCTCCAGATATAATCCAGGAATAAATTCATTAATGGATTCATTAAATCCAGTGCATTTTCAAAGGCCAGACGTAGAAAGCAAAGCATCCTAAACACTTAGGGGCTGGGGATTCAAGGGACAACTTGTCCTGTGAGTGCTGCTCTTCTCTCTTCCTTCCCTTCCCTTCCCTTCCCTTCCCTCCCCCATGGGCAGGCTGGTGGGGACAGCTGCATTGTCATCTCAGTCTCTCTTTTCTTTGTTCATCTTTTCCTCCCTCAGACATCTCAAAGCTTTCTGCTCCTATAACATGAAAACCTTCTAGCCCTAAACCACAAATGAAACCACTGGTTCATGTGACATCACGCAACACCTGCAACTCTTTTTTCTGACTCTCTGCTTAGGTGCCCAGACCAAGGAAGGCATTCACTGAATATATTCAATGTCTTTTCTCAGCTAGATTATTGTCCACATTCTATAAAGACATATTTATGAATTTAAGTTATGTATCAAACCATAGTTTTTAAAGTACTTCTTTTTAAAAATGCTAGCGAACTTAAGACAGTTTTATTATTATGTAAGCAACATCCCTTCTAAGGCTGGAAAAATCACGTGACCACTACACAATTCCTGTAGTCCAGGCAGATAGAGATTTGGATAATATTAGCCTTTGTACCCATTTTTCTCAATGTCTTATCAAATAAGTTTTAGAGCACTGCCCTACAGGGCTGATTCTTTTACGGGATGCCATAGTGCATAAGGAATTCTGGGGCTGGGAGTTAAATTCTCCTAGATAAAAGCTTGGGATCTGGACTAGGGTACACCTAGCCAGAGTTCCAGCAATACGCCTTACTCATATGATTCTCAGCCTCTCTAGGACTCAGTTTCCCCATCTGTAAAATAGACACTAATAGTACCCACCTCCTGTAGTTGCTCTAAGTATTAAAGGTCTGATGCAATAAAAGTATTCAATGATTATACTTGGTATTGTTAATGTTAGTTAGTCTGTGCAATTTGACAGCTGATAATTACCTGCATTCACTGTCTATAGTGACCACTGGGGTAATTAGTAGCCTCTATCTTTGTTCACCCGATGATGTGACCATGATCTTCTAGCTTAGTGGAAAGTGAGGCAAACTGTATCCCTGGGTCTTAGCCTCAGCATGGCAGATGCCCTAAATGGTGGGTGTCAGAGTAAGAGACTCTCATCATCTGCTCCAGGGCTTCTTGATAATATCGGTTTTCTAATTGCTGCTATAACAAACTACCACAAACTTAGTAGCTTAAAACAACACAAAATTTTTATACCCTAAGTGGTGGGTGTCAGTGTAAGGGACTCTCATCATCTGCTCCAAGCCTTCTTGATAATATTGGTTTTCTAATTGCTGTTGTAACAAACTGCCACAAACTTAGTAGCTTAAAACAATACAACATTTTTATCTTGCAATTCTCGAGGTCATATGTCCAAAATAGGTTTCTCTGGGCTAAAGTTAAGGTGTTAGCAGGACTGGTTCCTTTGGGAGGCTTCATGGGAGAATTTGTGTCTTTGCCATTTCCAGTTTCTAGAGACCACACATATTCCTTGGCTCATGGCCCGCTCCTCCATCATCAAGGCCAGTGACTGCACCACTCTGACCTCTGCTTCCTTTGTCACCTCTCCTTCTCTGACTCCCTCTTCTGGCTTTTAAGAACCCTTGTGGTTACATTGGTTCCACCTATAAAATTCAAGATAATTTCCATTTTAAGATCCTTATTTTAATTACATCTCCCAAATCCCTTCTGCCATGTAGTAACATGGCCACAAATTCCAGGGATCAGGATGTGGACATCTTTGGAGGACCATTATTCTGCTACCATACTGTTTTTCCCCCCTTTTAAGTATGCAGGGAGACTCATAAATGAGACTTCCAGAAATGCAAGAGACCTAGAGGTCAGCTAGTCAAATCATCACATTTTATGGTCAGCAAACATTTGGAGATTTGCTCTCGAGAAAGAACGGAGGCTCAACAACCTAAGACCCTGGCTTATAACCCAGATCTCTGAAGTCCAGTGGTCTCAGCAGGCAACTCTCTGATGCAGAGAAAAGCCCCCAAGCAGCCAATGATATCAAGTCATACTAATTTGGACCCGAACTTCCAGGAAGATGAAAGGTGATACTGAAGAATGAGTCGTGCCACAAGGTGCCTGAGTCTCCCAGTCTGTGGGAGAAGAGTTTATCATGTTTCCTAATTCTCTGAAAGCTGTCTTTCTACTCCTGAAGTCTGTGTGCATGCATGGAATATTTGCAAATTGGAAGCCTGGTCTCTCGTTAATCACTGCCACTTCTCATGGAGCATGAGACAGTGTGATTTCTCACACATAGCAATCATTTCTTTCCCTGATAAAGACAGTAATCTGGGGGAAGGGCAATTATCTCAGCAGAATTACCAATCTTGCAGCGTGTCTGAAAGTACACGGTATTCACTTGCTGCTATTTTAATGTCTGCCGTCTTCCTAGCCCCTCCCCAGCCCAATGCTGAAACCCCCACACTCCCACCCTCTTTCTTTCTTTTTACTAATCTTGGGAAATAACTTCCTTATTTGTAGCGGGCTGATGCCAATCGTGGGAATATGATATTGAGGATCGCAATAAGGACTCTCACACTCTCAGCCGAGGCTCGGCCACCACCCAGTGCATTTTTCAACTGAGCTTCAAAGCTTTCATCTTTGCCAACAAAGAAATGACTGGCAAACACCCCCACGGCTGACGTTTTGAAGGGGCCTGGTGACTCTCAGCTCCCTGGTATTACTCTACTAGACTGGATAACATTGAAAACCAGTTACCAAGTGGTGAAGGCTGCTTTCCTAGAGCCCAGGAATAAGACAAAATTGCTGTGTGTGTGTGTGTGTGTGTGTGTGTGTGTGTGTCTTTGGGCTGAGGTGAGGAGTGGCTGGCTGCTAACGTCCCTCTAGGCAATGTAATGAGCACGACACTGGGAAGCAGAAAACAAGGGTTGAGTCCCAGTCTACACCTCTCACCACTACCTATGTGGTTTAAGCAAGTAATTTAGCCTGTCTAATGTCTTAACCTGTAAGATGGGAAATACAACATTGAGTTCAAAGATTACAATAGGGTTTGTGTAAAATAAAATACATTTAAACTGGGTTCTATTATATAATCGTAATAGTTAACATTTCTTGAGCTCTTGTTATATGCCCAACTGTGAACTATACCTTTTACATACTCCACAATATTTCATCCTCAAAACAGCTGCTAGGAGTAGATGCCATGGTTAATTCTTGTTTATAGGTATGGAAACTGACTAATGCAGGTAAGCAAATTGTCAAAGATCTCTTGTGTAGTAAACAGCAGAGCCTGGTAGCTGCTGGGCACTGCTATGCCATTATTAGGGCATCTTTTCTGAAGAACTGTACAGAAGAGGATGTTTTTCACTGGGATTCTCCTGAGAACTCTCCATACCCTTTTCCCCTCCCTGGCCTCACTTACATCAAGTACTATTCAAGGCCGTTTGGAGAAAAGCCAATAGCAAGGTCTGAATGACTCATCGCCCTGAAGAATTCCCATGACACTGCTTGTTCACACACAAGAATCTCTAAAAGGTAGAATGTCTTACATCTTGTCAAACCCAGGTGACTTCAAGAGGCAGAGGTTTCAGACCTGATGGTCTATGTGACTTCTGATGGGGGAGTAGCCTGATGGCTCCTCAAACAACCAAGGCAGCTCCACCTGCCACCTCCTGGCTCCTGCCTCAGTCAGATCTGTGCAGCCTGGTTAAGATCAGAAGTGAGGTGAGAAGGAAGTTGTTGAGAGGAAAGTTAAGGCCACCGAGACTCAGGTGTGGAGCTTCAGAGGTTTGATTTTCAATCTCAAAGGAAGGAGACTTTGTGGAGGTAATTAGCACTTCAGAAACACTGGAAATAAAAATGGGCTTGCTTTTTGAGACAGAACTGATAGTCACTAGGAGTGGCAGCTGGGCCATGCCAGCTTTCGCCTCATCATGGACATTTAAAAAGACTCACGCTGACCCAGGACTTTCCTCTGGGGGAACTCCGAGGCCCTGAACCCATCATCATCTCAGCATTTACAGGAAGAGGAGTCAGGCTAGGATGAGAAGTCTGAATCTCTGAAGGAAAGGGCGGCAATACACGGTAATGGGTGTGAAATTTGACTCTGCAAAACTTAATGCCATGTGACCTTGGCCAAAACACTTAGCTTCTCTATCCCTTCATTTCCTTCTCTATAAAATGGCAGTAATCCTATTACTACTATATTAACAGTAGTAATATAACAGAGTTGCTGTAAAGATTAAATTAGTTAATATTTAAATTAGTGAACTGCTCAACCGGTGTCTGGCACACAACAGGCACTATGTGTTTATTAATAAATGAAATTTTAAGGATAGATTTCATGCCAGGAAGAGGGCCCAACACATTCCTCTTTAGAAAGACTATAAATAGAGCCAGCTAAAGGATGCAGGAATTTCCTGTGAGTTAGGGAACTGTAGGGGCTATGCAGCCAGGCAGAGGGAAGGATCACAAGTTTTGGAATAGAAAAATCTGGGTTTGGATCCCGTGACACTACTTATGCTCTGTGTAACCTTGAGCAAGTCATGTAACCTCTCTGAGCCTCATGTCTCTCATTTGTAAGAGGAGAAGATGGCATCTAGCCCGCAAGTCACCTGGACTGATGATACATGAAAAGTATCTGAGACCCCACAAGCCCCGGTCATGGGTGGCTCTGTTGCCATCATTCTTATCATTGTCCATCTGCTGAGAAGGAAAAATCAGGAAGACCATGTAGCCTTTGTCGGCTACTCTCTCCACTCCAGTTTTCATGCGGGTACACATACTGCCTCAAGACAACACCTTTCCACTATTTTTCTCTTAAGAGATGAGGTCTCACCATGTTGCCCGGGCTGAACTGCGGTGACTTTGTCTCCATTTTTTACTCCAGGTTTTCAGTGAGTCTGTGAAGCTTACGTACATTGCAAGGAGACTGTGTTGGTCAGGGTGCAAGCAGAAAAGCAGAACCTTGAGGAAGTATGTGTAGCAAACAATCATTATCAGGGGACTTGACTCTAAGCAATCCTGGGAGCTGGTTAAGAGTCTCTATAAGGCTGTTGTCTTTCTGTGGGATGCTGGACTCCAGGGAAGGCATCGAGAAGGGAAAACGGATGTAAAGTGTGTAAGGCCAGTTGCCTCGCCAGTAGCTCGGACGCGCCCATTCCTCCCAGCGTCTGGGAATTATGTCGCCACTCCGCGATCAACATGTAACTCCTCCACATAGCCTCCCCAACACCCACCCCTGAAGCAAACTCCGCACCCAACACTTAGCCCGTCACTGGAAACCCCCGCCCAAAAATTTTTGAAAAGCCCCGACAAACCTTGCCCAATAGCACTTTCCTGCCCCATGGCACTTTCTTGCCCGATAACACTTTCTCGCCTAATAGCAAGCACTCCCTTGCTCGATAAGCACTTTGCCCCGTCAAGGTCATTTTTCCCCGAGGCAGCCCACTCACCAAAAATCCCGCCTGCCCACTAGTAGTAGCTTGCCTCCTCCACGTCCTGTGTTCCAATATCCAATCAAGTGCCTTATGCTTTGTCTCCTCAGTTCCCAATTAAACCCCTTCACTCCCTACAAAACCCCTTGCCCTAAAAAGTTAGGCACGACTTCTCTGGCCCCCTCCCGGACCATAGAACCTCGTCTGGTACCTAAATAAATTGTTTTTTTCATTTTCTTATACTGGTCTCAGTTTCCTCATTTTAAACACGGCAATAACCCTTACAAAGTGGGAGGGCAAAGGCAAGCTGGGCCCCTCAGGGCGCAAGGGAGTCCTGTCACTGTCCTCACTGCCTCCAACCTCAATGAAGTGCTTGTCCTAAAGGGGAAGGTGGCTCCTTCCGTCACGGAGCAAAAGCACATACCTGGTCCAGGAATCAGAGAAACTGGTGAAGGAGTCAGGGAAAAGTGGAAAACATGCAGGTTCACCTGCTGCCGCCCCAAGGGCATGAGTCACAGATGTGTGACAATGTGCCTGAGCTGCAGAAACACCTGCCCCACCTTCTGAGAGTGAAAAGTAACATGGCTGCCGCTTCACTTTTGTCCTTCAAATTTCAAGCAAAAATGTTTCTTATTCCGCACTCTACCTGGGAACATGCAGGGAAAAGAATTCCGGGAAACATAGTTCAGCCTGGCCCACTTGACACATGACAAAGCCGCCACAGCAATTGTTTAAAAACCAGCAATTGTTAAAGAACCCCTTACAGTGAGTGCACATATTCACAAGCCACAAGGTTCTCAACTCTAATATAAAAACGTAACCCTTGTTTCATCTATTTTGTGCCACATTCAATCCCTGCAAAGGCTCTTCAAAGAAAGAGGCTGTAGAGTACATACTGAGGTGCTTGGCATGCACATTTAGGTGTCTGATTGAAGAATAACAGTAATTTTTTTTAGGGAACATGTAGGAAAATGTGCTTCTACCCAAGGCTAAGTATCTTTGCTACCTGAGGCAGGGCCTAAAAGGCATCAGAATTCACAATAGAGGGGGAGGAGAAAGTCATAAACATCTTCTGCGACCCTGTGGCCAGTTGTAGAAATCAGCTAATGGTGGAGCAGGGGGGCCAGGAGGTACCTGTAATGAGAAATGAGCTACAGAAACATGACTGTAGGCAATTGTAGAGACTGCTGGACAGTCTTTAGCAGTCTGCTGATCTTCAGATGTGATTCTAGAGCTCTGAAAGACACACCTGTGTTTCCTTTTGACTCCGAGAATCTGAGCATGCATACGTACCGTTTTTTCCTCTTCTTTTAAAAGTAGTCTATTTTTACATTTATTTCCTCGGCATCTTCTCCCTTTCCCCCTCTTCTCATCCTGATCCCATCTCAATATTTTGCAACCAGAACTGAATGGTAAGTTTGATCACCACAGAAGCACTCTATTTGTAAAAGAAGGAGGGAAAGCGAAGACACAGGATGTTGGTAGATAGCAGAACATAGAAGCCTAATATCAATTTTTTTCTTTTTTTTTAGTAGGATGAGTTGTTACAAGCTAGGATTCAGTTCCAGGGTATGTAAACTGCCCTATAAGAAGAAATTCTTTTCATCTTGACCCAGTCTGTTAGGACACAGAGCCCCAGAGAAGGTGTCAAGAAGATGAGGTGGCAGCCCTAGCTCTGTCACTATATTGATACTTGGCAAGTCTCTTCATTGATGGAGACTTCATTTTCTTCATTTCTCAAATAAGAGTCATTAGATATTAAGGTCATCTGAAGCATCACAGAGCTGCAGTTAGATAGCTACCACTCGCTACTATCAATGTACTGCTGATATAGATGTGAAGACTATTACTGGCCTCCCCTGACATTGAGTCTCTGCTTGGCCAAACTTTAATAGGCTTCAAACCTTCTCCTAGGTCCATCTGTATACTCCTAGGTCTAGTTTTAGCAAAGAATTTCCCATTCTTGATACCTGATCACCCTTCATTTCTGATAAGGTTCCTCGTCCACCACCATGTTGTAACTAAAAAGCAGGTCAGTTGCTCCCCGCATGCAGGATCCAATGAACAAGAGTGAGGCCTGGTACAAAAATAGTGAATTTATTCTGAAGTGAGCTTGGGGAAGGGGCACAAAACTCCTTGCCTTTAAATGTACTGATTCACCTCTGGAGCAGAAAGCAGACACTTTTACAAGGTAAGGAGGACAGTGAGCACGGGCAGGGGTTTCTCCTGCAGGCCTGGTGACTTATCTGCCAGACAGTAGAGTCAGTACCTCCCTGGGCAGAAATAAGTTGGAAAAGTGGTCAAGCTGGCATGCTTTCAATATGCCCTTAGGTGGATGAAAGTCTTGAGGCAGTTCCTTGAGGGTGGCCATTCCACCTGCTGGAGGTGACAGTTCCCTGGCTGGTATGCTTTGGCCTGCAAATCCACTGTCATCTCTGGAGGAGAGATCTATCTTGGAGCACACAGTTGGAAGAACTTGCCCTGCAGGGAATGCATGGTGAGGGGGAAGTGAAAGGTTATATTTGCATTTCTAAAGGGCTAGGTAGAAAACAGGGAACTGACGGAAAGGAGAGAGAAGAGAAAATACAAAATAATAGTTAAAAAATGGGGGCACTTGGTTCAAATGTCCCTGGTGATGTCTGTGCACCCTGGCCTGCTTTCAGCAAGAGTCCTGAGGTCAGTTTAGCCAGAATGCCCCTTAGTCTGATGTTCCCCTTAGTAATTTTCCATCCACTGCCCCCCACCATGTTCCTTGGCTATGTATTTCCACTTGCCTATGCTATATTCAGAGTTGAGCCCAACCTCTCTCCCCAGCAGCCAGACCCCTTTGCAGCGGTCCCCATACCTTTCACGGTACTCTTTCATAAAGTCATCCTTAACTTGCTTTAACACATAGTATTGATTTTTTTTTTTACTTTAACATCCCTTAGATTCTTACTCCAAGAAACCTCCTTATTAAACATGGAATAAGTCCATGGTCTGTGCAAAGTTTAGTTCTTAGATGTGCATAATACGTAAGTTTTCACTGGTTTTTAAGAAGGGGTTTTAGACTTACACTTGGCCGCAACGCTGCTGATGTTCTGGGAGTTCACGTCAAGCCAGAGAATGAGGTTGCCACAGGAAGACTTGATTCAGGCAGACTGGCAACCAGCCCCATTTTCACTTTTTTTTTTTTCATTTTACACAAAATCCTCTTTCACTCCCACCGTCTGACCAGACTGGCTGTTTTACTTTCCCTAGAGCAATGGATGTGGTTAAAGGCTTTACTTTGTAGGCATTTACATGGTTCTGACAATGAAAATTAAGTCAAATCTTTGTGTCTGGACCCCCAGGACCCAGCTCAGTGCCTAGAAGGCAGCAAACCCCTGATATTTGTGTGTTGAATGCATGAGAGGTCAACAGTGAGGTAAAGAATGCATTCATGTCAATAAGGAAGACCTGATTAGCAGATCAAATAAATACTTCAATAATCCTCAGAAAAAAAGAATAACAATCCTGGATTCATCACATTCTATTAAATTTTTATGATTAAAAAAATAGGCATTGTAAAAAAAGGAAAATACAAAAAAAAATCCATTTCACCATCTAGAGAACATTTCTGTGTTTACATTTTATATGTAATTCTTTTCAAAATAAAGATTTTCCTACATTTTTATTTAACATTGCATTGCTAATTCATTAAATATTTTTCAAGAAGGATTTGCAGTGACTGTTACTATTCTATCAAAGTATATTTATTAGAGTCGAATGCACCTCCACCCTGATTCTATACATGAAAAACACACTAAAAAAATGATGTGAACTGCCCAGCATCCCTTCCCCAGGAGAATTGTTGATCCCAGTGGCTTTTATTTGGCAATGTGGCACTTTCAGAGACTTACAGAAGAGACAAGCAAACAACACAGATTATTGCCTCCCCCATGAATGTGTCTCTAACTTAATAATGGCTCTTAAGCATGACTGGTTTAAGTCACTGTCCCCTAATTTTATTCAGGAGCCTTTGTATGCTCTACCCCCACTAAAATACAAGATTTCTGAAATCAGGGTCTTTTCTTTCTCAGTGTTCTATTCCCTCCTCTTCCCACCACACATTCCTGCCCAGCATCTAGCAGGTGGTCACCTGAAGCTTTCACACCAGGAGGTCTTAGATCCTGTTTGGGATGGTTTGAATTTCAAAAGCCCCATTAAAGCTCCCCCATTTCCTTTGTAACAAACATTTTGCCTAAAGAGTACTCAGGGACCAAGGACAAAAATCGGCCACTTGCTTCTTTAGAAAGACATTCCTCCAAGTGTAAGGAGAATTGCACAAAAAGAGAAATAAAGGGTAGGACAGGAGCAAATGAAATCATCTTTTCTCCTGATTCCTGGCTCCAAGAAGGCTGGTCAGGCTGCAGTAGCTCTTGGGAACGTGTGTCGGCTGAGTGGACAACAGAGTGTGTGTAGGGGGGGTGGGTGGGCAGGAGCAGTCCCCACAGAATTTTGAGCTGGAAGAGGACAGTGAAGGCCATTGGGAGCTGGTTTTTATCTCTCAATTAGATTTACTCTGATTTATGAGGCAATAGCCAGGAGCCAAAACCATCAGTTGTTGGACCCTCATGGAAGACAGGGGGTGGGAGGGCTGCCCCTACTTCTGTCTCTGGGACCTTCCCATCCAGTACTTTGGGCCACCCTGCTCTGTGAGCAGTAGCCTAGCCCTGCTATGCTATATATGAAGTATCTACCAGCACCCTTCCTTGTCATTATCTTAAACAGTTTATAGAGATAAATGTCTGCAATATTAGTTAGGAATTTTGGTATGTTTTGCTAAATATAAGCAACTTGGTTTATAATATTCACACAATCAACCTACACTGATGAATAATACTTACAAAGCACTCCTATAACAGAGGTGGAGTCATTACATAGTAGCACAGGATAGAAAAAGGAAGGGCCTTCAGTCCATTAAGAATTTCCCCCCAAATTCTCTCTGGGACACCGGCTAGCACAGGTTCTCCCCAGCCAAAGTCTCATTCCATTCAGACATGACCTGGGACATATCATTTCCCTTTGTGCTGCTTTATCAGACAGAGGCATCCACAAAGAACTGCGCAAATATTAGTGCTAAACTGTGAAATGACTAATTTTTCTCTTACCCTGGCTGCTGAGCAAATGAACAAACCTTACTCCTATGTGTTTAAAAATATATAAAAGTTTGTCTTAAAATAAGCACCTCCCCACCCTCCACCCAAAGGCACTCAACCAGTACATGGAAAAGTGTGTGGAATGTACTCACATCCTGCGTTATTTAGGGAGAATTTTCTCTGAGTATTCTGTCCACAGGATGTAGCCTTGCCTGGCCTTGGGTTGATTAACTAAAAGGCCAGATGGAGAAACAGCCCCCAAATAGCACTGTATAACTTTCAACAATTCTTTAATTTTCTTGACTGTTGAAGCATAGCCAAATAAGAACTTACCTAGGGATCAGAAACAGCCAAAGAACAATCATAAAGGAGAAAAATCATACTCAAAGCACAGAGACAGCTACTAGGCAAACTGCTTTCAAGAAACCCATTCTATTCTGGGTTTAAACAGCTGCGCCAATATTTGCTTCTGCCATAATATCTCAGTCATATATTCCCATTTGCTGGTCCTTAGTTTCTCTCTCTGTGAAGATGACTATGCCCCATTTTTCCTTTTTTTTCATTTATTTTTGGAAGCTCTTAGTGGAACATGTATTCAGAGATTTCTCAGTAAGCTTTCATGTCTCCCATCGGGGCAGGAGAATTATTGATCCCGGTGGATCAAAGTGCCAATGTGGCACTTTCAAAGACTTACAGAAGAGACAAGCAAACAACACAAACGGAGAGTATCCCAAATGGAAACATGCATGTATATTTGAAAACAAGTATTCAGACATGTGCAGATGGCCCCCTCCCTCTCCCCATGCATGTACACAGAATCACATGACTCTATGAATACACACACAAACAATTGTGAACAGACAAAAATATATGCATGGCTATTTACACAGCCACACCTGAAATCAAATAGACCCACACCCACTCTCGAATATTTTCCATCAGCTTCCCACTATAAGGTTAGAGATCAAACTAACCTTGACTTCTTTCATACTCCCAGCCCTGTTCTTTACCAAGGTTATGACTGCAGTCATGGAATCCAAGGATCCAAACACACGTTTATTGAGATGCTGTACCAGGTATGGGGAACATCGAGAATAAGAGAGTCCCTCCCGTGAGGGGCTTAGGTCTAATAGGGGAAGGAGATGCACACAAAGCTGCAAAGCCACATGAGAAGTGCTCTAACTGAAGAGACCATAGGAAGTTGGATATATTTCTTTGATCCTGAGATCTGGACAGAAGGCAATCCTCCTTCTTCCTTCAGAGGATACAATGGAGACCCAGAGAAATCTGCTCAGCACCAGTAAGCTGGAAGCCATGCTACCTTCCACCCAATTCTCTGTGGTGACGCTGTGCTGGTTTCAGTCCCTGGGTCCTGCTCCTAGTTCAGCCTCTCTTGCTTGGCCCTCAGGCATGTCTCGTGGTAGAAGTTGAGGAACAGAATGAGGAGGCTGAGGGCTTACAGGAGCACAGACACGTTGCACTCATCAGGGAAGGGGCACTCGATGAGGAGACTGTAGGAAGAGGAGGCAGCAGTGGCCACAAACTGACCCTGGGCAAAAGAAAGTGTGAGAGGAAAGAAAGGGAGAGCAGTCAGAAGCAGTGTCCAGAAAGGAGCAGGTGCTCCCTTGGGTCCCTCTGTGTTAAGGCCGAGGGAGGGCCTGCCACAGCACAGGAAGAGGAGAAGCAATGAAGCCTGCCAAAGCACAGTTTTTTCCACACCATGATCCCAAGAATCTTCTTGACAGTTCTCCTGGTCCTGGTTGCCCCAATTTTCCTATCCAGCTATGTCATGGTGACCTTGATGATAAACTCAGTCCATTAAAAGCCCCATATGGGACACTTTAGGCTGTCATCACCATCTGGGGGGCAGTGGTGCTCCCAAAACTGCAAGGCATCCAGGCACTTGGAGGGTGCAATTGGTGATCACAGACTCACAGGATATTAATGCTTAGAGGTCATCTGGCCAAGGCCCTCATTTTATAGATGATGACATTGAGGCCTGAGCATGGAAGCCACTTGTTCAAAGTCCCACATTGTCCCAGTGAATTAGGGTTGGTTCCAGGATCTGATGAGATGGCTCCTGAGGCCCTTGCAATTTGGAAAGCTAGGGAAGATCTAAGGATGAGAGGGTTTGTTTACGGGCAGATGCCAAGTCACTGGTATAGAGTGACAAGCCAAGAATAGAACCAAGGGCTCGGCTGAGGACCCTGGACCCAGTGGGGTCTGCTTACCAGCTGTAGGGTGGTAAGACGTCGTTTCCACCAGAGGTAGGGCCACATAGGAGGCCACAGCCTGGCCAGTCCTTAACACAGGTACATGAAGATCTGGACCAAATAATTAAGCATCCCTATGAAGAAGGCTGCAGAGTCGGGTGGGGAGATAAAGGAAAATAAGTATGGCTGGGCTTAACTGTGGTTTGGGAGTTCTCTTTGATGTTTCAATCCCCCAAGCTGCAGGGAGCACCTTTGCAATCTCTACAGACAAAATCCTTGGAAAGACCCTACCCTGTGGAGGTCCATCATGAGCCCTCTGAGGTCGTGATGATGGGAGGGACAGAGTTATCGAGGTGCTAAATGAGAGTGTTTCTACTCCCTTTGTGGTCTCTGGGATGATGGCTATGAGCATCTCCCAGCAGCCACCTTCCATCCCAGAGACAGGTAGCCCGGGAGCTCTGAGGAGCCATAGGGACAAATGGGAGCAGAGGCCTGGTCTCATGGCCTCAGAAAAGGGAAAAGTTAGAGACCAAACATGATATTCCAGGGAGGCAGGTCTCCTGAGCTGGGACTCAGCTCAGGAGACCTGCCTTACAAGGGCCTGAGGCAGGGCTGTCCATGGCATGCATCACTTACCTGGCCGCCTGCTACATATTCGGCTCCAGCCCATCCATCACAGGGCATGGAGCCATGATGGTAGAGATGCAGAAAGGTGGGCTGCTCTGCTTTCATTAAAGTAAAGACCACCTGGAGAGGAGGAGGAGATGATGACGTCAACTCTGGAGGTCTCCCTTCTCCAGACTCTTCTCCTGAGGCCTCAACTATCCCCTAGGGTGGGATGGGGTGATTCTACCTTTTTTACCGAAGGAGAGACTGAAATGAAAGGGAAATAACAGCAATCAAACACCAATTTTTGACCTATTGTGTACTTTAATTGAGGCTTTTGAAATTCAAACCCTCTCAATCATGATCTAAGGTCTCATAGTGTGAAAGTTTCAGGAGGTGTAGATGCTGGGCAGGGATGTGTGGTGGGGAGAAGAGGGAAGAGAACATGATTCTACTTTATGTGTATAAAATAATCACTTAAACACCACATAATTGTGTGCAGTTCTCACTCCTGTTACTTCCATTTTACAGAAAAAAAAAATATTGAGGCACAGAAAGGTTAAGTTACTTGCCCAAAGGCACGCAACTAATAGGTGGCCAAACTGGGATCAGAACAGTCTGGCTTCAGAGACTGGGTTCTTCCCAATGGCTGGTCCTTGCCCCCCAGGGCGCTGGGGTAAGAATTCAGGTGTTGAACACTCAGCCCAAGATCCAGACACCCACACAACACATATCCATGTGTTGTCTGCTCAGACCATTTCGGCAAGAGACTGAGAAGAAAGAGCCACTCTCTTCACCAACCACACCAACATATGTTCTTGTCCACCCTGCTTAATTCCACGAGCCCCCTGGCCTCACCAGCAAGGTCTCTTCTCAGTAACATGGAAGGATGGCTTTTGCTGTCTGATGACCCTGGCTATATCATGTCAGTTTTAAAATGTGTTTAACTTTCCATTTTAATTTTACCTGGAACCTGGGTACTAAGGGGGGTAAATGCCTACTCCTGCTTCTGTGGATAGGGAGCAGGGACCATGTGAGCCCTCAGTGGCTGAGCATCCTTCTACCGCCAGGTACTGGACCAAGGCTTTACTCTGAAATTAGTCTCTGGCACAGCCGCCAGGGCAAATCCAGAGAGCATTCTTGCTAGTTGAGTCATACACCACCCCAGATTTGGCTGACGGATATACAGGAGCCCGTGGGTCCCAGATCTAACCTGTCATGCAATGCAACGGCCTTTGGAAAGAGGCACCAGCAGCACACGCTCGCCATCTGCTGGGCAGAAAGGGGAAGTTTATCAGACGGCAGTCCTGCTTGGTGCCACAGCTCGTCCCCCCTGATCTGGGTTCAGCCTCCAATCCTCACTGTTCTATGCACCGCTGATTACACAATGCCTATCTGTCTGCAGGCAGATGCCTGTTAGCACAGGAAAGAAGGGGAGAAGCTACTGGAGTGACCGCAGGACTCTCCCAATGTGCCCCAGCCCAGAACCTTGCAAATTAATGAACATGTGGGCATTTTGTTCATTGAAAAGTAGATTCTTAATCACGCGTATGGGGTGGAACATGAGATTCTGCATTTCCAACAAGCTCCCAGATGATGCTGATGTTGCCAGCCCTAGGATCATACTTTGAGTCACAGGACTTGAGCCCATCACCAACATCCAGTGACTCAACATCCATATCACCTGGTGACAAACCTCAGCTACCTGGTGACAAGCCTCAGCTAGAGTCTTTTGTTACAAGGAAGGCTTTTGTTCTGCTTCCAGTTGAAATAGAGAACAGCTAACAGTGATGAAGTCACTACCACTTAGCTTCCACTCAGTGTGTGCTGCCCCTGTGCTAAACACTTTCATATATTATCTATCATATACTATCTGATTCCATCTTCTTTCAGTCATTGCCCTTTATAAAATAGGTATTATCATCTCAATTTTGTAGGTAAGAGAATTGAATCCCAGAAAAGTTATGTGTGCCACCCACAGTCACAAAGCAAGTAAATGGCAGAGCTGAGATCTAAACTGAGGTCTGAGGTCATCTGACTCCAAAACCTGCGCATAACCAGCCAGTCCCCTGTCTCTCATCAGAAGGCTCAGGTGACACCTCCTTGACCTCAGATTGTCATGAAGTTCTCCCTCCTAACCCTCTACAGGCTTACCTCCTGCTCCCTGCCATACCCTCATTCCACACTCGCTCCAGCTGTAGTCCACTGGCTGGCGGAAGTAGCTGCAGTTATCCAGGAGCGGGGTGGCCATGACCTGGGAGGAAAAGGAAAGAGGAAAAGACCCAGTCATAAAGTCTGCTCCCACCATGGTGAGCTCTGACAGGCTCGTGCTCCTGAACACCACCACCCTAATGCAACCTCCACTGACACTTGGTGAACATCTGCTAATAAAACAAACTCCAAGGGATGGCCAGATCACAGGTGCCAACTTACATACATCTTTCTAGTCTCTAATGTTTTAATGTGGGCAAATATAGATGACTAACCTACCCTGGGTACCTTACTATGCGTGCAAGCCTAAGATAGGTGCTGAAGACACCAAGGCGGTCCACACATCAGTCCTGCCCCAAGGAGCTCAAAACCTGGCTGATGATGTAGAAAAAAATCCTAACCTTAGAGGTTGGTGCTAGAGGAAAAGTAGAGAAAAGCAGGTGTTCCAGGAGTTGGAACAAAGAATAAGGAGGCTTTGGGCAGACAGAGGAGAGGGAGTGTCAGTTTCATGCCAGGACAAGAGTATGTGGCACCTGGACCTGGGGACCTAACTAGGGGATTAGCAGGACTCACGTGGAGGCGCTGACCATAGGAGAAGGGGCCACAGAATTGGAGAGACAGGAGAATTGTAAATAAAGTGTCTTGAAGGCTGGGTTGTAAGGAGCTTGATTGATTTATTTGACAATAATGTGTTGAATGGGACTAAGCACCATGCTAGGCACTGTTCTGAGCACTGAATCACACTGATAAAACCAACCAGATGCAAACCTCGGGGGGACTTGGCATTCTGGCCATATATGCACAAAAAAAAAAGCCTACGGAGGCTTCTGAGCAGGAAGCTGATGGTGGGCATGGCAGAGTTTTCAAGGGATTGGGGTGGCAGGAGAGTGCCTGGTTTCCATACTTAAATGACAAATTCTCTAGGGCCTGTCTTACGTCTCATGAGTCATTAGTATCCCTCATGTGCTACCAGATATTATGCTGGGTCTGTCTTTAAACAGATAAACAAGACAGGGGTCCTGCCTTTGAAGCACTTACCATTTGGGAAGGGAGAAAGACATATATGAAAGTGGTGACACAGCCAGAGAAAGACCAGTGGGGGTCAGTATATCCTTAACAGGCTCCTAAGGTAGAGGAGCTGTCTGCAGGGTTTGCCAATTCCTATGGTGTAAATACTCCCACCGTGGTGGAGGGGGTTTCAAGTTGCTTCACACAAAGTCACTGAACATGAAGTTTCGGGGAGATGCACATCCGGTACTCACCTGCGGGTGGAGCGGCTCCAGCTCACCTCAGAGAACCAGGAGTGCACCAAGAGGTGGGAACAGCTAAGCAAGGAAACAACCTGGCCCTAGAGGAGTCAGGGAAGGCATCCTGTGAAGCGGCAACCGACCCGAATCTAAAGGATGTGCAGGAATTTGTGAGGAGACTGGGGGATAGAGCAATTCTGGGAGAAATCAGTGATGTGCCCAGGCCTGAGGACTTGCTGAGCATGGCTGTATGGGCTGGTGAGCAGGCCTGTGCTGGACCAGGGTGGTGTGCAGGGCTGCTGAAAGCGCATAGAGGGAGACGAGGCAGAGAGGAAGGCAGGGCCAGAAAGGACTCAGAGGGCTTCGTGTGCCCGGGAGGGGGAGTTTAGCCTCAGCCTCTGCGGGATGGGAAGCATCAGAGGCTCCTAGCAAGCAGCGGCACCATCCTCCCCCGTGTTTGGGGTAGTTTATTTTGTCAGTAGGGTGGGGGATGCACTGTAGCTGAGCAATGAGAAAGGAAGAGAGGAAGAGGAGTTGGAAGAGGCATGGCTGTCCAGACCTACTTCTTCCATCTCTTCCCTGTTAGCTCACCAACAGGCGAGAGAGATGGAGGAGGAGGCTGCAAGCTGTGCAGCCAGGGTGCCTGGTTTGCACTCTGCCTCTGTGCCTTGCCACCTGCTAAGTTACTTAACCCATCTGTGCCTCAAACAGTGCCGTCATGGGGATTAGATTAGCCTATCCTCATAAAGTGCCTACACCAATGCTTGCCCTATAATCAGCATGGGAAAACATCTGTGATGATCATTACCACCTTCTCTGAAAAGCTTGTCCTGACACCCTTACCCTTGGCCCAGAGACCGGCTTGCTGCCCCATCCTGCCTGCCCCTAGTGCATGATGCATCCTTTCTGTTGCCCACTCAACACACAATGCATTGCAACCTCCTGTGCCCACGCCTGTCTCCCCTCTAGATCGTGAGCCTCTGGAGGGCAAGGAGCCCTGATCTAGCAGGGATTCTGCAGGCCACAGCACAACCTGGCAGGAAGCATATACTTGATGTACACCTGCTGAATGACTTTTTGCAAGGTCTGGAAGAAATACCAGATTTGGGGATCAGAAAACCAGACAGAGATTAACAGAGCTCAGGTAGAAACAGGAGATGGCCCATACCAGGTGGCAGGGATAAGGAATTCCACTCTGGCTTGCCACTGACCTGCACTTTTTCATGTAAGGAGATGGAAAGTGGAAGTTTGTAACAGGGATGGAGCAGCCAAAGATGGCACAGAATCCCAGCTGCTGCATGTGACCCCATCGAGGAGGCTTTTCAGTCTGCTACGTATGAATATTATCATTCTATTCATCCCTCGGTCACCCCTCCAAAAAAGATCCTAGAACTCTCCAGGGACCCCCGTCCACCAGCCTTACCTCCCAGATGTAGCTTGAGAGATCCACCAGGCCCAGATTGTAGACAGCCAGGACTGTGCCAGCCCCAGAAGCTCCTGTTGGGACACGAAGCAAGGCCTGATGCCACCAGAAGAAGACAGGAAACAAGGTGGGTGGCATGCAGTGGCAGTGCACCAGGAGCCAGGAATCCATCCTCGAGCTAGACAAGCAGAGGAGAAGTGACCAGCCGCACTGCCCATTCGCCCCTAATCCCTCCCCACAGGAACTCCCAAGGCCTTGTTAATCCAGCTCTTGTACCCAAAAAGTCTAACACAGGCTGGCTGAGTAAACAGATGAAAGCTCCCACTGGATGGCATTATCTCCTGCTTCTGTTTTCTAAGGCCCAGGGGTATTTACTCCAGGGCTTTTTCAGGGCACTGGCCATTGTGAGCACCTATAAGTAGAAGCCGGATTTGGGTCTTGTCCAAACCACCACCTCATCTACTTCCCCCTTTCCCTCCTCGGCAACACAGTTGACTGAGAGTCTACAAGCTGAAGTTCTGCAGTCTCTCCCACATGACCCCCAGCTATGTTGTTGCCCCAGCGCTCCTGCCCTGGGACACAGCACTACCACCTACCATGCACTTTGGGGGAGCCTCCATTGGCCATAACTTCGTGCCAGTCCTCACACCTTTTGCTGGTCTACTTGGGATTTCCAGCCCCTGGCAGTGGCCTCCAGATTGCAGGGTACAAGAGACATGGATGTGGCTACTATGCAGCAAGAGGGGGACCGAGGGGGCAGAGAGGCACGAAGTTCTCCCCTTTCCGCTGCACAGTGCCTGCCCTCCCAAGCATCCCTGGCTCCTCCCACTTCTCACGGGCTCAGCCACACCCAGTCCTCCACAGCTTGACTTACACCTCTGGCTTCTCCCAGGCTCCTCTGGGCAGTGAAGGAAGTGGCTCTGGCTGCTCCGGTGTTGCCAGCTGGTGGTGGGTTTGAGCGAAGGGTCCTCTGGTCTCCAGGGTGCAGGGCATGACTCATGGGTGACGCCATCCTCCCAGAAACTCTCTACTGCTGTGCTGTGATCCTTTGTTGACCCCAGCCCCAGCCCTTACACACCCACACATACACGTAGGCACTCACACATACGCAGGCACACCTGCACACACACACACAATTGTTGAGAACTGGGAGCTGAGGCTGCTGTCCAGGCCCTGGCTGGGCTCCCTGACACTTTCATGGCGCAAGGGAGAAAAAGAACAAGAGGCAGCAGGGGTGGGAGGAGAGCATGCAGAGGGCAAACGACATTGGTAGCGCCTCCGGAGAGGGGTGGGGAGAAGCAGAGATGGGCAGCACCCAGCCCTAGGCGGACCACCCACATCTTCAGAGCATCCCCATGGCCTGCGGCCCACACTCATCCTTCAGAGCAGGGACCACCCTATTAGACACTTGGACAGGCATGTGGAGGACACGTGCCTCTCCTGCCTCCACCAGGGTAGGCAACGCCTCTTGTCTCAGAGTTCAAACTTCCTCTTCCATCCCTCTTTCCCACTGTTAAGGAGTAAGTGCTTATCTTTCTTAATCTGCTAAGTCTACACCCCCTCCTCTAGCTCCCCCTCACTAATAGGCCAAGAAGTATGGGTGATTGGAAATCCCAGATCCAGGCAGCCCTCTTCCCCCCCCACCTGCCTCTATCCACCTGTGCCTGATGAGAAGCGATTACAATGGCCGTTCACCCAAATAACCTCTCTTAGACACATCCTTTCCCTCTTTATGAGATATAGGAAAAGACTCAACTTTGAAAGCCAGATCCCTGAAGGAAGAGGCCCAGCAGACTACACCCTGAGTCTTGCTCCACAGTGATTCAAAGGCAGTTCCTAGAACCAGGCTCTTTAGAACAGAGTGCCCCAGTTTCTTCTTTTGACAAGATGGCACACTGTGGTCTTGTGAAGGCTCGTAAAGAACCATCTCTGTGTAAGCCCCGGATTGTCCATGCTCACAGACAAGAGGATTAAGAGCTTCGAAGAACTAGAAGAGGTAAAGGTACATTTAGAAGCACGATGGGCGACACACACCCGTTACATGCATGCACATTTGCACATGATGTCAAAGGCCCTCATTTTGCCCTGTCCTGGACTCTATTGGGAAAGAGTCCCAGCTGGTTTCAGTTAGAAGACAAGCCCTCCTACACTGTCATATGTCATTTTCCATAAAATCAAGTTGAAGTTTTTCCACTGGGGCTTCAAGGCTGCCCTTACTCTGGCTAGGCCATCCCCCCCGAGCCCTCTGATCTTCTGGCAGAAGCAGAGAGCAATGTGCTGCTCCTGCCACCTCCATGAATCCCGTCTCCCTGCCCTCTCTGGCATGCACATGCCCATGTTCACTTCTTTGGCCTGTCCATGATTCCTTCTCCACTGACTGTTCAAACCCAACCATCAACCTTGCTGACCTGAAGCCCCTCCTTGGCCACAAAGCCTCCCACTCCTCTTCCCAACTCCCCCACAGGACTAGCACTGTCTGTACCCAGAGTGTAGCCTGTAAGTTTGGTATGCCAGAGTAAATGGCAAACTCGCTGTGGGACATGACTGCACATTGCACTTAACAGATGGATGGAAACATCAGGAAAACCCCAGGGTGATGTGTCAGGAAGATAAAAATCTTCTAGCTCAAAGTTTTGGCTATCACTTTGCTGGTAACTCTCCCCTGTGTCTTCATAAAACTATCCCCTCATGTGTAGACAGCACCTTAAAATTGATATGGGAAACTCTTGGGAAGTCCCCTATATAGCATCTGAGACACTGTGGTGCCACCTTATCCCCCAGAAGCAGATCAGATCAACAGAATGGGGCTATGAATTTTAGACCGGTTGCACCATAGTCAAGTACTCTTTCTCAGAGCTCAGCCATATCATATAGCCGCTGTGAAGGAGGAGGCCACTGACCCCCTGCGTCCACCCTCTATTAAACACCCTTTGGGCTTATAGATCATATGGATTAGGGAGAAGTTTATCTACCCACATCCCGCAGCTGTAAAATAAGATGACGACTGCATGCTACCATAGATTCCTTCTGCCCAAGAAAAACAACAAAAGGACTCCTAACCTCATTCCTCCCCCTGCTCAACCCACCATGCTCACAGAACCTCGGCTGCAGCCAGTGGGGAAAGTCCTCAGCCATCTGCCCCCCACTGCCGGGTGAGCTGAGCCACCCTGAGGCCCTGAGAGCCAGCCTGTCTCACCTGAGAGCAGAGGGCTGGAAACCGTGTGGGCAAAAACTGACATTGCAAAGAGTAGTGTCTTTATATACCCGCAACGTAACAACGGCTGACATTTATTTCCTTTCTGTGTGCTGAAGACTATTCTAAATGCTATACATATACTAACACATTTTCTCTTCACAATGATCCCATGACGTAGGTGCTGTCAGCACCCATTTCTGCAGATGAGAAAACAGGCACAGAGAGGTTAAATTACTTGTCCAGTATGACACAGCAAATAAGTAGCAGGGCCAGGATTCAAACCCAGGCAGTTTGGTTTGGAGCCCAGACACTTAAAAGGGCACTGTACTGTCTCCTCAGTCTCTCGGTGGATCATGGTTTGTTTTATTGGGATGAAAAGAGCCAAAGAGTGGTCTTGATGAACAAGAAGAGGTAGCCCCAATTTATCTGATTCAAAATAAAAATTTCCCTACTGGCTCTCAGAAGAATCCTGTGCAAGTTGCAATAAAAACCAACATTCTTTCCTCTCTCCTTTTATTCCTCTATTCCTTCCCTCCCTCCCTCTTTCCTTTCTGATATCCATCCTTTTGCCTAGATTGGACAAGGGGTTTTCAGACACTTAGGATTCAGAGCAAAGGTGCCTCATCAGACCTCACTAGTCTCTGTGTGGGGAAGAGAGGCCCTAAGAAAATGATCAGCCCCTCTCCCCTCTGAAGCAATGACCCACCCGCCCTTTCCTCTGAGCTTGTGCAAGATTTTATTGGACTAGAAGAGCATCATTGCTTTTTATAAGACATTGAACATGACTGGTATAGATGGTAAAGATGAAGCTGGATAATTTGGACCGCAATACTTTAGCATGTACTGGCAGGAGTGCTGGCCTCCCCGGCCATCTTCAGCGAGGGATGTAGCAGTCATAATGGGGTTTTTCTTTCTCCACTGGAGGGGGCATTGTCCTCCACAGGTTCTCTCTATCAGGACCCAGGGCGATATATTTCTCACTGTCAAAACTAGGAAGGGCCATACCTCTCAGGACCAAATTAGCAGGCTTTCGGGTCATGATAGAGAGATTTTCAGGGGCTAATCTCATCTTTAATTTTATTATATATTTTACATATTATGTTCCTCTGACATAGTTTAGTTTATCTTTCCATTTCATTATTATTGTAAGTAGCCTAGAAATATTTTACTGACATGAAGAGGTTGTCAACATAAATAAATATGTATGTATTAAAGCACTTTTCAAGCATCTAACTATTGCTGTGGATTAAATGGTTTATGCAGAGTCACAACCAGTGAAAGAAGTGAAGCCAGGTCAATGCACAGATCACCCACCCTATTACACAGCCTCTAATACCTTCCTCTGTGCACAGTCAGGGCACACTTGCTTCTGCTAATTTCACAAGAGTCCCTTGACCCCATGTCAGTCTAGTCTCTTTAAGCTGAAACACATTTCTCAGCCACAACTCTGGGCAGCTATTTCCCAAACTGAAGAACTTATTCCTGAATGTCACCTTCCAGAAGACAAGATGAAAAGAAAATGTATATGTGCACGTGTGTGTGTACACATTCCTGTGTATGTTAATGCAATGTCCTTCAAATGACTTCTCTATTTATGTCTCTGTTTACTTTGATCAATTCTACTTGCCCCACTCATGCCCATTTCTGTCTACTTTTCTTGCCTGTGTTCTCCCTTTCCTTGAAAAGCAACAGCAATGAGCACTAGAGGAAGATCAGGTTCAACAAGAAACAAAAGAGGGAAAACAAGGAGGAGAGCAAAAACCCAGTATTACCGGGAAAGGAAAGTCATTCTCTTTGGTAGCGGAGTTAAGGAAGGAGGAGGAGCTGTGCAATGGCATGATGGGGGAGAGGTGTTTTATTAATACGATACCCCCATATGCATTGAAGTGCCTCTTCTGCCAGTCAACCTAGCTGCTCCCTGGACCCAAGGAAACCTGACATGATGCATGTTCCCACAGTCCTTCAGAGTGTCCTTCTCCTGTGCTGGGGAGAGGCAGCCCCAGGCTTTGCAGGTCAAAATTGGCAAACAGAGAGCTCAGTCCTGGCCTCATTTCTTATTTTGCCCCTAGATGCTCCCAGCTCTTGATGCATCGTGGGGACCATACAGGGGACAGGCTGCACCCCTGTGGCCACTGGCAGCCTTGTCCTCTCCAATCAGGCTGATAAGAGAGCTAATTGTAAGAATCGCTCACAGGTGCCTTGGCCGGCACTCCTGCCAGCCTCATGGATGCAATAATGGGTCTTTGTGCAGTGTGGGCCATTACCAACAAGGGTAACTAAATCATTCATTTCATTAGCAACGGGGTTTGGCAGATAATTGTGCAAGAGGCAATTATCAGCGATGCATGTTTCAGGAAGGAGTGTGGTTCGCTGATTTTCAACAGAGCTGCCAGGAGAAATATGAGACAACGTTTAAACCACCACTGGGTCCTCACCCTGAGGATAGCCACTGTTTAAAGCCTGTGGCTTTATGGCTTTATGGTTAGAACTGAAGACAGACAGAGAGAGAGAGAGAGAATGAGTTTGCTTCTTGTACAAAGATTCCCTAGGTGACCTTGACTTATCTCCTATTTAATAGAATGAGGCTCCAAATTTCATCATTCTCCATCTCTGCCTCACCACAGATCTGGTCTTCATTAGCCCACCACAGTAGTCTTCCTAAAAGACTAATTTTTGCCATGTTAGAAGATGGAAAGAATTCGTCTATGGGTTTCAAGTTCAGCTCAGACTAGTACCAAGATCCTTCTGAAAAAATCAACAGATGAAAAGGTAAAAAGGTGCTATATGCATACAATGGACTATTAGTTGTACAAAAGAGTGAAGCACTGATATAGGCTACAACATGGATGAACTGTAAGAAGTTAATGAAAGAAGCCACACACACAAGACAGCATATTGCATGACTCCATGTGTAAGAAATGTCCAGAATAGGAAAATCTATAGACACAAAAAGATGAGTGGTTGCCAGGGCCCCGGGGCAGAAGGGAGGGAATTAGGAGTGATTGCCAATGGGTGTGAGGCTTTTTTTGAGGTGATAAAAATGTTCTGGAATTAGATAATGATGATAGTCATGTAATTCTGTTAATATATACTAAAACCACTGAATTGTACAATTTAAACAGGTGAATTTTACAGTACGTGAATTCAGAAAACAATCTTTTCTGAACTCAAGGCAGAGGGTCAGGTGGCACCTGCCAAGTACTGGACTTGCGGGGACAGGGACAGTTTTCGCTGGCACTGGGCTGTTGGCACAGCTCTGGAACAGGACTAAACAGCCTCCACTGAGGTTCACGTCATGTTCCCTTCAAGGAGTTCTTTGAGCCCATTCACAAACCAGTGCATGATGCAAGTTAGGATGGCAAAAAAGTCCTCATTCTTTCTAATAGTTCTCCTGCTGGTTAGATGATCAAATTAGCTCCAAATTCTGAGCAACCCTTCCCTCCATGCCTGTTCTGATTTGCAAAGGAAGGCTCTGAGGCATTCCAGAGCATTGCAGTGTGAAGTGGTAGCTTTTCTCCAAGAGCAGGACCTCAAACATGTGCCCCAGGAGATATTTGTTCATTTATGACCAACACTCACTCCCTCATTTCCAAATCCTGTCCTCCCACCTGACTAATCACTTGTCCAGAACTAAGATTTTTTTCAAGCATGAATTCCTATGCTCAACTTTGTAAAGTTTATAGTATTGCATAAATGTTATTTGGTATTTCTGAAACTCTGCTATTATTATTCTCAAGATATATTGAATGCAAGAATAAAGACATACACCATTAGGGACTGTTGCTTTGAGCTACAAGGAAGAGACATTTCCAAAGGAGTAAAATCTGCTTTAGTGACTTCTGTGAGTAATCGTAGATATATTTGCTGTATCATTGGTCATATTTCTCCAGTCATTTCCTGAGTGCCACTTTGATTCTGCTTCTCCATCTAGAAAGTAGGGGAAAACACCCACTGGTAGAATTCTTTTTTTTTTCTCTCTTTCTTTCTTTTCTTTCTTTCTTTCTTTCTTTCTTTTTTTTTTTTTTTGGAGACAGTGTTTCCCTGTGTCACCCTGGCTGGAGGTGCAGCCACGTGATCTCAGTTCACTGCAGCTTTGACCTCCCGGGCTCCCACCTCAGCCTCCGGAGTAACTGGAGCTTTTTTTTTGTTTTTTTTGTTTTTTGTAGAAACAGAGTTTTTCCCTGTTGCTCAGGCTGGTCTTGAACTCCTGCATTCAAGCAACATGCTGGACTCTGTATCCCAAAGTGCTGGGATTGCAGGTATGAGCAGACACAGTGCCTGGCCAGCAGAATTCTTAAGGGACCTTACTTCCTTATTCCGTTACTGCCTTTTCAAAGTCAAGAAACAGTTCTGATTATTATTGTCTTCTCTTCCCTATTTATTTTATTTATTCTTGTTGCAGTTTACTGTTTACCGAACTGAATTGGGAAGGGAAGGAAAGTCATCAATAAAGCCAATTTCCTATTTCTGAATATTTCACAAGACCAGTCTGGGAAAGAAAGAAGTTCAACATCATGGGGGCAAAGTTTGGGCTTGTCTGTGGAGTTGGGGGTCCCTGCAGCATCAACTCGTGGGAAGGAAACTGGGATAGGGATAGGAAAGGAGGATGGGCTGCAGCAGTGGGGCTCCTGGGCTCTGGCACCAGCTTGGCCTCTCACTGCACAAAAAGGAAGATCATTTTTCTGGGCCTCAGTGTCTTTACCTGTGGAATGAAGTATCTAGAACAGGGTCCTGGTCTAGGTTCTCTAGGTTGCATGACCTCCAGGCTGTCACTGTATCATTTCATCACAACAACATCATTTACTCCATATCTACCACCCAAAAGTTGGGCTTTTCAGAGCCACTGTGAATAGTAAGCAAAGCAGTTAATTACCAGTAAGTACACTCTCTCTGGAGTTAGCACAGGGCTTAACGCTGAGATTTGTTGAGGAACTATGAGGGAGGTCAAATGATCTCATCTTCATTGAGTTCCTCTCTGAGTAGCTCCCAGCTCCCAGCTGCTCTGACGCATTTGCCCTGACACAGGTCTGTTGGCCATATGCATAGAGGGCAGGGTGGATGGGGATAGGATGCCAGGGCAGGTGGATGTGGACTGGGGCTGCCAGGGCTTGGTCAGATTGTCAGGGGTGAAGCCAGAAAACCCAAGTCCACAGAGGTCAGGAGTTTGAGGTGGAATAATGTCACAGGATCCTTGCAAGCAAGGTCTGCATCTTTATCTTCTTGTGGTTAATGCCACGGCTGGGCTGGGAAGAGAGGGTCTGCCCTTAGCACTGCTGCTGAGGGCAGAGACCAGAGCATCCAGTCAGAAAAGCTCTCTGGCACTACAGATGTTCACATCTGTGACCCACATCCCCTGCACACCCATTCTGCTCCTGCTCATGAGCACAGAGGAATTTTCTCAAGGTCTGCTGAGGATGTTCCTAGCAGTGACATTTGTGGGATAGGGAGGGGGGAGCTCTGCAGCGGGAGAATGGTCAGGTAACATGGTAGAATGGAGAACAGCACTGGCGGGGGTCACACTATGAAGCAACAAACTAGAAGAACACAGAATGATATAGATGGACGTAAAATCCACATTTGGAAAGGAAAGGTTAAAAAAAAAGTTAAATTGATAGCTTTATCAATTTAACTTTAGCAATTGATTATGCCATATATGAAAATTAAACATGCATGCTACGAAAGCGTAACACACAGTTTGAAGAAATAAAAAGATATATATTAAGTACAAATAAAAGACATATAAAAAATAAAAAAGATATATATTAAGTACAAATAAAAAATATATATTAAGTACAGCAGAATGTTCACCTATGGAGTGAGGCATGGAAATGAGAATCAAAGAGAATACATCATGCATGCATGTATACATAGTTACACACATACACACACACATAAGACAAGGTGAGTTTAGAAACTTGAGGATGTGATTAAACCCAAATCTCTGCACTGGAGATGAAAATAGAGAGAACACTAGACTTGATGGCTGAAAATCATTTTTTGGAGTATGTGTCTAGAGTCAAATGACCTGAACATCTAATGTGCTCACCATCACAAAGTCCCAGGACCGACGTGTCTCACCCCCTATGCCGCTGCCTTTCTCCACTCATAACGTATAGGAAAGAAATAAAAGAGGAGTTTTTTGGTGTTCCTTTTGTGTGCAGCCTCCCTGCTGGGAGGGCTCCCATTTAGAGTGGTAAAGTGGTGAACTACTGAGGGGGGTGTCTCCCTGCAACTGGGTGGGGGATGTGTTTGACCAGTTCTTAGAGTCTGTACTCATGGCCAAGAAAGACCCCTCTGATCTCTTATTTTATTATTCCCTGTTAGATCAGATTATAAGAACACTAAGATTTCCCAGTTGAAAGTAATTTTTTGGTAAGATAGCAGCAGCAAAATGCATCCTGACTCCCAGATCTGCAGCGACACAATCACACTGCTTTACAAAGGGCTCCTCACATCAGCCTTCTGGCTGGCCACTGTAGTCTGTCACCCCAGAGTCCCCCAGTGGACACGCTTCCCCGTATTTATACTCTCATATGGTTGTGGCCCACAATGGCTGTGGTAAACGTGTGACTTCCTTCCTTCCTTTGGTAAATGTGATATTAGCAAGCATAAGGCAATTGGAGTTTTGATAAGCACCTGCATGTTTGGGCTTAGCCTCTTGTGGAGCTCTTGAAGCTGAGAGCCATCCTATTAAAAGTTCAGTTACCCTGCTTGATGCTAGCCCCCAGCTGGTCCAGTTATCCCAGCAGAGATGCAAGACATGAGAGTGAAGAAACTGTTCTGGCTATCCAAGCCCTAACAGAAATCCTGCAGCAGAAAACCTGCCCTGTCCAGCCCAGTCAACACACAGCAATCATGAGAAATAAGACACTGTTGCTCTAAGTTGCCAAGTTTTGGGGCGGTTTGTTACACAGCAACAGATAATGGAAACACTGGCATATGGTAAAACAGAATAAACTACATCAAATTATTTTTATGAGCCTATTTCCTTCTTTTTTATAATAAAGCAAAAAAAGTCTGATCTTTTTTCCCAATGCCAGGTGAAAGGCATGTCAACATCCACTGCTGTGGTTCAGGGAGACGTCACTATCCCACATTTTGAGTGGGGGAGGGGACCACAGAGTCCATCACTGATTCATGTGGTCCTGGCACCCTGTGAGAAGGGAATAGGCCAAACATGGAGCTTAAGTGATATGCCCAAGGTCACCTGGCTAGTAAATGGAGGAACAGGATTTCAAACCCAGTCTAACCCACTGTCTGTTCAGGGCTCCCGTTGTTATATTAGGCCATTTAATTGTTGGGGGCCATTTCAGGAAAGTACGGACATGAAAGGTCACATGATTGGCTAGTGTTGTCAACTCCCCCACACGTGTCAGCAAATACAAATTAGAATGAAAATTCCATGAGGGGGATAAACTTGCCTAGGTGTAATTTTTATGAGAGAGGGGAGGCTTTATGAGCATTTTTCCAGCTTTATCGAGGAATAATTGACAAATACAAATTGTATATATTTAAAGTATGCAATGTGATGTTTTGATACATGTATACATTGTGACATGACTACCACAATGAAACTAATTAACATAGTCATCACCTCACATAGTTACTTTTGTGTGTGTGTGGTGAGAACATTTAAGATCTCCTTTCTTAGTGAATTTCAAGTATACAATGCAGTATTATTACTATAGTAACTATGCAACACATAAGATCTCCAAAATTTATTAATCCTGCATAACTAAAACTAAAACATTATACCCATTAAAATATAATTCCGTATACCCTCCTTTCTTCAGCCCTTTAGCATTCTGTTTTCTGTCTCTATGAATTGGACTAGGCTAGGTACTTTATATAAGTGGAATCACACAATATTTGTCTTTTTGCGACTGGCTTATTTCACGTAGCATAATGACCTCAAGTTTGATCCATGTTGTAGTATGTCCTTCCTTTTTAAGGCCGAGGTATATTTCAGTGCATGTGTGACTATACACACACACAAATGTTTGCCCTCACACACATACATATGTATACCATATTTCCTTTATCCATTCATCTGCTGATGGATACTTAGTTTCCATGTATGAGCTATTGTGAATAATGCAATGAACACGTGAATACAGATGTCTCTTTGACATACTGATTTCATTTCCTTTGGATATATACCCAGAAGTGGGATTTCTGGATTATATGGCAGTCCTATTTTTAATTTGTGGAGAAACTTTCATATGGTCTTCCATAATGATTGTACTAATTTGCATTCTCACAACAGGGTTTCCTTTTCCCCACATTTCAGCCAGTACTTATCTTTTGTATTTTTTATCATAGCCATTCTAACAGGTGTAAGGTAATATCCCATTGTGATTTTGATTTGCATTTCTCTCATGAGAAGTGATAGTGAGCTTTTTTTTTTTTAATATCGCTTGGTCATTTGTATGTCTTCTTTTGAGAGGTATCTATTCAAGTACTTTGCCTATTTTTTTAATCACGTAATTTGTTTTCTTGCTATTGAGTTGAGTTGTTTCTTTTGGGGGTTTGGGGGTGGGGTTTTTTGTTTTTTGATTTTTTTTTTTGAGACAGTCTCACTCTGTCACCCAGGCTGGAGTGCAGTGGTCTGATCTTGGCTCACTGCAGCCTCTGCCTCCCAGGCTCAAGTGATTCTCCCACCTCAGCCTCCCAAGTAGCTAGGACTACAGGCATGCATCACCATGCCCAACTAATTTTTGTGTTTTTTGTAGAGATGGGTTTTCACCATGTTGCCCAGGCTGGTCTCAGACACATGGACTCAAGGGATCCACCCTCCTCAGCCTCCAAAATTGTTGAGTTTATAGGCATGAGCCACTGCACCTGATCTTGTTAAGTTTCTTATATAGTTTGAATGTTAACTTCTTATCAGATCAGGTTTGAAAATATTTTCTCATACTTTATAGGTGTCTCTTTCAATCTGTCAATTATTTCTTTGATATACAGAAGCTTTTTTTTTTTTTTTTTTTTGAGATGGAGTTTTGCTCTTGTCACCCAGGCTGGGGTGCAATGGCGTGATCTTGGCTTACTGTAACCATTGCCTCCTGGGTTCAAGCAATTCTCCTGCCTCAGCCTCTCAAGTAGCTGGGATTACAGGCACCTGACACTATGCTCAGCTAAGTTTTGTATTTTTAGTAGAGATGGGGTTTCATCATGTTGGCCAAGATGGTCTCAAACTCCTAACCTCAGGTGATCCACCTGCCTCGGCTTCCCAAAGTGGTAGGGTTACAGGCATGAGCCACCACACCCAGCCCAGAAGCTTTTTAGTTTTATGCAAATTCATTTATTTTTGCTTTTGTTGCCTGTGCTTTTCTAGTCATATCCAAAAAATTGTTGCCCAGCTGAATGTCAAGCTTTTTTCTATGTTTTCTTCTAGTAGTTTCACATCTTACTTTTATGTTTTTAATGCATTTTTGAGTTGATTTTTGCATATGGTGTGAGATAATGATTCAATTTTATTCTTCTGCATGTGAATATCTAGTTTTTCCAACACACTCTGCTTTTTTTTTCCAATACAAAAGACCATCTTTTCCCCCTTGTGTATTCTTGGCAACTTTGTCAAAGAGCAATTGACTGAAAATGAGTGGATTTACCTCTGGGTTCTCTATTCTGTTCCATTGGTCTATATGTCTATTTTCATGCCAATATTATACTGTCTTGATTACTATTGCTTTTCAGAATATTTTGAAATCAGGTAGTGTGATGTCTCCATCTATCCTGCATAATGCTTTGTGTGTGCACAATTATGCTGCTGTTGGATGGAATGTTCTGTATATGCCTGTCAGGTCCATTTGGTCTATAGCGTTGTCCAAGTCCACTGTTTCCTACTGACTTTCAATCTGGAAGATCTATCCACTGTTGAAAGTGAACTATGGAAGTCTCCTACTATTATTGTATTTCAGTCTATTTCTCCCTTTAATTTTAAAAATATTTTCTTTACATACTTAGGTGCTCTGATGTTGCATGCATATATATTTATTATTGTTATATGCTTTTGATGAGTTTATTCCTTTATCATTATATATAGGATAAAACTTTTTCACTTCTTGTGACAGTTTTTGACTTAAAGTCTAATTTATCTGATTTTAGTAGAGCCACGCCTGCTCCCCTTTTGGTTACCATTTGCATGGAATATCTTTTTCCATCTCTTCACTTTCAACCTATGTGTATCCTTAAAGCTGAAGTGACTCTCTTGTAGGCAGTATATAATTGGATCTCTTTTTTCTCCAAATACACTTAACCACTCTGTTGTTAAATTAAATTAAATTTAGTCTGAGAATGCCTCTGTACTTTAAGTCCCTCTTTAATTAACTTCAACCTAACTTAGTATGGAAACTAACCTAAAGCCTAACTTAGGAGTGTAATTTTATAACAGATAACTGAGTCCCAGCCAATCTCAGCAGCCTAGCTTCAGTCAGTTGTAGGAAGCCAACTGATAAGAACATGTTCAAATAAGACAAATGAAACCATAACACATCAAGTTGTCTCTGCACCTCCCTTCCATTTTCTGTTCATAAGTGCTACCTTACCATGTTGCATCCTGGAATTCTCTGAACCTGTTTTGTCTGAGAACTGACCTATTCATGAATTTTTTTTTTTGTTCTTTGCTCAATTAAACTCTATTACATTTAATTTGTTTAATATTTTTCTGTTAACATTATTGGACTTCAGGATCCTGGATTCATAAGGGTCAGCTTGGCACTAGGGTTCACAGTGAAATTGGTGGTCACGTCACTCTCCTTCCTACGTGTAGAAGATTTCTCTCTGTGATGTCCTGCATAGGCTTGGGGGTGTGAGGATACAGGGAATGTAAAGCTGCCCTTCCTGCTGCCTTCAATGCGCCTTTTCTAATCAGGTTCTACAATCTATCACCCAGATTCCTTAGCTCTTGTGAAGGTATTTTCATGCACAGATGGCTGTTCGAATTCATGTTTCAGTGAAGGGATGAGTGTTGAAAGTCCTTTTCTGCCATCTTGCCAATGACGTCACTCCCTTATTGCCTGTTTTGATCACTGTTCTGATCTACTTCCTAGAGCCACGCCCACACAGCAGACACTCCATAAATATTTGTTGAATGAATGAATAAATGAATGAAGAAATAAACAGGTGAGTGAAACCCTCTATCCAGGCCTGGAATGTGCCGGGTAATAACCTCTGCGTGTTGGGCTTGCTTGGGTTTGTGCTGCCTGGCACTGCTAGGTTTCCAGGTGACCAAATACACACCATCACTCAAAGGCAATTGAATCTGGCTGGCAAGCCTGGCCTAGAGTGGCCGATGCCTTTCCCTCTCTCGCCACTAGAGGACAGAGGCGACCCATGGATTCAGCCAACGCCAGTCAGTTCTGCCTCCTGGGCTCCAAAGGCACCTTGGGTTTCCTGCTGAATAGAAACTAACTGGCTGTGTCATGATACCTCTAACTCAGAGGTCACCACAGAGGTGCCAAGTAAAGAAAAGGCATAAAAATGCAAATTCCGTAACCTCACCCTGGGTGTGAGGATTGAAACAGGAGTTGGCCTCCCTTCCTTGGCTGCCCCTGCAGTGGGGGATGCCCAAACTAAGGGCTCCCAGCCCTCTCCGTGTTCTGATCCAGACAATGCTGCCTTTTAGAGAGACAGGCTTGCACCTCGCTCCGCAAAATGAAGAAGGCAATGTTCCTAACCTGAAAACTGCCTGAGCAAACAGGCCAGAAGAGTTGAAACAGAAGAGGAGGGCCTCAGCACGTGCCCAGGAGCGTATGTGAGGTACAGGCCAGTCCAGCCAACCCATCCTGGATCCTGGGTGCTTGTCTATATGTCTCTGCTCAGTTGATCCTCCAGGCACTTCTGCAAAGTGAGTATGTTAATATGTTAACTTGTAATGAGTGGTGAACTTGCCCACAGTTACATGTTAACTTGTAATGGGTGGTAAATTTGCCCACAGTTACACAGCTGGTGTGTGATCAAACCAGGGCTCTGGCACAGGATGGACTGGCTTCCTAGTTCCTGCAGTTCCCCCCCGTGGTACCACCAATTACAAGGACACCAGAACTTTGGAAAATGAGCAAATGCCGTCAGTGTGGAAAAGGCAGTGAAACTCCAGGATGGATCGACACAGGTAACGATCTTTGTTGATTATCAAAACTTCTCATTGCATTCTTGCAACAAATCTACAAAGAGCGGTGGCTTATTCCCCATTCTAGAGCCGAGGAAACCAGGTGGGGGCCAGATGAAGGGTCTGCCATGCTGAGCACAGGCGACTGCTTCCCATGACCCGAGGGTAAGTGGAGGGGCCACACTATTCATCCAACTCCTGATTCCCCTAAAGACCAACACATGTTCAGGCTCTTCTATTTCTCTGCTACTTCTGTTGCTGTAGCTCCTGCCCTGTAGAGGGGATGGCCATGACCTCTGCTACCCTTACTCAGCCCTCCAAAGTGCCCATTAGCCTGCTTCTCTTAGGCCTGATGTGAAAAGGTCCGAGGTTTAAAGAAAACAAGACTGTAACCCTTAAATAATGTGCATACTCTGCTTCTCTTTTCAAAGATTTTGGCGAGAATGACATGAGTTTCCATGGGACAAATCTCAAGCCTTTTTTGTTTTCTCCTCAGCCCCTAACTCATTCCAATTCAAGGCAACAGAAATGGACTCAGCTAGGCACGAGCACTGTCCTAGGCCCTAGCAGGGAGCTGCGAGGAAGGTGTCCCTGAACCTGGACAGCTTGGCATCCGATGATGGGAAGAGCAGACATGCACAGAATGCAGATGCTGGGTACTAACACTGCTTGCACTGGGGTGTGCTTCCTTCCCTTGGGAGCTTTGAGATGACCTTAATATTAGGATGAGGCTCTACAAGGCAAAGGCTCCCAGGCCCACCGTGGGCTCCTTCGAAGGCAGAGTCACAGGGCACCTGCAGCTATAGAGTTCTCCCTTCTCCGCTGCTGCCTCTGGTGTGAGGAGCCAGGTTTGTTTCCAGAGACACAGTGACGATGGGGCTCCATGTCTCTGAACTGCCCATCCTCTCTAGGGGCCCACACTGGGCACAGCAAGGTTGCAGCAGGCCCGTATCCTCCTGACCAGCTGAAGGATAGTCTTCACTCTCCCTGAGAAGACAGCATCCCATTTCTTTATCTGAGATGTCTGATGTGAACTGGGCTCAAGCCACCATAGCTGCTTTTCCTGCTGCCACTGCAGGAAACATTTTATAGGTGGGTGTTTCTTTCTCTAAGGCACTCGAAGTCCTCGAAACCTTCTGCTGTTCACACCTGTGAGTAGGTCACAGCACTATTCTCCCTAATTAACTAGGGCAGAGGAGGAAGGCCAGGAGGTTGCAGCTCTGTGTTTTGCTGTGCACTAACAGCAAGATTGACAGGAGCACATGGGTACACACCTCCCGCCGCTGGGTCTCATTCATGCGTTGGCAATACACAGAGGCCTCCTGCTGTGACCAAGTGCATTTTCAGCATGGGGAAAATGGCTAGAATATAGTAGGTGCTCAAAAAATGTTGTCAGATGAAGGAACTGATGGCATGCTTGCTCAGTTTTGACAAAATAGCTCTTCAGAGCCTCCAGATATGCAGGTCACCCTTGCTCCAGAGCATGGCAGTGCTGTGATCCTCTTTCTCTTGCCTCTGCAAGGGGAGCCAAAGGACTTTCTGACCCGGATAGAGGCGGCCACAGCCCCTGCTGAGGGGAAGAGGGAAGAGCATGCGAATGCAAACAGGACTGCAGAGCCTACTGCAGCTGTAACCACCCACTCAGAGTGGGAAGTCCAGGCCACTCCAGGGCAGCAGCTTGTCCTCCTCTGCCCTCAGATGCTGTGGTCATTGAATGGGTCTGGATCTTCTCCCTGGGTTGGGGGACGAATCAAGGTGACCCCTCAAAGTCTCTTTCAATATGTGAATTGGAGAGCTAAGTTCCAAGTGGCTGCCAGTAGGAGAAAACGGAGGGATCTAGACACAGATAAAAAGTGTTCTGCTTCTTCTGTGCCCTGGACCTCCAGACCACCACCAGGACTCTGTTCTAGGACAGCAAAGTGGACCCTGAAATTCCCTGAGCATCCTTACCAGAGAGGTGAGGGGGGCACACAGCAGAACCATGGAGCCCTTAGACAGAAGGCATGCCAATGGTGCCCCTGGCGGCCGTGTACACAACAAGCTGTGTGGATCCCTTCACCAGCACTGCCACCTGGGAGCTGCATTCTAGAAGGGCGGGTTCCAGAGGGAAGCATGTTTTGCCTAGCCACAGATCTACCAGGATACACGGAGGTTGGGGAGAAGGTTACTAGCTCTTCACTCTCCTCATCCCCAAGTCAGAGTAGAAGAGGGTCTGCTGAGTAAACCGGGCCAATCCACAGGGTAAAGACTGGCCCAGCTTCACAGAGAGAAGGAAGTAATGGCCCTCTGTAGGGCTGCGTCACAAGTTAGCCATGTGACCTGAGCAAACTGCTTTTCAGAAGCCTCATCAATGGCATCAGGAAATGCGTATGTACCAGCCTGCTCTGGTAATTCCATAACATCCAGTACGGCATGCAATCCATCCACAAAGACGCCTCCTATGACAGGCAGCCACTTTGGAAATTTGAAACTCATTGACACTAGAAAAATACATTTTGAATGAGACCAAGAGAAGAACAACCCATTACTTTAGTTATTAAAAATAAAGTGATTCTCATCCTCAGGGATTTTTTAGATTGATCATTCATGGCAAGCATCACCCAAGGGCTGGTTCTCTCTCTTCCTGTCTCAATTGGGTAACCTCATAATTTTAGAATGTTTAGGCTAGAGGAGACCTCGTTCAAGCTCTCCTGTTCAGTGCATGCTCAGAGAGAGTAGGCACCAGGTCTAAGGTCACACAGCCACTTAGTGGCCCAGCGGAGACCAGAGCCTAATCCTGTAGATGCACAATTCTGATTTCTCACAGTTCTTCTTCGTCTTTTTACCTCCCTGTGCCACCACTCCTACCTTCTAACCTCCACTGAAATGGTCTTTCCTCTGCCTTTCAAAAAGCCTGGGAATGGAAAAGAGGCAGACGAATGAAAAGATGGAGAGGGGGAGTCAAATTCACATTTCACATGAGAAAATGTGCCATTTGATTTCAGACCACAGTCCTTGAAAGGTAGAAACTGCATTTCTCTGTGTTCCAGGCTGCAGTGACTGCACCGTGGAAGTGAGAGTGAATGCTTGTCAGGCCATTGGTGGGCGTCACCCCCCACATCACATGTATGCACAGGTACATACGTATGAGGCACATGGCCAGGGAGGCCACCTGTGCTCCTTCCTCAGAGAGAGACCTTCAGACCACCCTCTAGGTAAGCAAAGGGTATGTGGTGATTACAGAAAGGGATGAGCTGGACCTCCGAGAGCATTTAGTAAGACTCCATTACAAACAGATTTTAGGAGAATGAAGCCCAGAGAGGTGAAGACACTTGTCTAAAGTCACAGAGGAAGTTAGTTCCTGTCTGAGGACTAGAACTCAGCTTTTCAGACTTCAAGTCTTGAGGTTGGGTGGCAAGGGAAAAGTGGGAATAGTTAATGGTACAGATAATAGAAAGAACGAATAAGATCTAGTATTTGATACCACAACAGAGTGACTGTGTCAATACTGATTCAATTGTACATTTAAAAATAACTAAAAGAGTATAATTAGATTGTTTGTAACACAAAGGATAAATGCTTGAGGTGACGGATACCCCATTTTACCCTGATGTGAACACTATGCGTTGTTTGCCTACATTAATTGTACTCCATAAACATATACACCAACTATGTACACACAAAAATAAAAAACAAAATACAAACAAATCTATATGTGATATTGCACACACATGCACACACACACACACATGCATGCATGCACAAAGGTCCCCTGTAACAAGGGGAACAAAGACTCACAGCAGTCAAGCCCAGCAAGATGCATTCTCTGTAGTGGGAACTGAATGACCCTAAGGGAGAGCACCTGTCCAAAGGTAAGGCCACACCTGAAACCCATCAATTCAATCACATATGGTGAGGCGTGCCCAAGTCCTGCAAGATATCAATGTATTTAAAAGCTTCAGCTTTACATTTGCAGGAGGCTACGCAGTCTGGGGTCTATTGCACAGGAAAGGGGGCAGAAGGAAGGGAGAAGTCCCGAAGATCAATTTTGCTTACTTCGTAACTCCACAGAGGGCGGGAGTCACAGTCTTCCCAACCCTACTCCTTCCTTCTAGAGCAACTGGAGAGACAGGGAAATTCCTGCCTTTAGAGAACTGCGGGAGGGAGCTAAGGGCAAGGAGGTGCTGCTGCTGTGGCTGCTCCTTGGCATCTGTTTTCTGTTAACGAATAAACTCCTCGCGGTCCCCTGAGGAAGGGTGGATTGGGGGGGAGGACGCGGAGCCTCTCGGAATCTTTCGCATCCAGGGATGTGAGTGGGTTTTTATATTTAGCAGATGACTCACCTCCAAGCACATTAGTCACTACCTCCCAGCTCCGTTCTGGCAGGCTGGGTGCTGGGGGATCGCAGTGGGGTGAGATCAGACAGGAGATTGGGAGAAAGAGCAAGGGAGCTCAAGGGAGGCAAGAGACTGGGAGACTAATGCGAGAGGAAGTGAGATTAGCGCCCCCAAGCGGAAGGCTCGAGGAAAGAGGGCGGCCAAGTCATGCTCAGCAGAGAAGTTCCAGGGGAAGTTCTGGCTCAGCCTTGCCCCAAGCATCTCCCCGTGGGAGAGGGAGAGGAGAGAAGGGCAAGATCCAGAGTGCCCGGCTCAGCGGCCCACAAGCCCTCCAAGGGTTCCCTCTTGGCAACGAAGGCAGCTCACCAGCCTGGACCCCATTCCATTGGCCAGCTCTGGCCGTGACAGAATGCAAAGAGGACTGCAGGACGGCCAGGGCAGGGGTTCTCAGAGAGTGCCACTAGAACATGCTGGGGCCAGGAGCCTGGGCAGCGCAGAAAAGAGAGCGTCCGTGAAAGATGCTCTGTGCCGTGAGAGAGGAAGGACCGCAGAGGGAGGAGGAGCATATGGGGTCTAAGGCAAAGGCTCTCAACTGTGGTCCCTGGGCCCCCTTGGTCAGAAGACCCCAGAGCACTTGTGAGCGATGAGGACTCTGGTCCCATTCCAGGCCTGTGCCCTCCTCTGGGGGTTCCAAAGAACCTGCTCTTCACTAGGCCCCAGGGGCTTCTCAGGAACATTGGGATGCAAAGCTCTCAGGTCTGGAGCAGGAAGGCTGCATCCCAGGGCTCTGAATCCCACGCAGTGTGAGATAAAGGCCATTGGTACTCTTGATTTTGCCTCAGTTTATCATTCAAAAAATGAGACCCCCCACTTGAAGGATTGTTCTAATATTAAAAAAAAACAACAACAACAGGAAAGGGATATGAAGTTGGCTTGTATTTTATACTTCTTAACGGGGTCAGAACTGGGTCAGGTCTTAGTAGAGGAACACTACCCCTGGCTGGATCCCACAGCTCCGGAAAGGACAAAGGTCACCCCAAAGCAAGCTCCCTTTCTTTCTCACTGACCTGCAAGGTGGGTACCATTTCCCAATGGTCGAGGAGAGGAGAGGAGATGGAGGCCGAGAAGTCAGTGACTTGTCTGTGAGTGGATGGCCAACACCGACAGCAGGACTTGAAGTCAGGCCCAGAGCCCATAGTTTTTTTTTGTTTTTTTTTTTCGTTTCTCCAAACTGTCACTTCACTTTGTCACCAGGATCCTCTGGGTCACTTAACAGAACTACCAGCTTCTTGCCAATATAGTCAGGGTATTGGTTTCTCCCTCACACTTTTCCCCTCTTCCTCCTCCCTTCTCTCAACTGTGGCCCTAATTTTTAAAAGGCTGCATTTGGCTGTCTGTATGGAATTCTCCTTGCCTTGATTCTTGGTCCACTTCCTTCTATTCTAGTGCCCATGTCGTCCAAGGCTATATGAAGCTCATCTCGGAGGATCTGGGCCCACGCCTTCTCCACTGCCCCACCACCTGCTGTACGCTGCTATGCCCAGTCAGCCCACAGGTGCCCGAGTCTGTTTTCCCTGAAGCTCATTTAGGGTTCTTGTTGACATTCTTGGCTTTCCTGGACTCTGGGCTCTCTGAGGACAGGGCTTGTGTCTTCTCATTTTTCTGTCTCTCTCATAACTTAGTGTAAAGCTTTATACCTGGAGAAATAGTCCTTGCTGGCAGGTAGATTAGCCATGAAAAGGAGCCTCCCAGAAGTGTCCAAGCCTAGGTGTGCACCTCTCACCTTGAGATAGTCCTTGTTGGCAGGTAGATTAGCCTCCTGGAAATGTCCAAGCCTAGGCGTGCACCTCTCACCTTGAGAAGCAGAAAGCTAGTTCTGCCCCTTGACTTACCTGCAAGTCTGCAAGTCTTTGCTGCCTCCTGCTCTCCATAGAGGTGACTTGGTTGAGCAACTGGCCAGGGCCAGAGGCTCCAATAGAAATGGAAAAGCACAGTCCCTGCCTCATGCAGGTGTAAGCCATTCTCTCTCTCTCTCTCAATAGCTCACGTTCCCAGCAACCTCAGAGTCCTTGAGAATGGGGCTATGGGCTTCCTTTTAATCCATGCCTGATCCCTGAACCCCCATCCCAGCACACACATCCTGCTGGTGCTGAGTATTCCACTAGCCCCTTTCCATCCCCTCCCACATCTGCTTCATGCTTATTTGCTTATCTTTCTTGGGGCTGCATTTGGCTGTCCATATGGAATTCTCCTCCCCTTGATTCTTGGTCCACTTCCTTCCATTCTAGTGCCCATGTCGTCCAAGGCTATATGAAGCTTATCTTGGAGGACCCGGGCCCATGCCTTCTCCACTGCCCCACCGCCCGCTGTAACTGCCGTGTCTGATCAGCCCACAGGTGCCTGAGTCTGTTTTCCCTGAAGCTTGGTTCGAGTTCTTGCTGACATTCTTGGCTTTCCTGGACTCTGGACTGTCTGAGGACAGGGATTGTGTCTTCTCATTTGTGTCATCTTTCTTGAGATAAGCAAATAAACATGAAGCAGATGTGGAAGGGGATGGAAAAGGGCTAGCAGAGTCCTTGGAAAACCCATTTTCACATTCCTGTTCTCTAGCTTCAGTTATTCTATCTAGAAAATGGAGAAAATAGCATTGACATCACATAAAGAGTTGGGAGGATTGGATGAGATAGCCCCTACTGAAGGTGACTAACAAAGTGTTGGCTCATAAAACACATCCATAAAATGGTAGAACAAGCTAAATTAAGTTTGCGCTAGTGCAAGCTATGCATGTGTCAGAAAATGAAAGGGGTGCATTAAAAATAACAACTCCCCACCATGTGCCAGACACAATACTAGATGCTTTGGCCATGTCACCCTGCAGCATTCACATCAATCCTCTGTCACAGAAGAAGCTGAAGCTCAGAGAGATCAAGTTACACACAAAGTCACACAGCTAGCAAGTGGCCAATCCCTGCTTCAAAAGGATGCTTGTCATTCCCAAGTTGGAGCTCATTCCTTTAAGCAACAGTGCTTCCAACCATCTGGGAGATGTAGAGGAGATAGGATTTTTTCAAATAGGGTTTTGAAGAGGGCTGTGGGAGGCTACAGGAGGGAAGACAGACAGCAGAGCTACAACGCAGCTTTGGACACTCTTTAAGAATGGGCGGCTTCACTGGAGAGAGGAGGCTGAGCTGTGCACCACTGTCACAAGCAAAGCAGGAGCCATGTCCAGGCTGAGTGCATCCGGCAGGTGATCAGAAGAGGACTCTAACAGTAACAGGGACCAGTTGTGCCCAGGAAGGCCTGTGGGTGTCAGGGATTCCACTGGCCGGGAGCCTGGGCAGGGAGGAGTCCTGGGGGAAGCAAGAGTGGCGGCAGTGGTTCAGCTTGTACCATGTGTGCCTGTCAGTTCAGGTAGCTATTTAACGTCATGTGAAGTCCTTGGGACAAAGGCATCATGGCCTTTCTTTGTAACAAACACAAGTCTCTTGGATCCAAGATTCAAGAGGGAAAGCATAATCCCTCCTCCCCCACATCTCTCCTGACTTCCTTAAAAATTCCTTCCCCAGGCTTAAAAATTGTTACTGCTGGAAGACCTAGCACATCCAATTAATGTCGTGAAACACACAAGAGGAAAACAGATTCCCAGCTAACTTCCGTCCTGGTCCATGGCCTACTGGAGCTTGGCTGGCTAATAGCCAGACACGGGCAGTTACTGTCTGGTAAGAACAGTGCCTTTCTCATGATGCCCCCTGCATTCCCCAATAGATTCTGGAGTCCTCAGAGGAGCTGAGGACACAGTGCTTCTCTGTGATCTCCAATGTGCCCAGCAGAGTACTTGGCATGTAGTAGGCATTTAATTATATTTGTTGAGAGTCTATTATGAGGATTGCCATTTAGTGTTTCTAGAAGCACTGGGAGACAGTGCAACACTTTCCTATCATTTATTGTTTGTTATTTACTAATTTGTGATCAATTAATAATTGAAAATCCAATGGTGAAAGCAGAACATCCCAGGGAGACTGGGAGCTGGGGATTTCTTAGTTCCCTGTCTTCTATGTTCTGTCCCTAATATAACTTATTAGCAGAAGATGCCAGAGCCTGCTTTTAGGATACTCTGAGTAAGAGAAAAGGAAGGAAAGGAATTTAAGCAGGCTCAGTTTTTTCTATAATAAGTGGACTCTTTGAAGTTTGGTTGTACATTGTGGCTTGGCAAATACAAAGCCAATCGAGTACAATTCTGCTCTTAGAAATGTGGTAGGGCTACAATTCTTGGGAGCCACTGTCCTTCCTATTGCAAAGACTTTGCCACCCTCATCTGGATCTTCCCCTCCTAGGATTTGTCTGAAAGTTAACAAGAAAAAAAGGAGGTGTACTTGCCTGAGATTGAGAAGGTAGCTTCCCAATGACACATTCTGCCAACACCTTCCTTCTTTCTTTCTTTATTTCTTTTCTGAGATGGAATCTTACTCTGTTGCCCAAGCTGGAGTGCAGTGGCATTATCTCAGCTCACTACAAACTTCACCTCCCAGGTTCAAGTAATTTTTCTGCCTCAGCCTCCCAAGTAGCTGGAGTTACAGGCGCCAGCCACCACACCCGGCAACTTTTTTGTATTTTTAGTAGAGACAGGGTTTCAGCATGTCGGTCAGGCTGGTTCAGTTTGCATCTAGCTATCTTCGAGGCCAAGTACTACAATCCATATGTTTATGATTTGCTAACAATTCTTCAGAATGTTCTTTGCCTTAAAAGCCACAAGAAGCCTAAGATGCCCAAGAAATATTTTTTTATTTGCTTCTTTTAGTTTCCCTTTACTCAATAACAGGTAATTCTGCCAGTAATAACCAACCCCCACCATACTGAGTGCAGAATGGACCCCAATGTGGCTCCAGGACCAGACAGGCAGCTGAAAGATCTGGGGCAAGGAGTCCGATTCTGCTTCCCCTGTTGCTCTCCTGTGTGGCTGGGGTAAAATTCCCCTGTGTTTCTACTCCCTGATTCCTTCCATGGTCCAGCGGAGCCTGGGGACAGCCAAAGGGATCCCTCAGCCATAATGGCTCCATAGACCTACATATACCACTTATGCCAGTTCGCCATAGAGAAACTTTGGGTAGCTACATCAGACTCCACTGTATTAATAAAGAAGGCCTCAGCTGTGGCATCAGAATTCAGTTTTCAAGAAACACGGCCATGAGGAGAGTCCACATTTGACTCAATTTCCATTTCCTGCATCTTTTATGATTACATGTTATGCTAGCGCTCTCTGCAATAATAGAAACCAAAACAACACATCTGCCATATACAGGATACCATTAAGCTCCAGATCTTTACCTGCAATGCTCACCACTTCCATAATAGCTCTACAAGGTAAACAGAGTCATATCCATTTCTGCAGGCCAGTAAATAAAACTGGGGTGAATAAAATTAAGCCAGGTGTCAGACATCACATGGCCTATAAGTGCCATTCAAAGCTGAAACCCAATGCCAGATTTGTCTCATTCCAAAATCTATGTCGTTTATCCCTTAATGAGCCTCTATTCTCAACTACAATGACCCTTTATCATTCAAAGGCAGGTTTACTTACTTTTGATATTTGCCAAGGTTGGAAAAAGAACTAATGCATATAGGATGATTTTCAGTAGCATAGTGCAACCGAAGAAAAGGAGATGTTCTGGTTAACTTTCAGACATCCAGTAAAATGCATTAGTCAGAATAGCACAGCTCCTGAAGAATTCAAATGCAACTCCACGAGATGTGACAGATACGTGGGTTGTCACAAGGGGAATTTCAGAGGGTTAGAGGCTGCTTGCACCTGCTCAAAGCTGTTTTCAATCTTTCTCTTTTCTTTTCTCTCTGAAGTTTTGGGCCCTCAAATTATATGAATGTGATTGAGTGTATGCATATGATTTGTACACATGTGAGCAAGTGTACATGCACGAATATGTATGCATGTGTGTATGTGAGCAAGTATGTATGTGAATGAGTGTGTGCATGTGATTGTGTGCACATGGATGTGTATGCATGTGAATGCCTGTGAGTGAACGTGTGTGCACGGATTTGTGTGCGTGTGGATGCGTGTGTGCATGTGAGTGTGTGCACCCACACAGGAGATGAAGGGTGGTGATCGTAACAGCAGAATCTTGGGAATAATCTAGTCATATGATTGCTTTAACCAAGGACAAAGAAATGGATCACATTGCAAAGGACTAACAGGGTGGATTAGGTAAACCATTAAGCAATTGAAGTGTTTCTTGGCAACTGAATAGCATGGTGCTAAAAACAAACATAAATTGACTTATACCTATATCATTGGTTGTGCAAACAGGCATGGCTGCAATTATAAACATATAACTAAAAATGGAATAAGGGATGAGTTGCTTTCCTTTCAGGAAAGGGACACCACAGGCCTTCTTTAGCAGCGTGGCTCTCAGCTGGTGAACCCATTTAATTAGTTAAGCACCCTCAAGATGGCCTTTAGATTGCTTTCCTGCAGCTTGGCCTGTCCATGTATCAACAACAGTTTCTCTGCTAAACAACCAGGCCTATTAATCTCAGCTTTGTCCCATGGGCCCTTACTACTCCAAGTGAGGACCCAGTAAGCTCATCTCAAAAAGTTACAGGGCAACTACCATGTCCTTTTGCTCTGTTTTCCAAAATTAGGGGAGGATAAGACAGACAGATGGGTGGATGAATGAACAAATGGAAAAAATGAACAAATAACAGAAAGATGTCCAAAGAGTGCCTACTCCATGCCAGGATCAGGGATGGGCACTTCCATATAAGTTATCTATCTATCTGCTTATGATCTAGAAGTCCGGCACCCAGGTCTTTGCAAGGAAGTAACACATTATTATCTGAAAACAATTCCTGGTTTAAAATAAAAAAAAGCCCAGTCAGAAATATTACATTTCAGGAAGAAAGCATAAGGGATGGTGATGTATCTACTCTTTGGGGCATTCTAAGTTCAAACCAAATGCTGAAATCACTGGCCTCTCAGGAGCTTTGTGGAGCAATCATCACTAAACTGCAGTTTAATGCTATGCACTCAGCTTTCATCGAGATTTGCTGTGAGATCCACCTCTGCATTTGTTGTAAGATTCTAGTTGAAATTCACTTTGTTCTTCAAGGCCACACATAAAAAATTTTTGTTATGTAATTTTATTCTTTTTTCCCTTTTTACCTTGGCTGACAAGAAGCTCAGACACACATGTGATGATCAATTATAGTGAAGAGATTGGCCTGCAACATTAGCATAACTTTTAATCTTGATCTACAAATGCATTTCTATATTAAGCATATTATACTATATTTACACTTACATCTATAACTTTATGTATCATCTGTATCCTTAGTTGTGAACTATCTCAAATCCTTTTTGGAGAAAGAGACAGTAGAAAAGTAAAAATAAATGAAAAAAGTATAGTATTTGTATAATGTTAGCATTTTTGCTTGTAATGGAGGCTGACAAGAACAAAACACTTAAAACAAGACTAATCCCCAATGCATTTACATATGGTCTGGAAATAGAATTCATTTGGCTACACACTGTCTTTTACAGCCAGCCACATATACATACATCCATCATAGCACCCATAGTGTCCCACAGAGGCACACTCACACTTACACTACTCTCTAACTTGTACTGCTACCCGCATCTCCAACACTCTCTGGCTCAGCCCTGAAGTTTGACAAAACCCAGACTTAGCATGCAGATAGATGAGCAGATAATTGACTTGCATATAGTCAAGATTTAACTGGTTTTGCTTAGCATGAATCCTGAACATGTGCCTGTGACAGTTGCTGTCTTCCGTGTGTTTACTACCAGACTTCTGGAACTTGATTCCTCTTCCTGGTCATCCAGTATTAGATGGAAAAAACAGGCATTACATAAAAGTTTTGGGTGCTGGTTGATGTTTTCTGAATACCCACTACGTTCTGATCCTTGTATGATTAAATGCATGGTGACATGCATCTTCCAAGTGGGAAAACTGACAGAGAGGTTAGCTCACTTCCAAAGGTTGCATAGCCAAAGCCTTCTGATTCCACAAACTGTGCCCTTTCTTCTCCCTGACTCTAACTCTGGGGTGATGTCAAAGATGACCAGTAGGGAATGAAAATGAAGAAGACTCTGGCTTTTTCTCTCCTTCACCTGCTGTATCACAGCCACTTACTAAAACCACCTTGATACTGCGGGGGCAAAAAAGACCTGATGACAGCATCACAGGCAGATGACAGAGCTGCAGGTAGGTGAAACAGCAAGTTATAGGGGGTCCTCTTTCTAAGGGGAGAAATTAAGCCCTAATACTTCACCCTAAGGTGCATATTGTGGTAAAGCTTCAGCCTGGTTACCTGTGTTTGTGGCTGTCCTAGGTCCCTCCCCGGACTTCCAGGCATTTGTCTACATTTCTGAATCTCAGCACGATTAACATTTCAAACTGGATAATTCTTGCTTGTGAGGGCTGTCCTGTGCATTGTAGGAGATTTAGCGGCATCCCTGGCCTCTATCCACAGATGTCAGTAGCATCTGCCCCAGCTGTGACAAAATGTCTTCAGATATTGCCAAATGTGCTCTAGGGACAAAATCGCACCGGGTTGAGAACCATGGACTAGGGGAACTGTTGCACAGTGGGGCTGCTGATAGGCAGAGGCAGAAAGAGTAATCCTGACGGGGCTGGACTAATTTGACCCATCAGATGGCCAAGAGAGGCCTCTGGACTGGAAGGGGCTTCAAGGAGCCATGTCACTCACCATTGCTAGCCTCTCAGCCTATCTCTCTGGGGTAACCCTCCACCATTCCCTGCTCCGAGGCTGGAGAAATGGGATGGAAATCAATGGTAAGGATCCTTCCCATTTCCTAGGTGTTCTGCAGTTTGGTCTTTGTGATTCTGAATTTATGACAAATAGACCAACCTGCACTGAAATGTTCCTTTCTCTTCAGCTGAGTGGAGAACTGGCTGAGCTGATGAGTGGTATAAACCAACAAGGTGGCAAAGCAGTGAGTTCTGCTGCTCCTTTGCCCCCAAGGAGCCACCTGTTAAAGTTCCTGAGTGGCATCCATATCCCTGAAGCCCCTGTCATGCAGGCTGGAGGTGAGAATGACCTCATGATGAGCACAGACCCCAAGGAACTCTGGATCACACTTTTCAGACACTTCCCAAAGATAGCGCTTCAGAAGCTCTGTAATCTGCTTTCCTGTGAATTCAGAATACCTGGCTCTCCCCCAGAGCTTTTGGCCTTAATAAATGCGCCTGGAAGGTGGGCCCTAGGGGGTTAGACTGGAACCATGTGCCCCACCCTCCCAGTGAGGCCATGCCCCGGCCCCTGGGGAGTGAGGCTGACCTGACTCGAGGAAGAAGGTAGTGTCTGGCCCTGGCATGGCGGGGCCCACTGGGGATTGGGTCCTGGGCTCATCTGTTCAACCGGCCCTCAAGTCACCCTCAACTCACCTAGTACAAATAAAATACACTCTTCTTCCATGCCTGGTCTTACCTCTTCCACTCCCAGAAGGATACCTTAAGAGTTTTCTTTTTACAGAATTTCAATCTTGAAAAGTCACACCTGAGTCTTAAACCTACTTGCTTTGGAGATAACCCAACTGTCTCGAGTGTGACAGCCAAGAGAACCCCTTGCTCTCCATGTGTGAGCTTCCCCCCTGCAGCAGCGGCTTCCTGAGAGCTGGCTAGAAATGCACAACCTCGGGCCCCACCCAGAACATTGGAATTATTCTGCCTTTTAACAAGACCCCTAAGTGATTTGGTGCACAGTCAACAGCTGAGAAGCACTGTGTTCCCCCAGAAGTGGAGAGCACTGCCCCCAAGGCCCCTGATGTTGGTGAACACCCTCTTCAGAATTTCCTGCCCCTCCCCTGGTTGCCTGATCTGTCTGTCCTAATGATAAATGTCCACAGAAGAGGTTACCTTCACCACCCTTATCCCTGTCCAGTCTCTAGATTCCAGCAGCCAGGAAGACATTCTCCTGCCAGCCCTCCATCTCTCCCATCATAATCGTGGCTGGATTATGCTTGCTGTAACCTCAGCACGTCGCTATTTCAATAACACTTCATTTGCTTAATGACAGTGAGTCACTGGCTGTTTTATGGCTCATTTCTGGTTGTTTTCAGAAAAGAAACCTGAGGTCCTTAATCATAGGGGCAGCCATGTGTACCGGTCCCTGGACACATGGCTGGAGATGGACAGAGCAGGCAAGAAATGAAAGTCAGCTAGTGGAGGGGCTTGAGGCCCTTGCCTCTTCACCTGTGGACCCATAGCCTCCGCCTCCAGAGAAGAGGCCTGGAAGTCTCCAGGAACACGGGCTCCAGCTGTGCCCAAGATTATAATACACAGGCTCCATTTTGTTGTGTCGGGAGGACAAGAGCTCAGGGAAGGATGGAAGGTGGATGGCCGCCAGGCAGGCAGGAGAAGCCTCTGTGGCCCGTTCCGGGATGCCTGCCTCCTTCTCCCACCCTAGGGTTGAGTGAGCCACAGCCTGCTCAGGGGTTTCCAGCTTCTGGCAGGCAGCGTTCCCCAAGGAGAGGTAGCAAAGCACTCCTGTAGGCCCTGTGCTCTGAGCCTTAGTTATTCTCAACAGAGCTTAATGATCCATCCCCATCTGTGAAATGGGTGGGAATAACCCAGCTCTTTACAATAATGTAAATATCTTTCAAATACTCCCACCCGAAAGAGCTGGAAAGATAAGTGAGGAAAACAGGAATTCGCTCCTTCTACCGCTCAGGTGGGCTCCTCATGGCCCTGTCTCAGGCAGAACTTCTTCCTTCCTGAAGGGATCTTCTCTCCCTGTTAAATCTGCCTTCAGGAGCCCTGCCAAGGTTTTAAGGACCAGCTCAAATTCAAACACATTGAGGTCACCTTCCCAGACTCTCCTGGAGAATTAATTAAGCTTTCCCTTCCCCTGGGCATTTGATTTGTAAGCCTGGTGTAAGTGTGGTTCTGGCTTCTATTTGCATGGTGTGTGATGGGTCAGTACTGTGGTGCTGGAGTCAGCCAGATGTGGGTTAAATACCAGCTCTATTACACACTAGCTGGATGCCTTGGGCAGGTGACTCAACCTCTCTGAGACTCAGGTTACCCAGCCACCAAAATGGGTATAGTGGTAAGAACGCCTATCTCCTAGGAGTGAGGGCAGAATAAACAAGGTGATGCATGTCAAGGGCTTTGTGCACTCACTGCCTGACACAAAATGTGAGTTCACTCAGGAGCTGGGACCATGCTGCTGTATTGCCACTCTGATGGTGATTAACTGTGGTGGTCACTAGACTGAGCTTCCGGAGGGACAGAGCCATTTAAAAATCACCTTTGACCCCTGCAGTGTCTAATCAAGTGTCTCTCACACAAGAACTGACCACATCTTTTTTTAGGAACTGTCTCTCACAGTTCCTCTTTAAATGAGACATTATATTTAAATGAGCTAATAACATAAATGAGAGCAATTAGCATAAAGCCGCTCAACAAGAAGGTCAAGAAATTTGAATATCTCTTTTCTAAACAACAACAAAAAAAGAAAGTTTGTTATGTGGAAACTTCAACAGCTTGAATTTAAGTTGCTAGTCCAAAGGCTTAAAGGTTATGGTTTGGGGACTCCAGGAGCTGGAAAGTGATTTCTCAAGAGACCTTTGTAACTGTGAGGAATGAATTAACTGATTGAGGCAATATCAGCTCTACGTTTTCAGAATGGATTCAAACCAAGTCTTCCGTGTCCTGGTCTTGCCCTCATAATGCCTGCAGAAAAGACAAAGGGAGATAGATGATGAGCCTGACATGCTGTCAGGAGGGTCACGATAGCAGTGGAAATGGCAGTGGTATGAAAGCGCCTGGAGAGTGTATGAACCCAGAAAGGGCCAAGCCTAACCCCAGAGAAGGAGCTTTAAGGGCTCTAGAGGAATCAGGTTACGTCAAGGACCCCAGGAGTTGAGCATGGGGGAGAAACTGATTACTCATGTCTCTTTCCAAATCAATGCCTTCTCCACAAATAACCTTCCCCAGGTCAGGAGATCCGTGGTGCCTAGAGGAGGAAAGAAACACTGGTTTCTGCTCTACACCACAGGAAAATCTAAGCTGAAATCAAAGCAGCAGCTGACTGCATGAGCCGGCAAGCACACATCCCCACGCACAGCCAGGCTCCAGAATCGGTCCCGGCTGCTCTATCCTCGCAGACAATTATTCCAAGCTGTGGTGCTTGCTGTCAATAAAAATAAACAATTTCTTGACAGCATAAGAAGAAAGCGTGTCTGGCAGACAGGGGAACAACAGCTCAGAGAAAAGACACGTGTGCCACTCTCTCCTTTTTCCTCTCCTTCCCTAGGGACCTCACTGCCTGCCATCATCCGCCACTGAAAACAACCTGTTCAGAAGTGTGCAGCTATGAGCACAGTCCTCCGAGAGAAAGCATCTGCTACCTGAAGATACCTTCAAGTATGCCCAAGGAGAGGAAGGGTGCTTTCTGAAATCTAGACCTACTGGATCAAAGTTCTAGATCTGTGTGGTTGAACATGACCTTGGACAGGTCACTGAATTCTCTGGGTTATAGTTTCCCCCCTGCGGAATAGAACATGGGGAGAGGCACAGGAGATGGAGGCGATGGCTCTGGCGTAAAGAACAGATAACCACTCAGTCAACAACCATTGCTTTGCTAGCATTAGAGATAGCGGCCATGATGTGGACTTTCCACATGGTAACTGTGCGTATGTTGACTGGATGCTCACTGAACCAATCTCATATTCCTGGCATGCAGCTAAACTGCACTTCTCAGCCTCCTTGCAACTAGATGTGATCTGGGATCATTCTCACCAATGGGATATGAGCAGAAATGATGTGCGTCACTCCCTGGCTGAGGCAGTTAAGAGTGGATGTGTTTTCTCCATTCTTTCTGCCATGAGATGGACACCCCTACACTCCTGTGTAACTGCAGGAGAGCCACCCAACTCATATGAGGTTGTGATGAGACTGAGACATAAACTTTTCTTGTATTAGGCTACTGAGATCTAGAGATTGCCTATCAGGGCAGCTGGGGTTATAAGCACAACCCTCCATTCTAGGAAGGATAAATAAATGGCACTCAATGACAGTGACATTTGGTGAAGATATTACTGAGATACAACGTTAGACCTAACTTCTAGTCCAAGATCAAAAACTATCAAGCTGTTGGTTTTGAGTAAGTCACATTCTCCTTCTGGCCCTCAGTTCCTAATTTCTACCATGAGGGATGAGAACTACATGGCCACCATCATCCCCCCACTGCTCTGAGACATCCAACATGTGAAGCCAAGGGGGCTTAGGCCCACCGAGGAATCCATCCACCTGCCACTGAAATGTGCCTAATGATGTGTCCCACGTCTGAAGGGTGCTGACCTTTGCTAGACAGCACTTCTCATTATAACCAGACAGTCCTCAGAATGGCAGAGATAGGGTAAACCCCAAGTACTCAATAGTTGCTCAGCCAATGTCTGCTGAGCAATTGCTCATTGATAGCCAAGGCGACAGATGAAATGAAAGTGAAATTTCTCAAGATTCTTCACTACACCTCCTCCATCTCTCCCAAGTGCCCTCCGTGAGGCTGCCATATTGCATGACTCCAGGCTGCACCATTCCTATCACAGTCTGGATTACTTGCCTCTCCTGGAGTTGTGCAGTACACAGCTGGTGCAGCATTGGATGGTGGCCTTGGCTCTCTGTGTCCTCAACAAAGACACCGTGCATTCCCACACCTCCTTGCTTTTGTCTGTGTGACTCCCGTTGCCTAGAATAACTTCTCTCTCTCCTCCAACTGCGAAGCTCTAGTGTTCCTTCAAGGCCTGCTTGAAACATTTCCTTCTCTGGGAACCTTTCCCTGGTTGTCACTACTTGCAGAAGACTTGTTTATTCCCCCTTGGTAGTACCAGCCGTTTTGCCACTTGGTTAGTCATTTACATGTCTGCCTCCCCCGACTGGACAGCGGGCTTCTCAAGCACTATGACCTTGTCTTTTTCTCCTTAAGTTCCCGCACCCCAACAGTGCCAGGCTTATGAAATTTTCAGTGAATATCAATACATTAAATGAACCAAGCTTTCCTTTTTCTTACTGCCGTGGGTCATATACAGAGATACGAAAAAAAAAATGTGTTTTTGAAAAGAAAAAGCACAAAATGTAAAAACCTAAAACTATCAGAAGTTTCAGGTTTTTATATTTTTTCCCTGACCAAAAAAAACACAAAAGACAAACAAAAAAAAAACCAAAGGTGGCTCCTGCTATTGGTGCTTTGACAAAAAACAAAAATAAAAATAAAACAAACAAAAAAAAAAAGGTGACTCCCGATCTTGGTGCTTTGAGATAAGAGCAGGAGTCTGCTGCTTTTCTTGAAAAAATAAAGGATTGGTGCCAGCAAGGTGTTGCCCAGCTCCCCTAAAAGAGGCCTCATGGTGAAATTAAGTCAGGTGATGAAAATTCCTAGGGCATCAAACCATGGTCCCCCAAGGCAGAGGTTCACATTGAGATGTGGTCTTTATAATTCCCCATTAATACTTAACAGTCCTCCCAAAAAGTCCATGTCTCTACAAGTTGACAGATGCAGCCATCCCTCTGAATTATTTTGGTGGAGTTTACCATCCTCAGGGACCCAGAGAGTGAATGTGACGGCCAGTAATAGACAATGAAAGGCATATAAAGGAGTAAAGGATGGTTAGCTTAGGTTTCCATCAAAGTGTTGATGCTGACGTCAATGGCAGAATAAGCAAATTCCTGGGAGCAGTGAAAGATGGGGATGAGTGCGATGGAGACCATGCACTGTCCTAGCAAACAAATAATGCCAAAGAGCATCCTAGAGTTCCATTCACCCTGCTCCCGAGGGAGCCAGGCAACTGCTGAAAAGCAGGAGGGGGAGAACGCCCATGCCCTCTCACAGATCCTGTGTAGCAGCTATAATCATTGAGAGAGCCGTTTCCAAGTGAGGGCTGCAATGGTGGGCGGTTTATGGATAGATCTCTGGGAATCTGCATAATCATGTCTATAGGTTTTTGTTCCCAATCACTCTATTGCTTTTGCTCAACCTAACTGCTGCCTCAACCATTCCTGAGATACTGAGCTTCCCAATTATTCCAGGAGGCTTAATTGCCACCTGCACCCACTGACCCCAACCCCAAAGTCAGTGAGCAAGTGAGGTAAGCTGGATGTAGAGATCCTCTGGGCCAGCCGAGTCGATAAGCCTGTCAACAGTCAAGAACTTCTTTTCTAGAAATGTTGCACGAGTCTTGTCTTACAACACCAACTTCACTAATCAGGCCAACCCCATTCCCATGTCATCAAACTATCCCTGTCGATCTCACAGGCTGCACCTGCTCTTTAAGGAAGAACCTGGCTGCAGCTCCCTCAGGTGGGCATGGGTAACTGAACAGCTGCACATGGCTGACTTGTATTGGTTACCTAACTTGCCTCTCCCAGTAGACTCTGAGTTCCCTGGGATGGGGCAGTGTCTCATTATCTCAGTGTCCCCAGAGCCTACACAGGGCCTGTGTAGTAAAGAAACTAACCTTTCCAAAAAAGAGGTTTGATTCTATCCTCCCTTCTTGGAGGTGATCTCTAAGCCCTTGGTATATCATGACCGATAGGAGTATCTTTGTTTGCAAGGGACCTTGGGCCAGGCAGAGTAACAATGTGATTTATGGTGTGGGTTTTGAGCCACAACAGCAATGTGCTGGAAGGTGGACACTTTGAATCACGTGGTATCAACTTGCCTTCCTAAGGGATTGGAGTCAACCGCTTAGGCGATGGAGCTCCAGTAAAATCTCTGGACGTCAAGGCTGGAGTGAGATTCCCTGTCTGGCAATACTCCATGTGTATTGTCACACATTGGTAGCATGAGAGTAATGCTGTCCTGACTCCATGGGGAGAGAACAACTGGGATCTTCGCTTATTTATTTATTTTTTTTTTAGACAGAGTCTCACTCTGTCACCCAGGCTAGGGTGCAGTGATGCCGTCTCGGCTCACTGCAACCTCTGCCTCCCAGGTTCAAGTGATTCTCCTGCCTCAGCCTCCCAAGAAGCTGGAATTACAGGTGCCTGCCACCATGCCTAGCTAATTCTTACATTTTTTTAGTAGAGATGGGGTTTCGCCACATTGGCCAGGCTGGTCTCGAACTCCCAACTTCAGGTGATCTGCTTGCCTGGGCCTCCCAAAGTGCTGGGATTACAGGCGTGAGCCACTGCACCCAGCTGGATCTCCACACTTTGAACCGTTCCTAGACTCCACCCTATGTGCTTCTTCCCTTGGCTGATTTCAACGTTTCTTTTCCCTGTAACAAATAATAACCAGGAGCATAGCATCTTTTAGCAAGTTCTGTGAATCATTTTAGCAAATGATTAAACCTAAGGGTAGTCTTGGGGGACTCCTGAACTTGCAGTTGGTATCAGACATGAGAGCAGTCTTGCATGGGCTGTGTTCCCTTAAATGTTGCAGAGCCCTTCTTGTAATCAGAGATAATAAAGGTCTATCCATTGAGTTTCCCCTTCCATGAGCATTTTAGGTGAAGTCTCGCTCAACCCAGGGAAGCTGGACAGTAGATGTTTTAGGTGGCTGAGGATAATTATGTTGGCTTTCAACCCTCAGATTCTTATCAAGGCCTCAAGACCTCATCACAGAGCATAGTTTCCCTAACAGTTTCTAAACCTGCTTTCTGATTGTGAAGCATTTGAAGATGAACACCTTATCTCAGGCCTGTCCTCAGTAGTCCTAAGCTTTGGAGATCACAGATGACAGCATTCTCAGAAGCTGTGAACCTAACGCAGAGCTTGTAGGCAGCAGAATGTTCCATCTTGAGTAACAATTACTCTAATGCTCCCTCTCATCTGAGAAAAAAGAATATTAATAATAACTATAATAATAATAGCAGCAGTGAAATTGACTGAGCACTTTCCACATGCCAAGAACAACTGTAAGTCCTTGGCATTCATTATCTTACTTTAATCTTCACAGCTCTATGAAGTGGGCATATTGTAATTCTTGTGCCACTAACGAGAAAACTAAGTGGCTGAGAAATTATTAAATTGCCCAAGGTCACAGATCAAGTAAATGGCAGAACTAAGATTCCAGCCAAGGCCTTTTGACTCTGGGGCCCTAGTCATAACACTACACATGTCCAGGTGCTAGACTCTGGAACGCCTGACAGTCTTTCTAGAGGGGCGTGTCTGAATGGTCCCTGTCAAACTACAAGCCTCTTGAGGGCAACTGTTAGCCCCTTGCAATGTTAAGGTCAGAGCTCGTGCTCATTCAGATAAAGCTAATGTAGAGAGACTCTCATAGGCACCAAACCAGGTAAGCTCATCTAGACACGATATCTCATTAATCCTCCAGCAATGCTGTGAGTTGGTATTTGCTGCATGACATTGATTGAGGCAGCTGAGTCTGCTTTGAAAATTTGAATCCCCAAATGTTCTAGTTCCCCCAAATTAAGTAACACGTGTATTTAGTATCTTTGATGTATTAGGCTGAACCCCAAAATACTTTCAATATGTGACTATTTTTGACCACCAAAAATGACAGTTTCATATGGTTCAACCTAAAATAATACTCCAGGCTGAGTACAATTGGCAACGGCTGATGAACAGGAGTAACTGGAAATGTTTTGGTCAATGAGTGCTCAAACATGGTCAACTTTAGGTACTTCCCAATGTTTAGTCACCTGCATATTATCTCTTTGAAAGCATTTTTGGTTCCTGAGGTTGCAGTGGTCATTAGTGTTCTCCCTGCAAGCAAGTGACATTCCAAGGAAGGGTTAACATAAGATGAATGCCAATGTTTAAGAGTCCAGGAGAAGGGGCACAGTGTATGGTATGGTTCATTACAACTCTTATAACCCAAAGAACCAGGTTAGGGTTGACAGTTCTGACTTTGAATATCTATGTGACATTTAGCAAGTGGCTTAACATCTCTGAGCTTCAAATAAAAAAAAATAGAAATGCCACTTTGCTCACAGGACAGCTGTAAGAAATAACTGACACCGAGGATGTGGAAAGACCTTGTAAGCTGTAAAGTGCTGAACAAATCTTCTGTGTCCTAAGTCCTCTCTGTGCTGACAATCTCAGGGCATGTCATTACTCAGAGGAGATCACTATCGATGTTCCATCTGCGTTTGTCCACCTGACCCAGTTTTTAATGGTAACTTTTAGGAAACCCTTGCAGTCAGGTACCACATTGCCTGGTCATTTGTCCAGCACGCCTGGTATCCTGTTGTGTATGTGCTGAGCAGGACTCTGGGCAACCCAGAGGGATCACAGGGAATGAACGCAGAGCCTAGCACTGCAGGCTCCACTTCCTCCTCTCACACCCCTATGCTGGGAGAAGAGAAAAGGGTGGAAACACAGAAACCCGTACCTCTCCTCCCTGGCCTCAGTCCTAGGGGAGAAAGGAGTAAAGAACCAGCCCAGTCTCCAGGAGCCAAAGGAACAGCTTGCACTGCCTGAGCAGGCTGGTGCCAGGAGGGGATCTGAGTCACTCTGACAGCAGCAGGGGCACAGTGCCAGCCCATCCAAGAGTTCTCCTGCCCCTCCCCTCGGGCACTTCACTAGGGTATGACAACTGACACCGTGGCAGGGAAACACATCTCCCAAGCAGAGGGCTCCTACCTGTCTTTTAGGGACTCATAGAGGCAAAGGCCTCCTTTGCTTAGGTCATCACCTTGGGATGCAGAGGCCTCTGACGGCTTTCTCAATCTCAGTCACCTGTATGCTGAGGCCAAATAGCCACGCACCTCCCCCACCTCATTCACCTTCAGTGGCTCCCCATCATCCACAGCACAAGAGTGACACCTCTTAGCCTGGCAATTACAGCCCCTGTAAACAAGCTCAGACCTGCCTTCCCAGCCCTATCTCCCACTGCTCCCTTTAGAGGATCTCTTGTGTCAGCCAATCTGACTTACACGCGAGCCCCTACCCCACCACAAACATGCTCACATACATGCCTTGTTTATTCCCTACGGCCCATTTTGCTCATGTGTTCCCCCTTCCTTTGAGGTCTTACCCATACTTGAAGACCTAGCTCATATGTTACCTTCACCAAAAGTTTCCTTCCCTGACTATCCATCCACTCAATCAATGTTTGTGAAGCACCTACTATGTGCCTGGAGCTGTTTGGAATGTTGAATACAGTGGGGCACAAAAAGACTGAATCTTTATTCTTATGGTCCCTTTCCAAAGGGAAGTTACAGAAAATAAACAAGTAAGTAAAGAAATAAGACTCAGAGATAAGTAATATAAGGAGAGTCAACGAGGGTGACATGTAGAGAGTGAGGGACCAGCAGGGACACAGTACACGGAAGCCTCTCAGATGAGGTGCTACTTGAGCTGAGATCTGGAGGATAAGGACTCAGTCATCCCAAGAGTGAACAGAGGAGTATTCTAGTTGATTCTAAGAAGGAGGAAGGAGCGATCACTAAGCATTCTAACCTGGCCCCTGACTTGCTCAGGGTGATCCACTGCTTGAAGAACCCAGTTTCTCTGTCTGCAGAATGAGTCTTGACTTCGGCCATCTGTTCTGGGAACTCGCCCCTGGTGCCTCCACTCAATTTTAAACCTCTGCAAAGGGAAGCAACAGCTCCTTTCAATGGTCACAGCTCAGAGTCTAGACACTCAGCCTGACCAGTCACTCCTTGGATGACCTCTAAGGTGCCACTTAACCATGCTGAACCTCAGGTGCGCCATCTGCAAAATGGGCTGAAATAGTCCTGTCCAGTTCACTTTTCTAGAAATTTATGAACGTAATTGAGCCCTTAAATGTTTGAGATGCCTACTTACCGTCTACCTATCAAATCATAGTATTTCTTGGGCCACATAAAATCAGGCTGGAAGAGATCATTGTTGAATAAAAACTGAACTCCTAACACAGCTCTGGGCCTCCCAACTTCCCAGAGAACTGTGTGTGGTAAGAGCGAAAAGAGCATGAAACACAGGGGCTCCAGTTCTGCTTCTTACCTGTGTACCTTTTTGGCATCAGCCTTCTTATTAGTATAGTGCCAACATTCATGTCCAGCTCACAGGTGTGTCTAGCCAGCAAGGGGGACCAGAACAAGGGATGTACCTTGTAAGCGTTAGTTATTACTACTATTGTTTAACTCATCTAAGCCCTGCTATTGACTGGCGGCAAACAGAGGTGGGGATTACCCTAACCTGTTTAAATATTTTACAGCTTGCCTGATAACAAAATTCTATCTAATGCAGGGCATGGTGCCATGCACCTGTAATCCTAGCTACTCAGGAGGCTGAAGCAGGTGGATCACGTAAGCCCAGTAGTTTGAGACCAGCCTGGGCAACACAGCAAAACCTCATCTCCAAAATTAATCAATTAATTAAAAGTTAAAAATTAAAATTAAAAAATTGGCCAGGCACAGTGGTGCGCACCTATGGTTCCCACTACTGAGGAGGCTGAAAGCGAAAGGATTGCTTGAGTGTGGGGGTTCGAGGTTGCAGTGAGCAATGATCATGCCACTGCATGCCAGCCTGGGCAACAGAGAGATTCCATCTCTAAGAAAATAAACAACAAAAACTCTTCCTAGGGCCTGGCATTTTCCTGAAGAATCTCAGACTCCTTTTTGTTGTGTTATCACTCATCTTCCCAAGCTCTGAGAAGGCAGAGGAAAGGGCTTTTGAGCCGTGGCCCAGAGCAGCTAGGGGACTTCATCAGGGTCTCAGGGCAAGCAGAGGTAGCAGTTAGAGAACCCAAGTTTCCTAGTTGTGACCACCATGTGTCGCAGCCCTCAAAACAGAGAGATGGCGCTCAGGCTAAGAAGGACCCCCGCCCAGCCTGGAGCTGCTCCGGCTGCTGGCAGCTGCTTTCTCCAGGAACAGGACTCAAGGGTCTGGGAGCTCAAGACACAGAAGCTGTTTCCGGAGCCTGGCACTGCCAGGCCTCAGCCTCCCTGCCAGCCCTGCAGCACTGCTGTTCCCATCCTGGAGAGGCCAAGCAAGGCAGTTACGAAAGCAAACACTTCTAAATTTCAAGGTCTCTCAGTTTTAAATCCATGACCTTCCATGCACTTTAAATATTGCTCTCTGTTTCACAGGAGCCTTTATGTAAGTGGGTGGAGGGGCTGTGCCTGCCAGCCTGCCAGTCTGTGTGTTCTCGCCTTCAGGAGCTCCTGTGAAAGGTCACCTCGCCACAGACGCCTTCAATGGCTAACGCGTGCCATGTGCTAGCGATGCCTTCCTTTTCTTTTTTTAATTTCATTCATTTTGCTATTAAAAAATCAATATATCTTGTGAGTTTATTCATCCTCTTAGCTCAGCCTCAACATGCTGGATACACAGGGGCTGCATAAAGATGCACTTCTGGGAGTGACCAGTACTCAGGCAGGAGAAGAGAGGGGAGAAGAGCGAGAGGTGGGAGAACCAGGAATTGGCTCACACCACCATCAGGAACGGAGGCTCAAAAGAAAGGGTACCACCCAACTCAACTCTACTCAGCTCAGCAACTGTGGTTTTAAGCCTGCTTTTCCCCAGCAGTGTTCTAGGCCAGCAATTCCAATACATCATGGGAGCCATATATATAATTTAAAATGTTCTCATAGTCACATTAAAAAGGTGAAAAGATACAAGTAAAATTAATTTTAACAACGTATTCTAGTTAACCCAGTATATCCAAAATATAATCGTGTTAAATATAATTTACTGAAAATTATTAATGAGATATTTTACATTTTTGTACTAAATATTTGAAACTCACGTATATTTTACACTTACAGCACGTCTCAATTCAGACTAGCCATGTGTTCAATGCTAATGGCCCCTTGTGGCTAGTGGCTACCATACCAGGCAGTCCTAGGTAATGGTTATTCTAGGAACTGGGAGTCCAAAGTGAGAGAGGTATGGTCCTGGCCTTTGAGGAGCAAAGGACAACCTCACAGGCAATCCCAGGCAAATGCAGCAAGAGAGTGGGCTGTGGTACTCACAGCCTCTCTGAGACACACATGCAGGGTGACAAAATTAGCCTAACCTGGAGGAAGTTCAGAAAATCTCCTGGTTCAAGCACATCAGAAGAGCAGAGGGGTGGGGACATGATTGCTGAGAACAGGCCAAGACACATGGCAATCAGGAGGATAGGCCAGATCCTACTAGGGGATGAGGCTGACACCAGATTGCAAGGGGTTAAGAATCAGTGAGTGGGGGAGAAAGTCTAAGCAGATGGATATGAAGTGAGGCCAAAGGACAAGATAAGGCAGTGGCTCGCAGGAACAGCAATCATTATAACCATGATCATTAACTGAAGTGCCTGCTCTGGGCCTGGCTAGAGAAGGCTTTTTATTTTGATTTTAGGACGGGGAACTGAGCACTTATGTTTATAGAAATGGAAGAAGGGTCCAGCCATGTAGGAACACTTGGAAAATGCAGGTGAGAGAAAGATTCTGATGAAGAAACATACAGAAGAATCCTGAAGGAAGAAGGTCAAAGGTTCTTACAGAGGAGCTGGCTTCAGGCTGTGGGGGGCAAAAAGAGGGACACTTGTTCATGGAGGCAGGAGAAAGGAAGGGGGAAGAATGGGGAATGAAGAACCCCTTTAAGGGGGAGAGGAGGAAGCTATTTCCAGAGCCTAATCATGTCACCCCAGCCAAAAATGTTCATGACTCCTTGATAACAAGAAAAAAACCCAAATTCCTTAATAGGACATGTCCAATGTCCACTACCTGTGCTGTCTCCCAGCCCATTCTCCGTGTCTCATCTCAGACTTCAGTCACAGGTGCTACAACTTCCTCTCCTCCTCTTCACCTCTGGTGCCCTCACGTATTTTCTGCCCTTAAAACTCACCTTTATCCATTAGTCTAGAAACTGCATTATTTATCAAAATCTAAAGACTCATTAAACCTTACTTCATCTACAAAGTCTGCCTTGATCTTTTTCTAGGGGAACAACCACTCCTTCTCTTTACTGCCACATGCCTCCAATGTAGCAACTACCCCTGCATGCCAGGCGTCGGGGTCCTACCAACACATGAACAACGTGAGACGAGGGCCAACACTTTAACCCTGATTGTGTCCCCCCAGATCTCTTACAGGGCTTAATATACGCCTAATAAATATAACCTCCATGAGGACTGGGACCCTGTGTTTTTGTGTACCACTGTAAACCCACATTGAGATTCCAACCCTGAAGTAGGCACACTCTGGATGTTTGACAAATATATCTTGAATGGGTGGATGGATGAATGGATTGATGGAAGGAGGGGTAAATAGAGGGATGAATGGACAGATGGGGGGAGGGAAGGGTAGATAGATGGATGGATGGACATCTGCCTATGCAATTAGACCAAATACTTAAATCTTCAAAAATAGAGATGATATCATAAAATTATTTTGCATTTTTCAGCAGCACATAGTATGTGTATCATCTGGATAGCTGACCCCTCCAAATCTCATGTTAAAATTTGATCCCCCAGTATTGGAGGTGGGGCCTAGCAGAAGGCGTTTGGATCATGGGGGTAGATCCCTCATAAATGGCTTGGTGCTTTCCCTGCAATAATATATAACATATAAGATTTCACTCTATTAGTTCATGTGAGAGCTGGTTGTTTAAAAGAGCATGGCAGTTCTCCTCCTGTCTCTCTTCCTGCCTCTCTTGCCATGTGACACACCAGTTTCCCTTCCCCTTCTGCCATGAATGGAAGCTTCCTGAAGCTCTCATCAGAAGCAGATTCTGGTGCCATGCTCCTTGCACAGCCTGCAGCACTGTGAGACAAATAAAACCCTTTGCTTTATAAATTACCCAGCCTCAGGTATTCCTTTATAAGCAGGCCAAAATAGGATAATACAGTATGGGCCTCTATCCACAGGAACATTAAAATAATTCTGTTGACTGTATATGTATTGACGATAACAATAACGTGAACTTGTTATGTTACTTTTTCTCCAAGGAGAAGATCCAACACTTTAGAACAGAGACTGCAAATTGGTAGATTGATTTTTTTTTTTTGAGTCTCTGTTCAGGTCCTGCACACTCCAGTTCTCCTCACTATTAGCCTACACCTCAATAACACTTCTCCTAGTAGCATAGCCTATCTGGTCCTGAAGGTATATAAGTATTAGGTTGGTGCAAAAGATAGTGCGGTTTTGTCACTGAACGCAATGGCCAAAACTGCAACTGCTTTTGCACCAACCTAAATATTTGGAAACGAGTGTGTCCTCTCTACAGAGGAGGAAACAGAAAGATGCAAGCCTTAAGTAGCTTGATGTAATCTAACAGAAGTCCTTAGAAGAGCAAAGCCCATGTGCACGACTCCTTTCCTTCAGCACTACAAAACTGTGGGACCCAGCTACAGGCCAATATTTTCCAAAGTTTTAATGTAATTGGTTTTTCTATACCAGCTTCCCGTTACATGCCTAAGATGCATGTAAATTCTTAGTTCCTGGAAATCCAGTAACCTCAGTGGCAGCCTTTTCCAAAGAAGAGACATCCTTACAGAACAAATGGCAGCATTTCCAAATAGACACCTACAGTCTACTTTTGCATACTCATGGAGGATAAGGAGCTGACTAAACACGTCCATAAATCAGAGTAAACTATTATGAGAGTCCTAATAACTTGGTAATTTTGCCTTCAGAGAAGCCTGAGCCTTCAGTAATAAAAATTCTGACCTGCCTAACCAAGTCAAAAATCCCCACTCCATTCCCAGGCAGCAGCAGTCCTGGATCCCCAGCCCTATTCCTGTCTTTGATTTGAACATAGAGGTTCACATTCCACTCTCTCCCTGATTCTCTGTCTTTACTATGGCACATTAGTGTCCTTTCTCACTTTGACCAAGTTTCTGAGGGCTCTTTTAAGAATACACTCAATGCCCATGCAAACTACCTCCGGGAGAAACAGAAAAAACACCACATAACCAGTGTAAACCTCAGATGTGGTTTGATGAGTTACCATGATGCTCTGGTCAAAGATTCCAACTTAATTCTAAGTAGGAACATGTCTATTCATCAAAGGATCTGGAGAGTTTAAGAATGGTTAAGTAAAATGGGAGAGAGAAAAGGAAGTGCTTGGCAATGCGAAGATTGTGGTTAATGAAAAGAAGCTAATCAGGTCAGGAAGTAGTTGGTGGAGTCACTGTTAAGACAGCACTCCTTAGAGTGGAGGACACTCAGGCCATCGCTCACAGTGCTCCTGAGAACCAGTCTTTTGAAGAGATGAGCTTTACCAGTCTGGGGCCTCTATTTATAAACATTTCTTGAGCACCTTTAACAGATCATGGAATGTGCTAGGTTCTGTAGAGGATGCAGGGACAAAAACACTATGATTCTCTCTCTCAGAGAACTTACCATCCACAAAGAAGATAGGACATGTAGGCACATACCTATAATCCAAGGTACTCTGTGATATGAATGCTACAACCTCACTGCAAAGGGGGCATGGAGGAGGGAAAGAGCAGGTTTCATCCTATAAGACAGCAGTTCTGACAATCTGGAATTAAATCATCTTTTCCATGAACGTTAGCGAAAAAGGAGTGAGGGACAACCTTTGAGGAGATGACTCAGGCTGAAAAATGATCTGATGTCGACTCAATGCATAAATACATCTTAAAATGTTCTTTTTAGGAACCAAGATAAAGGAAATGCATGCATCCAGGAAGTAATTAATATTGAACTGAGGCAAACATTGACCTAGGGCAGGTAATAGAACATGCAGGGGTGTGTAGATAAATAAGCAAGGGTGAAATATCTTTAGGGAGTGATGAATTGGCCGGAAGACTCAAGGGTTCCTAATATTGCTTATTTGGATTTAAATGTGAGTGGAAATCACACCAGTTAGAGTTCCAAAGAATGAGCCAATAATTGACCTGCTCTCTCTTTTATTAGCCCTCTATTCAAGGAGCTCAAAGTACTCCACATTCTTATCTCGGGAGCTCCACAACCAAACTCAGTGCTAGGAATGTAGCAGGTGATCAATGAACATTGAATGAATGAATGAATAAGTGGAAGCATAAATGAACAGGCTAATGGATGAACATAAATAAGAGCACAAATGCGGGTTCTAGTGTTTCCCAAACTCATTAATTTTTATTTCACTTTTAGTCAAGACATTCAATGTCTCTGAGCTGTAGTTTTCTCGTTGGCAACATGGAGATGATTATAAAGACTGGATTCCAAGGACCTTGCAAGGAGTAAATGACATTGGGAAATGCTGTGTCATTTAGGAAGAAAAAATTTCTGCCTAAATTGGTATCCCGTCTGCAAAATAAGGACACACACATTACTGGAAAATCAGAGAGTCACCCTCATGCCACCTCGCTCACATTTGCTTGTTTGGGAATCAACTGACCAGATTCTTTACTGGAAAAGAATGTGCCATCACCCCTGCTTCCTACGTAGGAGAGCAGTGACAAAATTTCTAGGAGAATCGATAACCAGAAATGTCAGCATGGCCGCTCTTGCCAGTAGGGTTAAGAAGTTTCTCAGCCTGCTACTTACAGGCAAGACATTTCATTATCCCTGCCCTGGGTTTTCTGAGTCCCAGAATTAATATGTCAGTTGGAGATCCCAGCTGTGTTCACATGGAAAATCTGCTGATTTATCAACCACTTTCACACACACACACACACACACACACACACAGAGGCACACACTGCTGACACCAGCCTGCTCCTGCAAGATAACTGGGCCATGTGGTGACAATATTAATTAGAAAATTGCTGCTGAAGAATGAATCTGCAAAACTCTCCACCTGCTTGCCCATGATACTCTGTTAGCACACAACAAAAAGCCAACAGGGTCTGACAGGTCAAAATGGTATGGTTGTAGTTTTCTTCAGGTTGGCAGTTCCAGAAGAAATGCAAGGATACAGAGAGAGACCTGGATAGACTACTGGGATGGAACCTGGCCTCCGGATCCTTCTTTGCAAGGCACTCATTGGAGCTTCAGCATGAAACCCTAGCTTGACATTCAGGGCTCACCAGCAGTTTTATTGGGGAAGGGGATGGCAGGGTGAGGTCTCCAGCATTCAGGCTTGCATTCACAGGAACTGGGTACAAACCCCAGGTTTGCCTTGAGCTAGGTGTGTGATTAATTTTCTTCTGAACTTCTTCTCATACAATATGAAATATGAACAGTATTGTCTTCCCTGTAGAGCTGTTGTGAGAATTAAATAAAATTACATATATATGTAACATCTCTATATTAGCTATTTCCCTCTCCCTGCTTCCCTAAGTGCTGACCATTCGAACCAACTCACTGCTATCCTTAGAAACGTTACTTTCTCACAATTATGCTCTGCTACAATATACACCATCACCTGCAACACCCTCCCCTTTCCCACTTCACCAAATTAGACTCAGCCTAGAAGTCTCAGCCACATCCTCCCTCTCTGCAAAATGCTCCAAGACCTCCCAGCTGAATATGATTGCTCCTTTCTCTGAAATGTCACAGCAATATGGCTAGTGATCTTTTCAATGTGAGTGACAGAATCCCTTGAGGGTTGCAATTGTTTTTTATACATTTTGTTACTGCATTTTAGAGTGAGTTGCATAGCCTATTATTTATTGGACCATGTCCTAGGCAGTTCTTTACAGAACTTTACATATTGCTCGTGATCAAATCTGTTTCCCCAGCAGAGGATCTTCAGAACAATCCCTTTGCCTACTATAAAAAATAATCTCGTCTATGCCTAGTAGTGGTAGAAAGTCACTTTAAGAAAAATCTACTCTGAATTGAACAATATACTCATGTGGTCACCTAGTATGTATTGAGTCCTGCCATGCGGCAGAATCCATGCCTGTATCTGCGATCATTTAAAATTACTGTTCAGCTCATGAGCTGTTTTCCAAGTTATATCTGCAACAGAATCCTTGAAGGAGCTCATCCAAAATGCAGCCTCCTGATATCAACTCCAGAACCTCCAAACCAGAGTCTCAAGAGCTGGTGCCTACAATCTGCATTTTAACAAGGTCCCTTAATGAGTCTCAAATACATTAACATGTAAGACCTCGGGTCAGAGAGCTTACAATGGTTATGTTGCTCTAAAAGTGCACCAGCCCTTGAACGTAACTGACCCAATATCTGAAAAAGAGAGAAAAAAAAAACCATGAGCATGCAATTGTGAAGTACTTCCTATGAGGATGAGTAGAAGGAAGAGGGATTATGATGCTTGGAGTAGATGGTTATGGAGGTCCCAACTGAACATTCTCATAGCCCCAATAAATTCCATAAAGAATTCCATAGTCACAGTTCTCATCTCTGCAAGGGCCATGCAGGGGTCTGCGGATGTAACATTTAGCACAAGTGGATTGCGTCCGTGTCCCAGGGTCATGAAATGGAAGAGTCAGTTACAGAGAACTGAGAACTGTTTTTGGAACCACCAGCTTCCATCTGAAGGTCACTGAAGGTCAAACCATATATAGACAAGGGGATGGATTTCCATAGCTTCCTTTATCCTCTGAGATTTAAGAAGTACAATTTTAAACTAGGGTAAAGAACAGTTGACATTTTCAGAAAAATGGCTTTAAAGGAATTAAAAGTGGAAGTTGAGTGCTGGCAGGAACAATAGAACAAGAGCTCAGCTACTCATGACCTTGAGCAAGTGGGCTTTCTACTTGCTTCTATGCATGGCATCATGGAAACAATACTAGACATGGAGTCAAAAAACTAGGGTTTGGGTCCTTGTTTTTCTTTCTGCAAATGTAGAAGTCTGGCTACATCCCTTAGCACTTGGAGTTTCAGTCTCCTCATCTATAAAACTGTGATAACACCTACCATGCTCATCTCACAGAATTGTTATAAAATGCCAAGTAAGAAAACATACGGGAAAGTACTTTGTAATCAAGAAAGTCTTTTGTAAAAGTCTATTTAACTCAGTGATAAGTGTAATTCTATGGGCATTCCATTCCTGCTGTATTTGTCAAGTTCCTTCCTGAATTAGATGGAAACAATTAGGGCAGGATTCATGTTATGTGAAAATTGTGTTTCTTCCTGAATCCTCATTTACTAAGCCAGTTGATAGTGTTGGGTTGTTTTTTTTCTGTCTTTGTTTTTTGCTGGAGGAAGTGTGGGAAGATATAGTACATAGCTTGAACCTGTAGGATTTGGCCCATGGATTTCCTTCCTCTGCCAGTCATTTAGGCAATGGAAGGGCAATGACCAGTGGAAGAGGGAGCCTCTGACAGGTAAAGGGCTGAAAAATTTCCAAAACTACACTCAGCCCAGGACAGGCTCAGACTTTAGTGGGGAGTGGACATCCACCTTGTTTTGTTCCATGTTGATTCTGGAAACCATACTTCTAGTCGGAGAAATCAATACCTTCTCTATTTTTTACAGACTCATTAGAGTTCTTCTCATTTACAGTTTAGAGAGAGTGTCCGAGTTCTCTGCCTCTCCGGACCAGGGGTAAATCCACAGACCTTCCCTCGATGCCCTGGCGATGGGAATGAGCCCAGGCAAGAGAATGGGAGCCCGTGGAGCTGAGAGGGAATGTATTTCTTACCCAAGATACCTGAGTCCCATTTCTCATTCTTGGAGTCATCTCTGAATTGTGACCAGAACTCTTAATTTCCTAAGGTATAAAATGAAACTAACCACTTAGGACTTAACCTCAAAGAAAAATATTTTATCTTTATTACGTTATTATGACCATTATTACTATTATTATGAATTGCACTTTAAGCCTTAATATGTGCCAGGGAGAAAAGTTTTATACACATTATTTTATTGCCTCTTTACAACAGTCTGGGGCAGGTATTCTTACAATCTACTTATTGTAGATGGATAACGGAGACCCAGAAAGACTAAGTAGCAGGAGAGCCTAAAGCAAAAGAACCAGGACTCAGACCCAGGTATTCAACTTCTATACAACATGTTGCCTCATCCGCAGAAAAAGTGATGAAACCAAGACTGCCTTTGCAGTGGGGGAGAATGAGACTTTGCTCTCAAAAGAAATGAGCAACCATATATATTTACATTTTAGCTTTTCCTTCAGCAGTGGCGAAATAGTGGGAAAAGGAGAAGGTGCCCTCCCTAAGTTGTCAGGGGTTGGGCTGAAGGAACGACATGGCTTATCCACAGCCCATACTTCTTTCTAAATAGATGCTTTATCACACACCTTTTAAGTTGAACTCTTCTTCAGTGGAGGAATGACATAAATTAGCCAAATTTGGGGAGCTGCTCTTTTCTAGATTATTATATTTTATATCATAGCCCTAAAATTATTATATTTTATATCATATCCCTAAAAAAGAAAATGAGTGGTTCAATTCAGTTAAGACAGAGCAAACGGCAGCTTGTCACACCTGTGAAGACTAAAACCTGCATTTTTAAGGGGTGTGCTCTCATTAATTCGTTCATCCACATAACCTTGCCGGTAGACAGTTAAATAAAACAAAGTCTAAAGAGCCATTACATCCTGTTCACCATTACTCAGAGAGGCTACTCCAGCCAAGAAAAACATCCAAAGTGCCTCCACTGTAATTCCTTTTCTCCTTCTCCTTCTCTTGTATTACGTTTCCAGAGCCCCCACTGTTCCTCCCACTGAGCGTCACCATGACAACAGTGGGCATCGTTGCACCCTTTGGTGGTCTCTGCTTCCAAAGGAGAGGCCATGGGGTGGAACGTGGATGGAAAGCAAACGCTTTGAGCCAAGCTATTGTACTCCAGATTCTGCCATACCACTTCAGGCTGGGTGACTCTGGGAAAGAAACTTAAACCATATGAACTCCAGCTTTCTCAGCTACAAAATGGGCATCTGATAGGGTTGTGGTGAGGCTTAAAAGAGAAGAAAAATCTAGGAGAAAAACCTGAACCCAAAAGGTAACCGAGTGGAGAGGGAAAGAGCATGGAGACATACATTGAAATTTGGGCTTTGCCACATACTAGCCCTACAACCTAGGGCAAGTGATTTAATCTAAACCTCAGTTTTCTCTCCCTATGGGAGAGGCCAGGTGTATCTAGCCCCACCTCGGACCACATGGGCAAATTTAATTCAGGGGTGAAAACCGCAGAACATCTCTTTGTGACCGCAGGTCAAGTTTTGTTTTCTTTATCACTAAAAACTGCTAATAATTTGATCCCCATCTTTCCAATAATGAGGTCCTCCTTCTCCACTGGCCCAAACTGGAAAGGAAAGATCCCTAAGGCCAGAAAACTAGAATCCAAATATATATATATATATATATAGTCTTAAATACCCTCTGTCAGATAAATAAGCCATATGTTTTCACTGTATATAACCCCAGGAGAGGAGATACATTAAAATATTGAGGTTTGCAACCTGTAGCCTGAGGTAATAAATAAGAAACCCGTAAAAATATTTGTATACCAAGTACTTCTGCAAATTAAATCAATAACATGTCCCTTCCAGCTCTGGATTTATCTCTACTCCTTCCAAACAGGCTGGGAATTTCACAGTAAGAAGTCTGGTCATGAGGACATGCCCTAGAGGCCACAGCCACAGAGAAAGCTTCTCACCTCCTCTGTCCAGGCTTGGGCCAGCAGCTAATCCAATCACCCACTAACAGTTCAGTACCTGTGAAGAATAATATCTATCAGCAGGGGAGAGATCTAATCTGAAACAGGAATCTATTTAATCAAAAGGCAGGAGAAATGGAACACTGATAAGAGTTGACATTTACTGACACAGGCATTGTGCTGAATGCTGTATAATCATCTCATATCATCCACACACACACTATGAGGCAGGTACTCTTATCTTGCATCTTACAGATAAGAAAGTCGGTGCTTGGAGAAATTAAAGCAACTTGCCCAAGATCAATTAGTTAGTCGGGGGCAGCATCTGCAGTTGAACTCGGACAGTCCTGTTTCGGAGTCTAAGCCCTTAACCCCACTCCCTCCCAGCATTGCCTTCTAGAAGGCTCTGCCCCAGCAGTCACTCAGCAAAATGTCTCTGCTGCCTCTGCACTGATACATGTCCACCCCCACTCGACTGTCAGTCTCTATTTTGCACAGAGGCAGGTGGGTCTTGACAAATGAAAAATGATTTTGCAATTAGACAGTGTCAGGACCAATTGCCTGCGGTGAGGAGAGCAGAGCGTGTGGCTTAGGCCTGCGCTGAGTATGACAAAGCTCTGGTGTGACTCACAGGCACACGAGGAGGGGGAGCCTGAAAGCAGAAGCTCAGGGAGGCTGCCTGTCAGTGTCCCAGCCAAGATCTGCCTCCAAATACTCCTGGCTCTATAGAGACGGCTGAACTTGAGCCCAACCCAGCAATCAGGCACATGGGTCCTGGTCCTCAAGCCCCAGGCTGAAACAGATCAGGCCCTGCACAAGTAATAATCCAATGCAATCTGAAAATACACACCAGCAGATCCTGCTCTGTGCTTAGATGATGCAGCCGGTCTCCTGGATGGGTTTGGGAAAGAGAGCAGAACCGGGAAACTTAAAGAGCAGATCATCCCAAGCACATTTCTTTTGGCATTAGGAAGTATATGGCTTTTCATTATTTTCTTTTTTTGTAATTGGAGATTAGCTTTACTTTTCAGATTATACCTCAAAAACGCAAGTCTGGCTAAGTCTTTCCTCTGCTTAAAATTCTTTGAGGACTCCCCATTGATACAGGGGTAGCTGTCATTACCTGGTCCCTGCTCTCTAGCTCTTCCCAGCAAAATGGACCACTGGAGCTATATTTCGGTCTTCCCAGAATGCCCTGCCCTCCCCGCTTTTTCAGGGAATAAAACTCCTTTTTTCCGGGAGAATCTTCTCTGCATGGTACAAGAGCACTGACTCTGTGCTTGTACTTGCCCAAGGATAGGCCTGGGCTCAGAACTTGCCAAAGGATCTCCTTCCTTGCCCCCTGGCTGGGAGGGCCAGTGACACCAGCAGTACCATCTCTTCATAAGATTTGCCATCTGGGGGCTGGGACAGGAGCATCTGTCCTTCTCTAGGTTCACCAGTTAAATGGAACATGTGAGCCTAATACTCCAGGAACGACTCCCCTTCCTCCTCTTCCCCCACCTCCATCACCCCACCTTCCATAATGGAGAAAGCCTGCCTAGGAAGTAGGTTCCTAGAGGGCAGCAAGCTCAGACAGTCAGAGAGACAGAAACCTAAGGGTCATATGTGAGTACCTGAAGTCGATCACACCTGCAGTCCCTGGACCTTCTAAATACTAGAGACAACAAATTTTTTTTTTTCATTTTTTTCCTTTTTAGCTCCTTTAGGTTTCATTTCTACTATTTGCAATAGAAAATAATTTTTAGTTTCTCAGTGTGCCTTGTCATTCCCATTCTCAGTGGTACCCCTGCCTGTGCTATTCCTGCTGCCTATAGTGTCTATACTGACTGTGTCCACCAGGTCTAGCCAAGAGTCAAATCAAGGGCCCCTGCCTCTAAGAAGCCTCTGTCTCTGCCATTCTGCTGCTGCTGGGAGGCCGTGTCACTGCAGACCTTCCTCACCGAGCAGTGATCCCCCGGCAAGTGCAGATCCCTCCTCTCCTAGACTCTGTGCTTCCTAAGGGAGAGAGTACTGTGTTATTACATCGTTCGTCCTAAATGGAGCACAGGAAGGAAGAGCTACCAGAACCCAAAGGGACAGCTGTGTGGAAACAGCCACCAACAGGAGCTGTAGCCTCAGGGGAGAAATACAGCCAACCAGCAATGACCTGGTGGGGACAGCCAGGGAATCAGACCCAGTGCCATGCTCCTGCTGCCTGGCTGGAGGCAAGGCAGTCCAGGGCTGCATTCCTCACCACCTTGAGTTCCATGGCAGATGGAGGAACCTGGAGAGTGAATCTCGGAAAAAAAGAGGAAGATACCCAGCCCCTGAGTCTCCTCTCTAGAAGGGATAAGAAGGCCTCCAAAGGGGAGACAGAGGGGCCCTCAGACCAATCGGTACCCCAGGCCCGATCCCCCTCCATCACAGATATTTATTTCATTAAACTGCCTTCAATTACCTCATTTGAGTGTGGAATTCATTTCCCATCCACACTCTGACTGATATATCTAGATATTCCAGGGTCCCCTCCTCATCCCACCAGCTGAGGCACCTCACTTTGAAGAGACATGGCTGGTGACGCCCAAGGCAGGGCATAGGAGGCAGAATGCTGAGAGCTGATTGAACCAGGAAGAACAAGAAGCCTCAGTGGCCTGCACAACATCACATAGCAACAGAGCTAAGAATAGACCTCCAGCCTCCTGCCACCCACCCAGCTGGAGCCTCCCCCTCCATTCGTGCATAACAGCACACAACAGGGGACTCTCACTAAGAGACCCCTACTTCCATCCCACAGGAAGTTACTACATTTCATTAAGCTAATGAATGTTGTTCCTGAATAGAGTTGTTTGAGGGTGTCTTTTAGAGGCAGAAGGAAAATCTGAGCAAAACAAGCAAATCTACTCTTCCAAAGGAAAGCTGCAATCCTAAGCCTGCCTCGAGCAGCAGTGGGCCTAGAGGGGCACAGGTTGGCTCAAGGGCCTCTGCCTCTAAGAAGGCAGCATCACGGATACAATCAGCAGCTGCCCAGCAGCCCTGCCAGCCGGGGCCTGCAGTCCATACTCAGCGAGGTGCCCCTGCAGCCGCACCTCCCCGGCTCTCTGCCGCACCAACGCTGCAGAAGCCATGCTGGGCTGGGAACCCAAGGGCTGGGCTCCTGTCCAGCTCTGCCACTAGCTAGCTGCGTGACTTTGAGCAGCCCACTTTCCTTTTCTGGGCCAAAATTTTCTCCTCTGTAAAAGGAAGGCTTGGAATTCTGGCCTCTGAGAGGACTTCCAGCTCTATCTCTCCATGATTTTACGACATCCAGCCGTGTTTCTCAGCATTTTGGGCACGACAGTCCTTTCCAATGCAGACCGAAAGCAACATGGGAGAATGTTTTGTATTCCTGGACTGGCATCGATGTCACGGTGACAGCCCCAAACCTTTCCACTCGCTTTCAGTTGTCCCCCGGGAGGGCAGCTCTGCCCTAGATAAAGACCTCATCCAGAAGGGACAGAGAGGTTTAGGGCAATGTTACTTTTCTCTACAACTCCCTGGCTCCTCCTTCAAGAAAAGTGAGAATGCCTTTACATAACTCTAGGAAAATGCCCAAATAATTCTGTTCTACTGATATAGGTTCAATGTTTATGTCCCCTAAACATGTGTATCCGGAAACCTAATTCCCTATGAGATGGCATTTGGAGCTAAGCAACTGGGTGATGGTTAGGTCAAGAGGGCAGAGTCCTCATGGATGAGATGAGGGCAGTTATAAGAGATCACAGAGAGCTCTCACCCCTTCCTCCATGCGAGGACACAGTGAGAAGACAGCCATCTATGAACCAGGAAGCGGGCAGGTACCAGAGCTCTACCATGCTGGCACCCTGATCTAGGACTTCCCAACCCCAAAAATGTGAGAAATAAATTTATAAGCCATGGTATTTTATTATAGCAGCCCGAACAGACTACGGTACCTACGCAGGCAGGTTATCTCAGGAAGCTGGAGTGAGTGGGGTAGTGAGGTCTGTATTTTGGATTTAGTCCCCAAGGATGAAACAATTTGATTCCATAGCATCCAAAGACATTTCTAACACCAGTCAACAAAATGTGATCTGTGGCTCCCGAGGAGGGTGGATGGAGAACATTACTCATCAATCCAACTGTAAAAACACTAACTCGAAGACCTAAAGACTAGAACTAAAAAGATATTTCCTCCCCAGAGCATTCCATCCTTTTTCAAATGACTTCATATGCATTTTCCAAATGGATCCCCGCTGTGAGGCAGGGAGGGCTGTTCTTGCCAGCCTTGTTTAGAAGTTGGCATGTGTCCAAGTTCCTACCAGAACCTTAGACTTGTGAGTCCTAGCTTTAGGCTTGCCCATGGTTTGAAGGAGAAGAACCACAAAGGAGAAGAACAGCCAAGTCATGGTGGGAAGCTGGGGAGCAGGTCTTGTAACTTGTAACTGAAATTTGACTCAAACGGAATACCCCTTATAGCTCTGGCCTGCAGAGGGACAGACTGTGAACAGCCAATCTCATGTCATGTCATCGCGCAAGAGGACCAGTGCCTCAGCAAAGTTGGACTTGGAAAGAAGGAGTGGGTATGCATGGGAGTGCTGATGGAGATGCAAGATTACTTGAGCCTGTTTGTGGGGGGCTCCCTTGAGAGATGGGGGACCCTGTGCAAAATCGTATCTGCATGAGGTAGGACTGGGAAGGAAGAAGGACAGGACTTGAATTGCATCTAATTATCTCTGGTGTGCCCAGGCAGCAACAGAAGCCACCACTGAGAAGCCCTCACCAGTGGAATTCCATTCGGGACCATTATGAAAGAACACATTTTTAGGAGGAACCCTAGGTAGAAGCTGCTCCTTCTCAAAGCCTAAACACAATTGCCTCCCCAGCCTACCCCACGCCTCCATAGTTATGGCCATTCGGATCTGACAGTCTGGGGTTCTATCCCTGAACCTCTCTCAGACTCCAACTTTAGCCTCTAGATGACTGACTGACTTGCTCTATCCTCATTCTTCCTTTTGGCAAAATCTCTTCAGTTCAACATGGACAGATAACACAAAGAAAGAAAACTGATGTCCATGGAGTCAGTGAGCTTGTGATTAAGCCATGGCTAGCATGCATCATCACTTCAGTCATCAAAAATTCATTAAGTGCCCATCTGCAAAGGCACTATACTAATTCGACTAAAAGGAGAATGTCAATATGGCTTCCTTGTACCCTGCCAAGTTTTTATTAATGTGCTTATTAGGTGAGAAATATATACTTCCCTGTGTTTAAAGAGGAGACTGAGAAAATACAGGAATCCTAGCTTCCTTCTTGCTCCATAAGGCAAAATTTCAAATAATAAGCAGATCCACAGCAGATGGACTGGTTTTTAGCACTCCTGAGGGGGAGAGGATGGAGCCAGTCTGTCTCTGTCTCTCTCTAAATCTAGAGAGAACGTGAGCCAGCGTGAGCGTGAGCGTGTCCGCCTATGTGTGTGTGAGAACTAGAGGGAGAAAGAGAAGGGGGAGAGGGCTGAAGGAAGGAAAGGAGGGGAGAGGAAGGAGGGCCCAGAAGGAGGAAAAAAACAACAACCACCCAGAACAGAGCAGAAAAATTACGAGGACAAGGAGCCCAAACAAGGGAGAAGTCAGACATGGAATGGGTAAGGTGAGCAAAAGAGGAAAAAGAAAGCCAGGAAGTAAAGCAAAAAACAAACAAACAAAAAATAAATTAACACAGGAACTCATTGATTTCAAATCCATAACTTGCCACTTAATTGGTTATCTGAATTGAGCACTTCATAAAAGGAGACTGTCAGAACAGTCAGCTCATTATAGGATGCTGGCAAGATTCAGGACACCAGGGACTCACTTCCGTCCCTGCTACCAGCCGGCGAGGTGACCCGGCTCAGTACCTCTCATTCTGAAACGTCTATAAAATAAGGGAGTCAGACTAGCAGAGGTAGACATTTCTTTCCAGTTCCCACCATCTAAGAGGCTATGAACAAACGAAACTATCAGACAACTCAGGCCTTTAAAGAAACCACAGACAATGAGATGCCTCTGTGGCCAAGTTTGCCCCAGCTCTCCCCCGGGCCAGGGTGGAACTGGTTCTGACCACAGTCAGCCTCCTACTGTCAGGATGGAGTCCTGAAGACCGAGCTTTGGGGACACTAGGCAGCAGTGCTCCTGTGCCGGTCCTTGCCTTGTGTTCCCCGCTGCGCCAACATATGCTGTCCTTGGAGAGTTCTCTTCCCGGTAGACAGACGACCTCCGCCTCCCCTCCCAGGCTCTCCTGCCCACGCTTCCTTGCGAAGATGCTGGGTCTCCCCCGCCTCCAGCAAGGCTGCACTATCTTGTTTGTGTGTGTTGCTTTGAGATCTCTTGTTTCGGCTTCTCTCTTTGTGGCTTTTCCCTACTACCCTGTTATCCTCAATGCAGTCAAAATGCTCAGAAGCTGCCCATGAACAGTTCTGACCAGCATGCACAGCCGTTTTCATACTATTTGACTGGTTGACCTTGCTTACCCAAATCACTCCGAGAGAAGGCATAGTATGATAATTACGAATGACTCTGGAGCCAGACTGCCTGGATTTGAATTCTTGCTCATCAATTCACTAGTTGTGTAACCTTGAGCAAGTTACAAAAGCTCTGTAAAAAAAGAAAGCTTGGCTTTCTTTCTCATCTGTAAAATGGGGATATTATTAATAAGACCTTCCTTCCCAGGCCACTGTGAAGATGAAGGGACTGTAAAAGCTTAAGGACTGTGCCTGTCATATGCTAAGTGATTAATAAAAGGCTGCCCTGATGACTACATTCTGACACCCTTTGTATCCCAAGGCAACACCACCAAAGATACTATTTCCGGCCTCCTCTTTTCGTCATAAGCCAAGACCACTTGTCACCATGGATCATGATAACTGATACCTCAACATCTCCTCTCTTCTGTGCTCAAATTCCTTGTATTGACCTTAAACTTTAGCCTAACTCCATAAACAAGCTGACATGAATTAAATTCAGACCACTGAAATTCCCCTGTACCTTTCTTGTCAGCAGGCAGCCACCATGCTCTCCTCTGCTTAGTTCCCGGTGGAAGAGTGAGTCATACACGTCTTCTCTAACAAGAGTTCACATTTTTGCTATAATCCATTGTTACTCTGCATATTTTTCCTCCCTCTGCTCTCTGCCTGAGATTTTCTGGCTGCTTTCTTTCACAAGATCTTTTCACATACCACATAGCTGAAGCTCTGCTTCCTTTTTCATTTTGTTAACCCTTCCAGGGATCCATCCTAGAAAAGAGGAGAATGGCAGCCAGCTCCCAGCCATGGGTTCTGAGTGAGCTTGGTTTGGTATCCCAGGCCTTTCTTAACTATCCTGGTTGACACTGCAGAATATATACATGTTCCTATGGAAATGGAGGCCCTTGAGCCCTCTTACTAAACAACTTTAACCACCTTAGGGTGAAGGCTGGCAGTGGTGATGGACCTGGCCTTGCTTCCAGCTTCTAATACCTCCTTTACATAGTAGCCAGTGGGGGAGATTTGTAAAATCACAGAAAGCCTATCACCTCCATGTTAAAACCCCTTGGCCCATGAGGTCCTTCAAGATCTGCCTGGTGATGGCCTCTCTTGACTCATTCTCTTCGGTTTTACCTCCTCTCTCTTCCCCCAATCCTCTACATTTTACCCATATGAACTTCTCTAACATAGGCAGCTCTGCAAAGGTAGCAGGGTCTCTCCCACTTCTGGCCTTCATGCTTGCTCTCCCCCTCTTCCCAGGATGGCTGCCAGAGGCACTCCAGATGATAGCGTTTTGGCTTTGCACATCCTCCGAGAGGCCGTCTTGCTTCCCTTCGTCCTGCCCACCCACCCCACCTCACAGCAGCCCAGGCGGGCAGCTCTCCCCTGCTGTTCCCTGGTGCCCGTGTGCACCCCCTGTTCTGATATCACAGTAAATTGGAGTTGTTCTCCTTGTATTCTCTATTACAGGTGGAACTTTCTGAGGGCAGAGTCTGTCTTTTCCATCTCTAAAGTCTCAGGGTCCCCCACAGTCACTGAAACACAATAAAGAATTTCCTGATGTGAGTCAAAATGGAACTGAGTTGAACACAAACAAACAGAGCTGGATTTTTCTGCTGGCCTAGGAACTAACAGAAAAACACCTTAGGCAAAGCAAACCTCCAAGAAATGGGAGTCAGCAGGCCCTGACAGAAACGTACAACACCTGACTCTCTGCCGCGCTGTTCTGCTTCCTTGCTCCCTAGTGGCTTAAGGAGCTGCAGATGCTGAGACTGAGTAGGCTCTACATTGCTAAGAGCTCCCCTGCTTAGGGATAAGCAAGAATAAATGTAGTTAAGGAGAAAATAAAATGCCAATCTCAACTCATTTTTGAGGTATCCTAGAGATTATTAACCTGGTGTAGGCTTCTCGTGGGCTAGTAGAAGGTCTGACCTTCTCTGCAAGTCTGAGTTAAGATGAGGAGTTTGGGATGCTAGGCAGCCTTAGAGGGTCTGTGGGAGTCTGCTGACTCTGGGCAAACTACCCCCCACCATCCATGGCTCTTTATTTCTCCAGTTCCTCATCTTTATTTGGCTTTTGCTTCCTGGCCAGATGCAATAACTAGGACTACAGATGCCTCTAAGTGCTTCCTTATGTGTCCTAGTTCTTCCTTTGGGTCCCTGATACCCCCAAATCCCCTTACCTAAAAGGACAACCAGATGCCAGTGGATGTCATTCAAATGAGCATGTTGGGATATCAAGGACCTCATATAGACAAAGTCAGGCACACACTCATACACACACACACATCTCTAAACATTTCAAAAACAAAATACACTCGGTAAATATTCCCAATGTATGCAAATTTCCCTAGATATGTGACTGAGAGAGTCCCATCCCATAAATCATCTAGACATGAAAAGGGCTTGGGAAGTAAAAAAGGTGCTAGAGGCTCAGAAAACCTCCACAACGAAATTCTAAGAAACTGCTGATGCTGCTTCTGGTGCTGGCTCCCGACCCAGCAAATGTGAAACTGCCACATCCTAAAGCCAAGGGAAGCCAAGGCTCTCTGTTGCCCTGCCTCACCAGAGGCTGATAGGGAGAGAAGCGTTTCTCCTACAGTGTGAGAGGCCACTGCCTTGGTCTAAAGAGGATGAATAGAGCATCTGAAGCCACAGCTCACCAAAATGGACTTGATAAATCAATTGTGACACGGAGGAAAGAAAGCCAGGCAGGCAGAAAACTGGCCATGGTCGCTAGCAAGCAGTGACAAGTGAGGCAAAGAATGGCAAGGAATGTCACAGAGTGGGCAGGCAGAACACATTTGTCCCTGCAGCAGGCCCTCGCCCCAGAATCCAGGGTCCCCTCTGGGGGCTCACAATGGGCTCCACTTAAGATCACGATTGAGCCTGTTAGGATGGAGAAATGGGTGAGAGGCTGAGAGCTCAGTTCTGCCGTTGTAACAATACCTGAGAATGCTGGAGGTTTCATGGTGTCTCCACTTCCAACAGGTCTTTCCTTGCTCCAAGCCTCTTTGGGTAACTATGATGCATAGTTAACATTTATCAAGTGATTATTCCTGCTAAGCACTGTGTTAAGTAATTTATCTTTATCTCATTTGATCCTCATGAGAACCCTGCAGTCACTTAACAAGTGCTAGAGCAGAGATTAGAACCCAGGCTGGACCGACTTCAAAGCCTATACTCTTAACCACTACAATGAGAAAAAAAAAGTAGCCCATCAGGAAAGGCAATGCTAATGAGCTACCAGCAGGAAGGCTTGAACTCCAGGGATGAGTTTGTACAAAATTTGCCAAATTTTCTAACTTTTGCCAACCAAAAACATCTACAGAAACGTTGGCCTGGGGAAGGGCACAGACCATGGTCATGGAATAGAAGTTTTCCCTAAATAAAGAAACTGGCCCACACAGGACGTGAGTGGTGTGCCCGGGACATTTGGAAATAAACCCTTGGCTGAAAGAAGAAGACATAAGATTAGAGAGAAGGTGGATAGGAAAGAGAAAAATATCTTTATCCTCCTTTCTTTTTCATTAACACATTTTGGAGACGGTATATCCAATCATTTCCTCCCTTCTCTGTCACAAACATGGGACAGAGACCACAAAAATTAAACTCATCTGGAAGATCTTTTCCAAGGGAAATAATCTCACAGAACTTTGGCAGGCAGGAGAGATTTGGAGGAACATCAAGAAAGATCTAAGGAGGATGATATTGGTCAGCAAATTAAACATAGCATTGCAATCCAACAAGGCAGCAAAATTCACTGTTAATGTGACTTGCAAAGTTTCCTGAGCCAAGGTACCAATCACACCACGGGTTAGGCAAGGGATGAACTCCTCGCTCGGAACACTGGTGGATCATAGTCACAGTGCAGTATGCAGTGGGAGCCTTGGCTTTGGAAAGCTCTTAACGAACGGTCAGTGATCCCGGGAGGAAAAGAGATGGGACTGGGGCTGAGGAGGAGATGTAAATGGGAAGGTCAGCAACCATTTAAATGGCTATTAACAGATATGGGTAGATAATGGGTGAGGTGAGCAAGAGCAACAGAGGCTGAATGTTAAGGAAAAAAGAGTCATAGTGAAATTTCTTATCCAGAGGGATACATAAAGGCTAAGGCAAGAGAGCCTCTGGCTGCCAGGACTCACTGGGGTCTTGAGACGCCATTCACTCATTGCCTGTTTTGGGCCAAGGCCATAACCAGGTTATCCCCAACAGATGAGTACTGCTTTACGTCCTTTAAGCTTTTCTGTGAAAGTGATTTAAACCTCTCCTTGGAACCTTAGACTAATTTCTTACCATTCATACACACACAGAAGTATCTTCTTGGATTGAACTCAAATCCTTCCTCCTCAACTTAAACCATTTCTTTTTCTACTGCCTCCAAAAAAGAATAATAATTTCTTAGAATCCTTCATATAAAACACAGTTTCACTCTTGAAGGCTAACAAATGACCATTCAGTGTTCACTTTCTCAAACTAAACTATCCTAATTTCTGAGCTTTCTTTCATAATTGTCATTTTCTGATTGTCTACTCATTTTTGGTTTTTGGTGGGAAAAAAAATCAAAGAGCTAGGAAGGAACTTTAAAACCATTTAGTTCATGCCTCTGCCATTAAGGACCAAAACATGTGACCAACAAATGAGCCACCACATCTTTCTAAGCCAGGGTTTCTCAACCTCTGCACTATTGACATTTTGGACCACATAATTCTTTGGGAATAAGGGTGCTTGACAGAGTAAAATGTTTAGCAACATCTCTAGTCTCTACCCACCAGGAGTACCACCACCCCAGTTGTTATAACCAAAAATGTCTCCATATAATGTCAGATATCCCCCGAAAGGTGAAATCAGCCCAATTGAGACTGTATCTAGTGTAATCCATGTCTTTCCCATGATTGTGGATCCTCTAGGTACACCACAGGGTCAGAGCTACCAGGGCAAATACACCCAGAACGTGTCCTGCAATTCTAGTGCAGTGCACTCCTGAGAGTACTTGGCTGCCACACAGGATCCTTGCCTTCCTCCAACAAGCCTGACTGGAGGCAGACCAGCCAGGCTAACACGGTGCTAAGTGCTAATAAGAGAACCAAAAGGAGGCTTTTTTTCTGCCTCAACAGCAGTGCAGGGCCAGAACAATCATTCTTTTTCAGGGGGCTCGTGTTCTCTAGAAACAAGAGAAAAGGAACACAAGCTCACCTGGGAAGAACATATATGTCAAAGGCAGGAGCCAAACTCTTCCCACCCTTGCCTGGTGCTTGGCTCAGCCTGGAGCCGCACACCACAAATGCTACCTTAGTGTAGCTTTTAAATCCAAAGGTGCATCATGTCCAGCATTTCCTAGAATCAAATTGTTCATAAGAGTCTTTGTGAGCATCTGCAGTGCCATCAGTTAGCTTCCATCAGTCTCCACGAGCTGCACAGTATCAAACTACAAAAGCTCAGGTGCTGGTGGCTTTGCAGAGAGGTCAAAGGATCAAGTCCCTGCCCTGGCGATATTTGCAGTCTTAGTAGATGGCACACCAAGAAAAACAACAACAACAAATCAGTGTGCACTGTACAAAAACCATACCATGGTTAGCGTCCCTGCAGGCTCCGTCAACGGCAAGAGTGGAGAAACAGAAATTCTGACCTTCACATTGCATCCACTCGGTCACCTACAAGACTGCCAGTTAAGAACACTATCCCAGCAGAAACTCAAGACTTAAAGATTAGATGGAGCCCAGTCCTATTCCCCCCATCTGAGGCTAAGATAATACACATTTTATTGTTGCTATAACAATTATTAATTCTGATTAGTAAAGTGCTTTTTTTTCCCCTAAATATTATAATAACCATTAAGAATTTCCCACCTGGGTCATTCATGCAACTAGAGTAGGGAAGAGCTGGGTTAATTACCACTTTGCAATTTAAGACTCTCAAGAACAAGGTGATTATCTCTTCAGGATGAGTGAATCAGTGGTCTAGATGTCTCACGTTTTGTTTCTTCACCTAAAGATTTTGCTGACTCAGTGAGGACCTCTCACTTGGCGCACATGTTCGTGCACTGTGAATTACATACTCTCGTTGTTTCCTAGGGGAAATAATTGCCAAGTCTGAGCAAGTGGCTAGTCCAAGTGCAAATCCCAGTTTCATGTGAATTTCATCCAGCCTTAGCTCCTTCAGCACTGGTTTGAAGATGCCTTTTAAAATATATATAAAATAATGTTTACAAATATATTTTATATTTTCAATAAAATTTAAAATAAATTTGCAATCACTTCCCTAGTGGAAAAATCAATCCATGTTTTTGCTTCATTTACAATTTAATCACCAAACAGTGTTTTGCAAACTATCATTTGGTGATGATGAGCCTGTTTAGCTTTAATGAGCTTTGGGAAATCTTCAGTTTTTTTTTTTTTAATATAGTAATTTTACTTTAAAGTAGCACATCAACAGTATGTAAGGATTAGAAAAGAGAGAAAAACATCTATAGTCCCACCACCCCAATGAAACACCCCTTCTGTAGTGAATGACAGTTTTTAAATGACAGAGGCTCAGCTGCTGAGAGATGTTTATTCAATCAGAATTTCAGGAGGAAGGCTGGGTACTTAGGTCACCTGAGAGAATCAAAGCATGCAATAGCCCAATTTGGAAGATACATTTTGAAGGAGTCTAGGAAAAATTCACTGCCATCCCATCTGTTTAGCCTATATAGCACAGTAAGGAAGTTTCTCCCACCTCTGTTCCAGACCCTAGCTGCCTCTGCCTCCTCTCTCTTCCCCCATCTGATTTTTCCTCCTTTTTTCTCCCCCAGGTTCCTTTAAGGCTGTCTCCTGCCACTGCACCCAGGGTTGGTATTGGGGCACACCCAGGAGCCATCCAGAGGTGGAGACCTCTGCCTGCTGCTGCTGCCATCACCAAGGCTGAGAACCCAAACCACAATGGTGGACCACAGAGTCCCCAAGCCTCTTTGCAGAACAGCCCTTCTGTTATTATTTTGCAAAATAATACCTTGCAAAAGTCTCTTCTATACAGCACAGAACGGAGATGCGGCCACCATTTAGCTATTTAGTGCGTTATAAACAACTATTCAGAATAATGGAATCATCTGTAGTTAGAGCACAGGATACAGGGGAAGAGTTGAGAGGCCTGCGGTTCACTAAATCCACAAAGATAACCAGATCTGTTGCTTTAATCCAAAAACATTCCTTCCTACAGTATCAAGACTTGCGTTTCCCAAGTCTTTTTCAGTCCTGCACACATATGTGAATTGACTAGGGTGAACTTAGAGAAATGGAGGCAAAGAAATACCCCAGCACCCAAGTCTCCATCCTCAGTCCTAGCAAAAAACCCATCTCAGTCGTGTGGATTTTGTTCCTCCTTCCCCTGTTTATTTCCAGCGTTCTCTGTCCACTGTGCTTCATTCCACAAATTCAAAAGGATAATACACATGTTTTGCCTCATTTACAATTTCAATAGTGATAGTTTTGTAAACTATCATTTGGTGATGATGAGCTTGCTCAGCCTTAATAAGCTTTGGGAAAACTTAAAATTTGCGGTTTTAAAAAAATGAAGTAATTTTTTTTTTCTTTTTTTTTTTTATTACGTTTTAGGTTTGGGGTACATGTGAAGAACATGGAAGATTGTTGCATAGGTACACACATGGCAGTGTGATTGCGCCGTAATTTTTTTAAAATTAATATACCGACAATATATGGGTTTAGAAAAAAAAAGAAAAACACCCATAGTCCTACCACCTTAACCAAATATTTGGATGGATTAGGGTTTTTTAATGAGAGATACTCAGTAGCTGAGGAATACTTATCCAATCAGAATTTCAGTAGGACGGCTGATCATCAGACCCATGTATGTTGTATATTAGAAACATGGGAATGTCACTCCACACACAAGCAGAGACCCAGCACCCCCCGTCACTGCTATGGAACAAAGTCAGTATCCCCAAAATAGGTTTGGGATGATTGTTTCAGGCTGGTTGCCCACACAGAGCCAATATATTTTTCTCTCTCAATCTCTCTCTCTCTAATCAAAATACCATCTGACTTTTTTACTCTGAAAACAGTGGAAATCCCAATGTGTAAATACAATGTATGCCTAAAAATACTTGTGGACTTAAATTTTTTTAAGGAGCAAATAATCTGATATTTTAATAAATGAAATGTAATTCAGCTCTCTTAATTTCATCTGAGGATGAAAATAGATATCACGTTTGATTGAGGTTTCCATGGTTTTATTTCTTCAAAAAATGTTCTCAGATATAGCCCCCTTGTCGCCAACTGGCATCTCTGAGTAGATTTTCCAAACGCTTCTATCTGTATGCTCCTTCTCTGAAAATATCACAGACCCTATGTTCTCGGAGATCTCCATAAGTTGTCTCTGCTGGTTCCTGACTAATCATTTAATCACGATATTTTTTACTTAGGCAGAAGAAAAGGAAGAAAGAAGGAAGGGAAGGGAAGTGAAGAGAAGGGGAGGGGAGGGGAGGGTGGGAGGGGGAGGGGGAAGAGGGAAGATAGACGGGGAAGAGGGAAGAGGGAAGAGGGAGAAAAAAGGGGGGAGAGAGAGAGAGAGAGAGGGATAGAACTCCCCCTTCCTCTCCTCTCCCCCCACCTGAAAACCTTTTAGATTTTTATACCACCTTTTATTTTTTAATTTATTTGTTTATTTATTTTGAGATGGAGTCTCACTCTGTCGCCCAGGGTGGAGTGCAGTAGTGCGATCTCAGTTCACACTAACCTCTGCCTCCCACCTTTTATTTTTTAATTTATTTGTTTATTTATTTTGAGATGGAGTCTCACTTTGTCGCCCAGGGTGGAGTGCAGTAGTGCGATCTCAGTTCACACTAACCTCTGCCTCCTGGGTTCAAGCGCTTCTCCTGCCTCAGCCTCCCAAGCAGCTGGGACTAAGGCGTGCGCCACCACACCCAGCTAATTTTTGTATGTTTAGTAGAGACAGGGTTTCACTATGTTGGCCAGGCTGGTCTTGAACTCCTGACCTCAGGTGATCGCCCACCTCAGCCTCCTAAACGGTGAGATTGCAGGCGTGAGCCACCGTGCCCGGCCTATATCACCTTTTATTATTCACCCTTTTAGTCATGTGGATACTCAAGGCAGCGGGCACAGCCCTAGGGACTGGGAGTTCTAGTTTAACATCGTACTTTTCAGATGAGGAAACACTTTCAGACAGCTCCCTAACCACCCATGGTCACCATCAATACCTTTCGTTTCTGGACTCGGCTATTCTTGCTGTCTCACCCTTCTAACTCGTATTCTCCCCCACAGTCTCAGTGTACCCTCACTTGGTTTAATTAATCCACACTCAACAGATGGAATGCTGAGATTGCTAGACTGTACTTGTAGCAAGACCCCAGAGGCACTAGCAAGGAGGCCTCTCCTGGCTGGCACACTCAACAAGCCTGTTTATCCCAGGACCCCAACCAGAAAGGGTCCAGTGAGTGACAATTGGGGCAGATGTGCAAAGCCTGCCACTTGAGCCCTGGGCTCACAGGAAATAGGAAACCTGCGTTAATCTACTTTAAAAGTCTCGTAGCAGGCACATTTGGTGTTTATTATTTTCTTTATCAGGAATCTGAATCAGCAGGCTGCAGGGAAAGGTAGGTCAAATGGAAGTAATGTGCCCCGTCACTCTGCCTGCTCAGAGCCCGGGGAAGCCCAGGATCCTGTGGGAAGGGAGCTTCATTTCCCAGGCCGGTCTTTAGTGTTATTGATAAGGCAACTCTGCAGTCCAGAGGAATGACAGCGGAGCTGCAGAGGGTTGCATCACCACCTTCCTTCCTGCTGCCTTTGCGTTAAGCACGGCCAGGTGCTTTTCCCAAAGGCCGAGTTGGAAGGAATAAGGGGGAGGAGAAGCTCTGATTATGAAGTGAGGAGGAAAAACTAGGAGCTGAGTAACTTGGCCTGGCAGAGAGATACCGAAGAGGATCAACGAATGGCAAAACCTTCTCTCAGCTTGCTAAGTGTTCCCACACCAACGAAGCCCCTGAGATGCGGACAGTCAAAGCCCTGGCTCTTTGCTTTGCAGCTCTGCTGGAATCCCCCGTTTTCAGGGCCAGGCCTGCTTTTATTTGGGTTTCACACCTACACTGAAGGACTGTGCGGCAGCCAATCTGTGATGTGACACGAAGCACTTTCCAGGCATGGGAAGAGCATGTTTAACTCTGGACCAACGATGGGAAGAAGGGTGCTGGAGAGACCTCAGCTTCCAGGCCTTCTTGGACTTTTCCAGCTGCCGTGTTCCCCAGCCCCCTCAGGTCACCGCCATGGGAACTCCTCCCCTCTAAAGGGGCCACCACCAAGCAAGACCTGAGCCAAACAATCCTCATCTTCTCTCTCTATGGAAATCCCAGGATGCGTAGGGGAAGTTTATCAGAAGCCATGGAATTGTCACTCTCATCCACTGAATACTGGCCATGGGCCTGCAACATGGTAGGTGCTTCATAGCTGGCAAGGCATGGAGGTGCGTCTCCTCCAAATCGCATGTTGAAATGTGATCTCCATTGTTGAAGATGGGCCCAGTGGGAGGTGTTTGGGTCATGGGGTGGATCCCTCATGATTAGCTTGGTGCCCTCCCTATGGTCATGAGTGACTTCTCACTATTAGTTTATGCAAGAGTTGGTTGTTTAGAGGGGCCTGGCACCTCTTCTCTCTTGCTCCCTCTCTTACCATGTGACACACCTGCTCCCTCTTCACCTTCTGCCGTGACTAAAAGGTTCCTGAGGCCGCCCCAGAAGCCAGGCGGATGCATGTGCCATGCTTATATAGCCTGCGGAACTGTGAGCCAAATCAACCTCTTTTGTTTATAAATTACCCAGTCTCAGGTATTTCTTTATTACAGCCACACAAAATGGACTAACACAATATCCTTCACATCATTCTATCCCACAGTGACTTGTGAGGTAGAAGTTACTAGTCCTAGTGAAGAAAAAATAGTACCCCTAGGCGCAGTGGCTCATGCCCGTAATTCCAGCACTTTGTGAGGCTGAGGCGGGCAGATCATGAGGTCAGGAGTTCGAGACCAGCTTGACCAAAATGATAAAACCTCATCTTTACTGAAAATACAAAAATTAGCCAGGTGTGGTGGTGGGCACCTGTAATCCCAGCTACTCAGGAGGCTGAGGCAGGAGAATCACTTGAACCTGGGAGGCGGAGGTTGCAGTGAGCCAAGATCCTGCCACTGCACTCCAGCCTGGGTGACAGGACGAGACTCCATCTTGAAAAAAAGAAAACACCAAATTCCTTTTCCATTAAGAAGCACTATAAGAAATAAAGACATGACCCACTAGGATGGCTTAATTTTTTTTAATTAAAAAAGTGAAAATAAGCATTGGTGAAAGTGGGCAGAAATTTTAACTGCTGTGTGTCACCAATGAGGCAGCCACTTTGGAATCAGTTTGGCAATTCCCCAAAAAGTTAGGCCTAGAGTTATCATATGACCTAGCAATTTCACTCCAAAGACCATAAAGACAACTAAAAACATATGGTCACATGAAAATCTATGCATACATGCCCACAGCATTATTATTCATGTAACCAATAGGTAGAAACAACCCAAATGTGCAGTCATCAACTGATGAGAGGATAAGCGAAATGAAGTGCAAAGGAATGAAATAATGATACATGCTACCAGGATGAACCTGGAGACAAAGGGCCACATATGATACCATTCTGTTTACATGAAGTGTCCAGAATAGGCAAATCCACAAAGACAGACAATAGATTATTGGTTGCTTAAGTCTGAGGACAGGGGTAACCTAGTGACTGCTAGTGGGTACAGGGTTTTTACAGAAGGTGATGAAAACGTAGAATTAGCTAGCGGTGATGGTTGTACAACCTAGTTACTATACTAACAACCATGGATTGTACACTTTAAAAGGTGAATTTTATGGCATGTGAATTATATTTTGTTTTTCTAAGAAAAGCATTTTAATAGAAAAGTGAGAAAAAGAAGTGCTCAGACTTGCGTTATCTCTAGGGTCCCTTCTAATCTAAAAAAGCAATGTCACACAGCACTGTAAGATGCTATGCAGGCCAGACACAGTGGCTCACGCCTGTAATCCCAGCATTTTGGGAGGCCGAGGTGGGCGGATAGTGAAGTCAAGAGATTGAGACCATCCAGGCCAACATGGTCAAACCCTGTCTCTACTAAAAATACAAAAATTAGCTGGGGATGGTGGCAAGGGCCTGTAGTCCCAGCTACTCAGGAGGCTGAGGCAGGAGAATTGCTTGAACCCAGGAGGCGGAGGTTGCAGTGAGCTGAGATCGCGCCACTGCACTTCAGCCTGGCAACAGAGTGACACTGTGTCAAAAAAAAAAAAAAAAGATGCTATTCTTTTATTCATTTCAGTGACTGACACTATGTATCCAGCTAGTAGCTGGGAATATCAAATGATTAAGGCAGATGTGGCTCTAAAACTTTCAGCACTCATAGTCCAGGAATAAAGGCAAAAAAAATCTGTACAAAAGTGCAATAATAAGAGATGCAGGAGGTGCCATAAAAATGCAAACACAGGCATCTAATCCTCACAGGGAAGGAGATCAAGAAAGATCTCAAGAGGAAGTGATGTTTTACCTGAGTCTTGAAGGATGAATAGGAGACAGCTGGGCATTCCTTGCAGAAGGAGTAGTCTATCACGCACCTAGCATAAAGTGGGTGCTTAACAAAATGTATTGATGAAATGAATGCACAGCTTAGGCAAACACCCTGAACGAAGAGCAGAACACATAAGAGGAGCCAAAATAAACTTTCAGTGACTGAATCCTAAAACGTTAAGGTCTTAGGTGAGGAGGGAGAGAGGAGGCTATTCAGGTGAAATGAGGTTGTAACTATGTTGGAAGGATAGTTGGCTTCATCCCAAGGACTATGGGCAGCCACTGGAAGAGTTTCAGCTACTAACTCTGGTAAGGACTTTCTGTAAGACTAGATATAATCAAAGAAGAGAAAGCAAAATCCCTTTGGCAAGTCTATGTGGGCTTGGAAGCAATCCCAAGCCAGCTGGATAATGTAAGGCAGACAAAATTAAGGCCTCCAAGAGGAGCAGGCCAGCCCTTCATTAGAGGAGGAAGAAGGGTGCGGAAGCCCAGAACATCAGGCTGCAGAAAAGCCAGATCATTTCCCAGGAACCTGGGAACACCCACACTGCTTTACTCACCCTGAGCCAACAGGCTGAAGAAGACTGACCTTGCAAGGTGCCTCTTCCGGGGACAACCTGTATCCTTTCAGTCGTCTTATACTGCATGGTGAGCAGCAGTGCCCACTGAGGGGGAATGGTCACAGAGTACCAACTGGTAAAGTCTTGATGTCCCAGCCAAGGGGAGAGGTTTCAGGGGCAAAACCCCTGGACAGGAGAAAGGAACCTAATATTTACTACTCACCTACTAAGTACCAAGCAAGATGCTTTCCTTTTCTCAGTTAGTACTAACCATGTTCTTTCTAGGAAAATATTTATTATTTCCATCTTACAGATGAGGAAGCTGAGAATGAGCAGCTAATTATAGGGTGAGGAACCAGGCTCGAATGGAAACTGGAAACCTCTGACTCCAATTCTCACACCTTCACATTTTGTGTTATTTTGTTTTCAGATCTCAGGGCCTGAGAGTAGAGTTCAACACACCCCTAAGTTCATGGTATGCTTCAGTCAAGAATCATTACAAGGCACTTCTTTTGTGCTGTTATTTTTTATTTTTTCCCCTTAATCCCTGATCCTGACTCCCATTCCCGCTTCTTAGCCTCCTGATAGAATCCATTCTAATGTGTGTTCTTAAATAAATAGGAATTCTTGAAGAATAGACAGTGTTCTAATGGTGGCATATGCATTTTTGCTTTCCACTAGTAAACATGTTTTATAGAGCTCATGCTTAACTCGGGTCAATGCCTTTAAAGATCCATCCATTGCTTCATGTGCAGTATTCTACAATACGCATGCACCACAGGTGGCTTGTCCATTCCCACAGCAATGACACCTAAGCTGCGCCCAGCTGCCAACTTCCACAAACAATGCTGCAATGGGCTTCCTCATCCTGTCTCCAGACAGACCTGTGCAAAAGCTGTTCTGAGGTCAGCCAGTAAGGGTGGGACTGTGGGATCGTGAGTGTATGCTTAAGCCAATGACTGCTCAAATGGCCTGCACTGATCTTCGGTTCCACCAAGTGAGCTCTGTTTTCCTACATCCTCACAAATAGGAAATATTGTCTCATTTTAAAATGTTTTCTAATAATGATCAGGTCAAAGCAACCTCTCATTAAAAAAATTAGCATTTGTTTGATTAATTATGCAATGCATTTCTCCAAACATTTACTAGCCATTAACCTGTTTTATACATTCCGCTTCTTTCTTTTTCCTCTTTTTATTTATTTATTTATTTTTTGAGATGGAGTCTCACTCCTCCAGACTGGAGTGCAATGATACGATCTCAGCTCACTGCAACCTCCGCCTCCTGGGCTCAAGCGATTCTTCTGCCTTAGCCTCCAGAGTAGCTGGAATTACAGGTGCCCGCCACCATGCCCAGCTAATTTTTGTATTTTCAGTAGAGATGGAGTTTCACCATGTTGGCCAGGCTAGTCTTGAACTCCTGACCTCAGGTGGTCTGCCCACCTCAGCCTCCCAAAGTTCTGGGATTACAGGTGTGAGCCACCGTGCCTGGCCTTATTCCACTTCTTTCTAATGACTTCTTAATGTTCTCTGGTTGAACTCCCTCAGTGACTTTAGATGCTGAAAATAGCATCCCTTTGTCTTTTCAGTGGTCTGTTAGTCTTTTAGCTCAGTGTAAGATCATTTTGATCCTATGCTTTCTCTGTAACCAACCCTGCCTGTTGTTGCTTATACAGTAATGAAAGCAATACAGGTTCAGAAGTCAGTTGCCATAGGTTTTGATCCTTTGGATTTTGAGAATAAAGTGTAATATTTGCCAAGTGTGATTCACTGGCTCTGTTGAGGCCCTTCAGCTGACTTTGGCAAGTCCATGTCAATATCCTGTCTGCCTTTATGTTTCTGCACAGCCTATCAGCAGAGAACCAGCACATGAGAGGCAAGTGCAGGCAAACAGCGTCTAACTCCCCAAAACTATCTATCTTCAGAAAAGCTTTTAAGTGCCTTTATTTTTAGAAAAGTTTAAAGTTCCTCCAGTATCTTCCATTAGTATTATTTGGGGGAAATACACCTGTGGTTGCCTCATAGGTAGGTGCCTGCGCAGCATAGGTAGGTGTGTCTGTGGGGGATGCTTTGTTTGCATATGTGTGGGCAAAGAAGAACTAGGAAAGCACTAGACTAGGAGTTCAAGATCTAGTCCTGGCTGACACCTGCTCACTGTGTGTCCTTGAGAAAGCCATCCCTGAGCTTCCGTTTTCACATCTGCAAAATCATGATCCAATGTAGACGGCCAGATAAGAACATCAGATTAAAAACGCTTGCCAAATCTGAACATGTCATTTCATCCTTTTAAAGGGAAAGTATTAATTCTCCACTTGATGCAGTGTCCTTAGTGAGTCAGAAAACTTCTCTAGGCTGTATTCATCTAGAAAGACAGGACAAAAAGTCAGCCTGATTTTGGTGAGGTAAGAGGGGAGGAAGCACACAAGGAAGCTTATCTTCTTACTCCCTCAATAATGAAGCAACAAATATGTCTTTTCTGGACCTGAAGGGGAGGCCTGCAGGGTTGCATCTGGCTGGTGCAGCAACCACAACAACCTCACGGAGACAAGACTCAGAACCAGCCCCTTCTACCCTAGTTTCCAAAGATACCACATTCTCCTGGCTTTCGAGGGGCAGCTCTGAGCTCCAGCTCAGTCTGGCCATTACCTAGGGCATCCCTTGGAGTGATAAGCGGGCCCTTATCACTTGCCTCTCTCCTCAGTGATCACATCCGCCTCTAAGGCTTTGCATATCACCTGTGTGCTAAGGCTTTCCAAATCTGTACCTCCAGTGTGCACCATGCTCACTTCCTATCCACCTTTGTACCTGCTAGTCACACATCCCTCATGGGTGCACCATAACTTCCAAAAGCCAGCTCTGGTTCTCCTCATCAGACCTGTTCACCCTCCTGTGTGCTCTCTGACAGAATTCAGCACTGTTTCCCCTCCAGCCACCCAAGCCAGGAGCCTGGGAGCTATCCTGGGTATTTCCCACTCCCCTGCTTTCCACCTTATTCAATCCATCACCAACTTCTGTTCATTTTACCTCCAATATGCCCAGATCCATCCATTTCTCTTCATGCCCCTGCCACAAGGCTAGCCAAAACATCTATCACTCTTACCTGGCTGCACAGCAATGTCCTTCCAGGCTCACCTCACAATTCACCGAACACACTGCAGCAGAATAAATGAGCTTTCCAAATATACTTTTTCATGGTATTATCTGGTAGCCTCTTGTCGCCCTTAGAATAAACCCCTCTAGAGCCTTCATGATGTGGTACCCACCTTCCTCTCCAGCATCCATGCATGCCACATGCCCACCCCTCAAGCCCCTTGCTCTTTTTTAGCCAGGCCATACCAGCTGCTCACCATGTGTTAGGGTGGAGAAGGTGCAGTGTTTGCCTTGGCCCCAGAACCTCCACACCTGCAGCTTCTTCAGCCTGAAATGCTCTCCTATGTTGCCTCACCTGGCTGTCTCTACTAGGCCATCAGATTCCAGCTTAGATGCCCTTTGCCCTGTAGAGATGCCCTTGTGCTCCCAGAATAAGTTAGGCACACCTATTGTGTGCTCCTAGAGTGTTCTCCTACATGCCACACAGTGGCCTTATTTATATTTGTTTCATGTCAGTTTTTCCCACTATGCTGCAAGTTCAGAAAAAGGAAGAAGTCCATCCCTCTTGCCCATCACAGTATCCTCATTGACTGGCACAGAAAAGGCTCTCAGTAAAGATCTGTGGAATGAATAAAAAGGGGAAGGTAGTACCCCAGCAGACTAGCAGGAGAAGTAACATAGAACCTGAGCTACCTGCAATGTCCTACTCAGTCTTATCCTCATCTAGGAAGTCCAGTTATTTCAATGTTACCAAACAGAGTAGGTCCAGTCTACCTTGATAAAATAAAGTCAAATGCTACTCCTTGACTCATACTTTTCCTATGGTTTCCTGTCTTAAAGTAAAAGCCAAAGTCCTTAAAATGACTTTCAGATCCAATATAATCTGTCCCCCCTCCTATTAGACTGTTGTTGGAACAAGCTAGGCACATGGCCGTCTCAGGTCCCTTGCACTTCCTGTTCCCTCTGCCTGGACTGTGCACCTCTATATATCTTCAGGGCTCACTGCCTTACCATAGTTGGCCTTCATCTAAATATCCCCATCTTAGTGTCACTTTTCCTGGAGTCTGTATTTAAAATTAGAATCCCCTGATATTCCTTCTTGTCCTTCTCTGCCTTATTGTGCTTCACTGCACTTAGCACTGTCTAAAACCCTATATGCTTTACTTGTTTACTGTTCATCGTCTGCCTCCTCCTACAAGAATATAAGCTCCCCTGACAGCAAAGACTGTTTGCCTGTATCATGCACTGCAGTATCCCCAACATTCAGAACAGCCAGAGTAAGAACATATTGGGGGGAATGAGTGGACGAATGCCCTCTCGTGTCCATGCCTGACCACTGCATGTCACGTTTGACTGTTTTGCCTTTTGCTTCCACAGCCTCCTGTGCATCCTTCCTGGGAGTCCCTTTTGAACATTCTACCATCTGCCATGTCTGCAACAGATTATGCGAGTGATTGAGAGTTTGAGCTGAATATAATCTATCAGTCTTATTTCCCACCCCCCACACCTGCTCTAACTGCTCCCGATTTAGCAAGCACCATTATATAGAGAGGCTAATTATAGGGGAGTGTAACAAAAGTAGCTTCATGTTGAAATAGCATTCACGTGTGCCCTCCTGAGAGGCAGTCAAACGTATATGGCAGAGTGGGGGATGTCACAGGATATGCACGAGACAGTTGGGTTTCAACTGAGCATCACTAAACTGAACTGAGGAGTCAATCAAACCACGTCAGTCTAGAGAAGGGCATGGAGAACGTCTTCCTAAAATACAGAGACATTTTCCAGGGACCCACCAGGAACCTGGTCCTCCCTAGTCATGTCGTCATGTCTTCATCCTATAGATGTGAGTCTATGCAGAAATACCTTATGAATTAGAAGAGACAGGCTTGTAAACAGACAAATTACCTGAGAACATGAAAGGGTTACTGGAGAAATACATGAAGCAACTCATTCTGCCTGTGTGAGTCAAAAAGCTTCCATCAAGGAAGTGACACGTGAGCAGCATCTTGAAGGACAGCTAAGAATTGTCCAGGAGGAGACAGGCATCAGTGCAAAGGCATGTGGCATGAGAGGGCCTGCGTGATGCCAGAGGCACTGTCTGAGCAAGTGTGAGAAGCTCAGTGTGGCAAGAGCTCAGAGCTGCAAAGATGCAGCAGTTGAGAGTTGCTGAGGACCACAGGGAAGTTTTAGTTGAGAGTTTGATGAACTGTCCACCACTTCAGAAATGGAAGGGGAGCCGATTTGAGGGCAATACGGTGAGTGGCACTATGCCTTCCTCCCGTGGAAACGGGCCTGAGGAGAGGGATGGATAGAAACGTCCCCTTCCCACCTCCACATCCAGCTCTGGGAAAACTGAAGAGACTGGGCTGAGTGGGCAAGAGTGACTAAAAAGAAATCATAAATGCTTCCACTCCCCAAATAGCTTTTCTCCTCACATTCTCAAATTAGATTCATTTGAGTTAACAAATGCCTCTTTAATGTGAAAGTACTAAAAGTCATTCTCATCTGATTGTGGCCTAATCAATCGATCACTCCACAAAGACTGGTAAATATCTACTCTGAATAAAACTGAGAATGGAGGAAATTAACACTTTGTCAAAGGAGGCCTGAGGAAGGAGAGGATGCTCTGAAGCCCAGGTCTGGTGTGTGGGGGGAACACGCTGGGTGGCTGCTACAAGTAATTTACATGTCACAGCCTGGGACTAGGACATCAAGTAGTCCGCAGGAGGACAGGAGGAACATCCTAAGCCAGAAGAAAAAGAACAAAGGCACTTTTGAGGGGGGTGGCGAGGGCAGACGCCTTCCTCCAACCTCATGTGACCTTCACTCTTTTTCTATCCCCTCCCTCTCTACCGAGATTGTTCTAAACGCTGTCCACACCTCCTTGCTTCCTATTCAATCCTCAACTCACTGCAATTGGTCCTCTCAACCATTTTCCCAATACTGCTCCCACAAATGTCACTATTAATCTTCCAGGTGAAAAATCCACTGGAAGAAATGGAGTCTTAATCTTGCAAACTGCCCCCCTGCCTGCTGGATTTCCATATTTCAGTACCCTGGATAGTATTTCTTCTACCTCTAGTCTTGACCCTCTCCAGTCTGTTTTCCAAATAGCCATCATAGGAATTGTAAAATGTGAAGCTGAAGTTATTACTCCCCCTGTTTAAAATCCTCCCTCCCCCATTGCTGTGGAGTCAACTCTAACGTCTGAAGCGTACCTGGCAAAGCTCCACTCAGTCCGCCACAGGCTGCTTCCTGCCCCCTTTGCTGGTCTCTGTGCACCATGCTCACTGGCCTCCTGCAGCACTGGAACTCCCCAGCACTCTGTCTCTCTGCTGGACCCCAGCACATGCTGTTCCCACTGCTTGCAGTGTCCTGCCTTGATCTTTGCCTGGCTGAGGCTTATTTATCCTTCAGATCTCAGTTTAGAAGTCACTTCTTGCAGGAAGACTTCCTGATCTTGAGTCCTGGCTAGGTACCTCCATTATGTACTGTCAGAAGACCTTGTATTTGTCCTACCATAGCATATGCTGCATGTACCTTATAATACTGAAATCCAGGATGACTTGTCTGGGTCTTCTTACAGTCTATGATCTCCTTAGGCACAAGGAGCTCCCAGCTAAGGGTGTAGCACAGTAGAGACCTCAGTGTTTCTGAATAAATTAGTTAATTATTTTCATGCCTCCATTAGCCAATCGCCATAGTCTACCACTGCCTAATATCCTGTTTGTACATGAAGCAGGGGTCCCACGTGTAGAAACCTTGAGCTCAACACGTAAAGAGACAATAAAGGAAAGTATCTGAGTGGAAGATCTAGGCCAGTCCCCCTGGTTAACTAGCTGTATGGTCTTTGACCAGTTACTTAAGTTTTCTTTGTCTGCATTTCCTCACGGTTGGGAGCGGACTAGTAGTGCTGCTAAGTGTTTAACAACTAACTCTTTAAGAAATAAAAAAGGGTCTGGAGTGGTAGCCAATTTCCCATGGTGTAAACACTCCCCCCACAGCCAGTTTTAAGCCAGCAGCTTGATATCACTGATCATGGAGCTTTTCTACCAGATGGATAAAATAGATGTAAAGAATCTCAAGACTCTAAATAATGATAAAATGTACTAATTGGGAGCTGATGAGCTATAAATATTGCCTATTTTTAATATAATTTATTTTATTTGAAGTTTATAAAATTTAATTTTTCATAATGGCTATGTTTTACAACAGGTTTGCAAAATTCCTGAACATTTAACAATTGGTTCTCTCAAGCTGACAGTATTAGGCTCCAGAACAGCACTGGGTGGGGTGTGTGCAGTGAAGATGAGGCCTTGCTTGAAATTCTGCTCCTCAGCCCATGCCTAAGTGGGCAGGTTCAGCTCACAGAGATGAGGAAGAGGATGGTCCGCTTGGGTTTTAAAGCTAAGTCTTGCTCTATAATACCATTTGGCAAGGCCTTGGGTAATGAGCTGATACTGTCACCCATATTTGGCCCAGTGCTTTTTCTTTATGCCTTACCTGCCACAAGCACCCTGGAGAAGGAAAGGGGTGACGAAACTCAAACCTTGGTCTTGACAATTGCAAACTAGCATCAAATAGGACATCATTTCTTTGAAGACTGCTGGTATATGTTATGTATCATGTCTTACTTTAACATATCTTTATGATATTAGTCAATGTTTATTATATATTAAACATATGAATCAAGTTTTGATCATTTCTTACAATGATTTATGCATCTGTGATATCACATTTTTCAGCATGAATTACATTACAGAAGCTCCTGTTGAAGGTCTATCAGTACATTGTGAGTAAAACAGAGTTTCACAGTTCAATGAGTTTGGGAAATGCTACATCATAGTTATCTATTATGAGCATATCGCTACATCAATGTTATCTCCGTGGACTTTAAGAATTATCTTTTCTACTCAGGCTGTCTCCCCAAATGCGAAAGCCATAGCCATGTAGGGGGGGTTATCTACTTTTTCTGTTGGCCTTACCCTAAATATTGAAACCTAACTCCATCTGAAATATTCAGCAGCCAACTTCCCTCTCACACAGAATGGACTTCCATAGGGTTAGAATCCAAGAGAAACTTTTTAGTTGTACAGCAAAGTGTTTGCTTTGCCACCAACCTGCCCTGTAGCTTAAGCATATGGCTACCTTTTCTAAGAACAGCTGGGCTTCTGTATGTTTGGCACTTGGCATGCTATCCCAATGCAATTGAAAACCTGCAGGTAACCATTAATCTTTGAGACAGAAAATATTAGGAAAACGATAACAATTTGATCTAATTTTCTGAGCTCCATCACTGTATGCACTTAAATCATCAAAATCACAAAACAAAAACAAACACCTGTGTATCTAAACTGCTTGATTTTACCCAAGTAGAAAAGCTTTCATAATTACTATTTAATATGCCATTAACCTTATTTGAATGTTAATGTAAAATATAGTTTTATGAGATAAAAATTCTATGTCTGTTGTAAAAGTACTATTAAAACATGAAAATAAATTATACTAGCATAAAAATCATATATTAAATTGCTTTTAGAGCTTGGTATGAGAAAAAATATTACATTGTCTCAGCTAAATGCATAGCATGCTTATTGTACTAGACGATGAGAGCTGTGTGACTCATGTTTCCTCTCTCTCCTGGGCTGCCAGTAGTCTCAAAGGTAAAGCATGTGCTCAACTGAAAGAAAGACCTTTAACTCTGCCTTTCTTATGCGATGATCTCTGCCCGCATCATTAACATGGCCATTTTATCTTTGGTTTTAAAGTTCTATTGAAAAAGTAGCTTTTATTGTATATGCCTCCATATTATTTTTGGAAGGGGTCCAAAAATGAATAATTAATACATGAATAAATGTGACTCAGAAGGTTTGGCTTAGACAGCTTGCTACTCCAGCATCACTATGTCTGTGTAAGTGCCAGGAAAAATCATTCTATTAAGCACATGAAATGTCCATATCATTATCATCAAAGAAACTCTGTCTATTTTGACTTCTTCAGACAAATGAAAAAATGAGTGTAAAACCTGAAAATCAAATTCTCAAAGAATTGAAAAGGTTTGGCTAAGCAACCAATTTCAGTCTGCCTTCCTTAAACAAGAAATGTCTAGAAGTAACATTTGATTCGACCTCTTCACTTTCCTCCCTGTCTCCCAATCATAAAAAAACATGGAGGGGGGGGATATGAGAAGCAAAGGGTCTGAATAATTCTTCACAAAGTGAAGAATTAACCATGATAAATAATACAAATCCACTATGCTTTGGACTTGAAAGACTGAACTGAGAAATGCAAATGGCCACACTCCGCAAGAATTCTCTTGGTCTACTTTTCCTTGAGAGCGGGGAAGGACACCTGGAAATCAGGACTGGTAATAAAAGGGAAACTGAGGCTCAGAGAAAGGAAATAACTTTCCCAGGATCACACTGCCTATTAGTGACAAAACCAGTAGTAGACCCCAGGTAGGCAGAGTCCCACCAGACCTTGTTCTACTGAAGCTACTCACTCCACCAACATCATACTTACGCCCTTAATTTTCTACCTTCCCCTAGTGTTTTCATTCCCAAGCAAAAAGAAGGGATAGAATGATCATCACATTTACACCTCTGTCAACCATCACTCAGTTCAGAATACCATAATGGGATTGAAACAATGTATATATCACGAGTAAGTGATGTAAACATCCAAGATGTCAGAATGACTGAAAGAATGGAGAGAATTCATGGACACGGTGATTTGAAGAAAGGTTAAAAAGTTTATGTACATTTACACTTTCCTTCCTTTCAAGCTTTAGATGAGTGGTTTGAGCACTATATAAGTCTAGAGGAAAAAGGACTCCAAAGCCCCATTCTGACTCTCGCAACCCTCCCATCAGAAGTGCAGGAGCTGCCAGCCCACAGGAGTGCTGAGGGTTATGAAAGGAAGTGTGCAGAAGTCAGATAAACAAAGTCAATGGGAAGTGAGAAGGATGAAACACATTCTATTTTTCAATGACAATAATTGAAACCTTTTAAAACCATTATCTTTGATTACATTTGTCAGCTATAATTTTAAAGTAGAAAAGTGGGACACAAAGATTTCAGAAGGAGAAATAGTTTCTTCAATACTTAGTTCAGAAAATATTAGGATAACCATCCATTCATTTGTTCGTTCATTCATGTGTTCATCTATTCATTCATTCATGCAGTATCAAGTCGTTTGCAGGGGGTCACACAAGGTGGCTCCTTCCGAGAAGAACGTACCTTACAATGTTGTGGGGGGAGAAAGATATACACATATAATTATTATTTGTTTAGTACCACAAAAAGAGGTAAACACAGTGGGAGTTCAGAGAATAGATAGTTGGCTGAAATTAGTTTGAAGATTTGTTTGGACCAAACAGGTATTATAAAGAAAGAACAAAGAAAACGCTTATGTTCCTTTTATGGGATAGCCATGCCTGAACTACAATATGCAGCTTGGATGACTAAAACTTAAGAGAGGCAGAAAATGGACAGTCATGCTGAAATGATCAGTGCCCACAGGTAGGAAGCAGAGTGGTCTGTAACAATAACATGTCACGATGTTTACTGGGTTAGGGTGGGCACCATTCCAGTGACTGATATACTTTTAGGACATGGGAAATCTGGACACAGACACACAGGGGGAAGACAGCCATATGAAGACAAAAGCAGAGATTTGAGCTATGTGGCCATAAACCTGGGAGCACCAAGGATTGCTGGCAGCGGCCAGAAGCTAGAAGAAACAGGGACAACTCCTCCGTCTGCTGGGAGAGTATGGCTTTGCTGACTCCTTGATTTCAGACTTCTAACCTCCAGAATTGTGAGGAAATAAATGTATGTTGCTTTAAGTCAAAAAAAAAAAAAAGAAGAAGAAGAAGTAAGAATGCTCTAAGGCCCAATTTAAACATTTCTCCCTCTCGGAAGTTCTCTAGACCCTTCTTTCAGAAACAGGGCTTCCTCTTCTGGGCTCCCCCTAGCTTGTTCTCAGCTTCCTCTTCTCTTAGTGTTCTTGGCTTATCCCACTGTCCGTGGTCATGTCTGCCTGTCTCACTACACCAAGCTTTTTGTGGATTTCGGGAATGCACCTTATCTGTTTTTCAGATATCTGTTTGCCAGGGTTTAGAATACCAGTCAAATATAATTTGTCCCAAGAATTGATCAAGAGAATGTATTCCTCACCCAACATTTGGGGGTCGGGTTACTGTGAGCCTATTTTTAAGCCACAAGAAAATGAGTGAGTGTGTGCACTTTTGCAAGTGTCTGCACATCCATTCTGGGCTTGATGAAAGCTGCTGGCATCTCTCTGGCAGATTAACAGGCTACACTTGCCACTTTCTTGGCATCTGGGTCCTATATCGACTCTAAGGGTATCGTCTATTTTTTTCCCAGAAGACAAAAAAAAAATATTAGTTCTCAAGCATTTGTATTCTTTCTTTCCCCCAATTCTTTACTTCTCACGAAAGTACTCTTCCACTGAACAAAATCTCTCCTATGGATTACAAGATGGCTGAAAAGTGCGGGATTCTCTGTCTCCTTGTAAAACAACTGCAAGTTGGCTTGGGTATACGCGGTGCCACGTGGATTAGAAACAGTTGAAAGGATTGTAAACAAAGGGTAATGATAAATGGTTACGTGGCATGTGGGTGGGAGGTGTTTAGTGGGGGTGTTCCATGGATTGGTGATGGGCCCAGTTTCCCTTAACATCTTTATTAATGATGAGGTAGGAGGAGAAAACACTAACAGAACATTCATTAAAGGCGGGAGGATGCTAAATTGGGAGGTGTTGCAAACACACAAAGGACAAGAAAAAGCACAAGATTGGAATGGTGGCGACAGATCTCAGCAGAGGAATCAACTAGGTGACGGGACCCAATTCACCCGCAGAAGCCAGAGAGTTCTCAACATAAGACACAGCTTGCATCCGTAGTCATTCATGTACAAGAAATAGTTTTCTTTAAAAAAATTCCAATGTTTCTATAATACGATGATATAATGACTTTTTTTTTTTTTTTTGGTGGGGGTGAGAGGGGCTTGTGCTAGTTTAATCCGGGAAGCATTAAAAGAGTTAATCTGCTTTTATGAGCCTTGAAAAGCAGAAGGCCTAAATGGAAAACCCCACCTAATTCCTGGACGTGACTGAGAACAGAAAGACGAAAAGCAGTCTCTGCTGCACTCTGAACAGTCACAGTCTGGCTTCTAAGAGAGAATATTTCAACCCTGCTGGGACTTCTGGTTTCTAGTATCAGGTCTGCCATGAATTTCATATCATTTTTGAAGGTTCTCTTCCTTTTCTGGGCTTGTTTCATTATCTTTTCCAGAAAGGTCTTCTTGTCTTTCAGAAATGTCTCCCCTCTCCCCAGGAATGCTTAAAGAAGTGTAGTTATTCATCCCATTATGTAATTTTTAATTTAATGTTTCAAAGCATAAAATTTACTAGGAAGACCTCTATGAGTAGTGTGAAGGAGAGAAATCTCTTTCCTGCCCACAGGAATAACAGATGGAGAACTATTTACCTTATTTGCAAAAGTCAAATGGTAAATCTGGAAGGATAAAATAAAGCTAAAGACTTTAGAACATTAAGCTCCTTGAAGAAAGCTGTTATATAAATAATATATTATAAGCACTTAAAAATCTTACCTGCTTACAAAAATTTCCTTGGGTCCCCCACAGCGTCCAACATAACAAAATATTCTTTCTTCATTCAGAACTCACTGAACACCTACTGTGTGCCAAATGTAAGTCCTACTCTGGTTGAATTCAGGGTAATGGGGGTGACAGAGACAAACAAGAATTCACATTCAAATATATTTTTCAAAGTATTGCGGGGTACAGTGTTGGTCAAATCTGAGCTGGGTCTTTATATATCCAGTAAGAATAAAAGCAGGAGGGCAAAACAAGGTGAGGCAAAGGTGTAATAACAATACATACGGTGTTACTATAATGTGTAGAAATGCTGGGTGGTTCTCTGAGGTTGAAATAAACACAGGATGCACAAAGTGAAGTTGCAGAAGGTGGTATAGTGAAATGAAAATTTCTCAAGTGCTAGCTACTTCAGAGAGCAGAGAAGGAAGTGCATCCCTGCTGTAGGGGTAGTTTTGCTGGGTTAGATTTGTAGGGTCCTTCTTTACTATGCTAAGGAGATTGAGCTTTATCCTCTGTATAATAGGGAAGCATTAATATTTTTAAAGCAGAGAATAATGACACCCAAAAAAGTGGGTCAGTCTTCTATTTCTGCTAAAATTTTTACTTAACCAAAGCCTGATTTTATTTATTCCAAGTGCAAATGCTTAGGCTGATAAAATGATGCCTGATATGCTAAAAAATAAAAAAAAATCCAACATTGACTATTACAATACACAGCACTGGTAAAGCATGCAATCGTGTACAAACTTGCAGTAGGAAGACCTCAACAAATTTATTTTTAAAATGGGCTTTTACCAATTTCAAACCTTTCTGTATGTAAAAACAAATGCATTTTAGATGTGGCTTAAATGAACGTTCCTAACATCATACTAAATAACCATTGTGTCAAGACAGGCTGACTTACCATGGGCACATGAATAAAATACATTAATTACCATTTTCACCATCTTTCTAAGCTTGTATCAGATCACTTATTTTCATATCAATATGAGGCCACACAAACTAAATCCCAGTTGGAGAATCAGGATTCCTGACTTTTATCTCTTTTAGCATTTAGCTTCATGACCTTCAGCAGTTAGACATTTTCATTTGTTCTGCCGGTCCTCATCTATAAATCCAAGTTTATGATACACGAATATAATAATAATAAGCTGGATTTGTAAACAGATAACTGTCAAGTTCTTTGAGTAACACACCCAGAAAAGGTGAGAACCTGGCAAAGATAGTGTTAAGGTGGGTCAAATGTGAAGCAAGTTGAAGGACAGAGATTATTTTAAAGTTCAGGTCAACTCTTAGATTCTATGGCTCCATAGCATGTACCCAAGCCATTGTTACTATCAGATCTTATTGTCATTGGCTTACAGGCAAGGCTCAAATAACAATTTTAGTTTCTCTTGATGTAAAGATCTCAGTGCTACAATGTGTGTTAACACTTCACACACACACACACACACACACACACACACACACACACAGGATCAACTATGAATGCTACAGGACACTCGAACATAGCAACTTAATAAATGGGGGGGTTTCTGAGTTCAGATTTTACTTCTGATTGAGAAAAAAAAACCTCCTAAAACCCTTCTGTGTTACAGTGAGCACCTTTGTGAGGCCACCAATGAATTAAGAATACTTTCACTGAAATATTACCCAAGATGTTACTAGGGGTCCCAGGGCTGCCACTGCCTGGCAGTTGCAAAGACCCAGAGAGAAAATTTCTAAGGCAAGGAGGTACTTCCTTAATCCTCTCTCTTAAGGAGCTGGCAGCCAAGAATTGTCCATTTCATAGTAACTAAAAATATTACAGGTCTTGCATATTGTCTAGATTTTTCTGTCTATTACAGCCCTGGACTGGCGTTTGTGCTCACCAGATTGCCTTGACCAATATAGTTATAAGAATTAGTCTTAACCTAGAACATCAGCCATATCTTGGCTGGGAACAGTGGCTCACACCTGTAATCCCAGCACTTTGGGAGGCCGAGGCACGCTGATCATGAGGTCAGGAGATTGAGACCATCCTGGCTAACATGGTGAAACCCCAGCTTTACTAAATATACAAAAAATTAGCCAGGCATGGTGGCGGGCACCTGTAGTCCCAGCCACTTGGGAGACAGGCAGGAGCACGGCTTGAACCTGGGAGGTGGAGGTTGCAGTGTGCTGAGATCATGTCATTGCACTCCAGCTTGGGCGACAAAGCAAGACTTTGTCTCAAAAATAAAAATAAAAATAAAATAAGCCATATCTCATACTATTACACACTATTTCCTAACAAAATTTAATGAAATTCCAGCTGATTCTTAGATCTTTTGTAATATTCAGGATGTCACTTGGCAGCTTGTATTCAAGATTCCAATTTTTGTGTGACTTGAGACCCAAAACACAATAATAGTCTTCTATTGTTCCACCTTTAAATGTGGATGAATTAAGATTCTGTTTAAATAGAAGCTATGCTGTTTGAGATAGTCATATTTGAAGAGGAAGGCTTGGTAATTACAAAGGCCAGAATTGGGTGTTCTGCCAACAGCCACTGGGACACGTCACTTGAAGGAAAATGACATGGACTGTGCCCCTAAAGCCTCCTTACACACGTGTATACATGTGGCATTCATCACAATAAAATTCAGCAAGAGGGTAGGTAACTCAGAACTTCACACTCCTGCAAATTTATTTTTTTTTTTTGAGTCAGAGTCTCATTCTGTCACCCAGGCTAGAGTGCAGTGGCACAATCTTGGCTCACTCCAGCCTCGACCTCCCAAGCAACTGGGACTACAGGTGTGAACTGCTACAACCAGGTAATTTTTGTATTTTTAGTAAAAATATATTAACTATGTTGCCCATGTGGGTCTTGAATACCTGGACTCAAGCAATCCACCTACCTCAGCCTCCCAAAGTGCTGGGATTACAGCAGACTTGTGCCACCATGCCCTGTCCCCTGCAATTTCTAAGAGTGGATCAGTAGAGTCTTAGGTAAGACCAAATATTTTTACTTGCAAAAGTAAATCTATCAGTTCTTTATGTCTATTCAGTTTATGTCATATAAATAATGCCTTCCTTCACCAGAGGGCACTTCAGTGTTAATGATCTCGTTTGCTTAGAGACCTTCTGGTCTTGTCGTCCAGCTCGGAAGAGAGAAGGGACTCCATGTGGGGGAGGTTTGCTCATTTTTCTAGGAAGAGTGAGATAACTGCTATGATCTTGCCAGAGTGCCAGAAAGAAATAGACTTTTCTGTTCCAACTCAGCTCTTCCCAACGGGTCACTTTTCTAGAAGAGCCTGATTTGGAAATAAGGTCATAACTAGCTATTTTTTACCAGTGGCTAGAAACATTTAATGAAAAGTCAGAAAGAAAGGTAAGTAAGAAAGTGAAGTTTCTGCAAAGCAACACACATAGACAGTATTTCCAGTGTGGAGGTCAGAGAGCCAAACCTTTGAGGTGGAGGCTTCCCTATCTTCTCTCTTCCTTTGTTCAGAGCCCTGCAGGCTTCTGGTAGTCACATGGCCCCAGTGATTCTGGCAATATCCAAGTATTGTAGGGTCTTCAACACCTCTGAAACTGGCTTGCAGTAAATATAGCTAATCCAATTTTACCCCTTAACTAGCTCATTTGTAAACTGCAGGAGTCCATGAGCATCTATGATTTAATACCTAAACTAAAAGAATTTGGCATTTTATTCTAAACTTCAAGTATTCAACTGCTAAGGTTCGGGACTTAAAATATGAAATCTAGATTTCCAACACAACTGTGACTTAATACTACCCAGTAGCAGAAGTTTGAGGAATCATATTTGTTTTCTGAATAGTTTCAAATCTTCTCTGTTTCCGGTGCAACAAACTGGACATTTTAGCAAAATGCAAATGTCATGCTAACAGTTTGAAGGCACAGAGTAATAGAGAAATTACCAGTAATCACATAGCTTACAGGTTTTTTTCAGATCCAAGTGCAAAGCTGCCCAAACACTTAGTTCTCCCCGAGATCTGTTTCCAGATGAAAAAACCTAAATAACCCTGTCATTTTTGGACCAAATGCCAAGTTGACTCTCTTAATGAAGATCCAGGTGTATTAATTCCATGTCAAATACTTCTAAACTGCCCACAAAAACACTTAGAGGCATGGTGATAGTACCACAAGAGCTGAGAGTTTGCTTTTAAAAGCCCCCTTCCCCACCAACTCCCTTCCAGGCACTTCCTTATCATCTATATGACACATTAAGAGGAAGTGCTAATGTTATACAGATGCATTAAGTCACACAAGTGGTTTCGTGCATTTCACTGGGACCTCAAAGCATTATACCACCGAGGGGTCCAGACAAGGGAGGAGCAGGCCGTATCAGTTCCATTCAAACCTATGTTCTGAACACACATTACAGAAGAGCACAATTACCCAGTCTGTGCCATTAGGCAGCATTAGCCAGCATCACCCATTGCTTCTGATTAATAATTGAACTCGATCCATACAAGAGAGCTTAGGCTAGTCTGGAGGCTGCCTTCTGGTATGCATTAGGAAGGGTCATCTCCAGGGGCCGCAGAGCACTTTGTACATTTAACAAGTCAATTTATAAACTACAGTCAACTCTTGATTATTAGAAACTGATGATCCCTTGCATGAATGTTCCTTGTGCTTTACTATTCATCTTTTTCTTTCTTGGTGCCTTCCCCTCTGGCCACAAACAAGTGTATTATACCACCATAGTCAGTGCTCTGATGTTGTACCCTGGTCCCCTTCTCTGCTGGAGAACTTATCCCCCTAGCTGCTAGAAGTAACTTCAGCCATCAGCTCTCTTGGGGAATTGCCTCTGACAAGAGAGTTGCCTTGCCCAAGGTCATGTTCCTTCCCAGGGCAGCTGCACCCACAGACAGGACAAGAGAGAAGTGTGAAGTCCCCGCCTCTATGTGCCAACTAAGGACAGCTCTGAAGAGCCATCCGGATTCTGCAGAGCTCCCTCCAGGAGGACTGGGCCTCTGTGCTATCTGCATTGCAGCTCTGCTTCTCATTCTGTTCAGCATTTTCTTTCTCCCCCACAAGTATCATACAAAGAGCACTCCCTAATAATCTTCCTGCACATAATCTTCATCTCCTAGTCTGTTTCCCAGGGAACTCAATTTGTATGCTGAAAGAAATACATATAGCTTACCCGTCACCTCAAGAGGCTAGTGTGATGGTCAAATAGGATGATATGTGAGGAAGTTCTTCATGAATTATAAAAAAACATAAAAGAAACACTTATTTATTCCTCTTTAATGAAGACGCCATTTATACATGGGGTAGACAAATGTACACCTTTCCTATGTTCTGCAATGTTAGAATTTAAGCAAAGCTAGAAGGCCCAAGCTTACCGAGGCATGAATTTAAATAATACTAAAACTGCATGCGTTTAGCATATTATATCACGTACATTTTTATTCACTTATGACAAGTCTTACATGAATCCAGATTTGAGGAGTGTTGCTGGGATTTGTAGGGGAAAAGCACTTTCCTTCAAAAAGGATCAAAATAGTGTAGCATTAGTAATTCAGCCAAACAGCATTGCTGAGACAGATATTCTTGTTATCACCTATATTTATAAACCAGCAAACAAAGTCTTGGGGTAGTAAGAGAGATAGAATTGGCCCACAAACCCATATTCTACAAATTTAAGGTGATAACTTAAAGCTTAAAAATTTAAAGTTTAGTGTTCCGCTTAGAAATACCACTTTCTCAGCAGACCATAGGACAGAAAATATGGAAAATACGTACTTTTTGAATTTAAAGAAGTGGAAGGCAAAGGCCCAGGCAGGAATAGACCAACATTCAGGGATGGCCACATCTCCAGCCCTGTCAGATCTCCACATACGTCTTATCATCCCAGGCCCCCTGTTTGTCCATGTGAACTTGAGCTGTCCAGGGAGCAGATGGAGCATTGACCAGGCAGGAAGAATCAGAGCGCTCCTCACCACATTCACTGTGATGTGCACCTTCAGCCCGAAGAAAATATCCCAGGATCTTCAACTTCTGCTGTTTGGTTTTGTTTTTCCTTTCATTTGAATGGCAGTTTCTCTAATTACAAAATGGACAGTCTTATCATGATCTCTTTATGAAAATTTGTTCTGCTAAATTGTAAGGGGAGTGGTGACAAATCTTTTTCTTTTTTTCTTGAGATGGGGGCTCACTCTGTTGCCCAGGCTGGAGCACAGTGATGCTGTCATGGCTCACTGCAGCCTCCATCTCCCAGGCTCAATTGGTCCTCCCAACTCAGCCTCCCAAGTAACTGAGACTACAGGCGTGCACCACTACACCCAGGTAATTTTTGTATTTTTTCGCAAAGATGAAGTTTTGCCATGTTGCCTAGGCTGGTCTTGAACACCTGGGCTCAAGGGATTCACCCATCTTGGCCTCCCAAAGCACTGGGATTACAGGCATGAGCCACTGTGTCCAGCCAGCAAATCTTTAGTATCCATTGAAAGTGCTGTCCCACTGGGGCTAACACATACTTGCCCAATAGCACAGGTGATACCAACAGGTTCATGGACAGGTGCATGCATGTGGTTGTGTGTGTATGATCATGTGCACCAATGTATGCATGAGCCAAGCCTGGGAATGGGTGTTTTCCTGGACATACAGGTTTCAAGGGCCCCAAGATAAATGATGTATGGGTGTTTAAAGCCTATGCAAGGGATGAAATATACCCTGGAACATAATTCAAATTCCAGAGACTTCTCTACCAGAACTTATTTTTAGAGTCCCATTTCTCTATCTTCAAGTTAAGTGCTGAGTTCCCCCTTTCCCACTTTCACTAAAGTGACAATAAAACAACTTTTAAGACTCTCAAGAAATATTAGAATGTCTACACTCATCGTTCCAAAAGATGATGCTCTAAAAATCAAATCCCAGATGGTCTATGAACATGAATACCTTTTAGCAAAATTAACTGCCAACCTCTGACCTCTGAAGAAAGCAGGGATATATGTGGAGAATGCACCAATCCAGCCTTAAGCAGAATGAAGAAGAAATATATTCTCCGGAAATGTTCAGGATGTAGGTTTTGAGAGGGAATTCAATTAACAATGAGCTATTTTGATTAAAACAACAAACTCTCAAAGTGACCCAAAATATAGACTCCTACCCGAAGGAGAGGACACCAAGAACAGCCGTTTTTGTTGAGAATCTCAATTACTATGTTTGCTGAATTGAGGAACAGAACTCAATATAATAAATGTTCAATATCAGCCCAGCCAGAGAAGTTGGGAATTGCTGTAATAGGCTCAGAAGTTCAGAATTTTCATTCACAGAGTAATTGTATAATTTATGTGAATGGTAAAGATTGTGCCCAATACATTCATCAGGTATAAAGAAAATGCACTTAAATGAAACACAGTCATCCTTACTGTATAGCCTTTATAAAACTCTGCTTTTTAACAAACATCTTTAATCATTTTCCATTTAGGTCAGTATGTAGCTTTGGAACTAATGAAATGTTGCCCTTTAGCACTGAACACTAGAATTTTAAGGCTTCCCAAGATCACATCTTCAAGTCATGTAATGTATTCCTCTTCCTCTATGCAAGACGATGTCTACAAAATCTGTGATAACTAAGAATCTATGCTACTCAACACCAGCAAAATTCCTGGATAATTTAGTCCACAGTCCAATAACCATTTCCATCATATTTGGCTGACCAACGAGCACACTAAATTGACATGTGGGATGATTTGCATGGCTCTTTAAAAACAGTGTAAGAGTCCATCCCTTAACATTAAATACATTAACAGATGAGTCATTGTTTTAGTCACCATTTTAGCCTTGGGCGGTTACCGAGTGACTTGATATACTGCATATTGCTCAACAGGTAAGCAGGATGTCAAATCTTCCCAGGATCAGTGCACCTCCCAATCATCCATCTGAAAACCAGAGACTGGAAAGTTGCCCTGGCAGAACTGTCCACTTTCGGTCAGGTAAACGTCATCATCCTCATTTTACTCCTCACACTCCTGCTGCAAATTCCCGAGCATTATAACTACAATAAGTGTTTGACTTTCACATGCTAACAACCTTGTTTTGCCCTTGTTTTATATCTGGTGGGTGTCTTTGGCATAAAACGTTCCGTTCTAATGCACTACTTGGAAATTCTTGCAGTGGGCAAACACTCTATTTCTAGCACACTAAGTACTTTGTATGGGATAAAGTTAAATAATTTTGTTTTTTGAACCACCAACACCATGATTAAATGATGTTTAGAGTACTCGGTTTTATCCATTAGTGGTGAGCATTATTTTGCAAATGCCAAAAAAGCGATCTTCACCCTGTGTAAACTTAAAACAGCTATTCCATCTTCACTAGAAATTTCCTTTAACACTATGCTAATATCCTTTGATCTTTCAAAAACTGAGGTGGGCATTCCATCTTTTAAGGCTGACATACGCACAACTTTCTTTCTAATATTAAAAAATGTTTTGCCTGTTAATGAAAGAGGAATACAATGTACAGAGTGAATCTTAGTCTTGGAAGGGTTCCCTTTGAAACTCACATAAAATAAAATTTCTTTCTTTCTGAAGCAATGAAATAATGATATTGGGTGGAATGCAAAAAAAAAAAAAAATCATCACTATAGAGATAATTAAAGCATTTGGGGTTTCCAAACACTCTTAATTCGCTATATTGAGGAATAAGAATTTTTAACAAAAGTTGAATCTGGCCTTGAGCTCAAAAATGTAATTACTCTAAACTTGGCCCCTACTCATTGATCATCCTCTGATTTCAATTCTGAAAAAAATAAATTTCAATGGGAATCAGTTTATCTGGAAACATCTCCTACAATGCATTTAACGCTCAGCACTTGAAACATTGAGAATATGTTATCTATTACAGCACAGATGGACATACTGCATAAAATCTGTTTTAAAAATCATTAAGATTTAAAGAATTCAATCTAGCCCCTGAATACTATCCTCTAGAAAAATGTTTTGTGAACCCAAGATTCTAACAGATTGATTCTAATTCCTTACTTAATTCCAATGAAGTTCCTTAAGAAATGCAGGCAAATGCTTACTGCTGTTTAAATCCAATCAGTTTTAAGAAGGAAGAGCTAGACCACTGTAGATATATTTAATTATAAATTTTTATAAGCATCTGTGTAGTATATGCTATTCAAGAAAAGACTATATAGACTCATATATGCTTGTGAGCATTGTTTTATTTTTAGCAAAGATAGTTTATAACACTTTTTTATATTTATAAATTGTCTCTCAGACAAGCCTTTGAGAACCCTTCCCAAGCATTTTGCTTGATTTTTCAATATTCACAGGTGGAAGAAAAAATATTAAATCAGATACTAATTTGCACATAGGAGTAATGAGGTGATCAGAAGTGATATAATTGTTGAAGATCCCTCTTGTTCCTCAACTTATTGCATAGCAGAGCTTAACCTTCACATTGGGGGTCTAAAGATGTAAATTAGGATTAATGCCACAGAGCAAGGGAGGAACAAGGCTAGAAATAGTGGCTGAGTGTCCTTGGAGGCTGTTGTAGGCCTGGTATTATGTGCAAGATGAACTGAATTTCCTCCTAAAAACAACTCAGCCCAAGTCTTTAGATCCACCATCACACAAGGCATCCTTTGAATTAGGCATCTAATCTCCCTGGAATCCTCTTTCATAATGTGGCTCCCGCTCTGGAGAGGAGTGATGCAATGGCCTCCTCCTGCTCTTCCCTTTTCCATGTAATTAAAAATATATCTATTAATATCTCACATTTATAAAACACATTAGAATTTGCCAAACATGTGGACCTATATTGTCTCATTTAATGCACACCACCTTATGAGCTATTATATTTGTATTTTAGAAATGAGCAATTTAGGCCAGGCACGGTGGCTCATGTCTGTAATCCCAGCACTTGGGAGGCAGAGACGGGTGGATTACTTGAGGTCAGGAGTTTGAGACCAAACTGGTAAACATGGTGAAACCCCATCTCTACAGAAATATGAAAATTAGCAGAGTGTGGTAGCATGTGCCTGTAATCCCAGGTGCTCGGGAGGCTGAGGCAGGAGAATCACTTGAACCCAGGAGGCAGAGTGAGCCAAGATGATGCCACTGCACTCCAGCTTGGGCAACAGAGTGACAGTCCATCCCCCGCCAAAAAAAAAAAAAAAACAAAAAAAACAATTTAAAGGCTCAGGAAGGCTAAATGCCTACACAAAATCCACTGGTTTGTTTTCAACATGTGACATTACACTTTCCAACATTTGATCAGCTCAACAAATATTCAGAGCCCCTACTGTGTGCCAGATACTGGCCCATGGAATTGTCAATAAACCCAGGCCTGCTCCATCTGCCCAGCAACCTTGGGCAGATCCCTGTGCATATAAAATAAAGACAGCATTATCAGCCCAACCTAGTTCACCAAACAGAATAACGCAATATAACTAACTTGGAAGGGATTTGAAAACTACAAAGAGAGCTATCCAAACTGGAAGGGTTGCTGTTAGCACCGTACTGGGAATCCGCGTCAGGTTGCCTTGAACTTTAAAAGCAAAGGGCTGCTGCTGATTCTGAACATCTGATGATTGAGGGAGTGCTTTTATAGGGGGAGGGAGGAAGTAACACAAGACCAGCCTCATTCCATGTATCACAATTAAGTCTAAGTCCTTTGCTGGGCAGAGGACTCTGGAGCACATTGCTTTGTCAACTAACATACTTCCAATGCCTAGCACAAAGCCTAAGTCAGGGGCAGGGCCAAGAAAAATACTGAGGGAAGAAAATACAGTTAAAAGAAGATCTAAAGGTTCTAGCCAGGTTCATGTCTGCACAAAATTGCCAAATATAAGGGCTCAGAATTCAAACATTTAATTCAAACATTTCCACTAGGAAAGAAAAGTAGGGGAGGGAAATATTAGAATCACCATAGTTTATCAATTCTAAGATTCCAGTTTTTACCTTTTTACATCGGTAAAACTGGGATGAATCAATGCAATGGCAGGTCATAATTGTCAGTATTCTCTCTTTCTTACAAATATGTCAGATAACAGTGCATCTTACAATTGATGGTATCTTAGATTTAATTAATTAAATAAGAAGTCTTACAGTGTCTGTTTTCAAGCTGTTTCAAAGGGCTGTTTTCCAGGTATACTGCCTACTACGCTGTGTCTCATCCACTCAGTACTTTGCCACCAGGCACCTCTGCTCAGCCTCAGGGCTGGCCCCTCCCTCCACACTCAAGCCTGGTCAGAATCCAGAAATCAAGACTGACTGCGGCAGGCCATTTCCCACCCAGTGGCAGAGTAACTGACTTCAGGTCGCATTTGCTGTCTGTTCTCCCCCCATAAACTGACTTGACTTCTTTTAAAGCTTTGCAAACAACAAAGCTTCCAGTTTTAGCTCTGTTCCTAGCAGCTACCTGGTTCTATCTGTTTCTGCTTCAAGAAGACCATTCTAAGGCCGAGCTTTGAGAAACATCCACTGCTGTTGGTGTGGTTTGAGCTGTCTCTTACCTCCTCTTTCAGAGCTCAGCCTGGCCTGTTTCCTGACCACAACAGAAAAATCACGGGCAGCCCGCCCAGCTTTGTAGTCTACTTTCAGGGGCAACTTCTACAGCAAAATCAAGATTCATCTGCAAATCTTGCAACATGAAGCTATCACAATGCAGTATCCTTCTACGGTGATGCACCAGCCACCCAGTGCATTTAGCATGTAACAGACCCCTATCAAGAGCACCTTCCCCCTCTTTGTTCTGATATAAGGGAGTTGGTAGAAAATGTGATATTTACAAGGAGGAAAAGAGAAGATGTAAATTTCAGGAAGAATCAAAAGGAAATGTACCAACGAGTCATAAAAAAAAAAACAGGAAGAAAGAAGTGTGAACCACATGTAGAACTACATGGAAAAAGCCTATGTAAAGAACAGATAGGAACCGCATTGTTTTTACACATCAAAATCACTCCTAACACCACCCTGCAACCATCAAGTCAGCTGATGCCAGACCACAACACTGTTACACACACACACACCCTCTCTTTCTCTCTCTCCACACACACACACACACATCCTTCCTGCAAAGCTTCTCAGACTGTGCATAAAAAATAGTTTCATATCAAAACAACTTAAGTGAATATAACCAATTACTTTGCTCCCCCTGGGCCTCATGTCTTGTTTTCTTTTAAAAGTTTGATCCTCCTCCATCCTAACTTCCACAGGCCAAATTCCAAAGGCCTTCACTTGGGATCTTACCTGAGACCAAACTGAATTTATCCTAAAAATGTAACCCTAGGGTATGTCCTTGGACAGCAGAAACAGACCATGTGGGCCAAAGGAAACAAGGCTGTTTCATGATGTCGGATTCATCACACTATTCAAGGAGACCCCACAGAAGAAGGTGGAAGAAAAGGGCCCCCAAAAGACCAGTTAAACAAGAGACAAATAACCAGCCAACATATTCCTTGATAAGATCCTTAAAAATTATCTTTAATTGATGCCAAATATGAACAGATCATAAAGTGACAGAAGCAAGTAAAATTGCATAGATGAAAACTATGCGCATCAATTAGGTTCTCAATTCATAACATTCAATGTCCTTGACCTGACATATTACACAGTTAGAGAAGGGAAAATGCACAGTAGGTGAAGATGAGACATGTCCTTAACTCAAGGTGGAAGCAACCGGCAAAGTCAAGAAATAAAACAGCACTTTTTCAGCTTAAATGGTTTGTTGTCCTGATGGTGCACTTTAAATTAATACTACTCAATTTTTATTTTTAACCTCAGTAATACTTTATCTTTACTATTAGAGGCATGTCTCATGGAGTCCATGTTGTCTACTTACAGCTGCTGCATAAACAGTCCCAAAACAGCGCACTGAAGAGAAGAAAGGTGCTTCTGCAAGGTTTGGAGAGGAGGCAACTTTGAGCTGGAATATTTTACAAGAGATCTCTTGTTTTCTTTTCTTTCCTTTCCATACACCATTTCTTCTTCTTTCTGATTGTGGTACAAAAGTGTTCTATACTCTTTGAAGTTTCACATCATAAAAAGTAAACTCCTAGTTAGCTCCTAAATGAAAATCACTGTGACTAGGGTTCATCTCCTTAAAGCTAATAGCCCTGAGGTCACCAGGGCCTCACCCCTCACATACATGCTGGACTTCCCAAGAAAGCCCAGGGTCATTTTGCCTGAGCAAAGAGGCTGGCATTTAATCCCAAGGCTTCTAAACTTTACATCTATACCCTGAATTAGTTTTCACAGTGACCCAAGGTAATGGAACAGTTTTGGTTAACAATTCAGCTCCTGTTTGCTTCTTTACAAAAATGGTAAGTAACATACATTCTTTTAAGGTTTACCTGAGTCATGCTAGACATGTTCACATATACCCTGAAGTTCCATGATATAAATACAAGCAGTAATATGCCACATGGTGGATGAGAGATCACCTCCTGAGATCACAATTCAACTTGGGTTGTGTCTGGTCTTAAAATTTTAGTTTGTTTGTCTTCTTAAAATGAACATAAACAGCAAAAGACTTCATTCTTGCTTGGAAAAGCCCGAAGATAACATGCTTGTTTGGCAGTTTATATTCTTTCTAACAATTTTATACTATGGATGGTTACCACCCACCAATTCTCACCACCCCAGGAATAAGTCATTCCTGGAAGAAATGGGAAAGTGCCTTCTGCTAATGTTCTTTCTCCTTTCTGTTCAATCCAATCTACCAAACTAAGAATTAAAATGGAAAATTGTTTAAAAGCATGTGTTTTGAGGTCTCCTATATTAAATGGGAGGGCTAGGAAACTATTTTTATTCACTTTTAGATGGTAACTAATTTGAAAAATATGTCACTATACACAACATGAAGAAGGCCCTTTATAGACTAAAACCAAATTTCTACTTAAAAAATGTACTCCTCATTTACCAGTTACATGTATTTTTTTAATTCTCAAGCGAATCAGGATTGTGATGCCACCTGTGCTTTAGATCCACCATAGTGGAATCTAAACCTGCCCTACAGTTGCATTTCAGGGACATGACTGCCCACTGGCCAGAATCCTGGAGAAGAACTTGCTATTGGTTTATCTGATTTTGCAAGGCCCACCCACGAACACACTCCCAATGAACTCATATAACTAAAAATCAGAACTCAAGTCTCCAGGGGGGTGCAAAGGGAGTTGTGCACAAATGGGAAAGGGAGATGCAAAAGCAGAAAGTTTTCCTGGCTAGAATTTGTCTTCTAGAAATCTGAGGACAGAGGAAATTAATGTCTTTGGTCTCTCTGATTCAGATCACTTCAGGTGAGTTAACCACTTCAGAGATTCTGGGATGGCTAACAGCCCTGGTGTGACCAGCCCTTCCTTTCCCACCCTATTGAACTAGGGCCCCAGCAGACTGGAAGAGCGGAGTTATGGCTATCAGCGCATCAGAAGTCTTCTCCTTCTGGAGAAAACACATAGTCTGGACATGAGCTGTTAGAGCTCAATGCCTAGGAAGGAGAAGAAAAGGTAAAAAGCCTGCTAAAATATATATGAATAAGTAAACCAAAACATAGTCATCCCTTAATAGGCAGTTTCGTTAAGTGCACCTTCAGGTCTACAAAGACATTTCAACACATTACAGTGCGAGGGGTAAGAGCTTGGTCAAACATTGCATGCCTATGCTACACAGATTCTCCCTGTACTCCACTCTTACGGAATTCATTGCAATGAGCTACAGATGAGCTAGGCAGCATTCATTTTCCTCACACCACCCCAAACTCATAACAAGAACTCATCCCCAGTCCCAGGCTGACAGGTTCACTGCATGCAGCATTTTTTTTTTTATATGACATGCGGAAGAATCAACCAGTCCAGGGTGTAACCATGGTAAGCATACCACATAGCCAAAGTCAGTCTTGGTCCCATTTTCTCATCTGTTAACCCATCCATCCCACAGTACTGAGTGGATTATTGCTGTTGACAGAGTGCGGTGTTTCACGTTCTGTGTGCATTAGGCCTCAAAGTCGAAATGAAAGATCAAGATATCCCCGGGACCGGGGGGAGGTTGGCATTTTTTTCCTAATTGGGGATTTTTAAGCAAGTAGGAAAGGAATCGCCAGAATGAGTTAAGGTTCAGACGAGAAGGAAGACACCACATGGGAGGGTTTAATGCCCTGTAGTGGGATGCTGTGCAGTTCCCGGCCCCCTCATCTTCCACGATGTGTGTTGTGTTCGTGTTACAGATTCACAGAAGTCGCATAGGAAAATAAGATGTCCATGTTCTTTCTTTCAGTCGAGTTAGCCAGAAAGGTGTAACTCGAGTTTCTAGGGTGAGTGCCTCACTGCTAGTTCTAGGACAGGATGGGGGAAAGGGGTGGGAGAAACAGGACAGAGTTTCAGAAGAAGCTGGGCCAGAATGTCAGGTAACAGGCAGCCACATGCTAAGTGCAGAATGAAGATTCCCCACCTCAGAGTCCTTAAAAAGGCTATGAGTGCCTCTCCACGGGTGGACAGCTGCCGAGCTCCAGAGGCTTGTGTTCCGTGGCTCTCTTTCAGCCGGGAACGGGGTCCCCACCATTCTCTGGGCTGGGTGAGTAGGGCAGCGGAAGCTAGATGCTCAGCGTGTGAAGTGACTGCCAGGTGGGAAGATCATAGGAGCATCATAGGACATATCTGAAGGGGTAGACCAGGAGGGAAAACCTAGGAAAGGTTATTATGAACTGAGTGTTCCCACATCCACAACGATGCCTGAAAAGATCGGACCATCACAGAGATTTGCAAAGTGCTGTGCTAACAGAGAAAGCATAAGGAAAGGTGCCAGGAACACTACACTGGACGTGAGGAAGCCTTGTGTGTCCAAAGTGGCCCTCGATAGGAAACAAATTCCCAAAAAGTTTATCTTGGCTTCTGGTAGAGAAGAGGAAAAAACAAGTTCACAGTTCATGACCAGTTCAAAGATGGGTCTCAGTTCACATCCAGCGTCAGGCTATCAAAGGGACCAACACCAGCAGATGGCCAGAGAGACAGCACCCTCGTGGGTCTCTCCTCTCCAGGGTTGAGGGTGGTGTGGTCTTCTCACAGTGGTGAAATGAGAGTGCGAGAATGGAAAAAGAAAAAGCAAAAGGTCTGTGCCCCAACCCTTCCCCCACTTTTGTCACCTAACTTCTCAGCTGTGTTAAGGAGGCACTTTCTGCAGTTCACTGTGGGTACAGGATAAAGGCACTAAGCAACTATTAAATCAATTGGTTGAGTTTCTTCAGGGAGCCTCAAGGGGAGGGCTGAAGTCTCTACAGACTTCAAATCATGACGGCAAAGAAAAAAAATTCAGCTCTGCTTTGGATGCATACAATAGAGAAACATTTTCATTTACATCCTAAGAATGCACCAAAAAACATGCAGGATTGCACCTTTTTTTGTTTGTTTGTTTTGCTCGTGTTTGTCCTCAGCTAGAAAGAATACTTGTTCTTAGGTGTTGCTATATATACCTTGATGACTTATTTAATTTTTCACATAACTTCCCTTTAAGGGATGGGCATATTGGTCTCTCTCCGCCTACACCTGCACAAAAACCTGGTATTTCCCTGAGCAAAGGCAGGAAAATTGACTGAGTGCCCCCACCCCCACCCCCCATAATTTCTATTGGGCCTTTCATCCCACAGACTTGTAATTTTTATTACTTTTTAAATTTTTATGACTGAAAACATGCATTAATTAATTCAAGGTACATCTTAGTCAAATAGGCCATAATGCTGAATAAGAGAACATGCTTTGAGCTCCAAAAAGTTATTGTTCCCATCTGACTAACATATGCACTTAGATACAGTACTTTATTTACTAATAAAATAGTTAATAAATGGAGGAGTGCACTTTTGGTGAATGCAAATGAAAAAGGATTTATTTTCAGAAGAATCAATTTCAACTTAAGCTTATGCCCTATTGTCTGGGTTAACTTCTCAGCATGCGATTATAAAATAAATTGTATCAGATTCAAACATGCTTACATTTAACTTCATTTGTGCTCTCTTGCAATAAGGAGACTAAGGTTTTACATCCAGTTCTGAAAGCCAGGGATCAGAGTGCAGGCCTGGTGAGAAAAGACCTGTATTTGGCTCATCTGCAGTTGAGAAAATTTAGCAGCACCGCAGATGAATCAATTAAGTTAATTCAGTTATCTTTTTCTTAGAGAATAATCTAAATTAGAAAGAGAATGAGCCCAGGGGGAAATCTCTACAGATCAGGACCTGTATCCAATTTATAAGGTGCTTTGTGAACCAGTCTTAAGTAATTGGAGTTTTCTTTTTCACCTTGTAATATGGAGTTCAGTTGATCAAAATAAAAATATCTGTTCATTGCCCATTTTGGCTGGTCTATCATCTTACATATAATACATCTGATGCACTGTCTTCAGTGTGCTGTGCAGTTTGCAAAGATTTTTTTTACTGGAGTCCCATGCAAATTTTAATTTTATATCTCTAGTGATCATCTGGTTTTGAGTTTTTAAAAAAGTTAAAGAAGTCAAAGGATTAAAAATGTTTCAGTTTGGGGAAGCATATGGTTCTTATTCCACCTAGTTCATGGACTGAATCTTTTTAAGCCAGTTTTAGAAAATACTCCCTCTTTTCCCATTTTTTTTAATAACAGGAAAATAGTTTATTTTGTCATGGATCTTGAAAGCTTCTGGTTCACCACCCCCAAAATCCTCAATGCAACAATGCATTGACAGTTAAATAGAGCATTAGAAGTCTACTTAGTAAAGTATCTACAAAGTGTGACATGAGTCACTAGGTTTTCTGTTTTGTTTTTGTAAGTCTTTTGAGCTGCTAAGTGGGGCTTTTTTGTTTGCTTGCATTTGTTTTTTAAACATCGGTCAGTAACTTGCTCTTATTAACGCAGTTTTGGTTAGCTGTGGTGCAATTGCCAGTTCTGATATTGACCTGTCTATAATGGGCTATGCTATTATTCATATCCTCTTCGATCTCCATGTACTCAGACTTGCTCATAGTAGAGGAACTGCGGCGACTGAGGTCACTGTCAGAGGCTAAGTTAGGGGAACTGACGTGGAGCAACTGAGCCTGCTCTTCCCCCTCAGTTTCTCGGTGGTAGAAATAGTTGAAATTGGACACAATGACAGGTACGGGCAGGGCAATTGTCAGCACACCAGCGATGGCACACAAGGAGCCCACGATCTTGCCTCCAATTGTCACAGGGTACATGTCACCGTATCCTACAGTGGTCATGGACACCACCGCCCACCAGAAAGCATCGGGGATACTGGAGAAGTGCGACTCAGCTTCTTCCGCCTCGGCAAAGTACACTGCACTAGAAAACAGGATGACCCCGATGAAGAGGAAAAAGATGAGCAGCCCTAGCTCTCTCATACTAGCTTTGAGGGTCTGGCCCAGGATCTGGAGGCCCTTAGAGTGGCGGGAGAGCTTGAAGATTCTAAAAACCCTCACCAAGCGGATGACCCTGAGGATGGCCAGCGAGGTGGCCTGCTCGCCCTTCTGGTTTCCTTCCTGCTCAGCTATCTCGGTGCCTAGGGTGATGAAATAAGGAATGATGGCCACAATGTCGATGAAGTTCATGATGTTTTTGAAGAAGTCCGTCTTACTGGGGCAGGCAAGAGAGCGCACCACCAGCTCGAAGGAGAACCAGATGATGCATAGCGTTTCCACGATGAAGAATGGGTCCGTGAAGATGTTGGAATTGTAGATGACCGTGGTGTTGTCAATGCGGTGGACGGTGCCCGTGAAGTCCTTGTCATCCTTCAGCTCGGGGAGCGTCTCCAGGCAAAAGATGACGATGGAGATGAGGATGACCATGACGGAGACGATGGCGATGACCCTGGCGGGCCCCGAGCTCTCCGGGTACTCGAAGAGCAGCCACACCTGGCGCTGGTACTCCTTTTCGGGCAGAGGGCGCTCCTCCTCCTTGATGAAGCCCTCGTCCTCCCGGAACTTCTCCATGGCCTCCTCGCCCAACTCGTAAAACTTGATCTCCTCGGAGAACATGTCCAGAGGCACGTTGACCGGTCTCCGCAGGCGGCCCCCGGACTGGTAGTAGTAGAGGATGGCGTCGAAGCTGGGCCGGTTGCGGTCGAAGAAGTACTCGTTCCTCAGGGGGTCGAAAGTAGCGCATGCGTTTTTTAGGGTTGCCCAGCAGCGTGTTGGGGAACTGCGCCAGGGTCTTGAGCTGCGTCTCGAAGCGCAGCCCGGAGATGTTGATAACCACGCGCTCGCAGCACTCGTGGTCGTCGTGGTCGGCCTGCCGGGGGTAGCTGCCATCCTGGGGGTGGCCCGGGGCGGCCGAAGCCTCGTCCACGTTCTCCCCAGACATCACCGTCATGGTGGAAGTCGGGCGCCGGGGGTGGGAGGCCAGGAGAGAGCCCGGGGTGGGAAAGAGCCAGGAGCCAGGGGTGGGGGGGACCCAAGCGGCCCCCCCCACCTGAGTGCGCGTCTCCCCTCACGCCCAGGGGGAGGGGCTTCAAAGCGAGCAGGTACGGAGATCTGCGACTTCGCCTCTCGCTGCCTTCCCCCTCCACCCTGCTTTTTACTAATTTGGAATCCCCCTTGTCTGCTGGCCGGTGCAGCTTTTTGCCGAGGGTTGGATTTAGGTTTGGGGGTTTGTTGGTTTTTTCTTTTCTTTCTTTTTTTCTTTAAGATTTTTTTTTTTTTTTTTTACTGATCCGAGGTGCCTTAACGCAGTGCTGTTCTAGCGGACCGGGCCATCGCTTCGGGGGTCGCCCTGGCCTCCCCTCCCCTCCGAGAGCCTTCCTAGGACCCGGTGCAGTGCCGGCTCAGCAGATCCCCCACGCCTGCCACCCTCTCTGCTTCTCCTCGGCTCTCCCCCCCTCCTACCCCTCTTCGCCTGCCGCCTTCTAAGCTCCCACCAGGGCGATCGATGGACGCTGCAGAGAAATAGAAAGTGATACGGGGGCAGAAAATCAGAAGCATTCCGATGGGACGGATCTACAGACACCGAAGAACACAGACCTCTAGCTTGAGAAAGCACTGGACGTTTACTAGGGTTATCACACACACGGACAGACAGACACGCAGACACCCGGAAATCGAAGTTTGGGGCTCTTCCATCCCACTTTCCCCCAATGCCCAACAGCCGATCTGTTTACAACTTCGTTAAACTAGAGATCGGAAAAGCGCCGAGAGACGCCGGGGGAGCTCCGGGTCCCGGGCAGCATCCCCCGCACCCCCGGCCTCCCCCACCCCGTCGCCCCAACCCCCGCTTCTGCGGCCCCGAGCTGGGGAACCCCCTACCTGGCCGGCCGGCTTGGCGCAGGAGCGATGCTGAGTCCGCGGAGAGCCCGCGTGGGAATGCGGCAGGTCGCCTTTGCAGTGCCCTGGCGGGAGCCCCGGCGACCACCGCAGCCAGCATCCGAGACGCGCCGGGCAAACTAGCCGCTCTGGTCCGCTCGTCCGACGCCCCTTTCAGTTGGACAATAGCGTTACGGAGCAGCAACGGCGAAAATGTTCATTTCCTACCCCCCATTCTCACCGGTTGCCAGCAACCTGAAGACGCCGTCCTCTCTCCAGTGCAGGGAGTTCCGGAGGATGCGGGGCGGAAAAGCAAAATACCACCCTCTCCCCGAAGCTCCGAGGCAAATGACGATAAACAGCACTCTCGCCCCCTCCTACCACTATGGGAGCCCTTGATTCGATCCCGAAGGAGGCGGGCGGGCAGGAGCCTGGATCTACATGGCTCTCCAGTTCCCTTCGCTCTCTGTACCCCTGCGCGGACCTCGCCGAGGCTACGCGGCGCGCCGGGAGCCCTTAGGAGCTTGGAGTCGGGCAGGGTGCCTGCGGCGGCGGGTCCGCTCGGTCCATTTCTGGGCGCTGCAAGATCAGCAGAAACCTGAGAAAGCGCCTGGAATACCGAGCAGCGATTGGCCCACTCGGGCGTGGGTTGGGGAGGGCGGGGGAGGGCAGGAGCAAGGAGGTGGATGGAAAATATGAGGGGGTGGTTTGCAAGAGAGCGGGGTTGTCATTCAGTTCCCACCCTTGCCAGCACAGCTTTTTCCTCTCCTACCAGAAAAGCCGACCACTAACTCTACTTCCCGTGTGGCCCACCGCCCCGCCCACGCACGGCCCCTAACGGCGCGCGACCTTCCCCGGGAATTTCACATTGGAAATGGTCAGGTCCGACGCAATGCAGGCGGTGGTGTTTCTGGCAAAACTCCTCCGATGGGTTTGCTTTTGTGCAGTCCCACAGTAACCCTCTTCGATCGCACTGCTCTGCGCCCCATCCCGTTATTCCCCCCCCCCAAGGAGGCCCTTGCTCTCTGCGGGGCCCACCCAGCTTCCCCCGCCGGCTGGACTCGCAGAGCTGCAGACTTTGGGCAGAGCTGTGCAGTTGAGGATCCATGGGTTTGTTCCATGCAGTTTTACTGGGCGGCGACGGTGCTAAGAGCCTGTCCCTCTTTAACCTACGATGGGACTTGAAGTTTTCTTACGATCCGATCCGATTATTTTGAAATACAGAGAATGTGACTTGTGGGGGACCAAAGGCCTCGTGGGTTTGTGGGGTTGTCTGCCAACTTAGTGCTAATTGGGAATAATCTGAGAAGCAAGTCGCCTACTCACCTCCCACCCTATGTCCCTCCTCCCGCAGCCTCTTTCCCCAGCCTAGTGCCTCCATAGGGCCATTTTCAAAGCTTGCAATTTATTCGGAAAGGGTCCCCCGCAGAGGCGCATGGCAGCAGGAGCCGGGGGCGTGCGCCGTGCCCTATGAGTGCGGCTGGAGCTGCGCCCCCAGAGGCGCTGCGTCTCCGCGCCTGCAGCGCGAGAAAAGGCAGCAGGCAGCTTGGTACTTCCAGGGCTGCGGAGTCTCTAAGGAGGCTGCAAGAGCCCAGAGTCGCGGCTGATTGGCTTCTCCCGCGGCCTTGGGACCACCCTTCTCACCACCGCGATTCGCGTTGCCTCCCGCCTACACCACCCACCTCCTTAATCAAAGCCAATGATGGCATCCTCCCCGCTCTATTGTGGCCAGTGGAAAGCCGGGGCCTCTGCGGGATTGCCCGGGCAGTGCAACAGTCCCTGTCTGGAACTAGTTAAATCCTTCCTCCAGATTCAGACGCCAGCATTCCTTTCAGGAAAACAAAAGTGTATGTTCCCTCCCCTCCTTCAGATTCATACCCCGGCTTTTCTTTCATGAACAACAACTTCTCCTATACTCCACCTTCCCATATTAAACTCCGCCCTTTTCCACCTTCCACACACATATCCCTCAATCTCAATAGCTCCACGGAGCCCTACCTTCTGCACTGCTGCTCTAGTGCAAATAAATAATCTTTTAAAAAAATTTTAAAACTAAAAACAAAGATATAAAGATGAAGCTCCTGGCTGAAGTACTGTCAAGCCTCTTGGTTCTGTTGCTGCCGCTGTTGCTGCGGTTAAAATCCTATTGTGGATAACCCTACTAGACAAGGGTTTTCCAACCATATCCTAGCACTACTGAGCTACTGAGCACTATTCTCCTCTTCCTCTGTCCTGCTCTTGTACCTCTTCCTATAACCCACTGCCTTCCTTTAAATGTCCCTAAGACATTTAAAGCTTCATGTGAATGCAGGTGTCCTGACTCAGCATTTGGAGATTGCCTTACTAGAAGGGATTCACAGACTGGATGGGATCCCAGGTTCCTAAATTCAGGGTTTTATTGGTGGGCATATTAGGAAATTTTCAACATCTCTGATAGATGTGTTTACATCGGGACTGGACCTCCAAGGGATTGGAAGAAAATTGTGAGCTAGGAACCCCTCCTCCTCCTCCTCCCCCTCCTCCTCCTTCTCCTCCTTCTTCTTTTTCTTCTTCGAGACAGAGTCTCATTCTGTTGCTCAGGCTAGAGTGTACTGGTGTCATCATAGCTCACTGCAACCTTGAAATACTGGGCTCAAGCAGTCCTTCCACCTTATCCTCTAAAGTAGCTGAAAGGACAACGGCCACAAGCCACCACACCTGCCTAACTGGAACTTAGCATTCTTGATGCAAGTATTCCTTTGGTAAGGGTCTGAAGATATTTATTCATTCAACAAATATTTGCCCAGCCCCAGCTATGGGCCAGACACTGCCCTCACACTGGAGACACAGTTTTTTAACAGAGACATATAAGGTCCCAGGTCTCATGGAGCTCATATTCTGGTGGGAGATACTGACAATAAACACATACATCGTGCATTATAATGTTAGATAAAGGAAATTAAGAAACAGGGAGAGCAAGTGACAAATAGAGGTTTGCAGATAAGAAGGGCTTCTGTGCAGAAGTAACATTTGAACAAAAAACATCAAGAAGAGACAGCAAGAAATGGGAAGATAAGAAGGATTGATGTAAGAGCAAAGGTTCCAAGGCAAGGACAATCTCAGCATATTCAGGAAACAAGACGGCCAGTAAGACCAGAAAGAAGTGACCAAGAAAAAATGTCATCAAAGATAGGTCAGAAAGTCAGGCAGAGCCCCGATCATGCAGGGCTTCTCAGGCTATGGTAAGAATAGTTCATTCCATTCTGAGTACAATGGGAACCTACTGGAAGGTATGCATCAGTATAGTAATATGATTTCTTTAAGCTTATTCTGGCTACTAGAAACCAGACACAAAGTTGGAGGTTATTAAACAGCATAAGCAATGATGGCTTAAACTACGGAGACTGTGATGAGCTTATAAGCAGTTTTTGGGAGAGAATTACTTTTTTAAATAGAGATAGCAGAATTTGGGATGTGAGGAAAAAAACGTTTTAGGACTGTCTCCTAGGCTTGTGGCCTTAGTAAACAAATGGATGGTAATATCATTTGCTGCAGGAGTGTCCCAAACAGTTTCGCTCCTACCTGAATGTGAGCTCCTTGAAATCTGAGGCCTTGTGTGTCTTAGTTGTCACTGTATTGGACAGCTTAGGTCTCTCCTCAGATTCTCTCAAACTCACCAGTGTCTTGTCCTGTGGCCACTTGCCCTACTGCAGGTGCTGCTGGAAAAGTCAACTCTGTGGGCAGCAGAGTTCTGCCTCCTGAAGTTGACAGCACTGCAAAGAGTGGAACCTGGATTCCTTAAGACTGCATAAAGGCCTAGGTGAGCAACACAAACCTAGGGGTCATTAGCTCAATGGACCAAGAGGAGCTTGCCCAGTGGAGATGCAAGCTAGGATGGAGCTCATCAGTAAATTCCCTCCAACTTTATTCTTTTCATGGCCAAGCAACCACGTGGTCTAATGAAAAGGCTGTGTCTCTTTGTGACTCCTGAGGCAGTAAACAGTTTGGTAACTCTTCTCCTTGGATCTGCACCCTCTCCTTCCCTGTATCACTTTCCTTTTCTCTTCCTCTCATGGTTCTGGGTTCATACCTCCCATTAAAGCATTTGCACATAATCCTGTCTTGGATTATACTTTTTTTTATTTATAGAAATATGCAAATGAGGATGTTGAATAGAAAGTTAAACATAACAAGATTAGAGTTCAGAGAAGAGGTCTGGGTAGATCAAGGTTTCTCATCCTTAGCACACTTGCATTAAATACTTTTTATTGTTGTGGAGTGTGGTCCTGTGGGATTTTAGTATATTCGGCAGCTTCCCTTGCCTCCAGCCATTAGGTGCCAGTAACACCTTCCCCCAGTTGTGGCAACCAAAAGTGTTTCCAGACATTGCAGAAATCACCCTCAGCTGAGAACCACTGGGGTAGACAGTAGTTAAAGCCAGAGTAGCAGATTAGAGCACTTGAACATGGGGATGGAAAGGGAAGAGGAAATGTGCAGAGACTGTGCCTTACAACACTCTAATGCTTAGAGGTCAATACAAGAAGGAAGAGCCAGCAAAGGAAACTGAGAAGGAGTGATGGTGAGGTAAACAAAACAAGAGAGTGTGGGGTCTGCAAAACCAAATGAGAACAGTATGTTAAGAAGAAGGGAGACATCAACATTGTTGCAAACTGCCAGTAGGATGAGTAGAATGAGGAACATAGAAATGACTATCAGATTTAGAAAAATTGAGTTGAAAAGCGATTGAGGGAGAACTGAGGACAATAGGTAAAAAACAGTTGTTGGAGTTTTGATGCCCAGGGGAACAGAAGAATGAAATAGTAGGCTGAAGGAAGATGAAGGGTGATCAGATTTTTTTTAATGATGAGAGCTATTACAATATGTTTGTATGCTAAGGGCAATGATTCAGTAGAAAAGAAAGAAATATTGATGTGGTAGAAAGAGAAAAATTAGAGCAATATTCTTGGGAAGGCAAAAGGAGAAAGTAATCTAAGACCCAAAATAAGGGATTGGCCTTGGGAAAGGACAATTTGTTTATAGAAGTGGGAGAGAGACAGAAAGCAGAAGTCAGCTGCAAGTAGTTGAGAAGTGGTGGAGTTAGTAGACATTCACCTATGCAATCAGAAGAAATTTTCTCGGTGAAAAGGAAAGCAAGGTCATCAACTGAAAGTGAGGATGGGAAAAGGGGCCTTAGAAATGAGAGGGGTGGCCAGGTGCAGTGGCTCACACCTGCAGTTTCAGCACTTTGGAAGGCCAAGGCGGGTGGATCACTTGAGGTCAAAAGTTCAAGACCAGCCTGACCAATATGGTGAAACCCATCTCTACCAAAAATACAAAACTTAGACAGGTATGGTGGCATACATCTGTAGTCCCAGCTACTTGGAAGTCTGAGGCAGGAGAATCACTTTAACTCAGGAGGCAGAGGTTGCAATGAGCCAAGATTGAGGCACTGCACTCCAGCCTGGGCAACAGAACAAGACTCCGTCAAGAAAGAAAAGAAAAGAAAAAAGAAAAGGAGGAAAGAAAGAGAGAGAGAGGAAGGGAGGGAGGGAGAGAAAGAGAGAGAGGAAGAAAGAGAGAGAGAAAGAAAAAGAAAGAAAGAAAGAGAAGGAGGGAGGGAGGGGAAGAAAGGAGGGAAGGAAGGAGGGGAGGAAAAGAGGAAAGGAAGGAGGGAGGAAAGGAAGGAAGGAAGGAGGGAGGAAAGGAGGGAAGGAAGGAGGGAGGGAGAGAGAGGAAGAAAGAAAGAGAGAGAGAAAGAAAGAAAGAGAAGGAGAGAGGGAGGGAGGGAGGAAAGGAGGGAAGGAAGGAGGGAGGGAGGGAGAAAGAAAGAGAAAAGAAATGGAAGGGGAAAACTGCAAAACGACCACTTAGGAGAATTGGAAATTGAATGGGATGGGGATGTAGCAGGGCTGCCTGGTAGCACTAAAGGCTCAGTTGTGGTGAGGAACCATGCATTTAAGTGATTGGGCCCTGGGTGTCTGAAATAAACTTGGAAGTGAGTCATGATAGAATTAGTCCTGATGATCATTTATGGAAAAATGTGCAACTAGTTCTACATGTAGTGCCCTTCTTAAGATCAGTTTCTTAAGTGTTATGCAGTGGTAAGGCAAGAGATGGCATGAAGGGAGGTGGTCATACTAGGCAGGAATGTGCCCATGGGCTCCCCATAGATCCTGTTGAGGGCAGTGTCACAAGCAGAGGAATATGGATCTTACAAGATTTGAAATATAGTTGTAAAAAGTAATACAGAACCACTAGGACCTAAGAGGGAAAACTCAGAAGTCACCAAAAATTTAAGATGACAATGAGTAACATGGGGTCCTCTTGGTGGCATTATGATTAGGTTCATCTGTGGAAGGGATCTAGGGATCTGTGAACCATTTGAAATTCTATACATATTTTAGGGTGTACATGTCTATAATTTTATTTCTAAGGGCAAGATTCAAACAATTTTATCAAAATCTCAACGGGAGATTACACTCTTATAGTTAAAAGCCTATCTTAAATCAGAGATGAATTCTATTTCAATCATTCTGATCTTGGATAAGTCACTATCACTTTACATATTCATCCCCTTATTTGTAAAATACAATGCCTATATCATAGGCTGCTGTGAGGGTACAACACAATCAAATACTGATCTGTGCCTGGTATAGAGTTGATGGTCAAAGAAGTATTCACTTCAAAAGAAAAAGCCACCAAAATGGTCAGGAAACATTGCATTAGACAGATGTTTAATAAACATTTTCTGAGAGAAAACAGTCACTAAATACTAAAGAATTAGAGAAAAGAACAAATGCTACCTTTACCTCATAGTTAACTTCAACATTCAACCATATCAGAATAACTAGTAATAGACTTTTCCACCATAAACTAAAATATATATGCGGGTCAGCAGAGTAATACTCAGGACAGGATGGTGATCTTTTAGAAAAGGGAAACAAATGAGGTGACCCCTATGATCACCCTGTTTCTTCCCCTGGAGGTACTTTTCAGAAGCCATGCAGAGAGATGAGACGCAAGCAGATCTGACATTCTCACTCAGACAGAATTATAAATTGAGGAGGGTGAGATGACCGAAAGTCATGAGGCAAAGCACTGGAGAAAAAGGAGATACAAAGAGAAAAAGTATCAGAAATCTGCATGGAATCCCCCCTTGAGTGTGTTGCTGAATACTAAACTGTGCATGGCTAAGGTAAATGCTATGCAACTCTATGAAGCTGAATTGGTTTAATATTAAAAAATTAGTCAATGCAATTCACTCCATTCAGAGAATGATAGGAGATTCAAAATTGATTCCAAAACGCTATTCAACAAAATTCAACACCCATTCATAATTAAAACAAAACAAACCTTTTGGCACAGTGGGAGTAAAGGGAATTTGTTTAACCTGATAAATGACATCCACACAAAAAACCTACAGCAAACATCATATTTAATTGTATAAAAGCTGAATATTTTTCTCCCAGGACTGAGAACAAGGCAAAGATATGCACTCTTACCACTTCTACTCAACATCGTATTAGAGATCCTAGCCAATGCAATAAAGGAATAAAAAGAAATAAAATATGTATATTGAAAATAAAGAAAAACCATCCTTATTTATAGACAGCATGATGACTGTGTATATGGAAAATCCTAGGGAATCTACAAAAAGCCACTAGAATATAAGTGAAGTGATCAAGGTGGAAGTATACTAGCTAGTATTTAAAAATCAGTCATGTATCTAGCATTTAAAATAACATCAAAAAACATAACATACTTAGTTTGATGTAATAAAATACGTTGTATGTGAGCCCTATACATGGGAAATTACAAAATATTGCTGAGATAAGTTAAAGAAGACATGAACAAATGGAAAGATATACCATGATCATAGATTGGAAGGCTCAATACTATGATGATATCAATTCCCCCCCAAATATCTAAAGATTCAACATGAACTTAATCAAAATACCGTCAGACTGATTCACAGAAATTTATCCTAAAATCAAGCTGATTCTAAAGCTTATTTTAAAAACTACAAGGGACCTAGAATAGCTAAAAGAAGTTTTAAAAGGAACTATGTTATAGGATTTACTCTACCTCATTTTAAGTCTTACTTTAAAGGTATAATAATACAGACAGTGTAGTATTGGTATAAGGAGAGACATATAGATTCATAGAACAGAATAGTCTAGAAATAGACCCACTCATATATGGTCAATTGATTTTCAAAACAGGTGGCCAGGTAATGGAGAAAAGATAGTCTTCTCAACAGATGGACCTAAAACAACTGGACATTCATGAACCTTCAGACACATCTGACATGCTATACAAAAATTACTCAAAATGGATCACAACCTAAATGTAAAAGCTAAAGTTATATTACTTCTAGAAAAAAACACAAGAGAAAATTTTTATAATTTAAACGCAGATGCACCATAAAGTAAAAAGTTGAGGTATTAAATTTTATAAAAATTTAAAACTTCTGTACTTCAAAAGACAGGGGTAAGAAGATGAAAAGACAAGCCATAGACTGGGAGAAAAATCCATCATATATATGTCAGACAAAGAACTCATTGAGACAAATAAGTAACTGTTACAACTCAACAAGCAGAAGACAGATGACACAATAAAAAATGGACAAAAGATTTGAATCGATACAAAAAAACACATACTGTATGATTCCATTTATATGAGATTCTAGACAAAGCAAACACAGATCAGTGGTTTCTGGGTATCAGGGATGAGAGGATTGACTGCAAAAGGGCACAAGGTAATTGTATGGGTTTTATATCTTGATTGTGGTAGCAGTTACAAGGACGTCTAATTTAGTCAATGCAATTGACACTTAAGGTGTCACATAATTGTACATTTAAGGTGGTTACATTTTGTTGTGTGTAAATTATGCCTAAGTAACATTTATTTTAATTATGCCTTGTCAAATAAATAATATTGAAGTTATATAGCTGACAGAAGAAGCTTAGAAACAAGAATTTTTCAAGAGCTTGACCTGTGATTTCCTAAAGAAACTGCTCTGGGTTGCCCTTGAAAAGAGGCGTATATGTAGTATGAAGGACTGGCAGAATATCTTGCCTTAGTAGGACTACTTGGGCAGGCTCAGATCTTGGAGGTGTATAGACTTAGAAATTCACTAAAAAAAAAATTATGGAACACCTACTATGCCTCAATTATTGTGTAATATCTCACAGGCCAAGATAAAAATCATAGCCTTGCCAGTCGCAGTGACTCATGCCTCTAATCCCAGCACTTGGGAGGCTGAGGTGGGCAGATCACGAGGTCAAGAGATCGAGACCATCCTGGTCAACATGGTGAAACCCCGTCTCTACTAAAAATACAAAAATTAGCTGGGCGTGGTGGCACATGCCTGTAGTCCCAGCTACTTGGGAGACTGAGGCAGGAGAATTGCTTGAACCCAGAAGGCGGAGGTTGCGGTGAGCCAAGATCACACCATTGCACTCCAGCCTGGGTAACAAGAGCGAAACTCAGTCTCAAAAAAAAAAAAAAAAAAAAAAAAAAAAATCATATCCTCAAGGGCATATTCTAGTTGTGAAGACAAGGAAATGAGCAGGCAATTACAAGGTAACATGACAAACACTTTAATAGGACAGGCAGAGATGTGTTGAGAGTATAGAAGAGTGGCCCCTATCCAAGCCTTGGGAGTGAGAGAACAATTCTCAGGGTAAACAACAAGGTAACACATAAGATGAATCCCAAAAGATGAGTAGACAATGAGGTATGGACGTGGAAGTGCATTCTAGAACAAAGGTAGCAGCACACTTTGAGGTCCTAGATGCACACGTGAGTGCATAAAATGCTCAGAAAAACAGAACTTAGGTCAGTAGGGCTGCAAGGTCACATACAAAGAGGTGAATGGCAAAAGATGAGGTCAGAGATGTGGCAGGAGCCAGGTCATAAAGCCTCTTGCTTGTTGCTATAGCAGATCCTGCTGGCTCCCTCCTGAGCTTCCAATCTTCCCTGTTACCTCCCTAATAACTGCCTTCTACCTAGCCATGTGCCAGAAAAGAAGCCCACTGCTCCAGAGTATCTCATTCAGGAACTGACCTGAGATGCAGTTCTAGCTTAGGAAATGCGAGAAGATGTCTTCTGGAGGACTTCAGGGAGAGGCTTCCTCAGTGATAGGAAAACACTACAGAAAGACTGTTTTTTCTTCATCATCTAGATGCCATGTCTGAATGAGTCATTGCTATATCCATGCTGTTACCAGCCCAAATGATTAAGCCAACACTGAAGATGTCATAGCAGAGAGAGACAAAAACCCTGGAATCTGGTGACATCAGTAGGCTGCTGAATCACCCAGTCGCGAAGCCTTCTTCTTGTGGAACCTCCTGTTACAAAATTCAATTACTTTCCTCATCGTCAAGTTAGAGTTGAGTTTGCCCATTAAATCTCACTAAAGAACTTCTCATTAAAAATTTTAAACAGACTTGCAAAACATCATGAATACACAATTCAGATGTAGGGCCTTTTGTCAGAACTCTTTCTGATTACATACATGAACACTGTGACCCAAAATGGCTTACACAAGAAAGGGACTACTAAGAAAACAGCATTTTTAGGATAGGTTTGAAGCTTCATGAAAGGCTTTCTCCAGCACTCAAGTTTATGATCATGATTTATCTTTTTCCTTCTGCATTCCTCCACCCCTCCAGGCCTCTGGGTGGACTCCACTCTCCAGCAGGCCTCTTGTTTGAATTCCCAAGATGGCTGCAACACTCCTGAGGCTGTATTTCTCGTATCTAGCAGGAAATAAGTCCACTTCTCTAATGGCTCAAAAAGGTCTCAAAATTGAGTCTCAGTGACTTTGATTGGCCTGCCGTGCATTATTTATTCATCCTTGAGCCAATCACTGCAGTCAGGAAGATGGGATGTGCTGATTGGATTAAAGAAATCAGGACCCTTTCCTGGAGATGGAATGTGGTAAATCTCACCCAAATCTCCAACCTCTGAAATCTCAAGGTTGGAGATTTCAGAGCACTGTTAAAAAGGACAAGGGAGGACTGCACACCAGGGAGTTGATTAACAAGTGTCCACAGAAGCAGGGAACAGAGAGAGTTAGACATGGCTCCCAGGTCTTTGGCCTGAGCATCTTAGAGAGAAATGTACAGATAAGGGAGCACTTCAGAAAGATCAGTTAGAATAAGAAATACAGTGAGACGTAGCCACCAACTGGCTGTTGATTGTCTTGCATTGAAGCTGCAGTTCCAGTGAAGTAGTGGGAACAGATACCAGGTTGCAGTAGGAAAGGAATCGGTGAAGGGAGCAAGTGATATTAGGGCAAGTCGGCATTCTTTGAAGACATTTGAAACTAGAGGTCAGGGCCGGGCGCGGTGGCTAATGCCTGTAATTCCAACATTCTGGGAGGCTGAGGTGGGTGGATCACCTGAGGTCAGGAGTCCAAGACCAGCCTGGCCAACATGGCGAATCCCCATCTTTAGTAAAAATACAAAAAGTAGCCAGGCATGGTGGCATGTGCCTGTAGTCCCAGCTATTCTGGAGGCTGAGGCAGGAGAATCGCTTGAACCCGGGAGGCGGAGGTTGCAGTGAGCCAAGATAGCACCATTGCACTCCAACCTGGGCAATTTAAAAAACAACAAAAAACTAGAGGGCAGAAGAAAGATAGAGGTAATAGTTAAAGAGGTCCCTGAGGTCAAGGGATTTTTTTTTGTGTGTGTAACATTTGAGCATGCTTAAATGCTAAGAATGATAACTGAAGAAAATATGAACAAAAACAAGGTTGAAGCTATAGAGGAGAAATCGGCAAATTAATGGAGAGCCATAGGGATAATGAGAAGAGGTATCAAGAGTACAGCTAGAATCATTAATCTTAGAGTAAGAGACCTCATTCACTGTAATCAACTGGAAAGAGGCAAGGACTGATGGGAACGTATCACTGCACCTGTGAGTGGAGAGTGAATTAAGAAAGTAGAGGGAGATTACATCTGAAGGTTTCTAGTTTCTGAGTGAAATAGATGTTACCTACTGATGGGCATACAAAAGGAGACCATGAAAGGTTGAAGAGAGTCCCAAAGAAAAACAGAAGAGAGAGTGGATTAGGAAAACACATGGGACCTTGCCGTTTTGCCCCACATCATCTGGAAGGTTTGTAGTCCATTACCACAAAAACCCAGTCTTACTCACAGCAAATCACAAATCAATCAGAGTTCAGTGACTGCGATAATGTACAGTCATGCATCACAACACAACCTTTTGGTCAACAAGAGACTATGTGTAAGATGGTAGTCCCATAAGTTTGTAATAGAGCTGAAACCTTCCGATCGCCTAGTAACATGGTGATATAACACATTACTCACTTGCCCGTGCTGATGCAGGTGTAAACAAACATACTTAATTACTGTTGGCCATTTAAAAATATAGAACATACAGTTATGTACAGTACATAATACCTGGTAATAATAAAACAACTGTTACTGGTTTATGTGTTTACTATACTATACTTTTTATTATTATTTTATCATGTATTCCTTCTACTTAGTAAAAAAGAGTTAACTGTAAAATAGCCTCGGGGGAGGTCCTTTAGGAGGTATTCTAGAAGAAGGCATTGTTATAACAGCTCCATGAGTGTTACTGCCTCTGAAAAAACTTTCCAGTGGGATAAGGGGTGCAGGTGGAATTCAGTGATATTGATGATCCTGATGCCGTGCAGGCCTGGGTTAGTGTGTGTGTGTCTTAGTTTTTAACAACAAAGTTTAAAATATTTCTTAAAAATTAAAAATCGATAAAAGCTTATAAAATAAGGGTACAAAGAAAAAAATACTTTTGCATAGCTGTACAATGTGTTTATGTTTTAAATTGTGTTATTAATGAGTCAAATGGTTTAAAAATTAAAGTGTCTTAAGTAAAAATGTTACAATAAGCTAAAGAATTTATTTTTGAAGGAAGAAACACATGTTAATAAATTGAGTGTAGCAAAAGTATGGAGTGTTTATAAAGTCTACAGTGGTGTACAGTAGTGCCCTAGGCCTTCACATTCACTCACCAATCACTTGCTGAGTCACTCAGAGCAACTTCCAGTCCTGCAAGCTCCATTCATGGTAAGTGCCCTATGCAAGAGTACCATTTTCTATCTTTTACACCATATTTTTACATATCTTTCCTTTGTTTCTTAAATTGAGACAAGGTCTCACTATGTTGCCCAGGCTGGAGTGCAGTGATGTGATCACAGCTCACTGCAGCCTCGACCTCCTGGGCCCAAGCCATCCTCCCACCTCAGCCTCCTAAGTAGCTGGGACTACAGGTACACTCCACCACACTCGGCTAATTTTTTGTAATTGTGTAGAGGTGGGGTTTTGCCATGTTTCCCGGGCTGATCTTGAACTCTTGGGCTCAAGCAATCCTCCTGCCTTGGCCTCCCAAAGTGCTGGGATTAAAGTCGTGAGCCACTGTGCCAGTGCTACTGTATCTTCTCTATGCATAGATATGTTTAGATACACAGATACTTACCATTGCTTGGCAATTGCCTGCAGTATTCAGCACAGTCACATGCCGTGCAGGTCTGTTGCCTAGGAGCAATGGGCTGTACTATGTAGCATAGGTGTGCAGTAGGCTGTACAATCTATGTTTGTATAATTGCACTCTATGATGTTTGTAAAATGATGAAATTACCTAATGATGCATTTCTCAGAAGGCATTTCCCTGTCATGAATATATTTAACTGTTACCTTCCTTTTAAGGTGATTCTTCTAAGTGGATCACCTTCCAATCCACTCAAACTCCACGTCAGGTGGAAGCCCAGAAGTCTTTCCTCCCCTAGTCGTCCCTTTTATTCTTTGTCCACTCCTCTGCCTTGCTCTCAGGGTCCCCCACTCCATTGTGCCCTTCTTCTATGGAAGATTGGAGAAACCTTTTCGTCCCTCAGATCTGAGCTGGAGAGACATGTGCTTATGCTAATCCTAGCGGAGCAATGATGGAGCCCTCAGAAAGGATCACTAAAAGAAAAGCCGCCTTCCCTCTTGCTAATGTTGATCACCTCTCACAGTAATAATCAAACTGTGTTCTTCTGGCAGGCAAGAATTCTACCACTGAACCACTCACTCATGCACCCAAAATGTGCTATTTTGGAAAAGATCCCCCTCTCCACCAGAGTTAAGAGTGGGAGGGTTGAAACCTTAAGAAGGACACACATAAAAGGCTCACAAGAAAGCATCAAAGGCCCAGTTGAGATCAGAAACCAGGAATTTGGAGAAATGCCTGTTTGCGTGTGATCTTTCTCCAAAAAAATTCAGCATCTCTGGTGTTGAATAGAAAAAGGAAGTTGACGGTATTGGTTTAAAAACAGTTGTTAAAATGACGCGTATAAGGTACAAAACAGATGAGAACATCCGAACACAGATTATAACTTCTAACTAACTACATATGCTGGGAGTGCTTACATCTCAAAATGTTCTGTAATCACTACATCTACCTGATGGCATGGAGCTTTGAGATCTCTATTCCCTAATCTTCTCTTTGCTGCAGCAGACCTAGAAATGTTTTCAGAGGTAAATTTTGCCCTTGCCGTAGGTATTCCCTTAGCCCTATAACTTGTCAAATCTCAGTTGCAAGAAATAATATCCATGATGGTTGAAAGGCATATGATACAGACGTTTCCTAGAGCTGCTCTGTCCAGCAGGATACCCACTAGCAACATGTGGCTATTTACATTTAAATGAATTCAATCACAATTGAACTGCTATTCCTCATCTACTGGCCACATGTCAAGGGCTGAAGAGCCATGTGTAGCTGGTGATTACCATATTGGATGGTGCACATAGGGAACATTTCCACTATCACAGAAATTTTTATTAGACAAAGCTGCTTAGAGATTCTACCCTTGGGTCAATCCAGGCTCACAGTGAGCTCTACACAAGGGCAGCACCATGTGGGTCCCTCACAGAGTTATTTTTATGCTTTTAGCTTGCAAAGAGGAACATAATAAGAAAAAGGCCTATAAATGCACGATGGCAAGTGTCATCTGGACTCTGTAGAGGACATCATCCACCATACTACCCAGTGTCTTCCGCTGTGAGGATCCCTGGAAGAAATCTTCGTCTCAATGTCCGAGCTAGCTGTGGTTCTCTTAAACATCGATTGTGCCTTGTGGTTACTGTGATTCTTGAAGCTGACTGCGTTTGCCTTTTTGTCTTCAGGCAAACTTTTAAAGCTGCATTTTCAGCCTTCCTCTTGCAACCAAATAGGGCCCCACATTATGCATTTCTGTGTTTGTGTGTGTGTGTGTGTGTGTGTGTGTGTGTGTGTGTGTGTGTGTTTCTTGCCCTCCAAAATTTATTTTACACTTTTAGGCTGCATGTATTTTTTAACTTCCTAAATCCTTCCTGACATAGAGGTAAAATATAAGTAAATAGATCAAACGATTACATACATACATGCATACCTGTATGCATACAATTATCTTTCATTCACAACCCAGATATGAGATCATTAGTAAAAACCCATATCCTTAAAACACAGCCCTTAAGAGCTCTAATTCATCCCTTTCAGTATCCTTCTCAGCCACGGAGGACAATACCCTAAACCACTGCTTTGCTGCATAACAGATTAACCAAGGTGTCGGTGTTATGTGACAAATACTCAAAGTGGTAGGCTTTCAGAGGTTTCCGCAATCCAAATGTAGTTGCTGCTGGCAGGTAGCAGGCAGAGCAAGGTCTGTCCTGCATTGTGGCTATTTAAGTGGTTTCCAGAGTGGTTACAGTGTGGTTTTATGAATACCGTATATTTTTTAAATCCTAGTCATTTAGATACAAAATGCTATTGCTCTGATTTCAGACTATTGAAACCTTCTAACATGCCCCCCTCACCTCTCTCGCTGACTCTGCAGCACGCATTTTATTCACACAGTAAAGTAAGCCACAAATAAATACTATGATTAGTTATCCAACATAATTAAAGATAGGGATGCCGTAGAAAAACTGAATTCAGAATTTCCAAACCAATTTGTTCCTTCTTTCTTTTCACATCTCACCCAAAAAAATAGCCCACTCTGAATGTCTTGCGCTTTTCTTCTTGTTATTCATATCAATTAACTATTTACAATACTGAATGTTTGCGAGTCACATGTCTTCTGCTGAGGAAAAGGCACAAAAAATACATTGCCCATACCCTCAATAAATTCGTTATCTTTATTGAGGAGACAAAATGTATGAATGGAAAATGGCAGCTTCCAAAAGAAGGCAAGTGACCAGTGCAATCGAATGTGTTCAAGAAGGCTTTTGGGGCGGGAGACAGGTGGTGCCTCATATAGCATGACCAACTGGCGCTGCTTTGCAGGAGCAGTGTCTCCCAAGGGCCAGTGGAGGGGAAGAGAAGGGTGCAGTTTACGGGGAAAGGAAGGCAAGAGCAAAGATGCAGACGTGGGAAGCACAAGCCCTTTCTGGGGACAATGAATAGGTCGGTCACGGAGGCGCACTCAAGCGGAGACGCAAATGAGCAGTGAAAGGACAAAACCAGGCAGGAGGGAGATGGAAGACCAAGCAAGGAAATGTGAAAGCCCTGCACACTCAGCAATCCACCCTTGAACAACCAAGTGTTATCAATAGGATACCAATTGCTTTTAGTCTCAGAAGGAAAAATAAAAGCCAATTTGCAGACAGTTTTCAGTGTGATAGTAAAAGAAGGTAGGTTCCTGAAGGCAGTCATCACCCAGCCCATGGTAATGGATTAATTGTTTTAAATCTTTATCTACATATCATGCTTCCTACTTTTCAAAAACTCTTATGCATTATTGCTTAATCCTCAGATAAACCCTTGGAGGTAGGGGAAGAAAGCATTTATTATTCTAACATTCTAAGAACACTGAGTAGGAAGGGGTGGTAGACCCATGACCCCTCCAAGTTTTTACAGGCAATATGGACAGAGGCAGCATACACTGGCCCCTGACTCCTAGTTCATTATTTTTCCTTTATACCACACTGCCTTAAATTGCTTCTAATTCACATTCACACATTTGGAATTCAGAGTCCATTGTCAGCGACTCTGGGATTTTCTGTTTAAATACCACATTCTAAGAAACACAGTAATTACAGTAGGAGGAAAGTGGGTTATTCAGAACATTCTGATTTTGAGGAGGATAGCTGAAAATTAAGAAAGATTGGTCAGCTTGTCTTTCTTGATTTTTCATGCTTAGGAGACAAGTCTCTTTATTTGGGCTAGTTTGGGTTCTATTCTGCCAGAAGACAACTGGATGGATGGTTTGACATCCCAGGGGCTTTGTGAGCTGCAGTGATTCTGTGATTGTTTCCCCTAACAATTGGCTTGGATGACATTGTCAGGAGTCCAAATCTTATTGAAAGTGCATCAGAGAGAAATGCAACTGGATGTAAGCAATGTGTATACGTAGAATAACAATGTAAATATTTTATAAGCTGCAGCACAACAGAATTAAATACTTTCGCTTGGACAAATGAATCCATCTTCAAAGCCACTGCAAAGAAGCTTATGTATCAGACACAATCGTTTTTCAAATAACAAAACCCTTTGTGCTTCCCCAAAAACTCTACATTTCTCTAAAATCTTAGCACCTTCTCAGAACTGCTGGAAACAGCTTTACCTATTGTTGTTGGAAATAAATATTCTCTCTTGGCAGCCTGATAGAACATACGACTCATCTATTTCAGCAATTAATCAATTCAGCCATATGTGTTTGTTTCTTCTGAGCTGTTAAGACTCCACCCTGCCTTGACTCTCTGAGCAGTGTCCAGCTACTTATTCAAGTCAGAGCCATGACCCACTTGACCATAACCCGGTTCCTAAAGGTCTCTCCCTCTGACCAATGCCAACATTTATCCCTTAGGGTTCATTTTCCAGCCCTCCCTGCAGACTCTGACCCACTGTGCTCTCAGATCTCTGATGTCAGAAGGATCTCAGACCAGGAACGACCAGTAAGTTAAGACAGGCCACCTTGGCCGGGCACGGTGGCTCAAGCCTGTAATCCCAGCACTTTGGGAGGCCAAGGAGGGCAGATCACGAGGTCAAGAGATCGAGACCATCCTGGCCAACATGGAGAAACCCCGTCTCTACTAAAAATACAAAAATTAGCTGGTGCAGTGGCATGCGCCTGTAATCCCAGCTACTTGGGAGGCTGAGGCAGGAGAATTGCTTGAACCTGGTAGGCGGAGGTTGCAGTGAGCTGAGATTGTGCCACTGCACTCCAGCCTGGTGCCTGGCGACAGAGTGAGACTCTGTCTCAAAAAAAAAAAAAAAAAAGGCAAGCCACCTTGACTCGGAATCCTCGTGCTCTATAGCCCTCCCAGTCTCTCCTTCCCCAAGAACAGGGTCCAGTGACCCTGTTCTCACATCCAAAGTTTTAATCATTTCTGAAAACATTTTTTATCCAATCCCTCATTCTCAGAAAACACCCTTTCTTTCTACTTTACAGAGAAAATCAGAATCCACTGAACGGGAACTCCCACACTTCATTTATATCCAGCAAGCACTTGCCCCCAACTATAAACTGTGTCTTTTCTTCCCCTTCTCTAAGGCCCATGTCTCCACCTTCTCAGGAAGCTTCACCACAGATTACCAGCAGATTCTCTCCTCTGTACTTTCAAATTCCCTCTTAAGTGTATCCTTCTGGAAGGCTTTTTCCCTACTGTTTTGTGAAAATACCTGTCTTGAAAAGAAAGAACATGTATCTACATGACACATATGTACACATAGCTGTGGGTAACATAGACACATACTTGTGCCTATAGTTGATAACTTGCTGATATATCTTCCAACACACCTGTGGGCCAGTGTTAATAAAACTTGGTTAAATATTGAAAATATATAAATTAATATTTATAAAACAAACAGGTTTAAGATATAAAAAATTTAGTAAACAATACTGTACCGACCTTCAGATTAATAAATAAAACACTACCACCACCCATTAAACCTCCAGGGGTCTCTGTGTCTCCACTCCTTCCCTGTCCCCCTGACCAGAGCTTCTCATTTCATTCCCTTCCTTTTAAGTATAGTTTTACAACATTTGTTTTACAGTCTCACATAGCATATTTTGTAATTTTGTGGACTTTTGAATGCACAGCTTGAACACCCCTAATCGAAAAATCTGAAATCTCAAATCCAAAATGCTCCAAAATCCAACGCTTTTTGAACACCAACATGACATCAAAAGTGGAAAATTCCACACATAAGTATTTAACACAAACTTTGTTTTATGCACAAAATTATTTAAAATATTGTATAAAGATACTTTCAGACTATGTGTATACAGTATATATGAAACATAAATAAATTTTGTTTTAGACTTGGGTCTCAACCCCAAAATATCTCATTATGTATATGCAAATATTCCAAAATTCGAAAAAATCCAAAATCTGAAACAGTTCTGGTCCCAAACATTTTAGATAGAGATACTCAATCTGTAATAGAATATTCCAAACACAATATGTATTGCTTTATCATGTGTTTTTTCTAGTCAATCTTATGTTCCTGGAATTCAGTCATGTATTATTGTTGTGTAATAATTCAGCTTATGAATATATGCAAAGTATTTATCCATTCCACTGTTGATGCATATATGGGTTATTTTCAGTTTGTTTGCGATGTCATTATAAACAGGGGCTAGCACGTCCTCATGTACATGTGCAAGAGTTGCTTTAAGACCTACACCTAGAATGGAAGATTTGAGCCATCAGGAATAGAGATACTTAGTTTATAAGGTAATGGCAAATTATTTTCCCAAAGTTATTGAATCTTACACTCCCACAAGCAGTATATAAGACTTATAGTTGTTCCACATATTCACCATCACCAGCTATTGTTCAAACATTTAAAATTTTGCCATTCTGATGGATATGAAATATCTCATCATATCATTTTTTGGGAAATTGTGGCAAAATGTACATCTCCTAAAATTTGCTGTCATAACCATTTTAAGTGTACAATTCAAGGACACTGAGCACATTCACACTGAGGTACAGCCATCACAACCACTCATCTCTAGAATGCCTTTCATCTAGCCAAACTGAAACCCTGTACCTTTATAACTCCCCTCTCCTCTCTTCTCTGCAGTCCCTGGCAATCACGATTCATTCATTCCACTTTCTGTCTCTATGAATTTGCCTACTTTAAATACCTCACAGAACTGAACTCACGGGACGTTTCATTTTGTGATAGGCTTATTTCACTTAATGTACTGTCCTCAAGGTTCATCCATGTTGCAACATGTGTCAGAATGTCCTACTTCTTTATGAGTAAAGAAAAATTTCATTGTATGAATATACCATATTTTGCTAATCTTGAGGGACACTGGTGTTGCTTCCATCCTATGGCTATTGTGAATAGTAAATAGCAATAAATATTGCTGCTATAAACATGAGTGTACAAATATCTGTTTGAGATCCTGCTTTTACTTTTGGGGGGTACATATCCAGAAGTGGAATTGCTGGATCATAAGGTAATTCTGTTTTACATTTTTTGAGGAAATGCATATTGTTTTGCACAGTGCCTATATCACGTTACATTCTCACAATCAGTGCACAAGGATTCCAATTTATCCACATCCGTGTTAGCACTTGTTATTTTCTAGTTTTGTTTGTTTGTTTTTTGATACTAGCCATCCTAATGGGAATGAGGTGAAATATCTCATTGTATTTTAATTTTTATTTCCCTGACTTTCTGAAATTAAAAATCTTTTCATAATGACCATTCTCTGTTGAATACCTGAAAGTCCTTTCCTATTTTTATTTTGAGTGTTCTCTTATATATTAATTTGTAACAGTTGTTTATATTAGCTTGGTGCAAAATCTATTGCGGTTTTGGTATTAAAAGTAATTAAAAATAGTGGCAAAAGCTGCAATTACTTTTGCACCAACCTAATATCTGCTGGATATGAATTCCCTGTCAGTTCTATTGCTATAATATTTTCTTCCAGATTTCACTTTCTTTATACTATTTTTATGAACAGAAATTCTCAATTTTAAAATAGACAATTTAATGAATTTAATGAATTCTTTACATTTTGCATTTCTTCTGAATTTTTTAAGAATCCTTTCCTACACAAGGCAAAAAAAAAAGTATCTTAAATTGTGTTCTAAATTCTTTTATAGTTTTCATTTTAACATTCAAATGTGAAAATTCATCTACGGTGAATTTTGGTTTTGACATGACATAGGGACCCAGTTTCATTTTTAATGCAAATAGTATCATATTATCCAAATAATGCTTTTATTGAAAGACCTTATTTTCCTTATTGAACTACACTGTTATGCTGCAGTATAAACATGTGTTTGGGTTTGTTTATGTGTTCTTTGTCCTGTATTACTGATTTATATTTTTGTATACCTTGCCAACCCTACACTATAATTTCTTAATTACCGTAGCTTCACAGTCATTCTTAATCTTTTCTTCTTCAGGAATATTCTGGCTTTATTTGGCCTTTTGCTGGTTCATATACATTGTGCCAAATTCCATCAAAATAAAAAAAACTGGGGCTATTATTTGCATTGAATGTAAACATCAATTTTGAGAAAAGGTCTTCATTAGTGTCTTTCAGTAAAAGTTTTATAATATTATCATAAAAGTCTTCTATAATTTTATTAGATTTATTTATGGCTACCTTATTTTATGCTATTTCAAATGACATGGAGTTTAAATATACAATTTCTAACTATTGCTAGGATAGAGAAATGCAATTAATTTTTTATGTTGATTTGCACTCAGTAAACTCATTACATTATCTAATTAATTCTAATAATATGTTTGTGGTTTCATTTGAGTTTTCTAGGTCAGAAATATGGCATCTGCAACCGATGATAAATTTATTCCTTCCTTTGAAATCTTTACACCTCATATTTCTTTCTCTTAACTGACTGTGCTATCTAGTATAATGACTAGAAGTGGTGGGCAGAATTGATTTCAACATTGCTCTATAAAGTATAATCTTTGCCTTAGGAAATTTGTATTATTTTGTATTTATTTTTATATTCCTTATTAGATTAAGGAAGCTGTCTTCTAACATTATTTTCCTAATAGTTACTACCATTAATACATGTTACATTGTATCACTTTTTGCATCTTTTGAAATAATTATAGTAGTTCCCTCATCTTAGTCAGTTTGGGCTGCTGTAACAGAATAACATAGAATAGGTGGTTTAAACAACAAACATTTATTTCTTACAGTTCTGGAGACTAGAAGTTGATGTTTAAGGCACTAGTAGAAGTGGTGTCTGGTGAGGGCCCTCTTTCTGAATGGCCCCCTTCTTGCTGTATCCTCACCTAGAGGAGGGACAGTGACAAAGGAAGTAGCGCTCTTGTGTCTCTTCTTATAAAGGCACTAATCTTATCAGGAGGATACAATCCCCATGACCTAATTATCTCCTAAAGGCTCCATCTCCAAATACCCTCACACTGGGGACTGGGATTTCAACGTGAGTTGAGAAGGGGGAGACACAAACATTCAGTCCATAGCATCTCTCTTTGAATCCTTAATATGGTGAATTTAATTTTCTCTATTATTAAACAGCACATGCATTCTTCAGTAAAACCCCAATTTGCTGGTTTTGTGGTACTATTATTTTGTTAGAGTTTTTGTATCTATAGGAGATACATGAGTGAAATTGGCCTGTGATTTTCCTTCCTTAAGATAGGTATCAAGGTTATGCTAGTTTCATAGTAAGAGTTAGGGAGTCGTTAGTCTTCTGTGGGGTATACTATAAATAGTTTTGTAAGATTGGAAATGTTTTACTAAATTTTGGTAGAATTCATTAACAAAGCTAACTAAGCCTGATTATTTCTTTACAAGAAAATTTTTAGCTACTAATTTGATTAACAACTTAAGGTAATAAGATTCATCAAGGTGGCTATTTTTTTTTATTTGTTTTAGACTCTCCTATATATTTCCAAAGAAATCAGATTTTCAGATTTGTTGCAATGAAGTTGCTACTAGTATCTTCTTACTATATATTTAATTATGCACACTTATAGTTATGTCTCCTTTATTCCAAATATTGTTTATTTGCACCTTCCCTTTCTTTTTATGATCAGCTGTCCATCAGATTTGTCAATTGTATTAGACTTTTCAAAGAATCAATTTTATATTTATTAATCTACCCTACTATATATATCTTTTTATTTTATTAATTTCTGCTCTCCAGTCCTTCTTGCAGCTTATACTACCCATTAGAGGTCATTTTTCTTCCTAAAGTGCATTCTTTAGTGCAGGTCTTCTGGCACTGAACTTACTGTTTTGTTTGAAAATGTCTTCGCTCCTTATTCTTGAATATATGCTTGCTATATATAGAACTCTAGGGTAACAGTTATTTTATTTGGCTTCCATTGTGTCTGCTGGGAAGTCTAATTTTAGTCTTATTGTTGCTTCTTTGAAGGTAATTTGTCTTTTTTCCTTTTAATGTGTTACCTTTGTCTTTAGGTCTCTGAAGTTTTCCTCTAATAAATCCAGGTGTAGTTTACTTTTATTTATTCATCTTGTGTAACGTATCAGGTATTTCTAATATGTGGACTTACGTCCTTCATGAGTGATTTTCTCTTCACATATTATCCTCATTCTCTCCCTGCTCCTTCTGGAACCATATCCTCTAGATTTCTTTACCCCCTCTTCCATATTTTTCATCTTTTTGTTTCACTATGTTGATTTTTAATCTATCCTTTGGTTCACAAATTCTCCCTTCATCTAATTGGCTGTTAATTCAATCCATTTAGTTTCATTTCTAGTAATTACGTTTTTCAATTCTAGAAATTCTTTCCAATGTGCCTTTTTAAAAAATATTTTATGTCTTACAATTTCATGGTTTTACTTTTTTAAATCCAGAAATAAGGCATCATTCTTTTATGGCCTGTTTCTGACAATTTTCATATCTAAAATCTTTGTGGGTTGGTTCCTGCAGTTTGTCATTTCTGCTGCTTCTCACTCATATTGCCTTGTTTCCCTTTTCATTTTTAACAGTGTTTTACTGTGTACTGTTTACTATCCTTGCAAAAGGTATTTATGGGAGAGGTCTAGGATACAGGGCATCTTCATCCAGGAAAAATTTTTGTTTATTTATTCTAAGCTCCTGTAAGTACTGCTATTCTAGGTAATGTTAACCAAGTTCACTGCTTCAGCTTCCCTGGACCCCCTAGACAACACCAGCCACACTTATAAATCCCTGATGGACCCATCTTATTTCCACAGCCTCCTGAGGATGTTTATCTTGCCTTTGTTCCTCTGCCCTCTTCAGCATCAGGGCAACTTTCCCCAAGCTTTGGACTTGGGGCTAAGCTCCGTTCTTTTTCCTTTTATTCTGATGGTGTATCACTTTGCATCCTCACTTTATGAAGGGAAAATTTCCTGTCAGACTTCCCACCTTGAAGAAGACTAAGTCCTTGAAATAATTCCCTTTTACCTCTCATGTCTGCCAAAACTGAAGCTCAGGTTTGTTAGAATAAAGAATATTTGAGGCAACTTTGGAGCTCTGATTATCTCTCTGATGTTTTTCCTGGTGTTTCTTACTCTCCCATCAGCAATTCTGGCTTTTGAATATACTCTTTTTAAAAACTTGTAACCAAATTTTTAATTGTGTTTAAGAAAAGAATTTATTCACATAGCATGACACAGAAACTGAAGTTAATCACTATGTCTTTTCTCATGACTGCTCAAAGAACAGAATAAAGGAATTTTTAGCTGCCCCTTCAGAAAAATTATTGCTCCAAAAATTGATTCTTTAGAGAAGATATTTCTCAAAAGAGTAATGAAGACAAAGAAATAAAAGATAGATTAGAAAGTCACTGTTTTTGAAAGTGGCCTTATAATATCTCTGTGGTTGATAGAAGTCAGTAGAAGAGAAGAAAGAAGGAGTGAAGGAATGAACAAAGAAATAAATGAAGAAACAAATTAAAATAAGTATAACTAGATATATTTCTCTACTACTTTAAAGTCTAATCAAGATTTGTAGGCTTAAACCAAAAGCTATCAGTGACCTTAAGCCATCATTTAGTGCTGAAAGTGAATCCTCACGTCTCAATAAATGGACCCTATCATATAACAATTCTCTCCTGGTACTCTGACTAAATGTTTCTAAAGTGCTTATGTAAAGCTTATTAAATGTGCTTGCAATCTAGAATTCCAAATCTACAACAATGGAATGCAAGCAAGACAGATGGAAGAATTTCCTGAAAGTGAGTATTGTTAAACCAGCAAATAAAAATATTTGGTGGCATATCCTTCACATACAGCATTTAAGATTTTCCATGATTTTATGATTCTCTCTGTCTCTCTCTCTCTATCTCTGCATATGTATAATACACTACAAAATTACACAAACACACACGCACACACACACACGGGTTCTTCTGCAGGAAAAATGAGAATGTGCAAGACATCCCTGGTACTTCATTCCAACCTAATGATTCTAGTAATCTAACTCTTTGGAAATCAATAGTTGAACCTCAATTTGGGTCAAAAGGAAATCTTGAGACTAAGAGACTATGAGATTGTTTTTAATAGCTATAGGTAGTAGAGGAAACTCTTGATATTGTCATCAGCTCAAATTTCATTGTTACTAAGGCTGCTGCTCTAAAATGGCATTTTAAGAGTCTTAAAATAAGTGTGTATTTGAACAAGCATCCAAAATCAGCAAGATTCCCAGAGCTCTTTGGGTCTCTGAGTTTTATTTTGTGATAATAACATAGTGTCACCTTTGCATATTTTTGCTGGCGTATTCCTTTGACAACATCTTCTTCATCATGACTTGTGTCTGCAGTTGCTGGTGGACAGGGTTTTGGTTCTGATCAATGGGTTCTTTCTGCAAAGGGGCCATGGTTGGTCAAGGTGTTTTTGGATATCTGGAACATATCTTTTTTTTCTTGAGACCAGAGGACCTTACTATCAGAACATTAGAGTATCATCAGCTGGAAGCAGTGGCTCACACTTATAGTCCCTGCACTTTGGGAGGCCACAGTGGGAGGAGCCCTTGAGGTCCGAGTTCAAAACCTGCCTGGACAAATAGCAGGACTACGTCTCCACAAAAAAAAAAAAAAATTTAAGTACCTGGGCATAGTGATGCATGCCTGTAGTCCTAGCTACTTTGGAGACTGAGGTGGGAGGATCACTTGAGCCCAAGAATTCAAGGCTGCAGTGAGCCACGCTGGTACCACTGCACTCTACTCTGGGCAACAGAGCAAGTCCTTGTCTGAAAAAAAAAGGAAAAAAAAAATTCTGTGTTACAAATAGGCTTCAAAAATCTTTGGGCAGGGGAAACTTTGCACAAACCTATAGAATCTGCATTCATCCCAATACCTTGAGACCTGCTTTAGGATTTACAACACCTACTATATTTGTGTCCCTACCCCCCATCTCTCTCTTACCCAATCTGGCTGGCATATCAGAATTGGATTCATATTCCTAAAGTTCTGAGCAAATTTTTTGCTTGATTAAGAATATCTCTGGGTAGAGGATAAAACAGTGGTTACCAGCCATGAGAGTAGGAGGGAGAAAATAAAGAGACATGTGTCTGAGAATATAAAGTAGCAGCATGTAGAATGGACAAGTCTAGAGGTCTAATGTACACATGAGGACCATAGGTAATTAAATTGTGCTGTATGAGGGATTTCTGCTACATAAGTAGCTTTTAGCTGCTCTTGACACAAAAAGGAGGTTGGAGTAACTCAGTGCGATGACAGATATGATAATTTGCTTCACTATAGTAACCATTTTACTATCTATATGTAACTTACAACGTCATGGTGTACACCTTAAATATACACAATAACAGTATTTAAAAGAATATTTCTCAGTTATAGCCCACTTTTTGAGGTTCTGTCTATTCATCTTATTTCCCACTTCTGCTGAGCCGCCCCCACCCACTCCATCATTCAGGTGGGTCCCCTGACTCTGCCACTCTCACACCATCTGTTCCTTCACTTCCTTCCTTTGCTCCTGTACTCAGAAAGGGACAGGCACTGGCCAGTCCTTCCTTGATCCATCCTTCCTCTGCGCTTCTCCTCCTCCTACACGGACCACTGTTGTTCTCCTTATCTCTGCTGGATTGCCTTGTCTAGTTTTTTGTTGTTGTTGTTGTTGTTCTCTTCTTCTACCTTTTTTTTTAGACAATCTCACTCTGTCGCCAGGCTGGAGCGCAGTGGCACAATGTTAGCTCACCACAACCCCGCCTCCCAGGTTCAAGTGATTCTCCTGCCCCAGCCTCCTGAGTAGCTGGGATTACAGGCACACGCCACCATGCCCGGCTAATTTTTGTATTTCTAGTAGAGACGGGGTTTCACTATGTTGGCCAGGCTGGTCTCAAACTCCTGACCTCGTGATCCACCAGCCTCGGCCTCCCGAAGTGCTGGGATTACAGGCATGAGCCACTGCGCCTGGCCTTATCTAGTTCTTCATTATCATTCTTATCAGTGCCTGGCCAGCACTAGTCTGCAGAAGAATGAGGTAAATGCTGACCATTTCCTGCCTTCTCTTTCTCATCCCCACTGCCATCCCCATTCCTTATAATAATAACAACAACCGCTATTAAATGTTTGAATTCTTTATTTTAGTCCTTGCTACATCCCATTTTACTTATGAAGAAAGTAAGATTCAGGAAAGTAAAAAAACTTTTCCACTCAGTTGCAGAGTTAAGATTCAAATCCAGGAATATCTGACTCCAAAATGATTCTACTTTACTACTTTCTGATGATAATCGAATTTTACCTCCCCCCCCATCCTTTCTCTTCTCCTTCTTTCCAATAACTCCTAGTAGGTGATTTAGTTATTTTAGATGAAACGTGGTGTAGAAGAAAAAAGGCAGGCTTTGGAACTGTATAGACCTGAATTGGAATTGCATCTGCAAGACTTACAAGAGAACTGGCTTTGGAAAAACGATTTCACCTGCCTGCCTTTTGGTTTTCCTATCTCCTAAACTGAGGTCTCAGTGCCCTAGAACCCAGTACAGGGCCTGGGATATTATAAACATTCAACAAATACATGTTGATTAATTTCTCCCTCTTTCTTTCCCTTATTATTTTTGCCTTCTGTCTCTCATTTTCTCTTTTTAATTATTTGTTTTCATTCTAGCTCAGATTGATCAAAATAGCAAATGCTATCGGGGACAATTTGGGAAATTTGAATACTGATTTTTTTTAATATAGTAGAATGATTGTAAATTTTCACATATGATAATGGTGCGATAGCTAAGGTTTTTATTTTTAGAGATGCTTGCAGAAATATTCATGGATGCAATACTATGACGTAGACATCATAGCATTTTACGGAGGACTTGCCTCCATAAAACCCAGTGAAGTTGGGGGTTGGGAAACAAAGCAGAATATGGATGAGGATGAAACGAGATTAGCTTTGAGTTGGTAGGTGTTGACGCTGACCAGTGAGTGCATGAGGATTTCTTATGCTACGTCTCTACTTCTGTGTATGTTTCAAAATTTCCAAAACGGAACATTTTCTAAATGTCCAATGTAGCAGGCTCAAGCCTCAGTATCTTCCCCCATCCTCACCGAAGTCCCCAATCCTCCCCCTGGTAACATTCTGGGCAGCTTTCCTCCTTGCTTCCCCAGCACCTTCTGGGCTATTTCAGACTCTGTGCCAGCAGAGCGCCACACTGCCTCAGCCCCCGCAGTTGGCACCTGGACAAAAATCTTTTCCTGACCCCAGATGGCACTGAAGCTTCCTCAGTCTGATCCTGTCAGCGTATTTTTTCCAGGCACCTGATTCCTGGATGTGGCAGCAATAAAACCAACCGAGATTGTTTGACTGGCCCCCTCTGGAGCAGGTATTTCCCATTCCGATGTTGTCAGCCATCTGAGCGTGCTGCTTCCAACAGCTCTGAAATAACAGCCGGATAAGAATTTCACAGACTGCAGTGCACGCTTTTAGACTTCTGGCCAGGGTGTTCCTGAGGGATGGAAAGCCACTGGGGTAGAAGGCATATTTACATTAGTGATTATTAACTGCGATGCTGGTGCAAATAAACAATTTTAGGGATGGCATTTTACTGGGAAGCTGGCATGAGCAAGGGGAAGAAAGCAAAGAGGAAGCACACATGGGGTTTCTTTGCTCTGCTGTTTGTCACACCATATGGACTCTTTAGGTTAAATGTACGTAGCAACTCCAGTTGCATTGAAATAAAAAGATAAAGAGCTGAGTTATTGCCATCTTGGTTATTTCATAAGGAACGAACAAAGAATGGTCAGCAAGGTAGGTCAGGCATGTCTGCCTGGAGGGCTGGACCTGAGACCTCACTGGGTGGTTCCCAGGTAGTGCTCCAGGAAAGACCTTTGAGGGTGTGGGTGTCTTCTGTGCTGTCATAAATCTAGAGGGTGGGTTATGCCCAAAGCCCCTCCCACTGCGCTGTGGTTTACTTCTCAGGTCGGGTTGAATGGTAAAATCAAAATGTCAGACTTGGAGAACGAGGGTTCCAATTATTTTTTCTGAGACAGAAATCCACCCTTGTTTCCAATGCTATGCACCACTTCATACTTTCATAGTACTTCCGATCTGTCTCTCATTGTAGCCTCATGGTCCCCTGAGATAACGGCAGGTGTTATTATCCCTGCCTGACAACTTGGGAAGCAATGAAGGCCAAGAGACATGATGATGAACTGACTTATCTAAAGCCACACAAGTCTCTTGATTTCTAGTCTATGTTTTTCCTCCCCAAATCAACATGAGTTATTATGCTCAAGAGCCATCAAAATCTTCAACGAAATGGGCTGGGGAGAGTGGCTTAGTAGCAGGCAAAGTAGGTTCCAGTAGGCCCCACCACTGGGGTCTCTTACCTATCAAAATCAGACAACAGTTACCACTGATACTCATATGGGACAAAGATACCAGCAATAATGACAATGGCCTAGGGAAATCTGTCCTTCTGCAGTGCTGAAGGGAGCACACACCTTCCTCCCAGCCAGAGAGGACTTGTCCTCCCATGCAATAAAGCTCTGTTGACACTCCGGCATGTTTTCCAGCACTGGGCTGGTAATTTCTGTGCTTCTTCATTAATCTAGATGCAATGTTCCTCTTCCAAACTTTCCTCCCCCACTTCTCTTTCTTCTTCCCTTCCTTTATATTTTTAGTTAGTGTGTATTCAGTACCTGCTTTCTCCCAGGCACTAGGCTGGGCCATGAGCATAGTGAAAATATTTTTCACCTGTGAACTATAATATCTTCATGTCCACCTTTGTCACTATCTCCTTCCTGGAACACCCACTTCTCTGTCCCTGTTAATCCACTGCCTGCTTCACCAAACAATTCAGACCCCTCCATTTTCCCAGCAGAGCCCTGCGCTGTGGATTACAAGTGAAACTATTTTCACCTTGGGGTTGAGTAAAAGTACTAAGTTCTTTCCTAACTCCAGGACCATTTATCTATGCAGACTTAGGCAAGTTACTTAACTTTCCAAGTCTCAGTTTCACCCATTGTAAAATGGAAATGATAAAAACTGTCCGATTTACATATAAATAATCATTGCTATTACAGCCAAGTTAAAAGTATGGAGGACAGTATGTAATCACTGGTATAATATTTATGGTGTTTTATTAAATATAATTCACTAATCTAGGCACAAGATAAACTATGCCCTCAAAGATTTATAATTTAGTTTGGGAAGAAAGATTGCATCAATTACACCAGTACGAGGCCATGAAAGGTGCTAGGGAAGTTTAGAGCAGGAAGAAATAAATTCTGACTAGGGAACTCAGAGATGGTGTCATGAAGGGGGCGGCCTGTGAGCTGGACAATGAGAGACAAGTGTGTCTGAGACATGTAGTTTGGAGGGAGGAGGCAGAAAGACAATGTGTGCTGAAGGAACACCATGAACAAATGGCTGGGTTTGGGGAAAGGGATGTCGTGCAAGCCCCTGAGTGGCATATGGTTTAGTTTGGCTGAAGTGTAAGGGTTCATCAAGGAGAGCAATTCAAGATACACCCAGACATGTGGATTTGCAATGGACTGTCAAATGTTGGGTTTCAGAATTTTGACTTTATCTGAGAAGTCATCTAGAGCCATGGGAGCTATTTGAATATGGAGTGTTCAAATACAAGGACGCACTTTTGGAAGATCCCTTGAGGGGCAAAATAGAGAATGGACTAGAGATGACATTACACAGGTGCAAGTTATAAAGGACTGTGACAGTCATTTGCTCCAAATAAGCAGTATCAATATCTGTAACTTCTTCTGATAGGTCTCCTTTCTCTGCACCATTTCACAAGTCTCAGGGCTCGCCTTGGCTCATGCTGAGGAGCTGCTGGTCCTCACTAGTTGATGGTTGAGTTCCAGTTCTATGTGTATGCACTGAAGCCCAGTGCAGCAGCTATACAAGGTGTCAGCTTGAACAAGATTGAAAGGAGAGGCTAAACACATTTAAGCTAAAGGTGCTTTTCTCTTCCCTCCACCTTCTCTTCTCAGGTTTGGCTCTCAGAGGCTTACAGCTTCACTCACAAATAGAGATGACAGAGACAGCTGCTAGAGAGCACATCTGGCAGGGCCCTGAGCAGATGTTCTAACCACTGGGATGTCTGAGCTCCAATGCTGAGCCTCCCCCTCCTGTTCTTTTATAACAGGATCTGCTGGGCTTATTGCAGATTGGGCATAATAAAAACTGCTCTATTTGCACATGAGACCATATAAGGTTGTGAGTGATATAGCATTCCACTGGCAAGGAATCAATAGCATGGAGGCTTAGCTACAACTTTTCTTTCTCTCTCAATGGGAGACCTCAGAGAATAGGAGCATGCACAGATCAACAAGTTTATTGTTTGCTTGTTTGTTATACCGGGGAAAGGAAATGGTACCTATAAACATTAGAGGACTATGAATCAATGACTAGTTACATAAAATAACCATCCACTTTAAGTGCTGGACCCAGCAAACTGTAGACTTTTTTCAGCCCTTGTGTTATGACTCATTATGAGGATCCCAGGTATATTCAGTGCATCCTAATATCCTGAGTTTCCTCGCTCCTTGACCAAATTTTTTACTGAAGAGGGAGGGTGAGGAGTACAGGAAACTATGAACTGGGGGAGACTAACTGGTGAAGTGCACAAAGATACAGGAATGTTGATTATAAAATAATAGTAACAGCTACCATTTAATGAGCCCCTATTATGTACCAAATATTGTGTAGGACACTTAACAAATGTGACTTCCTTGAATATTTATAATATTCCATTTTAAAGACAGGCAAACAAAGGCTCAGGGAGCTTGGCCATCATTCTGTTTAATATTATATTAGAAAATGTATGTTAAAGGGAGAAATTATCCCATAAGCATCATGTAATAGGAGCAACAACATTTCTGCAATATTTTATTTGCAAAGCTATTTCACATGCAATGAACCATATACCCAAGAGGAAAAAAGAGAGAGAGAAAGAGGAACCAGGAAATTAGATCACAGGAGAATTAGGGTGTTCTAAGAAATTTCCATGTGCCAGGCACATGTATTATCTTGTTTAATTTCTAGATGTTAGTACCTCCGCTTTGCAGGGGAATAACCTCAAGCTTGGTAAAGTTAAGTAACCTATGCAATTCTTATAGTTTGTAAGTGACAGAGTCAGGATGAAAATTAATATTGAATTTAATTAAAAGTGAGATAGACTGGGCCTGAGATGGGAGACACACTCTCTACATTGCAATGAGTTGCTGCATATTGTGGTTTTAAACATAAACCAAGTATCTGTTTAGAACTTACTATTTGGCTCAAAAGTGTTGCCGAGTTCAACCTCCTTATTTACAGGTTGTTAGAGTGAAATATTCATGTAGACCCTTGAGGATGTGGCAGAAGTGGTAGCAGATGAGACCCCTTCCAAGTGAGATTAAGGAGTCCTTGAACGTGACCTAGCAGGGACATGGGTACAGCAAGGGGTCAGGAAAAGTGGAAAGAGCCAGAGATTTTTATCATAGTTGAAGGTTTTTTTAAAGTAAAGTCTAAGATTAAACTGAAATGAAAAGACTTGACTTTCAGAAACATGCACTAACTATTGATAAATGCAGTATAAGATCAGCTAACAATAGAAACACAAATTCTACAAGGATGCTGAAAAGATGATAGTTAAAAGCAGAAAGAATTGTCAAAAGCTTAAGAGAGGCTCTTGGGAAAATTAATAAAACCTTTTATTATTTTTGTAAAACTTACACTTTTTATGATTTTGCTAAGAAAGTTGAATTTTTAAAGTGAAGGCTGGAATATTATGCTGTCACTGAGTCTTAGCAGGAAAATGTTAATAAACAACAAAAACAAAAAGACTGAGCATTTGATATACTCTTAATTTATTCTCAGAGTAGGTGTATACTAGTAGGTGTATAATACATGAATATTGTAAGGTAAAATAAATATACCTCTGTGCTTGGTACATAAAAGGTGGTACTCGTTAATTTTTACTGAATAAATGAACAAATTTCCCCAGACTCTTAGAAAGAGAGAAAGGGAAAGGTCTCCAGGTTTACTGTGGATAGTTTTCCCCAGCTCAAACAGGAAAAAGGAGCTGTGGCAATTTGCTCTGCGAAGGGGGGCCAAAGGGGTCCTGATGATATTGCCATCCAGAGTTATGAAGATAGGCACTTCAGCAATACAACTTTTGTCATCAATCCAGCCATTATCACTTCATAGTGCTTTCCTTAAAGAGCTTGAAGAACAGCTATGAATTAGCTCATATCATTGAAACACAAAGCTGTATATCTTTTGCCTTGCAATGGAAGCCATGGATTTTTCCATTTGTTACACACAGTTTTTAAATTTTCTTTTAGGAAAGGAAATAAAATATAACCTGTACTTCTAATTACTTGTGTAGTAGCACAGAATGATGCACAAGGGAAAAGATATTTTGCAAATCATTGATCCACATTAAGAATTCTTTGCCTGTTGACAAAGCACCTTGTCCGTTGCAAGAGAGCAGAGAAGCATCTTCTCTCTGTATAGATCAGCAGTGAATTTGTTTTGAGGATAGTTTTGTTCTTTCCATGTTTCCCTGTTAATGGTCTTTAATTAGATCTTCCATCAGAACAAGTGGGGCTCAAATATGCTCTGGTGGAAATTCATTCTACTGAAGCATCATCTGCCAAAATAGAGAAATAGTTCAGTCCCTATTGGAATAAAGGATCCTCTACCCTCTACTTTCTTTGTTCAAATGTTGTCCTCCTTCATTTCTTCTCATCTCTCCCCCATAGCTGCCAATTACATGCGCAATGATGAGATTCATTTCTCCTCCCCACTCAACATCATCCCCAGAGGCTTCTGTGCTTTCACGCAGCAACTGGAGAATTGCTGAAGTTTGGAAATAAGCAGTGAAGGACACCCAAATAGCACATTTGTGGAAAGGCAGAGTAAAGGACTGCAGCTCACAAGCAATGCCACAGGCTCTCCACAATAGTGGAGAACCTCGTTGTGTAAAGTGTGGTCTGCAGACCAGCAGCACCAGCATCCTCTGAGAGCCCCACCCCAGGCCTTCCACATCAGAATCTGCATTTTAGAAAGATCCCGCCAGGAGTCATGTGCAGATCAGTTAGAAAAACACTGACCTAGTGCATGAATTTTAGAATCAGACAGTTGGGGATGGAGTTCTGGACTCCACCACTTCCTCACTGTGCGACCTTAGGTGGTGATATGGTTTGGCTCTGCGTCTCCACCCAAATCTCATCTTGTAGCATCCATAATTTCCACATCTTGTGGGAGGGGCCCAGTGGGAGATGATTGAATCATGCGGGTCTTTCCCATGCTGTTCTTGTGATAGTGAATGGGCCTCATGAGATCTTTAAAATGGGAGTTTTAAAGATGGTTTTAAAACTGGGAGTTTCTCTGCACAAGCTCTTTGCCTGCCGCCATCCATGTAAAATGTGATTTGCTCCTCCTTGCCTTCCACCATGATTGGGAGGCGTCCTCAGCCACACAGAACTGCAAGTCCAATTAAACCTCTTTCTTTTGTAAAGTGCCCAGTCTTAGGTGTGTCTTTATCAGCAGTATGAAAATGAACTGATACAGTAAATTGGTACTGAGGGTGGGGAGTTGCTAAAAAGATACCTGAAAATGTGGAAGCGACTTTGGAACTGGGTAACAAGCAGAGAGGTTGGAACAGTTTGGAGGGCTCAGAAGAAAACAGGAAAATGTAAGAAAGTTTGGAACTCCCTAGAGACTTGTTGAACAGCTTTGGCCAAAATGCTGATAATGATATGGACAATTAGATCACTTCAGGCTGAGGTTTCTCAGGTGGAGATGAGGAACTTGTTGGGAACTGGAGTAAAGTTGACTCTTGCTATGTTTTAGCAAAGAGACTAGTGGAATTTTGCCTCTGCCTCAGAGATTTGTGAAACTCTGAACTTGAGAGAGATTATTTAGGGTATCTGGCAGAAGAAATTTCTAAGCAACAACGCATTCGAGATATGACTGGGGTGCTATTAAAGGCATTCAGTTTTGTTTTGTTTTGTTTTCTTGAGACGGAGTTTTGCTCTTGTTGACCAGGCTGGAGTGCAATGGTGCGATCTTGGCTCACTGCAACCTCCACCTCCCAGGTTCAAGCAATTCTCCTGCCTCAGCCTCCTGAGTAGGTGGGATTACAGGCATACACCACCATGCCCAGCCAACTTTTTGTATTTTTAGTAGAGACAGGGCTTCTCCATGTTGGTCAGGCTGGTCTCGAACTCCCAACCTTAGGTGATCCACCTTCCTCGGCCTCTCAAAGTGCTGGGATTACAGGCTTGAGCCACCATGGCATTCAGTTTTATAGGGGAAACAGAGCATAAAAGTTTGGAAAATGTGCAGCCTGACAATGTGATTGAGAAGAAAATCCCATTTTCTGAGAGAAATTCAAGCCAACTTCTGAAATTTGCATAAGTAACAAGGAGCTGAATGTTAATCCCCAAGATAATGGAGAAAATGTCTCCAGGGCATGTCAGAGGTCTTCACAGCAGCCTCTCCCATCACAGGCCCAGAGGCTTAGGAGGAAAAAAATGGATCCATGGGCTGGGCTCAAGGTCCCCATGCTGTGTGCAGCCTAGGGACTTGGTGCCCTGTGGTCTCAGCTGCTCCAGCTGTGGCTGAAAGGAGCCAATGTAGAGCTCAGGCCTACAGAGGGTGCAAACATCAAGCCTTGGCAGCTTCCACATCGTGTTGAGCCTTTGAAGTGCACAGAAGTCAATAATTCAGGTTTGGGAACATCTGCTTAGATTTCAGAAGATGTATAGAAATGCCTGGATCTTCAGACAGAAGTTTGCCGGAGGAGCAGGGTCCTTGTGGAGAGTCTCTGCTAGGGCAGTGCAGAAGGGAATGTGGGGTTGGAGCCCCGATACAGAGTCCCTACTGGGACACCACCTAGTGGAGCTATGAGAAGAGGTCCACCATCCTCCAGACCCCAGAATGGTAGATCCACTGACAGCTTGAACTGTGTACCTGGAAAAGCCACAGACATTCAATGCCAGCTTGTGAAGGAAGCTGGGAGGGAGGCTATACCCTGCAAAGCCACAGGGACAGAGCTTCCCAAGACTATGAGAACCTACTTGTTGCATCAGCGTGACCTGGATGTGAGACATAGAGTCAAAGGAGGTCATTTGGCTACACCACTGGATTTCAGACTTGCATGGCACCTGCAGCCCCTTTGTTTTGGACAATTCCTCCCATTTGGAACAGCTGTATTTACCCAATACCTGTACCTCCATTGTATCTAGGAAGTAACTAACTTGCTTTTGATTTTACAGGCTCATAGGGGAAGAGACCTACCTTGTCTTGGATGAGACTTTGGACTGTGGACTTTTGAGTTAATGCTGAAATGAGTTGAGACTGGGGGACTGTTGGGAAGGCATGATTGGTTTTGAAGCATGAAGATATGAGATTTGGGAGGGGCCAGCTATGTAATTTTATGGTTTGGTTCTGTGTTCTAACCCAAGTCTCATCTTGTAGCTCCCATAATTTCCACGTGTTGTGGGAGGGACCTGGTGGGAGATGATTAAATCATGAGGGTGGGTCTTTCCCTTGTTGTTCTCCTGATAGTGAATGTGTCTCACAAGATCTGATGGTTTTAAAATGGGAGTTTCTCTACACAAGCTCTCTCTTTGCCTACTACCATCCATGTAAAATATGATTTGTTCCTCTTTGCCTTCCACCATGATTGTGAGGCCTCCCCCAGCCATGTGAAACTTTGAGTTCAATTAAACATCTTTCTTTTGTAAAGTTCCCAGTCTCAGGTATGTCTTTATTAGCAGCATGAAAATGGACTAATACAGGCAGTTTCCTCAGTTTCCACAACTTCAAGATGAGAAGAATAATTGCTTCTCCTTCAGCACTCTTGAGGAAGCACATAAGCAAATGCATGCTTACAGTGGTGACTAGCACATAGCCTCTATTGGTGAAATGATTGTCGTTATGATTTTTACATGACAGTCTTGGCTAGGGAAATGTTGTGCTCCAAATTACATTGATCCTGGCCTCACGAGGCTCTATTTGGTCAGTACTAAAACTGGGAAAAATGCACACTACGAATGTATCCCTCCTCACTTTAAAAAAGGAAAAAGTTTGATTAAAAACAAAGAAACCTAAGATGTATTGTTTTAAGAAAAAAACAGCAAGATGGAAATCACTGTATAGCAAATACAACCTCTGTATGCAAGTAAAAATATACGTATATGTCCATATTCCATTGTATATTTTTTAAAATGCTTATTGTAGAGTGTTTTCTTATCAAAAGACCCAGTTATCACATGTTGTGGTGGAAAGAACGTTGAATTTAGGGCTTCTAGGCCTGGATGTCAATCAAAGTTCCACCACTTACTTGCTGTCTCATTTTTGCCACTTGACTGGCCTGAGCTGTTGATTTGTGAAATCTTCCTTCTCAGGGTGTTGTAAGAAGTCCATGGGGTTTTTATTATGATTTGGATATGGTATACCCAACAGATCGAGAGACAACTACCAATGAAAAGGTAGTTTTCCATCTTGACAGAGCTCAAGAGAAGACGGCACACCAGGCCACAAGGGAGCACATGAGGAACCCTGGCACTGGTCAGTAGGCAGAGGTAGAGGGAGTAACCATGGCAGGAGCTGTGACTATGATTTCTGAAGGAAAGAACGGGTGTAGGAGGGTGAGAGATTTAGGACTGGCTATTTTGAATAATTTCAGAGGGTTCTGGGCACAGCAGCTGTCCCTATTTGCCTAGCCTTGGCCATGGGGTGACTAGGGCAGATGGATAGCATCCTGGAGTATGAGACCCCAGTAAAGGAGGTGATTGGGGGTATGGACTCTGGCTTGGCTGGTTTGCATTTGACAGGCATGCTTGTGGGTGAGTTCTTTACTATCTCTAGGAATTGGCTGACCTTGGAAAGGACAGTCCCTCCAGGGTCTGCAAGGCCCCAGATGTCAAAGCATCAGAATACAGAAAATAAAAGATGTGGTTAATATACCATGAAACTACCTCATGAAAGCCCCTAGCTTTACTGCTTACTGAATATTTACTTACCTGCTTCCCTAGGAATTGTCTCTAACCCAGAGTAGAGAGGACTTAAAATTCAAACATACAATTAAGGGCCAAGAGCAAATCCGTGAACACATATTGAAAGCTCCTAGCACTAAAGTAGTTATCTTGTCTATACACAGGGTACTGCCCTTGAAATACCCCCAGAAAAATGTCTTCGGGGCGCAATATAGAGCATTTTAAATCAATAACGTCTACTTATTCATTCACTATTGTAAGACATTTACTGAACACTTACGTGCTAGACCAATACTTAGCTCTGGGATAAAGACCTTCAGGATGTGTGCTGTGTCCTAAAGGGGCTCACAGTCCCATGGGCATATATCCTAGCACTCTAACAGTGCACACTGGTGCTCACTATTTTGTGGAAATACTCAGGAGAAATATCTATACTTTGATCCATAGTGACACATCGCTATTCCCCCATCTGAAGGATGGATCGGAGAATTTTCAAAGTGAAGGATGTATCTGGAGTTGTAGAAACTCAAAGTGTAAAAAGTCCCAGAGTAGAATAGGGAAAAAAAGACGAAATAAAACCTAGAGCGAGGTAAGATTTCAAGGCCACTAGGTCCAACACTGGCATTTATCCATCTTCTAATGCTCAGACAGTGCCTGGAGTCACTCAGACAGGCAGAAGCAGGGATGAGATCCAAGCATGTCTCCAACTGGACCTCAATTTCTTACTCACTGTAGTGCACTGTTCTGATCTCCACCCCATTTCCTCCTCTCCTAGTAGTCTAGGACAATATATTAGAGGACATTCAGAAAAGATCACCAGTAGAGGCAGGAAGGAGAATTGTATGCAGCAAATAAACTCCACTGATTGATGCACAGAGCACGTTTGCCAATTGCATGGCACAGGGTCACCCTCAAGGCCAGGCTCCAGGGAGCTAAATATGAGAGGGTGTTTATATCCTACTGATCCTTCTCCTTCCTCTCCAGCCACGCTACTACCACACATGGCAGTCCTACCTGCCATCTGGGCAAGCCAACCATCAATCCTGTTAAGTTGCATATCTCTCTGAGTATCCTCTTTTCTGGATCAAATCATTCCAATTTATCAGCAGTCCATCTTGTTGCACAGTTTCCATCAATGTCTGCCTTTTATGGTTGCTCTCCTCTGCACACCTGCATTTTGAGTACCCATTTTGAAGTGTCTTACACAGACCCACACACACACGATACTCTGGAGGTGATCTATTTAGTATTGGTACTCTTCTCTTTTCCATAATCAAGTTGTTTCAGGCTTCAAAGCAGTTCTTCTTCATGATATCAGGCTTGTGGATTATAGACTGACTGTCCATGGATTTTCCATTCCATTCAATTTCATTTTGGTACCCACGAGGCTGCAATGTAAAGAAATTAGATTAGACAGAAGAAAAGTGTTTCAGAGAGGAAAGATTTTTGAGACCTGGAATGGGTGTTCTGTTAGTGATATTCTTTCTTGATCCAGCTGTTACAAAGAAAATGGATCTGCCTCCGTGCCACAGTGTTGGGGAAGGCCATGGGAACGTTTGGCTGGATCCGATGATTTGTGGACATTTCCACCACTCATAAAAACGACTAAGATAGGGGGAGGATCCAAGAGGGTGGATTAGGCACAACTCCAGTGCACAACACCCAGCGAGAGAGACGCAGAAACCCAGAGATCTCCCAGCTCCAACCGAGGTACCAAGTGCATTTCAACAGGTCTGGTCCGAGGGTGAGCAAAGCCCACTCAGGGCAGACCGAGGCGGGGAGGGGTGCTGCTTCACCCAGAAAGTGCATCTGACTGGCAAGTCAAAGGCTCCACCTCTGGCGCTCCGGTCCAGATACAGCGCTTCCCCCAAAGCCTCAGCAATACACAGAACAGGGGATCTTTGCCAGTCAAGCACCAGGAATTATAAGTGCAGAGTTGAATAAGAGTCTGCAGACTGAGCTATTGCCCCCTCCCCCTGCCCGAAGAGAGAGGGAGCTGTAAGTGGGAGCAGCTGGGCGGCCCTTACCCCATGACCAGAGAGAGAGAAAGCTGAAAGGGGGGAGACTGCCAGGTGTGGCTGGGCAGGTCCCTAACCTCCCCCACAAACCCCAGAAGGCTGAAGCTCTGACTCTAGTGGGTTTCGTAGCCAGTGCCACAGTCTGAGATGAACCCTGAATGATCCAGCCCAGTGGAGGAAGGGCACAACCCACCACTAGAGGGGTGGGACTGGGCTACATGTTTTAACAAAAAACACAGGAAGCCTACGTAGCAACAGGACAGCGTTCTTGACAACCCAGCAGCCCCTATAGGTCAGCAGAAGAGGCGGGCCTAATCTCCCAGCATAAACAAAAAAGACACAGGAAGCTTCCCTAGTAACCTGAAGGAGTCCCTAGAAACCCAGCAGCGCCCCCCACAGGCAGACAAGCGACCTCATCAAGCAGCTCTCTGACACCACAGCCAGGTAAATCCACAAAGACGGGAAAAACCAGCACAAAAAAAGGTGAAACCATCAAAGACCAGAACACCTCTTCTCCTTCAAGGGATCACAACTCCTCAACAACACAGGATCACAACTTGACTGAGAAGGAGTGTGAAGAATTGACAGAAACAGGATTCAGAAGGTGGATAATAACAAACTTCTCAGAGCTAAAGGAACACATTCTAACTCAATGCAAAGAAACCAAAAACCTTGAAAAAAGGTGAGACGAAATGCTAATTAGAATAACCAGCTTAGAGAAGAACATAAACGACCTGATGGAGTTGAAGAACACAGCACGAGAACTACGTGAAGCAAACACAAGTTTTAATAGCTGAATCGATTAAGCAGAAGAAAGGATATCAGAGATTGAAGATCAACTCAATGAAATAAAAAGAGAAGGCAATACAAGAGAAAAAAGAGTGAAAAGAAATGAATAAAGACTCCAAGAAATATGGGATTATGTGAAAAAACCTAATCTACGCTTGATCGGTGTACCTGAATATGACAGAGAGAATGAATCCAAGCTGGAAAACACACTCCAGGATATTATCCAGGAGAACTTCCCAAGCCTAGCAAGGCAGTTCAAATTTCAAATTCAAGAAATGCAGAGAACTCTACAAAGATATTCCTCAAGAAGAGCAACCCCAAGGCACATAATTGTCAGATACGCCAGGGTCTAAATGAAGGAAAAAATGCTAAGGGCAGCCAGAGAGAAAGATCAGATTACCCACAGAGGGAAGCCAATCAGACTCACAGCAGATCTCTCAGCAGAAACCCTACAAGCCAGAAGAGAGTGGGGGCCAATATTCAACATCCTTAAAGAAAAGAACTTTCAACCCAGAATCTCATATCCAGCCAAACTAAGCTTCATAAGTGAAGGAGAAATAAAATCCTTTATGGACAAGCAATTATTGAGAGATTTTGTCACCACCAGACCTGCCCTATAAGAGCTCCTGAAAGAAACACTAAGCATGGAAAGGAACAAGTGCCAGTCACTGCAAAAGCAAACCAGTTGGCAAAGACCAAAAATGCAATGAAGAAAATGAGTCAACTAATGAGAAAGAAAACCAGCCAGTAACAAAATGGCAGGATCAAATTCACACATAACAATATCAGCATTGAATGTAAATGGCCTAAATGCCCCAATCAAAAGACACAGACTGGCAAACTGGATAAAAAGTCAGAACCCATCGGTGTGCTGTATTCAAGAAACCCATCTCACATACAAAGACACACATAGACTCAAAATAAAGGGATGGAAGAAGATTTACCAAGCAAATGGAGAACAAAAAAATGGAGAACAATCCTAGTCTCTGATAAAATGAACTTCAAACCAACAAAGATCAAAAGAGACAAAGAAGGACATTACATAATGGTAAAAGGATCAATCCAACGGGAAGAGCTAACTATCCTAAATATATACGCCCCCAGCACAGGAGCACCCAGATACATAAAGCAAGTTCTTAATGACCTAAAACAAGATTTAGACTCCCCACACAAGAATAGTGGGAGACTTCAATACTCCACTGTCAATATTAGACAGATCAACAAGATAGAAAATTAACAAGAACTTGAATGCAGAGCTGGACCAAGCGGATCTAACAGACATATACAGAACACCCCATCCCAAATCCACAGAATACACATTTTTCTCAGCACCACATTGCACTTACTCTAAAATTGATCACATCATTGCAAACAAATCACTCCTCAGCAAATGCAAAAGAACAGAAATCATAGCAAACAGTCTGTCAGACCACAGCACAATCAGACTAGAACTCAGGATCAAGAAACACACTCAAACCTGCACAACCACTTGGAAACTGAACAACTTGCTTCTGAATGTCGACTGGATAAACAATGAAATGAAGGCAGAAATAAAGATGTTCTTCTAAACCAACCAGAATGAAGACACAACTTATCAGAATCTCTGGGACACCTTTAAAGCAGTATTGAGAGGGAAGTTTATAGCAATAAATGCCCACCAGAGAAGAGAGGAAAGATCTAAAATCGACACCCTATCATCAAAATTGAAAGAACTAGAGGGGCAAGATCAAAAAAACTCAAAAACTAGCAGAAGACAAGAGATAACTAAGATCAGAGCAGAACTGAAGGAGATAGAGACACAAAAAACTCTTCAAAAAAATCAATAAATCCAGGAGCTGGTTTTTTGAAAAGATGAACAAAATAGACCACTAGCCAGATTAATAAAAAAAGGAAAGGGAGAGGAATCAAATATATGCAATAAAAAACGATAAAGGAGATATCACCACTGATCCCACAGAAATACAAACTACCATCAGAGATTACTACAAACAGCTCTACTCACATAAATCAGTAAACCAGGAAGAAATGGATAAATTCCTAGACACTTGGACTCTACCAAAACTAAACCAGGAGGAAGCTGAAACCCTGAATAGACCAATAACAAGGGCTGAAGTAGAGGTAGCAATCAAAAGCCTGCCAACCAAAAAAAGTCCAGGTCCAGATGGGTTCACAGCCAAATTCTACCAGATGTACAAACAGGAGCTGGTTCCATTCTTTCTGAACCTTTATCAAACAATACAAAAGGAGGGAATCCTCCCTAACTCATTTTATGAGACCAACATCATCCTGATACCAAAACCAGGCAGAGACTCAACTAAAAAAGAAAACTTCAGGCCAATATCCATGATGAACATCGATGCAAAAATCTTCAATAAAATACTGGCAAACAGACTGCAACAGCACATCAAGAAGCTTATCCATCACGACCAAGTAGGCTTCGTCCCGGGGGATGCAAGGCTGGTTCAACATACGCAATCCATAAATGTAATCCATCACATAAACAGAACCAAAGACAAAAACCACATGATTATATCAATAGATGCAGAGAAGGCCTTCGATAAAATTCAACAGCCCTTCATGCTAAAAACTCTCAATAAACTAGGTATTGATGGAATGTATCATAAAATAATAAAAGCTATGTATGACAAACCCACAGCCAATATCATACTGAATGGGCAAAAGCTGGAAGAATTCCCTTTGAAATCAGGCACTAGACAAGGATGCCCTCTCTCACCACTCCTATTCAACATAGTATTGGAAGTTCTAGCCAGAGCAATCAGGCAAGAAAAAGAAATAAAGGGTATTCGATTAGGAAAGGAGGAAGTCAAACTGTCTCTATTTGCAGATGACATGATTGTATATCTAGAAGACCCCATCGTCTCAGCCCAAAATCTTCTCAAACTGATAAGCAACTTCAGCAAAGTCTCAGGATACAAAATCAATGTGCAAAAATCACAAGCATTCCTATATACCAATAACAGACAAACAGAGAGCCAAATCAAGAGCGAACTCCCATCCACAATTGCTACAAAGAGAATAAAATACCTAGGAATACAACTAACAAAGGATGTAAGGGACCTCTTCAAGGAGAACTACAAACCACTGCTCAATGAAATAAAAGAGGACACGAACAGATGGAGAAACATTCCATGTTCATGGTTAGGAAGAATCAATATTGTGAAAATGGCCATACTGCCCAAAGTAATCTATAGATTCAATGCTATCCCCCATCAAGCTACCAATGACCTTCTTCACAGAACTGGAAAAAAACACTTTAAACTTCATATGGAATCACAAAAGACCCTGCATAGCCAAGACAATCCCCAACAAAAAGAACAAAGCCGGAGGCATCACACTGCCAGACTTCAAACTATAATACAAGGCTACAGTAATCAAAACATCATGGTACTGGTACCAAAATAGAGACACAGACCAATGGAACAGAACAGAGACCCCAGAAGAAACACCACACACAGCTACAACCATCTGTTCTTTGACAAACCCAGCAAAAACAAGCAATGGGGAAAGGATTCCCTGCTTAATAAATGGTGTTGGGAAAACTGGCTAGCAATGTGCAGAAAGCAGAAACTGGACCCCTACCTGTCACCTTACACTAAAAATAACTCCAGATGGATCAAAGATTTAAACATGAAACCTAATACCATAAAAACACTAGAAGAAAACGTAGGCAAAACCATCCAGGACATAGGCATAGGCAAGGACTTCATGACTAAAACACCAAAAGCAATGGAAATAAAAGCCAGGATAGACAACTGGGATCTAATTAAACTCCAGACCTTCTGTACAGCAAAAGAAACCATCATTAGAGTGAATCGGCAACCAACAGAATGGGAAAAAATTTTTGCAATCTACCCATCTGACAAAGGGCTAATATCCAGAATCTACAAAGAACTAAAACAGATATACAAGAAAAAAACAAACAACCCCATTCAAAAGTGGGCAAAGGATATGAACAGACACTTTTTTCAAAAGAGGGCATATATGAGGCCAACAAACATACGAAAAAATGCTCATCATCACTGGTCATTAGAGAAATGCAAATCAAAACCACACTGAGATGCCATCTCACGCCAGTTAGAATGGCAATCATTAAAAAATCGGGAGACAACAGATGCTGGAGAGGATATGGAGAAATAGGAACACTCTTACACAGTTGGTGGGAGTATAAATTAGTTCAACTATTGTGGAAGACAGTGTGGCAATTTCTCAAGGATCTAGAAATAGAAATTCCATTTGACCCAGCAATCCCACTATTGGGTATATACCCAAAGAACTGTAAATTGTTCTACTGTAAAGACACATGGACACGTATGTTGATTGCAGCCCTGTGTACAATAGCAAAGACCTGGAACCAACCCAAATGCCCATCAATGATAGACTGGACAAGAAAATGTGGTACATATATACCACGGAATACTACACAGCCATAAAAAACAATGAGTTCATGTCCTTTGCAGGGACTTGGATGAATCTGGAAACCATCATTCTCAGCCAACTGACCCAAGAACAGAAAGCCAAGCACCGTATGTTCTCACTGATAGGCGGGTGTTGAACAGTGAGAACATGTGGACTCAGGGAGAGGAACATTACACACAGGGGACAGTTGCAGGGAGTAGGGGAGAGACAACGGGGATTGGGGAGAGAGGGAGGGTGGGGGAGGGATAATATGGGGAAAATGCCAGATGCAGTATGCACCAAAAGTAAAATAAATTTTTTAAAAAAGCACAATATCTGCAAAGTAAAAAAAAAAGACTAAGATAGCATCAAACTATCATCATTTGCAGCATGATATTCCAACAAAGCAAAAAAAAAAAAAAAAAAAAAGAGGAAAATTAATCACTTGCAAGAAAAAGCTCCTCAAATGAACAAACCTGATCAAGAATCTGGAGAAGCAGGAACGTGTGCTCCCCGGTTAGACTGCCAAGACTGCAACACTTGGTGTTTTCTTTACATTATTCTTTCTAGGAGACCTGGTGCATCACCCACAAGACACCAGCCATTTATCTTCTTGTGGTTGTGTGGTTGTATTTTCTTATGGGAATGACACTTCAAGGGATATTTACAAGTAAAAGAATCCAAAAGACATAACTTCAAAACACTCTTCCTCCCCCACCTGCTGAGCCAGGTTTTATAACATTATCCTTTTCAATCCAAGACTGATAACATGAAAACTAAACCATGGATATAAAATACCTTTCTTTGCTTTTTACCCTAGTTTTCCCTTCGTAAAATTTTTCTGCTCTCTTTTCTTAGTGACCTGGATCCCACAATTGGTTGCCTTGGGCTATGTTTTACAGCACCTATCTTAGTCTGAAACAGATTCACAATATCCTCCTGCTACAGAACACAGGGTGAAGTAGTTTTCCCGGTTAGACATGAACCCCAGTGGGGTAGGAGTTTGGGATGGGGGATGGTATGGGGAAGCATTCTGCTCCAATGCAGATAAGCTTATTCTGCCAGGAAGTTCAAGCAATGTCTTCCATATTCCCCTACTCCTTCCAGCAAGTGAGCTGCCCCAGGCCTGCTACTGGAGGTTCCTCACATGGGAGGACAAGATAACTAACCTGTCTCTAACACCTACTTGGAACCATGCCTTAAGGCTTGCCACTAGAGATATTTTCTTTTTTAAGATTTAATAATGGAATGTTAAAATGTGCAAAAAGGTAATGAAATAATAGACACTAAAATCAAACATTTTATTATATTCACTTCAAACCTCCTCTCCAAAGACCATTAAGAGTTCTGCAGAATCTCTACCCTCCATGTCCCTCCCTCTGTCCCTAGACATACCTCTATCCTAAAAGGTGTCTATCATTCTTAAGCATGTCTTTATGCATTTGCTGTATGTATGGTATCTTGCAGTACATATCAAGTTTGCAACTTGATTTCTAAACTCAGTGTGTTTTGCTAATTGAGATGTATCACTGTTGATACAGGCTGATCTCATTCATTTCTTTCATCTGCTCTACAGTATTTCATTTGCTAAACTATATTCATCATTTGTTGTTGATTAGATCTAAATACTAACAGTTTGTGTACTGGTCTTATATGCAATAACCTCAATTAATACTTATTGCTTATATTGTTGGTCTACAGATTATTTTTATTTTATACACTGGCAGCTCCTTCATCTGTAATAATGAGAGACTTGTTCTTTCCTTCCAATCCTTCTTCCTTTCTTCCTTCCTTTATTTTCCTTGTGTAAACATCAATTTTAATAGAAGTGGCAATAGCAGGCATCCTTGTCTTGTTTTTAATTTTCAAGATAATGCTTATTAGATCAGACCTCTAAGTAAGATTTTGCTGTGAATTTTTGGTGGGCACTCTATCAAGTAAAATGCATTCTGATCATTTCTTAGTTTGCTAAGGGTTTTTTTTTTTCTAACAAGAATTGAGTGTTGAATTTTTAAAATACTGTTTTTATATCTCTGAGATGCTAACAGCTTATTACTCTAATGTTGTCAATTATATTCGTAATGCTTTCAATAAACTATTCTTAAACTCCTAGGATAAATTCAACTCAGGCACAATGTATTTTTTAATACATTGATGGATTTGGCCTGAGAATATTTTATTCAGGCTGTTTGTACCTATTTATAACTGAAATTAGTCTATCATTTGCCCATCTTATAACTTAACTGATTTTGATATCAAAGTTGCACAGTTGTCCCTGTTTGTTCTCTAAAGAGCTTTATATAGGATATAAATTTCTTTGGTGAAGCTTTGGTAGAATTCAATATGAAACTATGAGTATGGTGTGTTGTTCTTCACTTGTTTTGTAGGTAAATTTTTAACTACTGATGCATTTTAACAGTTTTATATCTACTGGTGTGACCTACTTTTTAAATTTATTCAATCTTGATAAGTTATATTAATATTTTTGCCTAGATTTTCAAATGTATTGTCATACATTTAATTATGATTATTTCATAATGTTAAAATCTGTACTGTAGGTGGAATTAATTCTGTTTTCATTTCTATGATTTTGTTTTTATGCACTCTTTCATTTCATCAATATTGCCTAAGGATTGACTATTTTGTTACTTTTTTCAAAGAACCAACATTTTTAGTCATTTCTTTCTCTATTTTCCTGTTTTGTTCATTTTGCTCTTATTTTTATTATTTTATCTTTCTACTTCCATTAGATTACTGATTGTTCTTTTATAACTTCTTGAGTTGGACTCTTATTTCATTAATTTCAGCATTTTTACACATTTCTTATATATGTTACTGGTAGAATAAAAGGGGATTCTGAGGAGTACTTCTTTTAAATGTGTACTACCTGTATACACAATAAAATATGTCTTGGGAAGAAATATAATAATTATCACATCAAACTTAGTAGTCCATGTGTGATATTCCTTATAAAATGGTAGGTAGTCAATTGAAAGACAAAAGTTAATCAATTTGCACCTGATACCTGCAAGGTAGTTGTGATTTAAAACATCTGGATTTGAAAAAAGTCAAACAATTTAAAGAAAAATAAAAAGTATAGTAAATTTGGCTATTGTTCCATGTTTGAAAAGACCAAATCCTCTAATTTTGGAGTGCAAGATTCCACACAATTACACTGGGCAGAGGTTGCTAACCACGGTTTTCAAATCTTCTCCATGTCACTCTTCTTTTACCTTCTTGATCTATTAGTTTTTAGAAAGGTATGTTTAAATGGATTTGTCAACTCCTCCTTATAATGCTGGCAATAGCTGCATTTTATAGTTTTAGTTTGAATTGTTAGGTGCAGTTCAGCTCAGAATTACTGTATATTATTCATGAATTATTCTTTTGGTAATTAAAGAATGACTATCTCCAAAACTGTCTTCCTCTCAGGTCTTTTTTGGCGAGTATTCATATGGCCATCCTGGACTTCTCTTAGTTAGCATTTGCTTGGCATGGATTTTTCCACCCCTTCATTTTCAGCCCTGCTCTGTTGTTGTTACTCTTCTTTCCATCACATTAGGCTGTTCTTATTCTCTTTCATTCTCCTCCACCAAGGACTTGGGTTCTATAATGCTAGTGTGGCCACATGACACATATACACAAATATCCAGATTGAAATTGGAAGCTTTAAGAGAAGTTTCGGTGCTCACGGAAGCTGTTAGAGCCCCAGTCTGCATCCAGAGACAGGGGATTGGACATCGTGAGTGTTGCAGACACCCGCCAGGCTGCAAGTCCATGCACAGCTAGTGTTTGATGGCCAAGAGAGATCCTGGCTCTAAAGTTTAAGCACATGCAGTGCTTCTGCCGACTGATATTTATAGTTTCATGTGGGTGGGGAGGACGCTTCTTGGAACAGAGAGAAAGGTCTCAGCCCCAGGGAACCAATGTAAACCACTGTATGGTTGATTGAGTGCCTTCTTCCAGAAGATGCTTGAGAGTTTGTCTCCCAGGTCTCAATTCCTAACGATCACAGTGCTGGAGATCAAGGCAGAGTGGCTCTAGCAGTAAGGGGCCTGACTCCAGCCCCTGCTGAAGGTGATGATCTACTTGTGCATTTGGCCTCTGCACATTGCTCTTCATTCAATGAGCAGACAGAAATCTTTTGCTTTGCTTTTTCTAAAACATCCAGGCAACATTAAGAGTCCTGAGTCTACGGGCAAGTTCCTACCTTCCTATCTTGGATCCACAAAAGAAAAAAATAAACCATACTCCATAGGATAGGAGTGTCTGGAAGAATGAATATGGGGAGTGCCTTCAATAGGAGGAGGGAACAGTGACTCAACTCTCTGGAAGGAGACCTACTAATGAGGTACCGGGAAGGCTGACTGGACATTAGTTTCTAGCTGTGGGTCCTAGGGAAAAATTGTCCCCAGAAAGCATGCCTAGGAAGGTGGTATGTGGTACAGAGGGGTAGGCACCATGGTTCTAGTCCTGGATCTACTATTTTTTTATTCGGTCCTCAATTTCTTCATTTGTAAAACAAGAGAAGTACACCAAATCAGAATTTTCCAAAATGCATTCATTTGGCATCACTTTGACATGGCATACCCATGTGCCAACCTTAATGTCGTCATTTCTCTTCAGATTGACTTTGTTTTACTTACTACTTGCCTTGTCTTAATCAATACCATTTGTGGACTAATGGCTTTGATGCTGCAGTTGTATATTCTTTCTAAGATACATTTAATTAAACACTCAAGTAATACAGCAGGTCCTCAAATAATGTCATTTCATTCTAAGTTGTTTCCCCATAAAGTTGATGAGAAAAAAATTGCTTCCCAGAAAGGAAGGCTGTGTAGCATCTGAATGTTCTCCCCATGTCTGCATGGGTTTTCTCTGGGCACTCCAGTTTCCTCCCACATTCCAAAGCTGTACCTGTTAGGTGAAGTGGTGTGTCCACATGGTCCCAGCATGACTGAGTGTGTGAATGTACCATGCACTGGGCTGGTTCCTGCCTGGAACCCTGAGCTCCTGAAAGCTCTGGCTACCTGTGATACATAGCTAGAATAACTGGATAAATAATTATCTTACTTATTTTTATTAATCTTTATTAAGTATATTACTAACTCATATTAATTTCAACGTTTAATATTATTTGGGTCTTTACTAAGAAATTTGTTGATGCTTTTGAAACCAGAAATATACTGTAGGAACTTCACTGTTGTTTATATCAATCATTCTTAAAGGTGCAGTTTCCAGGAAGCTACGATGATGGTAAGTAAGGACTTACTGTATACATGTTTAAAGTTTATGTCAATCACCTAGTATACCACTGGGATATATTGTATCCAGAGATACAATGTATCATGTTTGGTAGTTATTGAATAGCCTCTAAAGTCCCTTCCAGTTCAAAGAGTCTGTGTTTTCATGAAATAAGCTTCGAATGATATCCCAAAGGCCCCAAAGACATCAGGCAGGAGGACTAGAGGAACACCGAGTGATAGATTCCAAGATCTACAATAGATGTCCTTTGCTTCTCGGGTTCATCCTTTTGTTTGTTTCCTAGAAACTGTGTGCAGAGAAGGCTCCAGGTTGCTGAAAGCACAATCTAAAAGATCCAAAGCTCACACTTGCAGTTCCAAACCAGATTTATAAATAGTCCTTCCGAACTAAACATAAAACCATAAGCCAAGACAGGTGCTGAAAATTTGGAGAACTCAATTTGGTTAATATGGGGGTTGGACAGCAACACTCATCACTACCAGATTATACACTACTGTGTGTTCTCCCCACCCCAAATGGTACTAATCCTGGACTCCATTTGATGTTGATATTCAACCAATTAAGAGTTTATATTTTACTCTTCCTTCATGCAGCAGAAATGTCATACTTACCTTCAGAGAAGTGCTCTGTGGGCCTTTCACTTACAGAGCCAGGAACACATGTGGTTTAGGGCCTATGTCTATTACCCCATGCAAACAAGGCTTTTTGGAGACAAAGATGAATTACTCTGAGAGAGGATCCAGAAAGCTATAATAATATCTATACATTAACCATACCACAAATCCTTTTTGGTTATTAGTTTGGTTTTTGGTCCTCCTGTAGAATTTTGCCTGGTATCAACTTAGACCTCCCATTAGGTAAGGGGAATCTGAGACATTATATCTGGCACGGGGGGAAAAAGTCACCTGGAAACAGGATGTCTGGGTTAGAATTAGAGTATGGGCTTCATCTGACTTTGAAAATATCACTTATCTTCATGGTCCTAAATATTTATAGTCCTATAAACTAGAACTATAATCCATGCCTTAGTAACCTCCTAAGCATGCTGGGATTTTGTTTATTGTCTGCTTAGTGAATACTGTTTGAGCACAGGCCTGTGATTCTGAGGCCTGAAAGAAAGAAGACCAAGATCCTATAGAAACTAGAAGTCACAGGGTGACAATGACAAGGGTATTGAGAATGCAAGCCCAATTCCATCATCACGGTGACATCATCAGGCTCTGTGTGCAAGCTGCTTGCAAAGATACATCCAATCACCGAATCAGGATGGAGTCCAGGTAATGAGTCTCTTCTCAGAAGGGTGACTGCATAACTTATTGTCCAAACTAGTATACTTTTAACAGCAAAAGCAGGCACTGTAAATCGTTATGCCTGGACAATAAGCATAAACCAGGGCTGTCCTGGTGAACCAAGACAGTGATCATCCCACCCATAAGTTGCAGATAATCAAAAGGATTTTTCCTTCACCTCTGTGAGGTTCTGTACATAGAGTTAGGTAGAAATGCTAGAAAATCCATGTTGGACAGGCCTGGATGTCCTGTAGATACGAGGGGATTGGAACCTAGAGTCTACAGGGATCTTAGACCTATTATCTTACAAATACAATCCAATGCAATGGTCCCAGAAGGAAGCCAGCAACACCTCTTAAAATCCTTGAGCCCAGGTCCTGAAAGTCTCCAGATCTGATGCCTGAGCCATTCGGATGAATGCACTATGAATGAACCACAGTAGGGCCATCCTCCAAAGGGTCAATCTTTATGAAGTCCCAGATTCACAACCTTTTCCCAGTGAGAAGGACATAGCTGCCATCATTACCAGGTGTCTCCAAAATGCAGAGTGGTGAGTCCTGCTTCCCCAGGAGAATGCATCATGGCCCTTTGCAAAAAGCTATGAGTCATCCACACGGTGCTTATTTCTGCCTGTGTCTGTGAGGGAAATCATAGAGGACCTTACAACCCATTTCCCTAATACAAATATGCATTGTACTCCCCAGAAATCATCTCAGGAGATGTGGGCCAGAGACACTTCTGAGTTCACCAAACCCACTGTCCTTTTCCTCCTGGGCACTTCATTTCTAATCTTTTTTGCAGTAGATGGGGCCATATAACTGATTCTGGCCAGTGGAATGTGGTCATGTATAATTTATGTCACTTCTAGAACTAGCCCCTAAAAATCTTCTGAGAAATCCTACTGTCTTTCTCCTTCCCCTCCCTTACCTCCCAGCAACAAGCAATGGAGAACTATGGGGCTAGGGAATGGTAGGGCCTGGATCCCTGAATGACTACGTGGAACACAGCATCCCCCATGCCCTCCTTCTTTACCACCTCACATGCAGCTGTGATGTGAGTGAGAGCACAATTTATCAATTGACGTCACTGAGATTTTGGGATCATTTGGTGCAACTCTATCCTGACCAAAACAAAATGAAAGCAATTTTTCAAATCAGCCTGAACTAAAGCAATTAAAGAAGGCAGCCTAATGTCAAACAGAAACAATTTGAGGGTTGCTCACAATTCTGGATTCTCTGGATCACTCTGCTCCTTCAAGAGCAGGAATGGCACAGGGCAAAGGTATGAGTGACCTACTTTTATACCCACATCACCACAAAGGATGCAGGGATTCAACTCTCCCCAGTTTCCTCAGCTCTTTCAAGTGAAATGAGTTGATGTCTCCCAAACTGCATGGTCTGGGCTAGAAGAATCACCCTCATCAGATACTCATCCCAACCAGGCAGAGGTACTGCTCCCAGCCGTCTCTCTCCACCAATCCCAAAAACAATCCAGAAAGGCTTATACACTGTTGACAGGAATGTAAATTAGTTCAAACCCTGTGGAAAAAAGTATAGAAATTTCTCAAAGAACCAAAAATAGAATCCCATTTGACCCAGCAATCCCAAAGGAAAAGAAATCAAAAAGACACATTTTATCAGAAAGATACCTGCACTTGTATGTTTATCTCAGCACTATTCACAATAGGAAAGTCATGGAATCTACCTAAGTGTCCATCCCTGGTGCGTCAGATAAAGAAACATGGTCCATATACACTGTGGAATACTATGCAGCCATAAAAATAACGCAATCACGTCCTTTGCAGCAACACAGATGTAGCTAGAGGTCATTATCTTAGGGGAAATAACTCAGAAACAGAAAATCAAATACTGCATGTTCTAACTTATAAGTGGATGCTAAACAACTGGGTACATACGAAAATTAAGATGAAAATAATAGACACTGGGGACTATGAAAGTGGAGAGGCTGGGAGGGGGGTGAAGGTTGAAAAATTACCTACTAGGCACAGTGTTCATTATTTGGGTGAAGGGTATACATACTAGAAACCTCATCATCATGTGATATATCCATGGGACCCTGCGGACACTGGGCCAGGAGCCGCGACGTGGTCGCGTGGCGGGTGGTCGGGTCTCTGGGTCGGCCCGGCGACCGCTAGCAGGAGTCGGTGGCCTAGGCTGGGCCTGGGTCCCGGCTCCCGGCATGACCCGCTCCCGCTGCGGCCGCCATGTGGTGCCGGCACTGAAACTCGGAGGGAACTCAGTGCCTGCTGGAGCTGGAGCTTGACAGAGGCGTTGACGGCGAGGCCTCCAGCAGCGAGAAGAGCACGTCCCTGGACAGCCCCTCGGCCTACCCCCAGGGCCCCTTGGTGCCCGGTTCCAGCCTGAGCCCGGATCGCTACGGGAACAGGTCGGTGGGAGCCTATGGGCTGTACTCAGGGCCGGGGCAGCAGCAGCGCACGCGGAGGCCCAACCTGCAGCACTGGACCTCCATCCTGCGCAAGCCCGTCAAGGAGGAGACCATCAAGCGCTCACGCTCACCCTCTGAGGCATAGCCTCATAGAGCTCTCCTCAGACCTGCAGAACAAGCAGGTGGAAATGCTAGAACCAAAGTATGGGGGGCGCCTGGTAACCCGCCACACGGCGCGCATCATCCAGCTGGCGTTTTGCCAGTGCCAGATGAACCAGAACTTCGAGTGGATCGTGCTGTGCAACATGAGGGTGCAGTTTTCCTTGGAGGGGCCTGAGAAAGTGCACAGCTCCTACTTCGAGGGGGAAGCAGGTCTCAGTGACTAACGATCTCCCAGAGTGTGGTGAGTGTGGCGACCTCAGCGAGTCGACCACCCTCAAGTCTCCGGCCCCCTCCAGGACTTCGTGGAGGCCGTCCCCCGCCTGGAGGACGCCTTTCCCGGCAGGTGAAATCGCTGGCCAAGTCCATCGACAATGCCCTCCACTGCCGCAGCCTGCACACCGAGGAGGCGTGGGCCTTGGAGGAGGTGCGGGCCCTGGATGCAGCGCGGGCCTGGAACGCCGAGCCCCAGGCGGCCCTGCACAACATAGACCACCGCAAACTGGACGAGATGACCGCCTGGTACAGCGACGTCACCCTTTACCTCGACAAGGAGGAGCTGTCGCCCCCTGCCCCCTCTCGCAGGCGGGAGACTGGCCGTCCAGCACTGAGTCGGACCTGCAGCTGCGGGCTGGGGGCACCGCCCCGGACTGCTGGGCCCCGGGCCCGCAAGGAGGACAAGGCCGACACGGACACGAGCTGCAGCGGCTGCGGGTGGAACATCTCCCGCTGCTCACCATCGAGCCACCCAGCGACAGCTCCGCGGACCTCAGTGACCGCTCGGAGCAGGACTCGCTCAAGAGGCAGAGTGCCTATGAGCACAGCCTTGGAGGGCAACAGGGCAGCCCCAAGCGTGATCCCCCACTGCGGTCCCCCCCAGAGCCTCCCCCGGGAGGAGCCTGAGTTGCGGCGCCGGCCCCCCAGGCCTCTGGACAGCCATGTGGCCATCAACGGCTCAGCCAACCGGCACAGCAAGTCTGAGTCGGACTACTCAGAAGGCGACAATGACAGCATCAACAGCACATCTAACTCCAACGACACCATCAACTGCAGCTCCGAGTGGTGGTCCCGAGACAGCCTGCGGGAGCAGACGCTCGGCAAGCAGACCCAGCACAAGGAGGCCGGCAACAGCTGGAACTCATCCGCCTTCAGCAGCCACATCATCCGCAGGAGGCGCTACCGCAGCGGCCTGAACCTCGTCAACAAGAAGCCTGAGAAGGAAGCCCAGTACCTCATCGAGGGTGGCTTCGTGCCTGACACGCCCGTAGGGTTGGCCCACTTCCTGATGCAGTGCAAGGGCCTCAGCAGGCAGATGATCCGTGAGTCCCTGGACAACCGCAGAAGCAGTTCAAGCACAAGGTGCTCCACTGCGTGGTGGACGAGATGGACTTCTCTGTGATGGAGCTGAGGAAATTCCATCCAGGCCCTCAGGAAATTCCAGGCGCACATCCGTGTCCAAGCGGAGGCTCAGAAAGTAGAGCGGCTCATCAAGGCCTTCAGCCAGCGCTACTTGCATCTGCAAGCCCGGAGTGGTGTGGCAGTTCCAGAACCCAGTCACCATTTTCATCCTGGCCTTCGCCATCATCCTGCTGAACACCGACAGGTATAGCCTCAGTGTCAAGCCCCAGCGGAAGATGAAGCTGGAGGATTTCATCAAGAACCTCCGAGGTGTGGACGACGGGGAGGACATTCCCGGGGAGATGAGGATCAGGATCTATGAACAGATCTGTAAGCGAGAGCTGAAGACCAATGAGGCCCATGTGTCCCAGGTGCAGAAGGTGGAGAAGAAGCCAATCAGATCCCTGCACCCGGGGTTCGGCTGTGTGCTCTGTCTGCCCCACCACTGGTTGGTCTGCTACTGCTGGCTCTTCGAGATTCCAGACCCAAACAAGCCTCAGAAACTCGGACTACACCAGCGAGAAATCTTCCTGTTCAACGACCTCCTGGGGGTCACCAAGATCTTCCAGAAGAAGAACTCGGTGACGTACAGCTTCTGACAGTACTTCTCCCTGTGTGGCATGCAGGTCCTGCTCTTCGAGAACCAGTACTACCCCAATGGCATCCGGCTCACCTCGTGTGTCCCAGGAGCAGACATCAAAGTGTTAATAAACTTCAACGCCCCCAACCCTCAAGACCAAAAGAAATTCACTGATGGCCTGTGGGAGTCCATTGCAGAAGTACAGGAGATGGAGAAGCACAGGACAGAGTAGGAGCTCGAGAACCAGACAGGCATCGTACAGCCCAGCATGTCCCAGTGCTCCAGTCTCAAAAAGGAGTTGGGCAATGGAACACTGAGCCGGGCTTGCGTGGACGACAGCTACGCCAGCAGTGAGGGCCTCAAGCACAGTGCCCTCAGCAGCTCCCTGTGAGACCTCTTGGAAGCCGGAGTCCATCATTAGCAGTCCTCACATATGCCTGAGAGCTACATCAACACGAGAGTGTCCATCTTGCCCACACAAGACTATGCCCAACTCATTTTCCCTCCTGGGCTCCTTATTTGGGAGCAAGAGACGGAAGCCCCCTCCCCCAGGCCCACCTGCCCTCAGGCCCTGCCCCGCCCCCCCACCCACTGGTGGTCCTGCCCCACCTGCAGCACTCTGTGGCTGGCCACCACCTGGGGCCCCCTGAGGGGCTCCCACAGGCCCCAGTGCATGGGCATCACACCCAGCACTGCCACATGCAGCAGAACCCACCCCCCTACCACCACCACCCACCCCAGCACATTCAGCATGCACACCAGTACCGCCACGGCCCCCACGGGGGACACCCAGCCTGCGGGCCCATGCCCGTGGCCACCCACCACCGCCCTCAGCCCACATGTGTCACGCAGCACACCACCATGGGCAGCCCCCTGACCCGCCGCCCCCCCCACCAGCAGCAAGGCCAAACCCAGCGGCATCAGCACAATTGCGTAGACAGCCTGGGCAGGGGTTCCAGGCTCCCTGAAACAGCTGCACATCACACAGGGCACACCCGGGGGCCACCAGCCGCACACCAAACCCCGGGCATTTCTGTTGCCATCTCTCCCCCTTTCACCTCATGGCCAGCCAGAGCCCCAGGAGCCCACAAGGCTCGTGTTGTGTGGAACAAAGGTCCAGAGTTCATTTAGCATTGGCACCCTGGGCACCGCTCACCTCAGTCTGAGAGATGGGTGGGCCTCAGCCACCATCAGCCTTGAAACGGTGCCACCAGCCAAGTAGATGTTGAACTGCCTCTCAGCTCCCTGTGCCCTAATTTACATGTATGTGAAAACCCAACCTAGAAAACGAAGACATGTGATACAAAAACAGAGACAAAACAACCCCCCCCAAAAAACGCACATGTACTCTCAAACCTAAAATAAAAAATTTTTAAAGAAAAGCATTTCACAAAATGGTCTGCTTAACACATTGTACTGTTTTCCAACTCTTTAGTGAGGAAGTGCTCCCCCCTTGTCTAATCTAAATTTCTCTTTCAAAAGAAGTCCATTTGCTCATGTAAGTCCTCAGAGAGAGTGCACTCAACTTCTCACCCCCAGACATTTGCAGTTACCATCCACCCCAGGGCAGTGTCCCCACATTACCCCTGTTCTAAGCCTCTGCCCTCCCTCTCTACCAGCCATACTGTACCTGGAAGGCAGCAGCCCAAGCTCTGTGGCGGAAGCATGGAGGGAGCCAGGGAGGTAGCTCTGAGCTTTTAGTTACAGCCACGTCCTTGGACATTGCTTAGCTCGTCCAGATGGTGAGCCGGGTAAACAAGAAGTCCCTGTTCTCCATCAGCATGTCAGCAAGCGCCTCACTCTCAGGCATCTGGCGAGCTGGGGGCACTATTTCCATTTACAGTTTGGCCCTCCTCAGCGTACCAGAAATATGCCCTTCTGTAAACACTCAGAGCCCTTCCTCCAGGGAGGACACATGGACAGGACAGTGAACACCTTGCTCCTAGTGGCCTGGAGAGAATGAAAATATCACTTTCCTTCCTCCAGCCTTGTCTGCCCCTAATCGCTCCAGCCCACCAATAGCCAAAGAGCCCTCATGTGCAGGGAGACACATGACTGGCTCAGTTGCCAATTTTGCTGTATCTGTATTCAGCAGCTACCCTTTCATCCCCCTTGGCCCTGCCACTTACTAGTTGTGTAACCATGGGCAAGTCACTTAAACTTTCTGAGCATCCATTTCTCAAGTGAATAATAATTCCACCTGTCTCACAAGAGTCTCCCTTTGCTGAAAGGACTTGAAAAAACAAAACTCATACAGTGCCTGTGGATGCCAGGGGCTCTCTACAATTACTCATTCCTTTCCTTTTACCTGTCCCACCGTCATGCAGTCTCCTACCTGATGTTATCTCTTGTCCCAAAAAGAAGCATGTAGGCTGGGCACAGTGGCTCACGCCTGTAATTCCAGTACTTTGGGAGGCCAAGACCAATGGATCTCTTGAGCTCAGGAGTTCGAGACCAGCCTGGCCAACAAGGCAAAACCCCCTCCCAACCAAAAATACAAAAAATTAGTCAAGTGTGGTGGTACACACCTGTAATCCCATCTACTTGGGAGGCTGAGGGAGGAGGATCACTGTAGCCTGGGAAATAAAGGCTGCAGTGAATCGAGATGCATCCCACTGCACTCCAGCCTGGATGGCAGAGTGAGACCCTGTATCAAGAAAGATATAATTTTTTTTTTCTTCTTCTAGTATAATATTTTTATTACTTCAAAGCCTTGTCTTTTATTTCCTTTCATTCTACAGATAACATTTAACATTCCTGGGGGCATAAACTTTAAAGAAAATAATTAATTTTTTTTAAAGTGTGTAATTGCCCAATGACTGGGACAAGCAGGCTTAGAGCAACGTTCTCTGCTCACTGGTGCTCAATACTCCCTTCCACCTGCTGGTCCTGAGCTTCTCACCTGTTGGTTCCTGAAACTCCAGTTACTGCTGACTTTTAAACTTTTGTCTTGCATGCAGACTCATCATCAACTGCTCCTGCCTCTGACCTCTGACCTCTGACCTCTGACACTCTCTCTCCATCAGCTGGCCTTGCTGTCTCATCAGTACCTGACTGGTGGCCCTTCTCTCCTGTTGCTAATAATCTCCATGTCTGGGCTCCCAATTTATGTCAGTTGAGTAATTGAATAAACGGTTGAACGAATGAGCAAATGAACAGAAGCACGATGCAAACTGAAAAATGATTTGTAATCTTCTAGCCGACACTCTGGACTTGAATCTTCACACTCCATCCATCACTGTATGGGACTTGTACTCACTATTAAAAATATTCCATGACATTGTTTTTCTAGTTCTGGTAGGAGGTTGTGGCTGACACATATTCTTAGGAGCCAGAGGGAAAATGTTGCTATCGCTTTTCTTCTGAAGGGGGGCCAGGCAAGGATAAAAATTTGCCTTCCTAAACAGAGCCTGCATAAACCGATGGCCTGGGAACCAAGATGCCGGCTCCTACGCCTCATTCAGTTCCTGCGTCTCCCAGTCAGTTGTGGCCTGGGTAAGTTACCTTGCCTCTCTCATCAGCTGGCTGCGAGCTTCCTGCAGGTCTGCATGAATACACGCCTGGCGATGCCGCTACGCTACTCATCATCAACTGCTCCTGCCTCTGACATCTGACCTCTGACACTCTCTCTCCATCAGCTGGCCTTGCTGTCTCATCAGTACCTGACTGGTGGCCCTACGCTGCACGCAGAGGTGTTCGAGCCAACTATGCTGATTTGCTAGAACTCATTGTTAAACATTCAGGAGTTCTGCAACCCAGTGGACATCATATTGTAGCTTGACATTAGTCTCAGTGGGGAGTATTTTCCACAGGAATTTGCAAATGCTTCTAGTCAGGGCTTTTTCACCAGACAGCCAGTTGTTAAGCCTTCACCAAGACACCACCGGTTGCACAGGTGTATTTCCTGATCGCTGAGTGCTCTGGGAAGCCAGAATGGCATGGAGCCCATAAGTGAGCCTCAACTTCCTTCTCTTTAAAATGGGAAGATACTTCATTGCTTTCCACCCCACAGGCTAGCTACACAGCCTCAGCCTCAGAAGTGCATGGAAGAGAAGGCCTTCCTGCCGCTATGGCATGAAGGAATACAGATAGCATCATAAAATCACACCATCCAGATCTTAGCCGCTGCAGTTAACCTTCCTAAAATACAAGCTTGATCTCATCATTTCTCTGCTCCAAAACCTTTGATGGCTCCCCTAGTGCCTCCGGCATACAGTTAAACCCTAACCTCCTTCATTTCCTCAGCCAACCTGCCTCTAATTTCTTCTCCTTCCACTCTTTCATGCACTATCTCCTCTTGTGGCTGTTTTCCATATATGCTATATAGGCAGCTCTAATTAATGCCTGCACACTACTTGTGTCCCCTTTATCGGGTAAGAGCACGTTAACTTGTTCTTGGGAGAGAGTTGAGGCCATTATCTGGATTACAGATCTGGAATGCGTGAGGAGTAACCAGGAGCTAAAAACATGATAGAAAGTATTGCTTCATCCCTGGGGCTCTGGAAGCAGACTGCCTGCATGTGAGGCTCAGCTCTAGCACTTAACCTGCTATGTGACCTCAGGCAAGTTGCTTAACCTCTCCAAACCTCAGTTTTCTTATCTGCAAAATGGAAATACTAGAAGAACCTGCCTCCTGGGGTTGCTGTAAGGATTAAATGACTTACTGCATGTCAATGACTCAGCCCAATGCCCGTATAGAGTTAGCACATAAAAAACATTTGCGATACCAGTTTCATCATGTTTATCTTTGTTATAATCAACCTCAGATCATCATCATCATCAACATTATTTACATAAATAACTTAGGCTGTAAGTATCTGCCCACACATCTTTCTGAATTATTCAGCCCTTAGTGGAAATTTCTTCAGACCAGAAGTCTCAGGAAATAATTCAGTGCCATCCACCCTCATCCTCCAACACTGGTAAAGGACAGATTTTTAAGACTTCTAGAGCCCAGTTAACAGCTCTGACTTCGAAATTCCCCCACACTATGATCAGATACGTAAACTAGCAGCCAAGTAAGACATTTGCATTTGAGACATAAAGAGGCAAAAGGAATTTTCTACTAATGAGACTCAACCCGGGGCCTTTCCACCCTGCACGTTAGCTCAGTCCTAGTTCTTTTCTGAAAGCACCTCCTCTTGGAAGCTGCAAATCTTCAGACCTGGAAGCTTAGGTCTGAGCCATTCCATTCCAGGGCCAATCCACTCCAGAGCTTGCCAAGACAACAGAATAGCCCTGGAGAGCTGGTGGATCAATGCAGAGACTTAAAAGGGAGAGGATGACCCAGGGTAAGCAAATGTGTTGTGAAAATTGGAAAATGCTATTCACATCCTGACGCAGTTCTAGTGCAACCTTTAACACCCTTCATAGGTAGCTCATGACGTTCGAGCTCCCTAGCTCGCCAGCTCCCTCCCCAATCTGACTCATCTCAAATCGTCAGCTTGAGATGTAAAACTGGGTTCAACATAAATTCAGACTCATCTGCACATATCTGAAGGTCCACTGGGGAGAATCTAACAGAGCAAGTGATTCGTATGAGGCATTGATACCCACTGAGAATAAACTAATTCCAGAGACTGAACACACTCTCCATCTAGGAACAGTGGTGCAGCATGAGTGGAAAACAGAGCGATATGGAGCGTGGTCCTGCACATGTCACTCAGATTGCCAGCCCCATGGACCTGATCCTGACTCCTGCTTGGTGCTGCATAGGGAAAGGGAATGAACTGAGAGGCTGTAAAGAGTTCAGGTCTGCTTTCCCATTCAGAGTGACTTGTGAAATATATATATATATATTTATATTCTGGTCAGCTTCTAGCTCTTCTGTATATATATCAAGCTGATATATATATATATATATATATATATATATATATGTTGACAAGAAGCTGACGCAGGACTGAGAAGAAATCATGAGAAGCTTCATAACTGTCTTACTAGTGACTTGAAAGGAAAACAATGGTGAGAACCAAGCATTAGCTGTCAAGACAAATTCTTAGAGCACATGGGGTGTTTTGGGGAGTAATTTTGGTTGGACAGAGGATCCTCCTAGAACACGTGGAGGCAGGCCCAGGAAGTACAGGCTTTTGACACTCATTGTGATCTGAGGTGTGCCCAGGTTGGTGCTGAGTCCTACAGAGAAAGGACTGTTCTTATTACCACAGAACCTCATCAAATTCCACTCCACCACTTACTAACAGTGGGCAGTTCACAGGAGCAAGTCACCTAAGCGCTCTGTGTCTCCATGTTCTCACCTATGATAATAACTACCTCCAGAGTCATATGAGGATTAGCTGGATTAATTCATGCAAGGGGCTTTGGGTGGCTTTCGGCACATGGTGAGTGCTCTGCGTTAGCCACATCACCATCATCACCCAAAGATAAAAAGAACAGCATAATGATCCTAAGCCTGGCTCTGCACCCAGATTGTGTGGGTTTGAATTCCAGCATCCCCCCGACCCCTTACTAATTGTGAGTAATTTACTTCTCTGTGCTTTTGTTCTCTCATCTGTAAGTGAGGATAATGTTATGGGACCAACAGGGTTCATACGGTAACAGGCCAATGACATTGAGACAACAGGTTTTGCAGCAGAGAAAGAGTTTCATGATTGCAGGGCACCAAATGAGGAGCTAGGAAGAGACTCTCAAATCCACCTCCTCCTGGAGTTCTGGGCCAGGTGTTTTTAAGAGGCTCATGGAGGATGGGGGTGCTGAAAAATTGGGGTCACTGATTGTCAGGGTAAGGGGGGTGAAATTATCAGGACTTAAAAACTTAGTGAGTCAGCTCCTGTGTTGTCCTTCAGACCAGCTGGTGTCAGTAGTTTCATTGGTATGCAGTGCTGAAAGGCTATCTCAGATAAGAACTTAACGTTTCATAATGTTCAAGTTGATGTGTCTACAGAGGAAGGAGAGGTCAGAGAGTAAGCTGGTCTAATGATTAAGTGTGCTGTAAGCTTGGTTTATTTTTGTTTCTCCCCTCCCTTCTTCTCTGATTAATTTTATAAAGTTTATAGGGATAGTTTCAATAATGTGAATGTCTCTCCCTTGGGTTGTCCCAGGAATTCACTGGCCCACATAAAAAAGCTTAGATATGGCTTATATTCCTATACGACTTGGTAGGTGGTAGCAATGTCCATTATCAGACTTAATACTTCTATCCAGCATCTAGCTGGTCTTGGTGGTCTCCTTACCACCCTAGCCTGGCACCCACCCATGTGACAATACTTAGCCTCACTGCTATGCATGTGCTCACACTAACTCCTTGCACAGAATACTCTCTTTTTCCCATTTTGTCTATCTAGATTCATATTTTAAAACCTGATTCAAGTCCTATTTCCTCTAAGAAGTCTTCCTCCAGCACAGTGATCTCTTACTCCTCTGATTTGTGACCTCATATGCTCCTACACAGCCAAGCCAGGTGTTCTCTGACCCAGGTGCCTGCTATTATACTAAGCACCAACTCAGCACTGGAATCCATGAAGATGTTGGGGATAGGGTCATAAACTGAAAACATCCCTGCCCTCAAGTTTCAGTGAACAGGGAAAACAGACAAATGCATCTGCATCTGAGCTGTCCAATGTTACAATAGATAAGCGCAGGGCTTCACGGAACGTGGAGAAGCAAATTGGACTAGAAGAGGCTTCTCAGGGGCACAGGACACCTCTACTGAGTCCTGAAGTGGGAGGAGCTGGTTCAGGGGCAGGGGTGGGAGAGAAGAAGGGTGTTCTAGGCCAGGCTACTTTCCCAAGGCAGCCATGAAAATGATAACAAACTGGATGGCTTATAACAACAGAAAAGTATTCTCTCACCTTTCTGGGGGCCAGAAGTCAAATTCAGGTGTCAGCAGGGCCATGCTCCCTGTAAAGGCTCTAGAGAAGAATCTTCTCTTGCCTCTTCCAGCTTCTGGTGGCCACAGGTGTTTCACAGCTGTGGCTCTGATCTCTGTCTCTGACTTCACATGGCTTCCCCCACCCCCACCTTGTCTCTCCTCTGTGTGTCTTGGAGAAGAATACTTACCATTGGATTTAAGATCCAACCAGATAATACAGGATGATCGCATCTCTAGATGGTTTACTTAATTACATCTGCAAAGATCTGTTTCCAAATAAGGGTGTGCCCACAGGTTCCAAGGGTCACAGTGTGGGGCAGCCTGAGTAGGGGATGGTGGCCAGTTTGTTTCCACTCTCAGCAGTGCCTCAGGGACTTGAAGTCCAAGGCTGTGACGTTCACTCTGGACCCTTCCCCACGTCCTCACCACTCACCCTGTGCTTGCCAGCCCTCCATTGTCCTGCCTGTCCGGTTCTCCTATCACTGCCATCTTCACACACATCTGGTGGGGGAAGGAAGGAGGAAGTGGGGGATGTCAGTGCAGGCCAAAAGAGTCCCTGAGGAGTGAGCCCTGGGGAAAGGGCTTGATGGGCCAGGCCCACTCCAAATGGGAACTGGGCACCTATGGATAGTCCAGCTCCTGGGCTTGGCCCCAGCCAGGCTGGTCCATTCCATGGCCATAAAGTTATGTTCCTTTATTCCCCCCAAACTGAGCTTGAAGCCCCCTCCCTGAAGCCAACCCTGATGAGCTGATTGACCAAGAGTGGGTATTTGTTATCAGGCAGTGTCAATTTCAAGTCCCAGTTCTGACACCTGCTTTTGGAGAGACTTTCAACTTGCAACTCAACTTTTCTAGACTTCTGTGTTCTTAGTCATAAAATACAGATAGTAAGTCCTTGACCTGCTGGTCTCAGAGGCATAGAGAATTTGCAGCACTATGGGTGTGAAAAGCACTTGGCACATTGCAAAGCATCATAATATAACAAATTAAGCCACCCTAAATCTGTTCCTGTACAAACCACACATACAAACACATATGCATACTTACACACTTACTTTTATTATTGATTAATATTATTGCTCTATTACCTATTTCCTCATTTCCTAGTTCCATTGTTGCATGATTTCCATTTTCGCCTATGAATTCACATATGTTATAATGGTTTCTGAGTTCTTGGGTTGGGCAAGGAGGAATAGCTCCTGCCTCTCCATGTGAAGCAGAGTTCCTGAGCTTGGGGAGAAGTCTGTGTCTTGAGGGTAATGGGTATCTAATGTAAGATGGGCTGGTGACCGATGGACTCCATGACTTTTCTTTACAAACAATTTTGGGACGCAGCTTCTGCGGCTGCTGTCAGCTCAGTGACTTCCATGCAGGCCACCCCATGAGTGAGGAAAGCATGGAGGTGACAGCCCTCCTCCAAGTCCCCCAAACTACCTCTGCTGAGAACGTTGACTCCACTGGGTGGAGGTACGACCAGCCCTTGATGGCCCCTAGAAGCAGTGTCTGTCCCTGCTGATGTGGTTTCTTCCCTGTGTGTAGTGTGAGTCCTGCTGAGACTAGACATCATACAAGGCGCATTTTTCAACAGCCTCCCAGAGCCCTCCAGCTGACAAAGAGCCTAGTCACTCTGGACTCTGCATCTGATAGCCCCAAGTTCGAGGACAATCCTACCCTGCTTGTCAAGAGGACCTTGGCCTCCTTGGCCTGGGAGGGGAATGTAATGCTTTCCTTCATTTCCGGGCTTTTTGTTTGTTTTCTGCCCTTGTTTTGTTTTGTTTTTGAGAGAGGATCTTGTTCTGTCATCCAGGCTGGAATGTAATGGTGTGATCATAGCTGACTGCAGCCTCAAACTCCTGGTCTCAAGCTATCCTCCCGCCTCAGCTTCCCAAATAGATGGGACTGCACGTGCACACCAGCATGCCTGACTAATTCCACATTTCTAAGCAGAAAGAGGCCACTTGAGCTTCTCAAAGGATTTCCAGCCTGGGAGCAGGGAACTTGGGTTCTACTCACTGTCACCAATTGGCTGTGTGACGCTAGAGAAGTTTCTTCACCTCTCTGGGCTTTAGCTCCCTCTTCCATAAAACTGTGGGGCTTAAATCTCATGATATCTTTGGCCCCCTCCTGCTCTCACATGCTGAGGTTCTGACCTGCCGATTATTCCCAGGACTGAACTGCTCTGCTGCAGAAGGTGAGAGAGGTCACTCTTTTCCCTCAATTCTCTGCTGGGCTGGAGTGAAAACGTCAGAGAGAAACTTTCCCCAGGGATGCTTATACCATTGCACATTTTGCTCTTTTTCTTAATTCACTCAGTAAATATATATTTGGTGCTTCATATATGCTGGCACTGGTCTAGGCACTGAGGGATTTAGCCATAAACAAAATAGATGAAAACCCGTCCTTGTGGAGCTCGTGTTAGGAGACAGATAATAAACTATAGGTGGTGAGATCTGTGACAGGTGGGAGAAACCGCAACTAAGGTAAGGAGGGCGTCACGGGGGGGTGGGTGCTAGTGAGGGGGAGTGACCATGTTAAATAGAGTGGTCAGGAAGGGCCTGACCGATACAGTGACCATTGATAAAGTCAGGGGGTTCTGGAGATGAGAGTTCAGAATGAGGGAAGACCTGCATCCCAGGAGTGTTGTGGAGATTGGTGTGAACAGGGAAAGAGAGCCCTGCAGCTTGGCCTGAGGCTCTCAGGAAGATGACGGTGGGGAGATGTGAGGTGGGGAGCATGAGTCTTTCTAGAAGCACACTACACTCTGGCCCCTTCCTTGTCGGCCGACGGAACCAGGGAGGCCAAGCTGTGCCAGCCCATCCACTGTGCAGAAGGTGCCCGGGCTGTGTCTCAGCTCCCACCCCAAGGCAGACAGCCTTACCCAGGGGTCCTGGCACCCCAAGCAGGGCCACACAGCAGCATCCCCCGGCTTGCCCTTGTCTGAAGGGCAGTGTGGGGTGTCAGCAAACGAGCCGGAATTAGAATTCCTCACTCACTGCCTCCTTCCTTCTCACTCCTTGGTACAACTGAAGATGGGCAGTGGGATCCAGAGAGCACCCCAGTTAATTTCAGAGCAGTTCCAGTCCCTGGCCCTGCAGACTAAGTTCTGTAAGGAGACAGCAAGGAGAAGCGTGAGAGGCTCACCCAATGGGTGATCGCAGGACTCCTGCATGGACAGCTCTCTGTCTATTCACAGAGAGGAAAGCTTTGGCTGTTTGGAAGCATTTTCACCAACTCTGTCTGGAAATTTCCACCCAGGCCCTTCTCCCTGACTATTCCATCCTGGTCTTGTGAATCCAGACCCCAAATCCGCAGACCTTGGAGTTACACACAAAGGGCTGGACCCAGGAGTGGGAGCAAGGGTGGGTCTGGGGGAGTCTCTGAGGACACCACGGCCCATTACTATCTCTGTCCAAGTCGCTCTGAATGGCTCTCCTCTGATTCCTCCTTTTCTTCCTTCTTCTGTCCCTCCTGGGGAGCCCAGGACAAGATTGCTGCCTGTCACAGGGGGAGCCCATCTCACCCTGGTCCCCATCTGTGACGCACAAGGTCCCCTCTTCACCCAGGAATCCAGCTTTGCCCACTCGGGGCTGGCATCAGGCCCAGCCATGACCAAAAACTTTCCACAGCTCAGTTTGCAGAGGCAGGGGAGTGCCATGGAAAGAGGAGAAGGGGAAGATATTTGAACACAGAAGTTCAGGAAAAAGAAAGGAAAGCACAGTCAATTAAACCAATTGCCACATTGGAAGGCGATATCATTGTGGCCACTGGGATGGGAAGATAGTCAGCGGCTCTGGCCCCGAAGCCTAGGGTGATTGGAGGGAGGAGCATGGTGGGTTCCTACTGTGCTCTCCAGCATGAGAAAGCAGCCCATCCGCCCTGCCTGGGGGACCAGGCTTCTCCCAATCTTCCCCAGGGCTCTCCTGATACACTCTCATCCTCAGGAAGGTGCCACCATCCCCCACTGCCCTGGCCTGTCCCACCTAACTCTCTCTGAAGTCCCTGTGAGAAACACTGAATGATTTGGCCTCCGTAAGGCCTTTAAAATAGACTGTGGATCCCCTGCAAAAAAAAAAAAAAAAAAAGTCCCTGGCTAAAAATAGCTCTCAGCATCTAAGGGAGAAAAAAAGAAACTGCAGCAAAATTCAACTGGAACAGTGACTTTCCTGTCTCTGACGTTCCGGGTCAGTTCCAGCCCTGGAGAAGGCTGCGAGGGAGATAGGGGAGGAGGGGGTCCTTCAAGGACAGGGGAAGGAACAGAATCGCAATCTGTGGCAAACATCTCTCTCCATTCCCTGACTTGTGGTCATTGGGCCCTGCCTGGTCCAAGCAGCCGGGCAGTGCTCAAGGCAGCAGCAGGGAGCAGCAGATCCCCAGGTTGGAAATAGGAGCCGTGCAGAGTGGCCACTGGGGTCTAGGGATGGAGAGCCTCCAGGCATGGGTACACTGCCCTGCAGAGGCCCTAAAGATGTGCACTCAGTGGAAGCTGGAGTCAGGACCAGATCTGAGGCTGAGAGTGCCTGTGAGCCGAACAGCTCGGAATGACTAAGGGGTGAAGGAGATGCTCTGTCTTGAGGAGCTCCTGCATCTGCACTCAACTAACGTGCAAAGAAGCCCTCTGGAAACGGTCACTTGGAAAGTCAGAACTCCTATCCAGGTCTTGAGTTCAGGAGAAGCAGAACCCTGCGGGCATCTTTGCGTAAGATCCTTTCTGTGCTGGCAGTGAGAGAATAGCAGAGAGACATGATTTTACCTGCTACAAATGTTTTAAGGACTATGAAAAGGGTACATACACAGGCACACACACACTTTTCATTTTCAGTTATGAAAGACAGGGTCTGCTTATTTTGCACAGGCCAAAAAGCTATTACCGTAACCTGGAGAAAAGTCAGGCTGCAGCTTGAGAAGGAAGAACTCCTGGTGCCTCCGTTTAGCTGTGGTGGGCTCCCTCTGAACTGTGAGTTGCATGTGTTTGTCACAGGGACAAGCGAGTGTTAGTAAGAGAATGAGATCATTGGGCGGTGGAACTATACAGCAAGTCCCCAAACTAAATTTTGATATCTAATGTTTTGTTATCATAATTCGCCATTGAGGTGTACACCCATATGCCCGCAAAGACACACACACACACGTTAGGGAAATTTGTTCCTCAGATAAGCACATATGCAGCCCACCACGGATTCCACACATCCCAACCTCACCTGGACTCATATCTTATCTCCAAAACCATTAGAAGGTCACTGCCATTCCAAGAAAGGGAACAACGTGGTTTTTAGGGACTGCCAGATCGTTTGTTAGGGACGAAGCAGTTTCCAAAGCTGTAGGGGAAAGAGGGAGTGATGAGAGAGGAGAGGCGGGGACACCGCGGCAGGTTAGGGGACACGTTCCTGCTCAGCAGGCGCTGTGGCTCCTGTGCCGCCCTCTGTGGAGGTCACAATATGCCTGTCCCCAGAAGACAGCAGCTAACAGGGTGTGCGGTGGCACTCACCAGAGTTCATGACCCACACTTCTTGGCAAGTTCAGGGCAGGGAAAACACCCTCTCCATCATTTTGTCTTCTTAACTTCAAAACCTGCTTTTCTGTCGTTTTATTCCTTAGGCATTCCTCTGCCTTCCCCACCCCAAGGGAGCTCATCCTGATCTATGCCACACATCCAGGGTTGACAGAGGCCCGGCCAGAAGCTGGCCAGTCCAAAGCCCAGGCCCGCCTCCCCTTCCCTCCACGACCCTCCTGGGCAAGGAACGTTTGGGTCCCGCCAGCTCAGCCCTCCCCCTGCTGGCATCTTCCCCAGCTCCCTTCCCTCTCTCCTGAGCTCACTCCACCTGCAAAGGCAGGATAGCGACCTTCGCTTCTCCTCATCCGTGAATGTGCTTTAAGGAAAGGGAGGAAAACTTAGAAAAGAAACCATCCCCCTCACTGCCAAGCCCTGGTTCTCGACGGGGTCTGTGCACATGAAGACAGCAGCGCTGTGCGGGGGCCTCGGGCACTCAGTGGTGCAGTGTTTTCTCAGCGGCTTCGCTCACTCTCTTCAGTACTTTTCCTCTTCTCACACCCTGGGGCCTGTGGAGAAATAGCCCTGGGTCCCCCCTAGCGGCAGAAGCTCATAGCGCCGACCTGGGACGCTTCCCACCATCGTGGTAATTAGCCGGTAGTTTAGTTATAACCACGCTCTCATTAACTAACAGCGGGAGAAGAGACGGTCCCCGTTTCCTTGGAGACCTAGCAGCGCGTGCTTCTATTGCACTGACTGTTCCCTACAAGCTCAAAAGCCCCCAGGTGGTTATCTGCGTAGTGTTTACTGCAACGGATGGAGACCAAGGCCTGGCATCACTGTGTTCCAGGCCGGTGCTACTCAAAGTGTGGTCCCTGACCTACGCATCAGCATCACCTGGGAGCTTGATAGAAACGCAAATTCTCTGGCCTCTGAGGCCTGCTGAGTCAGGGGGTTCAGAGCCCAGGAATCTGCATTTTGACAGGTTCTCCAGCTGATTCTGATCCACCATGAAGAATGAGAACTGACCTAAACCAAGCATCCCCCTGGCATTTTGTTCTTATTATCACCAGCAACTTGTCCTGTTAAAGAGCTGAATAGAAAGAAACTGAAAGATACTTCTTCCTTGTTCCAAGCAATATGTAATATTGTAATTATGTAATAATGCAATTATGTTATTGATTGGAATAATATTGGATACATACAGTGGATCCATACATGGTGTGGAATAGCATAATACAATTATGTGTTGACTGGAATGAGAAATACCTTCTCCCAGGTTTGTCTCTAAGGAGATTCCCCTACTCCTCCCATTGTCATCCACTTTGTCATCTAAACCCACCTTAGAATGGAGTCACTGAAGCATCTCCAAGCAATGAAGCAGTACTGGGAAATTAGGAGCAGCAAGGACTCTGTCACCAACAGGGAGGCGGCCTCACAGAGCCCCACGAGCCAGCACTGGCTGGCACAAAGTAAGCAGGACCAAAAAGAAACCAGACAGCAGGCAAGTGACTGTTGACACAGGAAATGTAAACCTTAGCCCTGTGCTTGCACTTTTCCAGCCTAGTGCTGTGCATCAATCACCGTCAACATTGTTGAGCTCAGAAGGGCTCAGCCTCATTTTGATGAGCTGACTGGTTCTAGAGGCCAATCTCATTTTAACTGGTGTTTTATTTTTTTTTAAGAATTGCTTGCTTATGTGGGGGGATAGGGCCACTTTTGATACTGTTCAAACTGCGGAAAGTAGCGAGTTGGTGACAAATGAACCATAACACAGGAGGAAAACGTGAACATACCACTGTCTATTGCAGGAGGAAACTTGGAGATCACCTAAATCAAATTCCTGCTTGCCGGACAGGGAAAGCGAGACCCTGAGTGGAAGACTGACACTGGAGGAAAAAGGGTTGTGTACAAGATCACCTTTCCATGCCTCCCCCTCCTCACTCCAGGTCTAATGACCAGGGAGGCATCCGAAATAATTCAGCCTCATTCTTAGCCTGGTGACATTCCAGAAAATCTGTGAGCAAGTGGTATTTAATTTGATCTGGAAAATCATTTTTCCAAAAGACACCTGATTTCTTTGCTGTGTCATCCCCTGGTCCTTACAGATAATTTGCCTCCACAGAGCAAACTGAACCAGAGTCCCCGGGGTGTCCAGCTTCTGCTTGGAGTTTCCAGGAACATTTTCCACAACTTCCTGCTGCTTCCTCTACGACCTCTTCCTGGAAGTTGCAGGCACCCATAGGCAAGGACTCCCTAAGCTGCCCACTTGCTTTCACAGGCCAGGAGATCAGGAGTCTTTGAGGCATCGGCTCCCCCACATCTACTTGGAATCCCGGAGTAGCACGTTTACTTCTGCACCCAATACCTCCGGGGGAGTGGGGCAGAAGGGCAGGTGATTGCTCATTAAGTGGTCACCCAGCCACATCGGGACGGCTGGCCACGCCTCTGCCAAAGGGGAAGAGAATCCAGAAGCCCCAGAGGAAGGCAGTGCTGACTCCCAGTCCTGATTAGATTCACAATCACAGGTTGGGTTGGTCCTTCCCGGACCAACAAATACAAGTGGTGATGGCTCCCTCTAGTGGGCTAACATCAGAAAGCGTATGTGGCTCTGAATCTTCAAGGACAGCGGGAAGGCTCTGCTGGACGCTACAGGGCTGATGCATGTGGCTCAAAGATGCTCACGCATAGACCTCAGGTCACACACACAACTTCTAGAGGAAGTTGCGTATTGGTTTCTAGAAGTTGTGTGTTTGTTTTTTCGTTCGTTCGTTTGTTTGTTTCATCATGTCCAGCACGTGGAGGCCTTGACCATAGAGGCAGTCACTCTTGATCTCTGACTGTAGCCTCACCGTCAGCCACAGGCCGGCTTGAAGCCAGAGCTCCCCGAGTGCTGCTCCCCTACCCTGGAAACCTCTTCCAGCCCTGCCTCGCGGTGAACCCAACCACTCTCCCTTCCCTGAAGATTACTTTCCTCCATTCGCCAGAGGGTGTGGTGTGCAGGTCCACCAGCTGACCTCCTGTCTTTAAAGTGTTTTGACACGAGAGGACTCCATAGATGACTGAATGAGTTATGGCTTATTGTTAATCTAAGAGACCGCCAGCAGGACTGTTCATGGCCTTCTACACTTGGAGGGACCCCCGACAGCCACATGCACTGTCACGAACATCACCGCACTTGGCTGTCATGATGGCCATTGGATTCATCTTATCCTCACCTCTCCCACTTGGCCCCAGCAACCAGGTTGGCTCCATCTCTCTTGGCTCTGAGATGGAGCTGAGAGCTGGGTCCTCCTCTGCGGCCCACAGAGCCAAAGAGTCCAGACCCAGGGTTCAATCAGGGCTGTCGGTCTGGGAGCCCCATGAAAATAAAGCTGAGGAGTTCTAGACTTCCTTAGCAGAAAGAGAACGTCTATGTGACCCATCCCATAATAGTGATGATAATCATGGTGATGGCTAACACTTACGCCAGGCAGGCACAGGAAGTGCTATACTTACAGTGACTCATTTGATCATCACAGCAACCCTATGTCACAGGTCATTCCAAAACCTTCCATTCTTGCCTGGATGCAGAATCACTGCAATAAGAGCCAGAGTCACCTGGTTATTATAAATGCCTGCCACAGAGTATGGATGCTTAACAGGTTTACATGGATCTCCCTAGGCAAGAGGAGAGGGGCTTCCATTTTCCAGGAAGCTCCCAGAAATCGGTTCACCCTTGGTTATTCTTACCATAGTTACTAATCTCAGAATTACTAAAGTGGGAGGAGACACTGGAGAAGATCTGGTCCATTTCCCCATTTCCTGATGAGCTAACTAGGGGATCAGGATGTGGAGTGTTGATGTGAACCCACAGTGAGGTAGCGGCAGGGCTGTGGCTGGCCCCCAGGTCTCTATGTTTCAGCCCAAAGCTTGTCTCCACTCTCCCATGCTGTGGCCACCACGTACTCGAGCGAATGAACAGCCCTGAGGTCTCCCGTTCGACGGCCCAGGAGCTCCATGGCCGTCAGCCAGCCCAACTGAGCTCTGGAAGCAGAATCTTTCCAATATCAGCCTACAGCACACAGGAGTGTCCTGGCAAATTAGTTCTCTGCTACCTCACCCTGAAAATAAAGACAAGAGTCACCCCCGGAGTGATGCAATCCAACGACAAGCAGACAGCAGAGAGCAGGGATAGTTGGAGGGCAGCCTGGGCCATCAGCTCTCCTGCTTGCAGATGCTGCGTGGCCGTCCTCCATTATCTGTCCACTCTGGAAGAGACCACCCTAGCCCCTCCTCAGGAGCTATGAGGGAGGTGTTCTCGGCCTCCCACTGGCTTTTCTTCTTTGCTCCAGAATGGTTTCAGGTCCTTCTGCTGAGGCCCTCCATGCACACAGCTTTCCCTTCCCCACCACCTTTACCCCAGAGTGTTTGGTCTCCTGCTTCCCATTTTGGAGTAGCTTCCACCAGATGTCACTTGCCAGCCAGGGTCAGTGCCAGTCATGTCCCCAACTTTCCTAGGAGTGGCTAGGTGGGAGGAGCAGCTTCCAGATAATCTGTCTCTACTGCTCTGTCGCCATAGACTTGGTGGCATTTCCCTGGCCCGAGAGCACTTTAGGGTTCTCTAGCTACTTTCTTATGGGTGCTCTGTCACATGGCCAGCCAAGAAGCAGAACTGACCTGCTCTAGTGTGAGTGTGGAGAGTGGGAATGTGAAGAAGGCAGTTAATACATTTGGGGGGGGTGGGTGTGTGAAGGGCAGGAAGGGTGAGAAACTGAGAGTGTGTCACAGATGCTCAGATGCCTCCCACCCTGACTTGGGATCAGGAAGACAAGCAGAGAAGGGCAATGGCAGTGCCCCCCCCCTCCCGCTGGCTTCCTCAAGAGAAAGATGGAGGCCAGGACATGGAGTCAGGCCCCGCTAGACCTGTTAGGAAATGTGGAGGAGGGTCGGCTGGCATCAGAGCCTGTTTGGCTGGCTAGGATGGCCCCGCAGGTCAGCCTCTGGGAGCTTCTGGGAGGGGGTAGCACAGCCTCAAGCAGCATCCAGGGATGGGGATCTAGCCTCCAGGACCAGTTGCTGGCTTGGCTGCCTTTCCCTTCTTCCACCCAGCACTCAAGTTCACCACCTTGGAGTCCTCCTGGCCTTCACTTTCTCTCACGCCCACTCCACATCCAGTTCCTCCTGTTGGCATGCTCTGCAAAAGGATCCAGAGCTGTCCGTGTCTCACCACCTCCACTGCAGCAGCCTGGTCCAAACCAGCCTCAAGCTCTCTCCTGGATTATTCAAACAGCCTCCTACTGGTAATTCAGTTGGAATTTACATCCGGTCATATCCCATCTCTGCTCAGAACCCAGGGGGGAATGGTTTTCTCTCCAACTCAGAGTACAAGCGAAGTCCTGCTGCCTCACTGCCTCTTGCAAGCCACAGTGCCCTCCTTGCTGTTCCTGGAACATGCCAGCCATGCACCCACCTCAGGGCCTTTGCACTTGCTTCTCCAAGGAGGAGGTTTCCGACCCTCCCCTCCACCACACATCCCCCTGGCTCCCCTTGGCTCATTCTGCTCTTTATGCAAACACTACCTCGTAAGTCCTACTTTCCAAGTCTCCCCCTGCTTTAAGCTGCTGTCCACTCCCCATCCCGACACACACACACACACACACACACACACACACACACTCCTGCTGTATTCTCTAGCCCCCTTGCTTGATTCTCCTCTGTTGCCTGTATTCACCTAGCATACAATATATTTTAATTATTTATTGTATTACACGCCTTTCTCCCCCAACCACAACCCAGCCTTTGTAGGGGCATGGGCTCGTGTTGCTTTTATTCATTAGTGAATCTCCAGCACTTAGAAAAGACTCAGTACATAGTAGACACTGAGCAAACACTTGTTGAATGAACAAATCAATGTTTGACACAGTTTGGGAAAAAGACCCTCACAGGAGATGTCAGAATTGTAGGGTTTATTTAATAGGGAATTGAGTAGACTTTACCTAGTAGAGTCATTGGGTTTATATAGAGAAGCCTGACAGGGAAGAGGGTGTGTATGTTTGTGTGTGTGTGTGCTTGTGTGTTTTTCAGGAATGTCTGACAACCACCTTCACTTGTAGTAAACAATGTGTTAGCCCAATTATCTGTATGTAAGTGTTTTAACTGTATGTATTAACCAGACCCAACACTTCCTTCACTTACTTCCTCACTCATTAATTCACCACACATTTGATGATTGACAGTTCTGTATCAGGTGCTCTCCTAGATGCATGGCTAAGGCTACGGTCCCTGCTGTCTTCTGCAGTCTGGTAATGAAGCCCCAGCACTCAGGACAATCTAGGAAGGTGTGGGCATTAAAGCAACGTGGAGCCCCAGGTTTCCTAATTTTCTTTGCTATTTAGGAAAATCATCCCGATCCTTCCGTTTTGTCACAAAGAGGAAAAGATACTGGAATGAGTGACCAGCCGTGGGGAATGTCCCCGACCAGAGATCCTGGAAGAGTACAGGACTTGTTTGATTGTTGAGAAGTAACGTTACCCCCTTCTACTGAGGACAGGCCAAGAGAGAACAGCCGTCAGCTACAAGAACAATGTGAGTGAATAGAAAGAACGTCCTTCCTGTACCTGGGAGACCTTGCACACAGCATCATCTGGCCTGTGGGAAGTCCACATAAAAATAATAACTCTGCCCTTGATATTTGCCCAGGCATATGTATATCAGAGGCAGATAACTCTTAGATCATGGGTTATACATCTTACCTTCTTGCAGAATGTCCCCTATCTGTGGCCCGGGTCACCGCAGAGGGTGATCAAGCCCTCTTCCCGGTGATTTGAGGATGGCCATCGCATCCTCCTGTGTAGTGAGGATGCCGGAAAGCAGCAGGTGCTCTGAATCGTGGATACCTGCCGGCTCCTGGGGAGACCACCGGCTTGCCTGCCTTACTTGGCCGTCAGTGTTTGCTCATGGCATAATGCACAGCCTCTGAGACTTTGCCATGTGTTTATTTCTCATTCTTCCACAGCCACCCTCATCCTGGGTGGGTCTGCAGCATAGCCATGCACCTCCCGGAATCCCCTGACCACCCCATAGCTGGTCTCTGCACACATCACCAGCTTTCACTCTCCCCCTACAGCTTCACCCCGACATTCTGGGCCCCGTCTTTAGGGACAGCGGGTCTGATCTCAGCTCTTTCTGGCTTGGTTGCTGCTCATGGGAGGCCACCAGAGGGGTGTCAGGCCAGATCGCCCAGTCAGTCTTCTGAAGAAGTTGAGGGTCCAGCTGCTGTCAGAATTATATGCGTAGGTGTCCTGGCTTGAAGCACCTGCCAGCATTTTCCCTGCCAGGGAGGAACCAGAACAAAAGGGCGTGTAGTTAGTGATACGAGAGTACGTCGCGTGAGGGATGGAACCTAGAGATGGAACCCAGAAACCTGGGAACACCAATGTCCTTCCTAACCCCGCTGGCGTTTGCTTTGTGCTCTCCTACCGGGCCCCCATCTCTAGACTCTCTGGTCTGCTTAAACCATATCTCCCACTGCCACCCAGAGAACCCCAGCAACTAATCAGTGACTGTGAGCTTGCGCAACCTGAAGCCATTTCTGCCCATGTTGTCCTTAATACTGCTGTCATTAATTCTCCACCTTTAATGGCCCCAGGGCCCTCTAGAGTCAAGTCCAAGCCGTGTGCCTGACTTCCAGGCGCCAGAAAGCACAGTCTCATCTGATCTATCCAGCTGGTCTCACTGCTCCCAGACACCCCCACTGTCCACATGGTCCCAGGGGCCCCTCTCGGACCCTTAACCTGCACCAGCGACGGGCGTGTTCCTCTTTCCTGAAAGAGTTCCAGCCACCGCCTGGTTCCTCCTCACCCCGCCCCTACCCTGCCAGAATGTTCTCGAGTCTCCTTCCCACAGTGCTGAGTCCAGTGCCTCTAGGTCAGGCTGAACCCCACCCCCAAGAACCCCTCTGGCTGCCCCCTGCATGACTGATGTCTCTCTCTCTGCTCTGCACTCCTGCTGCCTTTACCATCTGGCCCACACAGTAGGTATGCAGTGATTTTCTATTGCAAAGCCTGTGAGATGTACTGCCCAAAGTCCTGTGTTTTAACATCTGCCTCTCCCGTGGCCTGGGCAAAGTTAAACTCCTCTCGCTGTCATCCCTGACACAGTGCATGTGTATCTGTGACTACCACAAAGCACTCCAAGAGCAAGCCAACGTCTGGCTAAACAAACAAACCAGCAATCATTGTCATTTCTGTTTCTGCACGTGAAACAGGAGCAGCAACATTAAGGTGTTCATGAAACTGCTTTGAAAAAGGTAAATAAGGTTTCCATAAACTCCAGTTGGTATCATGCTTGTGCCCATGCAGTAGACTTCTGCAGAAGGAAAAGACTTCATATGTGTCATTTCAATTATTTGGGAGCAAGCCCAAAGGTCTGTAACATGGAGTAACTTGTGATGTTACTAAATCACAAATTTAACTGTAAAGCCTGGTGTTCGGGACAGTAGTTTGCCTGGTGACTGTCACTGACCCTCTGGCATCAGACTCACAAGGACATTGTCCAGGGAGCTTTCTACTGGCTTTGTCAGCATGCAATAGCTCTTGCAAAGTGTCAGGAAAAAAGAGCAAAAATCTCTGTGTGAAATTCCAGTGGCCATCAGGTGAAAGGTGGCACCTTAGCAAATGGTCAAAATTTCTTTGGTCGTTTCAAAGGGAAATGAACAGAAAACTCATTACTCTTCGCACACACATGTGATTAAGGGAAAGCCTGCCCAAGCACTTCTGCATTCATAAATGTGGAGTTGTGTCAGGTGCCTGAACACAAGTTCCAAATGGTAAGGGTCATTAGACTCAATTCCGCTGCTGTGAATGTAAGTTACACGGTAGGAGCTTTCTCCCTGGACTGCTCTATGGCTCCACCTAGAGTATGTTCTTAGGGAATGCACCATAATTTTTATATGAGTCCAAAGAAACCATCACTGGAGAAGTTCATCTGATTTAGAGTTTAAAATGGCAGATTAAAAAGTTGGACTTTTTTTTTTTGCTCTCTCCTGGAACTCTACGAAAATAAAAGTAAAGGAAATTTTTACAGAAGACAGAGGAGGTAAATTACAAAGACAATCAGAATATAAATCAGTATAAATCAGAATAGTGGATGAAACAGTTAAAAGCTAATTTGCAGATGATGGAAAGCCCCTGGAGGAATAGCATTTGACTTGGGAGAGGGGTAAGATTTAAAGCCTGGGTCCCTGCTGATGCCAGTGAGATACAAGTTGACTTACCCCCAGGAACCCATAAAGGCTCAGGAGTTGAGGTTGTCAGGTATAACAGAAGCAGGGTTGGGGCGCAGGACTAAAAACTGGTTGCAGTTAGACCCACCTTTTCAGTTCTTCTTTGCAATCTCACAAAGCCAAGCAGCTATACCCAGCCCACCTCCTTGTCAAAAGATGTAAAATTTGTTCTGGAGAAACTAGTCCAGAAGGACCTAGACTCAAGGAAAGCTGGCACCGCATAAGGCTCTGGAGGAACTGTACTGAAAGCAAGGAGTTAAGTGTGAGGGGGAAGTCAGATGCTGAATGGTGAGACAATTGGCCACTGCCCCTGCTCTGCTCCCAGGATAATATCAAACAGGGAGTTGGAGAATTTTTTCCTGGAGAAACCAAAGGATTCCAAGAAAAAAAGCCTGTAGACACTGGAGGCCCTCAGTGAGACAGCCTGATCCCAGCTTCATCACTCTGCAGTGAGCTCACCATTCCACAAGCCCCAAAGACACAGAGATTCCAGTAAGCTTCTCAGTACTTCACTCAGGAAAATGAACAGAGATCCTCAAATTACAAACATCTCAGGAAAGCCTCCGAAAGGTCAAAACCAAAAACAGAAAATTCCAGAGAGCAAGAAAAAAACTTCACATATAGTAAAAATCCTCAGATAAATAAGATGGAATATTTTAACCATGAAACAAGAATAGCCTTCTATTAAAGAAAGAAAGAAAGAAAGAAAGAAAGAAAGAAAAGAAGCCACCCAAGAAGAAGAAAATAATTCTTTGGAAATTAAAACTATGACAACCCAAATAGAAGCTTCAATAGAAGAGCTAGAAAATAAAGTTGAGGAACTCTCCAGAAAGTAGAAGAGAACTACAAAGAAAAACGATAGAGAAAAAAGAAGGAAATTTGAGAACCAGCCCAGGGGATCCAAAGTCTAATAATAGAATTAAAGAAAAGAGAATAGGCAAAAAAAATGAAAGAATATTATTAAAGAACGAGTTTTTTAAATGTTCAAGAATTTGAAACCATGCATTTCCAGACCCAGAGTGTCCACTGAACGTGACAATGGATAAAGATAGACTTACGTCAAGGTATAGCACCATGAAGTTTAGAAATTAGGATATCAGATTTTACCAAAAGCATCACTAGAAGCTAGAAGACAATGGAGGTGGTTTTCAACCTCAAATGCTATCCTCATCAAAGCAACTACTTACAGCAGAGTGGCGGAGGGAAATCCTTGGGCAACAGTAAAGGGGTGTTCCAGGACAGTGGTGAAGCAACAGGCCTAGACCATCCTGGAGCAGGAGGACAGAGTGGCCCTGGAAGTCAAGATGAAGGTGAGAGAGAGCCTGGTGCATCTGCACGTAGGCGGAGATTTACGTTTCTGGTGGGGAAGTTTGCTGAACCCCACTCTCCATTTGGGTATCAGTGATAGGTATATAGAAAACTAAATGAAAAAGAAGATATTCAGTAGCTCCAGAAGAAAACAAAAAGTAGTACAAGAAAAACAGAGTTACGACACGGTGCATTAAGTGGCTTGAGGAGAAATACTATTGGCACTATCATAATAAAGTAGGATGAACACTGAACTAATAAATATGTCATTTACACTTCAGTGGGTTGAGAAGGGTGTGTGTCTATATTGTGGAGAGTAACAGTGGGTGGTGTAAGAAAGTAAATCCTTATCTTCCATAGTTGGAAGTCAATTTTCTTAAGACTTAAAAAATAAAAATTAAAAAGCAATGTAAGTGTGTTGTAGGTCTTGCATACCTAACCCCAAAATCCAGAATCCAAAATGCACCAAAATCTGAAACTTGTTGGTGCCAACATGAAATAGTGACCTATGCTTTCTGGTGGTTCAGTTTACACAAACTTTGTTTCATGCACAAAGTTACTTAAAAATTACCTTCAGGCTATGTGTATAAAGTGTATATGAAACATAAATAAATTTTGGTTTAGACTTGGGTACCATCCCCAAGATATCTCATTATGTATATGCAAATATTCCAAAATCCAAAAATCTCTAAAATCTGAAACATGTCTGGTCCCCATATTTGAGATAAGGGATCCACAACCTGTACTGAGAAATCCAGCGGCAAATCTAGAAGAAACAGCTAAAGAGTTCGAAGAAATTGTTTCTGAAGAATGCAAGATAGGGATGGGGAAGTGTAGGTCAGGGGATTATTATTGTTTTTGAAAGCCTAATTGAAATACTTTACCTTTCTGTACTTAGACTAATATTTTAATTTAAAAGACAAGAAATGACACATGAAAATGTCTCCAAACCGAGTCTCTAGACTGAGAAGCCTGAGTTCTGAGGTTGCCAGATTTAGCAAAAACAAACAAAAAGGACACCAATTAAATGTAAATTTTATATAGTGAGTAATCTTTTAGTATAAGTACATCCAAAACATTGCAAAAATTTCTCCTGATTTACCTGAAATTCAGATTTAACAGGCATCCTCTGTTTTTTCTAGGAACCCTATGCCTGATGCCCAACACATCCACAGCAATGCAGGTAACCACGATTGCGAAGCACCCCACACAGAGAAAACCTTAACCACCTCCAGAGGAGGAAAAGTTCACCTACAAAGAAATCAGAAAAGCATCGACTTCTCGCAGCAAGGGTGGAGGTTAAGAAGCAGCGGAGCAATGCTTTCAAAATTCTAAGAAACCATGACACCCATTCTGAAATTTAACATCAACCAGTAATTAATGAAGTTTAAGAACTGGATAAAGGCACTTTTAGGCATGCAAGTTCAAAACTGTGCTTTCTATTTACCCTTTCTTACCCTACTGAAGGGTTTGTCCCATCCAGAGAAGAAATAAACCAAGAAAGAAGAAAACATATAGTCAGGGAAAACGAAGACCCAATGTAGAAGGGAAGGAAAAGGAATTCCCAGGACACCAGCTGTACAGGGCAGAGAGAATGCAGGCAAGACAGTGGGGGAGGGAAGGCTCCAGAATGAAAGGCTCCAGGGGGAAAGGAACCAAATGGTCAGAGCCTGAGGCATCTGATCCCATGAAAAACCGTGTTTAGAGGTTTTTCCCAACTCCATTGGCAAATCTGGAGAGAATTATAAACAGGAACACTAAAAATTAAGCAGGTGAAGAAAATGAGGCAATTTTTAACAAAATGTTTACAAGAGATTAAATAAACAGTATAATATACTGCTTGGCAATGCAGAAAATAGTCTTTGATAGTGATAATGACAGAAACACTAAACACTGATTTAAGCAAAAAATTTACGGGCAAGGCAGAGAAAGCGGTAGAGGACATATGACTTCATGTACAAAAGCAAGAGGTAATGCCCATCACACAGAGTCACAGTCCTTTCAGTAGTCCAAAGGCCCTACGCAATCTGTGTCACCCTGACTTACCCCACCCGAATGACTCTCCTCCTCATTCACCTTCCTCCAGCAGTAAAGGCCCCTTTGCTGTTCTGTTCCTCACTTACCCCACGTCCTTCCACCTCAGGGCCTTTGCATATGCTGTTCCCTTTGCTTAGCATGCCCTTACCCCAATATCCACAGAGTCCATTCCTCCCGTCCTTCAGGTTCTGTGCTCAGTTGCCATCTTCTCAGTAAAGTCACCCCCTTCTCCCACTCCCTTATTTAACATTGCACTCCTTCCCTGACATCCCCTACATTACCACGGCTGTCATTTCCTTTTCTCCATATTTACAAACATCTCTATAAAGAGCACCACCTCATTATAATGAGATGGTTATAGTAAGATTTTATTTAAACATTTGCTTATTATTCCTACTGGAATGAAGGCACTGTGAGGACAGGGAATTCTGTTTGTTACATGTATCCATAATTTGTTCGCTGATGGATCCATGGTTAGAACAGAGTGACTGGTACATAGTAGGTGCCTTAGAAATATTTGTTAAGTGAAAAAGTAAATCAAGAAAGAGCAACATAGGCATTTACTGGGAAAAAATAAAGGTCAGTCCCGGAAAACAAACTTAAAATAATTGAACGTTGTCCCCCCTATGGACTTGGCTTCATGGTAAGAAAAAAGAGCGGCATGGGCAAGCTCGTTTTCCTTGGAAGTCTTATACTATTGATATGGTTTTGGATCTGTGTCTCCACCCAGACGTTATGTCAAATGTAAATCCCCAGTGTTAGAGGTGGGGCCTGGTGGGAGGTGACTGGGTAATGGGGGTGGGTTTCTCATGAATGGTTTAGCACCATTCCCTTGGTGCCATCCTTGAGATAACGAGTGAGTTCTCATGAGATCTGGTTGTTTAAAAGTATGTGGCACCGCCCGCCTTGCTCTGTTGTCTCTGATTTCACCATGTGAACTGCCTGCTCCCACTCTGCCTTCTACCATTAGTAAAAGCTCCCTGAAGCCTCCCCAGAAGCCAGATACCTCCATGCTTCCTGTACAGCCTACAGAACCATGAGCCAATTAAACCTCTTTTCTTATAAGTTATCCAGTCGCAGGTGTTTCCTCATAGTAATGTGAGAATGGCCTAACACAAGTATTGTTTGGCTTTTCAAACTATGTGCATACATTAATAAAAAGTAAAGTATTTTTTGAAAACATGATCACTGTTTCACCCTCCACCCAAATCATATTTCATTCCAATACCAAAATGAAGTGACTATTGAATTATCTACTATTTTGTATTATTAAGGCCTAGAAGTCATCCTCTTCCTCCCTTTCTGTGTCTAGTTTATTCCCAAGTCCCTAAGTTTCCAGCTTCCCAAAGCTCTCAAATCCTTTCACCTCTTTCCATCTCTGTCACTATTGCCCTAGTACCACCTTTCACCTGGTCACTGATGGCAGTTTTGTAATTGGTCCACCTGAATCCACCCAGTCCCTCCAATCCATTTCACTATGGCCAGACGAATACTTTCACTCACAATTCTGATCGTATTACCCCACCTGATATGGTGTGGCTGTGTCCCCACTCAAATCTCATGTTGAATTGTAATCCCCAATGTTGAGATTCCCAACGTGGGAGGTGACTGGATCATGGGGGTGGATTTCCCCCCTTGCTGTTCTCATGATAGTGAGTGAGTTCTCATGAGAGCTGGTTGTTTGAAAGTCTATAGCACTTCCCCCTTTGCGCTCTCTCTCTCCAGCCACCACGTGAAGACATGTTTGCTTCTCCTTCACCCTTCCACCAGGATTATAAGTTTCCTGAAGCCTCCCCAGTCATGTTTCCTGTACGGCCTGTGGAACTGTGAGTCAATTAAACCTCTTTCCTTATAAATTATCAAGTCTCAGGTGGTTCTTTAGAGCAGTGTGAGAACTACCAAACCATTTTACCACCCCACCACTTGAAACCCACCTAAGGCATTCATCCCGTGGCTCCAAGGCTGAAGATAAAACTCTTAACCTATGGACCTAGCTCCAAGCTCACCGTCCTCATACTTACCCTGTTTCTCTCCTCATGGGGCCTTTGGATACACCGTCCCCTCTGCCTAGAATGCGGTTTCTACCTCCTCTGACTATTTAACTTCAGTTAATCATTCAAATATCAGCTAAAATGTCATTAACTTAAATGTCCCTAATTTGGACTTTCATAGCAGTTTTGTGGGTATCCGTTTCTAGTAACATGTGCACAAGTGCAATTTTACATTTGGGCTTAATGGATTACCATCTCCTTCAACTCCTCCTCCTCATCAGCACACACACACATGCACACACAAACGTAAGCTCCATAAAGGAAGAAATCATTTGTCTCATTTATCACGATATCCCCAGTGTCTAGAAGACAGGAGGACCTCAGTACATATAGGCTGAAGAATTTGTTTAAAGCACTATGCTTTACTACAGCAACAACCAGTACATATTGCTTTGGTTCAAATAACATTTATTCTTCTGTCTCATCCCTACCCTAAAATTCTACAACTTGGAGATCACATGTTTTTCCTTTGAAAGCCTGTTTCCCTCTCTCCTCTCTATATTGTCAATCCCATTTTTAGATATAATTTCTGGAAATGGAAATTTACTGACAGAAAGTGTGCAAAAGATCATGTGTTCTATGGGGTTTCTATGCTGGCAAGCTAACGTGGTACAAAACCCCCCTTCACACTTTACCTTTTAGACATAATCATTGATGGTGTATTTCCAGCACTTCACACATGATCTTTAAATACGTTACCTTCCTTTGCACTTCAATACATATTCAACTGGCTGAATTCCAGTGAACATCTGATAGAGCACTTTAGGCAAATCTAACAATTTTAATCTTGCCTCAGCTCTGTTAGGGTTTAACACCTATGCTTTGTACTGTAGATGTCTCTATTTTCTTCTCATTTTCACAACATAAGGACAAAAACATGCAATAAAATTGCCAAATTATTATACATACGGCATTATTATACAGAAAAGATGATGATACAGGTTGACTGACAGGGCCACCATGAGAATGCTCATCTGTCAGCTAATGCACAAGATTCCAAATTCAGCAGAAGAGGAGGGCATTAGGGGATTCTCAGTGTGAACATCTAATGTTGAGCATCACTTGCTTATACTCCTTGTTCAATTAGATACTGCCTGATAATCCAATATTAATGTCACCCTTTGCTGAGTAAAATGAGTTTAAATTCATCCTTTCTTTTTCTTCCTGCTTATCCAGGACTCCATGATCAGCCAGATATTCTTTAAAGTTCTTTCTAAGGAGTAAGACTATCAGGTTGTCTTCCTTTAAATAAGCTCCCCTTCAGATACAAGCTGCAATCATCACGGGGAGTCCTAAACTTTTTATGTTTGCAATATAATACATTTGAACAATTGAGAACCTTCCTTGTGTGCACTTTAAAAACACCCTATCCTCTGCCCCAAATCAGTCTCTGGTAATAGCTAGCTATTGGGGGACACATCCTTAAATGGGCTCCACTCCCCCAGAGCTTGGGCTATGCCACATCAGAAGGGAAGTCTGGGACCAGAATCTGAACCATCCTTCTTGCTGACCCAGTGTGTACCACTGACCATCTCGATCTCGTTGGAGTTAGGCTCAATAGCTGTTTCCCAAGCATTCTGCCATTTCTGTGATTGATGTGGAACATGTCATCCCTTAAAACCTTGAGCTTGGTAAGATTTTCTACTTCTCTCAGATTTGTCACCAAAACCTTGTACATTCACTCCCAGGAGATGAAGAAGCCGCATGCAACAAGTTAGGACTACAGTTAATGCTTTTTAGTAGTAGCCACTCTGGCTGGTATGAAACGGTATCTCATTGTAGGTTTGATTTGCATTTCTCTAATGATCAGTGATATTGAGCTTTATTCATATGCTTATTGACCGCATGCATGTCTTCTTTGGAAAAGTGTCTGTTCATGTCTTTTGCCCCACTTTTTAACCGAGTTGTTACTTACAGGAAAATTGTCCAGACACTCTCAAGGGTCACATTATCTTTAAGAGGATATGTATGTCATAATCATCAATGAAATGCAAACAAAATACCATTTTTTGTCCAAATTAATAGCTTCCTTCTCCAACTAGAATATTCAGGGGTGAATAAACACTCTCACACAGAGCTGATGATTTCTTTTCCTTGTTTGCCTCTTACCATAGCCATCCACTATAATTTTTCACAATAAGTTTTTTCTCTTCCTAAAGAGTACTCATTATAAACAATTTACTGACTTCAGAAAACTATTTAAAAAAAATTGTGCATGTTCCTTCTTCCAAGAAAAAAAAAAAAAGCACTTTGCCTTTGGAGTCACACAAACTTGGTCTTAGGCCAGTTGCTGCATGGCCTCCTCTGATAAATGGAAATTATAACTGAAGTTACTCCATGATGAGAGGATTTAGGATAATGCTGATGTAGGGCACAGTGTTCTGTAACTGCTAGCCGTGACTATTATTATTAATATTCTTCCAGTCTTTTTCTATGTAGGTATACATACATGTCAATGGGCACTTTTTATGTTTCCACAGGTGGCTTTAGTGTCCTGGATAGTTATTTAGAAAATACATTGCTTTGATAAATAAATACAGTTGACTTTGAACAACTTGGAAATTCGTGGTGCCAACCCCTGAGCAGTTGAAAATTTGCATGTAACTTTTGACTCCCCCAAAACTTAACTAATAACCTACTGTTGACCAGAAGCCTTGCTGATAACATTAAAAGTTATTTAACACTACTTCGTATGTTATATATATTATGTACTGTATTCTTACCATAAAGCAAGCTAGAGAAAAGAAAATACTAAGAAAATCATGAGGAAGAGAAAATATATTTGCTAGTTATTAAGTGGAAGTGGATCATCATAAAGGTCTTCATCCTCGTTGTTTTCACACTGAGTAGGCTTAGGAGATGAAGGAGGAAGAGGAAGGGTTGGTCTTGCTGTCCCAGAGGTGGCAGAGCAGAAGAAAACCCATGCATAAGTGGACTCATGCAATTTAAACCCATGTTGTTCACAGGTCAATTGCATTCAACTGATTAAGATTATGAATCTTTAAACCAGGTCTTCCTTAAGCTTTTGAGTTTAATGCACAAACTTTACTATGCTATGCATAAGCAGAGTTTGCCTGCTTTTTATGCATATTATGTCTGAACTCCTTGAGAGCCGTTGAAAGCAATCAGGAACAGGAGAACATCTTTACGCATATGCATTATGGACCAATGTTTGTATTTCCCCAAAACTCATATGCTGAAGCCCTACATCTCAGGATGCCTGTGGTTGAAGATGTACCTCTAAGGAAGTAGTTAAGGTTACATGAGGTCATAAGGGTGAGGCGCTGGTCCCAGGGGATTAGTGACCTCATAAAAAGGGGAGAGACACTGGAGCTCTTTCTCACTCTGTGCACAGAGGAAAGGTCATGTGCATCCTCAGTGAGAAAGCAGCTGTCTGCAAGCCGTAAAGAGAGCCCTCATCAGAAATCAATTTGCTGACACCTTGATCATGGATTTCTAGCCTCCACAGCAGTTAAAAAATAAGTCTCTGTAATTGAAGCCTCCCAGTGTACAGTATTTAGTTGTGGAAGATAGGTTATGTGCTCTATTCAAAATCAGGCAGCAGGTCAACAGCAAATAGACATAACTAAGTTTCTCATTTTTCAGAAGCAACTGAGTAAATTGGACCATCCTATCCCATTTCATGTAGGCTGCACTTGAAAAGTAATAACAGGTCAAGGAAAGCAGCTGTCTTCAGTTTCTGCTCCGCAAATATTCTCACCCTGTAAACTCACTGGTGGCCTCCAGTGTGTGGAAGGTGCCATGCTAGCACCTCCCAGCATCAAAGGCAGGGAGTAGGGCTGCCTAGATGAGCCAGGAGCAACAGAGGCTGCAGGCAAAGCTTTAGGCTTGTTTCTGAAAAAATCTATTTGTCAAACATGTCCACTCAACTTGATTCCCAGGCAGCCCTGACATTTTTATGAAGGACATTCCAAGAACAAAGGAGACACTGTTCCTTACCACCCCCTCCGAGCAGTCTGAGGAAGGGGTTCTTAGGTCCCTGGAGAGGGTCAAAGGGATGCCACTGTGGTCATGGCCACAGAGGTGGAACCTATGAGACCCTGCAGCCGAAGTCAGTCAGATGATGATAACCACCCCATCCCTCCCCACCTTATGCCCTCTTAGACGGTGTGCTTATTTTCTACTCTCTCAGAGTGGAACACTTGGAGAGCAGTCTCTGCAGCCTAGCACAGCAGCATCCAAATACAAAGGCTCTCTTCAAACCGCCTCTGAGTTGCAGAGCCCACACTCAGGCAGTCTATCCATGCACTTCCAGCAGATGCTCAGTAAGTGACTGTAGTCTCCTCTGCTTGGATTTCCATAAAAGCTTCCCATAGGTGAAGCAACAAGGAGTGTGTGGAGAGCAGTCTGCACCCACACAGGCAATAAGGGGTGTATTGTCCCCAGAGGGGACAATTTTAAAACAATAAAACTGGCCAAAAATTGACTGCTTTTTATTTCCATATGTGTCTGTGAGCAGAAAAAAACACACACTTCCTTCCCTGCTCTCACACCACAACAATCAGCACAGACTTCTGTGATAAAATCTGTGGGGATTCCTCTCCAGCAGCATGCCATCAATTGCAGCAGACACCACCCGGTGTCCTCCAATTCAATTCTGATCCTGACTACCTGGAGACAGCATCAGATCCCCACAGGTTGGGGGCTCAGTCCCACAAGACTGCCCCCAACTTCCAGTGCCAGTCATAAGCCCTAGATTGTTTTGCCTGTGCTTCTGAGGGACTGGTTTTATGCACTGGAGTTCCTATGACCCCCCTCCTTGGGTTTGCTTAATTTGCTAGTGTGACTCACAGAAACTCAGGAAACTTACTTACACTTATGGGTTTATTACAAAGGATAGTGATGAGGAGATGCACAGGGCAAGGTGTGGAGAAGGGGCCCAGAGCTTCTATGCCCTCCTGGGGAGTGCCACTTTCTAGGAACCTCAATATGTTCAGCTATCTGAAAGGTCTTTGAAACCAGCCCCTTTTGGAGTTTTTGTGGAGGCTTCATTACATAGGCATGATTGATTTAACCACTGGCCATTGATGATAGCCTTGACCTTCAGTCCCTCACCCCTTGGGGGGGCAGGATCGAAAGTTCCAGCCCTATAATCCTGCCTTAGTCTTTTCAGTGACCAGCCAATGTCCTGAAACTATCCAGGGGCTGCCAGCCATCAGTAAACTCATTGGCATACAAAAAGAAATCACTTTGGAGATTCCTATGCCAGCAAACAGGATGAAGACCAAATATATATTCCATAATATCACAGTTAGCAATTATAGGCAATGTCAATGATAAAATATTTCTTGGGTGAGCTGCCCAGCCATGTCTCCCTGCAACTGGCTACATCAGACACTACTTCCACGGGTCCCTCAGTGCTAGTCTCTCCCACTCCTGTCTTGCTTCAGCCAGAGGCATCATTCCAAAACGTGACCTGAGCATGTCACTTTCATCTAAAACTCCCGCTTGCTCCCATGGCCTTCAGAATGAATCCCACATCTAAGCAGCTTCAGGACTCTTCACAATCTTGAGTCCAACCTACTTTTCTAGCCTTTCCTGAATGCTTTCTCTCACTCTGTATATCCCAAGCTCCTAGTTCCTTGAACACAGCATCCCATTCTTGAGCCCCACGCTTTTGTTCAAGCCATTTCTTTTATTAAGAATTTTATTTTCAACAATGAAAATTTGCAGTCATCTTCCAAGACCCCACTGAAGTGTTAATTCCTCTGGGAAACCCTCCCTGAGCCCCTCCAGTGCCAAGAAATGCTTACCCAGACCACCTGCTACATGCCTTCACGGTATCACTTACTGCAGAGTCCACCTGATCTACTGGCTGCCAGCAGAGTCCAATTCAATTAACAAGAGTGAGGTCTTGTATAAAGATAGCAACTTTTGAACAGGTGTGGTGGCTCACACCTATAATCCTAGCATTTTGGGATGCCAAAGCAGATGGATCACCTGAGGTCAGGAGTTTGAGACCAGCTTGGCCAACATTGTGAAATCCCATCTTTACCAAAAATACAACAACAACAAAATTAGCCAGGCAGTGGCACCTGTAATCCCAGCTACTCGGGAAGCTGAGGCAGGAGAATGACTTGAACCTAGGAGTCAGAGGTTGCAGTGAGCCAAGATTGTGCTATTGCACTCCAGTTGGGCAACAAGAGCAAAACTCCGTCTCAAAAAAAAAAAAAAAAAAAAAAAAAGACAGTCACTTTTTATTCCATAGCTAGCTTAGGGGAAGAAGTACAGGCTTCCACCTTAAGGGAACCACTTTGCTTTTGGAAAGCAGGTACTTTTTAAAGGGGGCCTAGCATGAATGGCATGCAAGAGAGGAAGTTAGCAGGCGGGGGGTACACGTATTGGCTTTGGTGCCTTATCTATCAGGCAGCTGAGCTGGGGTCTTTGTGGGCAGAACGAGGTTGTAAAGATAGCCAAAACTCTCCAGGTGGGAGAGAGTTTCATAGCAGGTGGCTTTGGGTTGGAGACTGACTGTTGTCCTATGAGGAAGTCTCCTGGTGGGAGAGTTCCACTCGGGAGTTTCTAGGCATATAGTTAGATGAAATTGCCCTGTAGGGAGTATCTGCGGAAGGGGGAGGTAGAGGTTAGAACTACATTTCTAAAGGGCTAAGTAGGAAGTGGGGGAATCGGGGGAAATGGGAGAGAAAAAAAAGAAAGAAAAAAATTATAAAAAAGTCATTATCTTTTTCTTAGAAAAATGGGAGTACTCAGTTACACTTGCATTTATTAGTGTCCCCCCCTACAAGCTCCAAGAAGGCTAAATTCCTAATCCCAATAGTTGAGCCCAAGACATTGGTTGGACTACGTTTTACTGGTTAACAGAGTTACTGTGCCTTAAGTGAGTCCTCAGAACCAGCTCGCTTTTCAGTCCCCGGCCGCTTGGGTCAGACCAGGCCCCTTACTCTTCTGTCCATACGGTTCTCGCTCCATGAAATCAGCTGAGTAAGAGGGCTTAGAACCACTTTTGGATCATGTTCTCTCTCTCTTCCTCCTGAAAGTCACCTCTAAAAGAGCTTGTCACAGATTTTGCCTCCAAGGTAGATGAGAGTAAGGGACCCCCACTTTGGCCTGCAGTCTCAGTTGTGGGTTTCAACTCAGTCTTTTACTGGAGAGCCCTGAATTGCACATAGCTGGCTCTTGCTTTGGATACTAATAAAATGGTGCCTTGCTACCCACATTGGTCTTGACTCTCGGAACCTACTGGTTATAAGGCATGAACAGCTGGGGAGGATCTGGGCCCTCGTGTAAGCCCTAAAATTCTGCCTCTAACCTCCAAGCCCCTGCCTCTACCACTTACCACCGTTGTACCACAGTCAGCTGTTTACTTGTACCTGCCATCTAGATGTGACCTTCTTAGAAGATTCAAGTTTTGCCCACCTTTAATTCTCTAGTGCTCACACATATAGGCTTAATATAAATGTCTATTTGAAAAAATAAGTGGGTGCAAGACACCACATAAGGTTCTTCTTCCATACCCTACTGGTTCCCAACTCAGCTGTCATCCCCCCATTCCTGCCTTTGTGCTCTCAGAACCCCAATTTTGTTCAGGTTTCTGGAAGCTAACACTTCAAAGAAGACAGGCTGGCTGGGAATAGTGGCACATGCCTGTAATCCCAGCACTTTGGGAGGCCAAGGTGGGAGAACTGCTTGCGTCCAGGAGTTTGAGACCAACCTGGGAAACATAGCAAGACCTTGTCTCTACAAAAAAAAATAAAACTAAAAATTTATTATCCAGACATGGTGGGTGTGCCTGTAGTCCCAGCTATTCAGGAGGCTGAGGTGAGAAGATCACCTGGCCAGAGACATGAAGGCTAGAGAGTCATGATCACACCACTTCACTCCAGTCTGGGTGACAGAGCAAGACCCTGTCTCAAAAAAAAAAAAAAAAAAAAAAGAGGAAGATGAAGAAGGAGAAGACAAGTCCCTCCCAGCCTAGAGGTAACTAAGCTAATCATGGTAATCCTAGCCTTTTGTCTATTCTGGTTGGGACAGCCCTGCCCTAACCGGAGCCTAAGGATAGGCTCAGAGGAGGCAGCTGGGGAAGTTTTCCTCATCCTTAGACTCAAACCTTCCTGCCTTCACACACTGTTGTGTGAGGACATGATGCTTGGAACTGCTGCTGCCATCTGTGAGCATGAGGCAAAAAGTCAAGCAAGTCCTAAGAACAGACTCCTTCAAGCCCTAACATCACTGGCTGTGGCAGACCCACTACAAAAAATGCTCTACCTGCCCTTGGCAATGGGACCTTGAAGCTCCTCCCATCAAGAAGCAGAGTCTATTTCCTCATTACCAAGTCTTAGTCAACAGCATTGCAGCGGAAGTGACTGCACCAACTCTAAATCTCGTCTCAAGAGGAAAATTCCAGGCTGCCCTGCTAGAGGCATGGGAGAGACATGGGCAGGATACTGAGGCTCCCTGGCCAACAGCCATGCAACCCCCAGCAGCACCACCTGATCAACCTATAGATGACCACAGATGCATGAGGAAGCACTAGTGAGACCAGAAGAGCTGCCAGCTGAGCCCAGCCAAAATTGCTGACCTGCTTGAACTGGGAGCTATAAAGGAATGGTGGTTGTTTCAAACTCTTCAGTTTTGAATTGGTTAGCTGTGTAGCAATAGTTAAGTGATGCATTACCAATCCTGAGGCTATCCTTCCTCAAGACTCCATTTCATATAAGATAAAAAATGTTTTCTCTTTTTTAATGCCACTGTTATATGCAGCCAATTGTGCTGATATTGTGCTCTGAGGAATCAAAAAGACGAGACAGGGCCCTGCCTTCAAGAAAATGGCAGCCCAACTGTACTTAAGACATATTTTCAACTAGGTTGCTGACCCCTCGAGGTGAGGGTTTGGTACATGTATCTGTAGCAAGGACTATTAGAGTCTAAAAATGTACAGCGATACAAGGTAACCTCTGCTGAGGTCAAAAGGAGTAGTCTGGTCCATATAAAGACTTCATGAAGAAAGCTGCATATGAGCCAGGTGGTCTTTGAAGGAGATTTAGGATTTAGAGCGATGAGGACAGAGGGAAGGTTGACAGAGGGTCTAGAAAGATGGATATTCTGTAGGGATTTGCTCTGGAGACAGGTGAGTGACTAGGAATTGAACTCAGATGTGGTGATTTAGGGCTTGAAGCATACAACAAGGACAGAGCAGTGCCTCCATGCAGGCCTGCCAATGCTCATTCTGTGAGGTGAAGAAGGAACAGAGGGGCCAGAGGGACAAGCCAATGTCCTCTGCAGCCACCCTCAAAAGAGTATCAAGAAGCGTATAGTCTCAAGGGGATCAGGCCACTGCCCCATGACCTCAGATGTGACCAGGCCTGAAGGATCTCCTTCTGCCTGTGCGTCCCTGCACCTCTCACCTTATCTTACCCAGTGGGCCCACTGCCACTGGGGTGGGGTCACAGAGCAGGCCTTTAATCAATGCTGGGTTGTAGGCTGAACAAACTTCACAAGGCTAGAAAAACAGTAATAGACAGGTACCTGGTTGTTTCACATTGCCATGTCTCCCATTTCCCTCTCTGAGTTTTCCCAAGCCTACAAGGGATGGTGTGGACTGACTGATAACACCCAGGCTCTGTGCAGAGCATTCCCCTCAGGGTCTGAAGAGAAGCCCCTGTTCAATGGTCCCAACCACAAATATGAGGGCACTAAATAATTCCACAACTACACCAGTCTCAGAATGAGAGCACTAGGAAGGAGGGAGCTATTATTTATTTTGACCAGGAAGCCTTGTTTTATTTAGCAAAGAGTATTTGCTAAGCATATGTTCTACTTAGAACACCCTCACCCAGTTTCCTTGAGGTGACCAGAGTGATCCCCCTTTTATAGTGAAGGAACACAAGGTGTGTGAGAAATGTGCCCAAGATCTCAACACTAGTGACTAGGAGAGCTGAGGTTTGAGCCCAGATCAGTCTGATACTGAGGCCTGTGCTCTCTCCCTATGTAGTACCTAACAATCATCATTTCTTCAAAGTCTGAGCTCAGTGCAAGCTCTCATAGAATATTATTTTCAGAGGCTTTGTGTCTCAGCCAAGGGAGTAAGTGAATTAACACACTAGACTCCAAAATCCAGCTCTGTTATAAAGTAGTTGTAGTAGCCCGGTGGCCTTGGGCCAATCAAGTCATCACTCAGGACCCCAATTCTTTTCGGCATTTATAAAAGGAGAAAGCAGAGCTGAGGGATGGATCAGACCCCTTCCAGCTCCCATGGCTGGGAGGTTTTCCATCTCTTCCACAGAGATGCTAACCCAGACTGAAGCAGAACCTTTTTTCCTAACAGTTTCTAGGAAAGAGGCTCATGCTGGCTGGCTCTCAGGCTCAACCTTGGTCCAATCCACCGTCAGCAGGACAGGGTCAAGCAGTACCAACTTGGCTGGCTGCTTGCAGGTGATAAGGGGCTATTGTGAAGGACTCTTGGACCCTCTTGACAGCTGCCTGACAAGGTCCTGCCAGAACGGTAAAGATCCACCAAGTCAGCCGTTGTGGGCCACATGCAGCTTCAAGGACCACTTTGTGCACCTGCGCCAAGGCTTCCTTTGTTTTGAGAAAGGAGAGCTAGTCAGTCCCATCCTCCTCCACCTTCCTTCCAAATCCTCTCACCTGGCAGGAAAGCCACCTGGGGTTGTTGCATAAGAGGAGGAGGCACAGTGGGGGACCAACCTTGTTGGCAGAGAGCTTACCTTTCCTGAAAGTCAGTGCTGAAAGATTGAAAAGTCACTGAGGACCCTGCTGATGCCCCCCCCCGCACGCACGCACACACACACACACACACACACACACACACACGCCCCAACCCACAAAACCAACAACCCATGGTAAGCTGGCCCTGAAAGAGGAAAGTGAATCCTGAGAAAGGAAGTGAATATCCTGCAGAAGTCTGCTAGCGGGTGGCTTCGTGTCAGTTGCAAGGCTGCTGAATAGGTAGGTAGGTAAAGGGAATGGGGACAATCAGCATTTGGAACTCTTCCCCTGGGTGCAGCACCACGGCCTGCATTGCCTGCAAGGCAAACCCCGCCTCCTCCTGCCGCCTCCCACTCCACCCAAAGCAGCCCAGGCACAGAGGCTGCAGGATTCTGACACAGGAAGTCTGCAGTCGCTGGGAGCCTCTCCAAGATACAGCCTGGGTGAAGGAAAAGGTTTGGACAAAAAGAGGAACAGTATAGAGAAACAAAAGTCCTCGGTTTGAATTGGGAGAGGTTTTGAGCCCGCAGTTGGTTGCAGGGTGGAGGATGGCGGCAGGGGCGGATGGCGTTACCTAGTTCTGTTTCTCTTTCGCTGGCCACCTTGTTAAGCTCCCATTGGCCAGGTGTCCGGAGTGGGACTCACCACTGCAAGGGGTTCCAGCCCCACACAACGGCCTCCCAGGAAGGACTCAGGTGGGCTTTCAGGTTGTCGGAGTGGGAGGCAAGGGGTGAGGGAAGCTTTGGTGGTGGATGTGAGAATCTGGGGTGGGGGTGTGAGGCTGGGGGCAGCAGTGTTTGGGATGGGCCTTTCCGAGCTCCTGCCGTGCACTGTGCACAGTGCTTTCTGCAGGACGGCATCGAAGGGGCTGGAGCAGGGGGCAGCATGCCTGTGTCCTCAGACCACTGTGGAGGATGTGGACTGTCCAGGCCCCAAACTGTCTATCCCTCAGTGCCAAGACCTGACTGTTAGGTGGGATGGAGCGCGGGAGGGAAACGCAACTGCACCTTTCAGAGAGAGGCCCTCTGAGAAGAAAGAGTGGCTGCAGGAGAAAGGATGTGGCTGAGAACGGGAAGAAAGGGCCTGGCGAGCGCCAGTACTGGGAGAAGCAAGTGATTTCATTCGGAGAGAGTTTCAGGGGAGAGGAGGCTTCCCCTTCCCAAAAGAATTGGTAGGACTGGCCACAAGCCAAGTAGAGAACGGCTGCTGCTGACTGCGGGAGAAGCTGTGCAGCCTTGGCAGTTCAGTCAACCTCTCTGGGCCAAGGACAATATAATAATGCCTGCTTTACCGACCTTAGTGAATTGTTATGATGTTCCATGGTGAAAGAGAGTTGTAAAATGTGAAGTGCAATTAAATGTGGAGGTGCAGTATTGTTATCACCAGAAGTTCTTAGGCTGGAGGTGGGTACCCAACTAAGGCTGCACACAAGAACCTCTAGAGAAGTGGTTTGTTTTTCTTTTAATCCTGAACTTGGAAACCACCCTAGATCAATTATTCAGATTAGGGCAGGCAGTCAGCCATTACCTGGTTCTGTTAAGCTCCCATTGGCCAGGTGTTGGGAAGGACAGGAAGTGGTATTTTTTAAAAAGTATCTGGTGATGCTGATATCCTGTGAAGGTTGAGGCCTGCTACCTAAGAGTTCCCCAAACTCCCTGAAGATGATCACTCAGAGCACATGTTTAAAAAAAAAAAAAAAGCCGTATTCTCAGGCTTCTCCCAGACCTACTGAATCAAAATTTCAAAGCGTCCTAGCACTCTCTGTATTTAGCAAACAGTAAGAGCAAGGTGGCCATGTTATGCCAGTGAAAAGTCTGTCGATTAGCTTCTTCTCTGCTGGATAATCACACCCAGCAATGCTCCTGGACAGCACAGGCAGATCAGCTCAAGGAGGGGGAAGCACCCCTCCTCAGACAGTAAGTACAGACATGCTGTTGGGGGGGTGGGGGGATTACAGTAGACGGCCAAATCCCCCTCACATTCCTGCTCCACTGGGGTGACACTCCAATTATAAAATGACACATTTCCCAGCCAAAGTGCCTGGGAACCTTAAGATAAAAAGGAAAGCATGAGTTATCTATAACTAACAGCATCAATTACGAGTGCTTTATTGTTTCGTCAGTAGATTGTTCAGGCTTTCTTGCTTCACACCCTGCTGACTCTGTTCCATTCATAAAATTATACAAACACATGCATACCTATGCACATGAACTCACAAACACAGAGACCCCAAACTCGCCAAACACACAAATGGGAGAACGAAGAGGATGACAGGAGCCGGTGAACTCTTAGCAGGCAACTGCGTTACTCCATTTAGCATTATCTGCAGTATTCCATGCTACATGTGCGATGCTCCCGAGTAACAGGACCCCAGGGATTCTTCATTTTAGCTCTTTCATCCCACAGAGGCAATACTAGCTTAGCAGATAAGAGCACAACTCTGGAGCCAGACTGCCTAGGTTGAAATCCTACCACCCCGTTTACTGGCTGTGTGTGACTCTGAGCAAGTTACTTTTGTGAAAGGAGATAAAAATGGGACAACTGGAACAATTAAATGCTTTGGTACACATAAGCCGTGACAGACGTGCCTGGCACACGAGATGCTATGTGAGTGTCTGCTGCTATCTGTTGTTGTTGCTTCTGTTGTTTTACTGTAGGTGACAAAGGTGATGCCTAGGAGATTAATTGCTCACTTCGTTCACATCTCTTGACTCTTTGGGAGTATAGCCAAGGAAGGAGTCATAAATGTGAACAGATAGCTACACTGCCAGTGTTCATTGTAGCACCATTCATAAGAAGCAACCTGAATGTCCAATAGGAAGTGGGTTACCAAAGCAATATATGATGGCAATGTAGTAATTGCATGAGAAAACTAGACACATAATATGAAGCTTTTCAAATGAAGTACCGAATGATCTCTATAGATATACAGATACAGACATAGACAAAGTTAGTCTTGGGGGAGAAATACAACAAAGTTCCAACACGGAGTGTCTCTGATTGTGGGGTTATGGGATTTTTATTTTCTTCCTTATACTTTTCTAAATTGGAGTAATTTTCCATAATGAGCAGATATTCCTTTTAGAGTCTGAAAATAAAGCATTCAATTGAAGCAGCTTGCTCAAGGTCAAACAGCACATTAGGAGCCCACACAGGCTTCCTGTCCCTGTCCAGGGATTGTGAAGCTTCATGAGGCTGGGCTAAGAGCAGGAAGGGAAGCTGAGAGGGATGAGAATGATGAATACACACCAAAAAGCAGAAGGACCTTGGTAGCGTTGTACAGGGCTGGGCCCTGGCTTGGAAGCTTCCCAGGGCAGAACTGCAAGGGCAGAGTCAGACACTTTTCCAGGGACCTTCCTAACCCAGAGCCACTCTGGCACAGTGAGGTGACTCAGGCACTACAATCCAATGCCTGCCCTTGGGGCTTCTCCACTTCTCTCTCCCAGAAATGGAAAAAGCCAGCTTCTACTTTGTCTAAGGATACCAGAGAGTAACACCAACCTTTCTTTCCTTTGTCCTTTCTACAGACTCCTTCCACTAGTGTGGAGCCTGAGACCCAGTTCGCATCCCTGCTGGGCCAAGTTCCCCTGCTTCTCCTTAATATAGAAATGTCTTTTCATGCCCAACATTTTTCCAATCATAATGCCAAGGTGCTTGACATAGCCAAAACCAAGGAATGTTTATTCTGCAACACCAAAATAAAGAAGGATCTGAAATCACTCAGTAACTAGCATAGACTTCATCTAAGAAAAATAGGAAGAAAGGAGGGAGGGAAGGGGAGAGAGAAAGAAAGGAGGGAAGGAAGGAAGGAAGGAAAGAAGGAAGGGAGGGAGGGAAGGAAAGGAGGAAGGGAGGGAGGGAGGGAGAGGAGGAGGGAGGGAGGAGAGAGGAGAGGAGGAGGGAGGGAGGAGAGAGGGGAGGAGGGAGGAAAATAGGTAGGGAAGGAAAGAGAGGGAGGAGGGAGGAGAGAGGAGGGGGAAGGAGGGAGGGAGGAAGAGATAGAGGGAGAAAGAAAGGAGAAAGATGTTTATCATGCTTGTTACTAGATAAAAAATTATTGTATCACTTTCAAAACTTTGCTACAACCTGCTCAGTATATTTTTAAATGTAAGTTCTGATCTTTGTAAAATAATAGACTGGAGCATATGAGCTCTGAAATTCAATGACTCTATATAAAGTTGAAAATCTAGTAACTCCAACTCTCTTTTCAAAGATCACTCCAGTGGCAAAAGCCAAGCAATAAAGTCTGCCAAGTTTTCAGGGAGCCAGCTGCACCTCTGATGAGTACACGTAGGTATCCACAGAATTTTCAAGCAGAAACCCAGCTGTCAAATCCAATGACCTCACTTTACAGTGAAGACTCTGGTGGGAAAACAATACAAAGGGCTACCATTTGCTGAGTGCAGGCAGGTGACACTCGTAGGGTCACACAGCAGGTTAGTGGCAGACCCAGAATTGGATGCAATCTTCACCACCCCACAGTCCATTTGTTCTGACTTTTAGTGGCTTTAATACCAGAAACTTTTCCTCATGGCTCAAGATGTACAGAAAAGAAATCGCTACAAAGGCAACAATAGGACAAGAGCAAATACATCCCTTCTGCATTTGCCTCCGAGCACAGAAGAGACACCATAGAAGAAAGAATTTCAGCCTGGACCAGTTGATGAGGAGCAGACAGCAAGCATCAGGCCTTGCTGGGAGGAGCAGAGGAGGGTCAGAGTTAACAGCCGTCAGCAGCACCCATGGCCCCCCCCACCACCAAAAAAAAAAAAAAAAAAAAGACCTAGCAGAAAACAGCTTTCTGGGGGACTGAAATCCAAGCACCAGAGGAACCAGATCCAGTTGTGATGTGTCAACACCAAAAATACTTAGGGAGAAAGGACAAATGTCACACTTGAAAACAGTGTTTAGGAAGATGGAAAAGAATACTGAGAAATCAGCTCACTGCTGGTATTTTCATCTTTCTCAGATTGTGAGTAAGATTTCATAAATAGGGTAGTTAGAAAAGGTTGTCGTGAATGTTTTCACCAAAAGGTTTGATTCAGTTAGAAAAGTGATTGTAAAAAGAAATGCATGTTACGATTTTTGGTTTGGTTAACGATGTGCATAGGAATTGGACTGTTACACCGTAAGGCAAGCCATACAGACGTCCTCATTCGCCTGGAAGAGAGCATCAGATCTGTAGACATTTTCTAGCAAGACAGCTCTCCACCTAACAAATAAGACCAACTCTTACTGTTACTTTCTCAAAGACTTCTATTTAAGAAGACTTTAAAAGACTATAGGGAAGAGGATGTCTTTTATCACATTACTCACAGCCTTATCAAAACACCATTTCTGGTTCTGCACAACTCAAGAGGGGTATAAAGAACTTTAAGAAGGTTGACAAGAAGCCACAAAATGGTCCATCTGAAAAAACCTTTAATGGCTGAGGCTCCGTTACTCAAATCCATTGCAACGAGCTTCAGATCTCTTTGAGTTTTTCAAAATGTATTTGTTGGATGAGTTTTGGGGGTATGTAAGCAGATATTACTATAAAAGGGGGATGGAGATTCTGTGATAAAAATAATTTGAAAAACACTGGGTTAAAGAAGTGAAATAGGTTTATGTGGTGCAGGACTTCTCAGAGCCTTTCATGTTCATAATGCATTGTGCATCTCCAAGAGGCAGCATTTCGGAAACATAGCGCCTGTGGATTACTTCTCCATGGAAAGTTGTGCAGGACTGATGTTCTGCAGATCACATCTGAGGAACTCTGGCGTGAGTTATTCTAGGTAATATGGTCACTTGAGTATCCATTGCAGCAGAAGACAAAACAGGAGGAAGGAAGCTGAAAGTACAGCAGGAGATGTGTAACTGAGAAATGAGGAAAACATCATGACAAAGGCTGTGCAAACACAGGTAGCTTGAAGGAGTCTATATTATGGATTCTCCTTCTCTGGGCGTTTTTCAGAATAGGCCTGGAATAATCTGGAAATGTTTCTAATGCACAGCAAGGCTGTGAGTTCCATGACTTTTAGAATTCTCTTCCTCCTCAATTATTCCATGTCATTTGTCCTTATTCCCTATTTATAGTGAGTTCAGCTGACTGGCTTGCAAATTAAATACATTCCTGAAATGTTGAAGGTAAAGCAAATACAACCTCTGTAAGCTGAGTCTGTTTTCCACTGATTTGTATTATAATTGCAAGGAAAAGCACTGACCTCATGCATGGGGGAGGAAGCATCCTACCTGCACCCTTGTGCATTCCTTCCCAGCTCATTCTCCCGCTTACGGGAGCCCACAGGTCAGCCAAGGGAAGAGCTGAGCCACTGGTCCTTCCACATGCCTTCAACCTGTCTGTGAATTCCCAAGTTTTCTGGAAGTTCTTGCTGATCTCAGGGATTCTCAATGGGTAAGTCACCTCACTGCTTATGTTCTTTCTTTAGGAATTTAAGAAAATCCCTGAATATTCTCTTCTGCTGGCTTTTTTAGCAAAGAAACAGTTTCACTCTAAGAGGGTAGTAAGCCCCTTTACATGCGTCACCTCTGTTATGACCAAGTGTTTGATTATTGACTAGCTGAATCATGGTCACTGTTGGATCAGAAAGTCCAAATCACAAAACAAAGAGAGACTGTTACATAGATAGACATATTTCCCAAAAGACTGATTTATGAGAGCCTTGAGTGGTTTTAACTGTACCTAATGTTTGGACAAGAGGCCTTGCCTATGCCAGAGTACTCTGTCAAAGTGGGCAAATAAGAAAGAGACCAGGAAATGATAACTAACTTACTGAATGCTTGCCACATACCAGGCCTGTTAGCATTATCTGCTTTAATTCTACTGATACACTGGCCACCATGAGGGATGTCTATTAATGGCCCAGTTTTACAGAGGAGAAAACCAAGGCTCAGAGAGGTTCTGAACTCTTCCCTAGGTCACACGGGTATACACCAGTGGGGAACAGCACTGGGAGCTGCCTCCCTCAGGGTGGACAGATGTCACCCTCTGCCTGCACTGTTCACAGATAGACCAAGAGGCTCAGAACTGTGTCCTCATGTCTCCTGTCCTGCCTCACCTGACATAGCTACAGGTGTGGGAAATGCAGTGCTGCCCACCTGCAAATGCATCACTTACTGCGTGCAGTAAGAAAAAGAGAGATTATAATAGAGTTTCTTGGAATTCTCCCTTTTTTATTTTTATATATTTTTTTGAGACAGAATCTCGCTCTGTCACCCAGGCTGGAGTGCTGGAGTATAGTAGTGCGATCTCGGCTCACTGCAGCCTCCACCTCCTGGGTTCAAGCAATTATGCCTCTGCCTCCTGAGCCGGGATTCCCGGAGCCCACCACCACACCTGGCTAATTTTTGTATTTTTGGTAGAGACGGGGTTTCACCATGTTGGTCAGGCTCATCTCTAACTCCTGATGTCAAGTGATCCTCCCGCTTCGGGCTCCCAAAGTGCTGGGATTACAGGTGTGAGCCACTGCTCCCAGCCAGAGTTCCCACTTTTGAACATACATTTTGAAAAATATCTCCTAGTTCCTCAGCTGTTTTGTTCCTTTCAAGTCTGATCAGTAATCCTCATCATTTCCGATGCCACAGCATTCTCTTCCTTTCACTGGAGGAAGGAATTATGATTGCATGAAGTACACTATAAGCTAGTTTAAATTCATTTTTTATTGACTATGTGCTCTCTTTTAAGTTTAACTATATTGTGTAGTTTTTTTAATGTGAAAGGGCCCACTTCTCTTAAAAAGCGCCTCTGATGGGAACATAATTGTATCATACATACACAAAACAACAACAACTTTTTGGAATTATATCTGTTAGAAAAAATGAGGCTGCAGGCATTCAAGTGTAAGGCTCTTGATGGATTTTATTTAATCCTAACCTGATTGAACATTTCCTGCCCTCTTGGAAAGGGCAAATATAAAGCTTAAAAAAAGGAAAGACTTGGCCAGGCATGGTGGTCACGCCTGTAATCCCAGAACTGTGGGAGGCCGAGGCAGGCAGATCACGAGGTCAAGAGATTGAGACCATCCTGGCCAACATGATGAAACCCTGACTCTACTAAAAATAGAAACATTAGCTGGGTGTGGTGGTGTTCTTATCTCCCTCCCAAGGAAATAATGTTGGATATGGCTCCAAATCTATGGCCATTTAACTTTTGGCCAATAAACTTCAAAGACAGGAGATTCCACCTGAGAACTGAAACCAACTGGTTTCAGGAGAATAATCCAGGAGAGGCAAGATCGAATCCGGGGGATAGCCATGGGCCTCATGACATTGCAGAAGCAACCACACAGATGCACAGCCCGTGGCTGGGTGGGCAGTTGTTATCAGGAAAGCCACATGATGCCACCCGTGAACCCCCACACTGACGCCCGCTCAGTCCTAGCCAGCGGGAGTGGAGTGGTGCTCCAAAGTCTGACATCACAGAAACAGGAGGCGGTTCTCTAATTGGACACATCTCTGAAAGCAGAAGTCTGCCTGGTTTCTCATTTTCATCGTTCCGGATGGGAGTTCTGAATTGCATCACACCTTCCCCTGGCTGCTTAACTGGACACAGAACACAGCATGCTCTCGTTACTCCAGTGTCTTCTTCTCTGTGCAGCCTCACAATTCCGTCTCTCAAGAGTAGCTGGAACTGGCTGCTCCCGGCAAGCAGCCTTCATTTCTGCTCTCATTTCTGCAAACACACATACTCCCATCTCCACCTGACCTGCTACTTCTAAGTCAGATAGTCGACTCTGAGTCACTTAGACGAAATCCCACAGGAAGGTTCTGAGTATGCCCACAAGCACCAGTGTCCCCGGGGGTTACCAGGTGACATAAGCCAGGTATCGTTTTCCCTAAACATGATACTCTTTCTGTCTTTCCTAAGCTTTGGTAGAAATGTACACAGAGAGAAATGTCTCCCACCTACAAGAAAACATGGCTGGGGGCACAATTAAAACTGACAGATGGGCCGGGCACGGTGCCTCACACCTGTAATCACAGCACTTTGGGAGGCCGAGGCGGGTGGATCCCTTGAGGTCAGGAGTTTGAGACCAGCCTGGCCAACATGATGAAATCTCGTCTCTACTAAAAACACAAAAAAATTAGTCAGGCATGGTGGTGGGCACCTGTAATCCCAGCTACTCAGGAGGCTGAGGCAGGAGAATCACTTGAACCTGGGAGGCAGAGGTTACGGTGAGCTGAGACTATGCCATTGCACTCTAGCCTGGGTGACAAGAGCGAAACTCCATCAAAAAAAGACAAGAACAAAAATGACAGATGACCCAGCCTCAGCGGCAGGGACTAAGAAGCGGTGGGCACTGGGCAAAGAGGACCCACGTCCTTCTGCAGGGGGCGCTATGCCTCAGCGCTTGCTGACGGTGAGTGGAAACAAAACGTGCAGGATCAACAAGCCCACACCTTTACTTTCAAGAGAAACCAAAAATTCAGGTCTGTATGTGACATCTTCCAATATTTCTTAATGTTGTGTCCCATGTGGTTCACAAGCCACATGTGACAACTGAAGACCTCTTATAAGGAGAAAACTGCCCAGTTTTAGGTGCTCTGTGATTGCAATTTGGAATTGCTGGAGGCACGTAAAACCATAAACCAGGAGACTGCAGATGCAGAAAAAGGAAAACAAAACACACACACACATCCAAGTGAGTAGAAGGTCTGGTTGGGGAGGGTGTGCCTGAGCGCCTGTGTGTGCACACGTGTGCTCTCCTGGGTGAACTCGATCCTTCCCCCTGAAGCACAGAAAGCAGTCTCTGCAGGGAACACAGCTATTTTCCCCACCATACCAGACCTTTTTTCTCTTTCCAACAATGCCAAATTGCCTTAAAGCAGCCGGAGAGTGCCTGGCTGATTTATGGCTCAACTACCAGGGCTTCTGGAAACGTTCTTGCTCCTGACCCTGGTCCTGTGATTTGTAAAAAAGCTCTGTAACTGACAGTAACTCCTCTTTCTCTAGCAGGGCAACCAAGTGCAGGGAAGAGTCCCGAAGCTGCTTTCTGCCTCCCAAGGCATCAGAAGTCAGCGCTCCTGGGGTAAGATGCTAACCTTCTGCATCCCTTCCTTCCTCTATGAAATACAGAAGACTCAGATAACCCCTTGCTTTCCTGATTTCCAATGTATGATAGTTTCCTTCTGTCCAGTCACTCAATTTAACAGAAAAAATAAAGCCTTAAGAGGTTAAGGAATCTCTTGATCAGTGAGATTGGAAGCCCATGGCTTGGCCGTTAAGGCCAGAGCCTGCACATGAGCTTCTCTTTGTCCAGTGCTAAATACCTGTGGCCTGAGCTAGTCCTGAATCATTAGTCCTTCCTTAAATCTCCAGAAGCAGGTCATCTGATTCTGGCTTCTCTAGCTAGGCCCACTGCCTCTGTGCCCTGGAAACTCAGGGGAGGGAAAGGCAAAATTAAAATTCACTTAATTCCATTGTCTATGGACAGCTCTGCTAAGGGGTTTGCTCTGCTAAGGAGTTTGATTGGATTGAAAATGAATAGTTATTTTTAAATGTGTGTGTGAGTGTGTGTGTGTGTGTGTGTGTGTGTGTGTGTGTGTATGTGTTAGTGTGTTTAGATAATCCTTACAGTTCCATTTCCCATGGAAAAATATGCTAGAGTTGGAGTCAGAAAACTTGGGTCCCAGGCACAGCTCTGCCCCTAATTTCCTGTGTGATCTCAGGCAAATTATTTCACTTCTCTGCATCAGTATCCTCCTTCATAAAGAGGCATTCACTGCCCCCTCCATCTGTGACCCTCAACATCACCCTCTGCAATGCTCTAGGACTTGAGGGACGGGTTAAGTGAGAATTCTCATTCTAGTTTGGCTGGAAACAAACTTTGTTAAAATATATACATATTACCAGTATAACCATCCTATTCTTTCAAGATATATTCAGATTATATTTCTGTATATTAAATCACATCGTAAGTGCAATTATTTAAAGAAATTCTGCTGTGAATCCTCTAGGCAAAGAGCCTTCTGGTAAAAATAGCTAGCTATCCTGAGTCTGTTTTTTATGTCATATTTCATTTGATGTTTGTTTCAGAGAACAAAACTACAGTCAGCAGGGGGCCTGCCTTTCTCTGACAGGCAGGTAGTTTGGGCCCCACTCTCAGGTGGGTGTTTGGTGTCTCTAAGAGCCCCTCTGCCAATTGGCAGAGGGAAGAGCCACACTTTGCTGAGAGTTTATTTCCTGCTAAAGCCTTTAACTGGCTGCCTCTTCTGAGCCTCACAGCAACTGTGTAAGGCAAGTGATGTTAGCTTCCTTATTTTGCAGATGACGAAACTGAAGCTTGGAGAGGTTAAATGAGGTACAGCTAATAAACATGATTCAGACCAATTCTCCAACTCCAAAGGCAAGCAAGCCAGCATGCTCAGAATCCTCAAATGTGAGGGCAGCCACGTCACCTTGCCCTGGGATGGGACCTTTGTAAGAAGCCATAGTGGCTACGGCAGTGAGCTGAGGCTGAAGACAGCAATCTGGCCCGCACCAAGACCCCTAACAAGAGGTGTCATAAATGCTCTTTAGGTGGAGTGGAGGCAAAGGGAAACCCCCAAGTGTAGGGGAGCTGGCTTCCTCCAACTCCAGGGCCTCCTGTCTCCTCCAGCTTAAAAGAGGGCAGGAAAGCTGAAACACACCCACGGGAGGTTAAAGGGTACCCCCCACCTGCAAAGGGGGACCTGAAGGTGACTGGGGAACAGAATGGATGCTGAGGATGTGGACCGGGGCAGTGGAAGTTTGAAAGCCACTGGAACAGTGCAGGAAAACTGGGTCAGCGTCTGGCTCATGGGTCCTGTCCCTCCTGCTAACTATAAAACACTGCATTCGTCCCAAGGAAGAAGGCATGAGCAGGTGTGTGAGGAAAACTCTAGTGAGTGTCAACCACTGAAAATGTTAAAATGGGCGAGACAGATCAGTGACGGTGGTAAGGAAGGGCTCCGTAGAAAGACGTTCCACATATACACACTACACACGTATCTAATATATAGCACCATATATGAGTGTGCATACATGTGGATGTATGTATAAGCATGTATATGTGTGTATATGTGTGCCTGTGCATACATGTGTATATGTATGTTTGTGTGCGCATATATGTACGTATATGTGTGCATATGTATATAGATGTTTGTGTGTGTCTATGTGGTTTTGCATGTGTGTATATATGTGTATGTGTATTTGTGTATATAGGTATGTGTGTATATATGTGTATGTGTATTTATGTATATATGTATGTGTGTATATATGCGTATGTGTATTTGTGTATATATGTATGTGTGTATGTATGTGTATGTGTGTATATATATGTATGTATATGCATGTGTGTGTGTGCTTTCAGAGATCCATAGGGGGCAAAAGCGCAAGATACCTACTGCTGTTCCATCAAAGACGAGCTGGCACGTAAACAGAAGCCTATATATACATTTAGGAGCTATGGCTTCATTCTTTCTTCTTGCCCAATAACACTTAGACCCTCACTGCATTCTATTCTGTTCCACCTCCCCCTGAAGAGGATGAACCACATATTACTGTGTGCCTTAAACACATCACAACTCCCCCTGAGCTTCAATTTTCTTACCTGCCAAAGAAAAAACAAAGTCTAGCCTACCTAACTCAGTTCATTGCTGTAAGATGATAATAACAGCTGACATTTTACATTTAAACACTGTACATATATTAATTCATATAATCCTCAAAATAGCTCTACGAGATTGGTACTGTTATTACCCCCCCATTTGACAGAGATGGAAACTGAGGCACAGAACACTTTCATAACTTCCCCAATGTCACCCATCAAAGGAGGGATTTGAACCTCCACGATATGGCTGCAGTAACTGGACTCTTAACCCCTTTGTTAAATAGCACAATGTCTGAAAGCACTGAATGTGTTTGAAAATGCTGTGTAAATGAATGGTGCTATTCTTATTCTTGCTAGGATTACTCCCACTGGGAAGGATGCAATGCAGGGTCAGGATTCCCTGGGTGAGGATAAATCCTGCAGCCTCAGATCTGCAGCCCCCGCTACCAGGTACCACGCTTCCAGTGGCACGTCCTCCCCGCCCCTTCCAACTGCAGGACTGTCTTCCTATGTTCTTTTTCAAAACAGTGTCTCTGCTGCCAAGGGCAGGTTTGTCTGTCTCCTGGAGACAGCGGTTGTCAAGCCCTGAGAGAACAGCAAGCATGTCAAAAATAGCAGCGCCAGCAGACTGCGTGGCTGCAATTTCCTTTTGAAATGTCGGCTTTGCTCTCACCAAAGAGCCAGGGTCTGTCTGCGTTCCTTGCAGGCTGCAGCAGAAGCTGCTTAAGATTCCAGAATGTTTTCTAGGAGGAGGCAAAGTGTATCTGCTGAGTCTCGTGACTGAGGAATGAGGAATTCTCTTTAGGGTAACAATCATGAGGTTGGAATTGGGTTAAAAAATATATTTTTTTAATAAATCCCAGCAGGGTTAGGACCCAAACAGGTCCAGTGATAGCCAAGGTTAGACTAGTATGAATGACACTTTCTGTAGGGGCAGGAACCTTTCCTCTTTTGTTCTGAAAACTGGGAAGTCACTCTCCTGTTTTTACCGTACGCCTTCAAACACCACAGCCGCGTCGATAACCCTTCAAAGGTGGTGGTTGATAGGTTTCCACTCCCCCTTTAAGGTACCAGGTGAAGCCATGGGGTGCGGACCAAGAGGACCAAGAGGCAGGGTGAAATACTCTCTCACGTTCAGAGCAAAGGGACGTGAAAAACATGACAAACCCCACAGAAACCTCAAGCCCAGAACAGAAAAGTGGTTCATCAGGAGACCTGGCAAGATGAGAGGCTAAGAGCCCATCTGTCTTTCTTCCCCCGCGGCTGGTGTCTGGGAAGATCCCTGTCCCGGCCAATTGCCAAGCTCCAGACCTTATTCTGCCATGAGCTGGCTATTCAACCCGAGGCAAAATATGAAGTGGGATGGAGAGAGGAACTCCTACCATCTAGTAAATGGATTTCTTTTCCCCTCCTAAGTGACCGTGACAAGGAAGACTGGAGCACACTTTCCTTCCCACTCCCTTCCCACGGCAAAAACATGCAGTCAAAACCCATGTGAGCCAGGATGCCAGCTCCAGCTAGATTGTCCTGGGAGGACCATGCTCTCTGGGAATCTATCTTGGAATGTATGTCGAGTTGCGGGCAGACAGAAATGCCACAAACAAGGGCTCAGCCAGCGGACAAGAGGAATGGCAAGCCACAGGACTGGCTGGTGCATCTGAGGAAAGCACCAAGGGAGGGAAGGGAGGGATCCAGTGGCACAAGGTGAAGACGGCCAAGAGGAGAACAGAGTCTGGGAGAAAATCATTGAAAGGTTCAGTAAGACAAATGCAGGCTGTTACCTCCCACTTCTTTTGTTTACCCAAAGCACCAAAGACTGCTGGGACCTCATCATAGGGCAGTTAAGCATCAGTGATGACTGTAAGGGGAGTGTGGGGGAGGGGGCCAGGAAAAATAAAACCTTTATGTGCCCACAAAACAGTAAAATTCAAAAGTAAAATAATAACCATAGTAGATAAATAAAACCTTGGCCCCTATGCAATCTCTTAAGGAATTCTGAGTTTATAAGTGCAGGGATTTAGTGGGGGTCTTTGGCTTATGGGAACTTTCCTTGGAGTTTTGTTTTGTTTTGTTTTTGCCATCAAAATGTAAGTTCCTTGGGCAAGCTCAAGACCATATAATGAATAATGAATAATGTTCAACATATATATTATAGTTCAATGCATGCTAATTATGCCTTGCACTTACCAAAAAAAAATGGCATGACATATCTTTAGAGGAAAAAAATGAAAAAAGCATGTAAATCTCATAACAATTTGATGTCAAAATGAAGCACGCATGACACACACACACACGTACACATACACACACACACACACACACACACACACACCAGTTCGTGGTATTGTGCATGAATAGCAAGGATCAGCTGCATGTGAGCTCGAAAGTGTCCCCCATGTGGCAGAAGAAAAAAACTGCCATGCTATTCTAGATATTGTCTGGTCCATTTTTAGACATGCTAAACTTCTAGATTTATAAAACCAACCCGTTCTCCCAGCCCAGATAGAAAACTCCCAGATTATTAGATTCATTGCTTTCTCTTTTTTTTTTCACAGTTCAATGATTTGGGGATTCAATTTTTAGAGTTGTATGATTATCATCACAATCCTGTTTAGAGTGTTTCTATTACCCCCCAAAAGTTACCTGGGGCCAATAGTAATAGCACAGCCTTCAACCTCCTGGGGGCCCCTCAAGCGGTCCCGATGTCCTGCTGCAGGTGGGAGCTAGCACATGCTCTAAGACTTCTAGCAAGGGGTCCATCAGTTCTCTTTGGGGACTGGCTGGTGAATCGTAATCCTCCTTGTCAAGGAGTGTTCCCTGTACTTTGCACCACTGAGATTTATGCCCTTTCCTTTTGTTCCACCTTCAGTACCTGAGAGAGACAGCCAGATACTAACAAAACCTTCAAGTGAATTAAGGTCAGTTCTAAGGCCATCCCCCGAGCTAAGGCTTTTTCCAGGCTAACTCCCACCTTATGCCTGCCTCCTAAGCCCTCTTTTCTCTGTTTATTTGACTATTTATACTGTTCCTCTGTCTGTGACCTCCCTGAGGTTGGGGACCCTGAGGTGGTCCAGGGCTACTCAGCAGAGGATGCGTCTGAGACTTCTCAGGGTCATTCTCTCCCTCCCAGCCTGCTTTCTCTCATTTATCCTTGCAGGTTCAGGACATTTCTGGGAGACATTTTTCTAAGCCCACGGCAGTCTCATGTTGCTTGGCAGGTGTAGGACTTGCCCCCCCAAGAGGTGAGCATGGCAAGAAAGAATGGCAGTGAGAAGTCAGGAAAAAGTGGAATCCCACCATAGATAGACCTTAGCAAGCATAGCTGTCCTAGAGTTCAACGTGCAACCTTGACGCTGACCCTCTAGGTGCTCCCAGCCACTACACAAGGTGGAGAGAGGGAGAAAGACACGCAGGAAGACACACACAGAAGGAAGAAGAGGGTAAAACAACAAAGGGGAAAACCAGAAGGAAGAAAATTAGAGAAGGGGGAGAAAAGGCAGAGACAGTAAGAATGAAAAGAAGGTAAGGGAAAAATGCACAGATAAAGAGACGATTTTTTAAAGAGGCCAGCAGCATCAAGGGGACAGAAACAGAGAAAAAGGAAACTGAAGCTGATGGAGTCAAAGAAAAATACACAGAAAAATTGAGGTAGCCCCTGAGGGATGGGGAATGAAAAACTTGCACCTCTCCAGATGCGCACTCCCCCACCTTCTCTCTCTCCCCGCCCCATTCTAATTTTGCCTGCAGGACTGAGCCAAAAATGAAATTCCCCTCCAGTAGAACCTACCTCACCTGCAAAGACGGCCAGCTGTCCCTCCTCGCTCCCTGGGGACGAATATCCTGTGTCTCAGGCTGAGGCTGGCAATTCCAGGAAGTCCTCTGGACGCTCTTGCCGGCTTGAGTCAGGTGTGGCAGTGGCTTGGACCCTTCCTTTCCTGGCATCTGTGAATCACCACCCCAGCTGTCCAGGCAACACAGAGTGCATAGTCTCTTGGTGCTCAGGGTACAAAATCCAAATAAAGAGGCTCAGGGTCAGAGAAGGATCACTTGACAAAATTCTTCCCAGAAACTAGGTCGAGCCACAGCCTCTCAGTTTTCTTCGATGTCTTAAGAAGAAAGATCTTTGAGATTCCTCCCAGGAGCTAGATAGACTGTTCCCCGGGGGGGAAGAAGTTGCAATTCTCCGTCTTTCGTGGAGGTGGGGAAGAGCCTGTCTCTGCGGCGATGGGAACTCCATGATACCTAAGACTGTTGTTACTCCTGGTGTGGCCCAGCCTGGCTGCCACTCCAAGGAAAAGTTGACCCCTCTAAGGGCTTCCCTCGACAGCTCGAAAAAATTAATATTGATGTTAGTTTAACTGGGCAGTTGCTTAACATTCAAATTTCTGAAGAATCAGGAGTAAGATGAGGCAGCTTCAATGACTGCGCGGGGAAACTAGGAAGGAAAGTCCAGACGGGAAGCTTTAGGTCCCTGCTTCCTCCTCATTTTCCAAAAGTCCCACATCCCTGTCCTGGCACTCCCAGCCCCTAAAGCACTATGTGTGAGGTGCTCCCATTTGAAAAGCTGGGAAGATTAGTCCCCTGGTCTCCCTGGATGCCCAAAGCAGAAGATAGAGAGAACAGTCTGGAAGGTTGCTAAGGCAACCAGAGTCCCTGGTGAGCTGGGCTCTCCACAAACCCTTTCAGGCGTACTCTGACTTGAAAAGGAAATGTTTTCTCAGGGATGGTGATGAGGGTGATTACATACACATATACAAAGATACATGCATACATGTCCCAACTTTTACCCTCAGCTAGGAGCTTCCCTTCTGCCTCTGGAATGGGCTTTTCTCTTCTCCCCAGATAGCCAGCAGTAATGAGAGAGGTTTGGAAAACTAGCACTTTCTCGACCTCAGAGCAGGTTTTTGCATCATAAACACCTGTATCTTCTACTGTATTTCAGGTATGGAGATGCCAAGCGCCTAGTCAAGGTGACCTCCAGCCATGGAAGAATCCCCCTGGACACATCTAAAGAGAACCCTCCTTTCTGAAGGGTAAGAAGAAAGGCTGAGGGGTTCAGTCCAAGAGGCCAAGGAGGAATTTAGGGAGCCAATGCTCCATAATGGCCTATTCTTAGGCTTGGGATCCAAGGCAGGAACTCAGGAGGAAGGCATGGGGAGAACTAAAAATCAAGTCCGTGACTAAGATTCACACATTTGCATAGCAATGTCCCCAGCTTCCTAAACATGCCCCATGAGGTAGGGAGGGGAAGACAGTAATGTTCCCATTTAATGGGTGGGTAAATTGAGGCACAAAGAGGGACTGTGGACCCAAGTTACCCTGTAAAGCTGGGGCAAGATCGAGATTTAGATCTGGCACTCACAGAAGGCACACTGCCTTTCAAGCAAACCCTCGTAAGGCTGTCCTCTTGTAAGTTGCTCTTTAGAAAATAATTTTTTAAAAAAAAATTATCATCAGAGTCTGAAAGCATAGATATAAAATTAAAAGCATGTTAACAGTCCTTTCAGTTTCAGAACTGCACCCAAAAGATCTCAGAACAGTACATCACAGTTTATCAAAGGCAAAAAAACAAATGGCAATGTTATTGAGAGAGAAAAGAGGGGAGGTGGGCAGGTGGACAGACGGCAGTGGTCTCACAATGAGAGAAAACGGCTTAGATCAAGTGGGAATGCCACAACGTCACCTTTCCCGTGAGAGCAGGTCAAATGCAGCTCCAAGGGGCAGAGCAGGCAAATGTTTGCTTGATTGAGCAAAAAAGCCTCTTAGAGAGAGGGTGTTGGCAAAGGAGTAATGCATGTTTCTTATTCTAAACCACATATTCCACGCCCATAAATTGGGAAGAAACCCATGCTGCTATCCAATGTATGCTTTTACTTCCCATAAAATAGGAAGAAACCCATGCTGCTATCCAATGTCTGGGGCTTTAAGCTGGAGTTTGCTTGAGGAAGCCTTCAACAGCAATCCTAAATCAAATTCCCAGGAAGCAAGGTACAGGGCTAGAGAAAACTTGGGGAAATGAGGGAGAAATGGCTGCCATCTGCAACAGGATTCCTCTGCCCTTTTGAGAAAACAGTATCTGTTTAAGCGGCACCTTGCTTCAGATTGTGGTCAAGCCAGTTGCTTGACTCTATTCAGACCCTCCTCCTGACTCTGCTTCCCTTTCTCCAGTTCTTCTGCTCAGGAAGGCACTTGCACAAAAAGAGTATTTGGCTCTGGGAAGGAACCTTCCTGGAAGATAGAAAGTCAGGGGATCAGAGTGGGGAGGACCCGATGTCAACCAAACACCAGTGCCTCTTGTGCTGGGGCACACCTTGGAAAATCCACTGGCCCCTTTGGTCCTGGACTAACCCCTGTGTTCTCCAAGTGGTAAAATTTGATTGTATTTTCTCTAATTCCATCCAAATTTAGAAATGAAAAACCTATTTTGAGGCTGTGCAAATAAAGACTCTACCAAGGGTCACCTGCAGGATGCCCAGCGGGTGTTACAAAGCACTGGGATAACAGCAAGTTGAGTACTGCTCTGTCCTCCACCTTCTTCCAGTTACCAAGTGGCCTGAAGCTAGGAAACGCACATGACCCAAAGCAAAGGACATTAAGGAGAGAGCAAAGACTCAGGTATGGCTGGCTTCCATCCTGTTGACATTGCTGTTCCTAGAGATATTCCAAGTCCCAGACATGAAAAATCAGTCTTGAGGGAAGGTCAGACCTGAATGTATATCTCATCCATGTGACAGAAGATGGGCATGACTGGATGGCACCGTTGGAATTTCAAAAATGTCACTTAGATGGATTAACCTTGAATGCTGCAGGGATTAAGCAACAAGGTTGATAGTCCAGGTATTTGGTCCTGGATGCCAGGTAGTGGATGTAGGGGAGAGAGTCAAGAATTCAACTGAAGCTAGAGTGAGTAGCGAAAATAAGAAGGAAGCCTAAGAGACTGTTAGCTCAGTGCTCCCCTCCTGCAGGCCCTGCCCGCATGGGTCAGACCTCCGTGAGCATTCTTTTCTCTGCATAGGCCCGGTGTGGAGTAGGAAGGTAGCTGGGTCTCCGTTCCCGGTTAGCCTCGGGGGAAGTCAGTCTTGCCAAGTCCGTTGTCAGTTGCCTTCATGTCCGGCGCAGGCTGCCCACAAGTGACGTGGGTATACTGGCCTTGCTCCTCCTGCTCCGTCTCCCGATGGTAGAAGTAGTTGAAGTTGGAGACGATGACCGGCACAGGCAGGGCGATGGTGAGGACCCCAGCGATGGCACACAGAGAGCCCACGATCTTGCCCCCCCCCCCACAGTCATGGGGTACATGTCCCCGTAACCTACCGTGGTCATTGTAACCACCGCCCACCAGAAAGCATCCGGGATGCTGGGAAAGAGTGAATCGTCATCGTCAGCCTCCGCGAAGTAGACGGCACTGGAGAAGAGGATGACCCCGATAAAGAGGAAGAAGATGAGCAGCCCCAGCTCCCTCATGGAGGCCTGCAAGGTCTTGCCCAGGATCTGCAGCCCCTTGGAGTGGCGGGAGAGCTTGAAGATGCGGAACACCCGGACCAGGCGGATGACTCTGAGGATGGCCAGGGACATGGCCTGCTGCCCATTCTGGCTGCCTCCTCCACTGGCTGGCTGCTGCTCCTGCTGCTGCACCAGCTCAGTGCCCAGGGTGATGAAGTAGGGAAAGATGGCCACCAAGTCAATGATGTTCATGATGTTTCGGAAGAAGGCCGGCTTGCTGGGGCAGGCGGAGAAGCGCACCAGGAGCTCAAAAGTGAACCAGACAATGCACAGGGTCTCCACCAGAAAGAAAGGGTCTGTAAAGAAGGAACCCCCAAGAGTACTGAGTGAGGACGAGCCCCCCGGTCCCCATTTCCCCAGGGGTGATGCCATGATGAAATGTGTAGGAATCCTCTTCATCTTCTTCTTCCTCCTGATTCCCCCTGGAAACTGGGGAGACGCGGCTCACACCACCACCATTCCCTCCACCTCGGCCATCTACACGGAACTGGGGCAAGGTCTCCAGGCAAAAGATGACTATGGAGATGAGAATGACCAACACGGAGACGATGGCGATGCCCCTGGCGGGCCCAGAGCTCTCCGGATACTCGAAGAGCAGCCACACCTGGCGCTGGAAGGGCTGGGAGGGCAGCGGCTTCTCGTCCTCGCCACCCTCGGGCAGGCAGCCCTCGTCCTCCCGGAAGGCCGCCAGAGCCTCGTCCCCCAGCTGGTAGAAGCGGATCTCCTCCAGGAAAATGTCCAGGGGCACGTTGACAGGCCTCCGCAGGCGGCCCCCCGACTGGTAGTAGTAAAGGATGGCGTCGAAGCTGGGCCGGTTTCGATCGAAGAAGTACTCGTTCCTCAGGGGGTCAAGAAGCGGACCCTGCGGCCAGGGTCTCCGAGCAGCGTGTCGGGAAACAGCGACAGGGTGCGCAGTTGTGTCTCAAAGCGCAGCCCGGAGATATTGATCACCAGCCGCTCGCTACTACAGCAGCCCCGCCCGCGCCGGCCTCCGGGAAGTCTCCCGCATCCTGTTGCTCCCCCTCCGGCCCACGGACCTCCCCCGGCGCCGCCAGCGTAAGGGATTTCTCCGATCTCATGTCCCCTCGGCGGTGCGCTCCCCGCCGCTAGGACGGCGCCCACGACACAACCTCTGGAGCGCGGCACCCGCTCCCCCAGCTCCCGGCTGCGCCCTCTCTTTAGGGTGGGGCTCGCGCTCCTCCCGGTTCGCGGTCTGACCTGGCTGTCGGGTCCGTGAGCCCTGAAGCCCTGTCCCCGCAAGGCTGGGTCTGGGGAGGTGACCTGGGCGCCAGGTCTGCGCTTCCCGTTACCCGCGCCCCGGTGCTAGAGCTTACTGGGATGCACACAGACGCAAGTCAAACTGGCTGCCCGAAAGGACGTGTGGCTTCGCCCCCAGAGGTGCCTGAGACCCGGCTCCGGGACGCAGGGGTCCGCCCTCCAGCTGGTCTAGCTCTTCCCAGTTCCCACTGCGCTCCTCCAGCCGCTCCGGACCCCCGGCTCCCGTTGGTACCGAAGCGCCAGATGCGCCTCCCTCCGGCTCGGCAAAGACTCCTGGCGGTGCTCGGCCTCCGCCCTGCGTCCACTGCGGGGCTGGGTCCGGCCAAGGTCGCGATTCCGGCCGCCACAGCCGCCACCTCCTCCCGAGGAGCCGCGCCGCAGGCCTCGCACAGGGCCCTGGGCTACCCTGGCGCCCTGGCGCGGGGACCCACCTCCCCACGGCTCAAGGCTTCGCTGCCGCCGCCGCAGCTGCAGCGGCTCGGCTCTCCGCTCTGCCCTTCCTTCCCAACACACACTCTCCAAGTGACGTGGCAGGCCCCGCCTGCTGCCCCCTCCCACCCCACTCCCCACATCACACCCCTAGCCCAGCCAGGGGCTGCCGCGAGCCAGGGCGCCATGGAAATAGACGCACACTTGCCTCACCAGTAAGCTTTCCCGCGCTCTCCTGGCACGCCTCTCCCTTTCACACGTTCACATTCACGCCCCCCTCCACAAGCGCCGGCACCCTAATACCACACCCCCTCCACCCCTGCAATCGGCTTTTCTCATTTCGGTTTACCAAGTTGACCTGCGCAGTGTATTTCATCAATAAGAAGACACACCCCGCCCCACCACACAATACGGAGCACTGTGCATCCACTCATCCAGAAATCTAAAGAAAACATTAAATCGTATATTCTTCTGTCTTTAGGAAGACCCGTTTGCCAACCTCTCCAATATCTACAGGATAAAAATAAAAAAAAAAAAAAATAGAGGAAGTATTTCTGAGATGTCTTGAGAGCTTCCAATTTAAATTCCAGTAAAATTCTCCCTCTACCTTTGCAAGCCTAGGAGGGTGAGGCTGCAACTCTCCGAGAATTGCAGAGGGATGGTAGAGAAAGGGTGGCAAGTCAATGAATGCCTTTCCCATCAGAAGTTTTCCAGGCAGAGTCCTGGGAGCCTGAGGCAACAGCCCCAGTGGGGAAGGAGCCAGAAGATGGAAGCACCTCAGAGATACTGCAGCCCAGGACACACGGCACCCTGGGGATCCTTTGCTTCCAGCCACCCCCAGGGGATGCATCTGGAATTTCTGCTTATTGGGCAGCCCCAAAAAGGGAGAAGAGGGCGAGTGGAAAAGGGGTATGTAAGAGTGTTGATTGAAAAAATAATAGCTATATTTACTGGGCATTGAATATGTGCCAGCCACATTGTAGGTGCTTTCCCAGAAAGATGTCCTCTGCTGGTAGGCCATGTTACAACAGAGACCACTTTGGCAGTATTTGAGTAGGGCAGCACTTGTCAGGGACCAGTGACTCTCCCTAACTCTCTAGCAAGAAGGGGATAAGAATGGTTTTCCATTCATTTCTGTCTTTCTTCACCAGACCAGACAAGTTGGGGTCTGGTAGGGGAAGACTCAACTGATCTTTTCAGACTGACAGTTCCAGGTAGGGTTGACATTTGCTTCTCTGTGCCTCGGTTTCCTCTTTTCTGGCTGGCTGTTGCCAAAATAAATTGGCTGACAACTACAAGGTGTTTTTGTGTAGCTTCTAATGCATTTTATTAGATCATTAGTACACATTCGTTGAGGTTAATGATGAGAATGACACATAAAGGTGCTCTTAAACCACAGGTTGCCTCTGAGAGTTCTTTGTACTGCACGAAGTATTTTAAAACCACAGTGGTTCTCAGCAGCATTCGCTCTCAGAGGGCTGGAGGAAAGAGAGAACCAAGGCTCCTGGATGTGTCGGGAAGGGGTCAGGTGTTGAGCGAGTAAGAAAGATGCTGGCTTTAGAACTCACTGCATGCTCATTCTTCAGTCTTTCTCCTTGCCAGTTGAGCCAGGCAACAGCCTCTGCTCTCCTTCTGTGCTTGTACAGCTGATTCTGGTACCAATACCCTGTGGGCTTTTTTGATCCCCCAGGATAGAAATCAAAGGAGATCACAGCATAAAGTAGCAAAGAGAAGGTTTTTTATGAAAGCTTATGGATGTGAGAAAGCAAACACCAAGAAAGGGAGTGGGTTGCTCTCCAAAGTCAAGGTGTAGATTTCCTTTGTGGGGGTCTGCAGAAAGGGGAAGTCAGGGCATGTAGAGGTGAGGTTTTTCTGGCGCATATGTGGTGGTTTAACATGCTGCTTCATACAACATATGTGTTATCAGCATCTGAAATCTACACCTCTGGGCATAATTTTTAGCTTTAAAATAAAGAAAAGTTCATGATGAGGTGAAAGTTAAGCCTAGCTAGGCATGCAGAGCCTCAGGAAGGTCCCTAGTTCCCTAAACCAAGGGGTTAATTAATTTGTGGTTAATGGCTTCTTGGGCCTCTGATGCTGCCTGGCTGGGAGTTACAGCTCGAGTAAGGGGCTTTTGTTCTTTTTTCTCCAAGCCACATCACAACAGGAAAGCAGCCAGCTTGCCCATCTCATACAGTTCCACTCCCTTCTCTCACCTTGTATGTCTCAGTGAAGGGAGAGAAAGCAAGTACCCGGAGTCATCCAGAGGAGTTTTCTCACTTACAGGCTATGTCATTAAGCACTTTAGACTCCACATAAAAGCTGCTCTGTTTAAAATAAAAAGTTTGAAATAAAAGAAAAGGAAACAAACAACAAATACAATATGGTGGATACTCTTTCCCTTCATCCAGTTATCCGTCGTTGTTTTATGAGTCATAAATTGACTAACCCACGATTCTTTCTGTTTTTGTTTTCAAAATTTGTAATGAATGATTCGTCTGCAGGTTTGTTTTAATCATTGCCAGTTTTATTCATGAGATGGTCAACTAGGTCAATAATTCTTCAAAACCAACCCTGGCAAAGCATGGGACGGCACCTGCATTCTGCAGAAGAGTACACACCCTGATAAGGTGTCAAGAACCTCCTCCATTTGAGTACCCCGAGGGTTAAGTCTGGCTGGGCTGCCTGCCACCCTACAGGCAGAGCTGATGTTCCATGGTTACCTTCACATCAAGCATGAGGTTGTGCCCCAAGAGAGGTTTCACTGTGCCCGGGGAGGTTCCCCTGAGAAGGAAAAGCCATTAGCAAATTCATGAATCAGAGTTCTGTTTTTAGTTGCTTTGTGAAATAGACTCATTTCTTAGTGTAAGAAAAACCCTATGCCTAGATCACTCCTCCCAAGTGTATGTTAAGGATAAGAACAATCACACCTTCAGAAGTGCCAGTTCCCAGGTGAAGGAAGACACAACTCTATCCATAGACACTGCCAAGTGGCTTCCAGAGGCAGGTGACTGTTTCCCCCAGTATTCATCAAGCACCAGTTTCATACTAGCACAGATTTTGATGTTGTTTTTTGTGGTTGTATCTAGATTCAGATGTTTGCCATGGTCATAGCGGTCGTTTGTTTATTTAAAAAGTATTTATTGAACAGCTACTGGGTGCCAGCATGGTGCCAGGTGCCGAGGATTTAGCAGTGATCTATACAAAATATCTGCTTTGATAATCATATATTTTCATGCAATAAATAAATTACATTCTAGACAGAAAATGTTAACAGTAGACAATAAGGAAGATATTTCCATATTGCAGTAAATGCTTTGAGGAGGATAAATGGGATGCCATGTCAGAAATGAAACTGGGGACTCAACTTTGCAAGGGTGACTGGAAAAGTTCCCTCTAAAGAGGTGGTATTTCAACTGACAATCCAAAGAGGAGAATGGAGCCTGGCACAGTGGCTCACACCTGTAATCCCAGCACTTTGGGAGGCTGGGGCGGGTAGATCACCTGAGGTTAGGAGTTCAAGACCCGCTTGACCAACATGGCTAAACTCCGTCTATACTAAAACTAAAAAAATTAGCTGGGTATCATGGCAGGTACCTGTAGTCCCAGTTACTCAGGAGGTTGAGGCAGGAGAATTGCTTTAACCTGGGAGGTGAAGGTTGCAGTGAGCCAAGATTGTGCCACTGCACTCCAGCCTGGGCGACAGAGCAAGACTCTGTCAAATAAATGAATAAATAAAGCCACATGCCATAAGCAGAGAAGAGCATTCTGGACTGACAAGTGCAAAAGCCCTGAGCTAGAAAGGTCGTGGATATTCAAGGTCATAAAGAAGGTCCTGTGCTGGATGTAGAATGGGCAAGGAAAAGGGAGGTGCAAGATAAGACTGAAGAATTAGCTAGGGTACCATCTTATGGGGTGAGGTGTTCGGGTTTTATCTTAAGGGCAGTATGAAGCCAATGATGGTTTTCAAGCAGAGGAGAGACGTGATGTGATTTACTTGGAGGCTGTGAGGGGGAATAAATTATGAAGAGGTAGAAGAAGAAATAGAAAGACCAGGAAATTGCAGTCTGGGGAAAAGATGATGTTGACTTGGGCCAGAGAAAGGTAGAGTGAGTAGAGATAGAGGAGAGGAGGTGAGAGGAACTGAGGAGGTACGTTTAGAATGTAGAATCAGCAGGAATTGGTCATCAATAGAACATGAGAAATAAGCAGCCAATGCCAGGTTCAAGCAACTAGGTAGGTAGGTGTTGCCCTTTACTAAGAAAGAGAGGACAAGGAGTTAAGCAAGTTGGGATGTGTCAAGACCTCACCTTTGGATGTATTGAATTGGAGAGGCAAATTATACATGCAAATGAAGACATCAAGGAGGCAGTTATTTATTCAGGTCTGGCATATGAAAAAGAAATTTATGATTTATGAATTTAAAACATCTAGAAATATATAAATTCATGGCACTAAGTTCTTTTGGAGAAACAGAATATGGACAATGAAGAGAAATGACCAGAACCGAGTCCTTCACAGCAGTCCTCAATCTACCGATCAAGGTCAGGAGGAAAGGCAACTGGCAAAGGAGACTGAAGGGTTCTAAGTGAGGTCAAAGGAAAGCCAAGAGACAGGGAGGCCCCGGAAACCAACAACCAAGACTAGACCCCAGGGGCCCCATCCTCCTGGGGCCACGCTGGCCTTCCAGTGGAACACATGATCTACAGCAGGTCAGGAGCATGTTGGGGGCATCCATGGGAAAAACCACCTAAGAATGGATGTACGTGCCCAACAAGATGAGCACAGATAACACGAAGCATCATGTGATAACCATTTATATTCTGACCTCTGCCCCAGGCTCTAAAATATACCTGTTCCAGGTATATAAGTGATCATGAATGATCTATCTGCCAGGCTTTACATTTTTACTTTGCTCTGAGTGTGTGTGTGTGTGTGTGTGTGTGTGTGTGTGTGTGCATGCACACATGCCTGCACTGCCATCACTCTGGTAATAGGATCCCTGAAGATTTCCTCTTTCTCTGTGTAACTCCGGCAATGGTTCTCCTCCTGGCCCTGTCACCCACAGGCCTCTTGCTGTGAGGGTGGGGTGGCAAGTGGTCAGCTCCTTTACCACTTACTGAGAGAACACAACAACACAACACTTGTGCACAAGCACACACACACCTTCCCTAGGACGACCCACCCACTCTTGAGCTTTCCACTATGGAATCAAAATCACTCAGAGCCAGCGAGAAGCAGGGGTGATGAGTCTGACCCCATGTCCCTCTTCTCACTGTCCCACTCTGGATAAGGCTCTGCCCTCGTCCTTCAGTTCTTCATGGAAGAACTGGAAGAACATGGAAGCTCTCTGTCTACGCACGGCGTTCCGCCTGGCCCAAACCCCTTCTTCCGGTTCCCTCATTCACCCTTTTCCCCAGGGCCTGGGTCATGTTGATGCCTCTTAACCTCCTCCTACTTTTTCTGCTGGAGTGAGAAGACAGCTTTGAATCCTGAGGAAAAAAAGGGAGAAAAATGGATGTTTGGGTAATTCTATTCTTTGCAGCCAATTTTTGCTATTTTCCTTTTGTTTCCCTCCCTCTACACACACATAAACACACACACACACACACACACACACACACACACACACAAATTTGGTCATCTGAGTGTTACATTAAAAAGAAATCAGATTTCTTGAACTTCGAGGGTGAATTTCCTGCAGTAGCACCCACTGGTTCCACAAACTAATTGATGTGCCCTGCTGACACTTGATAGCACAACACTTCGGCCTGAAGTTCCCTTCTATTAATTTAGTCTCTGGATGCACTGTGGCCATTTCCCTCCTCCTGGGCTTCCCCTGTAAGCAAGCGATTGGAGCTGGGGGCACAAATGCAAACACATATGCTCTTCAGAAGAATGCAAACGCATATGCTCTACAGAAGCACTATTTATAATTAGCTGCTTTGTCCAATTTTTAATGAGGATGATGATGTCAATTACAAAGTAGTGATGGTTATGATGATGTTCCATAATTCACCAGAGAAAAATCTCACAGCTTTCACTTGAGTGAAGCTGTGTATTAGAAAAGAAATGCATTAGACATCTGTACCACACCAATCAACAGCCTCAGGAAATTACTATCCATGCCAAGAAATAAATCTATAATGAACTCCTTATCCTTCAGGGAGTCTCCCAAGAGAGCTTGTTAGTATCCTAAGTTTGCAGTCTGCATCTTCATCCAATTCCCTTCCTGTGATAATCATTAACGCTGTTTTCCAAATGTCTCCAGCTCTCTACTTTTCAGGAGCATGGAGAATTTTACTCTCTCACTCACTAGCGGCTGTGTGGTACCAGGCAAGTAGTTCTGGGCAGTGAGTTATAAGCAGACGTGATGTGTGTCACTTCTAAACCAAAATATTTAATTCCTCATGGGAAAGCCCCCAGAACTTTTTTCATGCCAGACACAATCACCAGCTTTGTTCAACATGGTGGCTACTCTGTCAGAGTGAGGTGTGTTCCAGGTGGGGGTGGCAGGAGCTTGGCCTCCAGCTGAAGCAAAAGTCGCATGAATGAGAAACAAACCCTTATTGCTCTAATCCTCTGGTTATTCAGGGATTGATTTGTTCCCATAGCAGAATCAAGTCTAGCCACACTGAAGTAAGAAGCTACTGAAAGTAAAAACTTAAAACTTGTGACATTGGTTCTGTGGCCGGATGACAGACATTGAAGAAACTTTGTAGGAGGCCACTGCAGGCAATCCATGTTACAAATGGAAAAACATTTGGAAACCTGTCAGCTGTGATAACTTAGAAGGCAGATGACATGCCTAAAATCTTGTGTATCTAGGAAGAGGGTTGAAAAACAGCTTGTTACACTGTATGGTGGCCACTGTTGGCTGCATCTGACAGTGTGGTGCAAGATATTCATGAGTTCAGAAAAGATTTGGCCCGTTAGCAAGCAGAGATGAAATGGACAGGAGAGAGTCCAGAAAGGTGGGGATTTTTAGGGTAGACAGAGGCAGCTGCTTCTCATTCCACAAAGAAGTAAACAAAACTTAAAAGCCCTTTATACAAGAAAGACTGATGAGTACTTCAGCTCATGCCATGAAACAAATCAAGCATAGGGCAGTCATGTCCATCGTCAGTTCCTCTGAATGGAATAAGTCATTTTAGGGCCAAAGTTTAGTTGAAGTTATTGTTTCCAAAATTAATGAACTGGGCAAACTGGCTCAGGTAAGAGAGAAAAAATAAGGCTAAAGCTGTAATATCCCACAGATAATATATAGATCCAAGTTACTGCTGTTAGGTTCACATTGAGAAGAACCATGGCTCCCACAGGCAAAATACACTTACTTATTCCCTAAGGAAGATAACCCCAAAGTCCTACCAGTTCCAGTATCAAGCTGAAATGCTAGGTTCTCTAGCAGTATATAGTAGTTTTTTGTCGTTGTTGTTGTTGTTGTTTTGAGATGGAGTCTTGCTCTGTCACTTAGGCTGGAGTGCAGTGGCGCCATCTCAGCTCACTGCAACCTCTGCCTTCTGGGTTCAAGCTATTCTCCTGCCTCAGCCTCCTGAGTAGCTAGGACTACAGGCACGCACCACCACACCTGGCTAATTTTTTTGTATTATTAGTAGAGACGGGGTTTCACCATATTGGCCGGACTGGTCTTGAACTCCTGACCTTGTGATCCACCTGCCTCGGCCTCCCAAAGTGCTGGGATTACAGGTGTGAGTCACTGTGCCCAGCCAGTAGTTTTTATATTAAGGAGTGACATGTTCTAGTCTCTACATCACTTTTGAATATGGATTTCTATAATTCAGAGACTTAGGAACAAAAAAGACAAATTATCTGCCTCTATCCCATAGCACAACATACAGTAGCTCATTTAGAACAGGATAAAATAGGATAACTGTAACCACAGGTGTGGTTACTGGCTACTGGCACGTAGTTCTGCCTGAAACACAAAGAAAAAGCTTAAGAAGGTTTTAAGACAGTCATCCTGCCAAAGAAACCATGACCTGGACAAAACCATTCGTGACTTTTCAAGATGTAAAGTACCATTGGGCCCCTAAATTATTATGGACAAGAAGCTGCCCAATAAAGCTGCTCAATATCATCTGCAATTTCTATCTTTGATAGGAGCAAGGAGGGCAACAGAAAGAAGACCCTCCAGAGGGGAGAAGCCATGGGCAGAGAACCACGGGCTGGGATCTCCTCCCAGGCAGCCAAATGAGGGTCGAATTCTGTTTCACAGGATTTCAGAGTCGTTAAGGACCAGTGCCTCCTGTGCTTCCTCTGTCTTTCCCCTTCCTGAATGGAAATATCGATTGCAGTTATCCCACTTTGAATGAATCGTTTCTTGTCTTGTAGGAGAAAAGATTACTTATCTTTTTGGAGCCTAAGTCTCAGCATGGAAAGAATCCACATTCACAACTGATATGGACATTACAACATATGGCTCACTAATGTGAAAACTGCACTGTTACACACCACAAGAGACCCTAGCGTTTCAGCTTGACACCAGGACTGGGCAGGACTTTTAGGCTGCCTTCCTTAGGGAGTAAGTAAGTGTATTTTGCCTGGAGGAGACAAACATTTTGTGACCCTAACGCCAGACAATGGTAGCCATTGCTGCTATTTACAGACATTTCCAGCCTGTTCACCTCCTGGGTACATGGTAAGATTGCAGTCTTCTTGGTTTTCATATGGTTGGGTGAGGGTCACGTGACTAGTCCCAACTGATAAGTTGTGCCGTGTGTCATATCTGGTCTGCAGCATTTAATCGCCAGTGCTCTTTTCTTCTGCCATAATGATCCATAGCACTTGGGAAGGTAGTAACACCATCAGCCTACAACCCAGATTGAAAGACATAGAGGCAGGGCGGGGTGGCTCACGCCTGTCATCCCAACACTTTGGGAGGATCACCAGGTCAGGAGTTCCAGACAATCCTGGCCAACACAGTGAAACCCTGTCTCTACTAAAAATACAAAAAATTAGCCAGGCATGGTTGCAGGCACCTATAATCCCAGCTACTTGGGAGACTGAGACAAGAGAATTGCTTGAACCCAGGAGGCAGAGGTTGCAGTGAGCCGAGATCGCACCATTACACTCCAGCCCGAGTGACAGAGTGAGACTCCATCTCAAAAATAATAATAATAATAATAATAAGACATAGAGCAGAACCCTAAGAATGCCAGTAATGGCTATGTAGTCTGAGAATTAAATAGTCCTTTGCTATAACCCACTAAGCTTTGTGGACTGTTTGCTACTGCAGCATAACCCTGTCTCTCCTGACCAATATGCCTACTTGCATTCCTACTTCTAAGATAAATGCAACAAGATGGCTGTTAAAAGAGAATTGAACATGGATCATGAAATTAATTTCAAAAGCCTAACTTTGTCCAACTTTTCCATTCTTCCTATTGCTTCCTTCTCCTCCTACCACAGCTTTCTGTAGAGATCTTCACTTTGTTTATATTGAACTGGTGTGAATTTTTGTCCATTTTCTGACCTAACTCTACCACTGAAATCACAGCAACCTGTTGTCTAACTCCGGTGTCCTATCTGCATCTCCAAAGGGGTCATGGACAGTGGTTAAGTGTTTATGATAAAATGTTGCAATTTTCTTCTCTTTATTAACTTTTCAATAAACATTGACTAAAGATAGTAATAGCTAATGATAAGCTTGTTGTGAATGCATACTACATTCCAAGAACTTCCCTAAGAGGTATGAGGTAGAAGCTTTTCCTAGCCTCCTTTCAAAAATGAGAACAGAAGGACAGGAAGTTTAATTACCAGCTCACAGAGCCAGTGGGTACCTGAGCAGGCTTCAAATGCAACCATTTTACAAAAAATTTGTTTTAAGTTATCCAGGTATGGTGACACATGCCTGTAGTCCCAGCATGGGAAACTGAGGCAGGAGGATGGCTTTAGCCAAGGAGTTGGAGGCTGCAGTAAGAATATGATCATGCCACTGTACTCTAGCCTGGGTGATATGGTGAGACCCTTCAAAAAAATGCACCATTGTTGAGTCCAGAGCCCATGTGGGAAGCTCTCTTTCTTCACCTTCCCAAACTGTATTCTACACAATTCTAGTTCTCACCATGTTAATAGATATTTACACAGAGCACTCCACCCTGTAGTTCCACTCCCGATGAAAGAACCAGCTGCCTAGAGATGTACATTCTTTAACTCAGAAGAAAAATAAATTAGTTTGATAAAAAATTGATTTGATTTGTATACACACCCACCCCAATAAAATGAGCTTAGGAATCTTACACTTTGTCTCAGAGAGGTTCACAATAGACATTAGAATAGTAAAGCCTCTGATACATCCCTTAACGTTATTTAACCCAATGTTTCCCAGATGGATTTAACCACAAAACCCTATTTCTCACCAAGCCTCACATTCTGAAGTATTTGTACGTTATAGAACACAAGAACATAAGATCATAGAAATTGAGAACTAAGAGGATGGTGAAAATCATCTCAACCAACTGCATAATTTTGCTGATGCCAGAATAGGAGTATAAAGTGAGCAAATAAATTTTCCATGGTCTTAATGGCTGTAATAACTGAAATCCAGATCTCTTAATTTCACGTTGAGCAGGACTCTACCCCAAAGATTATAAATAGCAAATTCTCCCAAGACAAAGCGGCAGGTCAGAGGGAATAACAAGTTTCTCATGGACTCCAAGCATCCTGAAAACAAGGACCCTGTTATTACACCTTCTCCGCCTGGCCTTGCACAATGTCCTTCACAAAGCAGGTGCTCGATAAATATGAGTTGATGAGTAACAATGAGAGACAGAAGAAGGATCAAGCAATCAAGAAGAAAAGACAAAGGACCAGGTGGCTTCTGTGCAGAGAGCACCAGTTACTAAGCAAGTGATATAAGGAATGACACAGGCCCAGAAGGATCTCCTTTCAGCTGCAACACCATCCTTCTCAAGGCGCTGGTGGAATAAAAGCAAATTCTGTGCAGCTGCACGTGTGTGTGTGTGTGTGTGTGTGTGTGTGTGTGTGTGTAGAGAGAGAGAGAGAGAGAGAAGAGGGAAGGAGTGGGGTGATGGAAGGAAAGTTGAACAAGACACACAAAGCCATGTCTAATTGCAGAAATTTCCCAAATAGTAGGCAGAAAGGGAAGGAATACCAAATGCCAGTCCATGGAAGAATAAAAAAGCCATGACATTCAGGGCATGTTCTGTAAAAATGGGAAAATATTTTCCTGCCTCTTCTACCACTGGAAGGAAGCACAAGTTCTTTGAATATGATTCCCCAAGAGATTGATCTTGAACCTATGGCACAGCTAAGGAAATCGTAGTTTTAAAATTCGTATCTATTACTTATTTTGGTAGATGTGGAATCCGTGGGGTGAAAGGTATTTTCAGTTCTGAAAACAAGCTAAAGAACTTTATGGTTAAGAATGGTCAAGGCTAGGATATGGTTTGTGATGGAGACCTTAAGGTGAAGGAAGTTAAATTGCTTTGCATCCAAAAAAAAAAAAAAAAAAAAAAAGATTTTCAGTTTTCTCCCAGAGTCAGAAATTTGGAAAAGCCTAAAAAGAGAAGAAATTAGAGAAGACTAAATATCTGTTGAATAGGACAGGTCCCCAAAAGAGGATGGGAAGGCAAGGTTTCAAAGACATTACTTGTAAGGCACTATATTCCTGGTGGGATGCAGAGACTGGAGCAGGGATGTCTGCTGTCCACTTTTAGGCTGTTCTCTACTGTGGGCTCAAATTCCCCTTCCAGTCTGGAAGAAGGAAAGGGAGTTGCTTCAGGAGAGGAGGAGAGGGGAGGTTAGGGAAGATCCTAACAGAAGAAGAACACCCTGCTAGGTCTGCTGGCTCGCTTTTCCCCCTGTGATGCAATTAGTTGGGAGCAGTGTGGTGAGCTGGACAGGCTGGTTGCCTGTTTCCATCCAAAGCATTTATGTCACCCCTGTGAGCACATTCCAGGCAGAGAGCCGCTGCTCCTTGCCTAGTGAGTCTATGTTGTAGGCATTTGGGTCTCTAAGATTCTGTTTCCCTTCCTGAGGAGCAAAGGCTGTGATTTTAATGTTCTGGTTCTCCTGCTTTACAGATGTAATGAAATAGCTGGGGCTAAATAATGCAAAACTCCTGGTCCACTGATGGTAACTTCTCTCTTTTTTTAACTACAGTCTCTAAATCACTCAAAGGAGCAAATTATGTTTTATGGCCTTTTATAAAATATTCATCCCCTCCTCCAGCACTCTCAGTGGTTCAGGAAGCCTGGAAATGGCCCTGTGTAAGGAGGATATCATTTCCTCCCAGACGCAATTTACAGAGGCTGCCAGGCTCCTGACAACAGAATGGGGTGATGATGCTGCCATGGGCTGAGAACAAGGACTCCGCATAGACCTCCTGGGACATTTGGGGGATTGAGGCCAGGAGCGATGTGAGGCAGAAAGTGAAGGGGACACGTCTTGCCCGTCTTTGGAGCACATCTATCTCCATTTCTTCTTGCAGGGGAAAGCCTGGCCTGCGCCCTTCGCAGTCCACCTTCTCCCCCCACATCCTCCTCTCTTTTATTTGGGTGTTGTTTCCAGCCAAACCCAGGTTTAGGAAACAGTGCAGCAGCCAGAGTCCAGGGAAGGGGAGGATCAGTTTGTGGGGGGGGGGGCGGTGGGAGAGGTTTCGGGAAGAAGAGGATGAGGCTGTTCTGAAGAGAAGGGAGATTCTCAAATGTACTCCCACCTCCTGTTCATTTACATTTTCCATCCAAACGACCAAGGGACACAGGAATGTAATAACATGAATAATGATCTTCCTTCTGGAGTGTTTTACAGTTTACAAGGAATGCTCACATCTGGAGCCTTGAACACTAGCACTGGAGTGAAAAGCCTGACTCGCGGGCCTGCCTGGGCTGCTGATTTACCTGTGTCACCACATTTTCCTGGGCCTCAGTTTCCCCTCCTGCACCGAGAAGGGCTTAGACAAGAGGACTAAGGTCCAATGTAAGTTTTAATCCTAGTTCTATAAGCCTCAGAGCCTGGATGTGTGCTCCAAGTTCTAGGCGTATACCATTTCTGAGGGTCTCTGGGCATCTGCCTACTGCTTGGTAGAAAGAATCACATTTTCTGAAGAACAACAGTGGCAGCACCTCCCTGATGACAGCAGTTTTCCCCTAGTTCCTGTCTGGCCTGATACTGCAACAGCAGACATCACAACCAGGTCCTTCCTTCAGGCCAGGAGTGGGCTTTACGCACCCCTCCCCCGCAGAGCTGGGCCTGATTCTCAGAGGGGGCGCGGGGGAGGAGATGTGCTACCAGCTGCGTTCTACACAGAACAGAGGCATAGAGAGGAAGGACGCAAACACACTCATCATTTCGGTGCTATTTCCCCCTCATTTCCCTCTATTCTAAAGTATTCCTGTACCATTCTATATTGGGAAGTGCCATTTCTGAGGATAAAATGAAGGATAGCAGAAGCTGAAGGATCTTATACTAACAGCCAAAATATGGAGAGGTAAAAATTACAGTGGAGGACATTTCCAACTGATTTGTCATCTAAAAATCTCAAAGTACTCTGTATCTACCATTTATTCCCAGAACCTATTAATCAGAGAAGCCTGTATCAATTCATGCAGGCCTTTTATATTATCCTAGTATGTAGGTAAGAATCTGTGAGACCTGAGTGCCTCAGGTTTTATTAACTGCAAAATACACGGAATTCTCCACTTATTTCAGAGATGACTTGAGCAACATTTATGCATGTGGGGAGAATAAAAGGAAGGCTCTTTGAGAGGACTGCCTCTCTTACCCTCACTCTTTCTTGTCATAACTGCCTTCTTTCTTTTGATCTTACATACTGTGGACTTGAGAACAATCTGTTCATTTATTTAATAAAAATGCATTAAGCATCTTCTGTGGACCAGGTGCAGTGTTAGGCCCTGGTTATAGAGTGAGGAACAAAAGGATTGTCTATCTCGTCATACGTACACACGCACACACAGACACACATATCACCCCTTCCACATCGTGATGGTTAACACCGGGTGTCAACTTGATTGGAATGAAGGATGCAAAGCATTGATCCTGGGTGTGTCAGTGAGGGTGTTGCCGAAGGAGATTAACACTTGAGTCAGTGGGCCGGGAGAGGCAGACCCACCTTTGGGTGGGCACCATCTAAATCAGCTGCCAGCGCAGCTAGAATATAAAGCAGGCAGAAAAATGTAAAAAGGCTCGACTGGCTCAGCCTCCCAGCCTACATCTTTCTCCTGTGCTGGATGTTTCCTGCCCTTGAACACGGACTCCAAGTTCTTCAGCTTTGGGCCTCGGACTGGTTTCCTTCATCATGCAGGCAGCCTCTCATGGGACCTTGTGATCGTGTGAGTTAATACTACTTAATAAACTCCCATATATATATACATATATATATATCCTGTCCCTGTAGAGAACCCTGACTGATATACACATGCATATATATAGGAGAGAGAGAGAGTCCCCAGACAGCCCCCAGCTCTTTCAGTGTTCAGCCATTCAGTCCCTCCCAGGTGAGGCTTCAGACATCATAAAGCGATACAGAACATTCCCACTGTGACTTAATTCCTGAATCACAGAATTGTGAACTGTAATAATAATAAATTATTGTTTTAAGCCACTATGTTTTGGGTATCTTTTTATGCAGCAGTAGATTACTGGTTCCCTCAGGAAGTCACTCAAATAGTAAGTTACAGGGTGGAGATTCAAACCCAGCTAAGCTGCTATAATGAACAGCCTCCTAGGTAGTGAATACAATATGAGAGCTCAGAGCAGCCCAATGCTAACCTATCCATCTGCTTTCCTGAATGCAGAACTAATACACACACACACACACACACACACATGCACGCACACACACATATTCATGCAGAAGTACATGGGTGTTTTATTAAACTATCTCCTCACCCGAAGAGCATTCTTACAGGAAAAGGATGTATGTGCAGCCTCTCCCTTGGGGGAGAAAGTATGTGCTTGTCTACTCAGAGAGTCAGCAGACCTTCAGGAGGCCAGGTCTGGCACATGTAGGCCATGCTGTAGCCATGCTCTGCAGCCCAGAGAAACCAGACATAAGGTTCCAATTTGAATTCCATTTCCGTGAAAAAAAACCTCCAGCCTAATCCTCTGGTCCTTCCCAAAGCCAAGAAGGGGCCCTGCTCTAGGGAAGTGCCCCACATCCCCACAAGACAGGTTCTTACTCCCTGGTCAGAAACCGGGGAGACCAGGAATGTATAAATGGGTACAGTTGGAGGGCTGACCTAATGCTGTCCAGAAATTCTGCAGTTGGCAGGCCCAAATTTGTCAGCACAGAGATTGGCAGAGGAAGGAGCAAAGCCATATTTTGGGGCACAGGAAAGGGAAGTTGCCATTTTTAACCCCTTCCATGTGTCCAGATTCCATTTCCTACAGCTGCTTAGGGAAAGGTCAAACCACGTGAGCTTCCTGGATTCCCTTCAAGCCGTGGATAGACTGGGAGTGAGCAAAGGGGACATGAGCTCCAGGTTGTAAAAGGAAACATAAAGAGGAGTGTTTAGTAATTTATAAGGTCACAGACAACGTCATATTCATCACAACAGCCCCATTACCTAACTGGGGTGCGTGGTAGATAACAGACGATCTATGTTTGTTGAATGAAGAAAAAAATGACCCCCATACAACTACCTTGATGTCAAGTTCCTAAAATATGTCAGGAAATGGCCTGATTGCTCCCAGAATCATGACCATGATCTTCTGAGGAAGAGTGGACACTAAAAGAGTGAGGCTCCCTTGCCCATCGAGATTTTGTGGAAAGAGCACAGGCTATTGCCCCAGATACCGCCTATCAGCTGTGTGCCCCTGGGCATGCTCCTTAACCTCTCTGAGGCTCTTTTTTAAATGATGCTAATTTTTTTCCCAAATTAACATGAAGATATTTGAAATCCTTCTCACTAGGCATGAGCTTCATAAGGTGTTTCGTTCTTTTCTCTTCACCTTGGCTTGTCCCCTCTCCAGAGATAAAAGTCTTTGACTCGATGTCTCTTTGTTTCTCTTTCTTTCCACCTCCTTGCCCTTGCAGCCTGACATACCTGATAGCTCAGGCTTGCAGATATACTTTGGGACCCGAACCTCCACTGGCGTGCATCTGAGGTACTGACAAGAAATACCTCAAAGGGGTTTTAAGAAAAACTGTCAAAGACTTTGAGATGGAGCAGCTTGGGTTTAAATCACATCTCCTCCACTGCAGACAAGTTACTTAACTAATATGGGCTTCCAACTTCTCATCCATTAAAAGGGAGCTACAGCGGCATCTTCACCAGCATTATTATAGGGCTGCCACTTAAGGATCTGACAGGCTGTGCCCTGCACGGGGCGGCTGGCGAGCATCAGGCTGCAATGGGGCCCGCGTTGCATACCCTATACCATTGTGTCCCTGCTCAAGGCTCTGTGCTCCTGGAGGAAGGAGCACTTTGTTCTGATTTGCACGAAGGTATTCTATAGGCAAAAGGTGGCTCTGGACTAGTATGAGGATAAAGTGAGATAACACAAAAAATCACTTACCCTCATGCATAATAGGAGGAAGCTTTAAAAATATACCCCAAATCTGATTACTTTTTCTCACCACGTTACTGCTGCTCTGGAAGTCTCTTGATTAGTCTCCTGCCAGCAGCGTGCTGCAGCTGACTCATGATGGCTCACAAGAGCTGACTGCTTATATTTTCAGGACTTTGAAGAGACCATGGTCGAATTGTTGGTAGTTTGAAATTGGCCATGATGGGAGCATTTACACCATAGGAATTAGCAGACATTACAAATCAAGGCCTTTTTCCCCTCTAGAGAGCTGGTTTACCTGCATTATCACTCACTCCACCCCTAGAAGACAATTATCCACCCACAAGCAGAATGATTAAAAAAAAAAAAGGTAAATCCATAAAAATCATTTGGCCGAGTCAAAGACACCCCATTGCACTAAATGTCAAGTCTAAACTCTCAGCCTGGGTCCATACTATCCCCATGTAATTGGGCTAGTGCATTTCTCTGAGACCTCATTGGCTGACACTTCTCTCTCCTTCTCAGCTTCAGCCACACTGACTTTTGGGGAGTTCCTGAACATGGAAACCTCTCTGTGGCTTCAACCCCTTTTACACGTGTGTCTTCAGCCTGGCGCAGTCATCCTCCAGTGTATTTGCATCACTTGCTCCCTCACTTCTTTCTGGTCTCCACTTAAATGTCACGTCCTTGGAGAAGCCCTCCCTAATCACTCTATCTAAATAACATACGCCACCTATCCTCTGCTGCTGTTTTATTCTTCCTCATAGCACTTATCACCCTGCCGTAATGTGTATTTATTTGCTAATAGCTTTATTGAGATGTAATTCACATACCATGCAATTTGCCCATTTAAAGTATGAAGTTCAGTGTTTTTCAGTATATGTGAAGAGTTGTGCAACCATCACCACAGTCTTAGAACATTTTCATTACCTCCAAAAGAAACCCCTCTAGCCTTCACCCACAAAAGCTCCCCCAAATCGCCCTCCTCATTTCCCACTAGCCCTAAGCAATAACTACTTTCTGTCTCTGTAGATTTGCCTATTCTGAATGTTTCATATAAATGGAATCATACACTATGTGGTCTTTTGTGACTGGCTTTTTTCACTTACGATGACGTTTTAAAGTGTCATGCATATTATAGCAAGTATCAATATTTCATTCCATTTCATTGTCAAATAATATGCCGTTGTATGGATATGCCACATTTTATTTACCCATTTATCACTTGATAGAAAATTAGGTTGTTTCTGCCATTTGGCCTTTATTAATAATGTTGCTATGAGCATTTACGTACAAGTTTTTGTGGGGGACATGTTCTGATTACTCTTGCATATCTACCTAGGAGTGAGATTTCTGGATCATATGGTAACCCTATCTATCTTCCTAGGAGTGGAATTTCTGGGTCGTATGGTAACCCTACCTTTAACTTTCAGAAGAACTGTTTTACATTCCCACCGGCAATGTATTAGTGTTCTAATTTCTCTAAATCCTCACCAATAATTGTTATTTTACTTTTCAAAAAAATTACTACCTAGCCACTCTAGTGAGTACGAAGTGGTATCCTATTGTGGTTTTGATTTGCACTTCCCAGATGATCAATGAATGTTGAGCATTTTTCATATATCTGTTGGCCATTTGGATATCTTCTTTTGAAAAATGTCTATCCAGATCCTTTGCTCATTTTTAAAGAGTTATTTATACATTCAAAATACAAGTCCCTAATTAGGCATATGATTTGCTGTATTTTCTTCCATTTTGTGGGTTTAAAAAATTAATGCACTTTATTTTTCTAGAGCAGTTGTAGATTTACAGAAAAGTTGAGTTGTCTTTTCACTTTCTTGATAGCATCATTCGAAGCACAAAAGTTTTTAATTTGATGAAGTCTAATTTATGTGTTTATTTCTGGTGTCATAGATAAGAGTCCATTGCCAAGTCCAAGGTCCCAAAGATAATGCCTATGTTCCTTTTTGTTGTTGTTGTTGTTGCTTGTTTTTTTGAGGGGTTTTTTTTTTTGAGATGGAGACTCGCTCTGTTCCCCAGGCTGGAGTGCAGTGGCACAATCTCAGCTCACTGCAACCTCTACCTCCTGGGTTCAAGTGATTCTCCTGCCTCAGCCTCCCAAATAGCTGGGACTACAGGCGAGTGCAACTATACCCGGCTAAATTTTGTATTTTTTAGTAGAGATGGGGTTTCATCATGTTGGCCAGGCTGCTCTTGAACTCCTGATCTTACGTGATCCAACAGCTTTGGCCTCCCAAAGTGCTAGGAATACAGGCATGAGCCACCTCGCTCAGCCATACCTATGTTTCTTCTAAGAGTTTTATAGTTTCTTTCTCTTTTTTTTTTTTTAAGTTTTATAGTTTCAGCTTTTACACTTAGGTCTTGGTTTATCTTGAGTTTATTTTTATATATAGTATGATGTGTGGGTCCAACTGTGGATATCCAGTTGCCCTAGCATATGTATTTGTTTTTTAAATGTACATATTTTCCTGCTTAGGCCATAAGCTCCATGAGGACAGATTTTCTGTTTTATTCACTGACGGATCTAATCTTAGCATCTAAAACATTGGCACATAGGGGGCACTCCATATTTGTTGAATAAATGAGGAATAATTAACTCGATAAATGTTATTTATTATCATTATTATTTTGTACTTGCTTTTTTTTTTTTTTTTTGAGACAAGGTCTGTCTCTATTTCTCTGTTGTTCAGGCTGGAGTCCAGTGGTGTAATCTCGCTCACTGCAGCCTCAGCCTCCCGGGCTCAGGCAATCCTCCTGAGTAGGTGGGACTACAGGCGTGCACACCACACCTGGCTACTTTTTGCATTTTTTTGTAGATACGGGGTTTCCCCGTGTTGCCCAAGCTGGCCTTGAATTCCTGGGATCAAGTGATTCTCCCACCTCGGCCTCCCAAAATGTTGGAATTACTATAGGTGTGAGCCACTATCATTTTACACTTTCAACCCCTCTGGGCTTCAACCCCTGCAGCTTAAAATTCCTAGGACTAGGCCAAGTGTGGTAGCCACACCTGTAATCTCAGCACTTTGGGAGGCCGAGGCAGGAGGATCACCGGAGGTCAGGAGTGCAAGAGCAGCCTGGTCAACACAGTGAAACCGCATCTCTACTAAAAATACCAACAATTAGCTGAGTGTGGTGGCATGTGCCTATAATCCCAGCTACTTGGAGGCTGAAACAGGAGAGAATCGCTTGAACCCGGGAGGCAGAGGTTGCAGTGAACCAAGATCGCACCACTGCACTGCAGCCTGGGCAACAAAGCGAGACTCTGTCTCAAAAAAAAAAAAAAAAATCCTAGGACTACCCAGTCTCTCCAATGCCTCCTACAGCCACCCTTGGTCCTGGGGTTTGGTTCTTTCTGGTTCTAACTCTGATCCTCCAACCAACCAAAAAGTCAACTCAGTCCTCCCACCTCCCATGTGAGCCTTCCAGGCTCTCTGTTCCCTCCCAGTTTCTTCTTCTCTCCTCTTTCTGGAGCTTCTCACCCCTGAGCCATTCTAGCCTCTGCCCCCCAGGGACCACCCATCCTGCTCAACGAACAGTCACCCTTCTTAGTAAGCCCTTAGTGTTTGCCTAGAGTCTCGCTTCCACAAGGTGCTCTCAGGTTTGCCTTAGAGATCCCCATGAGACCCCTATGAGGCCGATCAAGCACTCTGTGTCCTCCCTATCTTACACATCAAAGCCTGAGCCCTGAAGGACTTGCTCAGGCTACCTGCGGGTCCCACAGTTTGTTAGAGGTAGCATTGTGACCAGGACCTAGGTCTTCTGACTCCAAATGGGGACAACTCCTATGAACAAAGGGATTTTTATTTGCATGAAGACAACTCTATCAGACTCTCTGAAATGCCTTCCCAAATTTCTAGTCATCTCCTTGGTCCAAGTAAGCATTTTTTTTACACCAGTTAACTTTTGACAAATGACTGCTGTGTACTGGTCCCTGTGCTGTTTTACATACATTATTATTCTAATCCTCACTGATTTTCAAAGTTCAGAGAAGTTAATGAACTTCTAAAAAATCATGCAGCTAGCAAATGGCAGAGTTGGAATTCAAGCCCAGGTTTTTAACAACCAAACATTGCAACTCCCTCCCATAAGGAGATTTACCTTAACAGGTTCCATTTTCCACAAGGAAAAGCAAAACTAGTTAAAAGAAAAAAAATCTACAGAGTTCTTCTTTGCCCTAATGGAGAAGATGGCTCTGCACTGGTCCTTATCCTCCTCGTTTCTGAAAAAGGAACCCTGAGCAGCTCCAGGTACTGAGTCCTGAGTCTTCTGCACTCACCTGCATGCCTCCCTTCTTCAACCTATTACTCCTCCCGCTTTCCCCTAGCTCCTGCACCAGGCCCAAATCTCCAATCTCCCCTTCCCCTCTCACCCACCCCAAGACCAGGCACCTTTTGTTTTTATGTTCTCTTTCTGAATTAGAGAAAATCTGCAGCCTTCCCTCCCCCAAGTAGAGCAAGACTAGCCTGTGGCTGGATAAAAGCTCTGAGTTGTGAGCCGCAGTCATTATTCTACTTTAACTTGTCATGTCCTTTCTTCCAAATGATCCCTATTTATCACTCTGCAGCCTGCCCCTCAGCCTGCACACATGTGGCAGCGGCTCTCCTCTAACCCATTCTTGGACATCGTCAGAGAAGGACTTGCCTCCCAGGCCACCATTAGAGCCCTGTCCCCACCAGTCCCCAGCCTTCTAATCACAGAGTTCATTACAAAGTGTATTGCAGCTGTCAACAACTGGATGCTTAATGGAGATGGAGCTGTCCCCGCGATGGCTCTAAAAGCAGCACGCATCAGTTAATAGTTTCTTCCTGCTGTTTTTTTCAAGGTGGGGATTGAAATGGTGAAAGGGAAAAGAAATAATCCCCTTAATATGTCTTTGAAAAGTAAATACTTGTTCAAATACAATAAAATCATCATCCCTGGAACATGCAGGAAGGGAGGCAGAATTTCCTCCATTCCTATTTATGGTATCATCAACTGGGGTATGGAGAGGGAACGCCAAGTAGATTGACAAGCCTGAGGACCCAAACATCTGGGGTAGGCAAAAACTTACTTAATTATAACACACTGGCCTTAGCAGTCCTCCTACTCCCTGTTCTATTGATTTGCATACTCAGTAGCACAAGTACGCGAATTAGTCTGGGCCTTTCTCTAAGGCCAAATTCTACTTAATTCTCTTTTAGGAGACCTATCTTGCCCTACTTATTCCTCTGATTTAATTCACCCCTCTTCTCCCTTTATCAGTCCTGATTTCACTCACATTATAATCCTCAATTCGAGGGGGGAATTAGTGTGCACGAATTGGGGATGGCAGAGGGAGGAGGGAAGCAATTAGTTGGAAAAGAAGCAGTAGAGAAGGATAAGGAAGGCAGAGGACCCCACTGGCAGAGCTGGGAAGCCGTGATGCATCTGTCAGACAGAGCTCTTTCCAAGCGTGCCAAGGGCTAATGGACTATATTTTCTTTTGAAGTATTTTTTACTGATACTAATGGACTATTTCGTACTGAGGACTTTTTCCTGATACACTCTAAAAGAAAACATTGGAGAGGATTGCTCTCACAACCCACAATTTCCATTTCCTCCCTGAAGCATTTGTTGTTCTCTGAGGCACTCTTTGCAAGGCAAACACACATACACACACACACACACACACACACACACCAACACGTGGAATAGTTATGGCACACTAAGCACTGCTCTAAGTTAGCATCTACTTATCCAATTTAATTCTAGAAACAATTTTATGTTTATAGTTGGGGAGTTGACCAGACTGACCAGCTGTTCTGTAAACCATTTCCTTTTCCTCATGGATACATAGATGGACTACATTTCCCAGCTCCCCCTTGCAATTAATTAGGTGCAGTCACGTGAGTGAGTTCTGCACAGTGGATTAAGAGCAAAAGGGATGTGGGTCATTTGTGAGCTGGCCCATAAAACTACACAAACCTTAATATTCTCTCTCCATTCCTCATTGTTTGGCCAAATAAGGAGGGCTCCGGGGGACTGTGTCGGGTGAGGGGTTGAGAGAGCCGCAGGTGGAGGGATCCCGAGTCCCAGAGCCATAGCTGGAGGAAAGCTATGCAGAAGAGCCACCTGACCAGGGACAACCACCTTGGACTGTCACATCAGCACGACATATATTTTTATTTTGTTAAACTCCTAAAATTTTGGTTACAGTAGTCAGCCTACTCTGATTAATACAACCCCCATTCTATAGCCTATGAAATTGAGACTCAAATAATTTCTATGACTGCCCCAAGGTCAAATAGCTATTAAATGGCAGGGCTGGGATTCACAGCCAGATCTTCTGGCTAAAACCATTGCTTTTGCCGCCATACCACAGCTGTTTCATAATTGCTTCTGCTATTGCTTTCAAGGAAGCAAAAAATCTGCTGAGACAAGCAGTCATTTTATACAAATGCATTTACAGTTCATTGATGCTGTCCTAATTAGCACCTTAATGAAGATGGCCCTGGGGGAAAAGAGACCTAAAGCAGGGAGGTAATCAGGGCCAGATCCTGGACATAATATGGGAAGAGATGCTGCAAAGTCACCTTGAAGGACCTCAAAGCAGCCTTAGCCAACAAGGGCAATACAGTTTTGGGGAGTTTGGTAGCAAGGGTAAAAAATGGGTACACTGCGTTCACATTAGAAAAAGGTAGACTGAGTATCTCTTCCGGCAGGAAGAAAGTCATGAAAATGCAATAAACAATCTTTGGAAAGTCATTATGCCCAGCCAACACACTAGCCCACCACCACTCTTCTGTTAGAAATTCTTGTCATTTCCCAGTGGCTGTCGCATAAAATTCACCTCCTTAACTCGCAAACAAGGTTAATCATGATCTTCCACTCTTACCTACCCAGTTTCAACTCCTCCTTAAGGGGGGTAGAGGTAGAGTGTGAAAAGAGTACATTATGCTCCAGCAATTTGAACGATCCTAAGTCCAAGAGCATAGCATGCTGCCCAGGTCTTTGCAAATACTGTTCCCTCTGCATAGTCCTCCAACCCCAGTCCCAGCCTCCATAAAGATGAGGTGAGGCACCATCCCGTTCTCTGGTCTGGGTTTGATACCCCTCCTGAGTACCCCCATGGTCTCCTCTGCACATCTACATTATATTCATTATATTCCTGGTCAAACACATTGCAATTGTTCATTCTTGCCTCCTACCCAGACTATGTACTGTGCATCCTTCATATCCCAGCACTTCACAAGCACATGGAACACAGTAGGAGCTCAATAAATGCTTTATGGGTGTATGGGTAGATGACTGAATAAGCAGAATCCTGAAGAAAAGTTACTTGCCACTGTGATAGGTAATGGGCTCCCCCAAAAATGTTCATATCTTAATCCCTGGAACTAGATTGCATTAAATGTAAAAAGGGAATTAAGGTTGCTGACAGCTGATCTTGAGATAGGGAGATGACCCTGGATTATCCAGATGGCCCTAATGTACTCACACCAATTCATAAAAGATGGAAAAGGGAGGCCAGTCAGTGTCAGAATGCTGACATGTAAGAAAGATTTGACAAGCCACTGCTAACTTTAAGATGGAAGAAGGCCACAAGCACAGGAAGGCAGGCAGCCTCTATAGGTGGGAAAAGGCAAGAATAAACAAAATGAAACAACGCAAATTGTCTCCTAGGCCTCCCAGAAAGGTGTCAGCACTGCATGCAAAGAAGTTTCAAAACAGAAAACTGCTAGTCATTCATCCACATTAATTAGACATCTGTGTGCAGAGAGCTGTGCTAGGGCCTGGGGGGATACAGAGCTGTATCAGAACAAATCCTGACCTTGAGGTCTAACTTTACAGGGAATTTGGGGTAGGGAGGGGTAGACCAGGTAATGACTTACCACTAAAAGATGTTAGAAAGCACTGAAAGAGGGAGGGAGGGAAACGTAGGAAAGACCTGTAACTTGAACATGTGGCTGAGCAGGTGTCTCTTGACAAACACAAGCATAGGGAAACGCTGAAGTAGGCCACTTGCCACGTGACAGCAACAGGGGCCTTTGAAGGCAGCCATCCTGTGTGGGCTCCAGATCAGGCTGTCCCAGGAAAGCAGAACTAACTACATATGGAAAAGAGCTTCCCAGTGACAAATCTACAGAAGACAGGGAATGAGGCTTAGACCATGATAAATCCAGAAGTCACTCTGGTCGTTACACAGATGTCACTACACAAATGAAAGAAGCAACACTCAGAGGAGGAATATTACCTTTGTTTTAAAGCCATAGTCTTCACAGAACCACACGTCCTCAGCCCTTGATGCAATCTCTGTGGTAGTAGTCATTACAGGTGTCATAGCTAGTGTGTGTGGCCGCCTAATTCCCATTGTACTGTCTATTTCTTGAAGCAGGGACTAATCTCACCTATTTTTTTAATTCTCCTGAACAGTGATTAATACATGATAATTAAAAAATAAATATTTGTTGAACAAATTAATGTAAGATCCAGAGAGGGAAAATCAAATAACAAGAGACTTCTCAAATCAAGGTACCAAGTGAGGCAGGAGAATAGAGAATTGGGGTAACCAAGGGTTAAGGCATAAGGAAAAAAACATCAGGTGCAGCCAGTTCTAAGCAAGATTAGGCAACACACAGGCTACATCCTCCCTCCTGTGATAACAAGGCGGAAGTCTGCACTTCAGCCTCTGATTGGTCGGGGGCCAATCCTTCATAGGGTGTAACCAATTGGAAGCCTCTAAAGGGCACCTGGAGTGTTACCAAAATCCTTTAGATTAATAAAAATGCTAAAGAACGTTGTAATCAATCGGGGTTCTTGAGCCGCTTTCTTGAGCCTGCTCCCACTCTGTGGAGTGTACTTTCACTTCCACGAATCTGTGATTTTGTTGCTTTTTTCATTGCTTCGTTCTTTGGTTGCTTTGTTTGTGCACTTGATTCAATTCTTTGCTCAATGTGCCAAGAAGCTGGAAAACTCACAATCAAGACTTTTCATCCATAACATAGGGAAAAGAGATTAGTAGCGATTTTTCTTCAATAAATTTGTATTACTTTATCATCTAAGATAAAGTTATGTTTATCATTTATTTTCTTAGGACAGGGTCTTGTCAGGCTCGACTCTCGAACTCCTGGGCTCAAGCAATCCACTGGCTTCAGCCTCCCAAAGTGCTGGGATTACAGGCGTGAGCCACCATATCCAGCCAAGAAAGTTGTGTTTTAATGAAAGTGATTGAAAGGTATGTTTTTCTGTTCCTTTCAAAGGCTGTTTTTCTATTCTGCAACACTCCTGAAAACTCAAGTTGTAGTCCTCATTCAGGTGCTTGCCAGTCACGTGACCGTGGACTGGTAAATTAATCACTGAGAACCTTAGTTTCCTCATCAGGAAAGTCCAAACAATGGCACTTATTTTGTTAGATTGTCTAGAGGATGACAAATGGCATTTGCACAACCTCCCAATGCCCAACACGTAGTAGATGTTCAATAAATGTTAACTCTTATGAGCCTTCCCCCAGGCCGGGATGCTTCCCTTTGTACTCAGCTGTGAAACTTTGACTCTATCATTACAGAGCAGCTCCAGCCTTCCAGGTTCCCTCCCATTCCACCTTGCATGAACAGAAATCTCTTCTTCTAATGTGCTTCCATCTACCTTCCTTCTTATCAGATCAGCTGATCCCTCTGCCATGCTGAGAAGCTGAGGGCAAGCTCTGCTCCACACAGAATCTGGATTGAAAGAGATTCACCCACACCATTTCTCTGCAGTTAACCCCTAAAGTCTTATCTTTCAGCAGGTGACTTGTCTATATCCATAAATATGAACTAGTGAATAATGTTGGATTTCTAAAAAAAAAAAAACTAAATTGAAAAATCAGGCTGGGCATGAGTCATGCCTATAATCTCAGCACTTTGGAAGGCCAGGGTGGGAAAATTGCTTGAGGCCAGAAGTTTGAGACCAGCCTGGGCAACAGAGCAAGACCCTGTCTCTACAAAAGTAAAAAAATTTAGCCGAATGTGGTGGTGCATGCCTATAGTCCCAGCTACTCAGGAGGCTGAGGCAGGAGTTAAAGGTTACAGTGAGCCAATGAGCGAGGACTGTGTTACTGCACTCCTCCCTGGGTGGCAGACCGAGACCCAGTCTCAAAAAAAAAGAAACAAAAAAACAAAAAACTGTATCTATAAAGGATGAGCCAAATTTTATGAAATATATAAACATGTTCAGACACATAGGTTCAAAGAAAAAAATATGAAAATGAACATAATTTAGAATTATGTCAAAGTAGTAAGATTATGCATGGTTTTATTTGTTTATTTTGTGTTTATGTGTTTTGGACATTTCTACAATGCAATGTGGTGTTACTTTTACAATGAGAAATCAAACAAGTATTATAAATTCGTTTGTTTCTCTATGCACTCCTTAGGGAGAAGGCAGAATGGAAAACACTTCCATTGGCTGCTATGTTTACCTGTAGGCCCCACAGGGTCTCTCTCCCAGGACTCACCCTCTGTCTTCCTTGCTCTTTCATTCCATTCAGGCAAATTCATTCTGGGCTCTCTTTTCTCCCAGTTCCACATCTCTGTTTGCTCATAGCCACGTCCCTGGAACAGCTCAGGCCTCTCGAACAGGCAGTGTTCACTTTCCACTCACCTCCTTAAACCCCCCTCAGTGGGAGCCTTCTCCACACCTCCTGCCACCCCTTCCAGCCCCATCTTTGATTCCCAGGGGTCCTGCTTTCTTTTCTGTATCATTCAGCTTGACTCTGCCAAGTGTGAGATGAGGAAAAAATGAAAATTAGGACTGTAGGTGGGAAGAAGGGGAAAAAGAAAGAAACCCATAAAATTCAAAAGAAGCACGACTACACTGGCGGAACTTCGGTATATTTAGGACAGGCATCCAGCAGCTACAAGTCTCAAAAGACAACAGAAAGGAGTTCACAGCATCTTTTTCTCTCTTTCTTTGACGCTGGTAGTAGGAGGCAGGTGATTGTGTGTCTGAAAGAGAGTAAACCGGACGCTTCTTGTGTGAAGACACCTGCTCTCAAAGGAAAAAGACCGTCACAAAGTCCCTGCAGACAGGAGTGAGAACTCCTAGCCTCAAGGCAAGCAAAAAATCCTCTTTCCTGTCCCCAAAGCCACACCTGCGAAGAGCATGTTTACCTTGGTCTTTCACATTCTCTGACTGATGGCTTTAATTAAACTATCTGGCTATGTGTCTTTTACTACACTTGAAAAAAAAAATCCAATCTGTGGCTTTGGAACTGACTTGCACACCCAGTCCAGAGGCCCATTTATAATCACAAATATCAGGGGTCTGGTATTTGTGAGTTAAAGGTATTACTGATTAAAATCACATTATAAGAGAATATTTGTTTCTCTATAAAGTTTTCTTTTTTTAAAATTGGGATGTTTGTCTCTCTTCTTGTTGCTATTTCAGGGAAAAGAACTGCCAAATGGAGTTTTTCCATATTTGACTTAAAAAGGGGTGTGTGGGGGGGGTAGAAGTTGGTCCTTGTTATAACACGAGTGCCAACAGTTGGCCTGGAATTAGTGTTCACAGCCAGATTTTCAAATTCCAGTAACCAAGAGTCTGTAATGAAAAGACTCTTACAAATTCTCTCTGAGGCCTCTGGCCAGGAAGAGTGGGGACCTTTGATCCTGTCTGGAACCAAGAGACTCTAAGGACGGAGTGGAGACAGGCAGAAGGTTGCCAAGCACTCAGCTGGGTGTGCTCTCCCAAAGCACATCTGAGGTAAAGTCTGTCTGTCCCTGGATTTGCCAGACCACTCCACACAGGGCCAAGGCGACCTGGATTTCAGACCAGGGGCCTGTTTATTGTACCACATTGCGTTCAGGGAGCAACTGGCCAGCGGGTCTATTTGCCCAACCTCAGCCACCCTGCCACAGGCATCTTGGCTGCTCTCTTAAGAACCTCCCTTCCTTGCCTTTTGGGTGGAAGTGGCCCTGAATTGCTGTTATTTTTCCAAACTTCTCTGTGCATAAACAAGATGTTTGGAAAAGCTCAGATGGCCACAGGTCTGCTGTGTTGGCCACCAACTGCCACTTGCAGGGTGGCGTTGGACAGCATCACAGGTATGCTTCTGCCTGGCTCTGACACTGCCCCAGCTACCAAATCCCACCCCCCACCTCCACCCCACCATCTCTCACTCTCTTTCTAAGAGAACTTGGCTGCAGGGTGTTCAGACTGGTAGAGGTGAGGTAGATGAGATGCCTTCACTAATTATAAGGGTGTTTCTTATCAGAATCATAAGGGATCCTCCCCCGTTCCCAAAGGGTTCAAGGAAGAAAGGGGGAATCCCATAGGTAGGAATTTGACTGCTTTGACAGAGCTCTTCTCAAGATCCTAAGGGTTGGGGTAGGGCTCCAAAAAAGAATCCCATATGGAAAATTGTCCATGAGGGTCCCCTGGGCAAAGTATTTCTGACTAAAGGGCCCCCTGTTACTTCCTTCTGACTGAACGGAAAGATATACACAAGCAGATTAGCCCACGGATCAGCAGGCAGCAAGGGAGGGCTCCACAGGAGCCAGGTGCATCCTGCACACAAAAGCCCTCCCATCTGAGGGTGGGCAGAGGCAAGGAGATCCTCCGGAGCCCTGCTGCAGGGAGGAGAATGAGAGTAGCACCCAACCACCCCTGCCCAGCCAATCCCCAGGCTTAGATACAGACATATTCACACTGATCCACCTCCGGCCGTCGCCAGAGTATCCAAGGGCTGCCCAGGGCCCCTGAGACCACTCCGGCAGCTATTGGAGGCAAGTGTGGCTCCCATCCACCCCGTCCCTTCCTCCACCAGTAAGCCCTGCTGTCCGCTGACCCTGTGGCAGCTGCACATCCAGCCACATCCATCCCACAGTGTCCTTCATCCCCCAAACTGTCTTTGCAGTTGCCACTCCTGTGGTCCCAAGCCAGTGCTTCCCTGTCCCTCAGTCTACCTCCACTGTCCCCTCTGCCATACTGGGGAACTCAGGAGCAAGAGTTCTGGGCCAGGAAGGCAAACAAGGCCAGGCAGGTAGCCAGTCCCCAGGACAGCAGTCTGTCCAGGACCAGAGTGCCAGCCCTCTCCTCTGGGTGTGACCTAGTATCTGGCTCCAGCTGGGCAAGAAGAGCCCATATGAAACTGACAGAGTCCCAGATTTTAAAAGCAGAGCACAACAGAGCATTTGTTCCTAGAGCGTCTGTGCAGGATCCATGGCACCTACCCCATATCTGGGACCAAACTATAGGGAAAGTCTTTCAGTAGGCAGGGAAGGCATTCCATGATAAAGGCTGGGACTGGGGGCTCTGGGAAGGGGATCCACAGATTATGATGCTAGAGTTGGAGCTACTCTCGGATTCCCTTTGTTGTCATTGTTACTGCAATCTGCATTCTTAGATTTTCCCCTTTCCCCAGGGATCAGAGGAAGCTGGGAGGTACAGGCTGCTCCTCTCCATACTGAGTGAGCTCCAACTTCAGTAGAACTCACCTGCCCTGGAGAGAGCTCTTGAACATTATAAAGTCACTGGACTAATTGTTGGAGATTGTCACTGTGGGGGCTGTGACCCATTGAGGGCCCACTAGACACTGCGCCTGGGCTGCAGTCTACCCAACTGTGCCTCTCACAGCCAAGCTCCGCACATACACACACAGGCATGAGAAGATCACAGAGGCTGCGGGGGAAACTCATTGTTTCAAAAGCATTTGAAACACTTGCTTTGTTAAAAAATGTTTTCCATTTTTTATTAAAATACCTAAAAGTACCACATTTTTATTAAATGCCTGAAAGATTCATGTTTGATTGTTTAATGGAGAACCCAGAGCAGTAAATTGAAGGAGACCACCTTGTAGGTTTAAGCAATGTTAGGATAGTATTTTCAACAGATTCCCAACAGATAGTATCTTTGGGACTCAGGAGTAAAAGAAAATCAGAACTGTCAGGAATTCTCCAAATCATTCATTATTCTTTAAGTACTTCTAAAATTAATTATACCCTTTACTCATTGTTATGGATATCTAAAAGTTATTTCATAAATGAAAAATATTAAGTTCAATAGCATTTATCAGTACTATGGTCTGTAGCAAATATTCAAACTCTGGGAAATTCCAGCAAACATTATTGTGTATATTCAGATAATGTAATATTCAGGTACCCTAGCAAGGCTAGCAGCACTAGCTTGAATCACAGGTTGAAACTGCCAGCTTAAGAACATATTTTGCTTCCAAAACCTTATTTCTTAAAATATCATTCATAAGATTTGTATGAATATTTGCATAAAATATACCACATATAAAAACTTACTAATACGTATTTTATTTGCAACAATTACTCAACATTACAGGCAGACAAATCACAAACCCACACTTATAACATGACTATTGCTACCTCTAAGGATGATAAACTGATTAGATCATGACTGCTTTTTTTTTCTTTGCACGCCTGTCTTGGGTTATGAAAATATCAACCTTAATCTTGGAGTGTGTCTATGTTTTCTGCTCTTGCATTCCACTGGACATCAATGGTTTCATCAAACCAGTAACAGTGCCATGTCACTTGCAAAACTTTAATTCTCACAAGAGAATTATAAAGCTCTTTCTGTTTTCCCTATTTTCAACTGATTTTTCTTTGAATTTTGGATTTGGAAAACTGGAATTTCCTGAGCAATGCTAGGAAGGGATAACCATATGGAAAACCTGATCAAGGTCTACTGCAGACCCATCAGGAAGGCCCACAAGCAGGGTCTCTGGAAAGCGGAGTAGAGAGCCTGGTGAGGGGGGGAATAGCTGGGACACGGGGATCCCAGCACAAAGCCCCTGTGACAACAGTAAAGCACAAGCCCATCTTCTTCAATATAGTCTCAGCTAGAAAATGTCCTCAGCCTCACTTAACAGTCAATGAAGAGCCTTCAAAGATTGAAAGAAGGTTGACAGCTTACTTTGAAAGGACAAGTCCTGACTTAGCCTTTATGACTTGTAAGAGAGAGAAGGAAAATATCAATATTAGGGAATGTTGACTTATCTGGTTTCATTAGTTAAAGTTAAAACTGTACCTACTTATTTTGTTATATAAAGTTGAGTTTCTTCCTAGTTTTTTTTGCTTCGGAAGCCAAACAGCCTTCTGGTGATATTGACAGATTCGGTTTTTATAGTTCCAAAAAGATGGTAGATTTGGAATCTTGAGACATATTTCTCTTTGAAACCACATTTGTTAAAATGTTTGTGGGAGAAAATTGTGTTTGTTAAAATGATAATTTAAAGTCATGATCAGTTGATTTTACCCTTCAATCCTAGTGATAATTAACTCACCATGTCATTATACAGACCTCACTCTATTTCATTATTCTCTATAAACAGACTTCACAAATTTCTTTAAATTTAGAAAATTAGCTAAAAGCACATTTCCTATTGTTAAAATGTATTACAAGTAAAATAAGGGAATTATGTAAGAGATTAACTTTAAAATTCTAGAAATGTCAATGCATTACGGCATGGCTCCCAGCTCTGTACCCTTTAGGTCTCACGCAGATGAGAAAGTTGCTCCCTTTGAAGAGAGAGTTGGGATGCTCAGGCCTCATGTGGGTGATGCTTAGGGGCTAGAGAAGAGGAACAGCAGGCACATGATGGCAGTGACCCCTGAGTCTCCAGGCCCTGCTCCCTTTGGAAAAGTGCCAGAATCCTGGGGAAGTAGCAGCTCCCATAAAGAGCAGGACAGATCCAAGCTGCAGTCCTGGGATTTCTGTTTGAAGTTTGGCGTTGTAGGGAGGAAGACAAGCAAAGCTGCCTTGTAATTTTAGTTTTGGATAGGTGGAATGACAAGAGAAACAAGCTGTTACTTTAGGGTCAACAAGAGAGGAACATTTTGTAACAGTAAACTGTGGTTCTTTAAGGCTGTTGTAGGGTGGCTTATTCCCATGAGGGGGACAAATTGGGTATGGCCATCTGGAAATCGAGAGGTAATGTGGGATGGGGGAGAAAGTGGCCATTTGCAAGGTGCCCCAGGGATTTTTCACTCTCTGAGCCAAAGAGAAGAAAAGAATGACAGGTCCATAGTTCCAGAGGTCCAACTCCTGGAATCAAACACAGACTTCTCTGTTGTAGTTTTAGTGACCTTTCATACTCTGGGGTCATCAACCACTTTACTCATCATATTTACTGTTGTTTATAAGGTAACATTGACTTGTAGTGGAGCTCCAGTGTTCTCTCCAAAAATCAGAGAGAGAGGCATCAGTAAATAATTAACTTGGCTGCCAAGGGAACAGTTTCCTGAGTGGACTGAAGACAGTCACTGAGACAACCTCCACATGTCCTGGCCAATGGAGGCTAGAAGCACACAGTGACCAGATAAGCAGAATTCCACATAGATCTCTGGACAAGGAATTAATAGGTGGTTTTAGGGCAAAGGAAGCAAATCAATACCTTCTTTATTGTAACTAACAGGCCACCCTGGAGAACAGAGCTGCTGGCGGAAGCTCGGGACCTCTGGGAAGCTGGGAAGCCTAAGGAGCTTTCTGTCATCCTCACTACAAGATTTCCCTCAAATAAAGTACACCAAACTTGAATTAAGCTTCTATTGCTTATCATTGCAGTTCAATGGGGAGAGATTTCTAATGTCTATCTAGATAGGCATTCTTTGAGTTTGATTTTTTTTATTTCTAAACAATTCCAGGTGTATAAAAAAGTTGCAAACATAATACAGAGAATTCTTATAAACCCTCTACTGTTCATCCAGATTCACTTTTCCACATTGGCTTTATCATTCCTTGTTCCGTCTGTCTATCCCTCTGTCTATTTTTAGGCTATCTATCTATCTCCATCCATCCACTCCTCCATCGAATCTTCCTACTGCTCTATCCATCCATCCATCCACCATCTATCTATATAAATCTCACATCCAACTCCATCCAGTGACTATTTTGTAAAATAGAAAACATTCTCTTATATACCTAGAGTACAATGATCAAAATCAGGATACAATGCTATTATCTAACCAACAAACCTTATTCAACTTTCACCTATTGTCTACGGCTGTCCTTTACAATCGAAGTGGGAAAAAGCCCTCAGGTCCAGGGTTTAATCTGGGATCATATATTACGTTTTGTTGTCTCCTTAGTCCCCTTTAATCTGGAACACTTCCTCTGTCTTTGTCTTCCAGAGTTGACATTTTTGAAGCATACAGACCGTTTCTTTTGAAGAATGTTCCTCAATTTGGGTTTGATTGATGTTTCCTCAAGATTATAGGTTCCGGTTCTGTATTTTGGCAGGAAAACCATAGACGCGATATTGTGTTCTTCTTGCATTATATCAGGAGGTCCATGATATCTGTTTGTCCGACAACTGGTGATGTGAATGTTAATCACTCAGTTAAAATTACCATTATTTATTTTAATATTCAAATGTACCAGATTTGGCCAGTGGAAGCCCCTTCAGCCTGGTCATTATGGTTTGTGACCTGTCCCCATAATTTTTTGAGCAGTTTATAACTTTCTAAAATAGAAAGATATCCCAGCCCCAGCCCTAAAATTAGCTATTTCTCCAAAGACTCATAATTCCTTTTACTGGAAAATATTTAGAAACAAGATCTTCATGTTGCATGCTGGGTGTGATCAACATATGTGTGCATGAGTGAGTATGTGTGTGTTCATTTATAAGATAGAAATATAATTATGTTCACTTATTTTTGTGTTTACTCCATTTTGAGTTTCTATCTTTATTGATTTTATATATTTATATTTTAAGCATTTGAAATATAATATTGTTCTAGAAGTCAAAACTATAGCAAAATATAGTTAGAGAAATGTCATTCTCCCACATCCCTTCTATTCTGTTCCTATTCCCAATTTTTTCTGCTCTATTTCCAACCACCACCACCCTTCGTAACCAATCTAGTTATTTTCTCTTTTATTCTTCTTATGTTTTACTTTGCAGAAATGAACAGATACAGGAATATTTTTCCCTTACTTCTTACCTAAAAGGTACATAGTATAGATACTATTTTTTCTTTTCCGCTTAACAAAAGATACTGGAAATCATCCCATATCAGTTCAGAGAGACAGTCTTTGTTCTTTATCATAGCTGCATAGTACTCCATTGTATGGAGGTATTCAATTATTCTCTGATATTAGCCACATAGTTGTTTTTTTTTTTCCAACATTTTTCAGTTACAACGAATACTGCACAGAATTGCCTTGTGCATAAGTATTTTCTTATTTTTGGAGGTAAATCTCTAGAGGTGGAATTACTGGCACAAATAGAAAATGTACATACAGTATCTTTAGATATTGCTAAATTGCTAAATACCCATTCATCCTTACCATCAATGTATAAGATTGCCTGTTTCCCACAGCCCTTCCAAAAGCATGTGCTGATCTACTGTTTAATTTTCACGAATTTAAGTGAAAAGTATCTCAATACAGTTTTAATTTGTATTTCTCTAAATATGAATGAGGTTAAACATCTTTTCATATGTTTAAGGATATTGTGTCTTTTACCCAACTTTCTATTGAGTACGTGCTTTTTCAAAACTTTCCTGTGAATTGCAGTTTCCCTTCAATTTGCCAGGCAGAAGCTAGAAGTTATACATTTGCTTAACACTCATCTTGCCCCTTGATTTTTTTCACCATAAAATCTTACCTATAGTAATTCGAGTTCTTGATATGGCAGCGTTCACAGTGAAATTTTAATCAGGCTGTACATTTATAACCTGTACACTTTTAAAAGATCGTTTTTAAAAGTTTCAATTGATTAAATTCTGTACCAAAGTTTCACTGTTCTGCTTGTCTAATGCAAAACCTAATGATTCCCAAAATCGTTCCTAGGCAGCCCTGACATGGGATTAAGAGAAAAAAGTGACCCTCTGAAGAAGGGGTTCTGGGAGCACACGCAAGCCTCATCTTCTCCGTAACTTGCAAAAGTAGGAGGAGGAAATAGGTAATTAAGTCATTAAATGTTATGACCTACTAAGAGAAAGGCTGAGATGGCCTTGGATCTCTTACCCTTCTCAACACCCTGTCCCCTGGACAGCTGTGATGAGGTGAGGTGCCTTCTCTCCTCCCTTTGGCCTCCAGAATCTCTTTGGTGTGGGAGAGATTGATAATCCAAATAAAACTGCCATGGGAGCGGTGAATGGACAAATTTTTAAAGTTACTTGTCTATTTGCTGCATCTCTGAGGACAGCTCAGGCAGAAGGGAGAATTAATGCCACCTGGAGAGCTGTCACGCTGCTGGCCTGAGGAAGGCCCAGTCTCTCACGTGGAGTGGCCCCCGGCAGCCTGGGGAGTCCCCCGAGCAGACGAGCTGGGGAGGAGGTGTGGGACAGACGGCGACGGTAGCTGTTGGGAAGGAAGGCTAAACAGTGTGGGCAGAAGTCAAAGATAAACTTCCATCCTCCTCGTTCTCTCCCCACGTAACAGCCAAAAGATGCTGGTTATTTCAAGGAGTTTCCAAGAATGGCATTTGATGTATATCACGACCTTCCCAGGGAAGATGGGGACGAGGCATCAGAGTTTCTTCTCCTCTCCCCAAAAGAGACACCCCAGCACACTCACAGGCCCCGCCTGAAGTCGCCATAAACACACACACGCGTGCACACACACACACACACTGTCTTTCACACTGAGAAAGAAGTTGGGAGTAGAAGCCATTCCACTTGCAAGAACTAATGTCCTAGATCCAGCGCTGCCTGCGGGTCACGGGCTGGTAGTCCGACCCCAGTCTCCGACGGTGTGCTGGATTTCCCACACTTGCGTGGTACAGGTCTGGAGCACAAGCATGTGGCTACCCGAAGGGCCCTTCTTCATCTCCAGACACCGCTTGGTATCCCTGTTCATGACAGCTCCTCCCTGGAGGGGGAAGAGAGACAGAGCCAAGGTGCTGAAATGCCTCAGTAATTCATCATCTTTAGGGGCCCCTCAGTGCTCCGCGAGTCATCCAGGGAAGAAAAGGAAGCAGAATATAGGATGAGATCACTCGGTGCTTCCTCTACCAGCCTCATGGCAAACTGACCAACCAGGTGATGTTGCATAGCTTCGTGTGATGCCCTCAGCCTCTCCTGAGACGGAGCGCTGGCTCAGTACTGACTACCATGAAACGGTGTCCTCCGTGAGAACCATCGGCCTTCTCAACATGGCCCTCCTTTCCACTTCCTCACCCCTGAGCCCATGAGACCCATCAGGGTCACCTTCACCTTGTGCTTCCCTCCCTCCTCAGGGAAACTATGTTGTGCACCTGGAGCAGGAGCCACATTCAGGAATCTCAGCCTCTGAGGAAGCTTCCTGCCTCTCCTATTGAGGGGGCGTCACCAAGGTTTATGACTGAGAACAGGATAGGCTTTAGTTCTAAAAAGTCAGGGTTGAATCCTTGCTGTACCACATACAAACCGTGTGGGCCTGAACAAATTACCTAATCTCTCCAAGTCTCAATGTCTTCATCTATAAAATGGGTTTAGAGTTAATATCAAAGTTAAAATTAGAGTTAATATTGATGGAGCATCTTGGGCCTGACACATGAAATGGGCAACAAATCTTAGTTCATCTCTGCCACTCCCCATTCTAACAGGGGAAGAGAAAGGAAGGGCCATCCTTCTCTTAGATCCTGTGTGATCCCCACACCCTCCCTGAGCTTCTTCCCCCTTATCTTCATATCTCAACAACTGACGATCCTGCCATCTGTCCAAACCACCATCTCTCCTGGTCCTTCCCTCTGCTCCCAGCCCTCTCTCTCCACATCCCTCTCAACCCCTTTGCAGGACTCACATGAGCTGCATTAGTGCCTGGGTCAGGCTGTATCTTCTTTATGCATTCTGCTATCATCCTCAGGGTTCAGAACATTCATTCTGATGGCGAGTGAGAAACCCTGACCTGACTGTTCCCCTTCAGACAAACTGCCACCAAGTTCTTGAACACCAAGTGGGACTGACTGCAGCTGTAACATCTCCAAATTTCTGCTTCCTCTCTCACCATCACCTCCCTACCTCTCATCTCTTTGAATCACAAAGTGCCTCCAACAGCCCTTGCTCCCCCAAAATTTTCCTGTCATTGGACTCCCCCCAGCCCTAACCACCCTTGCCTCCTCTGGGCACCCATCCAGCCTTGGCCATTCAGGGCAGCTCTTCAGATTCTGGAACTTCTCCTTCACCACCACCACCACTCCTCTCTCTTTGCCCCTGCTTCCAGACCACAGAGCTCTCATGGACAGGGTCTGCCAGCTGAGCAGGCCTGGCTCGTAACCTGCCCACGGCAGCCTGGTCCCAGGACTCGGCTTACTCCTCAGGGTTCCTCGTCCAGGCCTCCTCAGCATGCTTTGTCTGTCAGCCCCCACCCCGACACTCACTTTAACAAAATGTCAAGAACACCACACTTCTAGTCGATCTTCCCCTCCCCTGCAAGACATCAGCGATTCTGAGGACACCGCCTCACAGATGATCTCAAAGGAGCCGCCCCATGCCCGCCTCACCTGCCAGCAGCCCCCTCTGTGTCCTGAGCCCCAGCCATCTCGATGCTGAAGAAACACTCTTCCTAACATCCGTCTTTTAGTTCTCCCTCTTTGCAGATTCCTTTCCTACTGCCTTTAAATATGTCCAAATGTCACAATATTAGAAGGACAAAATAAACCCAGCCCCTAACTCTACTCTCCCTTTCAACCAACATTCAGTGTTTTTCTCCCTTTCAGAATCAAATTTCCAAGCAGCAAGGCAATAGCACACAGTGGTTAAGATTCCACGTTTGAATGGCGGGCGTTTACTACACTGTGTAACCCTGGGCAAATAATTGGATTCCTCAGCGCCCTAGTTACTTCACGGGTGAGACCGAGCTAGTGATCATACTTCTCTTAGAAGACTTACGTTTTATAAGAACTGAATGAGATAATGTTTACCCCAATGCCTAGTGTACATATGTATTTCAATAACTCTTGATGATTATAATTTATTGTAACCTTTTAGACAAAATCAGCGGTCTATTTTCTATTTCTGCTCAACTTCCACATGGCATGAGCTTTGACAATGTTCCACACATCCTCTAGTTTCCTTCACATTGTGTTCATCTGGATCTTACACATTTTTGTTTTGCTTTTTTTTTTTTTTGGAGATGGAGTCTCGTTGTTATCACCCAAGCTGGAGTGCAGCGGCGCAGTCTCGGCTCATTGCAACCTCCACCTCCCGTGTTCAAGTGATTCTCCTGCCTCAGGCTCCCGAGTAGTTGAGATTACAGGCGCCTGCTCCCACACCTGGCTAATTTTTGTATTTTTAGTAGAGATGGGGTTTCACCATGTCGGCCAGGCTGGTCTCAAACTCCTGACTTCAGCCCACGATCCGCCTGCCTAGGCCTCCCAAAGTGCTGGGATTATAGGCGTGAGCCACCACGCCCAGCCATTTCGGTTTTTATTTTGGGGTGTTGCCTGTTCAAATGATATTAGAAGGACAAACGATGTATTTAAAAGATTTTTGTTTTTCTTTTTCAATTTTACAAAAATAATAGATTCTTTTTTTTAACTTGGAAAATATATTTTTAAAATATATAAAACACTTTAAAATATATGACCGGGGGCTCAGGGTACATGGGGGCTGCTGGCAGGTGAGGTGGGCATGGAGCAGCTCCTTTGAGATCATCCACGAGGTCATGTCCTCAGGATCGCTCATGGCTTTCAGGGGAAGGGATGATTGACTAGAAGTGTATTTATAAAAAATATATTTTAAAATATTTTATACATAAAGTATATAAAAGCACTCATAACGAGACCACATTGTGTATGTGGTCTTTACATCTTGCTTCTTCATATAAATTTAATATTCGATATACATCTTTTCCAGTTTTATTAATTTTTTGAAAGAGTTTGTTTCAGAATATTGTTTGAGTGGCTATACAATATTCAGTTCAAGAGATGAGCAAAACATTCCCGACTGTTGGACATTTAAATTTTCCTAATGTTTCACTGTGATAATTATTAAGATATTTTCCACATTAATGCTGGCTTATATTCCATATTATTCCTTAAGTAAAGATATTGTCCTAAAAAAGAATTAGTGCCTTAAAAAGGGTTGTAGTTAGTTTGGGTTCTGAGGAGTGTGGGGTGTTCCTACACGTGGGCAAGTTGCTTCTGGAGCTGTGCCAGTCTCCATGCTTACAAGTGGTGTGTGGGAGCACTCCCTCCCCGCTTCCTCTTCCCCGCACTTCCAACCTCTCATCACGAGTGCTCTCCTCCTCCTCACTACTCCTCACTACTATCTTAGAGATCCTCTTTGTATTGTGAGCTGTTGCTTCACCCTGAAGACGGATGGCCTTCCCCAAATTCCCCCTTAGTTCAGTGGCATCACTATCTCAACACTGCTACCGAACTTAAGGTCCATGTGTCTGAATAGGCCTTCTCTTCTTAAACTGGGTCCCCTCTCCATCACCGGCTCTCTTGTGAGTCACAGGGACCATAGCCTCCTCTGGTATACCCAAAACACAGAATCAAGAAATCAAAGAAAACAAAGGGATGATCTAGTCTCATCTCCCTCTCAATTTTGGAAAATTCCTTTGGTAACTTTTTAGATTAATTTGTAAGTTGTGCCTACAAAGTAAAGTGAGAACCAGAAGAGCCCAACATTCAATCAAGTATCATTTTCATATCTGAAAGAACTGTAGACCTAGAGGTAAGATGGATGGAAAGAGATCAGATGGGGTGAACCCATTCGAGACTAACTTAATATTAGGTAACACACCAGAAATTGCAGGATCACCTCCCTTTTCGCTTTTGTAGTTCTTGACATAGTGACCATAGAAATGGACCCAGCCTGCATGTTAGAATGGTTGGCAGAATTTCCCTGGATGTCCTGCCTTCCAGATCTCACAATCCTATCTGCCAACCCACATGCCTTTGCTATCAGTAGCCTCAGTCAGCTGAGAAGGCGATCTTCCAAAATTTTCTTGGCAAGGAAACCTTCAAAATGTTTGGAATGCATAATTATTTATTTAATAATGGTAGGCTGTTATCATGAAAAGAAAAAAAAACAGAAAAAAAATATGAAAAAATGGGAATAAAATTATATCTAAAAATATTATTTCTTTAGAATACATTGCATCTGTAATCATAGGAGATTTAGGATAAAGTAAAGATATTAAGGGAATCAAATACATAGTACTTGCCAAAGATTCTGTGTATATTTACTATTTCTAAGTACTTGTATCTAAGAAAAATTGGCATCTTACAGATTCATCTTGTGATAGAAATTTTAAAATGTGTCATTGAGTAATTAAATTGGTGACTTGATGGTGAAATTTTTTACTGACTTTATAAACACTTCTGAAACATTTAAGAGAACTTAAGAATTGATCAATTTAAAGTCAGATCACTGAAGTTCTTAAGAAAAGAAATTTAATGTGTTAAATTTTTAAATAAAGTTCATAATGTTTAATGGCATTTAATTTATTAAAATTTAAAAATCCTCTTTCTTGTCAAAAGTTGTCAGGATAATAGATAAAATATAAGATTTGTAAGCTGAACTTAAAAGCTTAAAGAAAAACCATGATTCTTTCAACACTCCTTTGCACCGAGTACCATGCTAAATGCTTTACAAACATCTCATTAAATTTTTAAATTTATAACTTATAATTTTTAATTTATAACTCTGTAAAAAAACAGTGAATACTAATTTTTTAAAACAAAGTAAATTTGTAGTAGTTTTCTTCACATAAACAAAAAGGTATGACTAAGGACATCAAAAACTTGTATTTAGCACACGAGGCCTGCCAGGTGCTCAGACATGCTGTGCTTGGTGACTGCCATTGATGGGGGAACTCACCACCATGCTAAGCAGCCTATTCTGTAGATTTGAAACCTGAAGCTGTGAAGCCTTTAGTAAGCCCTCCCCTTGCTCCTACATAAGTCAAAATCTGCCACCTTAATCTTTATCTATTGGTCTCAGTTCTGCCCTCCTGTGACACTAAACCAGTCTACTCCCTCTTCCTCAGGAGGACAGCATCATCTTTTCTCTATCCATAGGCCTAACAAGACTTTCAAGCTATATCTCCAGGCCTGCCAATCTTTCATTTGCTCTGCAGTCATTTGTTGAGTGCCTGCCATGTTCTAGGGGTTGTGCCAGATGCTAGAGGAAAAACAGCAAACCCCAGGCCCTGCCCTCCAGCTCACAGCCAAATGATGAAAAGAAACAAGTAAGCTGACAATTGCAAGAGATGGTGAGACTAGGGCTATAAAAGGGCCCCTGAGAGCACATAGAGGGAACCACCTGCCCACCTCCTCTGGGGTCACAGGAGATTTTCCAAGGGAGATGATGTCTAAGGCCAGGAGAACACTTTGTAGTTGGCCTGCTGAAGAAGTGGGAGGGGAGGGAATAATACCTGCAAAAAGGCCTAAGGTAAGAGGGAGCCTGGACTTTCACTGAATTACATATAGTTCCATATAATTGGAGCTTAAAGTGAGACATCAGAGACTGAGAAGACATTACCCCACTTCTTCTAATCAATATTGTCTAGTTCAGGAAAGCTTAATCTGGGATGCAAAAAAAAAAACCTCTGAAACTGTAAGTAAATCTTGCACATAGGTTCATATGTATGTTTTCCTGGAGACAGAGTCCATAGCTCACAACAAATTCTCAAAGGAGGCGTTAGCTTTGAAAAGTTAGAGACTGCTGAACTAGACTGTCCATGTGGCACCTGAACAAAGCACAGTACCGCATTCAGAGACACGGTCACAGGCAGACCAGCAACTCCCTCCAGGAGGTACTGCCCCTTCCTACCGAATTGGCCCAAGAGTGCAGAAGCTTTTGGAGCAACCCCATCCATTGTCAATTCCCCATAGACTGCAGTCAGCCAAGACCCTTGCGTCACCATCATGTACGTCTGCCAGATTCCTTCCACCCTGTCTTTGGTCATCTGATGTTGAAGTTAAAGGCAGAGCTCCCGTACTAGCCCCTGTCAGATTCCAGTCTAGTGTTCCACAACCTCTGATAATTATTAATAATAAATGGATCGTAATGGCTAACGCATATTGAACACTCCTCTGCTCCAGGCAGCACGCTAAATACTTTACACACACTATCTCATTTAATCCTCTCAACAGTGGCCTACAGAAGATATTATCATCTCCATCATTTTATAATGAGGAAACTGAGCTTCAGAGAGAGTAAGGAACTTGCTGTAGGTGACTGAGCTAGGAAGTGGACCCAAACTCTCAACTGTTCCACTACAACAGATTCCAGTATTTCTTCTCCTTAACCACCCCTGCCTTAGTCAAGAGATTCAGTGTTTCATACCCAGTTTCCTGTTTCCAATCTTTTCCCTACATGTTGCCACAAGAAGTAATTCTCCTAAAACACTATCAAATCAAACCTGAACCTCTCATATATCTGTCCTTTAAAAAACATGTAACTCGCTGGACTCATGCCTGTAATCCCAGCACTTTGGGAGGCCGAGGTAGGGGGATCATGAGGTCAGGAGTTCAAGACCAGCCTGGCCAACATGGTGAAATCCAGTCTCTACTAAACATACAAACATGTGGTGCCATGTGCCTGTAATCCCACCTGCTTGGCAGGCTGAGGCAGGAGAATTGCTTGAACTGGGACCCGGGAGGCAGAGATTGCAGTGAGCCGCTGCACTCCAGCCTGGGATACAGAGCAAGACTCCATCTCAAAAAAAAAGAAAGAAAGAAAGAAAAATCCATATAACTCACCTGTTTAAAATCCCAATATATGTGCAGTCCATTCGTAGCTGCCTTGGAGCATGGTTCTAAGGTAGGCTTCTCCTCTGCCTTGCCAGGGTCTGTCAGGCAGTGATCACTATCACTGGCCTCTGCAATTAGTTGTCCCACATACAGCTCCCCAGTTAGGTGATAGTAGACATACTAAAAGAGAGCAGAGGACTTGCCATTGGCATCATCAGCCAGCGGAGACTCTAGCCAGAGGGAGGGCAGGAAGACTGATCTTGGAGCCCCTAGACACCCAGTCTCACCAGGAGCACTAAACCTTCCTGGACATCACGAAGCAACCTCTGCTTCCCTCTACTCCTTAGTCTCCCCTTGAATCCAGGGAGAAGGCCAGGCCTAGGAGGGCTCCAACAGAATCTTAGCTTACATGGATGAAGAAGCTTGTCTCTGAAGAAAAAAGAAACTGAACTCCAGAATCTGTCACGGTAGCCCTCAGCTATGGATTTGTTGGCAGAAAACCTTCTTTCAAATTCCTGATTTGACACGACCTTGCTCAGTGAGCTTGGACAAGTAAGTTGGTCATGTGTCTCCATTCTTTCATCTAAGTGGAAATGATATCTATCGTGTATGCCTCAAAAGGTTGCTATGAGGGCAGCATGCAAAGTAAGAGGATAGATGTGAATATTGTCTGTTAAAAAACAGAAGTCCCCTGTCTGCACCTTCCACATGGTGCCAGGGCCCGTCCATCCCTTGGAGGAACATCTTTTCAGCCTCTCTCCTCTCTAGCTCTGTTTCCCTCTCTTTAGGAGAAGCACAGGTGGCTTCACCTGTCCGCTTTCCCAGGCATTCAAGGAGCAGAGAGAAGACGGAGGGAGCAGTGGGAGGAGGGAAAAGGAAGGGACCAGAGGTGATTGTCAATGCAAATATCACCATGGAGAATGAATGTGACAGAGCATAGCCTTTCCACCTGTCCTCCTGTAACTGAAATGAAACTACGCTGCCATGGCTTTCTGAAGAAATTAAGATGTGCTCAGTTACAAGTGCAGGTCTGGGTTTCACCCTTACCCAGGATGCTGCGCTCCTGACTCCTCATCACCTATCACGGAGTCTAGACCCAGTGGAGGTTATCAGGGGCTGAGCCATGACAGACTCAACCAGTCAGGACCAAGAAGACTGGGGAAGATACCTGTGAACTGAATCCATGGCAGTTATACATGATGGGGGTTGTTGCCTGAAATGGCTCCCTGATCCAGGCAGACATTTTCATCCAGTAGGTTTTTCATCTGAAGGGGCAAAACACATGGCGACACTGTTAGAAAGAGGCAGAGAATGAGCCCCATCCCTCCCCAGACCTATGTTTTCCCCACCACGCCGAGGGCACCAGAACAAGCAGCCACAAGGAGCAGAGAGCTGGGATCCCGGCAGGCATTTCCTAAGCCCTGGGAAACAGGTCAATGCTGAAGGGAGGTGCAGTGGCACTGCCCACATTCTGGAAACACCCACCACTCAGACCATCACCACACACACAGGGACGGGCGCCTCTGCGGAGTTCGTGGTGGGCAAGGCCAATTGCTGCAGTTGGTGGAGAAACTGAGAGGGTCCAGGCAAGAGCTGCAGTTTTCAAGGGGACTAGAAGCAGAGACAAGGAAAAGAGATGGGGGATCAGGGAGCAAGGAACAAAAGGAAACTGAGAGGGTTGAGGGCAAAGAGGTGAGGAGAAAGCCAGGGCAGGAAAGGCGTCTTGGGCAGGACAGGCAATCACATGATTCAGGTTGCATTTTCTTTACAGTCGAACACGTAAAATCCAAAATGCACTTTCATCGTACGCACTGTTCCATAGCCTATGATGGTGTGTATTGGCTTCAAGAGTGGGTAAACATTGTTCAGGTACCAGTCAAAAGTTTTACACTTCAGTTTTTCCCGGAGTGCCATTCTGGAAGAAATGTCCCCCAAAATCGATTCCCGAGTTCTGTAAATAAAACACCAAGTGTTTCTGTGCTTTGATTCATGAAAGTTCTGTTAAAGCAAACTAAATATGGCCTGAGAAGAACTCTATTTCTAGACTTGAGTCCTTGTGGATGAATTGCAACCTAACTTAATAGATACACAAGATTGAAAACCTAACTTAGGACTATGCGCCTGTAACAATAGCTGAGTCTTGTCCAATCCCAGCAGCCATACTTCAACCACTCACACACTGTCCAGTGTTCAAACAGTGTTCAAATAAGGCAAATGTGGAGCTGTAACCAATCCAGCTGTTTCTATACCTCACTTCTGATATCTGTTTGTCACTTCCCTTTTTGTGTCTATAAATCTTCTTCTACCACATGGCTGCGCTGGAGTCTCTGAATCTGCTGTGATTCTGAGTGCTGCCCAACTTACGAATCATTCATTGCTCAGTTAAACTCCTTTAAATTTAATTTGGCTGAAGTTTTTCTTTTTAACAGCTCCTTAACTCCACCTGTGGGTATGGGTCACGCATGATGGAACTCAATATTTTTCTGATAGCCTGTGAAGTAACTTTGATGTTTTCATATTTCCAGGGAAAGTGGGAAAACCTTAAACCCTAGAAAATTCTGCTTTTTCAAATTCTGCTATTTTAAGGCCTGCATAGTGGGGCTGCTCAGGTGTATTTCTTCTCATAAGCTAATGCAGACTGCTCCTGTTTGAGATGATATTTACATCAATAAATCCCCAAATCCTCCTCATGATGGCCAGGAAAGGCTCTTGGGGCCAGGCGCAGTGGCTCATGCCTGTAATCCCAGCACTCTGGGAGGCCAAGGCGGGCAGATTGCCTGAGCTCAGGAGTTTGAGACCAGCCTGGGCAACATGGTGAAACCTCATCTCTACTAAAAATACAAAAAAGTTAGCTGGGCATGGTGGTGCATGCCTGTAGTCCCAGCTACTCAGGAGGCTGAGGCAGGAGAATTGCTTGAACTCAGGAGGCGGAGACTGCAGTGAGCCGAGATCGCAACACTGCACTACAGCCTGGGCTACGGTGCGAGACTCTGTCTCAAAAAAAAAAAGGCTCTTGGAAGGAATACTCTAATACCAACATTTGGAGATTAAAAGAGATGTTTTTAGAAGTGATATGTCGTGGGGGAATCAATGTAAAATAATACTGAAGAGGCAAATTAGAAAAGGAAAGTAGAAACCACTCGTGTATCTGCCCTCTTCCCAGAATTTTCCCTTGGGGCTCATTTCAGATGATCACCTTTAAAAGTTTACATCATCCTTCGATGGTTCAGTTGTTTTACAGACCATTCTTTGTACAGGTTGGGACCATCACAATATGACTCCCTAGAAATAAAAAAAACTAGGGATGTCCTGGAGGGTACTTGTTTTCCTGTCATACCTCGGTGTGCTGGGACATCAGAATCAATTCTTACTGATCTTTCTTCAAACAATGAGCTAACTGTAAGAAGTTATGGGCAGCTTGGATTATGAAAAGAAGGATTTTGCTGACTTTAAAATACAAAGAAGGCTCAGGCATTTCTGCATGTTTTTACATTCTCCAGACCTAGAGATCCCAGTGTCAGCCTGGCTCCTGACCCTAGGAGTCCTTCCAGATTTTCTCTTCTAGGTCCATCCACAGCTACCCACCATCCTGACTCCCTGGCTTTCTGGGGGCTACATCAGAACCCACTGTGATGGAGGGATGAGTTTGTCAATGAGATGACTGCTTCCTGTGGGTCAACACAGCTCCACATGCTATAGCCCAGAGCCAGAGCTCAGGGACACGAGACAGCATAGCATGCCAACCTTAAGCAGCCAGGGTATAAGATGTGGGCTTAGCTAAGAAGGCCATCATTGGCTGGGTGCAGGGGCTAACACTTTTCATCTCAACAATTTGGGAGGCCAGGAGTTCCAGACTCAGCCTGGGCAACATAGCACGACCCTGTCTCTACCAAAAAAACTTTAAAAAGAATGCTATCCTCATTCTTGTGCACCCAACAAGATTACAGTGCCTTCTCCTACTACCCCATACCACACCTGCCATGTTTATGTCTCCCATTATAGAAGAGAGATGAAGAACATGGAACTTAGAAGCCAGATTTCCTTGGTTTGAATCTTACTACCTGCATTACCTTAAACAAGTTTCTTTCAACTCTATGTGCCTCAGTTTCCTCATCTGTAAAACTTAGAATAATAAAAATAAAACCTATCCATCCCCTACATACGTTGTGATGGCTAATAAATTAATATATAAAAGGGTCCAGAATGCAGTACTGTACTGTTACATAGATGTTAAAGCCATTATTATCACACCATCAGGACTTTATTCTTTTTTTTTTTTTTTTTTTTGAGATGGAGTTTCGCTCTTGTTACCCAGGCTGGAGTGCAATGGCGCGATCTCAGCTCACCGCAACCTCCGCCTCCTGGGTTCAAGCAATTCTCCTGCCTCAGCCTCCCAAGTAGCTGGGACTACAGGTGCATGCCACCATGCCCAGCTAATTTTTGTATTTTTTTTTTTTAGTAGAGACGGGATTTCACCTTGTTGACCAGGATGGTCTCGATCTCTTGACCTCGCGATCCACCCACCTCGGCCTCCCAAAGTGCTGGGATTATAGGCATGAACTACCACGCCCAGCCCTTACCCTAATTCTTTAGGGCTGTGTTGGCACTTTTGTTTATCTCTCCCCATTACATACCCACCTTCTCCTCCTCTTTCATTCTTCTGTGCTGCTGTTCAATTCCATTACTTACCTGGAGAGGTATGTTCCAGGCCAAGTAGACCATGTGTTTGTGCTCATCCATCCAGATTTCGGCCACTCGCAGAGCATTGCGCTTTAAGACAGGGGGTCAGATCCAAGGCATAGGGCTTGTGGTGTCTCTCTAGGTGACCAATCCGGGAGCAGGGCAAAACCTCGATCTTCCCCTCCGCACTGCCACACCTGCAGAAGAAGACAAAAAAGATCACCTGTGCTTCACAGTCAATTAATTGCATAGCTTACTGACATAGGAGACTACATTTTAGAACCATTTTTAAAGAATGTATATTCAGTCTTCCCACTCCTGTCTTTATATTGCCTCCTGTCCTTCTTATCTAAATCACCATTCCTTAGAATTTTACCAAACTGCTTCTCTCCTGTCATCCAAACAACTGCTGAAATCATACTTCTTCAGGAAGTCTCCCTAAATGGACCAAAGGAGGAGCAACCTCTGCTCCCTTATCCCCCAAGGAAAGTGCCCATGTCCTAAGAGGTGCCATGCCCTGAGCCACTCTCACTGCACTAAGTTTCTCATGCCCCTTCCCTGCCTGCATGCTAGACATACGGCAGTGTGGCAGACAGACGCCAAGTGACCCCATGATCCCTCCTCCTGGTTTCCACAGCCTTCCTCCTGATCCCCTCCCCTTGAGTGTGGGCCTGTAATCTGCTTATAACCAACAGAATACAGCAAAGATGGCAGGATGTGCTTGATTATATGTATCATGAATACACTGCAAAATGTAGAGTCCATTTTGCCAAGAGATGCTCTCTCTCGGCTTTGAAGAAGCAAGCTGCCATGTTGTCAGCTAACATGTGAAAGGGAAGACATTAAGAGTGGCTTCCAACTGATACCAAGCATGAAACTGAATGCTTCCTGAGCCTGGAAGACTTTAGGGAACTGAATGCTGCCAATAATAATGTAAGCTTGAAAGCAGATCTTTCCACAATGAAGCCCAGATGAGAACCCAACTCTGGCTGATACCTTGATAGCAGCCTTACAGAGGACCCAGCTTAGCTGTGCATGGATCCCTGACCTGCAGAAACTGTGAGATAATGAATGCTTCTTGCTTTAAAACACTAAGTTTGTGATAACATTGTTATACAGCAATAGAAAACTAATTTGCATAACTTGACCAAAAGATACCATGGCTTATGATCCAGTTATAAACATTTGTTTTTACCATCCTAATGGGTATAAAACATACTTGTCAAAACACACATTCTAATATTGGCATTAGAAAACATGATCTTTGTCTCAGTAGCTAATAGGACTATCTAATCGTATTGGATTGATGTGATGTCTCCTGCGTCTTCTCTTCATGGTTGCTTAAGTGAGCTCTAGTTTCTAAGAGTTAACTAGCCCATAGCAGTGGCTAGCAACCTACCACACTCACGGCAAAGGGAGACCCTGAGATAAGAGTGTGTAGCTTACCTCCCACTGGTTCAGTTAACATATCAAAAGAGTGTCCAACTAAGTAGTCAGTCTCATTATCTGACTTTCACATTGTTTTCATCCTTTTTCCCCCGGCTTAAAACCCTAGATTTGCCTTCCTCCTGCACCCAATTTCCCAGAATAATGGAGTAAAAAAGCAAGGCTTTGAAATCAGACTGACCCATATTCAAATTCTGGTTTCATCATTGCACACCTGGCAGCTAGAGTGCTTTGCCTCCATTTGGGTTGTCATCAGGATTAAATGACATAACAAGGAATCAGTTATGGCAGCCTCTGAGATAACTTGAGGTACACCTTTTCTTTCATTATCCTTCTCTGGCTCTCCTCATTGGTCCCCAGAATCATATGGAGGTTACATCCTGCTTGCACTCAGGTATTATTAGTCTTTCTAGCCAAACATTCAAAAATCCAAATTCAACCTTACTCCAATTTTCCTCGTTGATGAAGGTTTTCAACTCATATAAAGTAGGGGCAAAAAATTAACTGTTGGCATTAAAAAAAATCTTAAATTCAAGTTAAAAGTCAAGATTGCCAAGGCTGGGCACAGTGGCTTATGCCTGTAATCCCAGCACTTTAGGAGGCTGAGGCGGGCAGATCACTTGAGGTCAGGAGTTTGAGACCAGCCTGGCCAGCATGGTGAAACCCCGTCTCTACTAAAAATGCAAAAATTAGCCAGGTGTGGTGGTGCTAATCCCAGATACTCAGGAGGCTGAGGCAGGAGAATCACTTGAACCTGGGAGGCGGAAGTTGCAATGAGCCTAGATCACGCCACTGCACTCCAACCTGGGGAATAGAGCGAGACTGTCTCAAAAGAAAAAAAAAAGATTGCCGTTTATGAAGTAATGCTCATAATTAGCTTTCCCAAATAGTTTTCAAACTCTGCTCTTCCAGTTTAGTCCCAATTGCTAAACTCCTTTCAACATTTATCTTTCTCTCTCTCTCTTTCTCACACACACATATAGAGACACTAAGCTTCTCCTGATAATATTACTTTGTGCCATACACTGTCCTAATACTTTCCATAAATTTAATCCTCACCATGCCGGTATCTCCCTTTAAGTAACCTGTCCATGTTTATCAGCTAGTAAATGACAGAGCTGCATTGTGAACCCAGGCAGTCACACGTTCACTTCTGGCACAGTGCATGAATACACAAGGTGCTCAACAAATGTTGTTTTGTTGTTGTTTTTGAGACAGAGTCTCATTCTTGTTGCCCAGGCTGGAGTGCTATGGTGCGATCCCAGCTCACAACAACCTCCACCCCCTGGGTTCAAGCGATTTTCCTGCCTTAGCCTCCCAAGTAGCTGGGATTACAGGCATACACCTAATTAGCATCCAGCTAATTTTGTATTTTTAGTAGAGACGAGGTTTCTCCATGTTGTTCAGGCTGGTCTTGAACTCTCAACCTCAGGCAATCCGCCCACCTCAGCCTCCCAAAGTCCTGAGATTACAGGCGTGAGCCACCACGCCCGCCCCCATCTCCCTTCTTAACTTTTCCTACCCATCATCTCCATTTACACTCATTAATGAGCACCATCCCTGCCATGGCCACTAGATGTCAGAATAAAGCACTCCATGCCACTCTGATGTTCAAGATCTACTACTGGATAAAGATCTTAATAAGTACTTAGACGTTTTAAAAGGCAAATAGTCACACACAAACCAAGAAGCTGGATATAAGCAGAACTGCTTGATCAAAGGAAAAAGCGTGACCCTATATTTTAATCCAAGTCCATTTTTAACATTACAAAATATTAAAGAAATAGAATTTCTTGTAGAAACTGAAATGGCAGTATTCTATGTGTATTTGAGAGAATGAAAACACAGAGACTCAGCCTAGATGTAGAAGGGGAGAACAAAGCATAAGGAACTCAGAAATAATAAGGGCTTTGGGTCCTAAGTTGAAGAATTGGGGTTCCAGTCAAATTCACCTAAAGCTCTGGTAGATAAGAAAACCCAGTCACAAAGTCTGGGGTCATCCTCAAGACTTTGCTAAGTACAATATGTAAAGTAATTCTTTTTGCATTTATATTTTTTTGTGTTAGAGACTACTTGTGCTCCAGATGTCTCTTCTGCTCTACATCTACAGTTACAGAACAAACATCTGGGCACATAGCCCACTAACTAAAGTCTATACTTCCCAGACTCCTTTGCACACAGGTGTGGCCATGTGACTAGGTAATGGCCAATAGAATGTGAAAAGAAACAATTTACACAACTTTCAGATAGTGCTCTTAAAAAGAAAGAGCTTGCTTTCTCTTTCCCCCTTTTCTCTTCCTACTGGCTAGAATAAAAATATGGTGTTGAATGTGGCAGGACCACAAAATAAAACTCTTGGTCCCTATCACCCTAGAGCTGCCATATCAATCCTGAACTGCTTATGTTCAAATAAGTTATAGGAAAGAGAAACTACTTTCTATCATGTTGAAGTTTCTGTTATTTTAGCCTCTGTCAGAGAAGCTGAATGAGCATTCTGATTAATATCCTTATAAAGTCATATCAAATTCATTATTAAATTTTGACTGTACCATCATTCTTATGAAGTACATCAAACAAAATGTTTCTCTTCATTTCACAAATGGGAAAACTGATCAAGACCACTGTATTTGTCTGTTTTCACACTTCTATAAAGAACTGTCTGAGACTGGGTAATTTATAAAGGAAAGAAGTTTAACTGACTTACAATTCAGCATGGCTGGGGAAGCCTCTGGAAAATTACAATCATGGCAGAAGGCAAAGGGGAAGCAAGGTACCTTCTTCACAAGGTGGCAGGAAGGAAAATGAATGCAGGAGGAACTACCAAACACTTATAAAACCATCAGATCTTCTGAAAACTCACTCACTATGAGGAGAACAGCATGGGGGAAAGCCTCCCATGATCCAATTACCTTCACCTGGTCTCTCATTTGACATGTGAGGATTATGAGGATTATAATTTAAGATGAGATTTGAGTGGGGACACAAAACCTAACCATATCAACCACTATCCAAAAAAGTTATTTTTCTCTGCCAAAGAATGATTATGGCTTAAGGTATAACCCAGACAAGACTCAAAGTTCATTTGTTAACATAAATGAGGAGTCCTGAGTGGGTCCTTATTGGGTACACTACATGACTATGGGTCATCAGTTTCAGTTAGAAAGAAATTAAAGAGAGTGGAATAAAATAAACTCTAGATGGGAAATTACTCTGTTCCTCCAGACACCACAGTGGAACAGAGATCACCTTGTCACAGGCACAGAATTTCAGGGCTTGGAGGGGAAAAAAGGTCATCTTATAGAAGCTTAGTCCACAGTGAGTTAGCAGAGACAGCATTAGAGCTCAGGGTCAGTGTTTGTGACAAGGCCACCCTGACATTCTTATTTTGTCATTTTTACCATTAAACATTTATTAAGAGTAAACTGAGTGCAACTCACCATACTAGGTGCTTGATGGAGCAGGTATGGTTTAGAGGGCTTGTATGTTGCACACAAACTCTTGAGTGGCAAAGCAGGATTTTGACTTAAGTCTGTCTGTCTCCAATACCTGTGTAATTTCCAGTACTTTCCATTACCTCTTTTAATAGAAGCAACCCAATGTCAAGATGTAGAGTTTTTATTAGTTTTTCTTTGCTTGTTTGCTTGTTTGTTTATGCAAATAGTGTTAAGTTGTCATCATCTCAAAATAATGTGTGAAAAGATAGTATCACAAGCCTCATGGGAATCCCTCAAACCAAAAAACATGCAACTGATACACAAAAAATAAAAAGCAAGAAACTAAATCATACCAACAGTGAAAATCACCTTCACTAGAGGAGGACAGGAAAAAAAAAGGGAAAGGAAAGAAAAGACCACAAAACAACCAGAAAACAGATAACAAAATAGTAGAAGTAAGTCCTTACTTATCAATAATAACATTGAATGTAAATGGACTTAACTCTCCAATCCAGACAGAGTGCCTGAATGAATGAAAAAACAAGATCCACTGATCTGTTGCCTATAAGAAACATACTTCACCTATAAAAACACAAATAAACTGAAAATAAAGGGATGAAAAAGATATTCCATATGAATGGAAACCAAAAAAGAGCAGGAGTAGCTATATTTATATCAGACAGAATAGGTTTCAAGACAAAAACTATAAGAAGTGACAAAGAAGGTCACTATATAATAATAAAGGGATCAATTTAGCCAGAGGCAATTTTAAATGTAAATGCACCAAACACTGGAGAATCCAGATATATAAAGCAAATATTATTAGAGCTAAATAGAGAGATGGCCTCAATACAATAAGAGCTGAAGGCTTTAACATCCTATTTTCAGCACTGGACAGATCTTCCAGACAGAAAATCAACAAAGAAACATCAGACTTATAAAGTGCAATAAAATATATGTATTTTGCAATAAAATATACATTGCACTACACATTATATAGTCTGATGTATATATATATATACAGACTTAATCCGTACTGTAGATGAAATATATCTGGTAGATATTTACAGACATTTATCCAACGGCCACAGAATATACATTATTTTCCTCAGTACATGGATAATTCTCAAGGATAGATCATATGTTAGGTCACAAAACAAGTCTTAAAACATTCCAAAAATAAAAATAATAGCAAGTATCTTCTCTGACCACAGTGGAATAAAACTAGAAATTAATAAGAAGAGAAATTTGGGAAATGATACAGATACATGGAAATTAACAATATGCTCCTGAATGACCAGTGAGTCAATGAATAAATTAAGAAGGAAATTGGAAAATTTTTTGAAGTAAATGATAATGGAAACACAGCACACCAAAACCTATGGAATATAGCAAAAACAGTATAAGAGGGTTGTTTATAGCTGTAAGTGCGTACATCAAAAAGAGTAAAAACTTCAAATAATCTAATGATGCATCTTAAAGAACTAGAAAAGCAAGAGCAAACCAAACCTAAAATTGTAATAGAAAATAACTAATAGAAACCATTTGTCAATTTTTCCTTTTGTTGCTATTGCTTTTGACCTATTTGTCATGAACTCTTTGCTCATGCCTATGTCCTGAATGGTATTGCCTAGGTTGTCTTCTGGGGTTTTTATAGTTTTGGGTTTTATATTTAAGTTTTTAATCCATCTAGAGTTAATTTTGCATATGGTGTAAAGAAGGGGCTCAATTTCAATCTTCTGCATATGGCTAGCCAGTTATCCTGGCATGATTTATTGAATAGGAAATCCTTTCCCCATTGCTTGTTTTTGTCAGCTTTGTTGAAAATCAGATAGTTGTAGGTGTGCAGTCTTATTTCTGGGTTCTCTATTCTGTTCCATCGGTCTATGTGTCTGTTTTTGTACTAGTACCATGATGTTTTTGTTATTGTAGCTCTGTAGTATAGTTTGAAGTGAGATAGCTATTATTAAAAAGTCAAAAAATAGGCTGGGCATAGTGGCTCATGCCTGTAATCCCAGCACTTTGGGAGACTGAGGCAGGCGGATCACAAGGTCAGGAGTTCGAAACCAGCCTGGCCAACATGGTGAAACCCTGTGTCTACTAAAAATACAAAAGTTAACTGGATGTGGTGGCACACACCTGTAATCCCAGTTACTCAGGAGGCTGAGGCAGGTGAATTGCTTGAACCTGGGAAACAGAGATTACAGTGAGCCAAGATCCCACCACTGCACTCCAGCCTGGGTGACAGAGCAAGACTCCATCTCAAAAAAAAAAAAGTTAAAAAATAACATGCTGGCAAGGTTATGAAGAAAAAGGAATGCTTGTACACTGTTGATGGAAGTGTAAATTAGTTCAGCCATTGCAGAAGGCAGTGTGGTGATTCCCAAAGATCTAAAGACAGAAATACCATTCAACCCAGCAACCTCTTTACTAGGTATATACCAAAGGAACACAAATTATTCTATTATACAGACACATGCACGTGTATGTTCATTGTAGAACTATTCACAATTGCAAAGACATGAAATCAACCTAAATGCCCATAATGACAGACTGGATAAAGAAAACGTGGTGCATATACATCATAGAATACTATGCAGCCATAAAAGCTGAGATCATGTTCTTTGCAAGGACACGGATGGAGCTGGAGGCCATTATCCTTAGCAAACTAACACAGGAATAGAAAAGCACATACCACATGTTCTCACTTTTAAGTGGAAGCTAAATGATGAGAACACATGGACACAAAGAGGGGAACAACTCACACTGAGGCCTTTTGGAGGATGGAGGGTGGGGAGGAGGGGAGAAGGTCGGGAAAAAGTACTAATGGGGACTAGGATTAATGCCTAGGTAATGAAATAATCTGTACAATAAACCCCCATGACACAAGTTTACCAATATAACAAACCTACACTAGTACCCCTTAACTTAAAATGAAAGTTAAAAAATAGAAAAGAAATAATAAAGATCAGAGCAAAAATAAATAAAATTGTAATTAAAAAGTACAAAAATATCAAAGAAACAAAAATTGGTTTCTTGAAAAGTTAAACAACATTGACAAAGCTTTATCAAGACTAAGAAAAAAGAGAATATCTAAATAAATATAATCAGAAATGAAAAAGACATTACAACTGATACTGCAGAAATTCGAAGGATCATTAGTGGCTACTATAAGCAACTGTATGCCAATAAATTGGGAAATCTAGAAGAAATGGACAAATTCTTAAACACATTGAACCTGGTTCAATATTGAACCAGGAAAACAAAAATCCCAAACCTGAACAGACCAATAACAAATAATGAGATCAAAGCTGTAATACAAAGTCTCTCAGTAAAGGAAAACCTGGGACCCAGTGGTTTCACTGCTGATTTCTGCTGAACATATAAAAACTAATACCAACCTACACCTACTTAAACTTTTCCAAAAAATAGAGAAGGGAATACTTCCAACTCATTCTATGAGGCCAATATTACCCTGATATTAAAACCAGACAAAGACACATGAAAAGAAAAAAAAAAAGAAAAGAAAAGAAGACTATAGGCCAATATTTATGATGAATATTGGCACAAATTCCTCAATAAAATATTAGCAAACTGAATTCAAAAATACATTGGAAAGGTCATTCATCATGACCAAGTGGGATTTATCCTTGGGATGCAAAGATTGTTCAACATATGCAAATCAATCAATGTGAAACATCATATCAACAGAATAAAGGACAAAAACCATGTGATCATTTCAATTGATGCTGAAAAAGGATTCAATAAAGTTCAACATCTATTCATAATTTAAAACCTCTCAAAAAAACTAGGTATAGAAAAAAACATACCTTAACATAATAAAAGCCATATACAACAGACCCACAGCTAATATCATACTGAATAGGGAAAAACTGAAAGCCTTTCCTCTAAGATCTGGAACATGACAAAGATGCCCATTTTCACCACAGTTATTCAATGTGCTACTGAAAGTCCTAGCTAGAGCAATCAGACAAGAAAAAGAAATAAAGGCATCCAAATTGGAATGGACGAAGTTCAAATCATCCTTTTTTGCAGATGGCATAATCTTATATTGAAAAAGACCTAAAGACTCCACAAAAAAAAAAAAAAAAAAAAAAAAAAAAAAACCTTTTAGAACTGATAAATTCAGTAAAGTTGCAGGATGGAAAATCAACATACAAAAATCAGTAGCATTTCTGTATGCCAATAGTGAACAATCTGAAAAGAAATTTTTTAAAGTAACTCCATTTACAATAGCCACAAATAAAATTAAATGCCTAGGAATTAAGCAAAGTGGAAAAAAAAAACAATCTCTATAATGAAAACTATAAAACAATGATGAAAAATGTTGAAGAGGACACCAAGAAATGGAAAGATATTCCATGTTCATGAATTGGAAGAATTAATATTATTAAAATGTCTATATTGCCCAAAGCAATATACAGATTCAATGCAATTCCTATTAAAAAGCCAATGACATTCCTCACAGAAATAGAAAAAACAATTCTAAAATCTATATGGACCTGCAAAAGACCCAGAATAACCAAAGCCATGCCTAGCAAAAAGAACAAAACTGGAGGGATTGCATTACCTAACTTCAAATTATACTACAGAGCTATAGTAACCAAACCGGCATGGTACTAGCATAAAAACAGACACAGAGACCAATGAACCAGAATAAAGAACCCAGAAACAAATCCACACACCCACAGTGAACTCATTTTTGACAACAGTGCCAAGAACATACACTGGGGAAAAGACAGTCTCTTCAATAAATAAGGTGGGGAAAACTGAATATTTATATGCAGAAGAATGAAAGTAGGTCCATATCTCTCACAATACAAAAATAAAATGAAAATGTATCGAAGACTTAAATCTAAGACCTCAAATTATGAAACTATTATAAGAAAAAATGGGGGGTAATCTCTAGGACACTGGTCTGGGCAAAGATTTCTTCAGCAATACCCCACAAGCACAGGCAACCAATGCTAACATTGACAAATAGAACAACATCAAGTTTAAAAGCTTCTGCATAGCAAAAGATACAATCAACAAAGTGAAGAGACAACCCACAAAATGGGATAAAATATTTGCAAACTACCCATCTGACTAGGAATTAATAACCAGAATATGTAAGGAACTTACACAACTCTATAGGTAAAAATAATCCAATAAAAAAAAACATACAAATGGCAAACAGCCATATGAAAATATACTCAACATCACTGATCATCAGAGATACACGAATCAAAACTACAGTGAGATATCATCTCACTCCAGTTAAAATGGTTTATATCCAAAAGATAGGCAATAAAAAACGCTGGAGAGGATGTGGAGAAAGGGAAGCCTCGTCCACTGTTGGTGGCAATGTAGATTAGTAGAACCACTATGGAGAACAAATCGTAGGTTACTCAAAAAAAAAAAAAAAAAAACTAAAAATAGAGCTACCATATAATCCAGCAATCCCACTGCTGGGTATATACCCAAAAGAAAGGGAATCGATATATCAAAGAGGTATCTGCACTCTTTTGTTTGTTGCAGCACCGTTAACAATAGCCAAGATATGAAAACAACCTGTGTCCATCAACAGATGAATAGATAAAGAAAATGTAGTACATATACACAATAGAGTACTAATCAGCTATAATAAAAAAGAATGAGGTTCTGTCATTTGCAACAACATGGATGGAACTGGAGATCATTATGTAAAGTGAAATAAGCCAGGCACAGAAAGAAAAACACTGTATTTCTCACTTACACTTGAAATTTAAAAATCAAAACAATTGAACTCATGGACATAAAGAGTGGAAGGATGGTTACAAGGTAGTTGGGGGAGATGGGATGGTTAATGGGTACAAAAGTAATAGTTACAAAGAATGAATTAGACAAATAAGACCTACTATTTGGTGGCACAATAGGATGACTACAGTTAATAATAATTTAATTTTGCAATTTAAAATAACTAAAAGGATACCCTTGGATTGTTCGTAACACAAATGATAAATGCTTGAGGGATGGATACCCCATTCTCCATGACATGATTATTATTCATTGCATGCCTGTATCAAAACATCACATGTATGCCCTAAATATATACACTTATACTCACAAAAAAAAATAATATATATATATTTTTTAATTCAGGTGGTCCATTTGACCTAAACAAGCATGGGAAGTTGTCAGGGGCAGACAAGAGGCATCACTGCTGAAGCATGAAGCCAATATTTTTCCAGACACACAGAAGTTGGTCAGAACTAGCACTGGTTTGAGGATTTGTTTTTTCTTTTTCTTTCTTTTTTAATAGAGACAAGGTCTCACCATGTTGCCCAGGCTGGCCTCAAACTCTTGGGCTCAAGCAATCTGCCTGCCTCAGCCTCCCAAAGTGCTGGGATTGCAGGTGTGAGCCACCGTGACTGGCTGGGTTTGAGAATTTCAATGATATGATGATAAAAACCTGGCTATTTGTCTTAGATTAGACTATATCTCATCACACACTTCAGGTCAACATGTCAGCTGCTCTGGTTATCACACACTCAGCATCATGTCAGCTGCTCAGTACAGAAGCAGGTTGGCTGCCCACACATTGGCATTCCCTGATCATGTTGCCCACTCCTGTTTTTGCTGTCTTTGGCCTTCTAGAAAGTTGTCTTTTCCAAGGTTAGTTTATCCCAGGAGATACTTGGAAAGTGCCCAAAGTCCTCAAGTGAAATAGGGACATATATTCAATCCCAACTTGACCGCTTCCCACCATACCTCCCAGATTATAAAGGCTATATCAGGAGTATCCACTCCAGAAGTCCCATTGCCCCCATCCTTGGCCCAGTCACTTGAAAACATGAGACTATATCCACCTTGAGTCAATTCCAGAATCCTAGAACAAGAGGTCCTTCTACCTTTCTATTTCCATTTCTACTTTGTCCCATAAAGTGAAAGGAAATGTACCAACCCTTAGGCTAAGTTCCACGTTCTCCCCCTCCATAGATGAGCATTCCACCATCCAAAGACCCGATTTCTCCCAGGAAGAGCCTGTTAGCAGCCAGGATGCCCATGATTGAAGGACTCCTACAGAGCACACAGCAAGAGTCACTAATCTCTCCACAAGGAACAGAGGTGAGGGGTGGGATGCTCTATGATTATTTGGGCTTCAGAACTCTACCTAAGTCTATTCTTATCGTGAAGGCCTTCCCTGAACCCTCAGGCTAGACTAAGTGCATGTAGCTTTCCCTGGCCCACTGTGTTATCATAACCCTTCTCAAAATATATTGAAATGACATCTTTTTCATCTAGATATCCTTACTTCATAGCCTGCTAATGCTTGAAATGGCCCAAATGCTTTCCAAAATTTTTAATTTTGGAAAATTTTCATTTTAAAATAACTAAAAGAATTTTAAATTTTGGAAAGCATTTGGGCCAAGCATTAGCAGGCTATGAAGGCTTGATTAGCAGGCTGTGAAGGCTTGATTTTTGCCTGAAAGTCCCTAAACAGCCCAACGTGTCTGTGATTTCTTAACTGGGATAACTCATTGGGTTTTTTTCCCTCTATCCCTTGTCCTTTACCTCAACCCCTCCCTTCCTTCCACCTCACCCCAATTACTACCACCAAAGATAAACAAAATCCATGTAGTTCATCCCTGCCTTCCCAGGTACTACCCACGTTCCCTGAACCTGCTCAGACTTACTTCACTGGGGCAGTGACATCATGCAGATCAATCCAGGCTTGTGGCAGTGCATCGTAGCGGCACCAGAGTTCCCAGTTAAACCCATCAACTGCCAGTTGATACTTATCCAGTTCGAAGGTGTCAAAATGAATGTTGTCAAACACAGGAGACACAATCACGGTGTGGTCTTCCTGAATCCGAGCCAAGATTGGCTCTGCCCTAGAAGAAGAGCGTGCAGCAAGCTGCTCCAAGCACCTTGCCCTAACATTGAGCACCTGCTCCATTCAGGCTGTGCTAGGTTGTGATCCTCTCCAGAGTCCAGAGAATCTCTATACCTTTTGAGGTAGCCGAGGCTGCTAGCAGCCAACCCGTGTCAAGAACAGGTTTGAAATTAGTACCGAAGGAGCACCCCCCAGGCCATTGTGAAGCAGGATTATCAGTATTTATATTACTCCTTGAATGTACATTATCTCTTGGTTCTCCCTGTTTCCAAAATGATGCTTCTTTCCTGTCTGATTCTCCACAATTCTCTAAAGAACATAGCTCTCTTTATTATATCATGTTATTTTAGGGCTGGGGAAAAATCTTTAAAATAAACAAAGGCTAATCTCTTCATCTTTACAGTTAAAGATACAATGTCTAGTTAAGTGAAGTGACTTATTCAAATTCACAAAGTATTTGACAAAGTCAGAGTTATGATCTGACTGTCAATACTCTCCACCACGCTACTTCTCTTAGCCAAGCAAAATGCCTGCATAAAAGCATGCTCTTTTGGAGTTTCCCTCTGTTTAAGGTCTGGTGCTGATTTTCCCTATGTCCACAGTATCCTGTCTTGTGTTTAATACATGCCCAAGACCTCCTCTCTGCCCTTTCCAGAAGAATCAGCCTCCTTGAGCCTTACCACCCAACATTGACTTCAATGTGAGCATCCAGGATGGCGACCACGTCTGCTGTGGCAGCTTCCCAGCCACTGTTGCGGGCTTGAGCAAGACCTTTCCTCTCCGGGTGCCGTATTATTCTCAGCAGTCCTGGATACTTCTGGTTGTAAAGTTTAATCTTCTCATCCAAGTGCACCTTTAGTTCTCCTGTCAACCAAGTGCACACCTGTAGAAATCCTGAGTGCAATAATCAATGTGATACAGAAGTTTTATACTATTCTATAATAGTGGCTGGACTACCTCCAGCATAAGATGGGCAATTCTAAGAGTCAACTAGAATAGTAGTATTTCCCCTGCACCTGCCTCTTCTCCCTTTCACCTGAAGTGTACTGTGATCATTCCTAATTTCCTTTCTCTCACAGTTAAACTATCTTAGAACGATAATACTGCTTACTATGTGTCAGGCACTGTCACAGGTGCTTTTTAACATTGAGAAGTTCTTGAGAGAATGAGTAGGACAGACCTAGCCTAACTAAGGTACAGAGGCTGATGGAAAACACTGCAGGAAGGCCTGGAACATCTTCGTAACTAAACTCTCAAGACTTTCTGGAAAATCCATAAATGACTAAAATTGTTTTGTTTTAGCTATTCCCAGTTGGCCTACTTAAGGACCAACTAGGACAGAATGCACAGATTAATCTCTTTGCCAGCTTCTAGCTAGTGAATTTAGCTCAAAAATAATGCAAACAAGACTCACTATTCCCAGACTGTTTACAGGTGGTTTTCTTCCCTCTCTTCCCTCTCTTTTAATAAAGCTTGTCTATGGCTTTGTTCTTTGGCTCAGCCTACCGCTGACTTCCTCACGTGTAAGAAAACAACCTGAATGCAAATCACTGAGTGGTATGCAAAATATCTAACCAAATGATTCTGAGTTACTTATTGATAAAATCAATTAATTTAATTCTGAAAGAATCTCATGCGGTAGGCACTACAATATTCCCACTGTACAGATGAAGAAACTGAGGCACAGAGAGTTTTAAAAACTTTTCCAAGCCACATATCTAGTAAGTGGCATGCCCTGGACATGAGCCTATGCTGTCTTTAGCCACCAGGACACATTGTCTCAAGAACTCTGTGAGTACCAGGTTGGGTTTAACAAGTCCTCCCTCCATCTCTTCTCTCCCCCATAGCCAAGGAATGAGATTCTTGCTGGCTCCTCTCTCAAAAGAAGAGCATATTTGTGAGACCTAGAGTGGTCAAGACTTGGAATCATCACCTATGTGACTATGGTAGTAAAATTTGCCCCATTTTAGATCTGCTGCACTCAAGAGTGACAATCTCAATTATTGAAGGTGCTAAACAGAGCCAGTATGTCTAAGGCTGTTTGCTTCCTCTGGGAGTAAGCTGGGTAGGTATACAGACTAGCCAAGATGGCCAGTTTGTATACCTACCCAGGCACTACTTTTACTCAGTAATCCATAGGAGGTGCCACTGAACCTGAATATCTAGATTCTAAGTTGGTCACTACATAATTCTGTGTCACTTCCCATTAGATGTGTCTGTTTTCTCAACTTAAGAGAAAAGTACCATGGTGGGCATGGTGGCTCATGCCTGTAATTCCAGCACTTTGGTAGGCCAAGGTGGAGAATTGCCTGAGCCCAGGAGATCAAGACCAGCCTGGGCAACAGATTGAAACTCTGACTCTTTTTTAGGAAAAAAAATATATGTATTAAAAAATTCAAGAAAAGTACCAGATACTCAGGACCCTTCCAACTCCAAATTTTTATGACCGTAGATTCTGAGTTACCTCCTGAGAAATAATTCCTATCATACAGCACAAAAAATTAAGGATGCCTCAATGGGTCTTTTGAAGACAACCTATGCTCCCTTCCCAGCTTTGCCCTCCTACTGATCTCTTCCCCAAACCTGTTGTTTCAAGCTGGTCAGCTTAGGGTGCTTCTGGATTCCTCATTTTTGTTCACACCATTCTTTCTGCACTCCCTAGTTCTCCACCCCAACCCAGTTCTGAGTCTTCCTTCATTTCCTCTGCTGTCTCAAATCCTGTGAAGCCTTCAAGTCCCAATGCAAGTCCATCTCCTCCAGGAAGCCTCCTTAGATCATCCCCTCCCCCTCTCTGTGCTTTCTGATGCTCACTGACAGTTCACTTGGTTTGTCACATTACTCTTGACACATTGACATATCTTTCCGCAGAGTGTCTTGCTTCATCAATTAAGATGGAAACTTCTTGAACTCTCTGACATCCTCTTCCCTGCCCAGTGCCTGGCACATGGTAGAAACTCAACATGTAGTTGTTGATTGTGTAATTTTCCTAAAATTAGAGAGAAAATACAGCATTCCACCTACCTTGATAATTTCTAGAACACTTAGATCTCATCTAACATTTGAGTGGCGTTTAACATTTGAGCTCAAAACATTTGAGTGATGTGAATAAAGCTTAACATCTAGGGAAAGAGAGAAAAGAGGCAAACCTCTGGCACCAGGTTGTGGCATTTCAAAAGTACTGCAGATAATACTGAGATAGGCGAGGAGCAGAACATTAGCTAGCATGTAATGGGAACAGGCTCTCTCCTGAGCCCTTTACACACATGATTTAATCCCAAAACTGGTCCTACCAGGTAGACACCATTATTTCCTGATGTTACAGATACAGAAACTGAGGTGTGTAGTGGTCAAGTCAGTTGCCCCCAAATTCACATAGATAGTGAGTTTCTCTTTCGACATGCATAGTAGAGAGTTCCATTTATTTTCCTGTTTAACACAAAACAGATACTCGAGTTGTGCTCGGTGTAGGCCCAATTTGGTTGTGTTTTCGTGGTTAATGAGAGAGACTCTCTAATTCCTGTCCCTGTAACACCAGAGAATGGCAGACAGTCCCCTCTTCTGTGAACATCCAAACAAATCATCTCTGTGGAAAATGAAAACGAGTTTCAGACCCAAGGAATGTGTTATGATGGAGTGCAGTTTAGAACAATAAGAAAGCTTTGGTTTTTCTTTATGTGTCTACCCTGTGTTTGCAATCTTGTATTTTTTTTTATTTTATTGTTCCACAGGAAAAAGTCCTAAATTAAGTCTTATCTATACCCCATGGAACATAGAGATATAAGCTGATTGATTTTTTTTTTCATAGAAAAAGATCTTTCACAGTATTCCAGCTCAACCCTTGCATTTGCCTCAGGAAGTCCCTGAGTCCCAAAGAGGTGAAGGGACTTGCCTAAGGTTGTCTTTGCCAGGGAGCAGAGCCAGTGTCTTCAGAAGCCCAGGACAGAGGTCTTTCTAATCAAGCTCCTATTTTTGGCTTGGAAAACCAGATGTGCAACTTGCTAACAGTCTCCATGCCCAGAAATGAATGAAACCTGTCTCTTTTCTCTGGTTTTCAGTGGAATTTTACTCTAAGAATTGTACCTTCTTATTTTTTGTTTAGTTACATTGGAAGTACAAGAGAGGAAGGTATGCAAAGGATGAAGATAAGTATTTTTAGTGTGGAAGTCTAAAAAGGAAGGTTTAAGCAATCATTTTGTTTGCTCTCTCTCCTGAGAGACAGGTTGAAGGTACAATAACCTATCTTGTACTTATAGATCCCCAGAGAAGGAACATATTCTGCCTCCAAGGAGCTGCCACTTCATAGCCCTTATAGTCAGAAAATTTTTCCTTACTGCTAGCCCAAACCTCTAAGTTTTCGTAACTTAATTCTGCTCTCTTTTATTTGTTGCACAAAATCAATAAAACTAAGAGCCTACACTTGCTAAGAGGCTACCACGTGCTAAATGCTAAATGCTTTACATAATTCATGTTTCTGGGTTTTGTTTTTGTTTTGAGACAGAGTCTTGCTCTGTCACCCAGACTGGAGTGCAATGGCGCACTCAAGTCTCACTGCAACTTCCGCCTCTTGGGTTAAAGCGATTCTCCTGCCTCAGCCTCCCGAGTAGCTGGGATTACAGGTGCACAGCACCACGCCCGGCTAATTTTTCTATTTTTAGTAGAGACGGGGTTTCACCATGTTGGTCAGACTGATCTCAAACCTCGTGATCCACCCGCCTCAGCCTCCCAAAGTGCTGAATTACAGGCGTGAGGCACTGCGCCCGGCCCATAATTCATGTATTATAAAAGGAACATAGTGGTTAGTACTAGAGCTCAGGACTCTGAAGTTTATGGTCAAATCTCAATTCTGTCACTTACCAGCTGCGGGATATTGAACAAGTTCCTTATCAGTCCATGCCTTAGTTTTGTGCATCTGTATAATGGGTCAAAAAGTGGTTCCTTCCTCATAGGGTTGTTGTAATGATTAAAATAGTTAACACATGTAAGGTGCTTAGAACAAGCAATGTTAGCTGCCATGATGATCTCATTTAATTCTCACTATAGTTCATAAAACAGTTATTATCAACATTCATATTTTGTGTATAAGAAAACCAGAGCATGAAGACGTTGAGTTTCCCAAGGACATAACACTTATAAAGTAGAAGCCGGGATTACGAACTCAGAAAGTGAGGACTCAGGTCCACTGTCTTCCATGTCTCTTCCTTGGGTGGGCTAGACTCAGGGCAGGGGGCACCCTGTGGGCAAGAGCTGTTGCCACTTTGAAGAGTCAGCACCCAAAGCTCTCTTTTCTCCAGGCTTAGTGATCCAGGAAGAGTGGTCTATTCCTCCTAAGGAGCAACTCTAAGTCTCTTCCTGGCATCTAGGGTCCTCCTCTAGACTCTGTTTCACCCTATAGGCTCCTTCGTGGTGACTGGGAGGGACACAGGTAGATTTGGAGGCACACAGTCCTGGCCTAACTCCCAGCTCTGCCAGTGGCTTGCAGTCCAATTTAAGCACACTACGTGATCCCTCAATGTCTTCGTTTCCTCATCTGTGTAATTGAGATAACTATGCTCTGTCTTGACTTTGTGAAGATTAAATGTGGCTAGCACAAATAGACCCTCAACTAATGATCTTTTTATTTTCCCTACAAGAGAAACCCAAGGTGTCCTAAACTCTAAGCCAAATCTCTTTCCAGCCAAGCACAGATGACAAGTGATGATTTTTACAATTATTCTTTATCATGTTGCTCACCATTTGAGCTGAAATCATCCACCAAGATTATTTCCTTCAACAATCGAGATGGTGTCCGGTTGATAATACTGGTGATGGCCCGTCGTATAACGGACAGAGCTTCATCCATGAATATGAGAATGACACTGAGGGATGGGAGTTGGGAAGGATATGTCTTCTGAAGACACCTGTAAGAGATCATCTTTATAACCATATTTTTTTAATTATTGAAACACTGCTATCCAATCTTTCCCTTCACTCTGTATGATGTTATATCAACCAATTCATCCACCTCTCAAACTCATTGGAAAGCAAAATTCTTAGTGGCTTATCACAGTAGCAAGATTTTATATTCATTTATGCAAAATTCTTCTGCTATGAGGATAAACCATCTTGTATTAATCTTTACTAGATGTTTCCATTTGAACATTCAACACACTTCAACAGGAATTCCCTTTCCTCTTCCACGCCCGGATTAGTCTCCTTGCTGGCAGTTTTCTTCCTGTCATTGCTACAGCCCTTTTCCCACATTCTCAGACCCCAGTCACCTTTGACACAACCATCTACTTCATCACCAGAGAGAGGTGGCAAACTGCTCAGAGAATTGTGCTTGACACATTTTTAAAATTCTAGCCTATATTTATTAAATGCTTACCATATGCTAGGCACTGGTTTACGCATTTTATAGCTTTATTGGGGTTTGATATACAAAAACTGCACTTACGCAAGCACCCCACAATACCATTATAAAGGTAATAAACTTATCAGCTCCAAAAGTTTTCTTCTATATCTCTGCCCATTTTTAATTGTTTTATTATTGAGTTTTATAAGCACTCTTTATATAGTCTAGATTTCTTATCAGACATATGGTTTGCAAATATTTTCTCCCACTCCATGGGCAGTCTTTTCACTTTCTTGATGGTATTACTTGCAGCAAAAACAAAGTTAGTTTTGATAAAGTTCAACTTTTCAATGTTGTTTTACTTATGCTTTTGGTGTCATATCTAAGAAACTCTTGCCAACCCACTCTCTCTCAAGATTTGCTGGTTTTTTGGTTTTGTTTTTGTTTTGCTAAGAGTTTTATAGTTTCATCTCTTATATTTACATCTATGACCATTTTGTGTAAATATTGCTGTATGGTGTGAAGAGGGGATCCAACTTCATTATTCTTCATCTAGATATCCACTTGTCCCAGCCCCCATTTGTTGAAGAGACTATTCTCTCTCCCATTGCATTGTCTTGGCACCCTTGTCAAGAATCACTTGATCATAACTTTAAGTGTATATTTCTTTTTCCCTATGTAAAAGGGTACAGGGAGCTAAAGTTGGGTGTTTTCCTTTTACCATGTAGAAAGCTAAAGCAGGCTGGAGTTGAGTATTCCCCTTCTCCCACGTAGGTTAGTGTCTTAGTCTTTTTTGTGCCACTGTAACAGTATACCTGAGACTGGATAACTTGTAATGAAGAGAAATTTATTGGCTCGTGGTTCTGGAGGCTAGTAAGTCTAATATCAAGGTGCTGGCGTCTGGTGAGGGCCTTCCTACTGCATTATAACACAATAGAAGGCATCACATTGCAGAAGGAGCAAAGAGAAGGATGCAAAGAACAAGAACCCAGTGCCATGATAACAAACTCACTCTCATGATAATGAAGTGCTAAGAGCATTAGCCCATTCACAAGAGCAGAGCCTTCATGACCGAAATAGCTCTTCAATGTCCCACTTCCCAATACTATTGCAACAGCAAATAAATTCTAACGTGAGTTTCAGAGAGGACAAACATTAGTAAAACCCCAGCAGGTTAGGCTCTGGCAAAATAGTTTCTCTTTCAGGCAGACCTTGTTAAGAAGAACAGAATAATCTGGCAAATTTCAAAATGGTTCCTTTTCACCTCTTCCCCTCTCCCTCCCAGAGGCAGGAAGAGATTTTTCTCTGATATTTACTGTGAGGATCTGGTACAGGTCCTGGAGGTAAAATGTACACAAGTGTAGGAGCCCCTGTGACTGGGTCTCGTTGGAGTGTTTAATTCTCAGACTTGTCCACAGTTCATCACTTTTCAGTTCAGGTTTTCCTGTCCTAGCACTGGTTCCCATAGCTTCTGCTGTGGTAAAGTTGTGAGACTCTGTATCCACCTGTCTGTCTCTCCAATTCTGGGGGGGAGCACTTTGCCCTGCAATGTCACTTCTCTAAAAGATCTGAGAAGAGTTTATTTTCCCATTTTTTCAGCTTTTTACTTGTTGTTAGGATAGAGTGGGGACTTCTAAGCTCCTTAAAAGCCACAGCAGAAAATGAAAGTCAAGCTCCTCATTTTTATTACTGTACTTTTAAATCTTAGAATGATCATTTGGCACCTTTTTATAATTTATACGTTTTTATTGATAGTTTCTATTTGATGAGACATTGTCATTGTAACCTTCCTTCAATGCTTTAGTCATGGCTAACTTTAGTTCTTTGAATATATTTGTAATGATGGCTTTGAAGTCATTATCAGCTAAGTCCAATATCTGGGCCCCTTCTAAAGTCTGTTGCTTTGTTTTCTCTCATGCATGAGTTATTACTTTTTCCTGTGTCTTTGTATGTCTCATAATTTCTTATTAAAAATTTATTATTTTAGACAAAGTGCCTAGTGACTCTGTCTATAACCCAGGAGTAGATGTCATTGTAATTTACTTGGTTGTTCATTTATTCAGTTAGTGACTTGGCTGAACTAATTTGCAAAGTCTACAAAATCGATTTCTCCTACAGTGTTCAGCCTTTAATGCTCATGATCTTGATCTTTTTTTTTTTTTTTGTTTTTCTCTTTTCGCCTGGCTACCTAGGGGTTGCTTCTAGGTCACCAAAAGCCACTTACTCATCAGAGACTGGATTTTAAGCTCCTTGGTTGATTAGATTCTTGGATATATGTGGCATGGAGGCTGTGATCACAGTTCAGGGAGTTTACAGTTTGACCTACATACTGGTAGCTTGGATTTTTTCTCTGTAATAACTCCTGAAAAAGCACAGCCTTGGGTATGCACAGTCTTCCAGATTACCAGGGATGTGCATGATTTTATTTTTAATCCTGACTTCCTAGTAGTTGCCTCTGAGTCAGAGCAGTTTATTGTTCAAGCAGAATTTGTTCAGAAGTTGGGCTTAAGCCCCTAGTGCCAGTGAGGCTTCAGCTGTTTGCTGATGGATCTGTGTCCTGGTAGGCAAATGGTTTTCAGTCTTCCCCTCCTTCTACTCTTGCTGTTCCTGAGCAAGTTCAGTCTGGTGCTTGCACACAAACTTCCAGATCACACAGAAATGAGTGTGGTCCAAGGAGGACTCTTTTGGCAGTCCTTTTCCCTGATTCTTCCTATTAAATTTCTGGTTGTTCTGCCATTTTGCTTGTTGCTATCAGTATTATGGAGCTATGAGCATACTCTTTAATTTTTTCCACCAAGATCTCTATTGTTTCAGACAATACTATTGGGCATGGAATTCTTTATCATCTGTTCCAAATAAGGTCAGTCCCTTAAATAGAGCTGGGAAGGTTTTCATCCTGCCTTTCCTCCTTAACAGAACTTCTGCACCACTGCACAGGAGCTGGAAGTGGAAACAGAAGCCCACTTCTAGAATGACACCCTGCTCTACAGGTAGATGTGGGCTAGAGGGAAGGAGGTGGCAGCTCTGGGAGCTCCTGGCCTTAGCTTGTGCATTCTGGTATGGAACTTCCACTCTTGACAGCAAGTTGGGGGAAGGGGCAACTGGAGCCCAGTGTTCTTGGACTCATGCACCGGGAATTGAAATTTCACTCTATGAGTAGAGGCAAAGTGGCAGAAAGAAGTCACAATTGTCTCTCTCAATCCCCTCCACTAGGAATTAAGCTTCTGCATTCCTAGTGGAGGAAGGAGAAGGCGTGAAATGTGGGTGGCCTGCCCTTCCTGGGGTGATACCAAGGACCTGTGGATGCTAGGACCTGCAGGGACAGGGAGCCCCCTTCCTGACCACAGCCACCCAGAGCAGAGAATCGTGAGTAGTTTCCGTAAGACAGTGTGGAGGTGGGTGGGGGAAACAAGTCATGGCTCCAATACCACAGACTCCTGCTGTTCTTAAGGATAATTAGTAGATTTTCTTGAAAGAATGTTTTTCCATTTGCATATCCCCTTAGGACAGTGTGTTAAAAAATTTAAATAATTATAATTTCCTCCAATCAAATCATTGTTTTGCTAGGGAAAGAAAATGTTGCACTCAACACTTTGCCACTCTGGAAGGAAGCCTCAATCCACACATTTTTTTCTAAAAGCTTAAAGTAGTTGCCAACATACAAATCCAGATTTCTTATCTCTCTGACAAACCAAATATTTATCTCACTGCAACCACTTTTCCAGCAGATAGCCCCTGCTCTGTCCAGAGCCAGGGTTGCTGCAGTTACTCACAGTGTAGCTCGCTGTTTACCCATTCACCATCGCCCTCACCCAAAACTCTCACATCATGGATGTTGGTAGACATTTGAATTGCACCTCTGAAACTGCAAGGGGATTTCAGGCAAAAGCCAAAATGCAGGTGAATGCCAGGGACACAAAGAACACACAGTCCTTGGAGAACTGCCCTGCTTAGTAGTAGTGCCAAGAGGTATGAGGCTGGACAGACCAGAGGGACTGAACATTGGAAGCTAGGAAGATGGACTTTACCCTAGAGGAACTAAAAGATTTTTTTTTTTGCGACAGACTCTCACTGTCGCCCAGGCTGGACTGCAGTGGTGTGATCTCGGCTTACTGTAACCTCCACCTCCTGGGTCAAGCGATTCTCCTGCCTCAGCCTCCCGAGTAGCTAGGATTATAGGTGTGCACCATCACACCCAGCTAATTTTTGTATTTTTAGTAGAGACAGGGTTTCACCATGTTGGCCAGGCTGGTCTTGAACACCTGACCTCAAGTGATCCACCCACTTGGCCTCCTAAAGTGCTGGAATTATAGGCGTCAGCCACCACGTAGGGCCTGGACTAAAGGATTTTAAGCAAAGGATTGGTACGATCACATTATCATTTTAAAGAAACCATTCTGGCTGCCATGAGGACCAATAGAAAGTAATTAGCGACATGTGAACACCATAATAGGGCGGGAAGGTAGGAAGACCTCACTTAAGGCCTACCCTGGAGAAAGAAAGGAGTGAAAGGAAGATACTTTCAATCTGATTTCCTCATCACTCATTACACAAATGTGGTGGGCAGATGGAAGCTGGAGGGGCAATACTAGATCACAATGCTTCTCAGATTCTAACAACGCCAGCACACAAATCACTTGGGGATCTTGTTAAAGGGCAGACTCTCATCAGTAGATGTGAGCCGGGTCTGAGATTCTGAATTTCTTCCAGGCTCCCAAGTGATGCCAATGCTGTAAGAGTGTGGTACAGTAAGTAATAGTAGAAGCAGAGTCTCCAGAAAGACCTGCATTCACGCGAGTCGCTGCTGTCACTCTCTATCTGCATGATCTTTTTGTGCTTCTCTTCCTTTTCTTATTTATAAAATGGTGAGAGTGGTGGTAGTAGTAGTAATGGTAGTAGTAATCCTCACATCATAGTATTATTATGAGGTTCAAGTGTGGTAATGTGCACAAGTGCTCAGAATAAAAGAAGCTCCATAAAAGTTATCTGCTATTTTTACTACTTTGGTGGTTATTATTGTTCTTCTTGTCATTATTACTTGGACAATGGCAACATTCACTGAGCTAGGAGTCATAAGAGGAGAAAAAGAAATGGATAAACTTAGGTTTGGCCATGTGGAGTCTGAGATGCCTCTGAGTCACACCATGGAATTCCCTGGAAGGTCACTGCATATATGGCCCTGGACCCTCAGAAGAACAGTCTGGATTACAGTCCCATGGATTTGGGAGTCATTGGCATGTACGTGGTGAATTAGTAAGTGGATAAAATCACCTTAACTACCAGCAGAAAGGAGCCTTGGACTAAAGTCCAAGGATAATCAATATTTAAAGCACAGGCAGAGGAGCCTGGAAGAGATGAACTTTAAATTCTTTAAAGCCTAGTGGCAGTTCTGAATGTCTGGTACAAGATGGTTATATAAGAAATCTGTATTTAATTGAGAGTAAGAATAGGTGATTATGTTAAATTGAAGACTGATTAAAATTCTGCTGAACTTCTCTTTCCTCTAATCCACGTAATTACATCAGTGACTTCAGATTTTCTTTCCTCCACTCTGTTTCCTGTCCATCTTTTGCATATTCTTGGCTGTATTCTAAATGCTTTCACGACACTTCTCTTATCCATACCTACATTTTCTTACCCACTGTATATCAATCAAAAGAGGTAGGAAATGTGGCTTCTTTGGTTCCAAAAGAATAATGTTTCCCTCCCCACTTCATCACCAGTACCTGACCTGGAATGTGTAGACCAACGCTGTCCAGTAGAATTTTCTGCAATGGTGAAATGTTTTGTATCTATCCTATACATAATGATAGCTACTAGCCATGTGTGCCTATCAAGCACTTATAATCTGGCTAATGTAACAAAAAACTAAATGCTTAATTTAATTTTAATTAATTTACATTTAAGTAACCATATGTGACTAGTAGCTATCATCTGGAACAGTGCAGCAGAAGATACTGAAAAAGTATTTGTTGGTTGGATGACATCTAAAGGAACAGATCTCTAGCCACTCCTCCCAGTAGAGAATCACAGTGTACCACCTCAAGTAACAGGAGAGAACAATGGTAGAAGTAGATAAGGTAAGTTCTATGTGTTACTGCTGGAAAGATAAACTTCATTCATATCACAATTTTGCCTTGAACCTGCTGTTGTGTGGAACACATAAACGAATTTGTTTATATGCCAACAGGCTTTAACCAATTGCAAGATAGGTATTCTTACATTGGGATTTTCAAAGGTGAATTATGCCAGCCACATAATTTGCCTTAGAAAATCCCAATATGAGGATATATACATTACATTGGGAGGGCCAGCTTCATGGCATGCAACCTGTGCAGTCACACAGGAGCCTGCATGTAGGTCTCCCCCACTGATTTAATTCATTACTATTATCATCTTGAAATTCTTATTTATTTTTTAACAACAGTCCATTATTTTCATCTTGCACTGGGCTCTGCAAATTGTGTAGGCGGTCCTGTTTACAGCAGATAGGCTCCCTATTAGACACTTATTATTGAAGCTGTGCCTTTTGTGTGTTTAATTGTTTAATCATTTGTTGGTATTTTATATCTATTCCAATTCTATTAAGTGACTGGCTTATGCTCCAATTACACAGAACACTCTCCTGAAAAGCCTTTCTTTCATCTCTGAAAGGTAGAGAGAGGACATGACAACATGAGAACTGCCAGGGCTGGCACCTTTCTGGTATCAAACAGCTATCCAGAAAGCTGAGGAAACCCAGGAACTACAATTGCTTTGGCACCTCACTTGGCAGGAAGCTGGACTAACCAGCATACAATGCCTATGCTAAATTCAAGATTCTATGTGACAGCTTTCATTCACTAAATGATTTATTGCTCAAAGAAAGTGAATGGAGTTATCTATCTGTAGTACTCAAACCATGAAGGTTTCCAGAATGCTTTAGCTCTGAATTCTATGTGTCTGAGCCACATGGATTTTTTTATGGGCATCAGGGAAGACAGGTTCTCTCTTGGTTTGTAAGTATCAGATGTGACTCAGACATTATTAAGGTATATATGGGCACTTGATTTTATATATATTTTTCATCATAGTAAAACTTTTTGAGAAGCAGTTTTATGAATTAATCTCTATGGAATTAAACCTAAATGCTCTAAAATTAAGAACAAAGCAGCTTCAGTTATCAATTGATCCCAGCATATTATCCTCATGCCTAGAGACCTAAATTATACAGTGGACCCTGGAGAAAATATATTAGGTCCTACTTGCCTCCCAGGTCACAAGTGGCAAATACTGACATAATTGCCACCATTCCCCTTCCTTGAGTATGGCAGGCATTGCTAACAGATCACAGCACTTGTGTCTTTGACCATATAGATTCAAAACTCTTCCCCTTACAATATTCCAGGTAGTCACTACCAGTTAATCAGAGTTGGCATGTAAGATGAAATGTTTCACCATTTCTTTCACAAGCTGATTAAGTTAAAGATTCCTCTAAATACCTTAGGACAGAACATCCAAGGTACAGCAATCTACGTGTTGAAATAAATGGGGCTTTGGTAAATAAGCAGTTTTCTCTTCTCCATTTAATGCTTTCCTACTCCCTTCTAACTCAAAGAATCAGGGATGTGAGAGAATCATTTTTAGAGTGATGTGATGGAGAGTACCAATTCATCAGTCAAACCATACACTGGGCCACTGCCATGCACTACATGAATCACAGGTCAAATCTTGAATGTGGATTCTTTTTCTGACGGTTAAAAGTATAAAGAGAAAGCAATTTATAATAGCCTGGTCACAATTTCTTATTCACTTGATGTCTGCTCACTTCCACTATAAGATCTTAGTATTCAAAGGCTGCAATTTATGATACAGTTTATAACCCCAAAAGAAATATTCATACTCAAAGATTTTTGAGGCATGCCCAAGAAACTGAATGAATTCCAAGTAGAATAAATGCAGAGATACACACCCAGGCCCATCATAATCAAAATGCTTAGAGCCAAAAATAAAAAGATAATTTTAAAAGAAACAAAAGAAAAAATGACTTATCACATGCAAGGAACCCCAGTAAGATGAACAGCTGATATCTCATCAGAAACAATAGAGGTCAGAAAGCAATGGGATGGCATATTGAAAATGTGGCAGAAGAAAAATAAAACTGTCAACCAAGCATTTTTTATCTTATATCTTTCAAATAAACACATTGAGAGATAAACAAATGCTGAGAGAATTTATTTTTTGCTAGCAGACCCACCTTACAAGAAATACTAATCTCTTTAGGCTGAAAGCAAATCATCTTAGGCAGTAATTCAAAGACACACACAAAAAAATATCTGCAAAGGTAATTATGTAATTACTAAAAGACAGTATAGATACATATCTTTCTTCTTTTCTCTTAATTAATTTAAAAAGCAAAAAGCAATTGCAAAAAGCAATTTCTATATAATTGTATAATTCAATCTATAACATTGTAATGTAATATATTTGGCAATAACAGCACAAAGGTGAATGGGAACAAAGCTGTGTTAAAGAAATGGCACCAGATAGTAAAATGAATGCACAGGAATGAAGGCACAGAAACAGACATATTAAATAAGAAGGTGAATATAACAAACTCTATAATTAATAATTCCTCTCCTTTTTCTCATTTTCTTTAATAGACATAAAATTATATAATTATAACGTATTTTGGAGTTTTACCACCCGTATATGTAACATGTAATAATAATAGTAAAAAAAAGAAAGAGCAAGTAGAGCAATATATGAATAACTTTTTATATCTCATTCAAATTAAGTTAATATAATTCTAAGTAGATTCTGATGAGTTAACATGTATGTAATAAGCCCTAAAACAACCACTAAACAATTTTCAAAAAATATAGTGAAAAATCATTAAAAGAATTACACAGCTATAGAAAATATTCACTTAATGAGAATAAAGAAAAAGTAAAAGATGAATAGAGGGAAATGGCATGAGACACTACAAAACAAAATTAGAACAGCAGACAAATTCAAGTATATCAATAAAACATTATGTGAACAAATTAAATAATCCAATCAAAAAGTAGAAAACAGGTAGAGAGTAACAGATTGCATTTTTTTAAAAGATCCAACTATACGTTGTCTATAGGAACCATACTTTAGATTGAAAAAACAAATAGGTTGAAAGTAAAAGGATAGAAAATGGTAATGACACATCATGTAAACAGCAACTATAAGAAAAAATAGACTGGCTATACCAATATCAAACAAAATGGATACTAAAACCAAAATGTGACTAGCACTAAAGGATAAAATTTTATAATGATAAAAGATACAAAATAAAGAAAGCTCATTGAATTTATGGAATAGCATCAAAAGAGCAAATATTTGCATCATAAAAGTTCAAAAAAGAGAAGAAAAAGATAAAGCGGTAGAAAGTCTATTTAAATGAATAATAGCAAAACATGATTAAGGGGAAAAAACATCTGCCAACCAAGAATACTGTATGTACCCAGAAAAGCTGTCCTTAAGCAATGAAGGATAGATAAAGACAAACAAAAGCTGAGGGGGTTAATTACCACCAGATTTTTATTACAACAAATGCTAAAGGGAGTTTTTCAAGCTGAAAGAAAAGGATGCTAATTAATAATATGAAAACTTATGAACCTATAAAACTTGCTCATAAAAATAAATACACAAATTCAGAATACTCTAATATTGTAATCATGGTGTACAAGTCACTTACATCTTTAATATGAAGATTAAAAGACAAAACTATTAAAATAATAATAGCTCTAATAATTTGGTAAGATGTAAATGATGATATTAAAAATTTAAAATAGGGGAAGTGGAGTAACAGTGTAGAGATTCTTTGCAATCAAAGTTAAGTTGCTGCCAGCTTAAAATAGTTTATTGGCCAGGGGCAGTTGTTCACACCTATAATCCCAGCACTTTAGGAGGCTGAGGCAGGTGGATCATGAGGTCAGGAGATGAAGACCATCCTGGCCAACATGGTGAAACCCCGTCTCTACTAAAACTATAAAAAAAAAAAAAAAAAATTAGCCAGGTGTGGCAGCACGTGCCTGTCGTCCCAGCTAATCAGGAGGCTGAGGCAGGAGAATTGCTTGAACACAGGAGGCAGAAGCTGCAGTGAGCAAGATCACACCACTGCACTCCAGCCTGGGCAACAGAGTGAGACTCCATCTCAAAAAAAAAAATAGTTTGTTAGACTTATAATATGCTTTTTGTAAGCTTCCTGGTAAGCACAAAGCAAAAACTTATTGATAGACAAAGAACAAAAAGTAAAGAATCAAAGCACACCTCTAGAGAAAGCAACTTAATCCCAAAGGACAATGGCAAGAAAGAAAGGAACAAATGATCTAATAAAGGCAACCAGAAAAACAATTAACAAAATAGTAGTAGAAAGTCCTTACATGTCAATAACTTCCTTGAATGTAAATGGGTTTTATTTAATCAAAATACATACAGTGATGAAATGGATAAGAAAACAAGACCCAACTATATGCTGCTTACAAGAAACTCACTTCACCATTAAAGAGATACATAGATTGCAAATGAAGGGATGGAAAAAGATATTCCATGCAAAGGGAAACCAAAAGCAATTAGGAATACCTCTGCTTATATAAAGTAGACTTTAAGTCAAAAACTGTAAAACATCACAAAGAACATCATTAATAATGATACTGGGATTAATTTAGCAAGAGAATACAACAGTTGTAAATATACAGACAACCAACATTGGAGCACCTAATACATAAAAAGCAAATGCTACTATATTTAAAATATACAGTAATAGTAGGGAACTTTAATATCCCACTTTCAGCAATGGGAATATTATTCAGGCAGAAAATCAATAAGGAAACATCAGACTTAAACTACACTCTAGACCAAATAGACTATCAAACATATACAGAGCATTCCAATAACCACAACAGTATACACATTCTTCTCATGTGCACAAGGAACATTCTTCAGAATAGATCATAAGTTAGGTCACAAAACAAGTCTTAACAAATTTAAGAAAACTGAAACCATATCAAATATCTTTTCTTATCACAGTGGTATGAAGCTAGAAATCAATAACAGGAGTAATTTGGAATAATTTACAAATACATAAAAATTAAATAACATGCTCCTGAACAGCCAATGGGTCAATGAAGAAAATAAAAAGGAAATTAAAAAGATTATTGAACAAATAAAAACAAAAACAAACCTATCAAAACTCATGGGATACAGCAAAAGCAGTTCTAAGAGTCAAGCTTACAGAATAAATGCTTGCACCACAATATATATATATATATATATATATATATAATGTCAAACAAACAATTTGACCTCAAGGAACTAGAAAACTAAAAACAAACTAAGTTCAAAGTTAGTAGGAGGAGTAAATAATAATGATCAGAGCAAATATAAATACAATGGAGGGTAAAAAATAGAAAATATTCATAAAACTAAGACTTGGCTTTTTGAGAAGATAAAATTGACAAATCTTTACACTAAGAAGAAAAGAAGAATCAAATAAATAGAATCATAAATGAAAAGGAGAAATTACAACAGATACAACAGAAATATAAAGGGTCATAAAAGACTTATGAACAATTATATATCAACAAATTGTACAACCCATAAGAAATAGATAATTAGACACATACAACCTACCAAGATTGAATCATGATAAATAGAAAATCTAAACAGACCAATAATGAGTAAGGAGATTGAATTGGCAATAAAAAATTTCCTATCAAAGACAAGCATAGAGGCTGGGTGTGGTGGCTCACACCTGTAATCCCAGCACTTTGGGAGACCGAGGCAGCTGGATCACTTAGGGTCAGGAGTTCAAAACCAGCCTGGCCAACATGGCAAAACCCAATCTCTACTAAAAATACAAAGATTAGTTAGCTGGGCATGGTGTCAGGCACCTGTAATCCCAGTTATTCCAAAGCCTGAGGCACGAGAATTGCTTGAACCCGAGGGGTGGAGGTTGCAGTGAGCCAAGATTGTGCCCCTGTACTCCAGCCTGGGTGACAGAGTGAGCTCAGTCTCAAAAAAAATAAAAAAGACAAGCCCAGCACCTGATGATTTCACTGCTGAATTCTACCAAACATTTAAAGGAGAACCAATAATACCAATCCTTCTCTAACTCTTCCAAAAATTAAAGTGTAGGGAATACTTTCAAACTGATTTTATAAAGCCAATGTTACCCTGGTAACAAAACCAGACAAGAAGACTACAAAAAAAAAAAGAGAGAAAGAAAGAAAGAAAACTACAGACCAATATCCCTGATGAATGCTGATGCAAAACTCCTCATCAAAATACTAGCAAACTGAATTCAACAACACATTTAAAAGATTATTTACCATGATTAAGTGAGTTTTATTTCAGGGATACAAAGATGGTCCAACATACACAGATCTGTATATGTAATACACCATGTTAACAGAATGAAGGACAAAAACCATATGATCATCTCAATACATGCAGAAAAATCACTTAACAAAAACTTAACATTTTTTCATGATAAAAACTCTCAGCTAATTAGGTATAGAAGAATTGTGCCTCATCACAATAAAGATCACATGACAAACCCACAGCTAACATCATACTCTATGAGGAAAAATTGAAAACTTTTCCTCTAAGGTAAGGAACAAGACAAGAATACCCACTCTCACATTTCTATTCAGTAGGCTACTGGAAGTCCTAGCAAAAGCAATCAGGCAAGAGAAAGAAATAAAAGGCATCAAAATTGGAAAAGAAATTAGATAGTCCCTGTTTGCAGATGACATAATCTATATAAATAAAGCCCTAAGGAACCCACTAAAAATGATCAACACTAATAAACAAATTCAGTAAAGTTGCAAAATCAACATACAAAAATCACTAGCTTTACTATATACCACCAGCAAACTATCAAAAAAGGAAATCAAGCAAACAATTCTACATATGATGGCTATGCAAAAACTTAATACTTACGAATATATTTACCTAAGGAGGTGAAAGATCTCTACGTTGAAAACTATAAAATAGTGAGAAATGAAATTAAAGAAACACAAATAAATGAAAAATTATCTCAGGTTCATGGGTTGGAATGATTAATACTGTTAAAATGTTCATACTTTCCAAAGTGATCTACAGGTTGTATTTAATCTCTATCAAAATTCTACAGACGGAAAAAACAACTCTAAAATGTCTAAATGAAACCATAAATTATCCTGAATAGCCCCAGTGGAAAAAGGACTGCCTCTTCAATAAAAGGTGTTGGAAAACCTGAATAACCACATTTAAAAAGAATAATACTGAACCCTTATCTCATCATACCAACTGAAACTAGATTAAAGACTTAACCCCAAACTGTAAAACTCTTAGAAAGAAAATAGGGAAAAATTTCCAGGACACTGGTGGGCAATGACTTATTGGATAAGACCCAAAGCCACAGGCAACAAAAACAAAAATAGACAAATAGGATTACATCAAACTAAAAATCTACACAGCAAAGAAAAGGATCAAAAGAACGAAGAGACAACATACAGAATGAGAGAAAATATTCGCAAATCATGTATTTAATAAGGAGTTAATATCCAAAATATATAAGGAACACAAACAACTCAATAACAAGAAAAATAAAAAAGAGCAAATGTCCTAAGCAAACATTTCTCAAAAGAAAACTACAAATGGCCAAGAGAGTTATGAAAAAATGTTCCATATCCTTAACCGTCAGGGAGATGCAAATTAAACTTACATTGAGCTATCATCTCACCCTTGTTAGAATGGCTACTATCAAAAAACAGAAGATAAGTATTGTCAATAATCTGGAAAAAAAAAAGAGAACCATCACACATGGTTAGGGGAATGTAAATTAGTATAGCCAATAAGGCAAACAGTATAGAGGTTCCTCAAATATTAAAGATAGAACTACTGTATGATCTAGCAATCCTATACTGGGAATATGTTCACAAGAAATGAATTAGTATATTAAAGAGAGACTGCACTCCCATTTCCATTGGTGCATTATTCATAATAGAGGAATACTATCCATAATAGATGGAATACTATTCAGTCATAAAAAAGAAGGAAATCCTGTTTTTTGTGACAACATGGATAAACCTGGAGGATATTATGTTAAGTGAAATAAACCAGGCACAGAAATACAAATACTGCATGATCTCACTTATACGTGGAACCTAAAATAATTAAACTCATAGAAGTAGACAGTAGAATGACTGGTGGTTACCAGGAGCCAGGGTGGGGGCTGGAGTGAAGAGGGGTTAGAGAGATGTTGGTTAAAGGATACAAATTTCAGTTATATAGGAGGAATAAGTTCAAGAGATCTATTGTACAACATGGTTAACTGTTGTCAATAGCAATGTGTGGTATTCTTGAAAATTGCTAAGAGAATGGATATTGAGTATTCCCACTGAAAATAACTGCGAAGTAATGCATGTATATTAGCCATTGCACAATGTGTATACATTTCAAAACATCATATTGTATAAGATATATAATTTTGTCAAATAAAATAAAATATTTTTTAAAACAGTCATCTTTCCAATAGCATCAAAAAGACAAATACCTAGGAATAAAATTAACAAAAGAAGTGAAAAAACTTGTATTCTGAAAACTCAAAACATTGTTCAAAGAAATTAAAGACCTAAATAAATGGAAAGATTTCTCATATTCATGGATTGGAAGATCTAATTGTTAAAATGCAGTCTTCCACAAATTGATCTACAGAGTTAATGAAATCCTTATCAAAATCCTGCTGGTTTCTTTGCAGCTGGTTTCTTTGCAGAAATTGACAAACTAATCCTAAAACTCATATGGAAATTCAAGGTCCCAGAATAGAGCAAACAGTCTTGAGAAAGAAGAGGAAAGTTGGAAGACTCACATTTTCAATTTCAAAAGGTACTACAAAGTTACAATTGTCAAGACAATGTGTTTCCTGGCATCAGGATAGGCCTGTGCAGCAATGAAATAGGATTGATGTCCAGAAATGAACTCTTACATTTATTACCAACTGCTTTCAACAAGGGTGCAAGACAATCTGATGTGGAAAGAGTAGTCTATTCAATGAAGGTGCTAGGATAACTGAACAGCCACACACAAAACAATGAAGTTAGACCCTCCTCTTCACATTACGTACAAAAACTAATTTTAAATGGACCAGAGAGCTAAATTTAAGACTGAAACTATAAAATTCTTAGAAGAAAACATGGGTGTAAACCTTTGCAACCCTATACCAAGCAATGGTCTCTTAGATATAACACCAAAAGTACAGGCAACCAAAGAGAAAATAGGTAAATTGGACGTCATTAAGATTTAAAACTCTTGTGTTTCAAAGACAACCATCAAGAAAGTGAATAGAGAATCTACCCAATGAAAGAAAACATTAACAAGTCATATTTCTGTTAGGAATTTGTATCTAGAATATATAAAGTACTTTGCAACTCAGTAATAAAAAGATAAATAAGCTAATTGAAAAAAAATAATAAAGTATTCAAATAGACATTTCTCCAAAGAAGACATACAAATGGCCAATAGTACATGAGATGATGTTCCACATTATTAAGCCTCAGGGAAATTTAAAACAAAATCACAGTGAGATACCACTTCAGACCCACTAGGATGGCTATAGCTAAAAAGAAAAATAGTGATAAGGCCAGCGCGGTGATCCACGCCTGTAATCCCAGCACTTTGGGAGGCCGAGGCAGGTGGATCACAAGGTCAGGAGTTCAAGGCCAGCCTGGCCAATATGGTGAAACCCCATCTCTACTAAAAATAAAATAAATTAGCTGGGCATGGTGGCGCATGCCTGTAGTCCCAGCTACTCGGGAGGATGAGGCAGAAGAATTGCTTGAACCCAGGAGGCAGAGGTTACAGTGAGCCGAGATCACGCCACTGCACACCAGCCTGGCTGACAGAGCAAGACACTGCCTCAAAATACATACATACATACATACATACATACATACGAATGTCAGTGAGTATGTGGAAAAATCAGAGTGCTCATATACTGCTTGAGGGAATGTTAAATGATGAAATCACTTTGGAAAACCACCTGGCAGTTGTTTGAAAGGCCAAATACAGAATAATCATATGGCCCAGCAATTCCACCCATAGGGTACACCTACAAGAAACGAAGACATTTGTTCACACAAAAACTTATACATGCATGAATGTTCATAGCAGTATTCATCGCGGCCAAAAAGTGGACACAGTTCAAATGTTCATTGCCTGATGAATGGATAAAGGAAATGTGGCATAATCCAAGCAATGAAATATTACTTGACGATAAAAAGGAATGAAGTATTGATATGTGTTAAAATGTGAATGATACTTGAAAACACCGTGATAAGTAAAAAGTATTAGTCACAAAAGATCCCATATTATATGATTCCATTAATACAAAAGTTCCAGAATAGACAAATCCATGGGATAGAAAGTAGATTAGTGGTGGTTGCCTAGGGATGAGGAAGTTGTGGGCAAATGGGGAGGGCCTGCTAATGCAGTTTCATTTTAAAGTCATTTCAAATTGGTTGTGGGAATGGTGAACAACTCTGTGAATATACTGAAAGCCATTAAGTTGTACACTTTAAATGGATACACTGCATGGCATGTGAATTATATCTCAACAAAGCTGTTTCTAAAAAGGAATTATGAAGGATGATGGGAGAGACAGAAAGAGAAAAAACAACAGGAAAGGGAAACCGAAGAAGAAGGAGAGGAGCTGCTCTTCAAATTAGATTTACCAGCAAAGAGGAATCGAAGTAGAGAATTTGAGCAAAGTCCTAGGGAAGGAGGTATTGTTGCTGGCTTTGGTGTGACTTGCACAAATCCCTTCTCCGCTTCAGTTTCCTCATCTGTAAAATTATCAGTTAGACCCATCATATCTCTGTTTCTCTGGATCAGAGTTGCAAAGGACCTCTGCTCCTCTGACATTTCTGTTCTTTCCCACGGGTCTGTAAATATTTGGATCGGTCAGTTATCTTCTCTAAGCTGTCATTATAAAATGAATTAAAAACAAGAACTTTGCTCAGCCATGACCCCTTCCCCACCAATCTCTCACTCCCCCAACCTTCAATGTTCACTGCTCCCAAAGCTGATCCTCAAATCAAACTGAGGTCCCTGAAAGCCCACACCTGGTTCCTCCTCCCACCTGTCGTCTCGCGTGTCGGGGATGGTGCGATTGAGAGGCAGCTGGTTGCTGAGGTACACGTTGTAACCAAACCTCCAGAAAAGGTCCTGGGCCTTTATCTGCTGGGCCTCAGAAAGATCCTCGCCCCACTGCCTGAAAAGCTGTGAGTGTGGGAAGAGTTTCACTTGGGTTTTGTGCGTCTTTGTCCCATTCACCATGGCTTCCACTGCCTTTACAACAGGTCGCACTTCATCTTTCACCCTCTTCAGTGTGGTGTTCACATTTTCCTGTTGCCTCAGAGCCAATTTCACACTTTCTTCTGCAAATGAAGAGGATGGGGGTGGGAGAGAAAACATGTCAGCCCCTCCTCAGTTACTTGGGCATTCCTTTCCATCCTAATTTCCTTCAAATGGTTTACTCCCTACATCTTAAAATTTACAAGCTCTTGTCTCAGAGGGTGTAATGTATCAGGGAACTTGTCCAGCCATGCAAGGCTGTCCCAGCAAAGTATGTACTAGATACATCACTCCCTTTAGCCCCATCAAAACTCCTCCAGCCCACATCTTCAAAGCTCCTCAAAGAACTGACTCACTATGATCTGAGAAATAGGTGGAAAATCAGCTAATTTTTTTCAGAATGAGGCCTGAGAACCACTTACATCAGAATCATCCATTGTGATTTTTTTAAAATGTGGATACCCAGGCTAATCTCCAAATCCACTAAATCAGAATCTGAGAGTCATCGTGGGAATACAAACAGGAGAAATTACAAGAATCTGCTTTTTAATAAAACCAAGGAGTAATTCTTTTTACAGTAAAATTTAAGAAACACTTAATATACACTTAGTGTCTAACAAAGGCAAATCTGCTCTAACCACTACCACCATCATCCACCCATGCCTTTGCTTCTCATGTGTTTGATTTATGAGGAACTTTAAAATTGGAGCTGTCCTAGTCTTGCAATTTCCAACTTCCATGATCATAAGATTATCCTCAAAAACCTGTTAAAAATACAGAATCCCAAGCCTCCCCCTGTAGATTCTTACTCAGTTCTGGGGTCGAGCCTGAGAATCTGTATTTTTAACAATTGCTCCAGATAAATCTAATTGTCACATTAATTCGAGAAACACTGCTTAACGCAAAAGAATGAACAGATAGTGATAGACCCAAGCAGAGGACGTCTTACACGGAAGACATCCTCCAGGATCCATGACATCATCTATTATTTACCTCACCTTTCTACCCAGTAAGATTTGTACTGGAGTATCTTAGCATATGCACCTTGAACTCCCTCAAGCTCAATCTGTGAACTCAGCAAAAAGAGAGAAAAAGTAACCATTTTAGTGTTTAGTGATTATGACATTCTTTGGCACTAAATCCCACAATGGTGATCAAGGAATTCTGACATAGGATCCACTTTGTTCCTATTAATCCTCCCCTAAACCCACACTAAACTTCAGCCAGACTGACAGGATCAACTTCAGCCAGTCCAGCATCTTTCTACAAGCTAGAAGAAGGCATCCTTTTTTTCTGGATGACTGCAACTCAGGGTCACCAGCTTGACTGCAACTCAGATGACTGCAACTCAGGGGACAGCCCCATTGTGTGAATTTTCTCTGGGTAGACGCATCTCATGCCACAGCACATGGCTTGGAAAGCAGAATATGGGCTGGATTTCAGATCCATATACAGCCCCCAAGAGGGGAAACAGGAAAATCCTATAACTGGGAGGAGAACATGCTTGTAAAGTGACATAAGACTGGCCCAAAAAGAAGGAAAAGGAGAAAGAGAATCATCTCTCGAAGTGGTTAAGAGAAAAAGAAGATAGTCAAAAAACTTGAGCAAAAAGTAAATTGTAGGTCTGTCAAAGGAGGCTCATGTGAGAGCATGCTGTTTGGTGTCCCAGATGAAATAGTACAGTTATTCATACTTTTCTATCCTAAGCATACAGGGGTCACAGGGTGGTAATGGGTTCTTTCTACCTCTAAGCTCCTCTGCATTCTTCTTTGGGGGATATCTGATTTTCTCCTTCACTCATGGCTATCAGTGGGGAGCTGGTTTGGACCTGGACATCCTAAAGTCAATTTGAGGAAATGCATAACCTGGTAGTATGAATACAGTGTCACTAAGACACTCCCATAACTTATACTGAAACCTTCCAAGCCCCAAAAGGGACACACCCAATGACATTGCCCTGATGGGGCTCTTATGAACCCTGGGGGAGGTTCCAGAAAACTGGCTTAGAGTCATTGGTCAATCCTCTCTCAATAGGGATATAATTATTATTGTTTGCTTTTGCTCTGGATACCTTGCATGATTCAACTAAGTATACTTATTGATTTATGATTTTCTTTAATCTTCCTGGAATCCTGGAGGCAATGAGCAAACAGGATGACGGGTAATTAAACAAGCTTTAGCTGCAGGAAGCTCTGTGGAAAAAAGAGCACTGGGGATCTAGAAACAAGGCCTAGAAGACTTTTTGAGGTGCATCTCAGGTGGTAGTGAGTCTCTGACATCACATCATTTCAGAGCGAATAAAATGTGGGAGCACCAAGAATAACAAGAAAGGTCTATGCAAAGAAGGAAGGAGAACTCAACCAGATGGCTCTGGCTGGCTCCTCTTGGCACGCTGTGTCCTAGCTAAAGGAAAGACTAGCGGGGCTTTGGGTAGAACTCCTGCCATTTTACGGCTTGAGGAGTCTAGGCCAATCTAATGAGGCTTGGGAAAGTGTGAGAGTCCTGGTGTGGTCTGGGTGCTCTGCCAAGTAGTGAGGGTGGTGCTGGGGTTACCACCCTAGGTACACAGGCATTCTCCTGGTGAAGCTGCTCCAAGCATATTTGCATGGGCAATGTCCAACCCACCCAGGTAAGCCAGGGCTTGTGGAGCTGACAATCTTTCCTCTGTTTCCTCCGCTCTCTTGCCTGGTATCCCTCTTCCCGTCATCCCTGTCTGCCTGTCTTTTTCCCTCTCTTTCCTAGACCCACCCATTCATTTATTCATCTGTGTAACTTCTATGTATGAATAGAAATGAGTAGTGAATGAGACGTTCATGGAAACAGCCTTTATGAAACTTGCTTTCCAGAAAACTGTATCACAATAAAATCTGATGCGGCTTATGAAGGAGGATGTAGAAGGTGCTATGGGTGCATTAGGCCTCCTCCTCTCTCCTTTTATTCTCTCCTCTCCCATCACACTTTCCCGTTTTTTCTTCTTGTCTCCATACAAACTCTTTCACTCTCATTCCCTGGATTCTCTTACTTCTCTGCTCCTTTCCTGTCCCAGCTCTTTTCTCCTCTCTCAACTCCCTTCTCGCTTTTCCCGCTCATTCCCTGATTGCTTCTCTGGCTTTTTCCCTTCTTGCCTTTCCCTCCACCCATCTCCCAGCCTCACCCTGAACACTGACAGTGCTCAGTTCTCATTTTAAAAGGCACTTTCCCCAACTCAGTCCCATGTGCAGACACTCGAGCAGTCACATCCCGGCTCACACATAAAACACCTCCCCATGGGGTTCCAGCATTTGATCCCTGTCACCTGGGGAGCAGGGGGAGATTGCTGCTTCCCTTGTTTGAATTGGATGTTCAGGCAAATAAATTCAGAGGTGATAGAGTTCCATGGCAAGCCGGAATCACAAACAAAGCCCAGAATTTGTTGAAATCTTACCCTTAACTTCAAATGAAGACCTTAGAATTTGGCACTAGCAGTTTACAGATCACCTTCTGCATATATTTCACCACCTGCTAGGTCAGGTTGATAACTATCATCATTGTTGTCATCATCTCCATTTACAGACCAGGAACCTGAGGCTCAGAGAGATAAGCACTTGCTCAAAGTCACACAACCACAATGGCATATCGGGATTCGATCTTAGGTCTTCTAACAAAGTCCGCATTCGTTCACGATAGGAGCACACCGCAAAATGGAAGTGAGGGCTTTGCCCCAGAGATTGCCACCTCTCTTATCAGCCCCTACCACACATAAGCCTAAGGTCAGGGCTGTGTTAGACATTCCTAAGGCTCTTGGGATTCTTATTCTGTCTCTTTGCCTGCATACATGTATACATATGCAGGCAAAGAGGCAGAATGTACATGATGTGCACAAGCCCACACACGCTTACACACACGCATGCTCACTTCCCCTATACTGCTTGCTCTAATTTCCACTTCTACTCACTCATTCTCAATACTCACCTCCCATTTGAAGACACAGAAATCAATGAGCAACTAAGATGAAAATGTGACCTGTCACCCATTTTTCCCCTCCACATCCCTTTTCCTAAGTGCCCCTAAACACACAGACACACATACACATGCACACAAACATACACGTGCACGCATGTGCACACACACACACACACACACACACCTTCCAGGTTAGTGTTGTAAACTTACTCAGATGCTGCAATTCCACCTCCAAGTGGGAAAGTCTCTTTATCACTGCCATGTGGCGCTCAGACAGAGGTAAAGGAAGCTCCTTGTGGAGACCACCCATAAACAGGTTTTGTAAAGTCCTCTTCGTAAAAAAACGCCAGAATGAGATTGACAGCAATGGCCAGAGTCAGCCCAATGCAGAGAGCTTTGGGGAGTTTTCTCCAAAACATCTTCTGCCTGGGGCTCGTCTACTCCCTGTGGGGCTGAGTGCATCACTCCCAGTGCAGGTTAAGAATCAGGACCAGCCGAGCTTTGTCTCCACCCAGCTGCATAAATGACACCCTGCCTGCTAGGCCAGATGTTCTCCTGCCAGGAACACTATTATAGCTGCCTGGCTTCTCCCTGAGCAGCATCAGGTGGAGGAGTGTGCGTGGCAGCTGCCCAGCGACACGTAAGTCACCTGGACATACCCTGTACTGTCTCAGAAGTCAGAGGAATGCTTGCTCCTGCAGCCAGCTCAGGCTGCCTGGGTGAGAGGCTTTTCTCTCTACATGTCTGTGTTTGTTTGATTTTTAATGTTTTCTCTCCCTGAAAAAACCACCTGGGAGACTCTGATACGGCATGTGAGATCTGGTCCTGTGGGTATAAGAAGGGGGGCAAAGATCTAAGATGTCTTTTTACCTAACTCTACAGAGCTTTGGACATAATGGCAGGTGTGCAACAAATGCTTGCCCCACAAACTTAGGGAGAGATTTTCCTGCCAGTTCTTGGGACCTCACTGCCTAGACGCAGGTGGAGAAGAGCTGGAGGCGGTGCCCAGGGGTTGAGCCTCAGGGGATGACCCTGGTTCACTGGTCTCTGCCCTTTGCTTGTCCTCTGCACAACTTCATACACTGGGCTTCCACCCTGCCCCAGCTCCCAGTAACTCCTTCGCCTCCACACTTCACACTTATAATACATTTTGGACAAATCGCCTAATGATCATCATTATAGAATAAATACTTAAAATTGTTCCCCAAGGCTGAAACTTTAAAGTTCTCAGTCTACTGTCAATCCCTCCAAAATCACAGCTTCCACCCTGTCCTGGCTCTTTGGACTATTTACTAGGTCTCAAACACAACACATGGTGACATGTGCTGAGGTGGACGTATGGATTAAAGGAAAGAAATGTGGCTTTAGGAAAAACAGGATGAAAGTGAACAAAATGAAAAGGAATCAGTTCTTCTGTTTTGTAGGGATAGAAAATGTCTCCCAGTCTCCCATCTGCAAATTAGACTCAAAACACATAAAAAATGCATGATCCCTTCTGCTTCTGAGACAAGATGAAATACATATATTTATCTCTATTCCTTCCCACAAGGGCAAGTGAAAACTCTAAACATGATATGGAAAAAAAAAACCTAAGAAGACTCTGAAAGGTAGAGAGAAGAGGGCAGACTGACTAGAGATCTCCAGATATCCTGAATATATTAGGAAATAGATTCCAAGTTGCTGGATGCGGGAGCAGTCAACAACTCAAAAATACCAATGGGCACAGACAATGAAAGCCCCAAGAAAAAGCTGCTTTCTCTAACCAAAGAAACAGGAAATGGGAAGCCTAGCAAGACAGAAAATGTTTAGACAACAACTGTCCTTATCCAGCCAAATGCCACTGACAACCTGGCAGTGCCGTTCCCACCCCATCCACAGGCCTCGCAGGGAACCTAGACTTCCAACTTCACCCCAGCTGTGATGATGTGCCCCTGTACCCCCCACCTTCCCCTCCAGGGTGGGGTCAGTGACGGTCTCCTGGGGAGCCAGCATTTTGTCAGTAAAGGAACAGTGGCCCTCCTCTTTACAGCCAATGTGGCATCAGCAGAGGCCAGTGGGGAACCCGAACTCCCCCCCATCACCCATCACTAATGAAGCAGCTCTTTCCACCAAGTGTCAGTGGAGGCCAAGCATGGAACCTGGGCTTCCACTCCCACCTGGCAGCAATGAGATGACATCTCCCTTTCCCCACCAGAACAGTGTATGAAAGATCTGCTAAAACAGATTTACATAGGATCCAGAGTCTCATAAAGTTATATTCAGAATGTCCAAGAAGCAACAGAAAATCACTTGTCATATATACAAACAGGAAAATCTCAACTTGGATAAGAAGAGGCTATCGATGGACACCAACACCAGCCGGGCCTGGTGGCTCATGCCTGCAATCCCCGCACTTTGGGAGGCTGAGGCAGGAAGATCGTTTGATCCCAGGAGTTTGAGACCAGCTTGTGCAAGGTAGTGACACTCCGTTTCTACTAAAAAAATAAGCATTTTCTTTTTTTAAAATTGGGATGGCATGGTGGCTTACACCTGCAATCCCAGCACTTTGGGAGGCTGAGGCAGGCAGATCACTTGAGCCCAGGAGTTCAAGAGCAGCCTGAGCAACAGGGTAAAATGCCATCTCTACAAAAAATACAAAAATCGTGGTGGCACATGCCTGTGGCCTCAGCTACCCAGGATACTAAGGTGGGAGGATAACCTGAGCCCAGGAGGTTAAAGCTGCAGCGAGCCATAACTGAGCCACTGCACTCCAGCTTGGGCAACAGAGTGAGACCCTGTCTCAAAAACAAAATTAAAACAGATACTAACACCAAGAGGACACAGATGCTGGAATTGTCTGACAAGGATTTAAAAGCAGCCAAGTAGCATTGCTTCAACAAGTGATTATGAACATGCTTGAAACAAACAAAAAAACCAGTAAGTCAGCAAGGAAATCAAATGTTTCAGCAAAGATATAGAAACTTCAGGAAAGAAATTGAAGACGTAAAAAAATAACCAAACGGAAATTTTGGAAATAAAAAATACAATAAACAAAATTTAAAAATCACTGGGTGTGCCTCAACTGTAGAATCACAAGGACAGAGCGAAGAATCAATGAACTTGAAGATGGAACAATAGAAAATGCTCAATCTGAACAGCAGAGAGAAGATAGACACTAAAAAAATAATAAACCTCAAAGACCAGTGAGATTACAACAACAGATCTAACATTCATGTCATCGGAGCCTTAGAAGGAAAAGAGAAAGTGTGGGGCTAAACAAGAAGGTACAGAAATAAGGTCTGGCTGGGCATGATGGCTCATGCCTGTGATCCCAGCACTTTGGGAGGCTGAGGCGGGTGGATCACCTGAGGTCAGGAGTTCGAGACCAGCCTGACCAACATGGTGAAACCCCATCTCTACTAAAAATACAAAACATTAGCAGGGTGTGGTGGTGTGCACCTGTAATCCTTGTTACTTGAGAGGCTGAGACAGGAGAATCACTTGAACCCGAGAGGTGAAGTTTGCAGTAAGCTGAGATCACGCTACTGCTCTCCAGCAGAACTCAAAAGGGAAGGGAAGGATAGAAGGGAAGGGAAGGGGGAGGGGTGGGGAGGGGAGGGGAGGGGGAGGGAGGGAGAAAGGGAGAGGGAGGGAGGAAGGAAGGAAGGACAGAGGGAGAAGAAGGAAGGAAGGAAGGAAGGAGAGAGGGAGAGGAAGGAAGGAAGGAGGGAGAGAGGGGAGAGGGAGGAAGGGAGGAAGGGAGGAAGGAAGGAAGGAAGGAAGGAAGGAAGGAAGGAAAGAGAAGAAATAAGGGCTGAAAATTTCCAAAAGTTAGCAAAAGACAGAAACCTACAGATTCAAGATGCTGAGCAGATCCCAAACAGGACAAACTCAAAGAAATGCATGATCATCTGATGCCCAGATGCATTATAATCAAACTTGTAAAATCTAAAGACAAATAAAAATTCTTGAAAGTAGCAAGAGAAAAATGACACTTATAGGGGAAAAAAACAATTCAAATGATAGCGTTCTCATCAGAAATCAAGAAGACCTCAGGAAAGTATCACAACTTTTCAAGTGCTGGAAGAAAAGAATGGTCAACCCTGAATCCTATATCCAACAAAAATATCCTTCAGGAACAAAGAAGAAATCAAGACATTCTCCAATAAGAGAAGTAATAGAATTTGTTTCCAGTAGACTTACCTCAAAAAGATGACTGCAGAAACCATTCTAAGTAATGACAAAAGAAGGAATCTTGGAACAAGAAAAACAAAAGAACAGAGTTAAAACCTGAGTAAATACAAAAGACTTTCCTTTTCCTCTTGAGTTTTCTAAGCTGTGTTTGGCAACCAAAAATTATAACTTTGTCTCCTGTGGTCTGAAAATATATGAAGAGATATTTAAGACAATTGTACTATTGTCTTAAATAGTAAAATAGGGAGGGACAATTGGGGACCTAATTAAGGTAAAGTTTCTTCATTTCATGTGAACTGGTAAAATGGCAACACCAGTAGACTGTGTCAAGTTATGTACATATGATGCCGATGAAATAGTTCTAACGTATCTTAAGTGACAGTATTTGCATGTCTACATGTGATTAAATAACATAGAACTATATACTTACAGTATTAATGTCAATTTTCTTGTTTTGCTATTGCACTGTAGTTATATAACTACATATATAATACAGGAGGGTCATCAGCTTCTTTGTTATTGCTCTATAGTTATATATGCAGTTATATATCTTCCTTCTGGGAATACTAGGTGCCCTGTCATGCATCCAATCACTGTGCAGTTATAAAATTACATATACAGTTATATAATTATAATATGGTTATAGTCATTGGGAAAAACTGGGTGTAGGAGGTAAGAGTAAGAGAATGGCTCTGTACAATTCTTTCAAATTTTGTGAATCTGTAATTATTTCAAAATTGTTTTCTTAAAAAAAAAAAAAGATTCCTACCCTGCATAAACTGACTGCTGAAGTAGATCACTTTCTAAAATTACAAACTCTTTATTAGAAACTCACACAAAAGTCATGGCTACCTCTAGAGTTGGCAGGGATTGGAGAACGGAGGGCCAGAGGTGGGAGGAGACTGATTTTCACTGAATAATTTTTAAATATATTCTACATTTTGTGTCATATTACATGAATTATCTATTAAAAATAAATAAAATAATTTGATCAAACATTGCACCATAATCGGTATCATGTTGTTGCTGTCTAGGATAGGTCAAAGTTCACTCAGCTAGAGAGACCAGTCAATATTCCTCTGCAGTCTCGCATGCACTTCTTCTCCACTAAGAAGCTGATGAGACTCCTGTTTCTGGGAATACTGGGTGCCCTCGTGCATCCGATCACGGATCAGAACACTAGGGCAGTAGTCTTCCAAGGTTCACTTCATAAAATTCACCTGGATGTCCAGGTTCTAAGCCAAAAGATCCTATTCTGTAGGTCATTAGGGGACCTGGACACCTGAATTTTTAACAAATGCCTCATATGAATAGGTTTACACCTCTGCCCTGAGGGAGCCCATAAATCCATGGGAGAGGGGCTGATTTACAATTAGAGTCAACGGGCTTACTACCCTGTAGGAAGCCCCAGCTTGCACCAAGGGTCACAAGAGGGCAAGTGACCAGTCTGCATAGGGATGTGGCATCCCGAAAAATTGAGGTGTGTGTGTGTGCATGCGTGTGCATGTGTGTGTGTGTGCATGCATGTGCATGTGTGTGTGTGCATGTGTGTGTGTGCGTGTTTCAGTTCCTCAAGGAAAGGGAGCATGTGTAAGGAAGGCTATGGGGACAAGAAAGTACAATATTTTTTAGCTTAAAAATAACAGGGGCTGGGAGTGGTGGCTCACACCTGTAATCCCAGCACGTTGGGAGGCTGAGGCGGGCAGATGACGAGGTCAGGAGATCGAGACCATCCTGTCTAACACGGTGAAACTCCATCTCTAATAAAAATACAAAAAATTAGCCAGGTGTGGTGGCATACGCCTGTAGTCCCAGCTACTTGGGATAGCTGAGGCAGAAGAATTGCTTAAACCTGGGGGGCAGAGGTTGCAGTGAGCTGAGATCATGCCACTGCACTCCAACCTAGGTAACAGAGTGAGACTCCGTCTCAAAAAATAATAATAATTATTATTATTATAAAAATATATAATAAAATAATAATAAAATAAAAACAATATAAAAATATATAATAATAGGGCTGGGATCTCAGTTTGTTGCCCAGGCTGGCCTCAAATTCCTGAGCTCAAGCGATCTGCCCACCTCAGCCTCCCAAAGAACTGGGATGACAGGCATGAGCCACTGCGCCCAGCCACAAATTATTCTAATGAAGATCGAATGGATAAAAGCAGTCAGAATGTGGAGGCAGGGACTGCAATTAGAGTCATAAGAAGTCTACCTGATTTTGGTTTATAATAGCAAATAATAATAAGCTGGACTTAAAGTTTCCAACCACATAATTAACAGTGCATAATAGTTAAGTAAATTATACCATCTCCCCCTTCACAGAATATCAGAATATTATGGACAGCAAGGAGATAGTGTTGGAGAAACTATAGATTTTAGAGCAAGGTAATAATTCTATTACTTATTATCCAGGTAAGCTAAGGCAAATTATTTCACCTCTCTGAACCTAATTTACCTTATGTACAACATGGGGATATATAATACTCTTCTTTGCAGAGCTGTTATGGGATATGGGATAACCTTTGTAACTTGCCTGGCATATTCAATAAACATTAGGTAACTTTCTAAAATTACAAACTCTTCATTAAAAACACATATGAAGCCAGGCGCAATAGTTCATGCCTGTAATCCCTGCACTTTGAGAGGCCAAGGCAGTCGGATCCCTTGAGCTCATGAGTTCAAAAGCAGCCTAGACAACATGGCAAAACCCCATCTCTTAAAAAAAAAATACAAAACTTAGCCAGGTGTGGTGGGGAGGGGGGCACCTGTAGTCCCAGCTACTCAGGAGACTGAGGTGGGAAGTTGGTTTGAGCCCAGGAGGCAGAGATTTCAGTAAGTTGAGATTAAGCCACTTCACTCCAGCCTGGAGTATGGAGCCAGATCTTGTCTCAAACCCACACACACACACACACACACACACACACACACACACACACACAAATAGTGGTTACCTCTAGAGTTGGCAGGGATTGGAGAACTGAGAGATAGAGGTAGAAGGAGACTGATTTTCACTGTGCAATATCACTGATTTTCACTGTACAATCATTGCTGTGGTTTTTGTTTTAAAATATTTGAAGGCCATATTGCAACATGGAAAACTGCCTATAATAAAATGCTAAGTGAACAGAAAAAGGCTAGAAAATGGTTGAGCTTTCCAAATGGGGTCTTATAAGAGTACTAAATAGTGCCACAGTGCCCAAATTTATTGTACCGTTACCAATCTCCTCAAGTACTTCCAAAGGTTCTCAGAGGGTCTCTGAAGGGGTCCAGCAAGGCTCCAGGTGGCATCTTACAGCCTTCTTCCTCACGTTCCCCAGCACCCTTGCCTAAGTTGTCTCTCCACCAAACCCTGCATCCTCTCACAGCCCACCCTGCTTTGTTCTGTGGAATACCCAGGCCCCTACTGCCTCCGAGAATGGGCATCTTAGAAGTGCTCAAAACTACGAGACTTTCTGTGACAAACCTGGAAAAATTTAACCTACTTTTTTATGCTCCATGCAGTTGAGGGCAATGAGCAGTAAAGTCAATGTAACTTACAGTCCATTATCTTACAGTATGTAATGAAAATGACTTTGAGTGTTTACTCACAGACAGCCTTTTCCCCCCCCAACAGAGAATGGCAGGAATGTTGAGTCAGAGATCGTGCAAATGTCACCTACCACACCTAGTCAGAATCACTTCTCCCTCAGGGGATGAGGACATTGTATTTGATCACACTTGTCTGCCTGATTCCTTTCCTTAGCTTGGGTTCTTTCCCAGGAGGCTCCCAAGGTCTTAGGTGACTCAGGGTTGCCTACCCTACCACCCTGCCAGTTGTGCCCACAGATGACTACGCCTAAGCTATGAGCAGAGCTTAGACACCAGATGGAAACCTCACTCCCAACCCAATGCAAGACTGTGATTACAGCCATGTGTAAAAGAAAATCTAATGCCCAGATTCTTCAATACAAGGAACCAGTGTAACTTTGGAAACATGATTGATTCTAAAAACTGAAAGAGGCAAAATGCAAGATGAAGCCAAAGCATCTCATAATACCAGAAAGTAAGATGGGGTGTTGGGGGAAGAGAGACGAAAAAGGAAAGAAAACTAAAACCGGAAAACCTAACAGAAATACAATTTTTTAAAAGACTGGAAGGAAACATGTTGAAATTATAAGAGTGGTCATCTTAAGGTAGTTTAGACTACAGGCAATTTATTTTATTCTTCTATTTTTTATTATTCTCTCACATGGTCCTATCAGCTTTATACTGGAAACCATTTACAAATTAGTGATATCTTAAAGTAGAATCACTACTCGTGGTAGCCATTTGAAAACAGACACTGAGGGGAAAGAAGTGATGAAGGTGGAACTGAAGGTCCAGCTTCTGCACCTGTGTGCTTGGTAGTGCCTGCAGAGCTTACAGCTTGCAGTGAGCGCCAAGAATGAAGTACTCAGACGATTCCAGCTGAGCAGGGATGGGGGTAGCTCTTCTGAGAAGAGTCCGCCCCAGCATCCGTCCACCATTTATTGAAAGGGTTTGTATTAACTACAGCCACCCTCTAGATGGTCATTTGAGGTGGGTTACTGAGGCATCTGTGACCTTGTTCACACTCAAACTGCATTCTCAAGAGGCTGTTTTCAGCTTTCCTTATCACACCACACACTCCACTCCCTGTCCTGTTTTCAGGGTCAAGGAGTTTCATTCCCATGCACAAATAATATACACAGTGCCTCAGTATTTTTCCATGCCCCGACCTCAAGTGCCTTGTACATAAGCTTGAATATGTTGCCATGTGCCCCCTACAGTGCCCATAATGGAGGAAGAGGACAAAGGGGAAGAAGAGAGACGAGGGGGAAACACTTAGGTCAACCAGGCACCTGTTTCATCGAGAAGGCCTCTGAAGATCAGATGTGTCCCGTAAGCAAATGTAAATTTGAGTCTCAAGCACTGGAAATACATCAAGGGTAGAAAATTTCCTCAGAGGAAATGAACAGAGTTTTGAAAGTAGAAGTGTACAGGAGTTAAACATTACAATGGAACATTCAATAACAATGGAAATTTTTATGTTTATGTTGTCTTAAATCCTATTAGGGAAAAAAATGGTGATTCAATCATTAATAATGTCTTTCTTTTCTCTCCCTTGCCACAAAAGCCTCTAGTCAGACGAGATGTTTCAGAAAGGATTACTTTTGTTGATCAGTATTCTGACCCTTTGTGGGAGAAACTCTTCTTCATATTTTATCACTAAAATTTCTGCACATTCTATTCTTATTTGGGGACAGTATGTTCTCAAGACATTAAGCTGTATTCTTACTAATATCTGTATAGGGCTGGGTATCATGGCAGTCACCCACAGTCCCACCTACTTCGGAAGCCGAGGTAGAAGGAGTTCAAGACCAACCTAGGCAAAATACCAAGACCCCATCTCTAAAAAATTAAAATTAAAATTAAAAATTAAAAAAGACAAGTATTTGGCAACTTCAGAAGATGTGTTTATTTTACAAAGATAAGATTGTAATGGCAGCTTTTTAAAAAAGCTAATTTATAGATTGTGAACATGTGTTGGAGGAAAAAAATAATAAATATTTTGTAAGCATCTTGTAAGGGCCAGCCAGTGTTAGGTATTTCATACATCTGATTTCATTTGGTCTTCACAGTCACCCTGTGGTGCAGGAATTATTATTTTGTTTATAGGTAAGGAAACTGAGGACAAGAAGGTTCAATAATATTCACTCTAGCTCACATCATATTCTTTTTAGTGTTTTAGGTCATATTTCTTTATGCTATCATTTTGGGGGTTAGTACAGACAGACTGCACGTAGTTTTTCTTTTGCATATAAATCTACTTCCAAGTATCCTTTCTGATCACCTGGGTTGGTTGCCTATATAATTACCGTTGTGCTAAACTATATGTATAACACAGATCCAAGTGTTTTGACCCCAACTGCTCATCCAGGAGGGGAAAATGAGATAATATGACCCAGGAAGAAATCATAAGGTAAGTAAGATTGCTGAGTAACAGAGCTTTCAGGCATAACTCAGTCTAAACATAGTCTTTTCCACAAAAATCAAGAGGCTTAGACAAATCTCTCCCAGCATACCAACAGAGGAAAAATAATCATACCGCAGAACTGGAGAGCATGACAACACGTAATGCAGTTGCACATAAAGTGTAAAGAGGAAGAACCAATGGTGTAGTCAATACTGTCGCTAAATATTTAACTTTGAGCAATGGCAGAGTGACAGAATTCTTTGTAATTAATTGATCATCCCAGAGTGCCTATTTTTAAAAAAGAGAATTGACCCAAGGAATAAGATTATCCTAAAAAATAGACCAATATAGATTGCAGAACAAGGTAACAAAAGAAGAGGAGCTCTGGGACCAGAACTAAAATATGGGGTCGGGTTTATTTGTCTTGTTGTTGCTATTGTTGTTGCTGTTGTTATTTCCCATGCCTGGTTATGAGTTTCGTTAGTGACCTAGCAAGGAAGACTTGGCCACTAGCGTCAGAACTACTTTAGAATAGAAACAATTTTTATACAGCCCGTATGTGTCCACGTAATTCACTTTCATGAGCCTCCGTTCTTTGCATGTTATCTGATGGATAATGATTTGAAGCACTGCCTTACCTACCAGCTGCCACCTGCCAGCCAACAGCCCAGTTTCCATTTCATTTACGCATTCTAGTGAGACTTTAAATAATTCAAGGTGGAACTATCAGTTTATACAAATATTGGAAGAAGCACTTAGGAAAGGATACTTTGGAATTGCAGCCAAGTAAAGGAAAAGGCTTTCTATTCTGTTCTGTTTACCTATTTGTCTCTTCTTTTATCAATACCACACTGCCTTGATCATTGTAGCTTTATAAGAAGTCTGGAGGCCGGGCACGGTGGCTCACGCCTGCAATCCCAACACTTTGGGAGGCTGAGACGGGCAGATCACTTGAGGTTAGGAGTTCAATACCAGCCTGGCCAACATGGCAAAACCTTGTCTCTACTTTAAAAAATACCAAAAAACAAAAAAAAAATAGCTGGGTGTGGTGGCACACACCTGTAATCCTAGTTACTGGGGAGGCTGAGGCAGGAGAATCTCTTAAACTCGGAAGGCAGGAGTTGCAGTGAGCCGAGATCATGCCACTGCACTCCCAGCCTGGGCGACAGAACCAGACTCTGTCTCAAAAAAAAAAAAAAAAAAAAAAAGGAAGTCTGGAATTCAGGTAGTCTGTGTTCTTCCATTTTTTTTCTCAAGTATTGTGTTAGCTAGTCTGGAACTTTTGCCTCTGCATATAAACTTTAGAGTTAATTTCTTGATATCCACAAAATAAATTGCTGAGATTTTTATTGGAATTGCATTAGATCTATAGATCAAGTTGGAAAGATGCAAATTTTGACAGTACTGAATCTTCCTATCCATGAACTTAAAATATCTCTCCATTTATGTAGTTCTTCTTTGATTTGTTTCATCAGAGGTTGTAGTTTCCCTCCCATACATCTTGTATATATTTCATTGGATTTATATCTAAGTATTTCTTTCTTGGGGTGTGATAACATAAATGGTGTTATTTCAAATTCCAATTGTTCATTGCTGGTATATAGGAAAGTGGGTAAGTTTTGTATATTAATCTTGTATCCTACAAGCTTGCTATAATCACTTCTTAGTTCCAGGAGGTTTCTGGTGATTCTTCGGATTTTCTACAAAGACAGCAATATCATCTGCGAGCAAAGACAATTTTATTTCTCCTTCCCTGTGCTCCTTTTTTGCTTTTTTATTGCTTTACTTCCAGTGCAATGTTTAAAAAACAGTGGTGAGAGGACATGCTTTTCTTGGTTTTGATCTTAACTGAAAATCTTCTAGTTTCTCACCATTAGGTATAACGTTGGCTATGGTTTTTTGTAGATGTTCTTTATCAAGTTGAGAAAATTTTCCCTCTAATCATAGTTTGGTAACTGTTTTTATCATGAATGAGTGTTGGAATTTTCTCAAATGCTTTTTCTATATCTATGAATATGATCAAGCGATTTTCTGCTTTAACCAGTTGATGTGATAGATTGCATTGCTGATTTCCAAATGTTGAGCCAGCCTTGCATGACTGGAATAAATTCCATTTGATTCTAGTGTTTAATTCTCTTCATATATTGTTGGCTTTAATATCCTAATATTTTGTTGAGAATTTTTGCACTTATGTTCATCAGAGATATTGGTCTGTACTTTTCTTATAAAGTCTTTGTCTGGTTTTGGTATTATGTGGGCTGCAAATAATGAGTTAGAAAAAGTTTCATCTGCTTCTGTCTTCTGGAAGAGACTACAGAGAATTAGCATAATTTCTTCCTTTAATGTTTGGTAGAATTCACCAGCAAATTGATATGAACCTTGTGCTTTCTGTTTTGGAAGAATATTGACTATATATCCCATTTCTTAGATAGATATACGTTTATTCAGTTTGTCTATTTCTTCTTGTATGTTTTCGCAGATTGTGTTTTCAAAAACTTGCTCATTCAAAGCTCATTGTTTGTATTAAAACAAAACAAATAATCAAATTATCTAGGTTGTCAAATTTGTGGGCATAATTATTACCAGAAATAGTCTTTTATTTCTTTTCTTTTCTTTCCTTTCTTTTGTCTGTCTCCTTCCCTCCCTCCCTCCTTCCCTCCTTCCCTCCTTCCTTCCTTCCTTCCTTCCATGTCTCTCTCTCTCCCCCAGAGTCTTGCTCTGTGGCACAGGCTGGAATGCAGTGGCATGATCTCAGCTCACTGCTACCTTCGCTTCCTAGATACAAATGATTTCCGTGCCTCGGCCTCCCGAGTAGCTGAAACTAAAAGCACAGGCCACCATGCCTGGCTATTTTTTTGTATTTTAGTAGAGGCAGGGTTTCACCATGTTGGCCAGGATGGTCCTGATCTTCTCGCCTCATGATCTGCCCGCCTTGGCCTCCCAAAGTGCTAGGATTACAGGCGTGAGCCACTGCATCTGACCCATATTTCTTTTCTTTCTTTTTTTAATGTTCATGGGATCTGTAAAAGATGTCCCTTCTTTCATTTCTGATTTTAGTAATTTGTATCCTGTCTCTCTCTCTCTTTTTTATTACTTTGCTACAGGCTTATTGACTTAATTGATCTTTTCCAAGAACCAACTTTGGGTTCACTGTTTTTTCTCTTGATATCCTGTTTTCAATTTCATTAATTTCTGTTCTAATTTTTATCATTTCTTTTTTTTGCTTGCTTTGGATTTAATTTGCTCTTTGTTTTCTAGTTTCCTAAGGTGAAAGCTCAGATTACTGATTTTAGATCTTTCTTCTTTTCTAATATACACATTCTATGCTATAAATTTTCCTCCGAACATTGCTTTCACTGCATTTCATAAATGTTCACATATTGTATTTTCATTTTCATTTAGTTCGAAATATTTTAAAATTTCTCTTGAGATCTCTTTTTTGACCTGTGTATTATTTAGAACTGTTTTGTTTAATCTCCATGTTTCTAGATTTTGCAGATACCATTCTAGCTCGATTTTATTGTAGTCTAAGAGGATATATTGTATTATTTCTATTCTTTTAAACTTGTTAAGGTGCGTTTTATTGTCCAGAATGTGGTCTATCTTGGTGAATGTTCCAATGGAGCTTGAAAAGAATCTGTATCTTCTGTTCTTGGATGAAATATTCTATACATGTCAGTTTCCTTCAGTTGATTTTGTTATTGAGTTCAACTATGTCCTGACTGCCTGACTGCTGAATCTATTACTGATAGAGTGATGCCGAAGTCTCCAACTATAATAGTGGATTAATCTATGTCCTCCTTCAGTTCTTTCAGTTTTTGTCTCACACATTTGATGCAATGTTATTAGCTGCATACATAGTAAGCATTGTTACGTCTTCTTAAAATATTGACCTCTTTATCATGATGCAATGCCCCCCCCTTATTAAAACATTCCCTCAATTTGTGTTCATTTGAAAAAGTATTTATTTCTCCTTTACTTTTGGAGGATAGTTTAGCAAAATATAGAATTCTAGGCAGGTGAGTTTCTTTTTCTCTCAACACATTAAATATTTCACTTTACTCTCTTCTTGCCCCCATGACTTCTGAGGTGAAGTCAAATGTAATTCTTATGTTTCCTCCTCTATAAATAAGGTCTTTTAAAATCTTCCTGGCTTGTTTCAATATTTTTTCTTTATCTTTGATTTTCTGGAGTTTAAGTATGAAATACCTAGGTGTAGGTTTTGACACTTACCCTGCTTTGTGCTGAGTTTCCTATATCTGTGGTTTGGTGTCTGACATTAATTTGGGGAAATTCCAAGTCATCATTGTTTCAGACATTTATTCGATTCCATTCTCTATTTTCATTCTAGTATGCTCGTTACACATACATTACACCTTTTATAATTGTCTCACAGTTTTTGAATAATCTGGGTTTTTTTAATCTTTTTTTTCTCTTTTAGTTTTAGAAGTTTCTACTGACATATCCTGAAGTTCAGATTTTTTCTCATCCAAGTCCACTCCACTAATCACCCCATCAAAGGCATTATTCATTTCCGTAACAGTGTTTTTGATAGCATGTCTTTTTATCCTTTCTTAGAATTTTGATCTCTCTGCTTATGTGTTAGTCATCTATTTTTGCATACTGTCTACTTTGATCATTAGTGAAATTACCATATTAATCATAGTTATTTTAAATTCCTAGTCTGATAATTCCAAAATCCTTGCCATATCTCAGTCTGGTGCTGATGTATGCCTTGTCACCTCAAACTGTTTTTGCCATTTTTAACTTTATTTGACCCCATAGGTGGGACAAGATGACTAAGGGTGGCTGGAGTCGGATATCTCTCTACCCCCGGGTCAATTAGGCTCTGACAAAACTCCCAGGTCAGGTTAGGCTCAGGCTTGTTAAGAAGAATAGAGTCGTCTAGCTTACTTCAAAATGTCAACTTTTCTCCCACTCCTACCAGTGCATAAGTGGGTGTTTGAGATTCACTATGAAAACCTGGTTCAGCTCCTAGAGGTAAAATTCATAAGTGTTAAGTGGCCCCCTAATACATGACAGCCCTGGATATTGTAGCTCTCAGACTTGTCCACACTGAGTCTCTGGCAATTCATCAACTACAGTTTCGGTTTTCCTATCCCAATACAGGTCCCCTCACAGGCCTCTGCTTGTGGGTTTCTATTCTGGTGAGTTGTGATCCTCTGTAACTGCCTGTCTGTCTCTCCCATTTTGGTGGCAGTGGTTTGCCCTATGGCCTCAAATTTCTGAGCGATCTAAGAAGAGCTATTGATTTTCAGTTTGTTCAGCTTTTTACTGATTGTTAGGATAGGGTGATGACTCTTGCTTCTTACATGTTGAACCAGAAATTGCACATCCAATCTATTTTGGAAAATAAAATTTTGTTGGAATACACAAGTAAATGAGTAGTTTTGACAGAGTCCATAGGGCCTACAAATCCAAAAATATTTACTATCGGGTCTTCCACAGAAAACATTTGCTCACCCCTGGGCTACATTAGATAAAAAGGCAAGACTCAACTATATTCTGCTTACAATGACATTTTTTTTATTTTAATTTTTTATTTTTTTCTTTCCAACTTTTATTTTAGGTTCAAGGGTGAAATGCAGTTTGTTATATGGGCAAATTGCATGTCACAGGGGTTTGGTGTAGATTATTTTGTCACCCAGATAATAAGTACGGTACCCAACAGGTAATTCTTTGATCCTCACCAAAAGACTCATCTTAAATATAAGACACAAGTCTGTCAAAAGTAAAAGATTTGAAAAAGAAATACCCCCCCCCCCCCAAAAAAAAAACGCACTAAGGATAAGAAAATTGGTGTGGTTATATTAATATCAGACAAGAAAGACTTCAAACAAGGAGTGTTATCAGAGATAAAGAAGTAATTTTTATAATAATAAAAGGACAAATTAGTAGGACACAAAAATCCTAAATGTATACATACCTTGATAATTTTCAGGTCACATTTGACAATTTACTTAAAACAGGCTTTCAAAATAACCCACCTTGGGAAGGTCTTATGGTAACATTCTGTCCTTGAATAAAGAATCTTACCATGAGTTCCTCAAATTATTGACACAATGATTAATACATAACCTACTGACATTGAAAAGGATGCTCATTTATTGCTGAATCATGAAGTTTTACTGATGGTCTTGCATGTAGACATTTTAGCCTCTATATTGCAATGTGTATTCAATGATTGTAACCTTTATATTCAACCCTCCAATGAAAAGGACAAGTTTGGTATAAGGAGTTCCCCTTCCTGCTCCTAAATTTTTCTATAAAAGCCTTCCAATTTGTAACAGACTCCAGAACATGAGCAACTTTGTTGGTGTGTTTTCCCAAGTCAATCTGTACATTTGGCTTCCAATAAACCTTTATCAAACTATTTCTGCTGGCTAGGCACAGTGGCTCATGCCCGTAACCTCAGCACTTTGGGAGGCTGAGGCAGGAGGATTGCTTGAGCCCACAGGTTTGAGATCAGCCTGGGTGACATAGTGAGACCCCATCTTTACTAAAAATAAAAAATAAATAAGATAATTTCTGCCTCAGTAGCCTTAATTTCAGTCAACAACCACATAACAGAGCATCAAAATGCATGAAGCAAAAACTGACAACCAAAATTAAATAGACATATCTATGATTGTGGAGAGAATAACAAATAAAAAATTAGAACAAAAAGTAAGTATATTTATTAGTTTCCGATTACTGAGTAACAAATCATCCCACAGCTGGTGGCTTAAAACAACACAGTTTTGCATGTCAGAAGTCTGGACAGTCTCAACTGAGTTCTCTGCTGAATGTTTATGGAAGCCAAAATCAAGGTGTCAGCTGGCCTGGGGTTTTATCTGTAGTACCTGGGAAAGAATTTGCTTACAAGGTCATTCACATTGTTGGCAGAATTCAGTTCCTTGCAGGTATGGAACTGAGGTCCCCGGTTCCTTGCTGGCTGTCAGCCAGAGCTGCTCTCAGTTCCTAGAAGCCACCTGCATTCCTTGCCACCTGGCCCCCTCCCTCATCAAAGTCAGCAACAGTACATTACATCCTCCTCATGTTTGGGGCCCTTCTGACTTCCTCTTGAGCTACTAGTCAGAGGAAATTATTTGCTTTTAAAGGGCTCATATGAATGGAGTAAGTCTAGTCAGACAATCTATTTATCTTAAGGTCAACTTAGTAACCTTAATTGTATCTGCAAAATCCTATGTTGACACATAACGTAACATAATCCTGAGAGTAACATCAGGGGGTGAAAATCATAAGCCCCATCTTAGATTCTGTCTACCACAGTGATGATATAGAAGATCTGAACAACGTAATCAACATGGCTTAACTGGCATGTCCAGAACACTCATTCATAAAGTTAAGCGTAGACCTACACTATGATCCAGCTATTCCTCTCCTAAATAATAAAAATACTTTTATATCAATATTGGTAAGATTGCATAATTAACAAAATAGAAGATTCTAATGGTACAATTAAAGCATGTGTCTTTTCAGAATGAGAAAAATAAAGGCAATTAGAAACTCCAGAAAAAAAAAATTCCTTTTCTGAAATCACTGAAGAAATGTAAGAGAGCCAGAGAGGCTGCTAAATAAATGAAAGGATTTCCTTGTGTTTGCTTTCTTTCTCCTTCCTTGGGACACTGAGCTCTTAGCTATAGATTTTGGACCAGGAGTAGCCTAGCCGGGACTTGTTTCATTCAATGCTGGGATGGTGCACATCATTGGGGTAGGAAAAGGGATTGTGAGAAGGGCATCTGCAGATGATGAGGGGCTCCATGCATGTGCAGTGGTGGTGGTGATGCTGGTGATGGTGCTGGTGGTGGTGGTGGTGATGATGGTGGTGGAGTGAGTGAAGATTGCTATTTTTGTGAAGGTCTGGAGGCAGCCCGGGCTGTGGATGCTTCTGAGGCAGCTGTTACTGTTGCTATGACTTCTGTTAGATATTCCTAATGTTGCCACAATGAGCTTATTTGGGAGGCAGAGAGAGAAATGTGTTCAAAAACTTATTTTGAGGTTTTGTCATACTTCTGTCTCTCTGGAAATAGACTCCCATCCATCCCTCTGGGGCTTTAACATATAAATTTTCTCACACCTTTTCAGGAAGGTAGCCAAAGTAAGAGGCAACCCATCATGCATATTTGTGAGGTGTGTGTATATATGTACATAGTTGGTATCTTGGCTTGATTGTGAACACAGTTGACTTATTCAGACAAGTGATGGCATGACCTTCAAACTCACCAAAGGTTCTGTGCTTCAGGGCTGAGGCGGATCCTGGGAAAGTGCCTGACACTCCTTCCCAGTGTTCCTTCTCCCACCCCAACACAGCTGCAGAATAAGTCTTTCTGGCCATCCTTCCCTTCCCTAGGCAGTTTGCCATTAGAAAACTCTGCTGCCAATAACTAAGACTAGTTCTATCTTTCCAAGGAGCTTGGCTTTTTATCCCTAGTGCTCTAAGCAGTGGTCTTTCCCCATGCTCTGAGAAGCTCTAAGGACTCCATACAGATGCAGTGGGGGATGACGTAAGGGTCAGAAGGGGAACAAGGCGTTAGCAGAGCACTAAGCCTCCTGTGCTCTGCACCACTCCCCTGCATCTACCAGAGTATCCTGCTCTTATCTGTTTCACACATAAGCTACCAGAAAAGGAAGATTTCAACTGAAGAAAGTGTTAGACTCCTCAAAAAAGAAGAAAGAAAGGAAGAAGAAAGAAAGAAAGAAGAAAGAGAGGAAGGAAGGAAGGAAGGAAGAAAGAGAAAGAGAAAGAAAGAAAGAAAAGAAAAAAGAGACAATACTTTCTAATGTTTGAAATGTTTATTAACTAATATGCTATGTGGGAAAAATCCCTTATTGTCATTTAAATTTGCATTTCTTTGGTTACTAATTAGGTTTGCCTTTTTCATAGGTGTATTAGTCAAATATCTTTCTACTTTTTGAATATTTCCACTTAGATGTTCCATAGGCACCCGCAAAAGTTTTGATTTTATCTTCTTCCCCTTGTAAATCTGCTTCTTTTCCAATGTTCCATGCCTTGGTCAATGGTACCACCAGCCAGCAAGGTTTCCAAGCCAGGAACTTTGGGAAGCATCCATGATTCTTTATCTTCCACATCCAGTTTATCACCAGAAGTGTATATTCAACTTTCTAAATATCTCTTAAACTGATCCACATTTTTCTATCCACTCTTCGGAACCATTATCATGTCTTGCTTGAATGACTTCCCCATACCCAGCCGGTCTCCTGCCTCCAGCTCTGCCCGCTTCTGACTTCCTTTACATGGTACAATCAGAGAGATCTTTCCAAAACACAAATCTGCTATCACTGTTTTGCTTCAAGCCCTTTAGTGGCTCCTATTTTCAACTGGATGAGGTCCAAGCCTCTTAACATGCTGTACGTGTACATTCCTGACCCCTGCTACTTGACCAGCCAAGTTTCTTCCTAGCGCTGTGTCTTCATTCCCCCTGCCTAGAATGTCCTTCCCCTTTTCTCTCACTTCATGGTGCGCCAAACTCCTATCCTGCCAAGTCCAGCTTATTACATGTCAGCTTCCCTGTGATGCTTTTCCTAACTCCCTATTCAGTCAGTTAAGTGCTTCCTGCATTCCCATGTGGCTTTTATCTGTGAAAAAGCTCTAGAGAGCTGCTTTATCTGTTTACATACATATATCTTCCCCATTAGACTTTAGCTCCTTAAAGACAGAGAAAGTATCTACTTTATCTCTGCTTTGCATAATCTATCATAGAGCTCAACACATAGCAGTGTCTTAATACATGTTGAATAAAAGAATAAATGAAACAATACAGTGAATTGTTGATTCTCCAAAATGTTTTCTTGAAGAAAATGTGTTCTTACTTTCTGAGCCCAATTCTATGACTTCTCATTTCATCCAAGATCTTGATCCATCAAGTACCAAGGTAGATTTTAGGTGTACTTCACTGGATACTAAAAATACTATAAAGCTACAATAATTAAAATAGAATTCAACTTGACACAAAGTAATCTATGAAACAGTCAAGTTCCAAACTAGACCCAAATAGTGACAAAATTAGGTGCATAATAATCGCCAACACATAAGCATTTAATCATTTCAGGCATGTTTCAAAGTGCTCCAGACACATTAGTTCATTCAATTCTCACAACCATCATGTGAGCAGACACTATTAAAACCATTTCACAGCTGAGCAAACCGAGGCACAGAGGGGTTAAAAAGCTTGCCCAAGATCACCAAGCCAGCAGTTACTGAAGTTAGGATTTAAAACCAGGCAGGCTTGTTCCAGAATTCATTATCTTATGACATACATGGTATCACAGATTATTGGCTAAAGAAAAGTTTACTTAGTAAGCAACAGAAAAAGGACATGAAGTCACAAATTCACCAAATACTCTGTCCTGAAATAAAATTCAGATGTTTTAGAGTCAAACATTAAAAAATAAAAAAATAAGAGTATTATCTTGATATTGGAAAGAGAAGCATAGTGGAAGAATTCACAAATGAAATCTTTTTTTTTTTTTTTTTTTGGTGAGATGGAGTCTCCCTCTGTCACCAGGCTGGAGTGCAGTGGCATGATCTCTGCACACTGCAATCTCCACCTCCTGGGTTCAAGCAATTCTCCCAACTCAGCCTTCCGAGTAGCTGGGACTACAGGTGCCCACCACCACACCCAGCTAATTTTTGTATTGTTAGTAGAGATGAGGTTTCACCATGTTGGGTAGGATGGTCTCAATCTCTTGACCTCGTGATCCACCCGCCTCAGCCTCCCAAAGTGCTGGGATTACAGGCATAAGCCATGGTGCCCGGCCAAAAACTTTTAATCCATAACTCTTTAATACAGACTTCTGCTAAAATGGCTGAACAGGAACAGCTCCGGAGCACCGCTCCCAGTGAGAGAGATGCAGAGACAAGTGATCTCCACATTTCCAACCAAGGTTCCAGGTTCACTTCAATGGGAATGTTTGGACAGTGGGTGTAACCCAGGGAGGGTGAACTGAGGCAGAGCAGGGGCGTTGCCTCTCCCTGGGCAGTGCAACCGACTGGAGGATCAGGGACTTTACCCCCTCGGCACTCCAGTTCAGATACTGCGCTTCTCTCATGCCCTTTGCAACCCACAGTCTGGGAGAATGCTGCAGGGCTGAGAAGCGCCATGAGTTTCCAGCATAGAACTGTGTGACAGCTCCAGTCATCCAGGTGCCGCGAGTTGTTGGCACAGAACTGGGAGGAGGTTTTGGCTAGCACCAAGAGTGCCTGTGGGATGGATCTACCCAACCCCCAGAAATAGGGAGAGCTGAAAGCAGGGAGACAGGTGATATGGCTTGGTGGGTCCCACCCCCCACAAAGACCAGCAAACTGAAGCCCTCTTGCTTGAGAGTTTCACAGCAAGCACATCAGTTCGAGCTGGAGCCAGAATGATCGAGCTCGGTGGGGGAAGGGCATCTGCCATTGCAAAGGCGGGTCTAATCTCACCTGTGTAAACAAAAGCCAGAAGCAGCCTGTACAGCAGCTGGATTGAATCCAAGGCAACCCAGCAGTGCCTCTGCAGGCAGACAAGAGACAGACTGCCTCCTCAAGTGGCTCCTGACCCCTGTATAACTAAAACAAATGCCTCATACAGCAGAGGGGCCTGACTGTTAGAAGGAAAACTGAAAAAGAAAAAGAAATAACTTCAATATCAACAGAAAGGTCATTCACTCAGAAACCTCATCCGAAATCACCAGCTTCAAAGATCAAAGAGATAAATCCCACGAAGATGGGAAGAAACCAGTCCAAAAAGGATGAAATCATCACAGACCAGAATGCCTCTCCTCCTCCAAGGGATCACAACTCCTCACCAACATGGGAACAAAACAGGATGGAGAATGAGTTTGATGAATTGACAGAAGCAGGCTTCAGAAGGTGAGATAATAAACAAAGTTCTCTGAGCTAAAGGAACATATTCTAACCCAATGCAAAGAAACTAAAAACCTTGGAAAAAAGTTAGACAAAATACTAACAAGATTAACAAGTTTAGAGAAGAATATAAATTACCTGATGGAGCTGAAAAACACAGCACAAGAACTTCGAGAAGCATACACAAGTTTCAATAGCCAAATCGATCAAGCAGAAGAAAGGATATCAGAGATTGAAGATCAATTCAATGAAATAAAATGAGAAGGCAAAACAAGAGAAAAAAGAGGGAAAAGAAACAAAGCCTCCAAGAAATATGGGATTATGTGAAAAGACCTAATCTATACTTGATTGGTGTACCTGAAGGTGACAGGGAGAAGGAATCCAAGCTGGAAAAGACTCTTTAGGATATTATCCAGGAGAACTTCCCAAGCCTAGCAAGGCAGGCCAACATTCAAATACAGGAAATACAGAGAACTACCACAAAGATACTCTTCCAAGAAGAGCAACCCCAAGGCACATAATCATCAGATTCACCATGGTTGAAATGAAGGAAAAAATGCTAAGGGCAGCCAGAGAGAAAGGTCAGGTCACCCCACAAAGGGAAGCCCATCAGACTCACAGCAGATCTCTCGGCAGAAACTCTACAAGCCAGAAGAGAGTGGGGGCTAATATTCAACATCCTTAAAGAAAAGAACTTTCAACCCAGAATCTCATATCCAGCCAAACTAAGCTTCATAAGTGAAGGAGAAATAAAATCCTTTATGGACAAGCAATTATTGAGAGATTTTGTCACCACCAGACCTGCCCTATAAGAGCTCCTGAAAGAAACACTAAGCATGGAAAGGAACAAGTACCAGTCACTGCAAAAGCAAACCAGTTGGCAAAGACCAAAAAATGCAATGAAGAAAATGAGTCAACTAATGAGAAAGAAAACCAGCCAGTAGCAAAATGGCAGGATCAAATTCACACATAACAATATTAACATTGAATGTGAATGGCCTAAACACCCCAATCAAAAGACACAGACTGGCAAACTGGATAAAAAGTCAGAACCCATCAGTGTGCTGTATTCAAGAAACCCATCTCACATACAAAGACACACATAGACTCAAAATAAAGGTATGGAAGAAGATTTACCAAAAAAATGGAGAACAAAAAAAAGCAGGGGTTGCAATCCTAGTCTCTGATAAAATGGACTTCACACCAACAAAGATCAAAAGAGACAAAAAAGGACATTACATAATGGTAAAAGGATCAATCCAACAGGAAGAGCTAACTATAATAAATATATATGCCCCCAACACAGGAGCACCCAGATACATAAAGCAAGTTCTTAATGACCTAAAACGAGATTTAGACTCCCATACAATAATAGTGGGAGACTTCAATACTCCACTGTCAATATTAGACAGATCAACGAGACAGAAAATTAACAAGGATATCCAGGACTTGAATGCAGAGCTGGACCAAGAGGATCTAATAGACAGATACAGAACGCTCCATCCCAAATCTACAGAATGTACATTTTTCTCAGCACCACATTGCAATTACTCTAAAATTGACCACATCATTGGAAACAAATCATTCCTCAGCAAATGCAAAAGAACAGAAATCATAACAAACAGTCTATCAGACCACAGTGCAATCAGACTAGAACTCAGGATTAAGAAACACACTCAAACCTGCACAACCACTTGGAAACTGAACAACTTGCTTCTGAATGTTGACTGGATAAACAATGAAATGAAGGCAGAAATAAAGATGTTATATACCCAAAGAACTATAAATTGTTCTACTATAAAGACACATGCACACATATGTTCATTGCAACCCTGTGTACAATAGCAAAGACCTGGAACCAATCCAAATGCCCATCAATGATAGACTGGACAAGAAAATGTGGCGCATATACACCATGGAATACTACGCAGCCATAAAAACGATGAGTTCGTGTCCTTTGTAGGGACTTGGATGAATCTGGAAACCATCATTCTAGCAAACTAGCCCAAGAACAGAAAGCCAAGCACCATATGTTCTCACTCATAGGTGGGTGTTGAACAACAAGAACACATGGACTCAGGGAGAGGAGCATCACACATAGGGCACAGTTAGGGGGGTAGGGAGAGAAAACCAGGGGTGGGGAGGGAGGGGAGGGTGGGAAGGGATAACATGGGGAGAAATGCCAGATATAGTATGAACCAAAAGTAAAATAAATTAAAAAAAAAAAAAAAGAAACTCACACAAAAATGCACAACTGCATGGAAACTGAACAACTGGCTCCTGAATGATGACTGGATAAACAAAGAAATGAAGGCAGAAATAAAGATGTTCTTCAAAACCAACGAGAATGAAGACACAGTGTACCAGAATCTCTGGGACACATTTAAAGTAGTGTCTAGAGAGATATTTATAGCAATAAATGCCCAAATGAGAAGCGAGGAAAGATCTAAAATCGACACCCTATCATCAAAATTGGAAGAGCTAGAGAAGCAAGATCAAAAACACTTAAAAGCCAGCAGAAGACAAAAAATAACTAAGATCAGAGCAGAACTGAAGGAAACAGAGACACAAAAAAACCCTTTAAAACTCAATAAATCCAGGAGCTGGTTTTTTGAAAAGACCAACAAAATAGACAGACCACTAGCCAGATTAATAAAAAAGAAAAGAGAGAAGAATCAAATAGATGCAATAAAAAATGATAAAGGGGATAACACCACAGATTCCACAGAAATACAAACTACCATCAGAGATTACTACAAACAATTCTATGCACATAAACCAGTAAATCTGGAAGAAACGGATAAATTCCTGGACACTTGCAGCCTCCCAAGCCTAAACCAGGAAGAAGTCGAAACCCTGAATAGACCAATAAGCTAAGTTGAGGCAGTAATTAATAACCTACCAACCAACAAAAGACCAGGTCCAGATGGGTTCACAGCTGAATTCTACCAGACATACAAAGAGGAGCTGGTACCATTCCCTCTGAAACTATTCCAAACAATACAAAAAGAGGGAATCCTCCCTAAATCATTTTATGAGACCAACATCATCCTTATACCACAAGCTGGCAGAAAGTCAACTAAAAAAGAAAACTTAAGGCCAATATCCATGATGAACATAGATGCAAAAATCTTCAATAAAATACTGGCAAACCGAATGCAACAGCAAATCAAAAAGCTTATCCATCACGATCAAGTAGGCTTCATCCCAGGGATGCAAGGCTGGTTCAACATATGCAACGTAATCCACCACATAAACAGAACAAAAGACAAAAACCACATGATTATCTCAATAGATGCAGAGAAGGCCTTCCACAAAATTCAACAGCCCTTTATGCTAAAAACCCTCAATAAACTAGGTATCAATGGAACGCATCTCAAAATAATAATAAGCTATTTACAACAAACCTACAGCCAATATCATACTGAACGGGCAAAAACTGGAAGCATTCCCTTTGAAATCTGGCACTAGACAAGGATGCCCTCTCTCACGACTCCTATTCAATAAGGTATTGGAAGTTCTAGCCAGAGCAATCAGGCAAGAAAAAAGAAATACAGGGTGTTCAATTAGGAAAAGAGGAAGTCAAATTGTCTCTATTTACAGATGACATGATTGTATATTTAGAAGACCCCATTGTCTCAGCCCAAAATCTCCTGAAACTATTAAGCAACCTCAGCAAAGTCTCAGGATACAAAATCAATGTGCAAAAATCACAAGCATTCCTATACACCAATAACAGATAACAGAGCCAAATCAAGAGTGAAATCCCATTCACAATTACTACAAAGAGAATAAAATACCTAGGAATACAACTAACAAAGGATGTAAAGGACCTCTTCAAGGAGAACAACAAACCACTGCTCAAGAAAATAAGAGAGGACACAAACAGATGGAGAAACATTCCATGCTCATGGTTAGGAAGAATCAATATTGCGAAAATGGCCATACTCCCAATGTAATTTATAGAGTAAATGCTATCCCCATCAAGCTACCATTGACCTTCTTCACAGAACTGTAAAAAAACACTTTAAACTTCATGTGGAACCAAAGGAGAGCTCACATAGACAAGACAATCCTAAGCAAAAAGAACAAAGCTGGAGGCATCACACTACTGGACTTCAAACTATACTACAAGGCTACAGTAATCAAAACAGCATGGTACTGGTACCAAAACACAGATATAGACCAAAGGAACAAATTGAGGCCTCAGAAGCAATGCCACACATCTACAACCATTTGATCCTTGACAAACCTGATAAAAACAAGCAATGGGGAAAGGATTCTCTGTTTAATCAATGGTGTTGGGAAAACTGGCTAGCCATGTGCAGAAAGCAGAAGCTGGATCCCTTCCTTACACTAAAATTAACTCCAGATGGATTAAAGATTTAAACATAAGAACTAACACCATAAAAACCATAGAAGAAAACCTAGGCAAAACCGTTCAGGACATAGTCACAGACAAGGACTTCATGACTAAAACACCAGAAGCAATGGTAACAAAAGCTAAAATAGACAAATGGGATCTAATTAAACTTAAGAGTGTCTGCACAGCAAAATAAACAATCATTAGAGTGAACTGGCAACCAACAGAATGGGAGAAAATTTTGAAATCTACCCATCTGACAAAGGTCTACTATTCAGAAGCTACAAAGAACTAAAGCGGATTTACAAGGAAAAAAATCCATTCAAAAGTGGGCAAAGGATATGAACAGACACTTTTCAAACGAAGACATTTACAAGGCCAACAAACATATGAAAAAATGCTCATCATCACTGGTCATTAGAGAAATACAAGTCAAAACCACATTGAGATACTATCTCATGCCAGTTAGTAGGGCAATCATTAAAAAATCTGGAGACAGATGCTGGAGAGGATGTGGAGAAATAGGAACACTTTTACATTGTTGGTGGGAGTGTAAACTAGTTCAACCATTGTGGAAGACAGTGTGGCAATTCCTGAAGGATCTAGAAATGGAAATTCCATTTGACCCAGCAATCCCATTACTGGTATATACCCAAAGGATTATAAATCATTCTATTATAAAGACACATGCACACGTATGTTCACTGCAGCACTGTTTACAATAGCAAAGACCTGGAACCAACCCAAATGCCCATCAATGATAGACTGGACAAAGAAAATGTGGCACATATACACCATGGAATACTATGCAGCCATAAAAAATAAGGAGTTCATGTCCTTTGTAGGGGCATGGATGAATCTGGAAACCATCATTCTCAGCAAACTGACACAAGAACAGAAAACCAAACACCACATATTCTCACTCATAGGCAGGTGCTGAACAATGAGAACACATGAACACAGGGAGGGGGGAGCATCACACACTGGGGTCTGTTGGGGGATGGGGGGCTAGGAGAGGAACAGCAGGGGGCAGGGAGGTTGGGGAGGAATAGCACTGGGAGAGATGCCTGATGTAGGTGACAGGGGGATGGAGACAGCAAACCACCATGGCATTTGTGTACCTATGCAACAATCCTGCAAGATCTGCACATGTACCCCAGAACTTAAAGTACAATTTTTAAAAAGTCTTTAATACAACTCAATAGATAAAAATGTAAACTTCTATATATTAAAAATCAAGTAATCACCTAGAAAAAAAGTGTAATATGTGTGCAATACTATAAAATATACATTAATATTTGACTTTTGGCTTTATTTCCTGGCATACGACTCCTAAAATCCTCAGAATCTTCAAAGTGGTATCTTTTTTTGTATGTGAGAGACAGGGTCTGGCTCTGTAACCCAGGTTGGAGTACAGTGGCATGATCTCAGCTCTCTGCAACCTCTACCTTCTGGGCTCAAGATGTCTTCCCACCTCAGCCTCCCAAGTAGCTGGGACTATAGGTGAAAACCAGCATACCTGACTAATTATTAGTAGAGACGGAGTTTTGCCATGTTGCCCAGACTGGTCTTGAACTCCTGAGCCTAAAGCAATACGCCTACCTCGGCCTCCTAAAGTGCTGGGATTGCGGGCATGAGCCACTGTGCCTGACCCAAAGTGATGTCTTTTTGTGTGCTCATGAGTTGACTGAGGGTTGGGCAGCCCCTGAGTAAGTTCAACATGGGGGCTGGTCACTGAACACCAAGTAGGATTAGAGGGTTAGAGTTGTAGCCCCATCCCCTGATCGCCAAAGAAGGAGAAAGGGCTTAAGATTAAATTGATAACTAATGGCCAATGACTTAATCAATCATGTCTATGTAATGAAGTCTCTATAAAAATGCAAAAGGACTTGGTTCAGAGTCTTCTGGTATAAACTAAACTGTGTCAAAGACAGGTCTCAATCAATTTAGAAGGTTACTTTGCCAAGGGTAAGGACATGCCCAGAAAAAAGAAACACAAATCCACAGGAACAATCTGTGGTCCATGCCTTTTTTCCAAAGATGATTTTAAAGCCTTCAATATTTAAAGAGGAAACAAAGGCTGAAGGGGAAAGAGGGGGAAGGTATGGTCAACTGAATCCACATGTTGTAAGAGAAAAGGAACAGGTAAGGGAATAGGGAATTATGTATTTGTCTTGCATTCAATAAATTGGCACTTAAGGTGAACACAGAGTAGCTACCTGTGAAGATATTTAACCTTTTATCTGTAACTATCTGCTTAGGAACAAAAGGAAAGGCAGTTTTTTGCACAATCAGGTTTTAGCTTATGTTTTTTTCCTTTTTGCATAGTGAACTGGGTCCTGACAGCAAGGTTCTTTGAACTGACTGCACCATGGACTACACCATAATCAAGCCATGGTGACCCCTGTGACCCACATGTACACCTCCAGATGGTCTCCCGGAGCCAGAAAGTCTGAGGTAACAGGAAAACTGCAAAAGGAGAAGAATAGCTAGCTCCTGCAGTGTCTGATTAACTGACCCTGTGACATGCCACCATTGTTCTGCCTCAGCTCATAAGTCAACCTTATGACACTGGACCCTGTGGCCTGATTAACTGATCTTGCGACATTCTACCACTGTTCTTGCCTCAACTAATAGGTCAACCTTGTGACACTTCACCCTGTGACACCCCCCAGCCCCCAGCTTGCAAAACAACACCCTAAACTGTAACTTTCCATTGCCTACCCCTAACCTATAAAACAAGCTCCTATCCCACCACCCTCTGCTGACTCTCTTTCGGACTCCACCCACTCACACCCAAGTGAATAAGCAGCCTTGTTGGTCACACAAAGCCTGTTTAGGTGGTCTCTTCACTCAGAGCATGCTTAACACTGAGATTTTCTTTTCTTTTCATATTGGGTTGCTGAACATGTGGAGGTTCCTCGAGGGTGGCACACCCAGAGAGAACATGGAAGCTCTGCATGCCTTCACCCATACCTCACCCTATGCATCTCCATCTGTATCCTTTGTAATATCTTCGATAATAAGCTGATAAAAGTGTTTCCCTGAGTTCTTCGAGCTGCTCTAGCAAATTAAACAAACCCATGGAGAAGGTCATGGGGATCCCTGATTTATAGACAATTGGTCAGAGGCACAGGTTAAAAAACTTAGGGCTTGGAGTGGACACTGCAAGTGGTGGACAGTCTTATGGGACTGAGTCCTCAATCTGTGGGATCATATTCTATCTCCAGGTAGATAGCGTCAGAATTAAATTGAAGGAACCAAGCTGGTATCCACTGCAGAATGCCCCCAATCCCAACACACACACACCCACACCCACACCCACACCCACACACACACCCCACACACACACGCATGCACACACACACCACACACACACACACATACACACCCACACACACCCACATACACACCCCACACACACACCCACACACACACACACACACCCACACACACACACACACGCATTTAATCACAGAGGTCTTAGGTATTGATTGTTGTGGTATGAGAGCAGTCTTAAGTTTTTCCACATTGAATATGGCATAGGATTGATAAGTTTACTATATAAAATGTCACATGCCAGTTAAAGAAAGATGATCATCTCAATAAGAAAATATGCAAATAATCTCCATGAGAAGTATAATGACCAATAAACATAAGAAAGTTATTCATGATCAAAGTAAGGAATATTGAATAAAAAATTAAATGTCCTTTATACCCTATTAAGTAGAAAAAAAAATTGAGGAATATATTTAGCATTAGTAATGATGGGCTGCAACTGACAGGTATATACATTATTTAATCTTTTTTATGGCCAGTTTCTCAGTGGTTAACAAGAACTTTAAAGATGTTAACTCCCTTAGCCCAGTAATTCCATTTCCTGAGGAAATAATCACAAATCTGGGCAAAGTGAACAGCATGTTGTCTGCAGAACTACTTACGTGTTGATGAGAAAACACTCTTTGTCACACCATGCTGGACCCTCATCTTCAAACTGGGCAAATGTAATTTGAAGATTTACATCATGTTAATTTACCTTCTTTCCTGGAACAAATTTTTATCCGGGAATGAGAATAATTTATATGACTTATGTTCACGTCCTGGGGCCCTTGATGCAGCACAGATAGTCCTCAATTTACTATATGATTTGACTTTACAATCATGCAAAAACAATATGCATTCATTAGAAGCTGTACTTTGAGTACCCACACAACCATGCTGGTGTTCACTTTCAGTACCGTATTCAGTGAATTACATGAGGTGTTTAACACCTTATGATAAAAAAGACTTGGTGTTAGGTAATTTTGTCCAAGAGTAGGTTGATGTAAGTGTTCTCAGCATGTTTAAGGTAGGCTAGGCCAAGCAATGACGTTCAGCAGATAAAGTATATTAAGTGCATTTTCAACTTACAATATTTTCAATTTCTGATTTATTGGGACAGAACCCATTGTTAAGTTGGGGGACCATTTGTATTAATTTTTCCATTTCTTCAGAAGCAAAGGAAACAAGTGGCCTGATGCAGAAAGGATTTGAGGTGGCCATGCCAAGACCCTGGAACCCTGATTCTAGATTATTCTCCCAGCATCCTCAGCATATCGCCTACTTGTATCTTATTTCAAGGGCTCTTCCTTCCCCGTGGACTCAGCATTGATGGTCCCCAAATCTGTACCTTCAGAACTGACTTTAGCCACAATGCCAGCTGTGAAGTTTAAAACCCCTCCTGATTCCTCAGAATCACAAGTCCACATGCCTAAAATGAACCTCATTAACGCTATTGAACTAAATTCCCTTTCTGACCCTCATTCCAACTCTGGCTCTGCTCAGGAGTTTTTACTTTATTATAGGAGAATCACTTAGCATTCTTAAATAAGAAAATAAAAATTCAAGCTTTTATGTTAAAGAGAAAATTCAGACAATGATGAGATTAAGAATGAGTAGAGATCAAAGGTAAAGAGACCAATTAGGAGTTCTTGGAGTAGTGTCAATTTCTTAATTAGCCTGGAATCCCCCAACACCTAGCACAACATCTAAAATGTCATGAGAGTTCAGCAAAGAGAATCAAATAGAAAACTCTGCAATAATCAATGAAGGCAATTGAACCAGCATCGAGGAAAGATTTGTTTTATCAGTAATTAGCATGTAATAATCTGCCCTTTTGTTTTATGTCAGAGCATATAATTATGAGTACCACAAAACATACTGGTTTAGAGCTCTGGATTTTGATGTTTGGCCACATATCAGCTATGCAACTGTAGGTAAATCTACCAATTTCTCCTTACCTGTAAGGATATATTTGGCAGGAGGTCAACAATTTTTTAGGTAAATGAATGAATGCTTCATGCTGTGAAATGTAAAGGAAGCTCAAAAGTGTAAAGGCTCTCTGTTTTTATCCACCTTCGGATCCCACCAGCTTTCCTAATAATTTATTTATGGTTTTGTTTTTATTTTGGTTTACAACTATTAGATTCAGACTCTCCTAGAGAAAGAATCTAAGTATTAGGCTTCAAAACCCAGTAATCACTGATAAAAATCATTTGGATGAGAAACCAAAGAAATTTTTATCTGAGAAATGTGAACCTCCTCTAACTGACCTGGCTCAGAGAGCCCTTGAAATGAGACAGCAGTCATGTCCCACTCACCCACCCCTGAGCTAAGTAATCACCTCTTGAAGCTGTCTGCTGTATGGATTCTAGACTGACTAACACAAGTAGCTATAATCTACAGTGTCACACGCTGAACACCGTAGCTCATACTCTGTAATTCAACCATGTATGGCCAATCACTAACCAATGTTATTTCTATAAACCAATGAGAATTCCTGACAAACAACTTTGTAACAGCTCACGCCTTGTTCCCCCTTTTGCCTCTAAAACCCTGCTTGGAAACACATACAAAAAAAAAAAAAAAAGCCAAACAGAGCTCATATCCAAGGTTACTTGCAGTACATGGAGGGTTATGGAACCTTCTTTGTAAATCCACGCATCCCGCTCTGTTTCCCAACTTGCATTTCTTGTGACCTCACATGGCTCTGGTGTGGACTGGCTCTAGGCAAAATTGTAAAGCAAGCCCTTTAGATTCCTCCTCCACCTCTCACTGCTCCCAGAAAAACTGCACTAGACAGAAAACCTGGGTCTGGTCCTGCTGTTGCCATTTACTGTCTGACACTTGGCCTATTTGTGGCTGTCCCATAAAATGGCATGACAGTATCTACCTCACAAGGCTGTGGTGAAAATGAGAAAATATATGAGGAGTACTTGATCAACTTCAGGTCAGCATACAGCACTTCTTAGATCCAGATGTCCCCCTTGGAAAAACTATTTTTCCAAGTGTTACCAGACGCTCCCCCTGGTAAAAATCACCGAGAGTGAGCAGCTCCGGCTGGCTAGTTCACCACCGTCCCTTTGGTTAAAAGATAATTTTGAAATAAAGGTAAAAATTGCAACTCTCAAACAGATGCAAAAGAAGAGCACATGCCAAAAATTTTATTTAATTTTTTAGTGAGGAATGTCCAAGGAGAATCCAAAGATCAAAATTACTGAAATAGATGTGCTAACAGAAGCAGAACTGGGGAAGGGAAGTAGGCTGACTCTGCACTAAGACACAGTTTACACATCGATGGACAAGAATTACTTTGCTCTGCTATCAGTCACCTACAGCTTACAGAGTTGTAAGATAGCTCCCATAGAATCAAAATCAGACAGCCAGGAAGGAAATGTCTTAGTCCAGAGTCTAGCCTCCAGACAATGCACAGTTTTCCACTGAAGTACAATGGGATTTTCCCCTACACTTCCATTTCCAAGTCCTATTTATGGACTGTCTAGCCCCAGAAAAGATGTGTTTTTCAACCACATGCTATAAAGTTGTCACTTCTCTTGTTTTTTATTCAGTTTCTTCAATTATAAAATGTGGAGGTGAGACTAGATAATCTCAATTATCTTACGACTCCTTAATTTGAATTTCTTACTACTGCTTCCACCCAATTCCCTCTGCACCCCCTACCCTCATAAATCATTCATCATTATTCGACCATCCAGGTCCTTATCAGTGAGGTATAGCTAGTTTTAATTTGTGATAAGGTGCTAATGGGCTATGTTTTATTAATATGATACTTTATCCTCAACATCTACTTCTACAGCTTCAGTTACCATCCCAAAACATCACTTTCCTGAAACTACAAGCAGACTCAGCTTTAAACACCTGCTGTCAAGAAGGCCCAGACATCTGCCTGCAAAGACCCTTGCCTTGTAAGAGAGGATAGCCACTGCTGGTAAACTGGGGGATGGAGATAAATGAAAATACAGAAAAGTAGCCAGCCATATGGTCTTCTTTGACCCCAGCTGTAGGGGAGAGAGGAAATTTAAGGCTTTAATTATTCTACAACACTGGGCATCCTAATTATGAAACTGAACCTATTATAACTTAAGATTTTATTATAGAATTGAAATAATTACCTGAACAAGACCAGACAATTTGGGGTATGATGGAGTTTTCATCTAAGTGTAAGGGAAAGACTTCCTACCTCATTCATTTATTTATTCAACAGATGCCTGGCACTGTTTTAGGTGCTGGGTACATAGCAGTGAATATAACAGATTAAAAGTCCTGCTTCGAGTTTATCATAGAGAGATTTTATTTCATTTTTTTAAAGAGATGGGGTTTCACTATGTTGCCCAGGCTGGTCTCAAACTCCTGGGCTCAAGTTATCCTCCCACTGCAGCCTCCCAAAGTGCTGGGATTATAGGCGCGAGCCACAGCAGCCGGCCTAGCACAGAGATTTTAAAGGAAAGCCTAGTGACAAAAAATAAAGTCCTGGCCAGGCGCAGTGGCTCATGCCTGTAATCCCAGCACTTTGGGAGGCCGAGCCGGGCAGATCACCTGAGGTCAGGAGTTCAAGACCAGCCTGGCCAACATGGTGAAACCCTGCCTCTACTAAAATACAAAAGTTAGCTGGGCGCGGTGGCACATGCCTGTAATCCCAGCTACTCGGGAGGCTGAGGCAGGAGAATTGCTGGAACCTGGGAGGCCGAGGCTGAGATCATGTCACTGCACTCCAGCCTGGGCAAAAAGAGCAAGACTCGTCACAGAAAAAAAAAAACAAGAAAAAGACCAAAAAAAAAAAAGTTGTACTTTGACCACGTGAGTAGGTTTTGTTTAATATGCTGATATAGTTTAGACGTGTGTCCCCTCCAAATCTCATGTGAAATGTGATCCCCAATGTTAGAAGTGGGGCCTGATGGGAGGTGTTTGGGCCATGGGTGCAGATGCCTCACGAATGGTTTGGTGCCTTCCCAGCAGTAATGAGTTTCATGTGAGATCTGGTTGTTAAAGGAGCCTGGCACCATCCCCCACTTCCTGCTCCTTCTCTTGCCTCGTGACACACTGGCTCCCCCTTCCCGTCTGCCATGAATAAAAGCTTCTTGAGGCCTCACCAGAAGCCAAGCAGACGCTAGTGCCATGCTTGTAAAGCGTGCAGAACAGTGAGCCAAATAAACCCCTTTATTAATTACCCAGCTTCAGGTATTCTTTTGCGGCAATACAAAATGGACTCACATACATGCTATATCATATACTATTGCTATCATATACTGTGCTATCATATACTTTTACTTGTTAGCCCATACAATCCCACTTATGCTCTGGATTCTGGCCCTTCCATTCCCTCTAGGACCAGGCACCCCAAGCACCACAAGTTATGCCCTCCCTCTCTGCCAACATCACCATCTGCTTGCATTAGGGTACTAAAAGACTTCCCCCCATCAAGATGGCCTTAATGCTCCCCCCTCAGCCTGACTGTACTTCAGACAGGCTTCTTCCTAACTCTATTAGGCCATTCTTGTATTGCTATAAAAAAATATCTGAGCCTAGGTAATTTATAAAAAAAAGAGGTTTAATTGGCTCATAGTTCTTCAGGCTGTACAGGAAGCATAACATGGGCATCTGCTTCTGGGGAGGCTTCAGGAAGCTTCTAGTCATGGCAGTAGGTGAAAGGGGAGCAAGCATCTCACATGGCAGGAGTAGGAGCAAGGGGTGAGGAGAGGTGCCTAACACTTTTAAATGACCAGATCTTGCAAGAACTCACTATCTTGAGGATTGTACCAAGAGGATGGTACTAAACCATTCAGGAGAAATCTACCCCAGGATCCAACCACATCCCACTAGGCCCCAACTCCAACACTGGAGATTACATTTCAACATGAGATTTGGGTGAGGACATCCCAACTACATCACTAACATTAGGCCCCGACTTCCCTTAGAGCATTTTGTTCAGAAAACTTAAAATTATAAATTATTTCTGTTCCCCTTTGAGACGTACATCTTCCCTTAGCCTTCTTACAATCCAGGAATGTCTTTCTCAAGGACCTAGGAGAACCATTCTCTGAAATGTCACCACAAAAGGAAATAGCACCCCTTTCTTCCACTTTCTGTGGGATGTGCCTAACTTTGGTGGGCATCTTGCTCCATGCTGCAGGACTACTTCCTAAGGATGTTTACTCTTCCTTTGGATAAAGCCAATCAGCAAACACAGATGACCCATGAACCCCCTCACCCTGGTCCTTACGAGATCCAGATGGCCTCTTGTCCCCAGTACTCTTTACACTGTCTCACCCAGCCCTCGAAACCCCACCACCCTCTGCTTCCACGGAGTTGAGTTCCAACTTTGTTCTAGTCTCTCTCCTCTATTGCAAATAGCCCCTTTCCTTCTCTCACAAGAATCTTTTCAAGTTAAAGTGTCTCCTTACTTCATTCTCTCTTGGATTTTCCTTCACAGGAAAGGTTTCTTCAAAAAAAAAAAAAATATGCCCTCCATTCCACTACACCTCCCATTCACTCCATGACCTTCTAGAGTGTAACTTTGGGAATGCCTTCCTCCTGAGCATCCTTAAATCCGTCCTGGAACAAGGCATTAGTTTTGTAGCCAGATAGATCCAGGTTGGAAAACCAATTCAGCTACTTACTAAATGGCAATTTACCTTCCCTAAGTCCCTGTTTCCATCATTTAGAAAATAGGAATCCCTCCCTCTCAGGAATGGCAGGTATTTTAAGTCAAGAAACAAATGTATGGACTCAGTCAGGCATGATGCTCCCTCATTAAATGATAATGGCTCACATTTACTTAGTTCTTATTGTGCGCAGGGCTCAGCAGTTTACATGCATGATCTCATTTAATTCCTCAACACAATCCTATCATGTAGTTATTACTATCACCTCCATTTTATAAAGAAGAAAACTGAGGCTGACAAAGAGAGGTCAAGTGCCTTGTCCAATCTCACAACTAAGAAGCAGTGGAACTCATATTCAAAGCCAAATCTGTATGGAACTCACCTGCTCTACGTGGCCTCCAAGGTAAAGGTTAAACTCACCTGTGCCCCCCTCCCAACTCACTGGCTCTGCCTCCCACTCATAACCGCCCACTCACTCATGACCCACTGCAATTGCTCATGCTGTTCTCTTCACAGAATGAATGACTGCTTCCTCCTAACCCCCCTCCAACACACACATTTCAGCAGGTTAACATCAAGTCGCAGCTTTAAAAATCCATTTTCTATGGAGTTTTTCCTGATCCTTCCAGAGACTCTTCTTTATCTTCTCAGAGATCTTTGCATATATTCCCACATATGCTTCCATCATAGAATTGATTTTTATCATTATGATAAAGACTGTGAGATGATCTTAAGGCCTAGCAAAGCTGAGGGATATACACAGGAGGGCCAAAGAACATGAAAGGAATTTAAAGTAGAACCAGAAGGTAAATAGATTTGCTGAATCACAAAGGTTTAATGATAAATGTACATGCATGAGGAATGAAAACATGATAATGGGATGGGTTTACAGTCTTGCAGGCTCAAATCAACTGTGAGAATCAGGTAATATGCAACCTGAATCCTGAGACGCGAATGGCTTGAAGTCTCTAAGGGGACAGCCCCTATAAATGGAGATTCAGCTCATCCCTCATGAAGAGCATCACCCTGGATATGAGTAACTCAGATCTTACGCCCAGCATCTAGTTCCTGGTCATATGCAATTTCCATACACTGAGAGGGTGATATCCACTAGCTTAGGATGGCAAAATTGTTTCCTTAGTCAGTGCTATGTTTTGAATGTTTGTGTCCTCCAAAATTCATGTTGAATTTAGTCCCCAATGCAACAGTATTAAGAGGGGGGGGCCTTTAGGAGGTGATTAGGTCATGAGGGCTCTGCTTTCATATATGGGACTGGTGCTCTTATAAAAGAGGCTGAAGAGAGTGCCCTAGTCCCTTTTTGCCCCTCTACCCATGTCCACCATGTGAGGACACAGCCTGAAGGCACCATCTATGAAGCAGAAAGAACAGCCCTCGCCACCAAATCTGCTGGTGCCTTGATCTGGAACTTTCCAGCCTCCAGAACTGTGAGAAATATACTTCTACTATTTATAAATTACCCATTCTAAAGTATTTTGCTAAACAGGAAGTATAAACTAATACAGTTAGTAAAGGTCTTCAAGCTCTTAAAGACTTAAAATTAAGTACAGAGAATGTAGACATTCAAACCCTTGTTAATATTTTATACTAGATTTGGAAATAATCTCTGCATATTGGTATTTAAAGAATGCAATATTTAAGAATTTAGCATGTTTTAAGTTTTATTTTTGACACACAGTAATTGTAAATTTATGGGGTACAATGTGATGTTTTAATACATGTATACACTGTGTAGTAATCAAATCAGTATAATTAGCATATTCATCACCTCGAGTATTTATCATTTCTTTGTGGTAAAACAATGACTGAAGAGCACTATCAACATCTAGAGGGTGAAAACCAGGAAGAGGCATACTGTGCTGTCAGGACATGAAAATGAAGAATTGAAACACACATCACATGACTTTCGAAACCTACTTATAGTCATCTGAACTCAGAATCCTTTTTTACATACACAGGACCTTTGTCATGAGTTTAATATAAACTGAATTTTCTAGGAATGCAAGAACCATATAAATTTAGGGGAAGAGTCTATTCAATTTTGTTGTGAACTTTACTGGAAGTCGTTCACTATTTCAGAAGTTGACATAATAGCAATGCTGCTGATGGCATTTAAGTGGAGACTATGGCCTACCCCTGCATCAGACCAGTACACATTTGTTTTTGCATCCATGGTGACTGCCCACATGGATGCAAGCAACGGATTTCATCATGCCTTCAGTGTTGGTGTGCTCTATATACATCTTACTGTGTATTACGTTCCTTTCACTTCTTGTTTACATGAGGCATTAATTGCATTTTGATTACAAATATAGACAGGTTATAGTAACTATGACTTCCATATCAGGATAATAAAAAGTGCATTACAAACTATTTGTTACAAAAGTGGGGGCTGGGTGTGAACAGGAAGGAAAAACTATCCTGGCTGAATTATAGCTTTAGAATTACATAGCATCCTGAGTTCTGATACAAGTTAGAGATGAGAAACAGCATTGCTAGAAAATGTAGACAATTACAGTTAAAATAGAAGAAATAAGACGTGGTGTTCAATAGATCAGCAGGGTAACTAAAGTTAATACTAATCTACTGTACATTTCAAAATAGCTAGATGAGAGTAATTCAAATGCTACTAGCATAAAGGTAAATATGTAAGGTGATGGATATCCCAATTACACTGATTTGGTTATAGGAATATGTCAAATTACCACATATACCCTGACAATATTCACATCTATTATGTATCAATAAAAAATTTTTTTAAAGAATCAAAAAAAGGAAAGAAAGTACAGATATTATAAGTGAGGACAATGTGCATTATAGGACTATAGTTTCTTTGCAAATTAAATCCACCCATCTCTGTGCCTACTGGCTGGCTTATTGCCAGCAGGGGTGTAATCCAAAATAACAGCTGGTGTCTGAAGAAAAAACATGAAGTTGGAGTTGCGTTCCTTTCCCTAGTATACTGATTCTGACATACTAGTGTACAGAAGAATAAACTGGAATGTTTAATAAAACTAAAATTCCTGGGCCCTCCATCCTGAGAGTCTGGTTCAGTAGGTCTGGGGCAGCAGCAAGCAACCTGGATTAATAAGAGGAGTCACACTGAACTCTGATATAGCTCTTCTGCATGGCAGTGCTTCTCATACTCTTATGGGCATACAAGTCTCCTGGAGACCTTGCTAAAAACGCAGATTCTGATTCAACAGGCCTGGGACAGGACATGGCCTAGGATTCTGCCTTTTATTTTTTGAGACGGGATCTCACTCTGTCACCCAGGCTGAGGTGCAGTGCCACTATCATAGCTCACTGTAACCTCAAACTCCCAGGCTCAAGCAATGCTCACACCTTAGCCTGCCGAGCAACTGAGACTACGGGTACGTGCCACCCGGCCCTATCAACTTTTTGAAATTTTTTTGTGGAGACAAGGTCTTTCCATATTGCCAAGTCTGGTCTCAAACTCCTGGCCTCAAGCGACCCTCCCACCACAGCAACTCAAAGCATTGGGATTACAGGTGTAAGCCACTGTGCCCAGTCTGGATTCTGCATTTCTAACAAGTCCCAAGGTGATGCCAATGCTGGTGATCTATGGACCACACTTGGAGTAGCACACTGTTGCCCGTTTTGGAACAAAAATATTCTGAGGCATGCAGAAAGGGCAGGTGGAGAACTTACCTTCGACACTGATATACCTTTCGCTATAAGGAGGAGATGGGCATTACCATAATCAAACTGGGTTTTACTGACATTCCTGTCCCAAACACAGATCAGGTGACTGAAATCCAGTGAAACTCAGTGACCAACCCTGGGATCACCATATTGGATTCACCACAAATTCTGGTAGTTTTAAATCATGCTGTACTGGGGGGGATTTGCCAACACTAAACCAACTGTTCATCTGGATCTTGGCTGCAATTTTAAGAACTTAATTAGAAAGTCCTAATTCCTAAGTGCTGGTACTACTGGCATAGACGCTGAAGCATCTCCTTTGCATGGGAAGAGAATCTATCTACACCTATATGTCTGAAAGAATCCAGATGTGGTACTAAGGGCATGGGGCCAGCCTCAGATAGCTCAGATCCAAGAAGACTGTAGAATTACGGCAAGGGCTTTGAGAACCTATAGACAATGTTTTTCTATATATGCACGACTAGTTTTAGAAGGTATATGGACATTATTAAAATAAATTTTTTAAACACCTTAAGTGTAAACACATTCGGGTTAAGGGATATTGTATATTCTCTAATTTAATGGAGATTTAAAAACAATCACATATCACTTGGGGTCTTTACAATATTTTAACATTAAAAAGGGTCCTTCTCTTCCAGAACATATGCTAGAAGTGGCTTGTCATAGGAAAATTCAAGCTCTCTGGCATTTCAGAGAATAAATAATATATACATCATTATTAAATATGTATGTTTAACAAAAATTATGCTCAAGTTCTAAATGACTGCATTTCTCATTTTATAAATCAAGAAAGAAAATACCACAGAATTCAACCTCAAATGTTTTAATAGTAGGACCTTATTCACTGTGTACAGGATTCTCTAAAGAGACCACCTGGCTGGGTGCTCAAACCACATTGGCTGACCCAAAAGACATCAAAACCAAGAGCTGCTTGGGAGGCACTAAAAGTTGACGGTCTTGGCCGGCTTCGCATCCTCAATTTCAGCAGTCAGCCAGCGGTAAGTGCGATGAATCCGGAGCACCTCAATGGCCTTGAGTTCCAGTGGTGTTGGCTGAATACCAAGGTCTTGTAAGCCGGGCAGGTTAGGAAATTTCATGTCTGTGATGTGAATCTTTGAATAAACAAAGGACCGTAGACAATGCTAAAACTGGCCGAGAACAAAGTGCTATCCTAGCATGCATTTAAACATTCAAGCTGGCATGAGTCCTATTATTGAGACTTAATTGCTTTCAAAGAATATGTGGCAATTTTCAATTCATGCAAATCACTATAAAAGTAGAACACAGAATGAGGGCTTAAGACAAAAAAAGGGCAAGATCACCAAGTATCAGATCGAGGTCCCCAGTGGTAGCCATGAGCACAGGATGTTGGCACTACATGAGCCATTCTATATACAGATTTCCACAGAAATAAATCTAGGGCAGGGAAGCGGCAAGTCATCGCACTTGCCAGGGGAGGCTTAACAGGAGGATTTAGGAATCAAATCAGGGCTAAAGCAGAGCTAGTCCATTCCTCAGTTCTCTCATGTCCCTATTTTCTAAGCATGGGCATTCTGACTCAGTTTTAACTTTGAATTTAGGAGATAACACAGCATTTGTTCCTCGCCCATTAAAAAAAAAAACAATTACCTCTTTTTGCTCCAGCTATACTCAACCTGGGTTGACTAATGTTCACTGTGGAGCTAGAAAACTAAACCCATCTTGTTTTTAGGGAAAGACAATGGACTGTAAAATTTGCAAAGATCTCAGATTATTCAAAAGCACATAACAGAATCCATCTGCACCTAAAGCAGCATCAATCCCTCATCCTACCCACCTGAAAGTCTGCAGTTCTTTTACCAGCGTGCTGTGAGCCAGTTTGCAAACCAAATTCAAAACCCACTCTTGCCACTATACCAGCACATTCTCAATTATAAATGTAAGAGACACTTTAGTGTAAGATAAACTGAAGTGTCTGACCACCAGTTATCCTGCCTGATCTTTCATAAACACAGAAGGGACATCACAGAAATGGCCTCGGCTCTCCAGACGCAGCTGGTCTGAAGAAAGTATGAGAGCTGCTGACTTCCACATGTTCCCTAAGCACTGTTTTCTCATATTGTCTATACTTTAGCTTTTAGGTAGCATTCAGGGGACAATTTGGCTGCTTCTTGTCAATATATTGTCCATAGGTCTTCAAAGGTAGATACGGTATAGTATTTGGTATAGTATTTTTACTTTATTTTGCATCCTCCCTAGCAGCAAATGCACAGGAACATGACATGAGGTCTGAGAACTGACTACTGGATGTGGCAGCACGGAGACTATGGGTGCCTCCGGGAGAAATAGGAATAAGAGCCTGACTGGACCAGGTTAAGGAAAGGATGAAAAAACTGGTAACAGTTTCGTCAGGATGTGAGGAGGTGTTAGGATGTGAAGGGACACGACAGCAAAGTAGCTAGAAGAGTGATGGGAGGAAGAGAGGCTTTGGCAGGGGAGCTTTAGGCGTTTTTGTGTGTTGATGGAAATGATCCAGCAGAGAAAGAAACATTGATAATGACGGGCAGGTATGGAGGAGCCGGCCCCTGGAGTAGGGCAGCTGCATGAGTTTCAGTGCTAGTAGAGGGGTTGACCACAAACAGCAAGAACAGCAAACAGACAAGAGCAGGGAAACAAGCAAGCAGGCAAACCAAAGTAAGTCTAACTTCTTGTCTGCCCAGGCAGATGCTTTCCGCACATACACTCACCCCGCTCCACTTTATCCCTTGTTGTCCAGGGCTCAAATGGACTTACTTCAAATATTCTTGCTATCCATCTGGAAAAAGAAATATATATAGCACATGTGATAAGCATCTCTCTACCCAAGACTTAAGCTAGCCTATAAGAACCACAGGAAGACAGACTGCTATAGAACTGTCTTAATTGTGGTTTTTGGTTGGTTGGTTTGTTTTTAAGAAAATAAGCAACATCCTGGCACCTTGACCTGTGAGGCTACCTCTGCTTTTTAGTCCATCTCCTCTCAAGCCAACCCAGTTGGCTTCTGCAACTGCTAGCGCACCTTGTTCTCCTCCAAAGAAACAACAGATCTTAAACTTAAAAGAAATAAAACCAAGAAACAACAAAGCAACCAGAGAAACTCCAATATTCAACCAATCTGTGAAACTCAATCTAATCTAAACCTCGGGTATTCAAATATGCTGCCTTTACAGACACGGGGCAAGCTAAATGGTGTGTTTAATATAAAATGTAATCCCTAAAAGCTGGGGCCCTTGAGGGGAAAAAAAAAATCCAAAAGCAAGGAGAAACCAAAAATCTATGGTTTAAATCAGGGTAACAATATAAACCCAGGACAAGAAAGGCCACCTATCTTGATCACTGCCATCCCTTCACTGCTAATGAAAACTGAAGGGCTCCTTAAATCCTGCTTGAGCTCCCATCGTCAGTTACCTCAGGCCAGTGGGTTTTTCCTTTCTTTTTTTTTTTGTTCCAGAGACAGGGTCTCACTATGTTGTCCAGGCTGGATTCAAACTCCTGGATTCAAGTGATCCTCCCACCTCGGCCTCCCAAGTAGCTGGGACTACAGGTGTGCACCACTGTGTCCAGTAGCAGTTAGTTTTAAACTAGCATCTAAGGGATGCTAGGAATTTGCTGGGGCCCCATGGAGTCCTGGGGGCCAAGAGTCTGAGAGTATATGTGCTGAGTATCAGCCATCACTGCAACCAGACCAGTTCTTTTATTGGATTTACCCAGCAGGCCTTGATGTAAAAATTAAGTGAACACAAGGTTCCACAGCTGTTTAAAAGCTAGAAAAACATCATTCTAACGCATAGTATAAATAAATGAATAAAGAAGCTGGCTAGAATTTCTCTAGCAACATATAAGCTTCACATTCCTCAATGGCAGAAAAAGATAATTTACTAGGCTAACATAGCTTAATAAAAACACTCCTTACAAATCTGTCACTCTCTGTGCCCTCGTTCTATGCTAACAGATCACTTCAGGTCTCTATTCTAGTGTCCTCAGGAGGCCAAGTCATGGGCATACATACGCCAACTCTAACTCAATTGTATGTACAACCATGAAAGCACCTCACTGCAATCTGGCTTATATTCCTTTCACAGCTCTGAAGCCACGGTCACAAATAGTCATTTGTAGACATTTTTGGGTCCTTTATCTTATTTGATTTCTGCAAGACTTCATTCTACCAATATTAACAGAGTGCCTACTGTGTACCAGGCATTGTTCTAGGGGCTTGAGATACATGTGAATGAACAGCAATGTTCCCCTTCTTAAAACATCAATTCCCTCCTTAAAGCACTTCCTTCCCTTTGGTACCTAGAATTTCAAACTCTCATTTCCCACTTAAATGTCTGATCACTTTTTTTCACCCTTCTTGTAAGTTTCTTATTCTGTGGCCTCCTCTTCCACTCACTCCATATACTCTCCTTACTTACTTTATAGATAGCTGTAAGTATTAAAGGAGACAAAGTAAAATAGGCTGAAAGGTACAACACTCAATAAATACTCTTATCACGCTGCATTCTAATGGTCTATTTTTCTGGTACACCTGTTAAACCATAAGATTTTTGAGTGTTTACTGTAACATTTCTGAGTACTTAGTACATTAAGATATAGTATGCATTCAATAAATATTTGTTGAATGAATGGATGAAAATCCAAATGAAGATCAGTTTGTGACACAATGGATGTGATAGTCCCCTTAACCAGACAACTAGGGTGTGACATGATAAGATTTTATTTTATTTGAGATAGGGTTTTGCTCTGTCACCTAGGCTGGAATGCAGTGACACAATCTCAGCTCACTGCAGCCTTGAACTCCCAAGCTCAAGCAATCCTCTTGCATCCCCCACTCCACCCCAGTAGCTGGGACTATAGGCAGATGCCACCACTTCCAGCTAATCTGGTATTTTTTTGTGGAGATGGGGTTTCGCTGTATTGCCCAGGGTGGTCTCGAACTCCTGAGCTCAAGCAATCGGCCCACCTTGGCCTCCCAAAGTGCTGGAATTATAGGCATAAGCCACCACTCCCAGCCAAGTCAAAAATATTTAACCCACAGAGGAAAGAAGTGAACTAAGAAGCAAGGAAAGCAGAGAAGGCAACCACAAGTCCAAGTCTGAATTAGCCTGACTCCTTTCCCCCAGTAGCATCATCAGGTTGATTTAATAATGAGCAACATGAAACACAGGGGAACCTGACTGCCTCTTATGCATGTGCCAAGCAAGTTATTTCTCCAAAATTAAGCTCAATGGTTTTAAATTGGAGAAAGTGAAGGACTGCAGATTTAATCTCCCAACACATTTTTCTTACTGGCACTAATCTATTTCTGCTTCTTCCTTGCACTAATGTCATAATACTAGGAGAGCTGGAGACTAGTCCTTCACACACCCTATAACCGTAAGGGAGAACATTAAGAACAAGTGTGTGGAGTTAGCTTTTTCAGAAGTCGCATAAAAGGAGCACTCTACTTACCGATAGGCAAAACGTGGTATGGGGTACGGGAGGAATAATCTGTGAGTCACAGCATAGATGTACTTCACCAGGTCAAAGAGGAGGTACCGATTTGGCCTACAAAAAGACAATACACAGTTCTTTCAGTTACATGCTTCTCAGAAATTTGCCTTTTTAACAAAATGGCATTTTTCTCATAAAAAAGGAAACACATATTTACTGTAGTAAATACGGGTTAGCACAAAGAAAAATCACCCATAATCCCATTATGAAAGACAGTTAATATATTTGATCTATATCCTTCTCATCCCCTTACATATACACATTATTTTTGTTTTTTAAATACACAATCCATTCCATGCTGTAATGTCTTTTCACTTAACATTATATCACAATTGTCTTTCCACATCATTAAATATTTCATTACGTTTCATGACTGCACATATTACAAGCCATGTAATCACAATTATTTTATCAATTGCCAGTTTCGAGATATTTGCTATTAAAAATATTTTTCTTTTATAAATTAATGCTTTAATGAACATTCTTGTAATAAATATTTGTACTTATCCATGATTATGCATTTAGAATATATTTGTAGAAGCGGAACTGGCTCAATGTAGACTTTGAAATTTTAAGGCTTTTATTGAATACTTCTAAACTGCTTTTCAAAATGGTTCTATCAACTTATATAAAATGTTAGTAAGAATGCCCCCTCCACCCAAAATGAGTTGCCATAATAAAACAAAATTTTGCCAATCTGCTATGTAAAAAAAGGTATCAGATTTTAATTATTATGTTTTTAATATGAGAGGTTATTTCTTCATGAATTTTTGGTCATTTATATATTTATCTTTTCTTTCCTCCTGGAGTCCCCACCTATAAAAATAATTTGTAAGAATTCTCTATATTTTAGTGATATTGTTGGAAATACCTTTTATTGATTGTATTTTACCTTTTAGTGTTATTTACAGTGTTTTGTGCACATAAAATTTTAACAGTTTAACTAAAACTACTGATTTTCTTTATGGCTTGGTTTCATATTTAGAAAATTCCTCTACAATGACATAAATTTCCACATATTTTCTCTAAAGCTTATAAAAAAGTTTTTTTTTACCATACCGTAAGTTCCTTCTGTGACATATTTTTGTACATGATATAACATAAACATGTAATTATATTTTTCCCAAGATGTAAGCCAATTGCTTCAATGCTATTTACAGAATCATTTACTGTACTGACTCTCCCCCTATACCAAAATGTCACCCTTATCACATACTATATCCTTACATACAATGGGACTGTTTCTGGACTTTCTGCTCTATTTCATTAATCTGAATAGTTCTGTACGATTTTAACCTAGCATTAATAAGTGACATTGCTTATAATACATTTTAATATTTCTTCACCCATTTCCTATACATTTGTATGTTTCATGACAGAAAATCTATGACAACCAAGAGCTAAGTGAAGTTAATTCAGTAAAAACCTCATTATCCTGACATACTTTACTAAAAAACAACAAAAAACTGTCAGCTAGGGGAAATATCAGACAAAGGTTTTAAAGTAGATTTCTTCAAATTCCAGAAGGATTTGTAAGGATCATTACAGGACATATAATACATGCTACGCCAAGAACAACTTGAATTTTTACGATGACTAACAAAACTGGTATCATGGGTAAACTAATTCTACAAAATAGGTTTCCTCTTCAGCTGTTCTGAAGCACTTTGTGTTCCATTAAGTGCAACTGGAAGACTAGTTTACGTGCCCTTGCTCACAGAGAAAGGTACATTGAAGCCTGCGTCCCTCCCAGCTTAGATTTCATGGCTCAGCATTACAGTTATTCCTCTGCAAATATCCTCAGCAAAACCTTGTCTTCCAGGCCCGTAACCACTGTATTTGCCAAGCAAAACCCTTACTCTTGTTAACTCAAACATCTGCCTTCTCTGAGCCTGAAACCCCAGAAGGACAAAACTATAGAAAAAATGTAATTGAGCGAATTGACTTCACCTTACAGTTTTTCTCAGTAATTTCAAATGGAACACTCAGTTCTGCTTGGCAATCCTACATGTTCTCCCAGGAAAAGCTCTTTCCTATTCTCCCAGGGGATACTTTCTATCTTCTCTGTCCTCAAATTTTCCACACACTTCTTTTGACCCACTCCATCCTGCCTTTTAGCTAACCTCAAATTGCAACAGGAAAAGATACTCCCTTAAATTCTCACATCCAAACCTACCTGCATCTGCATGTATTCCTTGAATTCTTTTCCTCATTAAAATTGAAGAAATTTTTGTCTTTTGCAAAGGTCAAACCCTCATTTGCTCGCTGTATCTAACTCCTCTCAATTCCTAAAGGACTCTACTCCTTTTTTTTTGGTGCCCCCATCTCCTGAGTCATCAACTCTTATCTCTTTCCTGGACCGTTCTTAGCAATTTATAAACAACATGTACAGTCTTCCAAATCCAGGTGGTACCTCCCTTGACAAGACATTCATGTTTCACAGCCTTCTCTTTACCCCTTTCCTTTGCTCCCTTTACCCGTTTCCTTTGCTCCCTTTTACAAACTTCTCCAAATAGTTACCTAACTGTTGCCTCCACTTCCTATCCTGCCATTCAAATCTCACTGCAATCCGATCGCCCTTTGCCCAATGTTCAAATGAGGTTATTAAGGTCACTAAGGTGACCATGAATCTCCATGCTGCCACCCACTCAACCTCTTGGCTGCACCCAATATAGTTATCAACTCCCTCCTTCTGATTTTCTTTCCAATTCACTGGACTTTTCTTTTGGTCATTTATTTTAATTATTTTGCTTAATTATTACTTATGAGTCTCATCATTAATCTATAAGCTCCACAGAGGAAGAAATCTTCCCCATGCTATTCACTATTGTGGTATAATTTATATACATTAAAATTCAACCATTTGAATCATATAATGCAATGATTTTTTCATACATTTACCAAGTTGTACAATCATTACCATAATCCAGTTTTAGAATATTTTTCCTTACTCTGGTAAGATCCTCCACAGCCATTTAATCCTGGATTTTACTCCCAGGCTCAGGCAATCACAAATCTACTACAGTTGCCTTTTATAGACATTTCATATAAATGGAATCATATAACATGTGATGTCTTCTGTGTCTGGCTTCTTTCATTTACCATGTTTTTGAGGTTCATACATGTAACATGTCAATATTTCATTCCTTTTTATTGTTGAACTTCAATTATATGGGAATGCTACTATGTTTTATTTCTCCTTTCATCAGTTGATGAGTATGTGGGATAGTTTCAATGTTTATCATTTATGATAGTGCTACTATGAACATTCATGTGCAAATCTTTGTGTAGACACATTTTCATTTCTTTTGGTTAAATATCTAGGAATAAAATTGATAGGCCATGTGGTAAATTTATGCTTAACTTTTTAAGAAGATACTAAACTGTTTTCTAAAGTGGCTGTACAATTTTATACCACTTCCAGCAATGTGGTTCCTATTACTCTATATTTTCATCAACATTTGTTATTTTCTCTCTGTGAACTGGTATCTCATTATAGTTTTGATCTGCATTTTCACTAGTCATATGGAGCATCTTTTCATGTGCTTTTTAGCCATTAAATATATCTCCTGTGGTGATATGCCTATTCATGTCTTTTGCTCATAATAAAAACTGGTTGTCTTCTCAGTGAGTTCTAATAGTTCTTTGTATATTCTGGATGCTAGTCTTTTATCAGATATGTAATTAACAAATATTTCCCACCCCTCATCTGTGACTTGATTTTTCATTTTCTTAATGGTGTGTTTTGAAACACTAGAGTTTTAATTTTGGTGAAGCCTAAGGTATCCATTTTTTTTTATTTTATGAATTATGCTTTTGACTCCATAGCATCCAAGGTCTACAAGATTTTCTATTTTTCTTCCAAAATTTTTATAGTTTCATAACTCTTACACTGAAGTCTCTGAATTATTTTAATTTTTTCATGTACAGTGCAAGATAGGAGTTCATCTTTTTTAATGTGGCTATTCCAAAACCATTTGTTGAAAAGGCTATCCTTTCCCCTTTGAAATGCCATAGCACCTTTTTCAAAAATCAGTTGTCCATAAAGAGTTATTTCTGAACTATCAATTATGGTTAATTCATCTATGTGTCTATTCTTATGTCAGTACCACACTATCTTGAGAATTATAGCTATTAAGTTTTGAAACTATAAAACATAATGGTTTTGTCTATTGTGGGTCTTTCCATTACCATATAAATTTAGAATCAATTTATCAATTTCTGCAAAAAAGTCCTTTGGAATTTTGATAGAATTAAGTTAAATTTGTCAATTAATTTGAAGGAAATTATCATTTTAATCATACTAACTCATCCAATCCATGAACATGGGATGTCTTATTACTTATTAGGTATAATAAATTTAATTGTTAAATTTATACTTAAATATTCTATTATTTTTGATGCTACTGTGAATAAAATTATTTTAATTTTATTTTCAAATTGTTCACTTGCTAGTATATAGAAATTGATTTTTCTATGCTGATCTTATACATCATGATTTTGCTGAATGTGTTTATTCATTATCACAGTTGTGTGTATGAGTATGTATCAATAGGTATTTTAGGAATGAATGACAAATAGAATAGACCAAGATAATATAATTAATAACTATAAAAAATCTAGGAGCAAAATTACAGTCTTATGCCTCTGCCTTAGCCTCAAAATATCAGGGATTTTTTTCCTGGGGCAGAAGAGACAAGAAATGTGTTGATGCATATCTACTATTTCACAAGGAAAAATATCTACCCTGCAATGTCTAGTATTATTTTTTCCATCACTATGCCAAAGAAGAATAACTTACTGGAGCCCAGACAAGATGATAGTGACTGGGCAAAGGTAAAGAAGAAAATGTTCAACTCACCCAGAGCTGGAGCAAGTAAAATTCACAAAGCCATTTCTGTTCATTTATTCCCTGAAATTCTAGTCCATGTACCTCTTAACTGGAACTAATGTCTTTTGTGTTTAGTATTTTATGAAGCCTGCATTGAATACATTTTGTTTTTTTTGGTAATTCTTCCCTAGACTATATAACTGATTGCATGCTAATATGCCAAACTGGGAACTGAAAGGAAAACATATATTTTGCAGCTGCTGATTGACAAGGAAAACTAAGAGCTTTTTGCACTGAAAAAAATTGTTTACTAAAGAAATAATAGTGGAACATAACAATGTATAGATTCATAATTCTGGGAATATATACTATGCCTCTTGGCTTAAAGAGAAGAGTATCATTTCCCTCCAGAGGCAAATATTTAGGAATTAGGCTATCCCTTAAATACTGAGCCAGATCCTTACCTTTCATAGAATGCCAAGTGTCATTAGGTTGCTTCACAGAATGACAAGATTCTGAACCACTTACTAGGTGAATCTGATAACTCTCAACTTGGCAGATGAAGTCTTAGTTTGTGACTTTTAGATAATTCAGTTAAAAAAGTCCTAAGCCTAGCTGTGACATGATTTACTAATTTCAGATAAGTTACATAGCTTAACTGTACCCATTTTTTTCTGAGAGCAAATTTTAGCAAAGAGCATAAAAGAAATAATCAATCTTGCACAGCACTAGTAATTGTGCTATAAAGCACCCATTTTCAGCTTCTGGGGGCATTGTGATACTCCATCAAAATTAATGTGGTTTTATAACCATACTCACTCCCTAAAAGTGTTTTGTTTGTGTTTTAGAATTTACAGCAATATTCTTTTATATATTAAAAACATCACTGGAGTCGTACAAAACCATCCCTAAGGGTCACTGGACTAAGTACATGTAATAGTCTCGGGCAGTGGTTCTCAGACTTTGGTAACAGAAGAATCATTCATTAAAGTGGATTTCAGGTTCCCTCAAATTCTGACTTAATGCAAGCAATGGGAAGATTCTGATATTGTAAAAGTGCAACAAATAAATCTGTTAGTAACTAATTTCAACATTGATTCCTTCATCATAATAGCACAATTTTAAATTCAAACTCTAAGCACTTACCCAACGAAAGCAAAGGTCTTCCCGCTGGCATTAGGATCCTTAATTGCATTAATAATTCCTTTGGATACATCTGAGACCTATAAGAAATTATAATGTATGTTGAAGTAATAGTTGAAAAAGAGACAGAATGAGAGACAGAGAGACAGGAAGAAAGGAAAGAAGGGAAAAAGGAAGTAATGAGGGAGAAAGGAAGAAGGCCACACTGATCTCAACAAAGAAAACGTGACAAAGTTAAAATAATGGCATTATCTATCCACAGAAAGCTTCTTGAAGAATGAGACTTCTCAAGAGCTCAAATAATCCCTGCTATCCAAGTATTTTCCACAGTAGGAATGTACTTACCTTCAGATAGCTTGAGGCTTTTCTGACTTGCCTTTGCCCACAGCTTGCCAACCTCATCTCTTACCACTCCTCCCAACTCTATTAACCATCACAAACTATTAAGCTGTATCATATGGAATTGCTAATATTCTACCATTTCAATTTTCAAAAACAGTAGTAGTAATAGTGCTTTTGTCCCCCCAGGGGGCATTTGACAACCATCTGGAGACATTTTCAGTTGTCGCAACTGGAGGGTGGTATGAATGGCGTCTAGTGGCTAGAGGCCAGGAATGCTGCCAAACATCCTTCAACAGCCCCTATAACGAAGAGTTATCTGGCTCAGAATGTCAATATTGCCACTACCGAGAAAACCTGGTTCAACGGACATGGAATCCGACATGCTTTTTCACCTCTGGGCCCTTGCACCTACTGTTCCCTCTGTATGCAATACTCTTCCCCAACTCCCTTCATCAGACTTACCTTCAGTCATCTTTAAGGTTTTACCCTAAATGCCCTTCTTTCTGAGAGACCCAAGTCTAGATTTGGTGCCCTTCTGATGTAATTACATAAAACCCTCTCCTTATCATAGCACTCATCATGTTGTACAGTAACTGCTCTATTTATCTGCCTCAGACTGAAAGCGATTTGAGAACAGTAATTTCCCTAGTGACATGTGACACGTATGGTGTGTCTAGCACATTATGGGTTCAATAAATTTTTCTTAAATGAATCAACAAGTGAAGACACAGAGAAGGCATGTACCTCTTAAGTAAACTGAGAGGCAGCTAGCTGACACAAGTTGACAAAGAAGATGACAGAATTACTACATTAGGACAAAACCAGAAACCTGACACCCAAATCTGAATTCATCAAAAACCCCTTTCTGAGCCCCTTCATCCAAGTACTTACATATACTGGTTGTTTAACTGTCTTCCAGCCCAAGGAAACAAGGGGCAAAGGACCAAAGCGACGCATATCTAGCGGAAGAAGAATGAGAACTATACTGAGAAGGCTTAAGTTGCTATAAGACCCACCAATCTTAAGATTAACATAATTATTGTGCGTAATAGAAATAATATAGTGAATGTAGCTGACTCTGAGAAACTGAATGCACTTACAAAAGGCAGTCATTAGCTTTTCAGATAACAAACATGGAAAGTAAAAAGGCCGAACATTTAAAAACATGAAGAACAAAGAAAGAGGTCAAAAGGCTTGACGACTAGTCTGCTCTATAATGCTAAGTGCATCACCATGCCCAAGACTGGACTCTAGCTGCACCCATTCTAAGGAGGAACACAGAGCTGTTCCTCCTTATGATTCTTATGCTGTATCACTCATCTGTTGATACAGCAACAGAATAGATGAGTTGTCTATCTAGTTAATATCTAGATGAGTTCTGTTGCTGTATCAACAGATGAGTGATACAGAACAGGTAACCCAGTAAAAGGCCCTGATGGAAATATTAGTTGATATATGGTGCTGGCATAATTATTCTGCTATTTGAAAAAAAATGTGAGATAATGTTTTAGTTTTTACCATAAACTAAAACAAATCCCAAGTGGTTTAAATATTAGGTTAAAAAAGTTTTTTTTTAAGCATTTAAGAGTAGAAATGGCCAGCCATGGTAGCTCACGCCTGTAATCCCAACACTTTAGGAGGCCGAGATGGGCGGATCATGAAGTCAGGAGTTCGAGATCAGCCTGGCCAACATGGTGAAACCTGTCTCTACAAAAAAGATACAAAAAATTAGCCGGGCATGGTGGTGCACGCCTGTAATCCCAGCTGCTCAGGATACTGAGGCAGAAGAATCGCTTGAACCCAGGAGGCAGAGGTTGCGGTGAGCCAAGATCGCACCACAGCACTCCAGCCTGGGCAACAGGTGAGCACACAGCAAGAAGGCCCTCACCAGATCCCAGCACCTGGATCTTGAGCTTCCCAGCCTCCAGAACTGTTAGAAATAAATTTCTCTTCTTCATAAATTACTCAATGTTTGTTGTAGCACAAAAGGGACTAAGACATACATCAGTTCTACCCACAGCAATCTACAGAGTTAATGCAATCCCTATCAAAATCCCAATGGCTATTTATATTTGCAGAAATATAGAAAACCCCATCCTAAAATTCATATGGAATTTAAAGGGATTTTTTTAAATCCAAAAATCAAATCTTGAAAACAATCAATCAAAAACAATCTTGAAAAAGAACAGATTTTTGGAAGTCTCACACTTTCTGATTTCAAAACTTATTACAAAAGCACAGTAATCGAAACAGTGTACAGTGATCAAAACATTGGCAATAAAGACAAACATACAGACCGATGGAGATAGAGAAATAACTCTTGCATATATGGTCAAATAATTTCTGGCAAAAGCACCAAGACCATTCAATGAAGAAAGATAGTCTTTTAACATACTGGATATCCACATGCAAAAGAATAAAATTGGATCTTCATCTCATACCGTATATAAAAACTAACTCAAAATGAATCAAGACCTAAACCTAAGAGCTAAAATTCTAAAACTCTTAGACAAAAACGAAAGTTGAAAGCTTCATGGCACTGGACTTGGCAACGACTCCTTAGATACAATACAAAAAGCCCAGGCAACAAAAGTAAAAATAGATAAACTGGACTACATCAAAATTAAAAACTTCCGTGAATCAAAGAACACAATTAACAGTGAAGAGGCAAACTAAAAAAATCAGAGAAAATTTTACAAATCATATTTCTGACAAGCATTTAATGTTCCGAATAAATTAAAAAACTCCTACAACTCAACAACAAAAACTAAACAACCCAATTTAAAAAAACAGGACAAGGACATGAATAGACATTTCTCCAAATAATAAAGTAGCCAACAAGCACATAAAAAGATGTTCAACACCCTAATCATTAGGAAAATATAAATCAAAACCACAGTGAGGCCAGGCAAGGCAGCCCATGCCTGTAATCCCAGCACTTTGGGAGGCTGGGACAAAAAGACTGCTTGAAGCCAGGTGTTTGAGTCCAGCCTGGGCAAGACAGCAAGACCTTATCTCTAACAAAAAATATAATATATATATTTTACATATCTATCTATCTATCTATCTATATATATATATATATTATATTTTTAGCCAGGTGTGGTGGTACACACCTGTAGTCCCACCTATGTAAGAAACAGGCAAGAGGATCCCCTGAGCCCAGGAGTTTGAGGCTGCAGTAAGCTGCAATTGTACCACTGCCTAGGTGACAGAGCAAGACTCCATCTCAAAAACAAAAACAAAAAACACACATAACGAAATACTACCTGACAGCCATTAGGATGGCTACTATCAAAAAAATAGAAAATAACAAATGTTGACAAAGATCTGGAAAAATTGGAAATCTTGTGTACTGTTGGTGGCAATGTAAAATGGTGCAGCCACTATGGAATACACTATGGTGGCTCATCAAAATAGTAAAAATAGATATACCTACCATATGATACAGAATTCCACTTCTCAGTACATACCCCAAATAACTGAAATCAGGGATACTTCGTACATCCATAGTCACTGCAGCATTATTCACAATAGCCAAAAGTGGGAAGCAACCCAAGTAACCATTGATGGATGGCTTATTAAACAAAATGTGGTATACACATATAACAGAATATTATTCAGCCTTCAATAGGAAGGAAATCACATCACATGGTACAACATGGATGAACCTTGAGCATATTATGCTAAGTCAAATAAGCTAGCTACAAAAAGACAAATACTGTGTGATTCCACTTATATGAGGTAGTCAAATTCACAGAAACCAAAAGTAGAATGGTAGTTGCCAGGGGCTGGGGCAAACAGGGAACAGGGAGTTGTTTAAAGGGTACAGAATTTCAGTTTCACAAGATGAAAAAGTTCTGGGGATTGGTTGTACAACAATGTTAATATCTTAATACTATTGAACTGTACTCTGGTAAATAGTTAAAAGGGTCTTACTCTTAAGACTCTAAACTCCCAAGTCTCATCCAAATATCATCTAAATCAGATATAGATAAGGTGTGGGTCATCCTGAGGCAAAATTCCTAAGAACATGTGAAACCAGACTAGTTACGTGCTTCCAAAATAGAGTGGTGAGACAGGCATAAGATAGACATTCCAATTCTAAAAGACATAAGAAAGAAGAAAGGGTGACAAGTCCCAAACGAGTCCAAAACCTAGCAAGGTAAATTCGATTAGATTTTAAGGCTCAAGAATCCTCCTCTTTGCCTAGACGCCTTGCCTTCTAGATTCTCAGAGATGGTGGTCTCACCTTCAGAACCCACTGAAACAGTGGTCCTAACTTCCAGGACCCACTGGGGCAGCAGTCCCACTGCAGCAGCTCTGCTGAGCAGAGAGTCACACCTCAAAGGTTCCAGAAGGCTGTAGCCTCAAGGACCAAGCAGCTCTACGGCCAAGACTCTGGGTGATCCCACCTCCGAGGCCTCTGACAAAGACCATGTGGTCTGTTTAAACTGAAGCAATGGCCCCATCCGTTGAAACCAAAGAGGTAGTTCTGAACATCTCTGAACCACTTTTGGAGTCACTCTTCCCTTTTCTTGAAAAATAGCTCACATTCACCACCAAATAGTTCTATGGTCTGGTCCTGTAGGATATAAGAAGTCAGACAGGCTTCTTTCATTCTGCCCCTTCTAGTTCAAACTGCTGGTGACCTTGCTGATACAATCTCATCTCTATTTCTGGCTTCTGCTGAGACGGTTTATTAGTTTGTTAGTCCCATCCACAATCTCTTCCTCAAATGGTTGTTCAGCCACACTCTTAGCATTCTCTTCAAAACAAGCTTTCTCATTTTTTGCAATATGGATAAGCTGAAAATTTTCCAAATCTTCAAGTTCTGGTTCCTTTTTGCTTAACAAGTCCTTCTTCATTTCGTCTTTCTCTCTTTTTGTATTTTATTATAAACAGGAGAAACCAAGGCATTTCTTCAACACTTTGTACTTAGATATCTTCTCAGCTGAATAAACAATTTCATCACTCACAAATTCTACCTTCCACTAGAACACAGTTCAGCCAATGTCTTTGCCACTTTATAATATGGATCACCTTTCCTCCAGTATCCAATGACATATTACTCGTTTCCATCTGAGACCTTACAAAAATCACCCTTAACATCCACATTTCTACTGTGTACCTCAAAAACTCTTCTAGCCCCTACCTGTTACCCAGTTCCAAAGGCCTGTTCATATTTTTAGGTATTTGTTACAGCAGCACCCCTCTTCTTGGTACCAAAATCTATTTTAGTCTGCTCAGGCTACCATACAAAATACCATACACTGGGTGGCTTAAGCAATAAGAATGTATTTTCTCACAGTTCTGGAGGCTGGCAAATCCAAAATCAAAGTGCCAGCCAGTTTGGTTCCTGGTGAGGGCTCTTTTTCTGGCTTGGAGACAGCTGATTTCTTGCTGTGTCCTCACAGGGTCCTTCCTCATATGTGCACACAGGGAGAGAGAGATCTCTCTTTTTCCTCTTCTTATAAAGTCACCAATCCTACTGAATTAGGACCTCACCATTACGGCCTCATTTAACCCTAACTACCTCCAAAAGCCCTAACTCCAAATAAATTCACAATGGTGTTGAGGCTTCAACATACAAATTACAAGGGGGCACAATTCAGCCCATAGCAGATGGCAAATTTTATATTACGTATATTTTACCACAAAATTTTTAAAGTAGGAATTATTACAGATGTTACATGGACACAAGCAACGGGGGGGAAAAACAAGATAGAAACATCTAAATTGGATAAACAAATATCCAATACAATGGAATCCACACAATGGAATACTATTCAGCTATATAAAAAATGAGCTATCAAGCTACGAAAAGAAATGAAAGAATCTTAAATGCATATTGCTAAGTGAAAGAAGTCCACCTAAAAAGGCTATATACTGTGTATGATTCTAACCATATATATAATATCCTGGAAAAGGCAAAACTATAGAGATAATAAAAAGATCAGTGGTTGTCTGGAGTGGGGAGTGGGTAGGAGGGTAAGAATAAATAGGTATAACATAGAGGATTTTAGGATGGAGAAACTATACCATGTGATCTTCTAATATTTGTCAAGGTCACAGAGTTAGTTGAGCCAAGATTTAAACTCAAGTCTTTGACTCCCAAGTTCATGCTCTTTTCATTAATCTAAGTTGCTTCTTTTGATACGGAATAAAAAAGACTATATTGACTATGAAAATATAACCTTAGGGGAGAAAAAGGCAACTGAGGCAGAAAAAAATATATCCTTAGTCTGTCAATCAGAGAAAACTGTTAGCTTGTACAACTTCAACCTGGTTAATCAGTTTCCCTCTCTTCTATCATTAAGAAAGATATACATACTTGAAAAATGATTAAGGAATCGATCCTCTCTTCCAAAGATGTCCGACGGCTTTATGATAATGGCTTCTGGGAATGCTTCTCTCACTACTATTTCTCCAACAGCCTAAACAACAACCAACAAACCTGTTTTGAGTTTTGAGACAAGCGAATGAAGCTTCCATTCTTTCCACTATTAAGACATGACTTGTATTTCAAAGGTGATATTTTCCTCCAGGTAAAGGTAATCAAGTGATTCATAAAACTCAGTTACACAGAACTTTTAAAAAATATAATCCACAAAAATGTCCTGCACCTTATAGCTTTGGTTGGGTTTCTTCCCATTTTTTATTTTAAGGGAAGCTTACGTTGAAGGAAAAAAAACAAAGTAGAATTTTTTCAGCCTCCATTTTTCCTACTATTTACAGATTCTCTGGTTTGTGTCAACAATCTAGCTGTCTGTTTGAGAAAGGAGAGTACAGTGGCAGTGGGCTAAAATAATGGAAGTGGCAGCAGTACGTATATATCCAGAGGAGGCTGGGGATAGAGTTGATCTTCCTAATCTCAATTTCTGTACTATCCTTACTTGTTATCATCTACTAGCCTCCTAGGCAAGTCATCTTGCTTGATGAAGATATCAGCACCTAATTCAGTCTTCCTTTCTACTTTCACCACCAATGGGGGTGACATCAGATGTTCAAGTGGGCTTGGACTTCTCAGGTTCTTGAGCTGCTCAACTCCAACGACCTCCTCTTTATTCCACTTCTAACATTCTTAACTCAGTTACACCATATACCATATCAACAACTGGAACTGCTCTTCTTCAGAGGTATTAAATGAAGACATCCTACTCTCAGATGACAATTTCCTACAATTTCCAGCCTGCTTGTTCTTCGTCCATGTGCTCCTGGGATACCTGTTTCTCAGCCTTCTCAAGAATTCTAGTGCACCGATTCTGCTTCCCCTCTATCAACCCTTCTGACTGTTCCTGTTCTCCCTTCTGAATTCCAGATTAGGTTCCACAGGTCACCTTCTCATCATTCTCTTGCCAATATTGTAAACTACCTTGTTCCTTTGTCCTTGATTCTAGCCACCATTCAAAATTCTAATCTTAGAACTCCATTTGCCTTCTTTGGGCCATGCACTCCCACTGCCTTGAGCAGCTGGCAGGAAAATAAATCAGTAAAAATCACGAACTGGTACCACTATAAATTCATGCCAACAATTTTAACTGGGCCCTCAACATTTCCCAAAAACAGTGTTTTCCTCTAATTAATTTACTTTCCCATGAGACAATCTGAAAACATTTTCTATTCTATTCAAATTTCAGACATCCCTTTCTTCTCTCTTCCTTCCAGTAAATGACTTCACCTTCTAATAAAAGAGAAAGTATAAGACAGTAGAGAAAACCACCTCAAGTTCTCACCACTAAATCTACAAACTCAGGTCTATAAAGCACAATTTTCTCCTCCTCTCTTACCTGAAGGGAGGAACAGCATCACTTCCAATGGTTTAGAGCTCTTGTCCTTTCACTTTCTCAGGAACCTGTCCAATGTATTCTTTCTTCCACATCTTCAGCCTCACTCTTTTTACCAGCATCTCCCTACCGGCATTTAAACAATGTAGATCCTTTACCTTAAAAAAACAAATTCCAACTCCACATCCTTCTCCAGCTTCTATTCTCTCAGTCTTTCATCTTCCTCTTGCCAGTCAAGCTACCTGAAAATGTACCTACCCTTGCCATTCCCACTGCCTCAGTTCCAACTCACTCTTCACTCACCTACATTCTGGATTCTGCTCCAACCTTTGCACTGAATCTATTCTTGATAAGATTACCAATGACCTCCATGTCAATAGATTCAAGGTGACTGTACAGTCATCATCTTGCATGACTTCTCAATGGCATTCATAAGTATTTCACTTCCTCCTGCAAGACTGTCTTGCCTTGGCTTCCCTAGCATCGTACTCTCCTGGTTTCCCTTCTGCCTTATCGCGTCCTGCTTAGTCTTTGATTGGTTTGGGTTTCTGCAGATGCCTCCTCCTCTACCAGATCATTAACCATTGGTATATTCTGGGCCCAATCCGAAACTTCTTCTCAACCTTCAGCCATCTTATCCCCTCCCATTACTTCAATTAACAACAATGCTGGTAACTACATTTCTGTCTCCAACCCGGACCTCTCTTCTGACCTCCAGGATCAGAAACCCTACGTACCAGTTACCTGGAAGACTGACACACATCTGAAATGCACCTGAAACATGAGTCCAAAACTCAATTATCTTCCATTCTCTCAATCTTTGCTGCACTTGGAATTACCTAGAGAGAGTTAAAAAATACTGGTGCCAACGTTGCAATCCCAGAGATTGTTTTCATTGCTCTGAAGAACAGCCTAGGCATGAGAATTTTTAAAAGCTCCCTCAGTGGTTCTAATGTGCAACTAAGGCTGAGAATCACTGTCCTACAGCCTGGCCCCTCTCAAATATTTCCCGTCTTACTCAACAGTACTATCATCCACCCAACGGCTTCAGCCAGAGGGCTGGACATCTCTGACTCCTCTCTTCCTCACTGCTGACACCTCCCATTTCCTTCCAAACAGTCATGAAATTCAGACGATTTTATGAATGTTTCAGTAGAAGCAGACAAAAGGATTCTGTCTCTTATTTCTCTCTTTCTTCAGCATAGCATGAAAATGTGAGACCTGGATGTGCTATATTAGCTCTGTGACTATGAGAAGCAAAGCCACACAAAGAGAAAGTCAAAGCTGAGAGTCAGAGAAACAAGGAGCCCTAACAAACCCTGGCACAATCTGTGGCTAAGGTTCCCTATTGCTAGATTTTTTTTTATTACTTTTATTATTTTTTTATTTACTTATTTAATTATTTTATTTGTTTTATTATTTATAGATACACGGGCCTATAAACTCCCCCTTTTTAAGCCAGTTTACATTAGATTTTCTGCTGCTAGTAATTAGATGCTCCTAACTGATAAAGCGCCCTCTCTCCTCCATCATATGCCCCTTTGGCACAGTTTGCTACTTTGCAACATTTGGTACATCCGGAATTATTTTTTAACGTACCAAATGTTGCAAAGTAGCAAACTGTGGACTAGAAACTTCATTAGTATGGGCTAGGACCAAGTCTATTCTATTTACTACTGTATCCACAGTGCTTACCACAATATATGATACCTAGTAGGTGCTTCATGAATAGTTTATCCAGTAACTTCACGTGCTGAGTCAAAAACTTGGAACCATTATGAAGGAACTCTGTTGTCTTTATCAGTGTGACTCAGAACAGGTTTCCATATGACAGAATCCAAATGTTAAGGGCACTGACAGACACTGATATCCCTTCTGAGTCCCTAATAATGACGATGTTTCACTCAGGTTACAGACTGAGTCCAAACTACAGTGGTCAACCTCTAGGTATGGCATTTCTGGGAGTAAAAGGAGTGTAAGTACTGTGTGAATAGGCATCTTCCCTGGCAAATATGAATCCCTGTCATTCTGAGCCTTCACATCACCTCTTTAGGAGTGGCACAAAACCATTACAGTGCAAGAGGTGAGAAACAAAGATGGTCCTTTAACCATGGTAGATGACACAGGTATGATTCCTTTGGCAGAAATGATATTCTGCCTTCTGTGATGGTTTCTGTGTAATTCAGTGATGCCTCAAATAAACTTTAAGTATCTGAATTCCATTGGTAACATGATCTAGCCAACTCTGAAGCCCCTTAGCACAGTTTCCTGAAAACAGAAGGCACTCAACCAAAATGTCAAAACATCACACATACATACCTAGTTCTGGATGCAGGGAATCAGAAAACCTTTTAATTCTAGATATGTTGATGATAAAGGCTTCTCACTGAAATTATGTTTCAAATGGGCCAAGAAACTCCAGCTCTGTGAACCACTTCCCAAACCGATTTGTTACTTACCTTATTTCTCAAATATTTAGAGGAACTTTTCATATCTGCATTCAAATGCGAAACATGGATGAATTTTCCAACTCCAGCTTCCTTGGACACTTGAGCAATTGCTTGAGGAATCTTCACATAAACATCCGCAAAATCAAAGTATCTAGAAGAAAAAAAATAAAAGGATCGGTTAACAACTCCAGACACAGGATCTCAAAGCTGGTTTTCATAACAGTACTGAAATTCATACTACTTAAACTTTTAAACAGCAATAATTCAACTTAAAGCTAAAATTGGCCAGGTGTAGTGACTCACGCCTGTAATCCCAGCAATTTGGGAGGCCAAGGCGGGTGAATCACTAGTGCCCAGGAGTTCAAGACGAGCCTGGGCAACATGGTAAAACCCTGTCTCTATTTCTAAAAAAAAAAATTTAAAAAAAGAAAAGTGTTTAAGCCACTATTTTTTTTAAAAAGTTTACAGGTCTGCACACTGTCATTACTCTACACAATTTAAGGCCTACTCTAAGTTATAATAAATCCAGTATACATCATATTCTGCATTATCAAGGAATCCTGACACTGTGGCCCTTTAAAGAAACCTGGCTATTACTGGTTGCTGGGGAGCGGGGGAAGTGTTGGGAATCACTTCGTACCCCCTGGGACTTCGTTTCCCTCAAGGGAAAAAGAAGAAACTGAAAATAGCCAGTCAACAATTTCATTCAGTAGCATTAACTAAATGTTTACTCTGTACAATATACTATGTTAATCACTAGGGGGGATAAAAAAGTTGAATAAGACCTCCAAGTCATCAAAGAATTTATAAAATATTTGGTAAGACGTATATTAAAAACTAAGTCAAACTTTAATTAACGCTAAAAAATGAGGTACAAACAAAGTGTTGTGGACTATAGGATTAAAACATTATTTGCCAATAATCAACCCACACAAAGAACTGTTCAAATTAGTCCTCATGCCATCTCCAATTAACAATGCAGAAAAGACATCTAGAACACTGTCTACACAAGAAAAACCAATGTTCAGCTTGCTAAACAACAGAACAGGCAAAATCCTATTTCCTAACCCCATCCCATAGGGACTGATCCAAGCACAGGATCAACATCAGCCACACCAATACTGCCTACTGGCTTTTTATGGGCAGTATATCACACTGGTGAGTTATACCAGACTTAATGTCAGCTATATCTCCTAAGGGGTATCACTGGGCATGCAAGTGATTGTTTAGCCAATCCTTATGATAGCTGGCACACTGTGATAGCTGGCACATAGAGGTTGCCCAATAAAGGTCTATTAAGCCCTAAGAAAGACTTTAGCAAAGAAGAAACGAGAGTCAAAGACGTACTTGGTTTCCCAGTCTCGTCCAATAAGATTGATGACCACATTGCTGTGCTGCACTGCTCGTCTGATAGAATCTTTATCTCTCGAGTCCCATTCCTATAATAGCAGAAGGCAATCAGATGAAAACATAGCGGGGTATACCTCGGCATTCAACACTTCTGCAGCCTCCTCGACGCAAGTTTCAAAATGGGTCATGTGCTATAGTCATAATATGGTGCCATTTCATACAAGCTCCATCTATTACAACAGAAATAACGTCTCAAACTCCCTGCTGATTCTCTCACTCTTTTGGAGACAAACATGTAAAAGTACATTTTACTCAGGTAATCAAATGACAGAGCTAGAAAGGAGGCTACTGATTTTTAATGGAGCATATTTGCTTTTGTCCACCAAACTACTGCCCACTAAGTTGGGGGGGGAAAAAACCCACTAAACCAAGTCTCCTCTCCTGAAATATAGCCAAAGAACCAAGGATCATTTGGGAGACAGAGACTTTCCCTTCTTGACAGCAACCACTTACAGACTGAAGATAGGGAGAGTGTCTTTTAAAGGCTAGTATTAATTGGGGCCATTCATTACTATTTTCTTATTTCATTTTAATTCATTCCTGTTTTATAACCCCAGATCTAGTCATTTCTACATTAACAACATAAAAACAAGAGTCTAAAAGAACTACCTAAAACTTCAGGGTGAGCCAAGGGCTGGTTTCTATAAGCATTTCAATGGAAGATAACAAATAATAAGAATTTCTTAGCACCAAATAGAAAGTGCATATACATGGGTCAGTGCAATGGAGGGAGATAGGGCAAGAAGAGAAAAGAGAAAGAAAGCAGGGATGAGAGAGAGAGAGAGAGAAATAAAATGCTGTTTAATTTAGAAAAGAAAAAACAAACTATAAAATGAGATTCAAGAACAAAAAGATGAAGCCCCAGCAAAAAGAACCAGTTAGGACTGATGATAGAATGTGGCTTAAAAGGCACAGTCTAGAACAGTGGCTTGGAGTCAAACAGACAGGAATGCAAATCTCAGTTTGCCATATACTAACTTTGTACAAATTATCTCTTCGAGCCCCGTGTAAAATTAGAAAACACAACTTACCTCATGAGGTTATTATGAGGATTAAGTGAAATATACATAAAACCTACAGCAGTGAGTGACATATTAGAAGAAAACCAAATTCCCAGGAATAAGGTCCAAAGGTGCATAGTCAGGTGGGTAAAACAAGTGGCCATTCAGACAATAGTTGCAAACAAAGACTAACATGAAGAAATCAGCACCTCACACCCCAACTAGTCCTTCTCGAAAATAAACACATAAACAAACACTAAACATATAAGCCTCCGAATTTCCCGTGGTCTTGCTCATCCAAACATGCTCAGAGCACAAGTCAATGCCAGACACTCAGAAAATAAATCTCTGCAGAAATAATGGTATAGATGTCATTTGGTTAATTCCAGTGGTTCAAAAGTTTTCACCTATCACTTTTTAAACACTTAATTTTGAGGCTCTGACAAGATGACCAATAACCTTAAGGCACAAAGAACTAGGAATAAGCTAAGGTTCTGTAACTTTAATACCAAGAAGATATTTAATAATAAGATTTTGGAGAAGAAAAACATTTTAGAAATAAGAAATTTATAATATAAGTATTATACTTAGCTTGTGAACACTGAATAAAGAATAAATGAAAATGTGAAAATAAAATGAAAGTAAGTCAAAATTTAAAGGGATTACAAATAATCTGTATGAATATTACCAGAGATAGTGAGGATGTTTAGCACATATCTTTTAAAGGGAAAATGTGTAACTGGAAGAGCTCCATTCCTTACAGGACAATACAAGCAGGAAGTAGCTATAAGACCAGAGACTTAAGCATCAAGGCCAGAGAGTATAGCAATCAATAGCTTGGCCGCAGGCATTTGGGGCAGCACAACTCTTTGTGGAAAGGGACTGTCCTGTGCTCTGTAGGATATTTAGCATCCCTGGCCTGTACCTAATAACCAGGATGGCTCCCCAGTCACTGTAACAACCAAAGAGTTCCATTAATCACTCCCTTAATGGCTTTCCTCTATGCTCTTTCCCCTGCCTCACCCCACTGGCAACTACTGGCCTAAAGGAAGAACCTGTAGATTACAGAATGACAAATGGAATGCTCAGAAAGGGCTGTTCTAAGTTAAATCTATGCTAAATAACCAAGTTATAAAACACCCTATTTGTGATTTTTTAATGTCTATAGAGCACTATCCAACAGAAATATAACATGAGGCACATGAGTGAAAAAGAAACAAGTGAAATTCATTTTAATAATATATTTTATTTAACCTAACATATCCAAAATATTATTTTAATATGTAACAAATACAAAAACTATTAATGATATATTGGATATTCTTTCCTTCATACTGAGTCTTTGAAATCTGCTGCATATTTAATACACACAGCATATCTCAATTCAGACTAGCCACATTTCATGTGCTCAGCAGCCACATGTGGCCAGTGGCTACCACACTAGACAGCACAAGTCTAGACCAGGGATTGGCAAACTATAGTCCATAGGCCAAATCTGGCCTGGAGCCTAATTTTGTAAATAAAATTTTATTGAAATGCAGTCATGCCCATTTGTGTACATATTGTCTATGGCTACCTCCAAGTACAAAGGCAGAGCTGAGTAATTATGACAAAGACTATGACCTGCAAAGCCAGAAATATCTACTATCTGACCCTTCACAGAAAAAGTTTGCCAACTGCCAGTCTAGAGCTTGCATGACAAAGAAGATGTGGGAACCTACCTGAAAGAATGACTTGTCAACAAAGAGTACCTCTGGTTCATTTTAGGATGAAATTACTGCTTTATCTGCTTCTTACTCCTAAAAATGATCTTAGTAATTCATATTTGTCAATTTCAATCAATCAGCCCTCTTACTCCTAAAAATGATCTTAGCAATGTATATTTGTCAACTTTAATCAGCCACAAAGGCCCTTACCAGAAACAGAAGCTGGCCCAGGTCACCCATGGGACGAAGGTGCATGGTGTCATATTTATCACACCGATAAGGTATAACCACCTGTGACCCATGCGTCCTAAAAGAATCGATTGAAAAAAGGATCAATATTAACATAATATGGATATTTTATACAATTTTTATTTGGTAAATATTTAAATTCTAATATAGTATGTGAATTGATATTATATTTGACAAAAAGGAGTATTTTGCCATGCTAAGGATGCCATAGCTTTTCAGAGTCCCTTATTCCCATCTTAATAATTCCTATATAGGAGCATGAGTGTGCCCTTAAAGTCACAACAAATAAAAATTACATACATCCAAGATAGGAGTAATTCATAATGCTGCTAAAATGAAGAGAAACATAGCTCATGGCTTCTCATTAGGCAATCCTGATCAATGGCAATGGAGCATATGAACTCAAGGAACTTTACTTACCAAGGTGGTTGACAACATATCGGCCCAGGAATCCTGTTGCTCCAAACACAGTGGCCACGACCCCGCTGACTAAGGAACGTCCACCTTTCCCATGAGGTATGAGGGCATGATGAAGCTGGCGATGGGGTGGGCCATGACACACAGATGTGGCTACTGCAGTAATGGCAGAACCTTAAACAAAACCCCAAAGTATACAACAATGGCAAATATTAATATTTTTAAAACTGTGAACACAAATAGCTCCTTTCCCTAAAAACTTGTAACACTATTTTTCGATCAGTACTTTAGTAATTTAACTATCAAAAGCAATAATAAACACAAAATACTACACTATAGAATCCACAGGACATGAGGAAATATAGTCCCTACTCTATACAATGTAACTTACCTAAAAAGATAAGTCACATTGTTTAAAAAACACATTAAACAGTCACAAAGTAGGAAAGTATAAGCCTATATGGTGAAAGGAACTGAGAATACATAATAAAGGAGCACTAAATCACATTACCATGAGGAAGCATTGCTGGATAAAATGTTTTGAGAAAGGTCTTAAAAGAGGAAAAAGAAAGGACAAGAATTCCCTGAGAAACACATAACAATGCAGAGGTATAATGAATAACAAGCCTAGCACAGGGCAACAGCAAAAGACTCTCCTGGAACAGAATCTGAAACTGGTGACTAATGAAAAACGAAGTTGATGATATCGGTTGGAAGGAGAAGGATTATTAATACAGAACATTAAAAAAAAGAGAATGCAGTTCGATAGTTGAGACTTATAATAAAAACCACTGAATAACATCACAAATAATGATAAAAGGAGTGAAGTGCTTGAGAAAAGATCTTCTGACTTTTAGAAAGCTTAATGGCAAGAATTTTGTCAAATATCCCATTTCTTTTTCATAGACTGAGGTTCTTGGTACTAGAAAGGACCCTCAAAGTTCATGCATCAATGCTTATATGTTCTCTATAGCATGTGTGCAAAGAAACCATCTGGCTTTTGCCTCAACACCTGCAGAGCTGGAAACTCACTTCCTGTAGCAGGTCCATTCTGCTGTGAGCCATAACAGAACGAAAGTTCTACCACAAGGGGAATCAGTGACTGCTTCCCAGAAGTTTTTAGCCCTGTGCTCCTCCAGAATGACAAAGAACAAGTCTAATCCTTCTTCTACAATTAAGTGTAGCAATTACATCCCCACTAAATATTTTCTTCTCCAGGTTAAACATTTCCTTTCCTGTCAAATATTCTTCATATGGCAGGAATGCAAATCTCTTTTGGATATACTCCAGTTTTCAAGTCACTTCTAACTTCTTATAGTAGAATTTTAGAGTTAGCTGCTCGACTTTCATGTAAGTAAAAACAAAAAGGTTTACAGTGCTAACGCACTTCTGCTCCAATCAACAAACTTTGGAGTTTAGCATTCGTGCTTTGTATACTTGAGGAGAGCTGAAAGAGACAAATAGGACTTTATTTAGAAAATCTGTGTTTGTTTTCTAGGGATGACTTTCCAGTGGCATTCTGCCCAAAAGCCATTGTTCTTTCCTATCTCGAAGTATGGAATTGGAGAAATAGCCTAGCTCACTAACAGTGACATAAATTAAACATCATAGAACAAACACATAATAATAATAACATCATATTAACAGCTAACTTTAAATAGCTCTTAGCAGGTGTCCAGCATTATTCTAAGTGCTTCGTATTATCTTTTTTTAATGCTACCTTTATCACCACCTTATAGATAAGGTTAGTAACTAGCCCAAAGTGCCAGTAAAGGAGATTAAAAAGCAGTCCTGTGAAGTAGGAAGAAAACGCAGAAGGAAACAGAATCTAAAAACCAAAAAAGAAAGTGTTTCAAGAAGAGAATAGTTAACTTTATCAAATGCTCAAAGTGAAGTAGAAAGAGAACAGAGAACCACAGAATCTGGAGGATGTGGCTGTAGGTGGCATAAATAAGAGCAATTTTATTGGATTAGTGGGACTGAAAGCCAGACTGGAGTAAACAAAAGAGAGGCTGTGAGGCAAGGAATTAAGTAGATGAGGAGTATAGATAATCCTTCTGAGGAACGAGAAATTGGACTAGAGAACACAGGTTGGTTGGTTGGTTTGTTGGTTTGTTTGTTTTAAATATCAGTTAACATTTTTGTGCTGATGGAAATAACAGTGTTTGTTTGTTTGTTTGTTTGTTTTAAATATCAGTTAACATTTTTGTGCTGATGGAAATGACAGGATTTCCATAGTAGAGTGTGGGAAATTACTGATTCCGGAAAGGGAATGAATAGTTGAGAGAGGATGAGATCAAATGCAAAGTGAAGGAGCTGGCCACAGAACAGAGCAGAAGGAGCTTACCCACTGTAATAAGAGAAAAGGCAAAGAATTATCACATATCAACTATTAGAGTTTATGGTGGGAAAATGACTGTTCTCATCTGATTCCTTTGTTATCTCTGTAGAGTTGAGAATGAGACAAAAGCACATGTTAGATGTTTTAGGAAACTGGCTACATTAAATAATGTTTATGGAGACAAGGAAACCAAATTTCCTAGAAAAATATAGCACTGAAAGTGTACTTGAGATTTAGATGCATGAATTTAACATAAGTTTGGCGTTTTCCCTAGCCCCATTCTCCATTGCTTAGTGGCAGGCAGCAAATTATGTGGAAAGTTTTGTTTAATCAGGGTCAATGTTTTTTTATGACAACGGGAGTTGGGCTGGGGAGTTGAGAATGCATAAAAGGGAATGATTAGAATAAGGAAGTGAGGACATAGGATAAGACAGGGAAAAGATGTCGGAGTCAATGAACTGGGAAGAATTACTAGAGTTAAGGAATTAATATCTCAAAGGACTGTTAAGAAGATTAGATATAAATCTTGGACGTAAGATTAGATTAGACATAAAGCATTTAGTACATTACCCAGAGCATATTAAGCAGTCCATGAATAATAGTTGCTTTTACTTTTATTACTTTGAAATTTCTCAGAAGGTAACATCACACTAACCTCACATGGCTTTGTTTTTTTTAATAATTATAGGCCAAGTATTATTCTAGAAACTGTGACTACCACAGTAAAATACAAAACCCTGGCTTCATGAAGCTCACAATTTAAAGGGTTGATGAGAATTAATAATATATGGGCAAGCAGCTGTCACAGTGCCTTGCAAACAGTAGGTGCTCAATAAATATAAATTATTATTCTCTTTGGTTCGAGCGTCTCTTTCTTTCATTTATTATGGGTACTACTAGAAGAACAATATATTCATTATATTTTTCTGCTTAAAAACCTACGTTGGTTTCCTACTGCAACACATTTGCTTGCACAGTGCATTAATTTTTTAAAGTATTTATTTAAAACATTATATGCATGCTCTACACAGTACCAGTATGATATACACGTTGTAAATCATATATTACTTAGAATAGTGTCTGGCATACAGTTTAAACTACATAAGTGTTAGCTACTGTTACTATAGAAAGAGTCTTTACAAGTTCTAATATTGTATTTCCATAACTTATTAGGTCCTCTTGCACAACTCCCTTTGGAGACTACTGGTCTAAACTCTGCTTGGCTTTCAAAGGTCTCCACTGTCTGATCCCACCTAACACATTCAACCTCCTTTTCCACTAACTCAGATACACAGGTAGTCATTTCACTGCCTACCTGAATACCTCATGACTCCATTCTCACCCACTTGTCTTTCCCAGAAGACTTTCCAGATCATAACAGCCCTAAAGAGATCAATGGGAGCACTACAATTCTCCACTTGTCCTCCAATCTTCCTTCAGTACCTCAAATGATAATCTTTCCCTTTTATGATTTCCTGTGATATATAATAGTCTTGCCACGCTTAACTATACACAGTTGTCTTACACAGTTCTGTCCTATAGTGTGTGGATTATTTTACATACTAGACTTGCCTCTCCAGAATTTACTCAAAAACTTACTTTACCACACAATAACACAGAGTGGTTAAGAACACAAGCTATGGTGTCAGAGGAAGGTAAGTTAAAAGAGAAAATTAATAAAAAATACCTAGAACTGGAGATGGCAGATAGCAGGTACTCAATAAACAGTGATTACCATTCACAATCTACATCATATCATACAAATGTAATAGTTTAACAAGAACCAGCAAATGCCTTTGCAAAGACATTGTAACTTCAAAACCATCCACTATAAGTGATGTGCACCACTACCTTCCCAGTGGTATGCAGGAGTTCTAACAATGATGGAAAACAAAAAAAAGAGGATCCTCTAAACTCCTAATTCTTGCCTCAGACTGAACATCAAACCTATCTGATGCTTTTAAAAATTTAAGGTGCAAAAAGCTAATCTCACAAATTCTGATTGAATCGCTCTACTATCAATCTTCATTTCTATTTTTTATAAAGCTCTACGAGTGATTCTGACATGAGCCAATTTTGAAAGCAAATGATATTCTGTGAGATTAAAATACACTAAGAAACAAATACAACTTTTGCAGTTTGATCGGAATACATTTGTGGAAGAGTAGAGGGTGAAAGAATAATAATGAAGTATAACCGTATTTCTAATTGCCTTGCTTTTTAGTGAGTGGAAAGGCAAATGTATGTTTTCAATTTGAGGACTGGGAGCAGATCCAATCATATTAGAAGAGAAAACAAATAATACTAACAAATTCCAAAATAGCTTCCATTCTTTTTCACTTTCCTTTTAATCAAGCTCCTAATTCTTCTCTCCTCAAACATCCTTCTCTCCCCCAGACCCCAAGTCACTCGGTCCAACACATTCTACATCAGTAGAGACGCTTTTGGTTAAAAGGATGCTTTTATAAACATTAGCTCATTTAATCTTATCAGAGCCTCACAGATATTGTAATATTATCATTTCCATCGTGCCATGAAGAATCTGAATTAAGACCTATTAAGGGTTTGCACATGGTCATAAAGTCAATCCAAGGAAACCTCTCGCCACTAGCCTTTTTCGCTCCCTTAGAGATTTCTCTCCCCGCCCCATACAAATATTTCTCATAACCCTAAACCCTTACAACCATATCAGAACTCTGATTCTATCGATCCCTTACGTACCCCCTGCTTTCTCCTCCTCGCTTCCCGCTGCTCAAGATCTTTTGTCCCCTCCCAAGGTGTACAATTAAGTATGTAAACCGGGGACGTGGAAAGCAAAAGGAGAAAGCAGACAGAGGCAGCTCCAGACCTAGAAAAACCAGAGTGCCTAGGAAGTCGGAGTGACCGCTGCAGCACGGCGCCATTCCCAAAACCTTAGATTCCCGTCTCAGAATCCCAATTAGGGGTCGCCGTTCCCGGTGACACTTACGTGACATTGGCAGGGCCCGGACAACCCGGGATTGTGCGGCAGCCGCCATCTTCTCCCACAATTCCCCACGCCGGCACTCCTGACTGACTACGGCTGCTACGCTGGGTCAAAATTTATCTTCCACGCCTGTTTGCGCAGACGCTAACCAGGAGGAAGAGTTTCGGGTAGCATGGTAGTTAAGAAGAAAGCTGGGAGAAGAGAGGAGACAGGAAGGGAGGCCAAAAGAAGGAGAGGGGGAAGAAAGAAGTGAAAAGAATTTGGCTGTTGGAATCTCAGATCTGGAATAGGCTGTAAAGATGTGTCTTTGTTTATAATCTCTAATTGCCGAGGAACCTGAAGTTCAGAGTTAACCAGTGACTGACTCCGGACATGTAAAATGGCAAGACCCCGGTAGAAGACCTCAGCTTTCCTGACTCTGTTTCCTGTTCCTTGAAAATGTCAGCTAAGGCAGCCCTGGTGAGGCCGGAGGAAGAAGGAGGCGTAGCCCCTGCGCTCGGGAGGTCCAGGGCCCAGGAGGGAGGAAAAGGGAGACAAGGACGAGGGGGAAAAGTGGAGAAGAGAAACCGAAATGAGGATGTGTCCCAAGTGAATAAATGTAGGTCAAGCCCGCCAAGCACATTCTCTCCTAGGGACCTTTGCGCTTGCTGTTGGCGTTTCCTGGAATGCTCACTCGGGTATCTGCACCAGCTCAAGTCTCTGCTCCAAAGTGACCTCTTCGGAGAAAACAACTCTGACCATCCTATCCAAGGTGGTAATCATTCCACCAATTTTTGGTTTAAGTTTATATACCAAAGCAGTTATCACCACCTGGCATATGAATCCAGGAGTTCTTAACCAGGAGTGTGATTCATGAGTGGGCTTCAGGAAATCTGTGAACTTCCTGAAATATTATGTAAAATTTAGTGACCGTGTGTGCCATCTGAACATCTAAGGGGAAACTGCAGATGGCTCTCTCTAGCGCAATGGTTTGTAATTTTTTCTTTAATTATGGACACCTTTGAGAATCTGCATTGTTCTACAAAGAGCCATCTGGAGACTGAGGAAATTCCAGGTTAGACTAAGTGCCTGGATTTTAAAATACTTTATTATGGTCAACCTCTCCAGATTCCTGGGTAAGAGACAACAACCAGTGATCCTGTGAAACATACCTTGGGCTTATCAGAAAAACCACCTAGTTTGGGGAGGTCGGGTTCTTTCTAGTTGGTAATCCTTCCAGTGCTTTGTTTTTTCAGAAAAAGTATGTGTTTCTGGGATAGACAAAAAGGCCTGAGGTGAGTAGGGATGTAGGAGTTGCTTTATTACTAGGCTTGAAATCTTGGCTGTTTCCACTCTATCTTACCCCTACCGTTTACTGAAGTGTCACCTACCAAATTGAATTCGAAGACAGAAGAAACCCTTGAATTTCACCAGAGAAGCTTAATAATGCTACGCTGTCATATTTCTTGGCTTCATCCTATGTTCATTTAACACAATTTGCTAATACTTGATTCCGGACCAATACAGATAGTAACATACCTTCCTGGTTCGGGCTGACAGACCCTGTTATCAGCAACCTTGGAACTCCTGTATAACACTGCCAATTATATTATTTAAAATCTCTTAAGTTAAACACTGCCTTGTGTTCTCAATTTGAGTTGCAAGGTTGCATGGTGTAAATGAAAGAACACTGATTTTTTTTTTAAAGAGATGGAGTCTAACTATATTTCCCAAGCTGGTCTCAAATTCCTGGGCTCAAGACTTCCTCTCACCTTGGCCTCCAAAAGTGCTGGGATTACAGGTATGAGTCACTGTGCCCAGCTGAAAGAACACTGATTTTTAAAACCCAGAATACTAGATTCCATTCCCAGTTTTATCAGTTATTAGCTGTGACCTGGACAAGCTTCTACACCTAACAGGGTAAATAAAACCTACCCTGGTACCTCAAAAGGTTACTACGAGAATCGGGTGACATAATGGATGCAAAGATGCTTTGTCACCTGCAAAGTACTATATGTAGGGCCATGCAGTACTATCCAAATACCACTGAAGTATCAAAATCATAGGATGTTAAGCTGGAAGAGATCTTAAGAGCTCAGCAAGCCCCATTTCTTTATTGTAAAGATGAAGAGGCTGGGCACAGTGGTTCATGCCTGTAATCCCAGCACTTTGAGAGGCTGAGGCAGGTGGATCACTTGAGGTCAGGAGTTCGAGACCAGCCTGGCCAATGTGATGAAACCCGGCCTCTACTAAAAATACAAAAATTAGCCGGGTGTGGTTGCGGGTACCTATAATCCCAGCTACTTGGGAGGCGGAGGCACGAGAATCACTTGAACCTGGGAGACGGAGGTTGCAGTGAGCCAGGATCTTGCCACTGTACTCCAGCCTGGGTGACAGAGTTGAGACTCCATTTCAAAAAAAAAAGGAAAGAAAAAAAAAAAAAGAAAATGAGATATATTAACAAATATATTTGATTAGTAGGTGCACTTTATGTGAAAAGAATACAAGAGCTCTTTTGAGACCTAACATAAAAGATCATCAATGGATAACTTTTTTTAAAAAAGTCTCACTCTGTCACCCAGGCTGGACTGCAATGGCATGATCTCTGCTCACTGCAACTTCCGCCACCTGGGTTCAAGCTATTCTCCTGCCTCAGTCTCCCGAGTAGTTAGGATTACAAGCATGTACCACCATGCCTGGCTAATTTTTTGTATTTTTAGTAGAGACAAGGTTTTGCCATGTTGGCCAGGCTGATCTTGAACTCTTGACCTCTACTGATCCACCCCCTTCCGCTTCTCAAAGTCCTGGAATTACAGACGTGAGCCACTGCACCCAGCAATAAATAACCTTTTTGAAGGAAGACTGTAATAAACCAGTCACTTTTGAATCTGTTGCAATTTTCATCATTATCTTGTGGCCTTGCTTGGAAGTTCTTTTGCTTCATGGAAACTACGTATTAGTCCTATGTTTAATTATTAATTACAAAATAGCTGAGGTAACATTTCCATAGAGAGTGTAGTAGATAAAGACCACCCCCACCCCACTCCACCCCAAGCATAGAAAGTAGCTAACCAGTTGCCTCGTGGTCTGATTTTTCCCACTACAGCTTCTCAGGTCAGGCATTGCAAAAGATAAATTAGTTCATTGTATCTCTGAGCATCTAAGACAAATTATAACCCAGAGATGGCCAGTTTAGGCAAAATATCCTTAAAAAAAAAAAAAAAAAAAAAAGCAAGATGCTTATAAATAAGAAGAGTCCTAGCTGGATTTGACAAAAATAAAGTGATTCCATGGGTTTTGCATAAAATTTGGACCCTCATTCCTTTATTTCTGATTCTCCCCCACGGCGCTCTAGATTTGTTATTACATTGTACTTACTCTGCTGTTTTAAGTGGAATCCATTGGCAAATGTCCCCCTCCCATATTCCCTGCCTATGTTAAACACTCTAAAGCAGGGGTCCCCAAACCCCAGTCCATGGACCGGTGGTCTGCTAGGAACCTGGCCACACAGCAGGTGAGTGATGGGCAAGTGAGCAAAGCTGAGCTCCACCTCCTGCCATTAGATTCTTGTAGGAGCTTGAACCCTATTGTGAAAGTGCAGGTTGTGTACGCCTTATGAGAATCTAGTGCCGGATGATCTGTCACTGTCTCCCATCACCCCCAGATGAGACCATCTAGTTGCAGGAAACAGGGCTCCCACAGATTCTACATCATGGCATAATAATAGAAATAAAGTGCACAACAAATGTAATGTGCTTGAATCATCCAGAGCCATTCTCCCACCCCACTCCCATCCGTGGAAAAATTGTCTTCCATAAAACTGGTCCCTGGTGTGAAAAAGTTTGGGGACCACTGCTCTAAAAAGAGAATTAATCAGAATAAAGCCCAGTCCTTCCAAACTAAACATCAGCGCCTTGGAGCATATCTTCACCCTGCCTCTGTCTTTTTGACCACTCATTTTCTGGTAGCCTCACCACTGTTGCTACAGAAACAGTGATATCACCAATTGTGATTCTGATGTCACTCTCCAGTCCCAGCAAGGGGGAGGTACATGGAAGGCCACAGGAGGAACAAGATCTTGACTAAGCAAGAACATCCCAGCATCTTCATTGACTTTAAAAGTATATTCTGGAGTCTTCTGTGTTTCACTATTCCAGTGCTACACAGGTAGGAAATCTTACTGGACTGATAAAACAGTCCATTTTCTGATCCTCTGTGGTTGGAAGGTAGAATTCAGTGACAAGTGATAGGCAACTTTTTATGTTCAACCCACCCTTGTTCTCTGTCCAACCAATTTTTTTTTTTTTTTTTTTTTTTTTTTTGAGATGGAGTCTTACTCTCTTACCCATGCTGGAGTGCAGTGGTGCAATCTTGGCTCACTGCAACTTCCATCTCCTGGGTTCAAGTGATTTTCCTGCCTTAGACTCCCGAGTAGCTGGGATTACAGGCATACACCATGTCACCTGTCTAATTTTTTGTATTTTTAATAGAGACAGGGTTTCACCATGTTGGGTAGGCTGATCTCAAACTCCTGACCTTAAGTGATCTGCCCAACTTGGCCTCCCAAAGTACCAGAATTACAGGTGTAAGCCACCATGCCCAGCCTGCTCAGACAATTCTAATCCTACCTCTGCAGATAAATAAACCTCTCCTTCAGCAGCATTAAAGTCAAACCTACCATCTTTGCTGCTGACATTGTGATCTTTTTACAGATTGGACAAGATCTCTTCAGCCATCCTTTTGGAGACATGAGGGGTCTTACTTCCTGCCTCCCCATTTGATACAGTAGAAGCTTGGCTACATACTGACTTTTCCTATTCATTGTGTAGCCATTCCTAAAGTTCTTTCTCTCCAATGCCCCAAGAACAAAAGAGAACTGGTATAGCCCTGAGTCCAATTCTCATGCACTTTTATCCTCTCACTGTTATTTCTGAAGCCGTGGCTAAACAACAGAGAACTGGGAAAGGTCAGGATATATGTAGCTGTGTAGTGAAAGTATATCTGTACTAACAGGGGCTAGAGGAAGAAGATACTACTTAGGGAACGTGAAAATAAAGAAGTTCCACTGGAAAGCTTAACGATGAGTGGTGCCATTGAGACACACACACACACGCATGCATGAACTCACCCTAATCTTTATTTAAACAAAATCAACTGAAACTCTGATTTAATCAGCAACCAGGTTTATTGAGCTCTACGATGCAGCAGGTACTTACAGAAAGGAAGGCAGTAAAATAGAATAGATATAAGAACATTCTTCCCTCTCAAAACTAGTAATCAAACCTGGTTGAATAAACCTCAAAACTTGATCAAGTATGTAGCAACCCTGCAAGAACTTTACTTATACTTTCTGCAATCTGAGTTTTTCCATGAGTTTAGGAACCTTGGGTAAACAGGAACTTCTCACTTAAAACGGATACAGGAGAAAAATGCCTTGAGATAGAGCTGTGGTCTAGGATACAACCACTATTACCAAGCTCCTGTGTTGCTTACGCCCTTCCTGACTGGCATTCAGATTTGCACTCCTCCTCAACTTGAAGTAATCATCACATTGACATTTTTGAGAAATATTTTAGTCCAATCTTTCTATAGCCCATGGGAAAATTTCACAGCTGCCAGAATGTTAGCTAAGGAAATATCTAAAAATATATATATACACTGGAATATCTAAAGAAATATATATCTAAAGAATATATATCTACAGAAATATATATACACTGATTCTAGCATTTCCTTTCTGAGCCTCAATATCCTAATCTATAAGATGAGAGTGTTAGAAAACATGGCTTCTACGGTCCATTTATCATTAATTTAATAGATAACACAAAGTATCATTTTCTTTAACTCCAGGATGTTATTTACCAATTTTTGAACTTCTTATAGTAATTTATGAATCCATTCACTGACTTCGTTAAACTCTTTAGCTCTTCCTTTCTTTTTCCACTTCATTATGAGAAACATTGATTTAGAAATCTGAATGTCGTTACCATTAATCAGTATTACAATACCTCTTTATAGATGCTATCATCTATAAAGACAATTAGGAAGTTTCAAAAGTCCAAAACAAGCTTCACAATGCAGATAAACACACACATAGGACCTAGAAAGTAGAATAAAAAACATTAGAACATACGTAAGTGAAGTGTTTGCTGAATATATTTGACTAGCAGGTTCTCTTTCTGTGAAAAAAATACAAAGGTACTTTTGAGATGTTGATTTATTTGTACTAGTGGAATAGGAAGGTCTGTAGTAAATCATGACTAAGTCTCTGGGGTGAACGTATCTCCCAAAGTAGATGAGCTTCAAGAAGTCTTGAATATATGAATCACCACCATAGTAAATTTGAGCAAGCCATCTCTTTTTGTTCTTGGATTCTCCAATCCAAAAGAAAAAATGAGTTATCTGAAAATGGGCAGATTGTGCATATTCATTCTTCCAGCAGATAATTATTGAGCTCCAATTTTAAGATACTAGCTACTATGAGGGATACCAAGATGAATAGGAAAATTCCTCTCCCCTTATGAAGTCACCCGGTAAAGAAGATGAAATGTATGAGAGCAATTAAAATACAAGATAGAATGTACATGTTGAAACAAAATATGATAGAAACCTCAGTGAGGGAGCAATCACATTCACTAGGTATCTAGAAAATATTTCTTGGATAGGGTAGCCCTTGCTTGACCTGGGCTAAAAAGTAAGGGTAAATTTAGAGAGCCATTACTGGGGTGCTGGGTGGATATTCGACAAGAGGGTACAGTGCTCTAATGTCTTCCACTGAAATGTCTTAGTAGAACTAGAACAAGGAAGTTAATTAATCTGAAAGATATCTATGAATTTCCCTCATAACTTGAGGTTGTGTATTTGTAGTCCTCAAAGATGCTTGCAAAGTGTTTTGAGTTCCATAAATTTAGGGTGCTTATTCATTCCAGCTATTTTTCTTCCACCTTCTTATTGAAGCAAGTTTAAAATTAAGCTAAAAGTTGTTAGTGCCTTCATTGTTTAAAAAGACTGTATACCAATGATTTGAAAGTGAGGAATAACAATAGTCATTTAAGAAATCATTGGTCCAAAAGTGGAACCATTTTTGTCATCTGGGAACTGCTAGAATGCACCGAGAATAAGATGTGCACTCATGAAATCTGAATTTCATTTTGAGTTCATTACTTAAATGCACGTGTGAAAAATAATAAATAGGTCAAAATCATTATTTGGTAATAGGAGGATAAGTTTCATCTGTAAAATTTGTCATTTTTATCTGTGTCTTTCCATTGCAGATTCCTTATGTTACATGGCAGGAGGGGGGATAAACTGAGGGATAGTGAAAACAACAATAAATTAATCAAGAGTTTTCCTCATATCTCAGAACCTATCCTGAGTAAGAGTAAGTGATCACATAATTTCCATACTTTCTATGCACAGTTTTCAGCATTATAATTGTATATAGCTTAAATAAGGAAATTTATCGTATTGATTTTGTCACACTTTTCTGTTAGAAGTAACTCATTTGGATGAAATATAAAATGAAGATTAAGAGATTGTGTTTCTGGCTCTCACTTGTACATCAATAATCTAGGACAGCGTGCTTCCGAGTCTTCTAATTCTTTGGCCAAATCATAATACCATTCATTATTTTCTTTATAGTAATGCTGCAAGCATAAGAATATTTATATGTAAGTATATGTAATAGCGATGCAAGCCTAAAAATATTTATATGTATATATGTTTATGCAGAGGACGTTACAGGGTTTAACCTCATAGACATTAGCAACTTCTTTGTTAAGGTAACAAAACATTAAAATAAGATCCCCAAAAAAAATTAGAAATCAGGCTGGGCACGGTGGCTCACATCTGCAATCCCAGCACTTTGGGAGGCCAAGGAGGTGGATCACTTGAGGTCAGGAGTTCAAGGCCAGCCTGGCCAGCATGGTGAAACCCTATCCCTACTAAAAATACAAAAATTAGCCAAGTGTGGTGTGCCTGGTATAGTCCCAGCTACTTGGGAGGCTGAGGCAGATAATTCTCACAGTGACATTTTTGAGGAACATTTTAATCCAATCCTTCTATTGGCCATGGGAAATTTCACAGCTTCCAGGATGTTAGCAGTGCTGGAATATCTAAAGGAATTATGTATTCCCTTGGGAGGCAGAGGCTGTGGTGAGCAACCTGGGAGGCAAATGTTACAGTGAGCCGAGATCACACTAGTGCACTCCAACCTGGGCAACAGAGTGGGACTTTGTCTCAAAAAATAAAAGAAAGTTAGAAAATCTGAAAGAAATGGGTAAATAATTATCTTTCTGGACCTAGCCAGTGTTTCTCACAGAGTCTCTCCAGATAAGCCCTGGTCTAGAAATTCTCAGTTCTTGATGTATATTAGAATCACCCAGGGAGCATTTAAGAATTTTAAGAATGCCTAAGTTTCCCCAACCAAAAACCATTGAAATAAGATTTTCAGAGGGATGGTAACTTGAACTCAGTATCTTTACACAGTTCTCTTTGTGAGTCTCATGGTCTAATTAGAGTGGAGAACCCACTGTTTACCTAAGGAATCCATTGTATTTGGGTACCTAGAAGGTTAAAATAAACTGCTTCCTTAGCGCAGTAATCTGAGGTAGTGATTTCTGTGTGAAAACAGGTGCAAATTATTGTGAGAGCAAAGAATAAGTAGCACTTAAAAGATCTTGTATTTTCTTTGTAATGATTATCTGAAATATCCTGTATAATAAAAATGACATATCCACTTATATAAGTTTCAATCATGTATTTAATCTTTCATTGATCTCTGCTGGTTTTATTTTGAGGGAGGATATCTATCCTCACCACAGTCCAAAGTCATTTAAAACAAATATTTCCAGTTAACCACATGTTCATGCCTTAATATTGCTCCACTTATTTCAAGCAATTCTTCATAAAACACAATTGTACTATAAAAAATTAAGATAAGCTGTTGGGCTTGATTACAACAGTATTTTAAAACCGTATTTTGTTGGAAAATTAAAATACAGAGATATTCTGTTTCATAAAGATATTTGAGGCATTGGGGAGGAGAAATGGTGTAGCTATTCCACCTTGATAAGTGAGAAGTATAGGTCTGAGCAGAATTTTTTTGTTTTTAAAATTTTTAATGGCAACTGAGCCTAGGGGATGAAGAGCGAAGGGGAGGGGATAAGCTGAGCAAAGTTTTTAATACAAGAAGGGAAACTCCAGTGTGGAAGCCTGGGAATGGAAGTCTGGCATCGAAAAGAGGGCAAGATTCTCATAATTTTAGATGATCAGTGGATAACTCTAAGTCATTATGATAGTTGGCCATGTTTTCAAAGACTACCAAGTAAGGAGTACATTGAATAGGTACTATGATCAATCAACGAAAGCAGCAGGTATAAGCAGTTCATTTAAGAAAAATGACTGCAAATGTAAAAAGAGAGAAATAGTAGCAAGAGGGAAGCTTGGGGTGGAATAAGACAATTAAAATGAATCTCAGTTTTCTGGCTTAGAAGACCAGGTAAATAAATGGTGGTGCCATTACCGAGATTAGGGAATCGAGCAAAGTATTGGGAAGGCTGTGAACGAATTCACTTCAGCAAGGAAATCACTGCATCCAGGGACAAAGGCCCGTTGGATGGCGCACATGACATCTCTTTTGTCTTGACTGATATTCAGAAATTCCATTGAACCATAGAGGCTGAGAATTCCCCCCAGGATCCTTGGCTAATGAGGAGGCTTTGGTCTTTAGTAAGAGAGACACCAGACTTACTGCTAGTATGAGTAAGTTACAACTTTAGAAATTAATTAAAAATAAAACATCTTTTACTTCAAAGCTAAGTTGGTAGGGCAAGAACCACCAACAAGGGAGCAGTAAATTAATTCTATTTTGGTGACATTGAGTTTTGAGTGTCCACTGAAAATCCAGTGGGTGTAGGGGGAGGGGACATCAAGCAAGGACACAAAGGGGTGGGACATGGTTGCTAGGTTCATTCATTTAACAAAGATGTGTTAAGCACCTGTAGCAGATACCAGGCACTAGCTTCTTCATTGGAGATACAAATACGTTTAAGAAATCTTCCTTCCATTGAGAGCTGAAGATGAAGATATCCAGAGTGGAGTGGGTCTAAAGTGGCTGTTGGGGAAGGTCTCTATTGAAGGTATTGTTCATATTTCCCATGCCTTAGGTGATCACCACGTTTCTTCTTACTTTTATATAATCTGCCCTTTTCATGACCCTTTCTTATTTTTTTTTCCTACTTCCAGATGTCAGATAAGGTTGACTGGTTACAAAGTCAAAATGGAGTCTGCAAAGTTGATGTCTATTCTCCTGGAGACAGCCAAGCCCAGGGCGGGAAAACGGTAAGGGTCAGCCTCTTGATAAACACTAGGTTAAGAATATGGGGCTGTCATTAATAGTAGCCTTATTCTCTCCACCATACCTCCAACCTCTTATTTTTCACAGTGGGATTCTTGAGGTGGATAGAAAATGAGCCCCTATAGAACAAAACACTCCCATTTATAGTTTTCTGGAAAAAAAATTCCCATCATATGGTATTTAATATGCTATAATTAATGAAATATTTATGTACATATAAGCTGTATAACACATATCATGTATGTATATATCATGTATATGTAAATATATATGTATATGTCATGTGTATATTGTAGCTGTAAAATTTTAATTTTCCAACAGAGAGGAATTGGAGATAAAGCTTATAGAAAATATTTTCTAAAATGTAGGCTGCCTTAAAATTTTCAGAACTATAAACTCTCATCCAAGCCACATTGTCATTCTGCCTTTACTATTCAACAAGCATTTATTAAATATCAGGCAATGTATCAGTCAGGGTCTAATCAGAAGATAAAAACCATACGAGTAACTTAATATTTAAAAATTATTTACTAATAAAAGGTAGTTAACTACTAAAAGGCATAAAAGAGGACTCTAGGAATTCCAGAAATAACAAATGCAGAAAGCAGCTACTACCCCCAGGCTGAGACTGCATAAACAAGGAAGAAACTAAGTAAACATAAGGGTTCCCCCTCCCTCAACCAAAGCTGCTTCCCATCTCTTTGGAAAGAATGTGGAAGACAGTGTGGCGATTCCTCAAGGACCTAGAAATAGAAATATCGTTTGACCCAGCAATCCCATTACTGGGTATATACCCAAAGAATTATAAATTGTTCTATCATAAAGACACATGCACACGTATGTTCATTGCAGCACTGTTTACAATAGCAAATACCTGGAACCAACCCAAATGTCCATCATCAATAGACTGGATAAGAAAATGTGGCCCATATACACCATGGAATACTACGCAGCCATAAAAAAATGATGAGTTCGTGTCCTTCATAGGGACATGGATGAATCTGGAAACCATCATTCTCAGCAAACTGATACAAGAATAGAAAACCAAACACTGTATGTTATCACTCATAGGCAGGTGTTGAACAATTAGAACACGTGGACACAGGGAGGGGGAGCATCACATGCTGCGATGAGTAGGGGGGTGCTAGGAGAGGGACAGCAAAGAGTGGGGAGGGTGGGGGAGGCATAACAAGGGGAGAGATACCAGATATAGGTGATGGGGGGATGAAGGCAGCAAACCACTTTGCCATGTATGTACCTGTGCAACAATCCTGCATGATCTGCACATGTACCCCAGAACCTAAAGTACAATTAAGAAAAAAAAAAAAAAAGAATGTGGCTGCCACAGGAAACTTACCAGAGGGAAGCCCTTTCCTCCTGCTCTGACCATGCAGTGTCCCCCCCATACCCTCTATTGACAAAGCCAACTGCAAAGGAGAAATGTTTAGAGTTCAGCTCGGTGTCACAAAGAAAGGAAAAGAAGGGTGGGTTTGGAGTGAGAGTAAATTTATAACTGGCACAGACACTGTCCTGAGTGTCAGAGTCAGAGATATAAAAATAAATTAGAATTCTCTCCGTTTAAGAATCTCATAATCTAATGGAATGACTATTACTAATAGACTCTTTATCCTATTACAACATATCAGTCCAGGCACAGTGGCTCACACCTGTAATCCCAACACTTCGGGAGGCCAAGGCAAGAGGATTGCTTGAGCCCAGGAGTTGGAGAACAGCCTGGGCAACATGGTGAAACTTGGTCTCTACTAAAAAAAATTAGCCAGTTGTGGTGGCACACACCTGTAGTCCCAGCAACTTGAGAGGCTGAGGTGGGAGAATCACTTGAGCCCAGGAGTTTGAGGTCACAGTGAGCTAAGATCATGCCACTGTGCTCCAGCCTGGGCAACAGTGAGACTCTGTCTCAAAATTAAAAAAAAAAAAAAAAAAAAAAAAAAAAATTAACACTTATCAAACATTTATTTGCATGTAATCAAATGCAACTGACCCCTCTTCTTCTATTTGTCCAAATCTGGTCAGTCTATATATAGCCTTAAAGAGAAAACACTAACAAATCTGCGTAAGACATTAAGACATAAAGATGATAAATATTCAATTACTATAAAGGACCAGCCAAAACTGCTTCTACTGAATCTTTGATTTACCTCTGCCCTTTCATTTTGAGAAACAAAGAGCAGATCAGTTTCAATGCTAAATCAAATGAATCTAGTGATTTTTCACTAAGTGAGAAACACTGTGAGGGATACAAAAAAGAATGTAACAATTACTGAACCTTATCATTCATTTGGGAAAATACATGAAAATCGAAATGTCAGCCAGGGGAGCGGCGTGAAGAGTAGACGCCGCGGCCTCCGCCATCACTGCCAAACACACACTCTCTAGACACACTCTAGTCCTACAGGCCACACTTGGGCCTTGCTGCCAGGAAGCTTCGGCTGGCAGCTCTGCTTGCTGCGTCTCAGGTTTCTTTAGCTCCAGAAAGAAGAAAATTGACCCCTTGAATTCAGGAAGTTCATTGAAGAGTCTGACATTAGGGTCTCATTTCAAATTTAGACATGGCTAATTGAGGTGCAACAAGACCCAGTGGGCCAAATACTGGAAATAAAATACGCCAGTTCAAACTAGTGCTTCTGAGAGAGTCTGCTGTTGGCAAATCAAGCCTAATGCTTCATTTTGTTGAAAGGCCAATTTCATGAATTTTAAGAGAGTACCATTGAGGTAACTCTTGAAGTGACAGAAGCTGTTTCTTTGTGAAATATGGGCCCGAAAGAAAACCAACCGCTAGTGCTGGTGATGGGAGTGAAGAGAAAATGAAGAGATCTAAGAGTGATGGTTCTTAGCCAGAAAATAGACATTTTGGATAAATTAAACTGGTTTTACAGATTCAGCTGCTTTCTGTGTGTCTTGATGACACTATAGTATAGTTTGAAAGATGGGATATAGCTGGTCAAGAACAATACCGTAGCTTAGCACTGATGTACTGCAGAGGACACAAGCAGCCGTAGTTGTATATGATAACACAAATGAGGAGTCCTTTGCAAGAGCAAAAGATTGAGTAAAAGAACTTCAGAGGCAAGCAAGTTCTAACATTGTAGTAGTTTTATCAGGAAACAAGGCTGACCTAGCAAATGAAAAGAGTAGTAGATTTCCAGGAAGCACAGTCCTATGCAGATGACAATAGTTTATTATTCATAGAGACAGCAGCTAAAACATCAATGAATGCAAATGAGATATTCATGGCAATAGCTAAAAAACTGCCAAAGAAGGAACCACAAAATCCAGGAGCAAATTCTGCCAGAGGAAGAGGAGTAAACCTTACTGAACTCACACAACCAAGCAGGAGTCAGTGTTAAGTAACTAAACCTCCGGTTTGAACTAGATGGAATAGTCTTCTGCTTCTTAAATGTTAATAATGATGGAATTGGAGCATTTATCCAGCCCAGGATGACTTCCAAAAGAAAAGACTTATGATAATAGAATCAAGTTTCTAATACAGAATTATTTTAAGTGTTTTGAACTTAATTTTTAGTAACATATATAGGTCCCTCTCACTAATGTTTCAGCAATATGGAAAAATGAGAACTATGTGTACACTTATTTCATTATTCCCCCTAATTTCTCATCACTAGAAATATAGACAAATGACTGACTGGACCCACACAGTTAACCAGCCCATTTTTCCACACTGGTACAGTAGTAGTCAACTGTGAACAAAATTTAGAATTTACTAATTTGGGCTTTTGAAAAACATTCTTTTTTTAGAAGGAGATTCTAATGTTATTTATGCTTAACCATAGTATTCAGGTAAATGTTCATTCCTCCTGGTATCTGTATTTAAAATGTACATTTCACATTTTAATAAATTAACCACAAGAAAATAATCCCACATATACAAGGTGGAGGGTGGAAAGAGCATTAATGGCATCTAAATTATAGCCAGTCCTGTTTTTTTTTAAGGGGGTAAAAAAAATCAAATGTAACCCCATCTCGTTTTAGGAATTTGAGAACTAATAAATGCATCTTAATGGATAGTGTTCCTTTCAAACGTGTTAGTCATTTAACAAAAATGAAATAAACCAGGTATCTGTGATTTCTAATTAATCACTGCTGGCCATTACATAGGTTTTGCTGTTTGGTGCAGGGAGGAGACTTTCATTCACTTTTTGACGCAATGTAGTCAATGCACCAACAATTTTGTATATTTAAACTTCATTATTTTGAATCAATCTTTAGCTGTACAACACGATACTGTATTGTAGTCTCCATATATATACTACTTTTCTGTAATATTTAAGAGTTGCTTAAAAGTATGCAAAATATACAGTTACTAAAACAGCTAATTATTGCTTTCTTCCCCCCTGACAGGAAGGAGCTTCAGTGGTTCCTCCATAGCTAGAACCTTAGCAAACAATGTACCCATAATTTGTAACATAAAGCATGGCAATATGTTCGTAACAATCTTGCAGGCTTGTTTTCCAACATTCAGTTATTTTGATCAGTTCAGTATATTGCACTAATTATTTTAGGTATTTTCATTATATGAGAGCTACCATGTGTCAGAGATGATTTAATCTATTTACATGTTGGTCTGCTAGGAGAACTTGTACATTTACAATAATGCAGAATTAGGAAAACAGTTCACTAGTGTTTACCTTTATATTGAGGTGCTCAGGTTGGAATAAAGCGGTATAAAAAGCAAAAGAAAAAAAAGGAATGTAAAAATGTCACTTGAAAGCTCTGAATAACTGTTGGACTAATGAAAAGCAGTTCACGATTATTTGTCACATGTATTTCTAGACAATAATTGCTATAGGTGTTTAAAGAATGGGTCATTTCAAAACGGGAGATGGTCAGAGAAAATTTTGTAAGGTATATTTGAGACAAAGGTGGAGAAGAGGAATAGGACAGGGAGGTATATAGCTGACTTAAAACTAAGCTACCGAAGGAAAAGATGGTGAGCAGAGAAAATAAAACCCATTAACCTTTTTTATATTCTCCTTCATGGACATGAAAATTTGCCCCAGGCTTCAGAAATACTGAGATAATTTGGCATCTTCCTTCCCCAATTGCTCAGAATACTATTGTGGAAGAAGAGGAATTGCTGCAAGAGGGCAAGGGGGTTTGAAGAGATGGATGTTTGGTTATAGACTGCATTGATAAGAAAGGAAATGTGGGCACTTAGTCTTTTAGTCATTATGGTTTGATTAACTCCTTTTGCAAAATCCCTGTGGATAGAGTGGAATAATAGACATAGGGTATACACATTTTAGGTTACACCACAACTTAACACAATTCTGTGGACTCCATTGTAAAGCTCTGTGCTATGCCGTAGGTTTGGTTTTTATTTTTATTTTTTTAATTTTATTTATCTTTTAAAATATATTTTTGTAGAGATAGGGTTTCACTATGTTGCCCAGGCTGGTCTCAAACTCCTGAGCTCAAGTGATCTGCCCACCTCCACCTCCCAAAATGATGGGACTCCAGCTGTGAGCCACCACACCCAACTGGTTTGGTTTGTTTTTTTTTATTAAAAAGGGTAAAAGAATACACTCCACAGCTGCACTATAGTAAGGCTTTCCTGTACTGTTACAACCCTATTATGGAAACACACCTATTTGCAGGTTAGTGTGTTTATTCGTAAATGACTAGGTAGTAATGCATTATCATTTTCCAAAAACAGAGGTAAAATTATCACTTTGATACAGATAGAAAAATGAATATATACAAAAGATTGTATCTACCTCACAGGTGAGGAAATTGGTAGGTATTACAACCAGTTCAAAGGAGAATTTTTAAAAAATACACTTATATATCAGGAATATTGAAATAAATGTGCAAATAAAAGCAAAACTGGCCTGCTCCGCAGTGGGGAAGGGAAATCAACCAAATTTCCACTAGATAGAATTTTCACATCTGTAGCCAAGAGTTATTTTGCATTGCTATCAATTATCTACAGCTTGCAGAATTGTAAAATGGCTCTCACAGACTGAGAATCAGATAATGTGGAAGACTGAAGACAATGCTTAACGTGTAGGCTACAGACAATGTTTAGTTTTCTATTTAAGCACAATTTTTTTTCCCTGTAGTCTCCCCCATTTTGATAAAAATTAAAATAATCTCAAAGTAAGATTATTCTTGAACACAAAATGAGGCTAGTCTCATCAGATTTGGCCTGATTGTTTACATAGTTGCAGCAACTGGATAGGCTTTCTTAAGTTTGCTTTACCAGAAGTCTTCATAAGGAATCTCGGGTTGGACTTTTAAAGGCCTCTATTATTTACTGTGCTGCCTAAGAAACTCTCTCTACCAGGTTTCACCTGTAGTCCCTAAGAAAGCAAGCAGGTATACATTTAGACTTCTCCGAAACTATTGTTCCTAATTATAGTGTCAACCACTAATATTAATCATAACTGTTAACCAAAGTACTTTCTGTTCTTTCTATTTCACACACAAAAAAAAAAAACTAGGGGTGAGTGGTATATAATTGAAAACATCACACACCAGCTGAAATTCAGATGAGTAGAACTCATGAATACACCTGAGGACTTGCTACAGCCACAGACACCCTTTATACTGCCTCTCTAAGTGGAGATGAACACACTTATTAACAGACTTAAAGATATAGCCTCTCTATAAATGATAAAAATAATAAGCAAAAGCATATAAACTTTATGCTTAGCCATCAATGTCTCTGTGTTCCATCTTACTTAGAAATGATCTACATATCCAGTGAATATGCATTAACACAAGGTAATACCACTCCAGTATTTTAAGTTATACAAAGATGTTGGAAACTTATCATTAGGCTGACATACAAAACATAGTAACTATTGAAATAAAGATGTCAGAATGATTATTGAACTTGGTTAAACACAAATTTACATTTTCATAATCCTTAAACATTAAGTAGAAGTAATGCTGGCTTTTTGGGATCTGTATAACCTGTGTAAGTTTATGAAAAGCATAGCAAAGTAAAATAAAAGCATACAATTGTATTGTACTTAACATTGATAAATAAGAAAAGATATAGCTGTTTTTATTAAAGCAAAATTATTAAACTAGTACTGTTTGCCAAAGATTTACCTAATTTATGTCAATTTGGGTTTCTAAAATGTTTCTGAGTTAGGTTCCATAAAAACACTTTTTTTCCCTTTTCTTTCTTTTCTTTTAGCATTCCCTTTGAATATTTTAAATATTAGAAGTTTGATTTCCTTATTTTCTGGGGATATCAAAAATATTTAATTTACCTAAGTGTGTGTGTGCGTGTGCATGTGTGTGCACGCGCCGATCCAAATAAACATCCTTTGATTTAAGAGACTTCGCCGATCCAAATAAACATCCTTTGATTTAAGAGACTTCGCCGATCCAAATAAACATCCTTTGATTTAAGAGACTTCGTAATATTATGTGTTGATACTATCTGGAGGAAGACATTGCTGCTTACACCTAACATTTTCTGAATTACAGACATGTAGCAATGCAGTCATTGATAGTTTATGGCTTCAATTCTAAACCTTCAGCCAAACTTTGTGTCAAAAATAAACCAGAAACATAAAACTCACCTGTCCAAATCAAAGAGCTCTTCTCCTTCCAAGTGAGCACAAACACCTCAATTGATTTGAGCTTAAGATAGACAAAAAAAAAAAAAATACTGTCAAAACGAATTTTCTGTTTCTTCCCATCCAACAGAAAATAGATCTCTATAAATCATTAATCCATAAAAGGAATTACCAATGGTCAGACAATAAAATCAAATTCCCAGTCATCATTGCCACCAATTGACCATAAACAAACCAAAGTGAGAACCAAAACCAAAATTAGTGGAGAGGAAAATTAAAACTAGAAAAACAGGCCAGGCACGGTGGCTCACGCTTGTAATCCCAGTACTTTGGAAGGCTAATGCAGGCGAATCATGAGGTCAGGAGTTTGAGACCAGCTTAACCAACATGGTGAAACCCCATCTCTACTACAAATACAAAAATTAGCCAGGCGTGGTGTTGCACCCCTGTACTCCCAGCTACGCAGGAGGCTGAGGCAGGAGAATCACTTGAATCCGGGAGGAGGGGGTTGCAGTGAGCCAAGATTATGTCATTGCACTCCAGTCTGGGCAGCAAGAGCAAGACTCCATCTCAAAAAAAAAACAAAAAAAAAACCCTGAGACCCCAAACCTAAAATGCAATAAAAAAAAAAACCTAGAAAAACAGAATGTCTGCAAACTTCTATTGCCACTCTGAGGGCTGAGAAAAGACACACCTGGTGCACTTGTGTCATGAGGACATTTATCTCCATTAGGTGGATCTATTGAGCATCTTCGTGGAAGACTTCCAAAACCATTAAAAGATAATTTTCAAAGAAGGGTAAAATAATGACTCTCATACATATATAAAAATGTACATGTGTTAAAGATTTTATTTAACTCATTAACAAGGAACAGTGAGGTTCAAAAGACACATGTAGCTTGGAAATACTGAAGTGAATGTGCCCATGGAGGCAGAGCTGACATCCTCTGCAGAGGGAGAGGCAGTCAGTTGACCCTTCCCTTATCCGTGTCTAGACAAGAATTATATTGCATTGCTGTCAGTTATCTAGAGTTAACAGAGTTGTAAAATAGCTCCAAGAGAAGGAGAATCAGATAATGTGGAAGGGTATCCTAGAGATGATGTGTAGTTTTCCGCTAAAGCACAAAATACACCATGTAATAGCTATTATTAGGAGAACCATTTGGGAGGGTTTTGAACCAAGCACAATGGCCCTTAATTCCAACACTTCTAACATGGTAACAAGCCACTTAAACCAGTTCTGCAGACAACTAGCACAACTGCTTTTCTTTTCTTTTCTTTCCAAGTAATCAAAACACAGCAGGATATTGTAGGGGTAGAGAGCCCAGATTTTAGAGTCAGAATTAGATTTGAATATGAAACCTCACCATGGACTAGCTGTGAGATGCCTGGCAAACTATTGAACTTCTCTAAGCCTCTGTTTTCTTACCTGTGAAACTGGAAGAGTAAAACCTACCTTACCAGGTGAATATGAGGATTAAACAAAATAGTACATGTAAAACAGTTAGCACAGTGCCTGGCAAACATTATGAGTACTTCATAAATAATAACTAGTAACTATTTGACACTTGGTAATAAAAATACCAAATTGTTCTTTAAAGATGGGCAATATTTGTGGTCGTTCCCAGATGGACATATGAACTCCAATAATTACAGTGATCCTTTGCATTTGATAATACATAAGACACTTTCATATATACTATTTTATCCTATGTTTAAGAGTTTTTCCCTTATGCAGATTGTACAATTTATAAACATATAAACATGTCCATGTGCTTATCACAGCTACTGTCCATCAAAGAATCTGTATTCACACAAAACTAATAAATTGCCCATACATATTAACTCCTGAATTATAGCTCAGAAAGTTAACTTAAATGATGTCAGTCCATTGGAAGCCATTTAACATATCTAGATAGTGTTTGTGCAGCCTGGCAAAGTGATTAACTATGCACAATTTTCCCTGAATTTTCTCATTTTTTGGAAACTATACTTATAATACGATCTAAATAAAAACAGGTAAACCATAGAAAATGACAATTAATGTTAAAACAAGAAAAAATCTGATTCAGTTCAAATGCTAACTCTTCTATGTAGCTGGTGACTATCAGATTTTTTTTCAACTTTTATTTTAAGTTCAGGGGTACATGTGCAGGTTTGTTACATAGGTAAACTTATGTTACAGGGGTTTGTTGTCCAGATTGTTTAATCACCCCAGGTATTAAGCCTAGTACCCATCAGTCACTTTTCCTTGTCCTCTCCCTTTCCCTACTTCCATTCTCCAAAAGGCCCCGGTGTGTGTTGTTCCCCTCTGTGTGTTCATGTATTCTCACCATTTAGCTCCCACTTATAAGTAAGAACATGTGCTATTTGGTTTTCTGTTCATGAATCAACCTAAATGTCCATCAATGATAGATTGGATAAAGAAAATGTGGTACATATACACCATGGAATACTATGCAGCCATAAAAAAGAATGATATCATGTCCTTTACAGGGACGCTGGAGGCCATTATCCTTAGCAGACTATCAGATCTTAAAGATGTGTGTCATTAGAAGCAATATAATGTACTAGCTGAGAGCACAGGCTGTGGAGTCAGGCTACCAGGACTGAAATTTCTGCTCCATCAATGGTTAGCTGTATTATTTCAAATAAGTCACAAACCTAACCTCTCAGTTCTTCAATTTCCTCCTCTGTAAAATGAGGATAATAAGAGAGCGAAATCTCAGGCTTATTATGAGAATAATTAAATGAGATAATAGTCTCAAAATACTTGGAACAATGCCTGATAAACAGTGAGTACTCGATAAATAGTTACTTTTATTGCCAAGATGGAGCAAGCTTGAGAGGGCTGATGACATTTGTAACGGAACTTTGAGGTTGTCTTGAATATCCCATGTCTTTACTTTGTTATAGTCAGATGAATGTTTGTCTGTATTTAAGGACACCTCCACGGATCCTGTCAGAGTGCTCAGCTGGCTCCGCAGAGATCTGGAGAAAAGTACAGCAGAGTTCCAAGATGTTAGGTTCAAGCCCGGAGAATCATCGTTTGGTGGGGATACATCCAACTCAGGAGACCCACACAAAGGTTTCTCTGTAGACTATTACAATACCACCACTAAGGGCACTCCAGGGAGATTGCATTTTGAGATAACTCATAAAGAGAATCCTTTCCAGGGCCCCGGGGCCCAACTTGGCAATGGGAGTTCAAGTAGATGAAGTTTCCTTCTATGCTAACCGCCTCACGAATCTAGTCATAGCCATGGCCCGCAAAGAGATCAATGAGACCATCGATGGCTCTGAAAACAAATGTGTCCATCAGTCATTGTACGTGGGGAATGAACCCACCCCCACCAAAAGGCTCAGTAAGGTAGCATCAGAGCTGGTGAATGAGACCGTCTCTGCATGTTCCAGGAATGCTGCCCCAGACAAGGCTCCCAGCTCTGGAGACAGAGCATCAGAATCATCACAAAAGCCCCCAAATTTGAAATACAAGTCCACTTTGAAGATGAAGGAGAGCACCAAGGAAAGACAGGATCCAGAGGACAAGCCTGCTTCTAAGAAGTCTTTCTTCTATAAGGAAGTGTTTGAATCTCGTAATGCAGATCACAACAGAGAAGATGGCAGGTTCTTTCCTTGGGAAAGAAAGATGTTTCGAGGGCAGGAAAGGGCTGATGACTTTACAACTTCAGTTAGTGAAGGGATCATGACCTATGCTAACAGTGTGGTGTCTGATATGATGGTCTCCATCATGAAGACACTGAGATCCAAGTGAAAGACACAACCATCGCCACAGTCCTACTGAAGAAGGTTCTGCTCAAGCATGCAAAAGAGGTGGTCTCAGATCTCATCGACTCCTTCATGAGGAACCTCCACAACGTCACAGGGACCCTCATGACTAATACAGACTTTGTCTCGGCTGTGAAAAGAACTGTCTTCTCTCATGGAAGCCAAAAGGCCTCAGATATCATGGATGCCATGCTAGGGAAGCTGTACGATGTGATGTTTGCGAAGAAAGTCTCTGAGCATATCAGGAAAGCCAAAGACAAGGCTGAGAGTTATTCCCTCTTCTCCATGAAAGGAATGGGTGATCCTAAAAAACGAAATGTGAACTTTGCCATGAGATCTGAAGCTAAATTGAGAGAAAAAATGTATTCTGAAGCCAAATCAGAGAAGGAGAAGACTTGTGCCGAAACTCTGGGTGAACACATTATCAAGAGGGGCTGACTCTGTGGCATAAAAATCAGAAAGAATGTAAATCTACAGGTTTCCAGCATGCAGCCTTTGAAGCTCCCGACACACAGTGTAAGCCTGCACCAGACATTTCCTTTGAGTACCCTGAAGATATTTGCAACCTCAGCCCTCCTCCATATCCCCCCAGAGAAACCTGAGAATTTTATGTTTAATTCAGACTCCTGGGCCAAGGACCTGATCGTATCTGCCCTACTTCTGATTCAATATCACCTGGCCCAGGGAGGAAGAAGGGATGCACAAAGCTTCCTTGAAGCTGCTGGAACCAGCAACTTTCCTGCCAACAAATCTCCTGTAGTTCCTGAAGAATCCTGCCTTAAGACTCCTCACAATGTAGATGACCAAGAACAAGCAGAAAAGAAGGACCTAATGAGTGTTTTCTTCAATTTCATCCGGAACTTACTTAGTGAGACCATTTTCAAGCATGGCCATTGCTCTGAACCCAAGGTGCCGGGGCAACTAGTTAAGGAAGATAGAAACTTTTGTGAAAGACCTTTAACCTCTTCACCCCCCAAACCATGTGAAGATGATGAGACCCCTGGTGCCTTTTCTGGGCTGACCAAGATGGTTATCAACCAGCTAGATGGCAACATGAATGGGCAGATGGTAGAACATCTGATGGACTCAGTGATGAAGCTGTGTCTCATCATTGCCAAGTCCTGTGATACTTCTTTGACAGAGCTGGAAGATGACAAGCCTGGAGATGCTAGCAGGCTAATGTCGGCCTTCCCAGATAGTTTATATGAGTGTTTGCCAGTTAAAGGCACAGGGACAGCAGAAGCTCTTCTGCAGAATGCCTATCAAGCTATCCATAATGAACTGAGAGGTATATCAGGACAGCCCCCTGAAGGGTGTGCAGCACCCAAGGTGATTGTCAGCAATCACAGCCTAATAGATACAGTTCAGAACAAGCAGCTCCAAGCCGTCCTTCAATGGGTAGCTGCTTCTGAGCTCAATGTCCCTATTTTGTATTTTGCTGGTGATGACGAAGGGATCCAGGAGAAGGTAAGAAACAAAGGCAGAGAAATTTGGAAGCTTTATTAAGATCTAACAAGGTGTTTAAGTTCTGGTTTCTTTCTGAATAGGAAGATAGCCACAGGGAAGGTAAAATGGGAACAGCAGGATTTGAAGTCATGCCTCTTGGCAGAGATAATGGATAAAGTAAAATTGGATTTTGCCCAATACAAGGCATATCAAAGAGGGAAAAGGAGATAAATGATATTTTTCTTTTTTCTTTTTTCTTTTTTTTTTTTTTTTTTTTTTTTTTGCATTTAGGAGTAGGAGTGTACAGATGAGGAACCTCCAAGAGACCTTAATTTGAAAGAATCAAATTAAGGTCTGGGCTTTGGGCTGAGTTTTGGATAGGACAGCATTGCTCAAAGGATGAGATGAAGCTGGAAAGTAGCCCTGGGATGTGTTAGGAAAGAGGCAAGAGTCTGAACTTATGACCTTTTCAAATGTGTCATTACTGTCTTAGCTGGTGTCCAGGTGGCATAGGGGATTTGAAAGGATTCAGTTGATAACACCCCTCTTCCCCCTACCCTAAGTTCTGAATCCGTTGAGAAGTAAGACTAAAGCATAAGGCAGATGGGAAATCAACCTATCACTGTTATTACTGCTAAGGGTAAACATGCATGGTAAGTTCTTATCCTCCACCCAAGGTGCCCAATAAGCATCAGAACTGCTCACTAAAGGGAGGGTTTGAGTCTGGAGAACATGCACACTTACCCAAGATGCTGCTGCTTCATACTGAAGTGGGGGAATTAAAAAGACCATCCCCACAACCTTCTCTTCTCTCTCTTCTTCCTTCTCTCTCTCTCTCTCTCTCGTTTTCTCTTTCTCAATGCTTTTGATTGTCTCCTCTTGATTGAGAAAAAACAACTGCTGTTAATCATTAAGTAGCAAAGGGTGGCAAAAGAGGCTACAATTATTCAGAAAAATTCATCATCATAGAAATCAAAAGATATAGAAAAAGAGGCTTTCTCTGCTTAATTAAGTGGTATTACCAACGCTTGCAACCGAGTCCCTACGTTTATCTGATAACTGGAAAGACACGATTACAGAGCATTCAGATTAGGCTATATCAAGCCTAAACACGAAACTGTATGGTCTTTGACTTTGGTCTTGCTACTCGGAGTGTAGTCTGTGGACCTACAACATTGGCATTACCTGGGAGTTTTTTACAAGTACAGAATCTCACACTTCACTCCAGACCTACTGAATCAGAATCTTTGTTTTAGCAAAATATCCAGGTGAGTTATGTACACATTCGAGTTCAGGCTAGAAGACAATGTGAACTTCCAATACTAGATATATTTCTAAGGGTCCTTGGCAAGCTCTGTCTCCATCCAGGGTTTCCAATCTATAAAACAGACAACTATTTTATAGTATATGGCAATTAGCAGAGATGGGGAGTGGGAGGCTATATTCTGAAGAAAATTTAAACTGATGAAAAAAATCTACAAATAAGCATAGCCTTCAGGTGTATAATGTGTGAGAAAGCCTTTTGTTTTGTAACCATCTTTGAAATCAAACCCATCGTACATAACATACATAATACACTCTGGTTTTAGACATTTTTGAATTGGAATGTCTTGTTTTAGATTATTTTAAATTGAAACGTGTATCTAAAATAGGACAATAGACTTGCAGTCCACACACACACACCCCTTTGTCTACTCTAAAGATATCTATTTTATTGACTGCCTTTAAGAGTAGAAGGAACAAGAAGCAGCATATTCAAACCTCAACTAATGAACAGACCCACTGAATATCAGTATATTTTTAAGAACAGAGAGATTAATATATGCATACATTCTCATACTGATTCAGGTGATTGAACCTTCTGTCACTGGGATGTCTATGAGCCCAATGTCTTGAAATACATTTGTATTTATTTTTGAATAAATAATACGTGTGCTTAATTCAAAATTCAAAAGTACAAAAGGATGCACAGTGAAAATTAAGGGTGGTTTCCTCACTTATATGCCCATCCCATTGCCTTCCCTGGAGAAAAAAAACATTTGGATCAATTTCTTATTTATCCTTCCAGAAATACACACACACATACACACACACAAAGTCACAAATTATTATAAATAAATATGTATATATCCTCTTCTGCAACATGTAGAGCTGCCACATTCTTTTTAACAGCTTTATGTATTTTATAATATATGAAACCATTTCATATATATGTTTTATTCATGTTTCATATATTTAACCACTCCCCCTATGAATGGATATTTCATTGCCACTATTTTGAACTGTAAGCAATAATATACTGAGTATCCTTGAATATACATAATTTTGTATATTCAAATTTACAGATTCAAATGTATTCATATGTGCTATATACCTAGGAAAGGAATTTCAAGGTTACTGAGAATATTATTTGTATAATTTGATTCATGTTTCCAAATTGCCTTCCAGAGAGAGCTTGTACCAATTTACATACCTTTTTTTTTTTTTTTTTGAGTCAGAGTCTGTCTGTGACACCCAGGTTGGAGTGCAATGGCACGATCTTGGCTCACTGCAACTTCCGCCTCCTGGGATCAAGCGATTCTCCTGCTTCAGTCTACCTAGTAGCTGGGATTACAGGCATGTGTTATCCTGCCTGGCTAATTTTTGTATTTGTAGTAGAGACGTGTTTCATCATTTTTGGCCAGGCAGGTCTTGAACTCCTGACCTTAGGTGATTCTCCTGCCTCGGCCTCCCAAAGTGCTGGGATTACAGACGTGAGCCACCACGCCCAGGCTTACAGATCTATTTAAACAGTATAAGAGGACTATTTCCCCCACACTTTAACCAGCAGTGCATGCTAAAATTCTTAATTTGCCAAGGTGCTTTACTTTTTGTCTTATTAGGAGTGAGGGTGAGCATCTTTGCATATATTTAAGGCCATTTGAATTTCCTCTTCTGTGGATAAATTGGTCATAACTTCTGCGCACTTTTTTTTGACTTTTATTTTAGATTCAGGGGTACATGTGCCGGTTTGTTATGTAGGTAAACTTGTGTCACAGGGGTTCGTTGTATAGATTATTTTGTCACCCAGATACCAGGTAAGCCTAGTACCAAACCACTAGTTATTTTTTCTGATCATCTTCTTCCTCCCACCCTCCACTCTCAAGTGTCTGTGGTTTCCCTCTTTGTTTCCATATGTTCTCATCATTTAACTCCCACTTCTGATAACATGCAGTTATTTGGTTTTCTGTTCCTGAGTTAGTTTGCCAAGGGCAATGGCCTCCAGCTGCATCCATGTTCCTGCAAAGGAAATGGTTGTGTTCTTTTTTTTTTAAATTGTACTTTAGGTTCTGGGGTACATGTGCAGATCATGCAGGATTGTTGCACAGGTACATACATGGCAAGGTGGTTTGCTGCCTCCATCCCCCCCCATCACCTATATCTGGCATTTCTCCCCTCGTTATCCCTCCCCACCCTGCCTACCCTCCGATGTCCCTCCCCTAGCCCCCACCAACTGACCGCAGTGTGTGATGCTCCCCCTCCCTGTGTCCATGTGTTCTAATTGTTCAACACCCACCTATGAGTGATAACATGTGGTGTTTGGTTTTCTGTTCTTGTGTCAGTTTGCTGAGAATGATGGTTTCCAGATTCATCCATGTCCCTATGAAGGACATGAACTCATCGTTTTTTATGGCTGTGTAGTATTCCATGGTGTATATGGGCCACATTTTCATTATCCAGTCTATAGCTGATGGACATTTGGTTGGTTCCAGGTCTTTACCATTGTAAACAGTGCTGCAGTGAACATACACGTGCATGTGTCTTTATAACAGAACAATTTATAATCCTTTGGCTATATACCCAGTAATGGGATTGCGGGGTCAAATGATATTTCTATTTCTAGGTCCTTGAGGAATCGCCACACTGTCTTCCACAGTGGTTGCACTAATTTGCACTCACACCAACAGTGTAAAAGTGTTCCTATTTCTCCACATCCTCTCTAGCATCTGTTGTCTCCAGATTTTTTAATGATCACACCATTCTAACTAAGATGATATCTCAAAGTGGTTTTGATTTGCATTTCTCTAATGACCAGTGATGATGAGCATTTTTTCATATGTTTGTTGGCCTCATATATGTCTTCTTTTGAAAAGTGTCTGTTTATATCTTTTGCCCACTTTTGAATGGGTTTGTTTGTTTGTTTCTTGTAAATCTGTTTTAGTTCTTTGTATATTCTGGATATCAGCCCTTTGTCAGATGGGTAGACTGCAAAAATTTTTTCCCATTCTGTTGCTTGTAGGTTTGCTCTAATGATTGTTTCCTTTGCTGTACAGAAACTCTGGAGTTTAATTAGATCCCATTTGTCTATTTTGGCTTTTGTTGCCATTGCTTTTGGTGTTTTAGTCATGAAGTCCTTGTCTATGCCTATGTCCTGAATGGTTTTGCCTAGGTTTTCTTCTAGAGTTTTTATGGTGTTAGGTCTTATGTTTAGATCTTTAATCCATCTGGAGTTAATTTTAGTGTAAAGTGTCAGGAAGGGGTCCAGTTTCTGCTTTCTGCACATTGCACATTGCTAGCCAGTTTTCCCAACACCCTTTATTAAACAGGGAATCTTTTTAATAAAATTAAAATTCCTTTTTAAATACTTTTAATAAAATAAAATTTTATTAATATTAAAATCCTCTTAATGAAATAAAAATTGCTTGTTTTTCTCAGGTTTGTCAAAGATCAGATGATTGTAGATGTATGGTGGTGCTTCTGAGGCCTCTGTTCTGTTCCATTGGTCTATGTCTCTGTTTTGGTACCAGTACCATGCTGTTTTGATTACTGTGGCCTTGTAGTATAGTTTCAAGTCAGGCAGCATGATGCCTCCAGCTTTGTTCTTTTTGCTTAGGATTGTTTTGGCTATGCAGGCTCTCTTTTGGTTCCATATGAAGTTTGAAGTGTTTTTTTCCAGTTCTGTGAAGAAGGTCATTGGTTGCTTGATGGCGATAGTGCTGAATCTATGAATTACTTTGGGCAGTATGGCCATTTTCAAGATGTTGATTCTTCCCAACCATGAGCATGGAATGTTTTTCTATCTGTTTGTGTCCTCTCTTATTTCATTGAGCAGTGGTTTGTAGTTCTCCTTGAAGAGGTCCTTTACATCCTTTGTTAGTTGTATTCCTAGATATTTTGTTCTCTTTGTAGCAATTGTGAATGGGAGTTCACTTCTGATTTGGCTCTCTGTTTGTCTGTTATTGGTGTATAGAAATGCTTGTGATTTCTGCACATTGATTTTGTATCTTGAGACTTTGCTGAAGTTGCTTATCAGTTTCAGGAGATTTTGGACTGAGATGATGGGATCTTCTAAATATACAATCACAAAGACAATTTGGCTTCCTCTTTTCCTAATTGAATACTCTTTATTTCTTTTTCTTTCCTGATTGCTCTGGCTAGAACTTCCAATACTATATTGAATAGGAGTTGTGAGAGAAGGCATCCTTGTCTAGTGCCAGATTTCAAAGGGAATCCTCCAGTTTTTGCCCATTCAGAATGATATTGGCTGTGGGTTTGTCATAAATAGCTTTTATTATTTTGTGATATGTTCCATCAATACCTAGTTTATTGAGGGTTTTTAGCATAAAGGGCTGTTGAATTTTGTTGAAGGCCTTCTCTGAGTCTATTGAGATAATCATGTGGTTTTTGTCTTTGGTTCTGTTTATGTGATGGATTACGTTTATAGACTTGCCTATGTTGAGCCAGCCTTGCATCCCCGGGATAAAGCCTACTTGATCATGATGAATAAGCTTTTTGATGTGCTGTTGCATTCTGTTTGCCAGTGTTTTATTGAAGAATTTTGTGTCGATGTTCATCATGGATATTGGTCTGAAGTTTTCTTTTCTTATTGCATCACTGCCCAGTTTTGGAATTAGGATGATGTTGGTCTCATAAAATGAGTTGGGGAGGATTCCCTCTTTTTGTATTGTTTGGAAGAGTTTCAGAAGGAATGGTACCAGCTCCTCTTCGTACATCTGGTAGAATTCGGCTGTAAACCCATCTGGACCTGGGCTTTTTTTAGTTGGTAGGCTATTAATCGCTGCCTCAATTTCAACCCTTGTTATTGGTCTATTCAGGGTTTCAACTTCTTCCTGGTTTAGTCTTGGAAGAGTGCAAGTGTCCAGGAATTTATCCATTTCTTCCAGATTTACTGATTTGTGTGCATAGAGTTGTTTGTAGTAATCTCTGATGGTAGTTTGTATTTCTGTGGAATCAGTGGTGATGTCCTGTTTGTCGTTTTTTATGGCATCTATTTGATTCTTCTCTCTTTATTAGTCTGGCTAGTGGTCTATCTATTTGGTTGATCTTTTCAAACAACCAGCTCCTGAATTTGTTGATTTTTTGAAGGATTTTTTGTGTCTCTAACTCCTTCAGTTCTGCTCTGATCTTAGTTATTTCTTGTTTTCTGCCAGCTTTTGAGTTTTTTTTTTTTTTTATCTTGCTCCTCTAACTCTTTCAATTTTGATGATAGGGTGTCAATTTTAGACCTTTCCTGGCTTCTCTGGTGGGCATTTATTGCTATAAATTGCCCTCTAGACACTGCTTTACATGTGTCCCAGAGATTCTGGTATGTTGTGTCTTCATTCTCATTGATTTCAAAGAACATCTTTGTTTCTGCCTTCATTTCATTGTTTATCCAGTTGGCATTCCAGAGCCAGTTGTTCATTTTCCATGAAGTTGTGCAGTTTTGAGTTAATTTCTTAATTCTGAGTTCTAATTTGATTGCACTGTGGTCTGAGAGACTGTTATGATTTCCATTCTTTCACATTTGCTGAGGAGTGATTTACTTCCAATTATGTAGTCGATTTTAGAGTAAGTGTGATGTGGTGCAGAGAAGAATGTACATTCTGTGGATTTGGGATAGAGAGTTCTGTAAACATCTGTTAAGTTCGCTTGGTCCACATCTGCATTCAAGTCCTGGATATACTTACTTGTTGATTTTCCATCATGTTGATCTGTCTAATATTGACAGTGGAGTGTTAAAGTCTCCCACTATTATTGTGCAGGAGCCTAAGTCTCTTTTTAGGTCGTTAAGGACTTGATTCATGTATCTGGGTGCTCTTGTATTGGGTGTATATATATTTAGAATAGTTAGCTCTTCTTGTTGTATTGATCCTTTTACCATTATATAATGCCCTTATTTGTCTCTTTTGATTTTTGTTGGTTTAAAGTCTGTTTTATCAGAGACTAGGATTGCCACTCCTGCTTTTTTTCGCTCTCCGTTTCCTTGGTAAATCTTCCATCCCTTTGTTTTGAGTCTATGTGTGTCTTTGCACTTGAGATGGGTCTCCTGAATACAGCACAATGATGGTTCTTGGCTTTTTATCCAATTTGCCAGTCTGTGTCTTTTGATTGGGGCATTTAGTCCATTTACATTTAATGTTAATATTGTTATGTGTGAATTTGATCCTGTCGTTTTATTTCTGGTTGGTTGTTTTGCCCTTTGGTTGGCGTAATTTCTTCATTGTGTCATTCGTCTTTACCATTTGGTTCTTTTTTGCAGTGGCTGGTACTGGTTTTTTCTTTCTGTGTTTAGTGCCTCCTTCAGGAGCTCTTGTAGGGCAGATCTGGTAGTGACAAAATCTCTCAGCAATTTTTTGTCCATAAAGGATTTTATTTCTCCATCACTTATGAAGCTTAGTTTGGCTGGATATGAAATTCTGGGTTAAAAGTTCTTTTCTTTAAGGATGTTGAATATTGGCCCCCACTCTCTTCTGGCTTGTAGGGTTTCTGCCAAGAGATCCGCTGTGAGTCTGATGTGCTTCCCTTTGTGGGTGACCCAACCTTTCTCTCTGACTGCCCTTAGTATTTTTTCCTTCATTTCAACCCTGGTGAATCTGATGATTATGTGCTTTGGGGTTGCTCTTCTAGAGGAGTATCGTTGTGGTGTTCTCTGTATTTCCTGTATTTGAACGTTGGCCTGCCTTGCTAGGTTGGGGAAGTTCTCCTGGATAATATCCTGAAGAGTGTTTTCCAGCTTGGATTTATTCTTCCCGTCATCTTCCGGTACACCGATCAAGCGTAGATTAGGTCTTTTCACATAAGCTCATATTTCTTGAAGGCTTTGTTCATTTCTTTTCACTCTATTCTCTTGTCTTGCCTTCTCTTTTTATTTCATTGAGTTGATCTTAAATCTCTGATTTTCTTCTGCTTGATTGATTCAGCTATTGACACTTGTGTATGTTTCTCAAAGTTCTTGTGCTGTTTTTCAGCTCCGTCAAGTCGTTTATGTTCTTCTCTAAGCTGGTTATTCTAGTTAGCATTTCTTCTAACCATTTTTCAAGGTTTTAAGTTTCTTTGCATTGGGATAAAACATATTCCTTTAACTCAGAGAAGTTTGTTATTACCCACCTTCTGAAGCCTGCTTCTGTGAATTCATCAAATTCATTCTCCATCCAGCTTTGTTCCCTTGCTAGTGAGGAGTTGTGATCTCGTGGTGGGGGAGAGGCGTTCTTGTTTTTGATGGTTTCATTCTTCTTGCGCTGGTTTCTTCCCATCTCTTTGGATTTATATAGTTTTGATCTCAGGTAGCTGCTTGGGGAGGCAGCCTTTCCTTTGTCCACCTGCAGGGTATTTAATATTTATGATATTAAATACTGCTGGGGATGCCAGGGATTTAGGGGGCTGCTGTGTCTTTTATTTGCTCAGGAAAATTAGGCTGGCTTCTGCAATGGCAGCTGCCCTTCCCCCCCCGCCAAGCTCGATCATTCCTGGTCGCTCTCTAACTGATGTTCTGAGTGCAAAACTCTGGAGTGTGAGTTTTTTAGCCTCTAGGCTTTGTGCAGGGGGCCCGTCCTGCCATATGGGCTGTTTCCCCATTTTCAGTTCCCCTTCTTTCTTGGGGGCGGCTGGCTCCGTCCAGCCAGCTTTCTGGCTTTCAAGTCAGCCATTGCTTCTGCCTAGATCTATGCTGACAGCCCCGGCACCAGCCGAAGTTACTGTTCTGCCCCTGTTCAGGCAGCTCACTGAGGCTTTTCAGCCCAGCGAAGATCTGTTCTGTGGGTTGTAGAGGCCTTGGGAGGAGCACTGTATCCAAACCGAAGTCCCAGAAGGGGGAGATCCCCTGGTCCTCTGGTCGGTTGCACGCACCTCCTGGGTGGGGCAGTGCCCCACCTTGCCTCAACTTGCCCTATTTGGTTTATACTCATTGTCCAACCAGACCCACCAAATGAACCTTGTACCTCATTTGGAATTGTGGAGACCATTCGGCTTCTGTGTCTCTCTCACTGGGAGCTATTTTCCAGAGCTGCCTCTTATTCAAACATCTTGGGATCCCTCGGTTGTGTAGTTTTTTATGGCTGCGTATTTTTTATGGCTGTTTATTTGTATCACATTTTTAAATCCCATCTACCATTGATGGGTGTTTAGGTTAATTCCATATCTTTGTTATTGTGAATAGTGTTGCAATGAACATTCATGTGTATGTGTCTTTGCGGTAAAACAATTTATATTCCTTTGTGTATACACCCAGTAATGGGATTGCTGAGTTGAATGGTAGTTCTGATTTTAGCTATTTGAGGAACCACCACACTGCTTTCAACAATGGTTGAACTAATTTACACTCCCACCAACAGTGTATAAGTTTTCTCTTTTCTCCGAAACCTTGCCAGCATCTGTTATTTTTTACTTTTAATAATAGCCATTCTAACTGCTGTGAGATAGTGTCTTATTATGGTTTTGATTTGCATTTATCTAGTAACCAGTGATATTGAGCTTGTTTTTATATGCTTCTTGGCCACACATATGTCTTCTTTTGAAAAATGTCTGTTTTTGTCTTTTGCCTACTTTTTAATGTTTTTTTCTTGTAAATTTGTTTAAGTTCCTTGTAGATGCTGAACATTAGACCTTTGTCAGACACATAGTTTGCAAATATTTCCTTCCATTATGTAGGTTGTCTGTTTATTAATTGTTTCTATTACTGTGCAGAAGCTCTTAAATTTAATTAGATATCATTTGTCAATTTTTGCTCTTGTTGCAGTTGCTTTTGGTGCATTCATCATGAAATCTTTACCAGTTTCTATGTCCAGAATGGTATTGCCTAGGGTGTCTTCTAGGATTTTTAGTTTTTAGTCTTACACTTAAGTCTTTAATCAATCTTGAGTTTATTTTTGTATATGGTGTAAGGAAGGGGGCCAATTTTAATCTTCTGCATATGGCTAGCCAGTCATCCCAGCACCATTTATTGAATAGAGAGTCCTTCGCTGTTGCTTGTTTTTGTCAGCTTTGTCAAAGATCAAATGGTTATAGCTGTGTGGCCTTACTTCTGGGCTCTCTATTCTGTTCCGTTGGTCTATGTGTCTGTTTTTGTACCAGTGTCATGCATTTTGGTTACTGTGGTCCTGTAGTATAGTTTGAAGTCGGGTAATGTGACATCTCTAGCTTTATTTTTTTTCCTAGGATTGCCTTAGCTATTGGTGGACTCTTTTCTGATTACATATGAATTTTAAAATAGTTTCTATGAAGAATGTCATTGGTCATTTAATAGGAATAGCATTGAATTATAAGTTGCTTTGTGCAGTGACTATTTTAACAATATTGACTTTTTCTATCCATAAGCATGGAATATTTTTTCATTTGTTTTTGTCATCTCTGATTTCTTTGAGCAGTGTTTTGTAATTCTCATTGTAGAGATTTTAACCTCCTTGTTTAGCTGTATTCCTAGGTATTCTTTTTATGTTCTGCCCATTTTTTTATTGCATTGTAGGCCTTTTCCTTATTGATCTATAAGGATTTTATATATTACAAGGAATCAACCTTTATGATATTAAATACAAATATTTCCTTTGCCATTGGTCTTTTGATTGGTGTTTTGTTTTGTTTTGCTTTGTTTTGTTTTAGATTGTGTCTGCCACACAAATGTAGTCAAATATGAGACATTTTTCTTTTATTTTTGCTGGGTTTTATGTTTTATTTTGGAAAACAAACAATGCTAGCAAACAAACGATACTAGCTAATTATTATGTTAGCAAAACTTTCCCATTTTTTTTCTCGTACAGTCACGCATTGCTTAGTAATGGGGATATGTTCTGAGAAATGTGTCATTAAGCAATTTCCTCATTGTGTGAACATCATAGAGTGTACTTACAGAAACCTAGCTGATATAGCCTACTATATATTTAGCTATTATTGTATTGTGTAGCCTATTGCTCCTAGGCTACACTTATATACAGCATGTTACTGTACTGAATACTGTAAGCAATTGTAACACCATGGTATGTGTGGATCTAAACATATTGAAATATAGAAAAGGTACAGTAAAAATATGGCATAAAAGATAAAAAATGGTACATCTGTATAAGTCATTTACCATTAATGGAGCTCACAAGACTGGAAGTTGCTCTGGATGAGTGAGTGACTGAGTGGTGACTGAATGTGAAGGCCTAGGACATTACTGTTCACGACTGTAGACTTGATAAACACAGTACATTTAGGCTACAGTAAATATATTTTAAATATTTTTTCTTCAATAATAAATTGACAGCTTACTGTAACATTTTTATGTTTTAAACTTTTAACTTTTTTAAAGTTTTTGACTCTTGTAAATAACACTTAGCTTAAAACACAAACATATTGTACAGTTATACACAAATATTTTTTCTTTATATTCTTTTTTATAAGCTTTTTTCTATTTTTTTAACTTTTTATTAAAAACGAAGACACAAACACACACATTGGCCTAGGCCCACATGGGGTCAGGATCGTCAATATCATTGCCTTCCACCTCTGCACATCCTCCCACTAGAAGGTCTTCAGGGGAAGTAACACTCACGAAGCTATTATGTCCTATGATGACAATGCCTTTGTCCTGAAGGACCTGCCTGAGGCTGTTTTACAATTTTTTTAGTAAGTAGAAGGAGTAGACTAAAATAACACTAAAAGTATAGTATAGTAAAGTAAATATAGGAATCAGTAATATAATCATTTATTATCATTATGAAGTACTATCCACTATATGTAATAATGTGTGCTGGACTTTTATACAACTGGCAGCACAGTAAGCAGCATCACCACAAACAAGTGAGTAATGTGCTGTGCTATGTTATGATATCTACAATATCACTAGAAAATAGGAGTTTTTCAGGTCCATTATAAGCTTATGGAACCACCATCATATGTACAGTCTGTGTTTGACTGAAACATCATTATGCAGTGCATGATTGTACTTTTATGATTTTTAAAATATATTTAAGACTTTAATACATTTTGAATTCATTTTTATATAAGGTATGAAGTAGGGTTACAATTTCTTATTATTTTCTATTCTTTTTCTAAACTTTCTACTCTGTGCCATTGAATCGTCCATCTACTCTTGTACCAATAGCATACTGTTTTACTTACTGTAACTCTATAATATTTTTGATTATTTGATAGGACTGAAAACTCCTTATTTTTCTACCTCAGAGTTTTCTAGGCTATTCTTAGTTGTTTACACTTCCCAGTTTTCATCCCCCAACTGTGTGCAACCATTAACCTTTCTATCGTTATAAATTTGCTTTTCCTTGACATTTTATGAAATGGAGCCATAAAGTATGTCATCTTTTACATCAGGCTCCTTACACTTAGTGTAATATTTTTGAGGTTCATCTGTGTTGTAGCATGTATCAGTAGTTTATTTCTTTTTCTTGCTGGACAGTACTTCATTATGTAGCTATACTACATTTTGTTTGTCTATATACCAGTTAGTAGATATTTAGATGGTATTTAGATGGTTTCCATTTTTGCTATTATTAGTAATGCCACTACGAGCATTCACATACAAATCTGTGTGGTTATATATTTTCATTTTTCTTGGGCGGATAATGAGATGTGGAATTGCAGCATCTTACAATAAGTGTAATTCAATAAGTGTAATTTATTTTTCTTTCATTCTTTCTTTCTTTTTTTAGACAGGGTCTCCCTCTCTTGCCCAGGTGCTGGAATGCAGTGGCATAATCACAGCTCACTGCCACCTCAATCACAGCTCACTGCAGCCTCAAACTCCCCAGACTTCAGTGATCCTCCCACCTCAACCTCCCAAGTAGCTGAAATTACAGGCAACCACCCCCCCTCCCCCACCCCATCATGCCCAGCTAATTGTTGTTATGTTTTTGTAGAGACAGTGTCTTGTCACATTGCCCAGGCTGGTCTCAAACTCCTGGGCTCAAGCGATCTGACTACCTCAGCCTCCCAAAGTTCCAGGAATGCAAGCATGAGCCACCATGCCTGACTGGTTAAGTGTAATTTCTTTTTTTTCTTTGAGATGAAGTCTCGCTCTGTTGCCAGGCTGGAGTGCAGTGGTGCGATCCTGGCTCACTGCAATCTCTGTCTCCCAGGTTCAAGCAATTCTCCTGCCTCAGCCTTCTGAGCAGCTGGGACTACAGGTGGCCGCCAACACACCTAGCTAATTTTTTTTTTTTTTTTTTTTTTGTATTTTTAGTAGAGATGGGATTTCACCATGTTGGCCAGGATGGTCTCAATCTCTTGACCTTGTGATCCACCCACTTCAGCCTCCCAGAGTGCTGGGATTGCAAGTGTGAGCCACCACACTCGACTCAAGTGTAATTTGTTAAGAAATTGCCAAACTATTTCCTGAAGTGGCTGTACCATTTTACATTTTCACCAGTAATTTATACAGGTTTCCATGTCTCCACATCCTGATCAACATTATTCCTTCATTTATTATAATAATTATAGTGGTATATCATTGTGGATTTCATTTGGCATACATACATTAAAATGATGAAAATTATTGAGCATATTATTCTATTAAGTGCTCATTAGATTAGCCATTGATATATATTCTTTGGTGAGATATCTGTGCAATTCTTTTGCACGTAATTTGGTTAGATTGTTTTCTTCTTGGTTAGAACTATAATAGCTTTTCATATGTTCTGGATACAAGTCCTTTATCTGATATATAATTTGCAAATATTTTCTGTCAGTTTGTGGTTTATCTTTTTATTTAACAGAGTCTTTTGAAGAGCAAAATGAAGTCTAGTTAGATGACATCTATTTTATCATGTTTTACTTTTATCTCTTGTGATTTTAGTGTCATAACTAATAAATTTTTGCCTACCCGGTGGTTCTCAACCAGGAGCAGTTTTGCCCCCCAGGGTACATTTGGCAATGTCTGGGGACATACTTGCCTGTCACAACAGAGAAAGTGTTACCACTGGAGTCAAGTAGGTAGACGCCAAGGATACTGCTAAACAACCTGCACTGAGCAGAATAGCTCCACGACAGACCCAGAAGGCCAGCAGTGCTGAGAGTTAGAAACCTTGACCTATGCAAGGCCAGGAAGATTTTCTCCTTGTTTTTGTCTACATGTTTGATAATTTTAGCTCTTATATTTAGGTCTATGATCTTCTTTGAGTTAATTTTTGTGAGGTAGGAGTTCAAATTCAATATTTTACATGTAGATATGAAGGTTATCTCGCCACCATTTGTTGAAAAGACCAGTGGGTATCTGGCCCCTCTGAATTATCCATCTCCTTTATTTAAAAAATCCTATTGACCATAAATGTTAGTTAGATTCAAGTCTTCTTTTGACTGGCGTTTTCATGGTACATCTTTTTCGATAATTTAAACTTATTATATTTGAATTGAGTGTTTTTGTAGGCAGCATACACTTGGGTTATATTTTTTGTCCATTCTGACATTTGATATGTTTAGATCATTTACATTTAGCCCAATTTATGGATATGTTTGGATTTAAGCTTACCATTTTATTGTTTCTTCTCTCTATTTTTCCTTCCTGTTTTCCCTTTGCTGCCTTCTCTTGGACTATTTGAACATGTTTTAGTATTCCATTTTATCTATTGCATTTTTGATTTTATCTTCTTCTGTAGTTTTTTTAGTGGTTAATCTAGGGATTACAATATATATACCAACCTCTCAGAGTTCATGTACCATCAATAGTTTACCACTTAAGCTGGAATTTAGAAATATTACTACCATATAGGTTCCTTTACCCTCCCTTTATAGTTGAGTTGCTTTATGTATTTAATTTATGTACTCTGAAAAAAACCTTCAATGTTACTTTTGCTTTCAACCTTAAAACTTTTCTTTTTTTTTTGAGACAGAGTCTCACTCTGTTGCCCAGGCTGGAGTGCAGTGGCATGATCTCAGCTCATTGCAACTTCCACCTCCCAGGTTCAAGTGATTCTCCTCCTTCAGCCTCCCAAGTAGCTGGGATTACAGGCATGTGCCATTATGCCCAGCAATTTTTGTATTTTTGGTAGAGACTGGGTTTTGCCATGTTGGCCAGGGTGGTCTCGAACTCCTGACCTCAGTTGATACTCCTGCCTCAGCCTCCCAAAGTGCTGGGATTATAGGTGTGAGCCACTGTGCCCCCCTTAAAACATATTTTAAAGAACTTAAGAGAGTAGCCTACTATTTATACTGAGAGTTTTACTGCTTTTATTGTTCTTCGTTCATTCTTAGTATTCCCAGTTTCCTTCTGATATCATTGCCCTTCTCTCTGAAGAACTTCCTTTAACAATTCTTTTAGAACACATTTTCTGGCAATGCATTCTCTTAGTTTTATTCATTCTGACAATGTCTTTATTTGACTTTCATTCTTGAGTTCTAATTTCTGCTGGATATAGAATTCTAATTTGGCAGGGTTTTTTTTCTGTTAGCATTTAAAAGACGTGCTGCTTTCTTCTGCCCTCTATGGTTTCTGATGAGAAATTGGCTATCACTTGACTTGGAGTTCCCCTATAAATGGTTTTCTCTGGACGCTTTTGAGATTTTTTTCATTTTTCTTTAATTTTCAGCCATTTAATTATGATAGGTCTTGGAGTTAATTTCTTTGGGTTTGGGTTTGTTTTATTTTAGGTATCCTGAGATTCTTGAATCTATAGGTTCAAAACTTTTTGGCAAATTAGGAATACCTTCGTCCATTATATCTTCAAATATTTTTTGCATCATCACTTTTGTCCTTTGGTATTCTAATATAAATGATAAAGCTTTTTATATGCCCACAAATCCTTGGACTCTATTTATTTTTTAAATGTTTTTTTGAAATAAGTTTAATCAGTCTCTTATGTTGTTAAGCATGGATAATTTCTATTGCTCTACCTTCAAGTTTACTGACTTTCCTCTCATTTACATTCTGCCCACCTGTTAAGTTTTTATTTTATATTTTGTATGTAATTTTTAGTTCTAAAATTTCCCATTTGGTTCCTCCATTTCAGTTTCTCACATGGACATTTCTCTTTCTGAAGAGGCTCTCGATATTTTGTCTGTTTATTTGCCTGCTCTTTGTTGTAAAAAGTCAAGAGCAAAATGAACACAATAAAAATTTGGTTACTTGAGATAGCTTGTTGCCCTTAGGATTACAGATAAATGACAGCATACTGTGTTTATATTAGAATGGCTCCTTAACTAATTCTTCTCATGTTATACTTGGAAAAGGAGCTAAAGATAGGATCTGATACCTGCAGTGAATTTTGGTTCTGCTAATTACCAGCAGTGTATTTCTGACAAGTCTCTTTACTTCTCTGGGAAACATGTCATGAGGATTGAACTGATTTCTGAGGTGCCCTTTTGCTCTAACATTTTAGGGTTCTGTGGTCTATGGGGCATGGAAAGCAGCATCCACATTTGTCCACTGGATATTTTCTGCCTTGCCCTTTTGGTCTTAGGACAATGACACAGACTTTTATGATATTAGGGTGAACTTAGAACCTTAGAATTCTTAGAAAGCAAGATCATGGGCAGGTGGGTGTTAACATCGCTTCTTTAAACTAAAAATGTTGTCACCAACCTTCTTCTGGTAAACAGGCCAGCGGACTTTAAAGTCTGTGTTGCAGTTTCCCGAGGTCTGCCTGGCCTCTCTACTCTAGATTTGGCAGGCTCCATGTGGCCTTCCATGGGATACTGTGCCTCTCCACTAGTGTTTTCTCTCCTTTCACAGCTACTTCAGCTCTCGGCTGCTGCTGTGGACAAAGGATGCAGCGTGGGTGAGGTTCTGCAGTCCGTGCTGCGCTATGAGAAGGAGCGCCAGCTGAATGAGGCAGTGGGGAATGTCACGCCACTGCAGCTGCTGGACTGGCTGATGGTGAACCTGTGATGAGCAACCCCACTGCTTTCCCCTCTTCTGGCAGTGGGCCCAGCCCTTATCCCCACCCTTCTTTCTCACTTCCACAGTTCCCCTTCTATATCCTTACAGAGCCCTAACATTATCTTCATACCACTCTCATCAGACATGTCATCTTATGCTAGTCACTGGATTTTGCAGATTTTCCTGTCCATGCGAGCAAGGACATAAAATTAAAAAATTACAACTAAATGGCTCCACGTGTTTTGCTTTCTTGGGATCCAACGGGATAATCAGGTAAAGAAATCCCAGGAGTGAAAAAATAACTAGATGAATGCCAGAGGTACAACAGGGCTGGACTGAGAGGCCCTGCTGAAGGTCACTCAGCCTGTTCCCCTGTCTCTGTGTCACAATTTGCAGCTTCCTCATTCTCTTAAACTAAACCACAGTTTATCAATGATTCATGTTAGCCTTTTATAACCATGAAAATCAGAAGATACTTTCTAATATTCAATCAAAATCATTCTAATTACAATACTGAAGACTTGGTTTCCCTTTCTCTGTAGAGCTGCAGAACAATGTCTGCCTCTGACTTCATCCATGGTTGAAGTTCGTGTCAAGAATGTTCCCAAGGATCTGAGTTCTGTTGCTGGTTTTGTGGCTTTCTGGCTTTCTGGCTATAGAACCTGGGATAAGATACCTGTTCTAATACTGCTCTGACTTAATATCCATATCACCCCACTTAAGAATACTTTCTGTTCTTATCCTGAATTTTCTGTGGAATTTTATATTCTTTCCTTTTAGAAACTTTTCCATTGGCTTCTAATTTTCTTCCTATATCTCTGGGTCTCTTGGGGGACCTCCTCAACTCTGTCAACTCCTTTTATATTTATATTTATCTTTCCTAGGACTTTCTTTCAACCCTCTGCTATTCTAACTCAAGATCTTCCCTGAGAGATTGCATCCAGATCCATTGCTTTCATGACTGGGTGTCAGTGTTCATAAAATATTATGCAACAATTAAAATGAAAAGTGTATTGAGGGGAGGTTATTCCAAATGGCAAGTAAAAAAGAAAACTAAAACTATTTTTATATATTCTATGTTGTTTCTGATGTTATAATCTTAAGTTTCGTGTAAAATTCTATCTACCCTATTATAATCACATAAAGGTTATGTATTTGTGTAGATAAGGATTAGAAAGGTAAGTAAGAAGGTATACTAAGATTTGCGGTCTGGTAGATAAATGAATATGTTCTGCTTGTTTCCCTCCTTTGGGAAACCTTTCATCCCTTGCTCTAGTCTAGAGAAGCATCAGTCACAGTGCCTTCACCATCACTGTGGGCTTGGGGCCCAGACTGGCCAAGCATCCCAGTCTCCCAGGCACAGTTTCTGTGTCACAATCATTTTGGAGACTTCCTGTCAGCAAGGAAGCCTGCATCTTTTGACTGGAGGTTGGTGGTTAATTTCTGGGCAGAGCCTGTCATCAGGATGAAGTCAACCATAGAGAGAAGCAAGGCTAATAGATGAAGAGGGAGTCTGAGCCCTACAACCTCATTTGGATTCCTGGATCCTGCTGTGCCTGAAACTACATCTACCCTTTCTGATTCCCCAATTATATAAGTCAATAAATGTCTTCTGTTGTTTAAACTACTTTTGAATTCAGCTTCTATCATTTTCAAACAAAAATCCTGACATAGGTTGGCAGTCACAGGCAAGAAGTAAAAAAAATGTCTTTGTTTAGAGTTCCATTAAAGATGCTATAACATTGATAGTTAAAAACTACTCCCACCCCCAACACACAAACACATATGGAATGAATTTAAGTGTAAGGACATCCTCCCCCATCCCTCTTAAGAGAAATCATGCCAATTGGCCATATTAACAGAGTTTTTTTAATAAACTTTTATGTATTAAAAAACAACAGTCTGAAGTATTGTACAATGTAAGTGCTGTCTTAATACAAATCACTGGCGGAAAGAGCAGGACACACCCTCAGCAAAGGTCATACAATGGGGGGTAAAATGTTTGTGTTCTTTGGGGAGGAATTTTTGCTCTGTCCTGTGGAGGTCATGGACACTTCTGCCCCAACAGCTGCCTCTGACTTTGGGAGAGCTTCTACCAGTTGAGGCAGCTGAACAGTGTCAGCTGTGTGCTGGAGAGAGTCCTGCTGATCACCCGAATGCTGAATATGCTTCATGGGGCCATCTTTTGTTTTATCTGTAGTCTCCTTGGTGATCTCATCTGCTGAAGGAGAGGGAAGACAGAAGGAACAGGCATTCAAATGGGGATTATATGTTAACTGTCCTTTAGACTGTAAATCACTTAGTGGAAACCATGGGCTGTGATGATATAAAAACAGTTCATTTGTAAAGCACATTCAATGTGCCAGGCATTATTCTAAGCGCTTTACGTTTACTAATTCATCTGATCATTTCAGCAACCCTGGAGAATAGGCATTATTCTCATTCTCATAAATGGAGCTACTGAGCTACAGAGAGGTTAAGTCCATAACTGATAAGTGGTGGAGCCACAATTTAATCTCAGGCAACCTGACTCTTGTGACCATGTACCTAACCACTAGGCTATATTGCATATAAAAATTTGCATAATACCCTAATCTGGCACTGACAGAAATTCTAAAGGTACTTATAGGGCACAAAGAAGTCGACACAGTTAATGAAAAGGGGAGGAGAAAAAGGGAAATTGATTATAGGAGAATAATGGAAAATCCTAATAAGGAGTAAAAAAGGAAAATCCCAAAGGTAAGAAAGGGCAGACTTCCTGGACTATGGTAATAGGAATGGCTATTTGACAGGCTGTACCTTTTTTGCTCGAGTGATGATGGCCTTGAACCTTGTTCTTCCTTGTCTCAGAGGGGAAAACGAAACTGGATTTCTTCAGGGTCTGGGGCCTGGGCTGCCGCTTGAGGTTCCTAGACTGATGAATCCAAGCATGCTTGAGGGCCTGGTCCGGGGTCATACGAAGAGAAGGTTCCCATCTGCACCCCAACAAAGCCCAGCATGAGTTACTGTTTTATTTCCTTTTAGTATATTAAAACATTTTAAAAACCCAATAAAGATTTTTATTTAAGCTATGTTGATATCTCAAAGATATCATCATAGAACAGAGATTATGGCATATAACTTAAAAGTACCTGGAAACAGCTATTGAAAATAATCTTTTTAGAAGATGTGTATAACAAGCCAGGGAATATATATTACACTCCAAGTCTTCCAGAATGCCTAGAAATTTCCTTATAAGAAATATTATTTTACAAAAGCTTAATCAATAGGATTTAGGGTTTGGTAAGCTAAGCGTATTAAAAACAAAGAGATGCTTAATTTCAATTTCCAGACTACAGAATTGGGGCTTCCAAATATATTGCAAGAAGAGTTATAGAATTCTAGAATATTAAGATTTGCAAGGGGACTTGGATATAATCGAATCGAACTTCTAATTCAGTAGCAGAATACATTGACAAAATTCCCATCATGGAATCACCCTACAATTCTTGAATGATTTCAGTGACAAGACACTAACTCTCAGAACCATCTATTCCAATTTTTAACAACTCTGATTCTTTGAAAGTTCTTGATTTTTATTGTACTAAAACTGGTTTGTTTCCCAGTAACTTGTACCCACGTCCTGATTCAACCCATTACCATCATACAAAACAACTAATTCTTCTTTTATGTTTCAGCCCTTCAACTATTTGAAAATATTTACATTGCTACTAACTAATGATTATATGATATGGTTTTCACCATCTGGCCATCTTCTAAGATAAGGATATTTTAGCAGTTGTGTAACTAATGTCCACCATGGTGGGAATAGCTTCTATAACTGCAGGGAGACAGTATTAATACTCTAGACTAATCAAGGTCCTAAACAGCTCAAACTCTCATTTCTGTGTCAAATGAACTGCTGTTAAACAACATCTCTCCTTTCCTGGACTTTGGAGTTAGCCTACAAAGTCTAAACATAAGGCTTTACATTTATGCCTATTGAACTTAACTCAACACTTTTAGTCTCTCATTCCAAAGATTTGCTAATTAGCAATATATATATAAGGTAACAGTCCCCATCAGCTTGACTGCCTCTTGTAAGTTGTGAGTAATCAGTTTTTTGCACTAAAGAAGAAAACAATGTGGCCAGGCATGGTGGTTCACGCCTGTAATCCCTGCACTTTGGGAGGCCAAGGCGGGCGCATCACGAGGTCAGAAGATCGAGACCATCCGGGCTAACATGGTGAAACCCCATCTCTACTAAAAATACAAAAAAAAATTAGCCGGGCTTGGTGGCATGTGCCTGTAGTCCCAGGAACTCCGGAGGCTGAGACAAGAGAATCACATGAATCCGGGAGGCGGAGGTTGCAGTGAGCCAAGATCGCCCACAACTGGGCGACAGAGCAAGACTACATCTCAAAAAAAAAAAAAAAAAAGAAAGAAAGAAAGAAAAGAAATGAAAATAATGTCTCCCTTGGTGCTGACCTGTGTTCTGGATGGTTGGGGTTTCTGGATAACCCATCTGTCTCAGCAGTTGGTTTCTGTTTGTTAAGGTAGAGGTAAAGATGTGGTACGGAATCCTTCTCTACCTTGATTATTCTGATAAGTGAATAGCATGACCCTCTAAGTTGGGAATACTTTCATTGCTACCTCATGGTTCACCCTCTGAGCTAGTACCGAAATTCCAGAGCACACAGATGCCAGAAGAGTATTTTGCTAGCACTACTCCATCCAACTGGAAGAATAAGAGAATATGATGATATGGTCTTCTAAAAATACTAAATTATAGGACTGACAGAACTGGAAGGGAGCTTAGGAATACCCCATTTTATAGGAAAGGACACTGAGGCCCAGAAAAAAGTGATGACTTGCCAAGTATCACACGGATAATGTACTTGCTACTCAGTGGAAACAGATTTACCTCTTTAATAGCTGTAAAATAATAACAATAGCTAACATTTTCTAAACCCCTTTTAAGCTAGGCACTGTGCTCGGTACTACGGCTTAAGTACAGATCTAATTTCTAAGATTCAAAATATGCATATAGATTGTAAAAAATTTTACATAATAAATGGTTTACAGCTCACCCTTCCCCTAATTCCCTAATATAAGGAGATTTGGGTACTAAATCCTAGGGGGTTAGGGATAGGCCCTGAAACCAGTTCCAACTGGATGTGTATTCAAATGATTACAACAAGCACTCAGGAGGTTGGCTTCAGCTCGCAGTGCAGGACATTTAGGACTGGCCTACAATCTCACTGCCAAGCAGTTTGAGTCCTGGAAGATGCCAAACTCTACCATACGCTGTGTAATCAAGGGCAAGTCACTTAATCTCTTTGAACCCCAACCTCCATACCTGCAAAACGGAGCAAATCATCTGCCCTGACAACACACAGTAGGGAGAGAGAGAGGTCTGATGACACAAAAGACGTGGAAGCAATTTGTAGACTTTAAAGGTCTATTGTTAGCATTTCTTGTTACTTTTATAACTACCTCCCAGCCTTATGACTCCTCACCAGCAAATGTATATGAAAGTACAGTGTTTAAAAAAAAAAAAAAGAAAGTATAGCGTTTAAGAGGAAACCCAGAGGCAGAGATATTCCAACCAACTCACACCAAACACCTTCTGAGAAAGTCCAGGAAGCTGGTGTCATAGGTTTTCAGCACCATCGTGAGGTCCTTGGAGTCTGGGTATCTTTTCTTCCCCCTGTTGTTGGTTATACTTTTAGGAAGACCTTTGGAATCTGCAGAGATACAACATTCTGTATTTAGTTCCAGGCGTAAATATTTAGTGGTCACATCATGCTGCTGCTTAGAGTGGTCTCTGTGGCTGTTTTGCTCTTGATTTTACACACTCGCCTCATGCCACCCCCCAGTAAACACACACGCAAGCACACCCACAGTCTCAGTTTGAAATAACCACGTGTAGATTATCCAAGGAATACAATTAACTTTAAAAATTTATTTTTTTCCTACTATTCAGTATGTTCTGAGCTTCCTCCCACTACCTCCTCTCCAAATCAAATAGTTTCAAAGGTTTAACACTAGCCAAGATAAAATAACACTAATGATGACAATAACAATAGTAGAGTAAATCTTAAAGGGCAAGGTCCTGTGAAATTGTACAAATATCCATTTCCTTTTGAATCATGGCCTTAGCCCTCCCACTTTATCCTACATTGCCCTTTTTATGAATGACCAAAGAAGAATCAAGCTCACAGTCTTATAAATAACAAAGCCCCTAAAGTCATGATCATGTAATCGTTCTCCTGTGTAAGTTTTTCTCACTCTAGCCCTCATCCATCATTCCCTCCATCCCCTTCTTACAGCCTGGGCCACCTAAGTATAATATCTTACCAGCCTTAAGACAACACCATTTTGCTGCTAATTAGGGGTTTTAACTAGGAGTTGCCAGGGGCTGAGGAGCTGTTGGGAGCCCAAACCTGGGAAAGGTGGCGATCAAGAAGTGAAGAGGACAAGTGTTTCCCAGACTCATCTTGTCATAAGAATCACAAGGAGCTGTTAGTAAAAATATTAAATCCTGGGTCCCATCTCGATCTTCCCATAGCATAGCTTATAGAAGAGAATCATAGGAATTAGCTTTTCTAGCGAGCTCCCCAAATGATTCTTACATTTGGATAAAGTTTGGAAAACACTAACGAGGATGCATTTTCTCAGCAACATTCCTTCTTTTGCAGGAAGCGAAGATATGGATGTTGCTGGAAAGTCCATCACCATCCTAAAGCCTAGTGCTGATGGTAGAAATAAGAAACTCTACAAAGTGGACATGCCTATGTCTTCAGTGCCTTCCTATGAAGGGGCTCTATGCTCCCTTCCTGTTAGTCCCCACCTAGATGCTATCTCATAGTTCAGTGTTACAGGCTCAAGATGTGTCTTCCCACAGTGGCTCTGTCTAGTCTAAGAGCCTGAATTATTAAGTTATGGGTAGAAAAAGTATATTTGGGATCCACAGACTAGTTCCCTTGCTCCATGTGTAAGTTATACTGGGGATCCAGATAGAACCTCTCTGCCCCCCCACCAGACTGCTTGGTTAATGTGTGGGCACCATTCTGTGGCAACCAGGACACTGCCCTGCTCAGAAGCAATGTCTCCAAACCTCCAGCCATGATTACAAGGCGATGTTTCAAAGAGTTAACAATTGGAATGAATGACATGGGACCAACTAATCAGAATGAAGACAGCCATGGCACTGGAATAGGATCATAGAGCACCTCCGCTTGCTTGGCCTTCAACTTTGAGTTTTTTGGATCATGGGGGAGTTTAAGGAGTCCTGGGAGAGGGCCAGGGAACCTGCAGCTGTGGCAGGGCTCAGGGCTGTGGCTTTTTACCAGATGGTACAGAAATAGACAAATTATAACCCCCACATGGCTGAATCAGTTCATACTGACCAGCATGACTCAAACCCTTTTGTCCTAAAGGATCTCCCCATGAGGATGTTTTGGACCTTCCTACTGATGGGGCAAGCTGTGAACAGAAGTTGTGTGATTTGCATACACATTCAGAGGCTGCTCACAGTTGAAAATCAGAGCTGGGAGGACCAGGAATGTCTGGGATTGCATAGTCAGAGGGAGTCCATGAACAGACCTGACAATGGCTGGTTAGAAATGTGACTCCAGGTAGCATGGAGTCCCTGTCTGTGGAGTTCCCTTTGCTCCTGTCTAGCTTTGCTCCACTTTGCTGGCCTTCAGGCTACCTTGGCTGTTTCTATCTGGGACTCTGAGCTTCCGGTGGTTCTTTAAAGGGATTTTAGGTTTGGGACTTGCTGCAACTTTTTTGGTGCATGTGCCTTGAAAGCTCTGCCTCAGTGAGTACCTTATTGACCCATCCTCCCATCTTGTATAGCACCACTTAAATAGAAAGCAGAGGATCATAAAAATCCAGATTCTGGGAATCAGGAGGAGAGGGGCAGCCTGGGCTGTGGACAAAGTTTACTCCCTGCAATCAGACAAATGACATACATATAACTACCAGCCACAACACATCAAAGCAAAACTACTCTGATAGTCCTTGCTTAACCGTTGCAATGAACCTGGCATAGTAAGGATCTGGAGGATAAGAAGAATTTTAGCAGGGGAAACAATAATGCAGCAATGGAATTTTCCACTATTCTTGAAATGAAGCTTCTGCTCTTTGATTTCCATTGCATAGTGTGAGAGGACAAGTTGCTTGGGAGAGTGGGGAGAACTTCCAGGAGAGGATGCAGTTACAATATTTTGAGGCTGTAATATTTGCTGATAGCTCTTCTGAACAGGGATCTGGCCATTCTCTTTCTTCTGAACATTTTTACTGTCAAGACCCCATTCCCATTGTGGTTGCCCCATCCCATCTCCATCATGCTATCTGGTTCCACTGCTCATTATCTTTTACTTCTGTGAAAGAAGCTCTTAATCACAGCCCACCCTTTGGTATGTGGCCAGGGGAAAAGAATGAAATGAGCTTTAAGGTATGGCAGGTGTCTTCAAGGCCTGCAACACCTCATTAAACACAATAAGAAAAAGAGAGTTAGACCTGAGGACTTACCGAAGAACGTCTGTCTCCTGGAGGCCGTCTGAATGAAGCGGGCTGGCGGCAGGCCCAGCACCTTAATAAGGACAATTCATTTGATTCACTCTTTGTGGGATCACAGATTCAAAGACCAAGGGGCGGGGCATACTTTGGCCAAGCTTTGCCTTCTACATATACGGATCCAACGTATTAAGTAATAACATCGGGTCAGTAGCAGAGCAAACCCAGAGCCTGGGCCTTTTAACTCCTAATCCAGAGCTGGTTTCATATCCTAAGAATCAACACCGCCACGTTATTCTAAATAGACATCAGCACCAACTAGAGGTGGGTCACCACCTTGATAGCAGCCAGATGTCGTTGCCAGAGCAAATTAACTAGCATACATGCTGCCATGTCTGAATTAAAGAGTGACATATCCCAGCATGGAGCACTGGAAAAGGAGGAGAAGAAAAGAAAATGAAAATCACCAGATGAGCATCAGACAATTACAAGACAAAACACCTTCTTGAAAGGAAAAGTGTAGCACCTACTTGTTCATCTTTTCCTACTGCAACTTAGAGGGGCACACAGAGCTAAGGAAATTACAGTGTGGGTCACCTACCCTTGCTGCTTGGTTCCCAGCCATAATCCATGCATGATCCTGCTCTTCTGTTCCTCAGCCCCTTTGACACTGAGGTCAAGAGGAAGCTGAGTCAGTTCTGAGGCTGTAGGAAAGTTGAAACACAGGCCCCGTTCTCTTTGGCATTGGAAGCAGGAGTGGTCTGGGGATGCTTCATTCATTATCAACCTTAGAAGCCATTTACCTGGCTCCCCTCATTTTATAGTCCAGAGCTGGGAAATGACTAGTCAAAAAGACAGAGCCAGGGCTAGACCCAAGGTTTACTGACTCACAGGCCAGTGTCCATTCCACCATAGCTATTTTTACCTAAATTATTTTAATATTTTATTATTAGTTTCAATCATGAAATGAAATTCTCTATGTTTAGTCATTCTCAAGGCTATGTGTGTTTCTGTAACTTTGAGACAATCTGGAAAATAGAAATTTGGCAAAGATAGATAGATGATAGATAGATAGATAGATATAGATAGATAGACAGACACACACACACCTTGGTGTTTGCACACAAAATATCTTTGTTCACTGGGAAAATCCTAAAATGTGAAATTTTAAACTTTTAAGGTTATTTTTCTATTTTGTCTAATTTAGTTCCATAGCAAGGTCACTTTCAAGTGAAAGCATAATGGATATAATTAATAATCATAACATAAGTTTTGGTAAAGCTTTGCTATTGGGAGATAGTTTTCCCAGAAAACTGTCATTTCCCACAATGAACGACTGATGCCTGAGCAATACACATATTTTGAAGTCAAATAATTTCCAATTCTTTGTTTTTAACATTTTAATCAGGTTGTCAGCTGACAGGTTGGTAAACATAATTTTAGATGACAGATCACCATTTGATTTTTACGTAGAACTCAAAAGGAGTCACCAACTTAGACTACCTTAACTAGAACAGGCTTCCTCTCTGCGTTCACCTCTACACCACCAAGAGATTGGAATCACATTGATCCTGAGCCTGGGCATTCTAGTAAGAAGCATTATTCACCTATGGGCATAAGCATCAATTGTAAAGAGAAAACCCAGCTCTATTCATTTTTCTAAGAGCCGTATGCCCAATAAAATTTCACCTTGTATTTTTGATAATTATCAACATTTGCACACCAGATATATTTTAATGGTATCTCACCAGAAAAAAATTTTTACACATGAAGCTTATGGAATCAGGAAATTTTTAAAGCTATAAAGATTGATAAAAGTTTCTAGGCCAGGTGCAGTGTCTCACGCCTGTAATCGCAGCACTTTGGGAGGACAAGGCGGACGGATCACAATGTCAAGAGATCGAGACCATCCTGGCCAACATGGTGAAACCCCATCTCTACTAAAAATACAAAAATTAGCTGGGCATGGTGGTGCATGCCTGTAATCCCAGCTACTTGGGAGGCTGAGGCAGGAGAATCACTTGAAACTGGGAGGCAGAGGTTGCAGAGAGCCGAGATCATGCCACTGCACTCCAGCCTGGGTGACAGAGAGAGACTCTGTCTCAAAAAAAAAGTTTCTAAACGTAAGCATATATTAAATTAGAATAAAATTCCTTAGAGGAAGTAAAGAGAAACAAAAAGCAAAGAAGAACAGAGTAAAATAAATGTACAACTCTTAAGAACTTGTTCACATACTTTCAGATAGATTTTAATGGGTGTCGTGTCACTCTGGTTTTGTATTCTTTTGGATATTTTTGAAAGGGTGGTGTAACACTTTTATTTTAAAATGTCACTATTTACAATATGATGGAAATGACATCCTCTGCAACTATTTAAATTTAAGATAAAAATGTTAGATGTCAACTTGATAATGTACAAGGGGGTACACAATTTCAAAACTACTTTGAGGGAACATCCAATCAAAGAAGAAAAAAGTATGCAGGCCATGGTCCTGGGCAAGTCTGATGCAGCCCAGTGTTTGAGATCCAAGCCCACGGTCTCCGTGGGAGCCGACTGCCAGCCAGCCCTGCCCCTACCTCCATGATGCAGGCCAGCTGCTCCACCTCATTCTCCCCAGGGAACAGGGGGTAGCCCGTGTACAACTCTGCCATGATGCAGCCCAGGCTCCACATGTCAATGGCCATGTCGTAGGGGGTGGCCCAGGATCACCTCTGGGGATCGGTAGAACCGGCTTTGGATATACGTGTATACTGCGGAGGCAAAGCGAGAGAAACCTCGTGGGAAAAACTTCTTACTCTCCGGAACACTCTCCTCCAGGACACCTTCTCGGTTAAACTGCGCCCCCGCTGGCAGGGAAAGGGAAGTCCAGCCGGCGAGCACTAAGAAGTCTCATTACACATAACAGCATCAAATCCGCACAGTTACCTAATTACAAAGGAGGTGTTACTGTCTCTGCTTTGTAGATAACGAACTCTAACGTGGGCATTGTTGTAGGAAAGTGAATTTAAGTTAGCCAAGTTTATAACAAACAAACAAAACATAAGACAAACATAAGACTAAGTTTTCAAAACCGTCAGCTTAATTTGGGGTAGACACTGAGTCTTGTGGCTTGGCAATGGAAGAAGCATATCAAGTTGGAAAGGAAGCATGCGAAGTGTATATTCAATATAGTATGTGCACTTATTGTATAGAAAGAAAATCTCAACAGATGAGGATGAATGGACTGAAGTTGAAGAAATGGAACACAGTAGTTATTTCCACATAACTGGGATTGCTGGTTACCTGGGGAGGCGCAGGGATTCTGTAATCACTTCTCTGTTGTTTAAATTGGTTATTGTCAGAAGATAATTATTCTGTGATTTAAAACAAAATAAAGATTTAATAAAAATTATTTTTATATTTTGCCTGCTTCCCAAATGGATCTCTGGTACTTTGCAAAGCACATATGCACAGAGTATTTTAGAACTTGGATTTAATGGTATTTACATAATGTTTAGTATGTGCCAGGCACGATTCCAAGTGCTTTTATAGATAAGCCCTTTTAACCCTTACATTAATTCTATGAAGCAAGTAGTATTATTGCCTCCAATTTAAAGATGAGAAAACTGAGGCATACAGAGGTTAAAATGTCAAGGTTACTGAGCTATTAGTGACAGAGCTGGGATTCAGGAGTAGGCAGTCCAATTCTGGCATCAATACTAGATACTGCCTCACAGTTAAAGATAAAAAGGAAGTCAGAAAATATGCAAAGGGGGAAATGACTGTTAGGAACCAAGGATAAAATAATTACAAACTCAGTTCTGAGCATCTTGGCAGCCAAGATAAATGACAACTGATAAGTTACGGCTTTCAACATCTGAGAAGGGCAAACATATAAGTTCTTTGTGGAAAGCATTATTTTTTAGCTGGAATTTCTTATAGGATTCATACATAAAAGATATGAATGACATATGTCCTCAAAAATTGATCTGCCAGTGAGAGGCCCAGATAGAGGACGCAGAGGCACGCTGTTGCCATGGCAGTGTGGTCCTGGCTGCCATGGAGGCAGGTGCCAGGGTCTCCCTTGCCTCAATGTGAAGAACTTAGAAAGAGGAGGAGAGGAGAACTCCCCTGGCCATCTCTGTGACCCCAGCCAGTGCATTTTACACAGGCAGGAGGGATATGGAGGGAGAGAAGGGAAGGGTGATGCGGAGATATTAATGGTGAGAGAGAGGAAAATGAATGAAAATAAAGATACTGATTCAAAAGAAAGTGATTTATGAAGATGACTTTGAAAAGAACCTGGAGTGGTTAATTAGTGAAAATGAAAAAAGTGATGCCAGCATAATAGAGATGACTTGTTTGAAGGAAGAGAATATTAATCAAGACTTAAAAGAGAATGAAACAGTAATAGAACACACCAAACAGCTTTCTGATCCTGACAAATCATTGCAGGATAACGTCTCACCAAGAAGAAATGTTTTCATTTCTGTACCAAGTATCCAAACTTTGGATCCCATATCAGATTCAAATAGTGAAAACTCTTTCCAGGAATCCAAACTAGAAAGCCAGAAAGACTTGGAGAAGGAAGAGGATGAGGAAGTAAGGAGATACATTATTAAGAAATTGTGCAAGCTAACAAGCTTCTACAGAATCAAGAACCCGTGAATGATAAAAGCAAGTGAAAACTTAAGTTCAAGGACAAATTAGTTGATCTGAAAGTTCCTCCACTAGAATACACTAGTACTTATAAAAATTATTTTGAAAATGAAAAGAATATGTTTGGGAAACTGTCACAGTTACGTATTTCCAATGATTTTGGACAAGAAGATGCGCTCCTGTCACTTACTAATGGAAGCTGTGAAATAAACAAGGATAGGACAATACTGGTAGAGAGATGGAAATTTTGAACTTCTGAATTTACAGGACATTGAGAGTCAGGGGTTTTTGCCTCCATTAATAACGCAAATAGTACAGAAAATGACCCTCAGCAGTTGTTACCAGATCTTCCAACTCCTATGTCAGTGGCATCAAGAAAGAAGATTCTGCAGCAAAGATTCACGCTGCCACACACACTCATCAACAGGAGAGCCACTGGCTTATATTCCTCAGCCACCACTCATCCACAAGACTTGTCCAAGTTCTGCTGCCGACTCAGGTTGAAGTAAAGGGAATGGGAAATCTAATCAGGACACAGTCTGCACATATCTCACCAGTGACCTAAATATACTGTCTTTCCCCCTCGACAGAAAGAACTACAAAAACAACTAGAACAAAAGAGAGAAGAGCTGAAAAGAGAGGAAGAGCAACAGAAAATAGAAGAAGAGAAAGAAAAAAGAGAGAATGACATAGTATTTAAAGCATGATTGCAAAAGAAAAGAGAGCAGGTCTTAGAAATGAGGAGAATTCAGGGAGCAAAGCAAATTGAAGACATGAACAGCAGAGTAAAAATTCTCTGAAAAATAAGTTCATACAGATATGAAAGCTGAACTTATTTATGGAAGGGAATCCAGGTATCACACTAACAGCCTATGGAAGAAGGAGAAAAGTGGTTCAAGAACTACCCTTGCAAAAGATGCAACATGAAGATGACTTTACAATTAGGTTCTAAGAGGCCTTGTAAAAATGATTCCTATTTTGTTCAGACTTTGATGGAACAGAAAATAGGAAATGATCAATTCTTTTTTTTCAAGATGTAACTTTGGTATTCAAACAGGATAAAGATATACACACACAAAACCCTACAGACTGGTCTCACTTAAGACTAGACATACAGAAATCTCACGTAAATATGTAGCAAATTAAAGACCACAAATTATTTAATTTAAAAAACTTTTAAAAATTGAAACAAAATCCAAATAAAAATTTTAAAATCATCCATATCCTTATTTTAAAAAGATATATATGTAAAGTAAAAGTAGAAAATTCAACCCCAGCCTCTTCCAAGTTAATCTCTAGTGATAACCACTTTTAACAGTGTGGTGCAAATCCTTTCATATCTTATTTATACTTACATATTTACATATCAAAAGTTGTATTATTCAGCTTTTTTCACTTACTTCATCATGGACCTCTTTCTAAGCCATTACACTTAAATCTCTCTTAATAGCTGTGTGGTATTACAGTGTTAATTTATTAAACCATTTTTCATTTGTAGATATTGACGTTGGCTCCAATCTCACACTAGTTAACAGTGCTGTAGTGAAGATGTTCATTCTATGGGAACAGCAGCAATCTGTAGGAGAGGTTCTTTAGAAGGGAATTTATAATTTTTGAAAGTTTAAAGTGAAATGTTTGGTTAAAGATGCAAAAGTAACCTCCCAAAAGACAATATGAATTTGTGGTTCCTCCAACAGTGTGTGAAAGTGAATGCTATATCTGTTCCTCCAACCGTGTGTGAGAGTGAATGGCTAACACTGTGTATAATTTATCGTCTTATTTTTTCTTCAAATTAATAATATCTATGCTTGTATGTGAGCATGTGCAAGAAATAGTAAGAAATAGATATAGGTCTCTACCCCTAGTATTTGGCACACAGCTCTTAAAACCTTTTTAATTTCTTGAGTGATAGGGGTTCCACATGTATCTCTTGCTCTAATAATTGACCTTTTATTCTGGTTTCTGACACGGAACTCCTAATCCCTTGGAATTTCTTAGGTGATAGGACTCTCTTTGTTCTAGTGAGATGACTCTTGGTGAGCTCCTGGACAGGGGCTGGCTGCCAGAAAGACTAAGCCATGATTAGAGGCTTGGAACTTACAGTTCTAACTCCTTTCTTCTAGGAAGGGGGGGGGGGGAAAGGGCTAGAGATTGAATTAATAATCTCAATGACTACACGATGAAGCCTTCATAAAAATCCCCGAGCTGCAGGGTGCAGAGAACTTCCAGGGTATGGGAAATGTGGTATTGAAAACGTGGCGTGCCCGCAAGAGGGCATGGAAGCTTCACATCCCTTCCCAAATACTTTGCCTTGTGTATCTCCTCATCTGTGTCTTATATTATATTATTTATTAATAAACTTGTAAATGTGTTTCCCTGGAAAAAAAACTGATCTGCCAAATATTTGGAAACATCCATGTAGTAGTCCTTTCTTCAGCCTCAGGAAGCTTCCTCGGACAGCCCCCGCCACCTTAAAGGCTGGTCCCAAAGTCCCTCTGTTGTGTATCTTGAACACAGCCTATGTTTATCTCTAATCATTGTACGCATCATATTATTTTTATCTTTCTGTCTCTTGCATTAGATGGTAAGCAACCTGAGGATAGAGAATGCTCATTTTTTGTTCCTGGTACCCAGGACAGTGACTGACACAGAACAGATAATGTCTCCCTAATGATACATGTACTCTATAGCAAACCTGATAGAAGACAAAGGAACATACCATTAAATCAAGTTCAGTAAACGCTGTCAAAATGTACACCAGAGCTACTTTTTGGATCCTAGCTAGAAAAAAGTATAAAACCTAGAGGATCTGGGGCAGCAAATTCCAAACTTCGGAATGACTATGGTTTCTGAAGTGCAGACTCCTAGCTACTTCCCAGAAATTTGCATTAGGAACACGTGGGGTGAGGCCCTGGAAACGATAATCTTTCAGAGCCCCAAGGCAATTTGTATACACATTTAGTTAGTTTTGGGACTCACTGTTCTTGGATAATTCCATATCTACAGAATATGAGAGATTGAAAGCACCCTTACAGTATTTGGATACAACTTTCTCATTTTATAGATGAGGAAACTTGGGCTCAGAGAAGTGAAGTACCTTGCTCAAAATCATGCTATAGGGGTGGTGGCTGAGCCCAGGCTAGAAGCCAGGTGACCTTGTATGTGAAGGGAGAGAAACTGCAATAGGAAAACTCAGATGACAGGACCGGCATGGGCCTACCTTTCTGGTTTTCATAGCAGCTTGATCCAAAGTCAATGACTTTGACAGAGACTTGGCCCTTTGGGTATAGCACTATATTTTCCTAGAGAGAAGAAAAGACATATGTCAAGCTACAGTAACACTGGCCCAGGCCCTCTGCTTGCCTAAATGCTCCCCATCCTTCAGGGCCCAGTTCAAATACGACCACCTCCACGGGCCTTCTCCCACATGCTCTCCAAAATCCCATCATCCTCCCGCTCTGACTTTCCATTTGATTTGTGGTCGGTATTTCTCATTTGGACCTCATATTCACTGCTTTGCAGAGTTTCTTTTGCATATATGGTATCACTTTCCCCATATTGATTGTGCAACTCCTGAAGATTATGACTTTGTTTTTTTTTGTTTTTTGTTTTTTTGTTTGAGACAGAGTCTTGCTCTGTTGCCAGGCACCAGGCTGGAGTATAGTGGTGCGATCTCGGCTCACTGCAACCTCTGCCTCCCGGGTTCAAGCAATTCTCCTGCCTCAGCCTCCTGGGTAGCTGGGACTGCAGGTGCACACCACCATGCCCAGCTAATTTTTTTTTTTTTTTTTTTGTATTTTTAGTAGAGACGGGGTTTCACCATGTTGGCCAGGATGGTCTCGATCTCTTGACCTCGTGATCTGCCCGCCTTGGCCTCCCAAAGTGCTGGGATTACAGGCTTGAGCCACAGTGCCCGGCCCTTTGTTTTTATCTTCTTTGGCACCCAGTTCTAGGCCTTGCTTGCATAAGGCCTTAGAAATGCCATTGACTGAATTTGTTTGACATTCCCATTAGACGCCTCCCTTGACATACTGCTATGACAGTAGAGCACCAAAAAAATGTCAAAGGCAATGATTTCACTGGAGTTTGTGGTTCTTACACAGCCTAGGGAATAGAATGGGTATTTTCAGAGTGTTTCCATGCCAGGACGGAGGTGGTACTTACGGGCTTGAGATCACAGTGAATGATTTTCTCTACAGACAGCATTTTCAAGCACTTCAAAACAGAGAGAGTGAAGCGCCGAACTATGGACAGACTGAAACCTTGAAAGCTGTTATTCTTCATCAACTCGTACAAGTTGATTCTGGAAAACAGAGGGGGGAAAGTGATGCATATGGGGAAGAAAACAATATAAGGCTGAGTTTGAACCTGCAAACAATCTTGTATCACCTGGTTTCCCTTCGGTAGGAGGCAAGCCTCAGACCAGGAGGCAGGGCTTTCATGTCTTATAGGTTCAGCTTCCCCACTGAATCACTGGGCCCAGGGTGAAGTTCAGCTGTGCCAGACTCTCATATGTTCTCTCATTTCTTATGTGACAAGGCCACTGAAACACTTCGTTATGCAGGTGGGTTAAGAGATTGGCCCAAACTTCTGAAATAGTCATAGTTCCTCAGGCCCTTGGGAGGGACCCAGGAAGCCCACCAGTCACTCAAACAAGCAGTCACTCCTGCTCAGGCCTAATGAGGACTGTCTAAGGACATCAGGTTCCTGACAAGTAAGGAGCAAGAGAGTGGGCAGATGGGCGCTGAGGTCAAGGGAGCCCCTGCTCTACTCAAAATGTGGCTGTTTGGTCCCATCTAACTGTTCCCTTGAGAAATGAAAGCTCTCTCTTGCCAGAGAATCTTAAATTCTCTAGGTGGCAGAAGCCTACCATATTATATGAAGTCTACAGAATGTTAGAACTTATGAATGTTAGAAACTAATACAATGCATTTGAAAAAGAAACATTTACTTGTGAGCTGCCAGTTGCAACCTCTGTGCAAGCTGTGAGATGGGGGAGAGAAGGGGAAACAGCATGACCCAAAAATGGCTCTGCATCAACCTGCTGCTGATTCCTCCTCATCTTCCATTTCTAAGATCATCTAGCTTTGGTAGTATTTAGCAAGCCACTCATTCTTAATTTTTTTTTAAGACATGGGGTCTTGCTATGTTGTTCAGGCTGGTCTCAAACTTTTGGCCTCAAGTGACCTCCCAACTTGGCCTTTCAAAGTGCTGAGATTACAAGTGTGAGTCACTGTGCCCAGCCAGAAGAAATTCATTCTTTTTTTTCTTTTTTTGAGACAGAGTTTTGCTCTGTTGCCCAGGCTAGAGTGCAGTGGCACGATCTCAGCTCACTGCAACCTCTGCCTCCCGGGTTCAAGAGGTTCTCCTGCCTTAGCCTCCGGAATAGCTGGGATTACAGGCATGCACCACCACGCCCAGCTAATTTTTGTATCTTTAGTAGAGATGGGGTTTCACCATGTTGGCCAGGCCAGTCTCAAACTCCTGACCTCAGGTGATCCACCTGCCTTGGCCTCCCAAAGTCCTGGGATTATAAGCGTGAGCCACCATGCCCGGCTGCCTTTAATTTTTGAGGGCTGCAATAAAGATGTGAGACTTGGCGCTGGCCCCATCCTAACTAGTCACCTAGACAACACCCTCATCTCTCTGGGCTTTGGGCTTTGGATTTCCCCTGCCCACCCCTGGCCCTCTGACCTCCCAGAGCTCTTTAAGCATAATGACATCCTAACTGTGCACTGTGATTCATGGCCAAGAAAGGCAGACTGGGCTGTCCATTTGGCCACAGAGAAGATAATTCACCTCTGCATATCAGAGGCTCGACCATACTTTGTAATAACCAGACATGAAGAGCAGAGTGTCACCTTACCTGCTAATTTAAATGTAGCCCGATCCTAGAATTTTAGCATCAGCAATGGTATCATGGGAGCACTGAGCTACCAGCTTGCTGAATCCAGTAACACTCTGAGAGTTCACCCCTGATTATTCTCCTTTGCTAAATGCATTCTGGGTTTCTAGTTTTATATAAATTGCATCAGATGGTCTTCCCAGAGAGAAAAATAATCAAATTAGCATGCCCTTGCAATTAGCATGCCTTGTCAGCTCCAATATTCAGCCAGGCCATGCCAATCTATTTAAGTCAGGCTCTGCTCTCTTACCAAAAATATCTGCTCTTGTCCTTATTTACTCAAAATTGAAAGCCTTTTCCCCACCCTGAGCAGCCAGCTGCCTGTTCCTTTGGGTTTCAACCTCTGTACAATCAGGTCAGAAAACCAATGAGTGCAGAATATGATAGCAAACAAAGAAAAGTCCTTTTTGACTATTTCAGTTTAACTTTTGAGGAAAGAGGCCTTGTTTTGGTTATATCACCTAGCTCAGGGAAGTATGTCATGAGCATGCTGGCAGGTGATGGGCATATCAAGATGACCCACATTCGTCCCAGCCTCCTTGCTCCTGGGCCTTCTGGATAACTGAGTGACTGTCATGTCCATTCTAGTTATTAAATAGTCACATCCAGAAAAATCTAATGTTCTGACCTCCAAGTTTCCCTTCTATCACTTAGGTAACTTTTCCAGAGAAAATGGGTTAGGAAGGAAAGGCAGCTGACCCCAGCAGTTCAAAGGTGATGCAGAAGTGATTGCGAAAGTAGAAAAAGTCCTTCATGTGCACCACATTGTAGGTGTTGTCTTTGTCCTTCCTTCTGAGAGCTTCCAGGATCTTCAGCTCCACCAGGGCCTGCTGGTGAAATCTGAGGTGTTGGGAGTGGCAGGGAGGGTGGGAAATGGAGATAGAAACATCAGTGTCAGGTCCCACTGCAGCAATCAGCCCCTCCCCATGACCCCAGCAAGACTGTCTAGTGGGAGGAAGCACTAAGAACGCCACATTCTCACCTCCTCTTCCCCCCCTCATGGAATCAGACAGGTAGAGAGAGAAAGGGAAAACAAAACGGAAGATGGGAGGGAGACGCAGAGTCAGGAAGGGCTGTCATTCTGCAGCGGCCAGAGTCATGCAGTCCCTCCTCTGTGGCCTATGCCATCCCCCAAGCCACACCTCTTCTTGTTCTTGATGATTTTCAGGGCCACCAGCTCATTGTTTTTGTGATCCAAGCACTTGGCCACCTGTCCAAAGGACCCCTTCCCGATCATCTCCAGAACCTCATAGCGGTAGGCAATGTGATCATGCAGGACCTGTGGAAGCCAGGCCAGAGGTGAGGAGCAAAGCCATGGACTCAGGGGCCTTCCTGGCATGGGGCTCTGGCATTCCCATCCCCAGATCGAGGCTCACTCCTGGAGGAATTTTCTGACTGCACTGGTCACTTGTGTGACTCTTGCCCTCATCTCATTGCGACTGCAAAGGGAGCTTGTTGCCTGGATTCTGGGCCACCCATGTGGCCCAAAGGCTTGTTCCATGTCAAGCAGCGCAAAGAACGTTGGATGGTTTTAGGAAACTTGAGATCTAGTCCCAGTATTGTAGTTCTAGTTCTAGTCCTCTAGTTTTCTGCATGTTTTAGGACCTATAAAATATGAGAGTTGGACAAAGTAGCCCTGAAGGTCCCTTTCAGTTTGGACATTTTATGAGTCTTGAAGTTAAGCAGCATCTCTTGTTTGGGGAAAGTTTTATTTATGACCCCTGATGCGTCTCTATCAACCAGAGAAGGATTTAGGTCTGCTCTGCCTCTTCCTGCCCAAATTTGGTTCTCCTTTGGGCTTACTGGGATTTAATCCTATCCTGGAGTCAGTAGTACAGAACTCGGACCTTTCTTGGTGAAGAGAAATATTTCAAGAGCCAGAATCACCCATGTCTCTCCCTATGCTGGAAACAGGGGGTTAATCAAAGCCACAGGAAATTTGCTATTTAAAAGACTTCAGCTTTAAACAAGCCATTTATCCATTCTGAGCTGCAGTGCTGTTGTCTGTAAGCTGAAGATGCTGGATAAGATTATCTCTACGGTCCTCAAGCTCTGTGGATCTCTGATTTCTAGGGTTACACTCATGAGTTTGGGAGAGGTGAAGGATTAAGTGTTTGTGGACAAGTCCTCAGGATGTGTTTGAAAATGCGTGCTGGGAGTCTGTTCATACAGGAGGAATCAAGCCTGAATTTGAACATGTACAGCTTTCCTGATCTATGATTGTAGGTTAGTCTATTTGTGAGAGTCTGTCATGAGAATGCATGGGAAAAGGACAGGGACAGGATCCGCACACATGTTGCTGTAAGATTACATATGTGTTTTCTTAGCATTTGTGCTAGCCTTCTACCTACCACCACTTTGTGTCATAATTGTTCTCTTGCATGTCAGCTTTGACATTGACTGTGGTTACTTGAAAGCAAGAACCATTTTGTATTCATTTGTGATAGCTTCCTTTATATTTCCAGAGTCTAGCAGATGTCCAAGCTTATGACAGATTATCACTCAATATACAGGCATTCAATTAACATTTGTTGACAAAATAAAGTGAGAATGCAGCTATGCTGCTTGCTTGGGAATTTGGCTATGTGCAATATGTATTTGCATGTATAGTGGATGCAATAAGGATGGTGATTCTGAGCTTACAGAGAGCACACATTGTCCTTCTTCCCCCCAACAGCCCCTCCTCCACCCTGAAAGCCAACCTTTTCTAAGATTCGAGACTGAAGAACTGAGTTCCAATGAATTAACTTAAAAGTAGTACTGACTTTCCTTGGGGAATTCCCCAGAGACCCTAGGCTCAGGTAGGAGCAGAGAAGGGAGCAGGGAGGGAGGGGTTGAAGAGATCTAGCTGAATCAGAGTTGGAATTTATACTGGAGATTCCTGGTTGGCACAGTGGCTCACACCTGTAATCCCAGCACTTTGGGAGGCTGAGGCGGGTGCATCACCTGAGGTCAGGAGTTCAAGACCAGCCTGGCCAACATGGTGAAACCCTGTCTCTACTAAAAATACAAATATTAGCTGGGCATGGTGGTGGGAGCCTGTAATCCCAGCTACTCTGGGGGCTGAGGCAGGAGAATCACTTGAACTCGGGAAGTGGAGGTTGCAGTGAGCTGAGATGGCGCCACTGCACTCCAGCCTGGGTGACAGAGTGAGACTCCATCTTAAAAAATAATAATAATATATATACACACATATACGTGTGTATATATATATATAATATGTGTATATATGTATATATATACACATATGTGTGTGTAGATACACGTATATGTGTGTAATATATACATATATACACATATATATATATTTATATTGGAGATTCCTAATCAAGTGTTGTCTTTTCTGGGATGAGGACCTATAGCTTTCATCAGGCTCCTGAAGAGATTCTTGACCCAAAATATTGAGAACCTTGGCTCTAGAAGGCAGCTGTGTGACAGAAATGAAATCCTTGCTTCTCACAGTGTGGTCTGAGGATCAGCAGCACAGGCATCACCTGGAAGCTCAGGCCCCAACCCCAGGACTGCTGGATAAGAATCTGCATTTTAACAAGATACTCCAAGTGGTTTGTGTTCATAGTAATGCCAGACGAACACGGCCCTAAATGCTGTTAATAAAATCTGCCTCTTCTATGAGCCATCAAGAGACTCATCTTGTCTCTTAAATCCAAGTTGTGATGAAATGTCCTGATGAGGAAATACCTGACAGCCCACAGCCTAGTGGACGAAGCACCACACATCCCAACATGCTCTACCCTGGGAATCGCTGCTCAGCTTCCGCCTGCAGGCCGGGAAGAGGCACGGTCCTGGGGGAAGCCCAGGACTACAGTCAGGAGGAGGAAGTGGAGTTGTTGGAGCAATTTTTGAAAAACAGAATGAAACTAAGCTCTATGCACCAAGGACTACAGTGACAAAACCTTTTTGTCTGTGGGGGATCTACTGTAAAATAGAAAAGAGTCCATGTATGGGCTTGTACTGAGGAGACAAAAAAGGGGATGTTGGGAAAACTGCACCTTATTCCAGTCTGGTCTTTTCCAGTGGGCTATGCAGGAAGGAGAGCGTGGGAGCTCACTCAGGATGCAAACCTGTTACCCCAAGTACTCCTGGGGGAAAATCATCTTCCATGAGCAGAGCATTTTGCATACTAAATTGCATGTTTCCCTATTTTAAAACATGGTATTTCTTTGGTTTGGCACCTACCACAATACTTCAGGACATCTAGTCTCCAATATATCAGCACCAAATATTACAAAATATCCCTGCTTTTTCTTTCTAGACTACCTCTTGTCCCCAGGCCCCTGGAGGTTCCCATGTCCCCCTCCCCCATCACCTTCAGATAGGAGCCATGCTCATCATCAAAACTCGTCTTGCTGAATTTCTCAGGAGCCACGTTGAGCTTCTCGGCTTCAAGCCCTAGGAACCACAGCTCTGTGTAGCCCAGGATTTCACTTTGCTCATACGGAGACAGCTGGTTCTTAAAAAGCTTTAGGGCCTCTGTGTGAAAAACACTACAATTGTGAGTTAAGTTGAGGCAGCATGGGATTTGCCCAGGATGCAGACGGTGGCACCCCTTCCAGGTCACCAGCCATCAGCCTGTTCCCCAGCTGGTTGGCTCACTGAGGGCCATGCATCTGGCATCTCACAAGATGGAAATATGGAAAGGATAAATGTCAAGGTCTTGTATTTATTTCAATAAATCAAGAAAAGAACACAAAGAGAGGGAAAGGGAGAACTCAGTCCTCCAAAACCTGTGGGTTAGAGCAGCAGGGGTAAAAATTCCAGGAGTAAAGTTAGAGTCAACAATCATATATAGTTCAGGTGGCAAGTTGCCCGAGTTAATGTGGAATTTGTAACTAGTCTGTCTTGAGAGGCTTTGAAAACTGTGATGTCTGCAGGGCCAGACATAAAGGCAACGTTAAAGGCCCAGGAGGCTTCACACTCAAATCTGCAGTTGAATCAAGAGGGACCTCAGATTGCAGGAGAGATTATGAGTTAGGACTTCTCTACACTGGCCAGATCACATCAGCGCTCTGGTGTGTGGTCGGGGGTAAAATTCACAGTAATTGATAAACCAGAGCATTCTCAGAGAAAAGAAAGTAGGATTAGGACAAAGGGCACCATATGATTTGACAAACTGCTGAAGCATTAGAGAGAGAACTGCAAGGAAAAAGAAAAAGACTTATAGGGAACGAGACTTCCGTCTTCATATATGTGAAGGGCAGTCGTGTATAAGCTGAATAAGGCATGTTCTTTGCCCAGGGGACAGAGCCAAGGCCTAAGATAGCAGTGGGCAGATGGCAGCTCTGTAAAGGCAGAACTAGCTCAGGACTGAAATTACCTCCTCATGCATAGTTCCTGGGGTTAAGAACAGCAAGCATCAATTTCAGTGTCTAAGCTGTGGTAGAAGAACTGTAAAACATCTGATGATGGCACATGGTGGATGCTCTCTTCCTCTGAATCCTAATAGGTTATGAGTCTCTGAACCCCATTAGGAGTCTAGCTCCTGGCCAAAGACCCATGTGTAATCTTTCAGGCTTGACCACAGGCAATCCACAAAGGCTTCACCTGGCAAGCCTCACAGGCAAAGCTGCCCTTCCTGCACCAGAGCTGGTACACAGCCAATGCATTGCAGTCTCTGGAGGAAGCTACAGACAAGGACTGGGACCCCTGGCTGGCCATGCTCTTCTACAAATCCGTATATCTAATCAAGAGCCCCCCATAGAGGCTCCTCTCCAAGACCTCCTTATCAAGAGGAAGGAGCGAGCTTCAACACCCTTTGCTCTGCTCTGACCCGGTCTTCAGTACTTTTCCACTCCTAGCCCTTCCACCCTCTCAGTGCCTTCCCCCTGGCCCTTGGGTCCCTAAAATGACAGGAGCCTTTTGTCTGGGCTCCTTAGGCACTGAGATGCTTCCCTCTGTCTGCACTGGTACACCCGACCCTTGCCCAGAGCCACTCCATGGGGAAAATTCAGCCTCCTATTCAGCCTCTTGTTTATACTATCACAGTCAGAGGTTCAACCCTTAATTTCTACTTTCATCGTGGCTTGCTGCCTTAATTGCCTATTCTGGCACCTGGCAGCTTAGCTCACTCCAGCGCAGCTTAGCTGTTCACACCCTGACCTTCCATAACCACCTCCCCCACCCTGCTACTGCCCCAAAGGCATACCTGCTGCTGTCAGAGGCACCTTGTGCTTCTTTGGTGACTTCTCCTCTGCCTTGGAATCCTGGGTTTCAATGCTAGGGTGGAAAGGTATTTCTGAAGCCTTGAGCTCTGAGGCCGGCATCTGATTATGAGCTTGATTCTCCTGTCCAGGAAAAGAGATTTGCAATAAATAACTACTTAGGACTCTCCTGGGTGCCATAAACCATTTATTTAACCAGACACCCAGCTCCAGCCAGGCTCTTTACCTAGCTCTCCAGGGAGGAAACAGCGATTAAGAGACAGTAGCTTCTCCCTACCTCTCTCCCAAAGGAAGTATCTGTCTGACTCACACTATTCCCTAGGAGCCCCCTGTACCTTACAGTGTGCTGCTGACAACCCCAGCAACATCTCACTGTGGGAAGGGATGGGACGGTTTTTCACAGCTGCTCTTAAGAAGGTGAGTTCCCAACTAGACAAAGGGACTTGCCCAGAAGCACATGAAGTTATGTGTGTATGACACCTCTTTAAGTTGGCTATTTCCCACATATTATTTGGTCCCTACACAAGCGAAGTAGGGGGACATGGGCGGAAACTCATGTTTTATACGGTTCCACCTTTTATGCACCAGCACTTCATTTTTCCCTTCTTCAATGAATCCTCCTGACAGCTCTATAGAGGGTCCATTGTAGATAAGAAAAGGTCAGGGACTTATTTGCTCAAGCTTACAGTAACCATAAAGAGCGAGAACAGGACTAGAACCCAACCCCTCAGCAGATACTGTGCTTTTCCCCACCATCCTGGGCCTTTATAAAACTGATTTTGGACTAAAACCAGGTCTTTCACGCACCTGCTCAGGGTCCCAACCTCCTGCACTCACCTGATACAGCAGGGATGACTTCAGCAGGACTTTGCTGCTAATGTGTGGGAAGCTTACCATATTCTTCTTCCCCTTAGTGTCCACAAAGGGGAGTGAAGTAATCCTGGTGTTCTGTAGAAGGGGAAATTGGATACATTACAGAAGGCTTAGGCAAGAAAATGTCTACAGGGGTCATTTCTTCTAGCCCCACCCCTTCCCAACCCCCATCAAGAATGAGCCTAACCCAAATCTGGACATAATGCTATTCTTAAAGTTCTTGGCGAGAAAAGCAGATTCCAGAGCAGCGGTCAACAAGTACATGGGCTCTGAGTTTGAGTCCCTGCTCTACTACTTACTAGCTGTAGGCTTTCAGCAGGTCACATTAACTCTTTCTCTAAACCTCAATTATTTCATCACTACCACGGGAACAAAATGGGGCACCTCATAAGGCTTTTATGAGGTAAATGAGTCAATCTCTGTGGAGTATTCTGTAAGTGGTGGTCATTATTATTATTACTGCAATATCTTCCCACCCAAACACAGGGAAGTCCTTCCTGTTATATCATACAAATCTTCCTTGGTGCAACTTAAGCTTCCGTTTCCTCTATGACTACATTATTGACTGGACCGACTCTCTTGGACCCCTGCCCTCATGCACTGATTGACTGACTGACTAATCAGGAGAGAGGTCACAATAGCTAAAATTTAGAAGCAACCTTAGTGTCCATCAACAGATGAGTGAATGAAGAATACGTGATATTTCAACACAATGGAATACCTATTCGGTCATAAAAAGAATGAGATCCTGTCATTTGCAACAATATGGATAGAACTGGAGATCATTATGCTAAGTGAAATAAGCTAGGCATAGAAAGAGAAACATCACATGTTCTCACTTATTTGTGGGATCTAAAAAATCAAAACAATTGGATTAATGGAGATAGGGATTAAAAGGATGATTACCAGAGGCTGGGAAGGGTAGTAGCGGGGGAGAGAGTTGGGGATGGTTAATGGGTACAAAACACAGACTGAATAAGACCTCATGTTTGATAGCAGAACAGGGTGACTATAATCAATAGTAATTTAATTGTATTTTATTGTATGTAACACAAAGGATAAATGCTTGAGGGGGCGAATACCTTATTTTCCATGATGTGATTATTACACATTGCGTGTCTATATCAAAACATCTCATGTACCCCATAAATATGTGCACCTACTATGTATCCACAAAAACGAAAAACATTTTTAAAGATCATGTGGAGATGGGGCATGGTGATGTGGATAGAGTGCTGCCATCATGTTATGATGCCTGTTGTGATAAACTGGCCAGACCTGCCTGTTCAAAGCTACCCTGGCTATCCGCCTCTCCTCATTGTCTCCTAGGGAAAAGAAGCTGACCATCACTCCCTACCTTATGAAAGGCTTGGGTCATTCTGGAGTGCTTGATATTGGAAGGTGGCTTCTGGACTTGAACCGAAAGTTTACCTTCAAACTGGATCAAGTGGAAGAAAATAGGAACAGTGCTTGGCATGGCTTCATCCCAAGCTGCACATTTTTGTTTCATTACAATGAACAAACTATGCTTAAAGCGAGCTCTCCCTGACCCCTAAGCTAGGAGGAGCCAAGGGAGGTTCCAGATAAGTACTCAGTGAATGTATAAAGGTATGATTATCCAAACAAATGATCTTTCCCAAAGTGTTCATCCTGGATGGGCTTGGCCTATGGTCTTCATGCTTTAAAAAAATCAATATGGCCTTTTCTTCCAACAAAATCTTAACTAGAGACCCTGGATATGGTAAGGAGTAATAGCTGAGCTGCTCTTGCTCTTTAGAAAAGAAAATGCCCATTGCCTTGCCTGGAAGTCTTTTTACCCTGAGTGTGGCTCTGAAGGTGTCATGGTGGAACCCACCAGAACACAGGCACCCAGGCTTGACACCAGTGACCTGATCAGAAGTGACTTCCCACTTAGAAAGGGTGAGGAGGAGAAAATCAAAATACTAGAGTATTGTGTCCCAGAGGTGGCAAGCACACCGCAGAAGAAGGTGACATAATGTGTGCAGTACACAGATAGAGTTACCTGGCTGGGTGCGGTGGCTCAAGCCTGTAATCCCAGCTTTGGGAAGCCAAGGCGGGCAGATCATGAGGTGAAGAGATTGAGACCATCCTGGCCAACATGGTGAAGCCCGGTCTCTACTACAAATACAAAAATTAGCTGGGCATAATGACGCATGCCTTTAGTCCCAGCTACTTGGGAGGTTTTGGCAGGAGAATTGCTTGAACCCAGGAGGCGGAGGTTGCAGTGAGCCAAGATCGCACTACTGCACTCCAGCCTGGTGACTGAGCAAGATTCCGTCTTAAAAAAAAGAAAAAAAAAGAGATTTTGGACTGAGACTATGGGGTCCTCTAAATATACAATCAGGTCGTCTGCAAATAGAGATAACTTGACTTCCTCCTTTCCTAATTACCATCTCATACCAGTTAAAATGGTGATCATTAAAAAATCTGGAGACAACAGATGCTGGAGAGGATGTGGAGAAATAGGAACACTTTTACACTGTTGGTGGGAGTGTAAATTAGTTGAGCCATTGTGGAAGACAGTGTGGTGATTCCGCAAGGACCTAGAAATAGAAATTCCATTTGACCCAGCAATCCCATTACTGGGTATATACCCAAAGGATTATAAATCATTCTACTATAAGGACACATGCACACGAATGTTCACTGCAGCACTGTTTACAATAGCAAAGACTCGAACCAACTCAAATGCTCATCAATGATAGATTGGACTGAGAAAATGCGGCACATATACACCATGGAATACTATGCAGCCATAAAAAACAATGAGTTAGTGTCCTTTGTAGGGACAGGGATGAACCTGGAAACCATCATTCTCAGCAAACTAACACAAGAACAGAAAATTAAACACCGCATGTTCTCACTCATAGGCGGGTGTTGAACATTGAGAACACATGGACACAGGGAGGGGAGCATCACACACTGAGGTCCATCGGGGGGATGTAGGGGAGGGACAGCAGGGGGTTGGAGTTGCCCAGGCTGTCTCGAACTCCTGAGCTCAAGCAATCCTCTTGCCCTGGCCTCCCAGTATTAGGATCACAGGCATGAGCCATCATGCCCCCAGCTGAAGCTCTTTTCAGTTCTCCTTTTTGTGACCATCACAGCTCACAGAAGCCTTCTAAACAGCCAGAACTAAATTGTGAAGCTTCTTTATTCCAAACTTTTCGTATGAATGTGTACTGCTTTTATCATTAACAATACCATTGTTTAAAAGCAAAAGATATTATAGCAGATAACTGTAAATGGTTCCACACAATGCAAGGGAGGAGAAGACAGTAATAAGTGCAGGAGCACTTTCTCCGTGAGAGCCTGGAGAGAGTGGAACAGGTTCTAGGAGGCATCAAGGAAACTGCCCTGGGAGAGCCTCAGTCTATGGAAACAGCAATTGTGGGAATCAAGAGAGGGTACTGGAGATGCTGGGCTCACAGGTAGCCTGAGGTCATTAAGATTCTCTCACACACGGGCCCACATTGGAGTCTTGGGATTCCCTGGGGTCTCTGGCTTGCTTGCCGTCCCTAGGCGATAAACCCATAGGACCCAGACAGTGCATCAACACACCACAGGTGGACCAATGGGGGGTGAGGGGTGCTCCAGTCTCAAGTCCTGACCCAGGGCCCCTCCTCTGCCCTCGTGTGTGTGTCTGTTTTTTGAGCTAGCTAAGCACTTGGTTTCTCACACTTCTTTTGTTTTCTCAGAAAAAAAAAAAAAAACAGCAAATTCCATCTGCCTGTTTCAGCTAGCTCACCTTTCTCAATAGAAGCTGAGTTCAGCTTAAAAGCTGATGATTAAAGGAAGGGGGAAAGTATAAATCAGCTTACCCGCCCCTACTCTGCACCTGGCATTTATGCAAAATAGCTACAAAGGTGCCAAACTGTCCTGTCCAGTTACTTGGTCCTGTGATCCTGCTTTTCTTGCCTCAAAGATTCTTCCAGCAACACCTCCCTCCTGCCTCCCCAAGCCAGAAGAACACACAGAATCACTGACTTGGGTTGGACCTTGGAGATGCATTCATTCTTAACGCGTTTACTGAGCATGTCTATGTTCCAGGCAGTGTACTAAGCACAGAAGATCACACAGTCCAGGTTCCCTAGCAGTAGAGCCCAGAAACCTGTATTTTAAACTTCCCCAAGTGAGTTCTGTGCAGACAGATTTGCGAGCCACATTCTAATAAAATCCCCTCCTTTGGAACTAGTCTCTCCCACCTCTGAACTTTTGTTTTTCTTTATGTCATTGATGTTTATGTATTCTTTCTAACTTTTTATGAATTCTTCTCAGACTCCCCCAGGAGATTCCATGGCAACAAACATTAGGCTTTCCATCATGTGCCAGCTCTGGAACTTCAAGACCAGTCCCTCTGGCTGGGTCATCGGAGGGTCCCACAGAGCCTACCCTGCGTGTCAGTGCCCATGCCATCATGACAAGAGCCCAAAGTGAGCTGGGACCAGCTCCAGAGCCAAGCTTGGATCTGCTGCATGTCTCAGGAGAGAGTAGGGTTTCACTGAGTGTCTTCTTCCCTGACACTGCTTCTTTGTAGGATGTCACAGGAAAGTGCCTCAATTGCAAATTCATATAAATGAACACAAGCTGACAACCATCTCACATCTCACTTTCAAAAGTGAGTCAGGGCCAGGCGCGGTGGCTCACACCTGTAATCCTGATACTTTGGGAGGCCGAGGCAGGTGGATCACCTGAGGTTGGGAGTTGGAGACCAACCTGGCCAATGGTTTTAGTAGAGACGGTGAAATCCCGTCTCTGCTAAAAATGCAAAAATTAGCCGGGTGTGGTGGTAGGCGCCTATAGTCCCAGCAACTTGGGAGGCTGAAGCATGAGAATCGCTTGAACCTGGGAGGTGGAGGTTGCAGTGAGCTGAGATCACGCCACTGCACTCCAGCCTTGGCCACAGAGTGAGACTCTGTCTCAAAAGAACAAATCAATAAAAGTAAGAGGCAGAACGCTCTTTCAAACGTCAAATTGTCACATGATTTCTCACTGTGAGTGGCATAATTATGTGAGAATAAAGATACCCCTTCACGATTCTTTGCCCACTACACCCTGAGTTCAAGCACCTACTGTAACGATCTCCTAAGCAGCTTTCCCACCTCTCCCCGGTCCATCCCATCCTCTACCCCGCCTCCTGAGCGCCCTCAGAAATTAAACATGAGCATCTGATCACGTTAGTAAGTTGCCTACATCTCCTAGCAACTTCCCAGGAAGCCGAAGTCCTGGCCCGCAAAGCGCCCCCAGCCTCAACCCTTCTCATGGCCCTATCCCTGCCTTTGGCTCCTGCCATTTTCAAACGTGGCACTGTTCCACACCTCAGCACTTTTACTCCTGCTCTGTTTTTGCTTGGAATGTTCTCCCATCATTCGTCCCACCACCATGTCACCAAGTCCATGTCCCGATCGTTCACCCGCATTGAGGACCCGGCCATAGCAGGACTTTCTCCAGGAAGCCTCTGTGATCATTCCCTCTTGAATTCATATTCGTAACCCCCCTCGCTACCCCATGCTCTCTACTTCTGTCACAGCACCGGCAAAGGCTTGTTAGACAAGGTTGTTTTACTAGTTCCTCTGCCGGTCTATAAGACTCTTTAATTAAAGCCCTGGGTCTTATCTCAAAGCCTAACATGATATCCTGCATTAGAGACTGGGCGTCCCTAACCTGAAATGCTCTGAAATCTATAACTTTTTGAGTGTCAACAGTGACACCACTCAGGTGCACAAACTGTTTCATGCCCAAAATTATTTAAAATATTGTATAAGGTTGCCTTCAGGCTATGTGCATAAAGTGTGTCTGAAACATAAATGGATTTTGTGTTTAGATTTGGGTCCCATCCCCAAAATACCTCATTATGTACATGCAAATATTCTTAAATCTGAAAAAATCTGAAACTCAAAAAACACTTTTGGTCCCAAGTAGTTCGGATAAGAGATACTCAACCTGTAGTAGGCATTTAATACTCACTAAAGGAGGAGGAAAAGAAAGTGAGAGGGAAGGAAAGGAGAGAGGGAGGGGAAGGAGCAGGACTTTCAGGACCTAGCACTTGTCCTGAAAGATCTGAGTCAACTCTAGGCCGCCCAGGGAGACCGCTGAGCTTTGACTTCAGTCCTTCCCCCTCCTGGTGGACAGTCCACCCCTTGCCCCGTTCTAGCCTCATTTCCCACTCCTAGTGGCTTCTATCCCCACCAGGAAACAGTGATCACCTGTTCCCTGGCCTTTCTTTTGGAAGAAGAGCCTCCAATCAGCAAATTCACACAAGAGAATTTTCTCTGCTCATGCCTGCCTCTCAAAGGCAACTGCAATTGCAAAGAGAACCCTGGAAAAGGAAGCACTTTGTTCCAAATAAATGAATTGGTACTCAAAGGAGACAAGAGATGGTTCATGGTAGGAAAGAAGAACCTATCTGGCAGAAGCCTGTTCCCATTACAAATCGCCCTGACCTGACTGTGTAACCTCTGTGTCAGAGCAGATGAAAGAGGAACCCTGAAGGGTGGAATTCCCAGTCCCAAGTCCACTTCAGTGTCTTGTCCCTAGGTGCTCTGCTTCCCTCTATTCTGCATTCTCGTCATGTCAGGCCCTGACCCCTGGCACGCACAGGCTCTCTCACCTTGGGTAAAAAGCTCCATTTACCCGAGAGCCACAGGGGAGTATATGTCCTGCTCTTTCACCCCAAGACACAGAGGATAATTGGACTGGTCTATTTAGGGCTAGTTAGAGCAGAACTCCAGAGGCATTGATTCATCTTATTACCTTGGACCGAACGCTGGATGTCCTCATCTGGACAGTTCAGGGAAGATAGCAACTGACTCTGCAGGCCTCAGGCCACCCAGCCTTTTCAGAAAGGCACACCTCCATCACACCATCCCGCCTCAGTCATACTTCACAGGCGATTTTCCTGTTTTCTCAGCTGACTCCTCTTTCCCATTTAAAAAAAAAAAAATCCCCAAGTGCCTGGTGGTTGGATGGGCAAGTGAAGCTCAAATTCTGTGATATCAGCTCACAGCTTCTTCCTTACAGGCTCTGTCATCCTTCCCAGAGGCCAGAACTACCAGGAGTTAAAAACAAATGCATTCACACAGGGAGCGGGCGTGACCAAGAGACAGAAAGAAACTCTTTGGGGATTTTCTGCAGACTGCAACTAGTTAGACAATTAGGCTCAGCAAGGCATCGCAAAGAACTGGGAGGGAGGAAGGGAGGTGCCTGGGCTCCTAAGAGCCCCCATAAGGGATTAAGCTACCCTGGCTGCTACTGACCCTGAACAAATCACAGCATCTCTCCCACTGCCAGCTGAAGCTCAGAGTCTACCTTTAAAGCACCTTTGCTGTGCACGAGGAAGCCCAGGAATCCTAACTAAGGAGGAGCCGCCTTCAGATCACACTGACAGCCACAGCTGCACCCCCGAGACCCATTAGTGGGATGAATGTAGCCAGCCTCTTGGGAGGACCAGATTTTCATCTTACTGATGTAGTAGTCTCCCTGGGGTCCTGCCCACCAGCTCTGTCCCTGGTAGAGGTGGAAGAGGAGACCCTGCCATCCATTGTCCAGCTGCTGGACCTTCAGGCTCTTGCCCTTCCTTCAGTGCTCTGTCATTGAAGGAAGGGCAGAGCCTGGAGGTCCAGACAGCTGGAGTCAATTTCTAACGCATTCACTGCAGGGTCTTGGGGAGATACTTCGTCTTCCGGACTTCTGTTAAATGCACCTTGGAAAATCATGATGCTGAATGTGATCTTAGGGCATGTGTTGTATAATGCCCTTATTTTACAGATGGAGAAAGAGAGGCAAAGATTATCCAAGTGACTTGTCCAAGATAACACAATTAACAGCAGCAAGCCCAAGTCTAGAACCTAAACCCTCTAGCCTCCTTTTACTGTCTCATGCTGCCACCCAGTGATCTCCTCTGACCTCTTTGTGTTCTGCCAGGAAACCGAGTGGCAAGGGATTATAAACAACCTCCCCTCCAAAGGTCTCTAATTAAATAAGATCATGCTTTTACTCTGATAGTGCCTGAATACAGTTGACAATGGAGACATTCAGAAAGCAAACATTCATTCTATAAATTAGACACTAAATTTTCTGTAACATAACGTGTATTTATGCATCATATAGGAGGGTTTGAGTAGATGATTTCTAAGGCTCTGTTTGTATCGATTTATAGAGAATGCCTTTGCATGGTTTTGCATATGTTGTTTCTTCTACCTAAAATACCCCTCCCTCCGGTCCACATGCAGCCTCTTTGCGTAACTCCAAGGGGAATGATCCATTCAGAAGAAAATATGAATAAGGAGTACTGTAACACATGCCATGTGACAGTACAAAAGTGGCTGGCATGTCAGTGAAGCATGAAATGGTACCCTGGGCATTAGCCAATGGCTTCAGAAAACTTTGGGCTCCCAGAGAACTGTTTCTACCTGCATGAGAGCACTGCCATGCCTCACTGTCACTTGTCCATATGCTCCCACTAGACTGTGCGTACTGTGAAGGAGATGTGCATTGTTTATTTTTGTATCCCAGCACCAAAAACAATGCTTGGCTCTCAGTAATCACATATGGGATGATTTAATAAAAGAGTTCATCAGCCAAGGGTCTTTAAGGCTTCGCAGAATAGAGAAAAGTACACAGACTTCAGAGTCAGACAGATTTTGACTGGCATTCTTACTCTGCCACTTGCTGGCTATGTGGCTTTGGCAAACCATTTACACTCTCTCAGGCTCAGCTGCCTTTTCCACAAAACAAGACTAGTATGCTCACATTTTAAGAAAAGAAAAGAAAAAGTTAAAAGATACAAGACAACAAGGTGCTGTGGGTGAGAATTAGCGGAAACTATGAACGCCGGAATCTGATCCCGCCCCCCATATTTCCAAGTACTTATATTTCCAAATATAATACCCAAATATTGGAATTATCAGGTAAAACTTATAAGTTAACTATACATAACTTGCTTAAAGAAATTAAAGAGCCTAAAAATGTGAGTAAAGTGTAAGACTCCATGCAAATAACCAAATAGATTTAAAAATGAACAAATAAGAACTTTCAAAACTAAAAAATATAACAGTTGAAATTAAAAACCAAATGAATGGGCTTAATAACATATTATACATAGCCAAAGAGAGCATGAGTGAACTGGAAAAGACTGGCTTGAAGAAATTAACCAGCAAACAGCAAAGAGACAAAGAGATGAAAAATCTGGTCAGAGATTATAGTCTTAAAGGTTAAAACAAGGTCTAACATACATTTAATTTGGGTTTCAGAAGAAGAGAAAGAATATGAAAGACATAATGACAAAATGGCTAGAAGAATTTTTCAGAACTAATGAAAGGCAAAATTATAAAACTTTCAGAAGGCAATATCTGTAGAACTTCAGAGTAGGGAATGATTTATTAAGACAAAAAAGGCATACCATAAATTTACCTACTTTTAATTCATTACTTCTGTTTATCAAAAAACAACATAAAGAAAGTGAAAAGAAAACCCAAGATTATATAAAAGCTGCAGGATAAAAGAGATTACTACACAAACGTCAACTGCTCTCTTGTATACCAGAAATGAACCATTGGAATTTGAAATTAAAAGCACATTATCATTTACATTAACACTCCCAAGAAATTGAAATACTTAGCTATAAATATGACAAAATATGTATAAGATCTATCTGAGAAAAACTACAAGACTCTGACAGAAGAAATCAAAGAGGATCTAAATAAACTGAGATCTTTTCCATGTTCATGATCAGAAGGCTAAATATCATTAAGATGTTAATTCTTCCCAACTTATTCTGTAGATTCCACAGAATCCCAATTAGAATTCCAGCAAATTATTTCATGAACATCAATAAACTGATTCTAAAGTTCATATGGAAAAGAAAAGACCTAGAATAGCCAACACAAAACTGGAGAACAGCAAAGTTAGACAACGGATGACCCAACCTCAAGACTTACTTTAAAGCTACAGCAATCAAGACAGTGTAGCACTGAAGTAAAAACAGACAAATAGTTCAACCGAACAAACAGAGGTCCCATAAATAGACCCACACAAACATAGTCAACTGATCATGGACAAAGGTGCAAAATCAATTTAATGGAGAAAGGAGTCTCTTCAACAAATAGTACTAAGCCCAGCATAGTGATATACACCTGTAGTCCCAACTACTCAGAGGCTGAGGTCAGAGGATCACTTGAGGTCAGGAGTTTGAGACCAGCCTAGGAAATGTAGCAAGACCTATCACAAACAAACAAAAACAGTGCTGGCACAATTGAACGCCACATAAAAAAATATTAATCTAGACACAGACCTTATACCTTCCACAAAAATTAACTCAAAATGGCTCATTGACCTACATATAAATCACAAATCTATAAAACTTCTAGAAGATGACATAGAAGAAAATCTAGATAACCTTCAGTTTAGTAGTGACTTTTTAGCCACAATAAAAAAAGCATGATCATGATGAAAAAAATGGATAAGCTGGGCTTCATTAAAATTAAAACTTCTTCACGAAAGACTTTGTTAAGGAAATGAAAAGAGAAACCACAGACTGGTAGAAAATAAGTGCAAAACACATATCGAATAAGGGATTTGTGTCTACATATACAAAGAACTCTTAAAATTCAACAATAAGGAAGCAATCCAGTTAAAAATTGACAAAATATCTGAATAAACACCAGCTCTCCAAATAAGATATATAGATGTCAAATATGCATATGAAAAGATCCTCAGTATTATGTTATTAGGCAATGGCAAATTAAAACAATGAGATGCCACTACACACCTACTAGAATGCCCGAAACCATACACTTTGACAACACCAAATGCTGGCAAGGAGGTTACATAACAGGAATTCTTATTCATTGGTAGTGGGAAGGCAGAATGGTACAGCTAGTTTGGAGGACAGTGTAACAGTTTCTTGTGAAGCGAAATGTAGCCTAAACTTACAATCCAGCAATCATGCTCCTTGGTGTTTACCCAAATTAACTAAAAAATGTATATCCATATAAAAAACCTGCACATAAATGCTTATGGCAGATTTATTTATAACTGCTAGAATATTGTAAGCAACCAAATTGTTCTTCAATCAGTGAATGGATAAACAAACTGGTACATCCATACAGTGCAGTATTATTCACTGATAAAAAGGAAATAAGCTATCAAGCCATGAAAAAGACGTGGAGAACTTTGCTAAATGAAAAAAGCCAGTCTGAAAAGGCAATGTACTGCCTGATTCTATGATACAATATTCTAGAAAAGGTGAAACTAAGGAGATAGAAAAGAGTGGTTGCCAGGGGGTTTGTTGTGGGGGGAAAGGAATGAATAGATGGACAATGGAGTATTTTTAGGTCAGTGAAACTATCCTTTATCATCCTATAATAGTTGATAAATGACATTATGCCTTTGTCAAACTCCATAGAATATACAGCACAAAGGAGGAACTCTGATGTAGACAATGAACATCAGTTAATAATGTATCAATCTTGGTCCATCAATTGCACCAACTATCCATGAATGTAAAATGTTAATAATAGGAGAAACTGTACAGAGGAATAGGGTACATGGAAAGTGTACTTCTCTGCTCAATTTTTCTGGGAACCTAAAACTGCTCTTTAAAAATTAAGTAAATAAAAAACAGACAAGCCAACAACTAGAAGAAGGTATCTGCAGCACACACAACTGACAAAGGATTAGTAAACAGAATATGTAAAATATTCTACAAATCAATAAAAAGGACAAACAACACCACAGAAAAATATTTAAACAATAAAGGCATGACCAGGCATTTCAAAGAAGAGGAAACACAAATGGCCAATAAATATATGAAAAAAGGTTCAATCTCATTAACAATCATCATCAAAATACATGTTAAAATGGAATAAATTGGCTAGGCGCGGTGGCTCACGCCTGTAATCCCAGCACTTTGGGAGGCCGAGATGGGTGGGTCACGAGGTGGAGATCAAGATCATCCTGACTAACATGGTAAAACCCCTTCTCTACTAAAAATACAAAAAAATTAGCCAGGCGTGGTGGCATGCGCCTGAAGTCCCAGTTACTTGGGAGGCTGAGGCAGGAGAATTGCGAAGATCACACCATTGTACTACAGCCTGGGTGACAGAGCAAGACTCCATCTCAAAAAACAAACAAACAAACAACAACAACAAAAATAAATTACTGTTAGTAAATTGGCAAACTTAAAAAGTCACCCAATATCAGGTACTTAAAAGGATGTGGAATGAATGAACTGTGTACACACTGCTGTTGACAAGGTACATTGGTACCAGTGTTTTGGAAAACAGTTTGTCATTATCTGGTAAAGTTAAGCATTCACATATCCTGTTACCCAGCAGTTCCCCTCCTGGGAAGACACCTTAGAAATATCTATACAGACGCACTAAGAAACATGCACGAGAATGCACATAGCTGTGTCATTTTAAATAGCAAATATGGCCAAGCACAGTGGCTCACCCAGCACTTTGGGAGGCCGAGGCTGGTGGATCACTTGACGTCACGAGTTTGAGAGACCAGCCTGGTCAACATGGAGAAACATCGTTTCTACTTAAAATACAAAAATTAGTTGCACATGGTGGTGCACACCTGTAATCCCAGCTACTCAGGAGGCTGAGGCACAAGAATAACTTGAACCCGGAGGCAAAGGCTGCAGTGAGCTGAGATGGCACCACTGTACTCCAACCTGGGAGGCAAAGCAAGACTCTGTCAAAAAAAAAAAAAAAAAATCAGTTCCGGGCATGGTGGCTCACGCCTGCAATCCCAGCACTTTGGGAGGCCAAGGTGGGCAGATCACTTGAAGTCAGGAGCTCGAGACCAGCCTGGCCAACATGGTGAAACCCTGCCTCTACCAAAAAACAAAAATTAGCCAGGTGTGGTGGCAGACACCTGTAATCCTAACTACTCGGGAGGCTGAGACAGGAGAATCACTTGAACCTGGGGCCGAGGTTGCAGTGAGCTGAGATCTAGCCACTGCACTCCAGCCTGAGCAATAGAGCAAGACTCCGTCTCAAAAAAAAAAAAAAAAAAAATTAGTAAAAAATAAATAGCAAATACACAAGAAAAAACAAAATGTCCATTAATTATAAAACTGATTTTAAAATGTGGTGTTTCTGTATAATGAAACACAGCAGTTAAATTAATTGATAGCCAGTGTTCCTAGAACAGAGGTCATCTTATTCATAGTATTTAAATACTCAGGGTACAGGTAATGATCAATCAGACGAGGCCTGATCTATCCCAGTGAAAGCCAGCCAAATGTACACTGGCTTAGTACTGAGCATAAAAAGCAAGTTGCAGAAGAACGCATAACAGTATGATTCCATGTATATAAAAATCAAAACCATGCAAAATTAACCAATACATAGTTTAGAAGGTTTAGAAACAGATCATCAGTGGAATAATAGATATAGAACTCAAGAGAGTAGTTATCTCAGGGGACAATGAACAGGACAAGATACAGTAGGGAGGGACACACAGGGGACTGCTTTCTTAAAATCTTGTGTTGGGTACACACAAAGGTGGCCATTGTACTGCAGTATCATTCTTTATACCTTACACATATCTCTTTAATATTCTTTCACATATACTCAACACTTAATAATGAGAATTATTTCTTGAAAATGATGTATGAATTACCGAATAAAATCTGAATCCTGATTTCAGCTTTTATTCCCAGAATGACTTTGGGTACCTTGCTATATAAATCTCTTTATATAGGATTTCAGTTTCCTTCTCTGTAAAATGGAGGCAATGACCACCTCAACGTTGTTGAAGAAGCGAGCATACGCTACTATAACACACACGGGAAAGGCAGGGATTGCATTCCGAATATCTCTATTCTCACCTCCATCGTTGAACTGCTACTCTATTTGTCATGGCCCGAAGAAGCTTTCAACAGAAGTATCTACTGCTCTGATTAATTCTTGTACTCAGAGACATACACCCCCCCACACACACAATTCCTGCTCATTTCACATTCCTTTGACATAACCAAAAGTAATTTCAAATCTTTGTTCTCCTTTCTTTTATTAGAAATCAAAGCACCAATGAAAATTCAGAACAAAGAAACTGGTACTTCCCATGTAGATCTCCGGAAGAATGGGGCCCTGGGAAAGAATGGGGAAGAGTATGTAAAACTCTCCTTCAGCGCCCCCAATTCATCCCAAATGTAGATATTATATACAAGTGTATGCCTATCTTCATTGAGCCACTGATTCTAGATTGGCTGCTTGTGATTATATTTTAGATGTTTTAATGTTAACTTTTTTTTTTTTTTTTTTTTTTGAGACAGAGTCTCACTCAGTCACCAGGCGCCAGGCTGGAGTGCAGTGGCGCGACCTTGGCTCACTGCAACCTCCGCCGCCCGGGTTCAAGCATTCTCCTGCCTCAGCCTCCTAGAGCTGGGACTACAGGTGCGCGCCACCACGCCCAGCTAATTTTTTTGTATTTTTAGTAGAGATGGGGTTTCACCATGTTGACCAGGATGGTCTCGATCTCTTGACCTCGTGATCCGCCCGCCTCGGCCTCCCAAAGTGCTGGGATTACAGGCGTGAGCCACCGCGCCCGGCCCTAATGTTAACTTTAATGATCATGACAAGTTCTTCTAGTCTGAGTCTTCCATTTGCATTTAAAAGGTGAATGCAGGCTGGGCGCGGTGGCTCACGCCTGTAATCCCAACACTTTGGGAGGCCAAGGAGGGTGGATCACAAGATCAGGAGTTTGAGAACAGCCTGGTCAATATGGTGAAACCCCATTTCTACTAAAAATACAAAAATTAGCTGAGTGTGGTGGCACGCACCTGTAGTCCCAGCTACTTCGGAGGCTGAGGCAGAAGAATCACTTTAACCCAGGAGGCGGAGGTTGCAGTGAGCCTAGATTGTGCCACTGCACTCCAGCCTGGGTGACAGAGCAATACTCCATCTCAATTAAAAAAAAAAAAAAAAGTGAATGCATTACCATAAATAATAGTGTGCCACCTTAAAAACCTAGACAAAACTAGCAATTAACATTTCTCTTGCTTGCTCTCTCTTCAGTTTCAACTGATTTCCATTCCTTTGCCCAACACCAAATGGTCGGATTAGGGTTTTGTTTTGTTCCTGCTTTTTGTATAGGGAGTGCTGGATGAGACAGGGGAATGAGACAGTGAATGACCCTCAGATATCCTCTTCCACTGGGTTACACTCATTGATAAGCCCATCTCTTATAGAAAGCCCCTTTGCGTTAAATGGAGAGACAGAGGGAAGGTAAAAGCAACCACTATTTATTGGGTTTCCAACATTTGCCAGCCGGAGAGCTCACATTCTCTTACCTCACTTAATATCACTGCAATCAGGGAATGCAGGAATAATTATTCCAGTTTCACAAACAGCAAAGGGTCAGAGACAATAACCTAACAGAGGTCTCACAGCTGATGATGAAATGGACACCTGTCCCCCACATGATAGAAAAGAGCTTTTTAAAAAATGTCCGTGACCCCTAAATATTCTGATTTCAGTAGTCTTTAAAACTTCCCTGGGTGTTCCCAAAACACAACCAAGGCTGACAACCACTGGTTTATTCAATTCCAACTCTTTAATTGACAGGGAAAATGAAGGTGAGTCATTACCGTTCTCAGCATTTAATCAAAACATCTGATCTTCCTACAAAGAATCCAAATTTTATACTTTATGAGTGTTTCATGGCCTGTTTTGTTCTCCACTGCATCCCTAGCCCCTAGAACAATGTCTGAAATGCGTAGACAGTAAATATTTGTAGGGAGAACAAATTTATAAACACGTTCCTAGTTTTTATTCTGCAAGTACACATCAAGTGCTATTCTGTGCAAGGCACTGACCTAGGTTCTGGGGATCTGGCATTGAACCAGTCCAATAAAACTTTGCCATTGTGCAGCGTCCATTCTAGAGCAGCAATGTCCAACAGACATATTACATGAGTCATGCATATAATTTTAAATTTTCTGGTAGCCACATTAAAGAGGTAAAAAGAAACAGAGGAAATTAATTATAATAATATGTTTTATTTAACACATATTCAAAATACTATCAAAATACCCACAATATAAAATTTTACAACTTTATTGAGGTATTACTTGGCATACGCTAAAATATAAACTGCAATATGATATAAATAAAATACAATAAGACAAAATATTAACCCAACTATAAAAAATTCCTAATATGTCATTTTACATTTATTGTTTTCACACCAAGTCTCTGGAATCTGGTGTGCATCTGACACTCACAGAACACCCCCAGCAGGACACATGTCAAGGGCCATGTGCCAAGGGCTACCATATTGGACAGTGCAGTTCTGGAGGGCAAGACAGACAATAAATAAGTAAGCAAACAGATTTGTAATTAGAAAGGGTGGGGAAGGAAAGCCTCTCTAAGCAGGTGATATTTGGCAAGTGAAAGGATCTAAGAAATTAACTGAGAAAAAGTGCCTATTCTTCTGATGCTGAAACTGGCAATGTGTCTTCAGGATGATTCCGGATGTACTTTGTAGCAGCTTGTGGTTGTCAGGGAGATTGTAATGTAATATCCTAAATTAACAGCTTCCCTCCCTAGGACTCTCTCCCAGGTTCTCTTCCTGGCATAGCCTAACCTGTGATCCTGGAGCTCAGCTAGCCTCCCGAGTCCCCGGAAACCAGCTGAGGCGACGCTGAGATGCAGAAAAGCCCGAAGTCCTCCAGCCTACTGGTTGAGATGACTAAGGACCAAAGGACCTCTGTTCCCCCTGCTGGCAGTTAGGATAAATACGACACTGAGCATTTTCCTGAGAGTTTCTTTTTTTTTTTTTTTTTTTTTGAGACGGTGTTTCGCTCTTGTTGCCCAGGCTGGGGTGCAATGGCATCCGGATCTTGGCTCATTGCGACTCTGCCTCCCGGGTTCAAGAGATTCTCCTGCCTCAGCCTCCCGAGTAGCTGGGATTACAGGCGCTCACCACCAGACCCGGCTAATTTTGTATTTTTAGTAGAGACAGGGTTTCGCCATGTTGGTCAAGTTGGTCTCGAACTCCCGACCTCAGGTGATCCACCCACCTCGGCCTCCCAAAGTGCTGAGATTACAGGCGTGAGCCACCGCTCCGAGCCTCCTGAGAGTTCTTTGATCCTTGCCAGCTAAGCAAAAATGATAGGGAATCTCCATTGGCATCCAGGTTTTACCCCGTGTTAGCCAAATGAATAGGGCATTCTGAAAAGAACTCCAGATTACTAGAGAGAGAACCACACTATTGTCTTAAAGTCAGGTGAAATCACATTTTAAAATTTCCCTTGGCTGAAATGTTACCAAGATCCATATTAAAATATGTGAATACTTGGTTATTATAAACATCACACTTATCATTTGTAATTTTAAATACTGTGATAACATAAATTATGATTAATTTATTTAAATATTTAAGTTGTCCTCTCAACACCTGCTTGGGGCAGTAGACATGGTAAGATCCATAGCTCTGTCTTCAGTGTTTTTTTAGATGAAGGGATTATAATTCATACAATTCATTTTCTTTCTCCAATTAGTATCATAACTGTCCACTGAAACCCAAGACTTCATGTACAGAAGCCAGTTACTGATTTGTTTGCATTTCCTTACTTAACCTATTAAATTCAATTGGATGAGAAGTCCGTTGAGGAAAACCAATAGACAGTAAAAGATTTATTTAAGACCCATTAGAATGACTAGCAATACAAAAACAGTAGTTTTAAGTTTAAAGAATATTTTTAAATGATACTGCAAATTTGCCAGTAATTATTGTAAAATACAACATGAGCAAATCAATTTTGAATGTGGCGTTTTTATTTTATTTTATTTTATTTATTTTGAGACAGAGTTTTCTTCTGTTGCCCAGGCTAGATGCCATGGTGCAAGCACGGCTCACTGCAGCCTTAACCTCCTGGGCTCAAGCGATCCTACTACCTCAGCCTCCCAAGTAGCTGGGACTACAGGTGTGCACTACCACACCCAGCTAATTTATTATTGTCATTATTATTTGCAGAGACGGGGTCTTGCTATGTTATCCAGGCTGATCTCAAACTCCTGGGCTCAAGTGATCCTCCTATCTCAGCCTCCCAAAGTGCTGAGATTACAGGTGTGAATCATCACACCCAGACTTACTTTATTTTTGACAATTTCTATCATTGTAACTACAACAGAGTTTTCTTTCTTTAAAATTAATTGTAATGTGCAAGGAACTTTACAGAAAAACATTTAACAGAGCTGTCATTATGCAACAGAGAGGAATATGGATTTGGTCCGGTGCAGCGGCTCACACCTGTAATCCCAGCAGTTTGGGAGACCAAAGTGGGATAATTGCTTGAACCCAGGAGTTCAAGACCAGTCTGGGCAACATAGCAAGGCCCTTGTGTCTACTTTCAAAAATTTTAAAAATAACAATTAAAAGAGAATATGGGTTTGAATTCCATCCTCCACTCACTGGCATTATAACCACGGGCTAGTTGGCCTTGCTTGTATATCAATTTCCCCCTCTGTACAATGGGGATAATAATAGCACTTGCCGCTAAGGCACGTGTGTGAGTCACCTCAGAATTCAATAAACTCGCACTCAAGCAGCTTAAAAAAGTGCAAGTTGCAAACCTCATGATGATTTTGCTAAAATAAAATCATAACCAAGACTGTTGTGTTTGCATCATATTTTAACACTTGAATGCCATCTTTATTATATTATGTTTTGCTGGAGATTTATTATTTCAAATATTTTACATACTTTTTATTTTATCAAAATAAGTTCGTTTTAGGCATTCAAAATTGCACCTATAAATTGCAAAATAAATGTGTTTTGTTGTATGTGGTAGTGGCACCGGTAGCGGGCTGGAGCCTCAGGGTCTATTTGTATGAGTTCTAATCCCCAGAGGGACAATACTAGGGTTCAATCAGGAACAGCGCTTGGAAGAGGAAACCTAAAGTCATAATTTTAAGGAATTATATGTGATTTATAGGAGGCCAGCTTTTGCTAGGCCTTGGGTAGGCTGCTGAAGTCCGGTTCTCCCAATCAGCGGTGCAGGCAGGATTCAGAAGTCAAACCTGAGTGCTTTGGGCTGAAGTTTGCTGCAAAACTTTCAAGACAAAGACCCCAAACAATATGATCTTTTGAACAAACTAAGAAATTCAAACTGAGTGGTGTTGGATTTTTTAAATACACCTGATTTAGAAGCTGATCCCATAGATGGTTGTCACAAAGTCATCCCATCACAATTTTACCTTCAGTGCAGTGGCATTGCACTAGTGTTTCAGCCAGAGTAAAGGGAAAGACACCACGTCTGTGTTCGAAAAAAAAAAAGCGGCTCTTTTCCGGAAATGTTCTTGAACAATTCCAGGACACTTCTGGTAGGATCCCCGCTTATATAGAGCAGAATAAAAGATACCGTGGATGCCCTCACCCACGGTCTTCTCAAATACAGCTCACCTGTTAGATTAAGACCTTGCCCTTCTGCTGATTTTCCTTCCACACCCACCCCCAGATTTGGCCCTGCCAATCAGCGTGATCCCCCGCACCTCTCCCTTTGCACTGTCCCCAGAGGTGCTTGGAGTGCAACCATCCACATTGGGTCCTGAGTCCCTAGGTCCTCGCGATACCTCACTTCCCCAATGAAAATTCAAAGATCTTTACCTTAGCATACTTTAACTTTTGTTTCTTTCTTTCTTTCAAAACCACAAAGGGAGTCAAATTGCATTTCCTTGGCTTTTTAGCATCCATTTGAGTCCTGCAAGAGGGAGAGTAAAACATAAATTGGCAGGAGGAGTGAAATCTAAGTAATGGCCCACACACTCAGGGGCAGAAGAAAACAGGCAGGTTTGAAGAAAAGAAGGAAACAGGCCTAAAAGCAGGAGCAAGGTCTTTGCTTCTCCCTTGCTTCCCTTCTGATGGCCACATGAGGACAGGAGGTCAGAGCAAAATACAGAATCCAGGAAAGGAGGAGATAATCAAGTGATTAGCGGTTTAAGAAACCAAGGGGGAGAAAACCAATTTCCCCTAGTTAACTGGAAAGTAAACTTCATGCTTTTGCCACAAACATAACATCCCCCTATAAGATGGGCATATTTGTGGGCTACTTGGATAGTTTAATGCCTATAGAAAAAGAAAAGGGGGACAATTGGTGGAAACATTTTCTGTAAACCTCATTTGGTCATGTTTGCATCTTCTTCATTCAGAGCACAGTTCTATGAATGATTAACTGACTGCAAGACAAAAAAACCTTGCATACATTAATGGAATCTAGTGTAAGCAGTGATTTCTGTAAGTGGAAGGTGAGTCTTAGAGGGCCCTCAGGACACTCACACTCCCTGTTACATTAGCAGAGCACTGCTGAAACTGCTTGCTCTGTGTCCTTTGCAAGTCCCTTTTCAGCCTCTAACCTTAACCAAGAGCTAAGGGAATCAAGAATACAAGAAACAGGGGCAGAACAGGAACCAATGCAAATGTTATCACAGCTTCGGCAAATCACTCCACTGGCAGGCTCTTCCAGACACCATGTAAATGATGATGGCACCACTACTTTGAAAGTATTCAGAGGATTGAAGAAAAGTCGGGCTAACATTTATTGCAGCATAACTATTGAAAAATCAGAAATTGTCCATAATGGAAAGTTAAAAAACATGGCACACATATGTTTTATGAAATATAATGCAGTCATTTAAAAATTAAGGTACATCTTTATGTGTGCCTAAATGTATTGAGTAAAAACAGTAGAATATGTGTGTAATATAAGTCTGTATGTATTTAACAAAAACCAGAATGCTTGCATGACTTTATACAGGCATATTGAAAGATCTGGAAGAAATGAACTATAATAGTGACTTCTGAGAAGCAGAGCTGGGGGAGGTGAGTGGGAACATTAATTTTAACATACACACACATACATACAATATGAAAATATCCTGCGCAAAAGCAAACAAAAATTACCAGTAACTTCTCTGCTTATGATCATAATTTCACTTCTTCCTTCCCTTCCTTCCTTTCTGTAAACATTTGCTGAGACAATTTCACTGATAAACCAGACATGGTCTCTGCCCTCAAAGAGAACTCCTTATCCAGGCAAGGAGCTATACAGATCATGATGATCCATGTGATCGATGTATTAATAATGCAGGCTTGTGGAACCAGCTCACAGAGCATGCTTCAAGGTGTTGACTCGGTCAGCTGGGGGAGCTGAGGAAGCCTTCATGCTTGAGCAGGATAGAATCATCTCTGAAGAATGAGGGGGGCAGGCAGGGGTGTCAAGGGCAGATGGAGGAGGACACACAAAGAGCATAAATATGAAAGAACATTGTCTTTTCCAGAAATTCTGAGCACTGTCCTTGGACATTGCTGGTAGAGGGCCAGGGAGGTAGACTAGATTGTAAAGAGTCACAAAGTCCAAGTTAGAGTCTTAGGGCCTACGTGGCTATGCTAAGCCTGGGCTAAAGATGAGATTTGTATTCTGGTACCATCTCTCTCATAGTATCATGAAGCACAATCTGGAGGAACTAGGAAGGCATTTGGGGTGTCTAGATAAGAGGTAATGAGAGCCTCAATAAAGGCAGTGACAGTGAGGATAGAAGTATGAACTTGGGAAAGATTTGGGAGACAGAACAGGTAGAATTTTGGCCATCAACTGGACATGGGATTTGTAAAATCTCAATACTGGGCAAAAATGAATACTACAGTTTTTCCTGCCAAGACTCTGTATGGAGTGTTCCCTTCCTTTACTTCACAGAGATGTAGGAGACTATGAAAGTACATGTGCGAAGGGCGCAGTGGCTCACACCTGTATCCCAGCACTTTGGGAGGCCAAGCGGGTGGATCACCTGAGGTCCGGAATTTGAGACCAGCATGGCCAACACGGCAAAACCCCATCTCTACTGAAAATATAAAGGAAGTTAGCCGTGCACAGTGGCATGCTCCTGTAATCCCAGCTACTCGGGAGGCTGTGACAGGAAAATCTCTTGAACCTGGGAGGCAGAGGTTGCAGTGAACCAAGATCACACCACTACACTCCAGCCTGGACAACAGAGTGAGACTCCATCTTAACAAAAAAAAAAAAAAAAATAGTAAATGTGAAATCTTCCAAACAACTGGAGCCCTTTCCTCTGTTCGGCTCTGACAACTCTGGAGGTAGAGAAAGAGCAAGCCCCGAAGGAAATGCTGTGGAGTCATGGAGTCTTGTCTCAAAGCTCCTAACACACAGTGCCATGATTTTGAATGAGCCCTTTATCCTCTCTGTGCTCAGTTTCCTCCTCTGCAAAATGATGAGACTGGACCAGACGACTTCTAAAGTCCTTTTCGGGTCTACATTTCTTTAATTCTACAAAAATACTGACAAGACTGAAAAAAATATCTGTTGTGACATATTCCAACTTTGCCATCCCTTGGATAATTCTGTGATTATTAAAGACTATTTTGTGCCTTTCTTTTTTATGCACGAAATCTGGCTTCCAACAGTACAACTTAACCCTTGCTCAAAGCTTTGCAAATGCTCCCTTTTTATCCTCAAAATATGTGATGAGCTATGTAGAAAAGAATTAAAATGCTTTGTATATTTTGTTTGTATCTTGTTGCACGAAAGATTGAAGATAACTAATAAACTCAGCTCAGAGCTAGAGTGAATGTTCCTTTGAGAAATGAAACCAAAAGTTTGGCCATCCTCATTTTCACCTTACATGCAGATCAGTGTTCCCCTTCCCCTTCCTCTCTTTCCTTGAATGATCAACAGCTCTTTTACCTAACTCATTTCTTCACTTGGTCAAGAGCTTTAGTGTAACTTAATTATCTTAACTATATATATATATATTTTTTGTCTCATATTGATTGTATTTTGGGAACATAGATGGTAAGCCTGCTTTTTAAAAAGACAGTGTGGCGATTTCTCAAGGATCTAGAAATAGAAATTCCATTTGACCCAGCAATCCCATTACTGGGTATATACCCAAAGAACTATAAATCATTCTACTATAAAGACACAGGCACACATATGTTCATTGCAGCCCTGTGTACAATAGCAAAGACCTGGAACCAACCCAAATGCCCATCAATGATAGACTGGACAAAGAAAATGTGGTACATATACATCATGGAATACCATGCAGCCATAAAAAACAATGAGTTCATGTCCTTTGTAGGGACTTGGATGAATCTGGAAACCATCATTCTCAGCAAACTGACACAAGAACAGAAAGCTAAATACTGCATGTTCTCACTCATAGGTGGGTGTTGAACAATGAGAACACATGGACTCAGGGAGAGGAGCATCACACACTGGGGGCAGTTGGGGGTGGGGTAGGGGAGAGACAGCAGGGAGTGGGGGAGGGTGGGGAGGGGATAACATGGGGGAGAAATGCCAGATATAGTATGCACATAAAGTAAAATAAAAAATAAAGAAAGAAAAATTTAAGAAAAGATTATTTGACTCTGTTGTTTAGCACAAACACAGCTATAGATAGTATGTAAACGAATATGACTATGTTCTAATAAAAGTTATTTATGTGAGAAAAAATTCCTTTTGGGGTGAGGACAGTGACTTGTCTATTGAAAACTTGGTACAAATTTGCGGAAGGAAGAGAAATCTAAAATAGATTAATTCATCAAAAATTTTCAGAGCATCCACTGTGTGCCAGTTACTGTGCTAAGCATGGAAGATTCAAAGATAAATAAAACAGAATCTTTGTTTTCAAGGAGTTCGAAGTCTCGAGGGCAAGACAGATCCACAGACAGAGTTGAGTTGCCAGCCTTACTGCACTGCATAGTATTTTATATTAATACATACACATTATCTATGCATAAAGCACTTCAATATCCAGAAAGGAAACAAATCTTTTGAGATTTACCTGTTATGATTTTAGTATTTCTACTACAATTGACAGTAGCTTGATCTTTACGCCCTGGGGGCTGTCTTTGGGGCAGAGAGTGTGGCAATGTAGGATTTGCAGGATTCCCTTTGCATTCTGTGAACAGGAGATAATGTATTTAATGAACTTAAGTTATATTCATTTTTTAATTGATACATAATAGATTTATATATTCATATAATATATAATCAAGTCAGGCTTTCAAAGTATTCTCTACTAGTTATTTTGAAACATACAACAGATTATTGTTTACTATTGCCACTCTGCTGATTTATTGAACACTGTGTCTTATTTCTTCTATCTAACTGTATTTTAAGTCACACTCATTTCAGCCATAGAGATTCCTTGGACCCTTTGCATATATCCCTGAAACTCTTGAAGGTTCACTGACTCCCAGACTCTAAAGAGCTAGAAGTGGTTTTGGAGACCATCTCATCTATTTTCCCACCCAGGGGAAGAATCCTTCCTATGGTATCCCTGACAATCACCCTATCTAGGCTGGAATATTTCTGTGACAGAGTACACTGTTTTTCTAGGTAACAGCATTTCACACTCAACTGTTAATTTACATATGGTTCGTGCTTTATAAATATTTCTTGGAAAAATAAATGATATTGAGCAAAATTCCCCCACTGATCCTTGCTATCCTCTGCAGAGAACAAAGGAACAAATCTACCTCTTTCCTTCTCAAGGGTTCTTGAATGTTCCAAACCTGAGTAGAAAAAAGCCTGTTTCTCTCCCCCTGCACCTCCTCATCTCCAGGCATTCTGTGAAGTTTTTTCAAACCTGTCTTCATATGATGGCACATCCAGGCCTGACAGAGACAGCCTGCCTTGTGGTTGTTCTTATTTTCTAGTTTTTTATGATCTCAAAGTGGCTACAGTCTCTAGAGTCTGGATTATGTTCTACTCATTGCTAAGTCAGGCAACAAGACCATATCCTTTGATGTGGTCATTGCATTTCTATTAATGCAGCCTCCACCAGCATTTGCTCTTTTGGGAGCTATCACAACACACACACAATGGGCTTGGAGTCAACTAAAACCACTAATTCCCAGTGCTGGGTCCTCCACACGCTTGAGAAGTATGGATTTTAGCCAAGTTGTAGACAACAATATGTGGAGTTGGAGAAGGCAAAGTCAGGGAAGAGTGGCTGGCATACTGCTAGAGATTCCCTTCCGGTTTACCTCTGCTTGCTCCATAAGAACCAAAACAAATGAGAAACCATAGATGTAAGTAACAGAACCAATCAGGCAGAGCCCATGTTTGAAGAATTTCTTAGAACTCCTAGGTTTTACATACTAACCACATGTAGGTGATTAAATCGCTCAAGCAAGACAAAAGACATTTCCATTTGTTGTTTCCAGCGTTTGCACTTTTCCACTAAATGGCCTCCTGTTTTTGCCAAGTCTCCACTTAAGCCTAGACAGTACCTGGACAGTGAAGCTTGAATTAATATTGGTGGCTGGGTGTGGTGGTTCACACCTGTAATCCCAGCACTTTGGGAGGTCGAGGCGGGCGGTTCACCTGAGTTTGGGAGTTCAAGACCAGCCTGACCAACATGCAGAAACCCCGTCTCCACTGAAAATACAAAAAAATTAGCCAGGCATAGTGGTGCATGCCTGTAATCCCAGCTACTTAGGAGGGTGAGACAGGAGAATCACTTGAATCCGGGAGGTGGAGATTGCAGTGAGCTGAGATCGCGCTATTGCACTCCAGCCTGGGCAATGAGCAAAACTCTGTCTCAAAGAAACAAACAAACAAAATATTGGTGATACTGTCAGTTGCTTAAGACATGTCAGAGGGGTCACAATTTTCCTAAGCTCTGAGGGGCTGCTGGACATTTCAAATGCAGCAAATGTCACAAAATAGCCTTCAAAAACCCTCAAATTTGCATTGTTCATCTCTTTTAAAAGAGAGATTTGCTAATATTGGGAATTTCCTCAGAGTGGCAGCTCTGGGTGTGTGATCTACACACACCTTAGCGTGCTTTTGTGACAGGCCCTGGGCTCTGGTTGAGCCCCGAGGTGCCCAGGCATACGGGCTGGGTGGGAACATGGTTAATGCCTGCCAGAGCCTCATCAACGCGAGGCGTGTGGTCATGGACACACTTAGAACTACCAAGAGGAATGCAGTAAATAAGAGAAAGAAAGGGAGGAACAAAGTCTCGTGTCCCAGTGAGGGCTGGAAGGACAGTTCCAGGATAGGTCTGATGAGTTCCTCAGAAGCCCTCACTCCCTGTCCTGCACTCAGCTGGAGTCGGCGATGCATTAGCATCTTAACAGGAAAGTATGCTGATGTTGGATTCCGGGGGATGCAGCTGTTGCAAAAACTACAACTGTATTTTCCTTGTCTGCACACCACACCCTGCCCCTCTCTCTCTGACTCTTGCATTCCGCACGCTTTTCATTCTTCCCCACGACCCCGTCTCCCAGCTTTGTCGCCTAGAATCGCGTAGTGGACCCTGGCTGGCTCGTACTCTTGCCAGACTGCTCGCGAAGTAAGAGCCTCCGCGGTCCTTTTATTCTGGTGCGGGTAGATGGCGAGAGGAGCTGCAAGAGGCTGGCGCTGAGCGCCAGCCGCTGCGGGAGGCTGGGAGTGCCTGGCGGAGTGCAAGGGACGGCCACGCCCCCCTCCCATCGCTATAGAAACGGTTTCCGCCCTTTTTGTGACTCCGGAGCTGAAAGGGCTTCCTCAGGCTATGGTCCAGTCCCAAACCACCTTGCAGAGCAGCAGCCTAAAGAACATATTTCTCATCCTCCTACTCGCATTCCCTTGCCCCGGTTCTTTAAAGTACAGGGCAAGAATTGAACAAAATCCCAGCATAAAGAGTTTAAAGTTGGTTGCCCAGACCAGACACATGAAATTATCCCTACTCTTCCCTTCTTCAAGCAAAGCATGTGGTTATTAGAATTAACATCACAAAAGTTCTGGCCGGGCGCGGTGGTTTTACACCTACAATCCCAGCACTTCGGGAGTTCCAGGCAGGAGATAATTTGAGGTCTGGAGTTCAAGACCAGCCTGGCCCATGTAGTGAGACGCCCCTCCCCCACGCCCCCGTTTCTATTTAGAAGTTTTTTGAAAAAAAAAAAGTACGTCGCAAAAGTTCCGGGTAAAATCCATTCATCAGCTGAACACCTTTTGAATGCTTGCTCTGCACCAGGTTGTAGAGAGCATAAAAAGTAAGGGAAATTTATAATTGAATGACAGTAGGTTGATCTGGAGAAGCATACAGTCTGGTTCAGGCAGAAAAGACATTCAAATGAAGCTTTCTGAAAGCTGAGCTGAATTTGAGTCTTCAAGGACGGGTGGCAGTTAGCTACTTAAAGGAAGCAAGTCTTAGTCTGAAGGCCAGAGCCATGGAAAAGCATGGCACCACTGTGCCAGCACTGTTTAGTGGGGCAGGGGTCAAAGGTGCACATAGGCAGACAAGGTTGAAACAGCAGGAAGGGGCCAGCCAGACACGAAGTAGCTTGTGAAATCGACCAGGTTAAGGTTTATGTGTGTGGACTGCAGAGGGGTGTTCACGCTGACTTTATTTTACAAAATTCTCTGTGGCATTGACAATGGAAGGTAGGTCTGAGTAGGTTAGGAATCAAGGCAAGGATGCTTGTTAGAAATAGTGAGTATTGATGTTTCAGAGTAAGGGAGAACACACAGAAGGCTAGCTTTGAGAAATTTAGAAATGGAGTAAGACTTGGTGACTGGATGTGAAGGTCGAGAGAAGACTCAATCCCAGGATTACCTTTGGCACCTGCAGTGATCGCAGGGCCATTCGTTTACCAACAGAAAACACAGGAGGGAAGATGTCAGGGGTAGGAGGAAAGGCTGTATTTTTTTGTGGGGGGGACGGAGTCTCACTGTGTCACCCAGTATGGAGTACAGTGGCGTGATCTCAGCTCACTGCAATTTCCGCCTCCCAGGTTCAAGCGATTCTCCTGCCTCAGTCTCCTGAGTAGCTGGGACTACAGGTGCCCGCCACCACACCTGGCCAGTTTTTTGTATTTTTAGTAGAGACGAGGTTTCACCGTATTAGCCAGGATGGTCTTGATCTCCTGACCTCGTGATCTGCCTGAAGTCAATGACTGATCCAGTACATCAAATTTTCAGTGGACCATCCACAGGTTTTGTGTCGAGAGCAAGGTGTAGGGTAAAGATCCCCGAAGTGGCAGTCACTGTCACATAAGTGACTACTGGAGTTTGCACAGAACGTGAAACTGGTAAGACAAGTAGGTACAGGCCACACAAAAGATTAGAAAGCTGCGAAATAATGAAGAGTAGGCATGGAGATGGGAAGAAAATGACAAAGAAATGTCTCACATGAGCCAAGGAAATAAAATGTTTTTATCAGAGTATAATGCACAGGGTGTTTAAGATTAGGTCAGAAAACTGTACACTGGGTTTGGCAACATGAAGGTATTAGTGCTTTCAGCCAGGCTGGTTTTAACATACTTTGAGGCAATTTTCAGACACTCCCCCCCCAAAAAATAAAACATAAATGTGAATAACATAGCAAAACAGGTCATTAAGCTAGTGCCAGATGAGTAATCAATTATATCAGTACCTAATACAGAGCAGGCTCTTGTTTATTGTTCATCTGCACCAAATAGAGTACCTCAATGCTATGTAACTGGAAAATATGTTTTTAAAAAGGAGACGGGTAGGGCAGGTTAGGGGGCTGGTATATGACACTATAAAAATATACACTAGATAAGAAAAAAGTGTACAATAGCAATAGACAAAATGCTCAGTTTAATCACAATTCTAAATTAATTATTTTCACATTAACATAGACATTTCGATAAACCAAGAAAAACTTATTACATATTTTTTAACAGTTAACATGATTTGAAAATTTTTTATTAAAAATTGATGAGAAGCTAGTTGAAATTCTCAACATGAATATAAAATATTCATTACAATTGTTTTTCAAAGTAAATTCAAATCTAAGCTTCCTGAAAAGCTGTATTATCTAATATCACAATAGGGATGACTAAATGCCTGACAACTACTTTCTAAAGAACTTAACAAAAAAAAAAGTGACTACTTGAAGAAACAGCTTTCCCTTGTTCACATTTACAACAAAAAGGGTAACATTCTCTGCAGAGCTCTCATTTGATCATGAAATGCGGACAATCAGGAACAGGTGGATGCAGTGGTATCAAGAAAAAGAACATTTCAAAATATTTTCACTTTTATTAAAGGTTTTGACAATGAAGATTTAATAAAATGTCTTTAAATTCTATTTGCTATAGAATAACCATCTACATAGGAGATGCATGCCATAAAACCACAACCATTTTAGTGTGTAAAATATTTCCAAATTCGTACTATAAAAAGATTTGGCTAAAATACAAAAAAACCTTTGCAATAAAACTGACAAGGTAGCTTAAGTGGCTTATAAGATTTCAGAAATGTCTTCTGAAAAATAAGAATGTTTCCTCTGCCAGATAAAACTGAACAGTTAAGGTGCTATAAATTAGCTAAAGCTAGAAAGGCACATCATGTAACTAGAAAAGAACACCATGTGATGTGGACTTCCTTCATGTAGAACTGACAGAAAAATAGAATATGTCTTCACAAGGAAAGACATGAGAAGATAGTTCTTATAAACAAAATTCTCACTGACGTCTTGAAGAGCTTTACAGAGAACATAAACATAAAATAGCTAGACATCTATATAGGACATGGTAATGGATTCCTTTATATTACAATACCTGCCTTAAATATAAACACAAATCAAGTATAAACACCCTTGTAAAGCTGTGATTCTCTCAATCAAACATTCCTCTGGTACCACACTCAGCTGCTAGTGGCATTCGGATGCAAAGGTTTAACTCGTGCTAATCTGGACAAGCCAAGACGGAGACTCTGATTTGGAGACTTCACAGACACTACTGCCAGTGGGCTGCTGCTATTTCTGCTACCTCCAGATGCTGCTGAAAGGAAACATACGATGTGATGCTGATGTCAGAAATCTCTTAACAAAGATAATTTAACAAACAAGAGATGAGAAATCTCTTAACAAAGATTAATTTAACAAACAAGAAGCAAAGAAGAAAAAAAGGTAGTTAAGCATTATTCTACTTTCCAGAGTCTATCAAACAATAAACTAGATCAAAAGAATGAAATGTACTGAAGAGCAGAAATAATACAATATTGCCTATTTCCAAACATCCCAGAAGTCAAGGTAATGACACTTAAACTTCATCATGAAAGCTGAAAAAGGAAAGCAGGGAACATATGACACTAGTTCAAGAAAGAACTACAATTATAATTTATATAAAGTCATAGAAAAAGCAAATGCATTTTTTTGTGTGTGTGAGACAGAGTCTCGCTCCGTCACGAGGCGCCAGGCTGAAGTGCAATGGGGCTATCCTGGCTCACTGCAACCTCTGCCTCCTGGATTCAAGCAATTCTCCTGCCTCAGCCTCCCAAGTAGCTGGGACTACAGGCACACGCCACCACGCCCAGCTAATTTTTGTATTTTTAGTAGAGACGAGGTTTCACCATGTTGGCCAGGATGGTCTTGATCTCTTGACTTCGTGATCTGCTCGCCTCGGCCTCCCAAAGTGCTGGGATTACAGGGGTGAGCCACCGCGCCCGGCAGCAAATGCATTTTTAAGGTCCTTCAATTTTTACAAGTAGTCCTTGAATAGTCTAGTTTTCAATTATTAAATACCGTTTAAAATGGCAAACATTGTTTTTATTTATTTATACTACTTTCATTTATACTGTTACTCTAATGTAGCAATTATTTCCATCTATTTCAAAATTATCCACATTAATATTCACAGTTGATGGTGACTGTAATTGCTCACCTACACAACAGTATTATACATTTAAAATAAATAATTATACCTGCTACCCTATAACTCGGACTATACAGCTTTATCGTTTTCTAGTTTGAGAGGTATAAAATAATATTTTATTTTAATTTACATTTCCTTCATTACCAGTGAGACTGAAATTCTTCCTATTTTCTAGTCGTATTAATAGTTCTTGGGGACACTGGTATATTTATGCCCCTGGCTGATTTTACTTTTGGGATCTTGGTGGTCTTCTCCAGTTGTATAAGACAGATAACAAACTGGCAATCTGTGGACCAAATCAAGCTCTCAGATACATTGTTTGGTTCACGTGGTGCTAAAAAAAAAAAGTCAACTTACAAAGATTAGCAGATTTCATATTAAAATCTGGATTTCTGGCTACTCTTGAAAACAAAAATCAGATCTAGAAATACCAGGCCCATAATCCTTTATAAGACAGAGCTGAGTAGCAGCTGCTTCCTTCCAAAGGGTTTGTGCTCCTGAGTCCAACAAAATTCCCACTCACGAAAGTCTATTGCATGTGCCCAACTCACCCGTTATATCACTTGCCTGACCCCATCACATACTGACTTTATAAGCCCTTTGTGCTTTATGACACTAACTCTTTATCCATCATTCTACTGTTTCCTTGTATCTTTTTTTATTATGCTACTTTTAAATTTCTATAGTTATGTCATTTCTTTTACATTTCTTTCATTGGGGAAGCACTAGTTATTCTTAGAAATATACTATTATTCTTTAAATGATATGACATCATTATTTCAGTAATTAATCTTCCCTCCTTTCCTTCTCCAAAGAGCTTTTAGGTCCTCATTAAAAATCTTAGAATTTGTAAACCAGAATGGACTTTAAAGACTATATTTGTTTCCAATATTTGAAATTAAGACTCTGTTAGTTAATCAATCATGCAACCTCACAGTTCAGGCCTAAATCTGAATACTAGTCATCAGGGGAGTGACGACTGTGGATCAATCAAAAAAGGCCACTCAAAAGAAAAACAGGAGTAGAATTGGAAGGGCTTAGGAAAAGAGAAGGAACGTATGAAGAAAGACATACCAGGCAGAGGAGGATAAAGAGAGGCCCTGAGAGAGTGATACATATAATATGTTTGAGAGACAAAAAGTATTTCACTGAATAGAGGGTTCCACTGAATTAGAGGGTCCATGGATGAGAAAAAGTAAAGACAAGACTGGTTAGGAAAGCAGCAACAATTTGGGCCTAGATTAGGGTTTTCGTAATGTCAAGAAGGGTAAAGACCAAAGAATTCTTGAAGGATCCATGCGACTTGGCTGTGGAGCAAAAGAAAACAAAGAGAAGTGAAATTTGTAAAAGTCAGAGGTTGAGTTTGCTAGGGCATTTGTTAAATGCTAGAATTGCCACATATAGATCCCAAGGCTTCAGTCAGACTGTGGAGGTCAGCAGGTCTTGAGCAAAAGACGTGCTGCCAGAAATACATATATCAGGAATCTCAAATATTTATACCCTTTAACACTGTAATTATCCTACTAGAAATTTTATCCTAGGAAAATAATCAGTAACGTGCTCAGAGATTTCTAAAATAAGGACGTTTGTGCTTATTGCAATCTTACTTAAAGCACTAAAAAAATCATAAACCTGGATGTCCAATAATAAGGGAATGGTTAAATAAATGCAGCAACCAGAATTTGGATTTGAAGAATATGTAATAATATAGGGAAATGCTCACACATGATACTTATAACTAGGAAAAAAATTTACCAGTGATAATTTTCCAAGCTACTGCTCTTGATGATAAATATATCATACCTGGTGGGACCCATTTAGGTCTCTTATTTTCAGCTGAAGGACTGCATATTTGTAATGGTTTCCTAGTGGTATCTGAAGAAAGAGAAACCTTTTTTGGCGAGGACTGAGATTCTGATTTGACAGCAGCTGGAGCAGAGTCTATCGAAGTCACTTATTTGAAAAATAAACATAAAAAAATTTGTCATTCAGGAAGAAAAAGTAAGTCTAGCATGTATGTGTAAAAATTATAAAGTTACATAATCATATAAAAAATAAACTTATTAATCAACAAACATCTATTGAGAGCCTAAGAATAGCCATCTTTTATAAGCATTAATATGCCGGGTAGTGGGTGAGTATATCACACACATTACCTTTAACCTTTTACAACAACTCCAATACAGATATTACTGTCCCCACTATCAGAGAAGGAAACAGAGACATTAAGCAATCTGACTATAGTCTGACAGCTAGTTAGGCATCTAAGCTTAGAAACCAGATTTTCCTCCAAAGTCCATCCTTGTAACCAACCATTACACAATAGTGTCTCATCAGTATGTGTCAGTAAGCATGTGTCAGGCTCCAGGGTTACAAACAGTATCATTCGTGGCTCCTGCTCCCAAGGACTTTATGGTATAGTCACTAGACTCTAATGGAAAGCACAGGAAAGTAAAGATGTGTAAATTGCAGTGTGGTAAGGGACATGACAGACTCTAGAGGTATGCCAAGTAGGAAATGAAACTACAATCTGGGTGTATGTGTTTTGAAGTTAGAAGGAGGTGAGTGAGGATGGTCTGAACCCAATCAAGATTGAAGAGTAAAGGTAAATTGAGGGAAGCTTTCCAGGCACAGGGAGTACGGTGTGCAAAGATGGAGGATCACCAAGTTCTAGGACCAGTAGTACTGACTGGTTCAGTATATTGCTGGAGCAGAAATCTCAAGGGTATGAAAGGTGAGAGATAGTTATAGGGTATAGATCACTTATGAAGAGCTTTGCAGACCATGTAAAAGAGTCTGGCTAGTCACAATCATGCATATATTTTTCTCGGGAGTGATTTGCATTTTAAAAACATCTTTCTGGTGGTAGTGTAGAAGTAGGTCACTTAGAAGACTATTATGGTAATCAGGTAAGAGGAAATGGGGGCCTACTAAGGTGGAGAGTAGAAGGAAAACAGCACACCAGATATATTTTAGCAAAAATAGATAGGTAGGAGGCAGCAATGGAGATGAAGAAATAATCCATGACCTGCAAGTTCCTGTCACGGGCATGGGCATGACATGCTTGATGGTGTCATTTATCTAGAGAATGAACACAAGACTGGAAGTATGTGTTCTTTCTTTCTTTCCTTCCTTCCTTTCTCTTTCCTTTCTTTCTTTTTCTTCTTTCCTTTCCTTCCCTTCCCTTCCCCTCCCTCTCTCCCTCCCTCCCTTCCTTTCTTTCATGGTGGGGGAGGGAGGGAGGAAAGGTGGCATATAAGTTCACTCTAAGGTAGTGCTTGTTTTGAGATACCTAGGGGTATTTAAATGCATATGAATATGAACATTCTCAGCATACACTCTTCCCAATGTTAACATCTGCATCCTCTAGATCAGCACTGTCTGATGGAACTTTCTGTGATTATGGAGATGTGCTGTGTTTTGTGCTGTCCCATATGGTAGCCACTAGCTATACAGAGTTACTGTGCACTTGAAATGTGGCTTGCAAAACAAAGGAACTGATTTTAAAATTTACTTAATTTTAATTAACTTAAATGTAATATAGCCACACATGGCTAGAGGTTACCATATTGGACAGCACATTTCTCAACATTTTTTCTATCAAGGGAAAATTATAACAAGCGCTAGATACAATTCTCAAAGTCTACCCAAGACATTACTAGTAGGACTAAAAATATATCAATTTTTCCTAATTCCTAATCCTATCACTTAATGCTTAAATTTTATTTCTAATATTGTATATTAATCTCAGTTGTGAAGCAACTTGCTCCAAGGGATATAGAAAAGATTTTAAATGGTAAATTCCAACTTGGGAACTGAAATTTTATTTTTAGTTATCAGTGTGTCTTGGTGAAGAAGCATAAACAAACATCTAAAGAAAATACAAAATATATTCATGATGTTAATAACTTTTTCATATTATAGCTTGTAGTAGGCAGAATACTGGCTCCTCAGATGTCTACATCCTCATCACCAGAACATGTGACTATGTTACCTTACAATGGCAAGGGGACTTCGCAGATGTAATTAAGAATCTTAGATGGGAAAATTATGCTGAATTATCTGGAGGGGCCCAATGTAATCACAGGGGTCCTTATGAGTAAATGTGAGGAGGAAAGTCAGAGTCAAGTAACATGATGTGAGAAAGTCCTTGCCATTGCTCTGTGAAGGTGGAAGGGGCCACAAGCCAAGAAATGCAGGCACCCACAAGGAACGAGAAGGCAAGAATGTGGATTGTCTCCTACAGCACAGTCATGCTGACTGCTTGATCTTAGCCCAGTGACAACCACTTTCGACATCTGATACTCAGAACTGTAAAATAACAAATATGTGTTGTTTTAAGACACTACATTTGTGGTCATTTGTTATAACAGTAACAGGAAACTAATATATCGTTTTATCTCTAAAAGCCCTTGTATTTAATATCTAATTTCTGGAACCCAGATGAAGTCATCATTAAAAAAAAAACACTCTAATTAAAACCTCAATTCGGAATACAGGACAGAGAAGAATATAATTCAATCAGTACTTAATTCTCATTTAACTCTTAGTAAGTACTCAGCTACATGCTCTTTAAGGTGACAGCAGCTCTTATAAATAAAAAGGAAAGACTAAATAATGGAACTTTTAATATCAATAGCATATATATTAAACTAAGACATAAAAATGATTATCAAGAAATAAAACAAATTCAGTTAATGACAGATATATTTTGCAATAAGCTATCATATACTGTGAACTCAAAAATATCCTAACTTCTTTTATACAAGAAACAGGTATTCCATATCCAAGCCATCATACATTTTAAACGTTTTATCATAAAAATAGTTTCTAATGGAATTTGTTTTGGAGAAATTAAAAAAAAAAAAGGCCCTAAATATGTGGCAAAAGAGCTCTCAAATCAGACTAAGTAAGCACAAAAGCAAAAAATTAGAATCACGCAAACTTCCCTGTTTTGCCTGGAGAAAATGTGGTCCAAGATACAGCTTAGACACTGAATGGACAAACATGGGTTCAAAATTCTAGCCCCTCACCTATTAGATGTAAGATTTCCAATAAATTATTTAACCTCTCTGAGACTCAGTCTTTCACTGTAGAATGCAGGTGACAACAGAGAGCGGCCATGAGTACCAAAGTGAGGTCATGTAATAAGTGCTAGCACAGGGAGTGGACTCAGCATTCTTGTCTGCTTTTCACCCTTCTCCACCCCTACCTTCCTTTTACATATTTTAACAAGAAATGAACATTAGGAAAATGTTAAAGAGAACAAAGGCAAAGATAAGAAAAATGCAGCAAACAAACCACACACATTGCCTTTATAAAATTAAGTGTTTTGGACCAAGCTTACCCAAAGTATTACATTTGGATTTAGATTTCTTCTCTTTCTTTTCTACTGGGGGATTTTACCTTCACTTCTTTCTTTTTAATTTCTTTAACTTTACTTTTTCTCATAGGGAAGTCTTCGTCATTATCCTCACTCTCACGAAATCAGAATCATCCTCAGAATCTCCACCTAAAACAGATTAGATACTTCATCTTTGCTCTAAAAAGTCAGGACTCTGTTGCCTTAACTTTATCCACAGCTTTGGCAGCAGATTCTTAGGCACCTTTGCGCTGCACTGTTTCCAGTGGCAGAACACTGCAGTTGACATTGTGGGTGCCTGGGTTTGAATCCTCAGACAGGTCACTAACTTCACTAAGCCTCAGTTTCCTCACCTAGAAAATGGGGATACCCATAAACCGCCATCAAAGCGTTGTTGTGTGGATTAAATTAGTTAATATACACAAAGCGTTTAGAATAACATCTGGCATACACCAAGCAAAATATAATTGTTTGCTATTACCACTATCACTATAAATTTCCCATCAGTAATCTTCACTTCAGATTTTACCACTTTAACTCTAACTTTTGAAAAGAATGGTAGGGTATGACAATAGCTAATCTTTCAAAACAATGCATTTGTGGTAAGAGTGAGCCTTCCCTTAATCACATGAACTTCAACATTCTGGAATAGACCAAATGAGAATTGAGATAACCATACACAACAATCTTAACAAATAATCCTAGAGCTGATTTCATTTGGGACAAACTTTTATTTCTCAAAAAGGCTTTTCTGCTCTTCATGGGAAAAAATAAGCCAGTGATCTAATTTTGAAAGTGCTACAGCTGCTCTGGAAAAAAGCATGCCCTAACCTGACAGTTAAGCAATTATCTTTCTATTTTTTGAGGAGGTTAGGATCAGAAAACCATGCCTTGTAAATAAACTCTGAAAACTAAGTGTAAATAGGGTTAGTCCTATATTCATGTAAAACTTTCTTACATTTTTAATAGTATGAACATGCTTATTGCAGAAAATGCTTAAAGCAAAAAATGTACAAAATGAAAAATAAGCAGTACATGCTTATTGTAGAAAATGTAGACCGTACAAAAATTTATTAAAGAAAATCTACTCCGTCATCTCGCCACTCAGGGATAGCGGCTATTATCCCCACATACTAATATCAACCTATCTATATGAAATAATTTCTGTGAAATAAAAATCATCTAAAATTTTCAAACCTATACCACAGTAGACAGTAATAAACCACCACCCAGATTCAACAATTATCAGCATTTTGCTCCATTTGTTTCATCCATCTCTCTTTTCTTCTTCTCTTCTCTTCCCTTTTTGCAGTTTATTAAAGTAAACCCAACGTATCACGTCATTACATTCCTACATACTTCAGAATGTATCTCTAAAAAAATGAGCATTTTCTTATATAACAATACCATTTCCACATCTAGCAATACTAACACTAGTTTCTTGGTATCATCTCCTATTCAGTCTGTATTAATCTCTTTTAATATAGAGCAGTATCTTTTCCCCTGTCTTCCCTTGTGTCTGACTTGCTGAAGCAGTTGGGTCGATTGTCCTGCAGAATCTCCTAAGTTCTGGATTTGTCTGTTTTCTTGCTCATGGTGTCATTTAACTTATTCCTGCTTTTTTTTTTTTTTTTGAGATGGAGTCCTACTCTGTCACCCAGGCCAGAATGCAGTGGCACGATCTTGGCTCACTGCAACCTCTGCCTCCCAGGTTCAAGCAATTCTCCTGCCTCAGCTTCCTGAGCAGCTAGGATTACAGGCATGTACCACCATGCCCAGATAAATTTTGTATTTTAGTAGAGATGGGGTTTCACCATGTTGGCCAGGCTGGTCTCAAACTCCTGACCTCCAGTGATCTGCCCAACTCAGCCTCCTAAGGTGCTGGGATTATGGGCATGAGCCACCATGCCCAGCCATATTCTTGCATTTTATGTAAGCTGGAATTCTGCTTTCAAGGCTTGGATTCAGGCTCACCTTTTTTTTTTTAATTGGCAAGAATATACTTCATAGGTGATGCTCTGTACTTCATATTACATCATATCAGAAATCATAAAATGTGTGGCTGTCCCCTGTTTTAGGTGGTTCAGTTGATGCCAGCCTGAATTTACCATTGTAAAGATCCTTATCAACCTTCCACTGATGACCTGTACCTAAATCAACAATGTCATTTATGGGCTGGGCACAGTGGTTCACGCCTGTAATCCCAACACTTTGGTAGGTCAAAGCAGGTGGATCACTTGAGGTCAGGAGTTCAGGAACCAGCCTGACCAACATGGTGAAACCTCATCTCTACTAAAAATACAAAAATTAGCTGGGGTGTGGTGGCACATGTCTGTAGACCCAGCTCGGACGCTGAAGCAAGAGAATTGCTTGAACCCAAGAGGTGGAGGCTGCAGTCAGCCGAGATCATGCCACTGCACTCCAGCCTGGACAACAGAGCGAGACTCTATCTCAAAAAACAAAACAAAACAAAAACAAAAAACAATGCCATTATGATCTTAAAATTACAATTTTCTTATTCTATCATTGTTCCCACACAAAAATTTAAAAATAGAGTAATCAACTCACATACTCACATAATGGTTAGTGTGCTATATAGAATTAGCCCAAAATAGGCCAGCAGATCACATGAAGCCTGTTATAAACGCAGCCTGCAAATTCAAGGAATCCCAAGAGCCTTCAAAGAGGTTCAAAGAGGGTAAGTAGTGGAGGAAGTTTCTCCTAATTTTCAGAATATATAACCTAGAACAAAACTTTCTATGTATCCCACTGTTCTGATATTGCACGTGTTCAGTAACTTAGAAGTCTTAAGGATTCTTTTCTTGGCCCTAGAGGATAAACAGTAGAAGGTGGCTACATTTCTGTTTAACAAGCTTGTTCAGAAATGGGGTCCAACTAATCTTCATTAGTCAACTGAGAAAGCAATTTAAATAAAATTAGAGATGGGGAGTTGGAGTTCCCAAAATTCCAAGTCATTAGCATCCATTGAGGAAAATCTGGAAGGCCCAAACACTTCAGTTATGGATTTTGGGAATCATTAGAGAAAAGACTTATCTTCTATGCAATTTTCTCTTTTCTTTCATTAATGAAGGTCACACATGGTCCTTTCTATTCTCTCTCACCCAGGGCAAGCGAATGCAGGGGGGGGAAACTAAAATGTCACTTTGGGGCTGTTTCTACTTCTTGGCTGTTATGAATAATGCTGCTATGAACATGGGTATGCAAATATCTCTCTGAGATCCTGCTTTCAATTACTTTGGATATACACTTAGAAGTGGATTGCTGGATCGTATGGTATAGGTTGGATATCCCTTATCTGAAGTGCTTGGGACCAGACATGTTTCAGAGTTCAGACTTCTTTTGGATTTTGGAACATTTGCATTATATCCAGTTGGGCATTCTAACTCCAGAAATCCAAACTGCTCAAATGAGTATTTCCTTGAGCATCCTGTTGGCGCTCAAAAAGTGTCTTTACATTTTCCTGTCTCTCAGGTCCTCCCGAAGTAAAATAAATGCAAAACAGTCTTTCTTTATGCATGTCCTTTGTTCCACAAGGAGAGGAGCTATTTGTTTTGTTCACTATTGTATCCCTAGAATCTAGAATACAGTACACATAAAAAACACTCAAATATTATTTGAATAGGTGATGATGAACAAATCTGTTATTGTTCGTTGATAGTATATCAAAATCTAAAATAAGGTATCTGATTTGGACTAAATTTACGAATTTATTAATTTGAATTTTTAATTACTGTTATAATGCTCTGTCACGGTCACTACACTTTCCATTTGCCCAATTTTTAAATGAGTTTAAAAACCATCATAATAAAATATAGCTTTCATATCACCTCTACCTCAGAATAATTCACGAATTTCTACTACCTACAGATAAAAAAAGTCTAGACTTCTTAGAGTAGTTCTGAGACTCTTCGTGATTAGTACCAGCCTCCCTCTCGAGCCTCTTCCATATTTGTCCCAGCAAGCCTCACTCAACTCCTATATGAGCATTTGTCTATTCCATGGGTAATGCCTTTCTATCAGTCAGAAATGCTACTTTACACCTTTAGTTTGTTGAAATGCTACTCATTTTTCAAGGCATAGCTTAAAGGTTAACTCCTAGAAAAAGCTTTTTCCCCAAATGTTATCACTGAATTTAACTGTTCTGTGTGTCCCTGAAGTTTGCACACCCCAAAGGTTTAACACAATGCTTTGCATAATTAATGGCTTCCAAGCACTTTTTTGACTGAATTCCCATAGAATTAATTTTGAAGCAGGATAAAACCTACCAGATGCAAAGTCTGGTTCAGTGTCATTAGCACTATCACCATCACTGCCTTCCAGAAGAATCTTCCTCTGCTGTACTGCAGCTTTAGATGCTGCTTTTCTTTTCCCTTGAACACCACCACCGTCATCTTCCACAGTAATCTTATCCAAATCTTTAGGAGAGGCATAAAAATCAATGGAAAACTTTCTGTGACAGCTGATATTTCAAGAACTGCAGAGCAAATTCTATTACAGCTATTGTTTTTACTCACCTAGGTTCACCCCCTCCCCTACTTCTAGTAATAAGACTATTTACTAGCCCAATCTGGGTCAACCATTGTACATGAGTGCCCTGGGAACAAACTCTAGTTTTTAGGGATAAATCCAAGACCCAAACAGAGATAATCTTTCCCCCAAAATTTTCAAACTAGAACTAGGAAGATGCAGCCCCTTTCTTCAAAGATCAGTTGCTCCAACTACAAGCCATGGGTAGTTATGACCCTTCAGGGAAGCATGTGTGTCTGTAGTACAAGAGAATAGAATAAAACACAAAGAAATAAGGCCATGACATCAAGAGAGCCTTGACAAATTTCAAGAACTTGCTTGTAGCCACAATTTCATCAATTTAAACAAAAGTCAGAAAAACAGCATTCTTGATAAAAAAAAATTATTATTAATATAATAACTTACCTAAATAATCACTGGCTACACTGCAATTAGAGATATGAGGAGACTTATTCATTGCTTCTGTTTTACTATTGACATGTTTTTCAACACCTGAATATAAGGAATAAGAAAGAAAATTCAGATATATCTCAATCAAATCATGTCTAGAAATAGAAAAATTAATACTAAAATGTAATAGCATTTTGATATAGATAAATGATCCTAAATTCGAACTAACACAATAATTTTACTTGAAGAGGTTAACATAACAGGTGATAAGTCTGGGCTCTGAAATCTAACACACTTAGGTTTAAATTCAGGCTCTACCATGTAAACTGGCTATATGACCATGGGCAAGTTGCTTATCCTAAAACTTCATTTCTTCATCTATAACGTGGAGATAAACATAGTGTCTCACACAGTGGTATTACAGAAGACTAAATGTGGATCTCACATGGAAATTGCTTATTATTGTGCCCAATGCACAGGAAATGGTCAATCGATATTAACTATCAATTCTGTGTAGGCAAATCCATGCTTTTACTAACATAAGAACTCGCCAATCATTATAATAACCTTAAAAAATCCAAAGCATTTTAAGAGGACTTTAAGATATAATAATTGGTACTATTAAATTCCAATGCTACAAAGTGGATTATTTAATAAGAAGTGGTATAATATTAACACTTCTAAGGAACTCTCCTTATACATTCTATAATGTCTTAAAAGAGAGAGATGAATTTCAGTGCCTCAGTTTTAAATGTAATTCATGATTACATTTTGATGTAATTCTCTTTTGATGTTTCTTTGATTCTTGGTTACTAAAAGTCTTCCTAATCAAACTTTCATTTCTTTTTAAAGAGGAGGCAGCCAAGCAAGGTGGCTCTCGCCTATAATTCTAGCACTTTGGGAGGCTGAGGCAGGAAGATTGCTTGAGACTGGAGTTTGAGGTCAGCATGAGCAACATATTGAGATCCCTCTCTACAAAATAAGAAATGGCACATGTCACATGGTGGCACATGCCTGTAGTCCCAGCTACTCAGGAGGCTGAGGCAGGAGGATTGCTTGAGCCCAGGAGGTCAAGGTTGTACTGAGCCATGATCATGCCACTGTATTATTGTCTGGGTGACAGAGCGAGACCCTGTCTCAAATAAATAAATAAACAAATAAGGAGGCAGTACTGATTTAGAAAACAAAGAAAAAAAGCCCCACATATACCCTTAAATAAGATAATAAGCTAAAATATCCCCCAACATAAAAACTTGAAGCCAAAAAGCATTTAAGCAGTTTGAGTATCTTTTGCAGAAATGATTTCTGCCTCTCTAGAAAATTAATATATCATCTGCTGCATAGTTGCCAAAAAAAATCAAAGGAGAAAACCAACAGAGAAATCCAGAAGCCATTCTCTTAAGTCTACTGAGCTTGCCAACCAAATCAATACCTTTGACCTTTGTAAGTAATAAAAATTACCATGATTAGGGCATGTTCAACTGATCTGGAAAAAAGAAGATGGATTGTTAGGACTGTAAAGATCAATTCATTTGATGGAGAAATTAAACGTTCACTGTATACTAACACACAATTCGAACATTCAGGCTCAGAGTCCACGTCCTCAAGCTCAATCTGGGTGTTAAGCAGAGATGTATGTCTGTTTGTATCAGATTTAGGCAGCTGAATTAAGAACTGAATCCAGCTGTACCCTCTCCAAATGGTTCTACTTATAGTGCAAAGTATTCACATTTTACTCTTTCTTCTGTGAAGGCCCACCCAAAGAAATAATTACAAAAGCATTAAGAAGGTTTTAAAGCAAAATATACAGAAAATAAAGTTACTTTTATCTTGAGACTTCTGCACATTAGTGGTGACTGTTGGAGATTTCTTCACTGATAAAGCTAGTGCAACTTCTAAGTCTCTCTGGTAGAGCTTGTCATCTAAAGCCATCCTAAAATAGATATACAAATAATAATGAGTTTTTCAAAATATCAATCTCAACTAAAGAGCAAACTTTGAGATTTTCCTAAATTACTATTTAAGAATTGCTAACTTCACAAAAATGTTTTTAAACAATCATCATCACTAATAGATAAGACTCTAAAATGTCAGTGTCATGTTATATATAGAACAAGAGGTCTGAAATAGGAGGAGCATGTGCCTATTTGCAGTGACAGTTCCCTTTCATTGTAATGTGTCACCTTACTACCAGGTCTATCCAGGTGGGAAGCACCTACTCAACCCAAAACAGACTTGGTTGAAACATCACTTCCACTTAGAACTCTTCCTTGACCTCATCCACTTCCCTTTAGCAGATATTATGGCTCTTATATTAAAATTACTATCATTTTTTAACAACTGTTCTTCCCAACACAGACTTTAACAAATATTTTACCAAGCACTTACTTTATACAAGGCACTACACTAGCTGGAATACTAAAAGTACCCTCAAGAAGTCTGCAATTTAAGGAGGAGGGTGAGGAAATAAGACATGCTAATAGTTATCCTATAAAAGGCAGCTTATAGTTAGTCTTACTCAAATTGGTCAGAAGTGCTATGGAGTATAAAAAGAAAAAACATTAAAGAAAGTAAGATAAGGAAAAGTTACATAAAGGAGGAAGCACTGAGATGTACCTTAAAGAATTAATTTTTTTAGAGTAAGTTTTCTTGAGATATAATTCACATATCATAAAGTTTACCTTTTAAAGTGTATAATTCAGCAGTTTTTTAGTACATTCACAGAGTTGTAAAACTACCATCACTGTCTAAGTTGAGAACATCATTATTACCCCAAAAGAAAACCCCATTCCCATGAGCATTCACTTCCTGTTTACCCCTCTCCCAGCACCTAGCAACCATTAATCTACTTTCTGTTTCTATGGATTTGCCTATTCTGGATGTTCCATGCAAATGAAATCATATAATATGTAGCCTGTACATCTGGCTTCTTTCACTCAGAATCATGTTGTCAGGGTTCACCCACACTGCAGTATATATCAGTTATTGGCAGTCATTTTTCTGTGACTGAATAATATTCTATTTTGTAAATACCACATTTTACTTATCCATCCATTAGCAGATAGACATTTGGATCGCCTCCATTTTCTTAGCTATTATGAATAATGCTGCTCTGAACATTCATGTACAGGTTTTTGTGTGGGCATGTGTTTTCACTTCTCTTGGATACACACCTAGGCTGGGTCATATAATAACTCTAAGTTTAATATTTTGAGGAACTGCTAAGCCATTTTCCAATTTGGCTATACCATTTTACATTCTCACCAACAATGTATGAGGGTTCAAATTTCTCCATATTCTCGTCTTTTTTATCAAGTCATCTACTGGGTATGAAGTATTATCTCATTCTGATTTTGATGTGCATTTTCCTCACAGCTAATGATGCTGAGCATCTTTTCACGTGTTTATTGCTTATTTGTATAACTTCTCTGGAGAAAGTCTATTTGAATCTTTTGCCCATTTTAAATTGTGTTGTTAGTCTTTTAACTGTTGAGTTTTAAGAGTTCTGTATATACTCTGGATATAATTCCTTATCAGTTATCTGATTTATAAATATTTTCTGCCATGTGTGGGTTCCTTTTTCAATATATTTAAAATGTAATACAAGAAACTCAAAAATAAAAATCAAAAAAGAGCATGACATGAGGTAAGTTTCTCCATGCTAACTAACTTTTCATAGGGAAAATTGTAGCGGTAAAACATTATCTACACCATGTTCCATTTGTTAGTATTCCTCTTCCGTCCATCTCTTCTCCATACTACAAGTTTTGTGTCTCTAAGGATGTCCTTCACTCCTTTTTCCCTCTTGGTACTATCTAATGAAATTCCATGATTAGTCTAGAAACTATGGGAACCTATGACTGCTGGACAAACCTTAGTAACATAAGGAGAAGACATCTTTTTCTGCAAAAAAATACATGGTTTTATATACTAAAAGCTGTCCTCGCAAATGTCATTTTTAAGAAAGTAGTCTTGTATGATTTGAGGACTTCAGAGACAAGTGCTGGGTCCTGTCAAAACCAGTCATAACTTCTAAATTCCACAATCATTATTGTCTTAACATTTAAATGGTATTTCCTTATATGTTTGTGAATTTCTTTAAGTCAGAAAGCCAGAAAAAAATTAATAGTACATCCTGTTTTCTGACATGCACCTAGCAAAATAAGATCTATGACTGTTTAAGTCCTAATTTAAATCAAGGGTTTGAATCTGGGTCTCTTTAAAATTAACACATCTAATATCATATATTTACTGTATGTCTTACCTCTCACCTTTTTTTAGGGCTTTTCTCTTGTACTGGGATTTCTTCTTTCTGGAGAATGTTCAAGTTAGGTTTTGGTTTATCTTGTTTTAACTCCTTAGGTGTTGTCTTGGATTTCTTGTTTAAAGGTGCAATTGCAGAAACAAAATCATCTATTCATGTGTGAATTAAAATCAAAAGAAAAAGATTATTTTCTTAGTAAATGAAATTCATTACACTGTGTGTTCAAGTTTTTATAGGCTAGGCAAATTGTTTAATTTCCACAATTTAAAAATCATTGTCAGTATTTTGTTTATCTTTATTCTTATTCATCTATTTCAACTTTGTTTTGGTGGCCTTTATATTTAAAAATATCAGTCTATCAAAAACCAATTCACTAAAAACTGCAAAAGCAATTAAGACAGCATATAATGTCAAAGAAAAAATATTAAAAACCTGTAAAGCCATTAGAAAAATTGTAGAATTTAATCACATTGAAAAATGGAAATAAATTATTTTTTATGGGAACTTCACAATGTAACCAAATATCTTCTTTCAAAGACCATTACCTGGGCCAGGCACGGTGGCTCACGCTTGTAATCTCAGAATTTTGGGAGCCCGCGGTGGGTGGATCACTTGAGGTCAAGAGTTCAAGACCAGCCTGGCCAACATGGTGAAACCCTGTCTCTATTAAAAAATACAAAAATCAGCCATGTGTGGTGGCGGATGCCTGTAATCCCAGCTACTCAGGAGGCTGAGGCAGGAGAATCGCTTGTACCCGGGAAGCAGAGGCTGCATTGAGGTGAGACCACACCATTGCTCTCCAGCCTGGGCAACAAGAGTGAGACTCTGTCTCAAAAAAAAAGAAAAAAACTAAATGTCCATTACCTATTTCTAGTATATTAACCATGCTAGAGAAAATAAGAAGCAATATGGGGGAAGAGAAAGTAGCTCCTATTTGAGGATTTTTGCAATAGTAGTATTTCATCTTTCCATTACCGTAACGATCTTCCTATGACACAACCACGGTAACTTCTTATTTTCTGGCAAAAGAATGTTCTTTTCCAGTCCATTACTGTTTCTCACAGGTTTTTCTGTCCTACCAATCCTCAGAACTACTGTAGTTCTTCTCTTGACTGTCAACAAAAAACTGCTCTGGCTTTTCAACACGTACACGACACATATATGCATACCTTCAGGGTCTACTTAGTCTTAATCACATGCTTAGCAAGCATTAATACTTGTTGTCTCTTATATGCTTCCCCATAAATAGGATAACTTATGACTCCCTTCACCTGCTGCCACCCCCACCTACTACACACCTGGCAGTTTATAAGTATCTGGTGACAGACTGATGACAGTAAAAAAAAAAGCTAGAAGTTATATTCTATACCTTTTTCCCAAGTGGTAGATACAGTTAAGGCTGTGCTCTACGCAAAAACAGACTCCTTCAAACCAAAGACTTAATAAATATTTGACTTACAGAAAACTCTAGTGGTCTAAGAAAGAAATATTAAATCCATTTCAACATATAATCTAATGCAATGTTCCTCAACTTTCCAATCATAGCAGAGTCAAGTAAACACATGACTAATGCTTAAAAGCCATAAGCCTAACCTTTCTTCAAGGTCTTGTTTTATATTACAATTAATGGAGATTTTATATAATATTCTGTAACATCTTTGTATTTCAAAAAGACAATGCTTTCCTTCTTCGGGGATGAGACAGGAGACAAACCTCAATGTGAGAACTATAGAGCTAGAGTAGTTTAGATCTAAAGAGACTTTTCACCTGGCCCTGTTCATTTATCACTTACCAACATAACTTTTATCAGTGTAATTATCAGCATAATTATCCAAAATGCTTAGAAAACTGTCTTTCCAGACCTACCTCATATGCAACTGGGCAGTTTAGTCAGTATTTGATCTATCTATGTCATATAAATTCTGAGGAAATTAGTTTTCAAATCTTTAAAGCAAAAATAAGAAGCTTTACTTACCATCACTATCAGAGTTGTCAAACTGTGAGTAATTGACTGCTTTCTTATGTCTATGACCAAAACAGAATTTTCTCATTAACATAAATGTTAATTTCTCACCTCTATTACTTAAGGCTATTAACAGTCTTGAATAAATGAAAATGTCTTTGGGTTCTTGTAAGAACATTTAAATCTAAACCTTGATTTGTATTTTACTGCAGGGATTTATCATTAGCTAAAATAGTTACAACTATACCTGATATATCTGGGTATTGTTGGCTTTTCGATTATATGATAAAGGAAAAAATTCAGACAACTTATTAAGAATAATCCATATAATTAACACTTATAATTTCTATACTGTTTAATTGCTATCGGGCATTTCTAAGTTCCTGTTGTTTATATTCTTGTTTTGTGTGTGCATTCTATCTTCCTTACTAGATTACAAATTTCTTGACACTAAAAGCTACTTTCTTTTTTATCAATCTCTCCACAATACCAAATAATGTTTTTATGCAATGGACACTTAAAAATGGTGAGTGACCTTGTTCCTCCCACCTAAGATGAATCTTTATACAGGCTGAGTATTCCTTACCTGAAATGCAAATGCTTGGAACCAGAAATGTTTTGAATTTTGAATTTTTTCAGATTTTGGAATATTTGCATTATATACTTACCAGCTGAGCATCCCAAATCTGAAAATCTAAAATCTGAAATGCTCCAATGAACATTTCCTTTGAGTGTCATGCATGTACTCCAAAAGCTTCAAATTTTTGAGCATTTCAAATTTGGGATGTTCAACCTGTTCTACTTTAGAGGATATTAGAAGAAAATGATATTCAAAGTGAAAAATAATTTTCTTCCTCCCTCCTCTAGGCACTAGGCACATAAAATGGTTTTCTAGTTTTTATTTCTATCTTTTGCCAAATGCCCAAATGTGAATAACCTAATTTGTCAGCTGGCTGTTGTTTCAAGTAAAAATAATGTTCTATGAGAAAGATAAGCTCAGCTCACAACTGAAACAATCTTACAGGTTCTTTTCCTTGAGATAACTATCATGCATCAGTATGTAGAAGTGCTTATGTGTACTTCTCATTTCCTCACACAAAATAATAAAAAGTACACTCACATTACTCTCTTACTCTTCAGAGTTAAAGAATTTAGAGCTGAATAAGATACAAAAACCCCTTTAGAAATTCTGAACTTGAATAATAGTAAAAAATAGCCTATTTTTAAAAAGTATACTCAGGGGTTGAGCCATAATGAATATAATAATTTTCACTACTTCATCAAGCATATTCTTAACTGAAATTTTTTTTTTTTTTTTTTTTTTTACTTTTGAGAGTATGGTAGTAAACAATGCAAAGACTAGTAGTACAATTTGGTGTCACTGCCTTAATTGTTCTGAGGTGCCAGCAGTTTTATCATCACTGCAGTGCAAATGACAAAAGTGGTGAAAAAGGCAAATCATGTCTTAGCATTGTTATGAGGCATTTTGGTCTCATAGACCTCTAGAGAAGTTTCCAGGGACTCCCAGAAGTCTGGAGACGATACTTTAACAACTGCTGTTCCATACAATGGGATCATGACTTCACTGCCTGAATGCTTAAAGCCCATTTCAAATTCAACATGTTCAAAACAGAAATCTTGATCTCTCACACCTCCTGACCCATTCATTCCTTTTCCTAGTCTTCCTTATCTTAATTAATACAAAGATCATCCATTCTGTACCTCAGACCAAAACTACTGTGGAGTCATCTCTGATTCTTTCTCTTACCTGTACATCTACTTCATCAGCAAGTTCTGTCTGCAGTGCCTCCAAAATACAACCCAAATTCATCTGTTCCATTCCATGTCCACTTATAACACCCTATCCCAAACTGCTCTCCAATGATGTAATAGCCTGATTTTCCTGCTCCCATTCTCGTCACCCCATCATCCATCATTTATTCTCCAAAAGCAGCCAGTGACCTTTATAAAAGCAAATTTAGATTTCTCTCCCCCTACTTAAAACCCTCCACTGACTTCCCATTGACTTAAAACCTAAACTCCTTTCTAAGACTTACAAGACCCTATCTGTTCTGGCCCCTATTTCTCTGACCTAATCCCCTACGATTCTCCCCACTGCTTGTTAATCCTACAGCTTTAGACTGTCCCTAAAACATAGTCAAGTATAGGGCTTTAACTCCTCTTCCCTCTACCCTGATTCATGACTCAGTGCATGTATTATCGCCTCAGAGAGGCACAAAATAACTACTATATTTAAAGTAGCGCTTTGCTCCGTACTCTATCATATTTCGAGGCTTACTTTCGGCCCCCTAACCTCACCTCCCACTAGAATGTAACCTCCAGTACCTCGTACATTATAGAAATGAGTATGTTCAATAACTTTACTAAGAATGGCTAATCGTAGGCTTCTGTAGCACTCAGCTGTAAATAGAGGAATCGTTTCTAATACTGTAATGGAAAGCACGGAGGGTCTGCAGTGTGATGAGTTAGGTTTGAGTATTGCCCTGCCACTTACTGGGCTGTATGACTCAGGTAACTTACCCTCTATACGTAGAAATATTAAATCGATAAAACAGGAATGTTTACTCTTTCTATATCAAATAACTTCAGTGATGAACAACTAAAATAACACATAATTGGGCGCTCGGTGAAATGTAAAGCGCTGTTAAAACGCTAACATTACAAGGTTTTGATAAAAGAAACGGCAACGGCTGTGAAGGAAGGCAAAGAGAAGGAAACAGCTACGATGCTAGGATACTTCCGAGCAACAGGTATCACTGGAGACTAAATTATCGATAACCGTCCATCCTACCCCCCACCATCGCTGCGATTCGGTCTTACTCGATCCTTTCCCCTTAGTCTCATGTATTGCCCCTAAGTTTTCTTCCCACCCCCGCCGAATGTCAGAAACTACCCCACCTTACAGGCCGCACCATGGTCCCTTCCGAGACTTGATATTTACAGTTTTCAAGTTCTTGTTGGTTGCAGTGGCGGTTTCAATTCCCGCCCAAAACCAGACACCGGCGCCCTCCGCCCTCTGCTACCCATCGTCCAATCACCACCAGCCATGCTTGAAACTGCGCACGCGCAGTTGGGAAAGCGAATTTGCTCCGCCCTTCCTAAGGCAACGCTTTTCCGTATCCGGTGCACCAGAGCCGAGTTTGTGCTTTGTCTCTGCACTTTCGTCACAATGGCGGTTTTGCGCTGTCTCTGAAATACAGAATAACAGTAGAAATACACCATCTTGCACTTTTAAAATGGTTAAATTGAAGCAGGTTGGAACAAAAGGATACTTGGACTGAGAAATTTTCTACAAGATGCCAGGAAATAGCAAAGGATGTGACGAATCTGCGGTGGCGGATCCACGGGCTGTAAAGATAAATCGGTAAATCAGCTGGTTTTCTAGGGCTGGACGACTTGACAGCTCGAGTGAACTGACGGCTCAGGACTTCGGAACTAGGCGAGGTGAGCCCGGAACCGAGAGTGAGGAAGCCCTTTCAGACTGATACCCGTTACAGAGGGGTTAGTCCCCTAACCCAGCTGAAGTTTCTCAGCTCGACCGTTTGCCTTCCTCTTCCCTGACTCTATGTGAGCCTCAGAGCCTCCGCTCTGTTGGCTGTGTGTGTTCGGTCCAGCCCTCCTCTCAGCCCATTTGCTTATGGGAAACTTTCCTAGATTTCACGGTTGCTAAAACTGAGCCAAAGCTTCTGGGTGGACCATTAGTCTAAAAAAAGAGGGGAGAAAGCACTAAAATTATCAGTTTCTTGAAACACACGTCTAAATGTTGAACCAGAGCTTTTGTGTCTTTTTTTATCAGCATTCCAGATTCATTCATATTTTTACATTTATTAGTGGTTGGTTCTTTTTTATTGCTGTGTAGTATTTATCTCATAAAAAAAAAGTTTTCCATTCTCCTATAATAGGCATTTTGGTTGTTTCCAGTTTGGGGCTATTATAAATGAAACTTACATGAGCATTCTTTTGCGTATACTTTAACGAACATATGCGTGTATGTGTATTTGGATATATACTTACGAGTGGAATTTCTACATCATAGACTAGACATTTGTGTGTTTCGGTCATTTTCTAACACTATAAAAATTTTTATTGCTTTAAGTTTAATAAATGTTAGTTAACTAATTATTTCTGAGTAAAACATAAACACCTTGCCTCTTTGCATGATGGTGAAATAGATGAAAATTTTGTGTATAGCTTACATGCAGATTTGAAAATGTAGTCTAGATAATTCAACTCATCAGCCCCGTCCCCCGCTCCACACACGTGCAAAAGTCCTTTGAGTTTTTTTTTTTAATATTTCAGGTGATATATTTTTAAAGAACCGTATGAATAATTGCTTTTTCTGTTTATTTTTCCAGTGAGTACCATAAAATAAAAACACCATACAACCCAACAATTATGTATTAGTTCTTGCCATTATATTCCCAGCATCCTGCCTAATACGTGGAATACAAGACAGTATTCCTTCCACTTAAAGAAGACTGTTTTCTAGCAAAAGTAAGAAACAGAGCGTGATAAGTGTCATGATTCAAATAAGTCCAGGCTGATCTGAGAGCCTGTCGGGACCCAATCCAGTTTTAGGGAGTTGTATAAGTCTTCCTAGAGGCTAAACTGAAACCTGAAGAATCAGCAGTTGCTATCCAAGGAAATTAAGATCAGTGTTGAGTGCTCTAGGCAGACAAAAAGACATTTAAAAAGATTTGGTATGGAAAGAGAAGTTTGGTGTTGACAGAAGTTCAGAATGGCTGGAAAATAAAATTTGTGAATTTGTGTGTTAGAAAGGAGAGGTGAAGTTTCTGAGAGAAGAGTGGAAATACAAGTAGGGGCGATGTAAACTGGCGTAAGGAGTTGACGTTTTATCCTGAGACCAGTGGAATGTCATAAAAAGTTTTTAAGCAGGTGAACAACATGATCAGATAAGTATATTCCTTTTTAAAAAAGAAAGATTATGGGCCAGACGCGGTGGCTCACGCCTGTAATCCCAGCACTTTGAGAGGCCAAGGCGGATGGATTGCGTGAGGTCAGGCGTTCGAGGCCAGTCTGGCCAACGTGGTGAAACCCCGTCTCTACTAAAAATACAAAAAAATTAGCCGGGCCTGGTGGCGTGCACCTGTAATCCCAGCTACTCAGGAGGCTGAGGCAGGGGAATTGCTTGAAACGGGGAGGTGGAAGTTGCAGTGAGCCGAGATCGCACCACTGCACTCCAGCCTGGGCGACAGGGAGACTCCATCTCAAAAAAATAAATTAAATTAAAAAATAAAAGAAAGATTACTATAACTTCAGTGTAGGAAATAATGTGAGAACTGATTTGATGGAGAAAGCCTAGCCATAGGGAGTCCAGTTACAGGCTGATGAATAAATAAATCTTTAATTAGTGTTGATTCTTAATGCCTTCAACTAGATTTTCTTCTTTCTTAATAGTGGCTAGTTTACCTTTGACACCCTTTGGGGCGGAAGTGGAGGTCCTGTACCCTCGATTTTCTGTATATGTTCTTCCCACATGGAAATCTTTCTAACACTTTCTTACTCCCTTTCCCCCAATCAGATCTCATGACCACAGTCCCTAAGTTCTCCAGGATCACTGCTTGGTCCCTGATCTGTTTCTTTGACTTTCTTTTTACCAACTGTTTCATAAGCTTTGTATTTTCCCACCCATGAGCTCTCCCTAAGAATTCTCTGTGCTCTTCTCTCCATGGTCCTTCCTTGTTGTTGAGAACCCTGCCTTGGAATATAAAGTACCTTATGGCCATAATTTTTTTTTCTTAAATCAAGTTTAAAACAAAGTGGGTTTTTCTTGTTTGTTTTTTCATTTGTTTTGTTTTTTAAAAAAAGAAGCACTTTGTTTTCATCATGAAGATGGGAGTACAGGGATAACACTAGGGAAAAACTAGAATAGTTGGCTCATAGTCACACAAATAAAATCTCTTGAATGATGGAATGTTTTCTTAGAAGTGGGATAGCAATAATGAAACATAATATCTTTATGGACTCATAACCTACTGCTTTTTTGTTAGTTCTATAGAAATCCTGTCAAAGAACATGAAGAAAAACAGAGAAAGATTCTGCAATAAAGAGAGAGAATTTGTGTATGAATTTAAAGTAGGAAGTCAGTGCTTAGAACTGAGAGTGCCACTCAGATTTCCTATTCAAGAGAATGCCAGTCATTTGCATGGACGTCTGATGCAGCTGCACAATTTACCTTGCTTTATAGAAAAAGGTGAGGACTGATTTTTTTTTTTAGGTAATACCACTTTATTATTTTCAGTAGTATTTGTCATTAGAAGTTTCGTATTAGAAAGCATAAACTTAAGAAGCTTTGGAAACAGCCATAAAGTAGGAACTGATTCCAAGAATAAAAACATTTCCTCAGAGCTTTCTTTTATTGAGTGTTTTTTCCTATAACTCTGGTAGTTGTTTATAAAGTATAAAAATTTGATTTTATAATGAAAAATTAGTTACAAAGTTTGGACTAGACGAGCTCTTCTGAATTTCGTTGAGTGAAGTCATAAGGCGGTTCAGCTATCACTAATTGTGGTGTTGTAGAATTGTAGTGCTAGATTGGTTGCCCTTTTAATAATCTGGTCATTAATTTCTGAGATGCCATAGAACAGAAAGTATACTAATTTTTGAATAGTCTTTGCTTACCTAAATTACTTTTATAAAGTGATATGTATGAAACCATTTTTAGAGGTCTATGTTCTATCTCACAGTCTAGGAAAAATTTTAAATTCAGAATATGTTAGATCATAGGTTAGAGTTACAAGAGATCCTAGAAACCTTATCACCCAATCGTATTGTACAAATAAGGAATCTGGGACATAAAGAGGTTGAATTATTTACCTAAGGCAGTGGTTCTTGAAATATGGCTTCTGGCAATAGCATCACCTGTGAGCTTGTTAGACATTCAAATTCTCAGGCTCCATCCCATTCCTGCTGAATCAGAAACTGGGGTAGCACCGGCAGTCTGTTTCAATAAGGCCTCCAGGGGATTCTAATGCACGTTCAAGATTATGAACCACTATTTAAAGTCACAGACATAGTGACAGAGCCAAAGCCAGAACACAGGTGTCCTAACTTCTCTCTCAGTACTCTTCCATTATTTCATTCTCTAAATGGTGTCTGTGAAACTGAAATCTGTCATCTGAGTTAAATGTTGTAATAAGCTAGTCATTCCTCTTCTCTTTCAAAGGATGTAACAATGTACCCTTTAAAGTTACATGGAAAAGTGTTTTTAATCTAAATACAGTTATGTTCAGACCCCAAAAATCTATAGCATTTTCTTTATGTGCTTATACTCACTTGTCTTCAAACTGAAATATCAGGCTTAAGAAAGTAACATTACTTTATTATAATTAAGGGTATACATAAGAGAGAAGACATTTGACCTTTATGCAATAGTCTGTAATAGTAAAGAAAAATAATCATGAAATTAGTTAAATGATCCTCTAAGCTGATTTCATTTTAGTTGGAGATTATATTAAGAGTAGCAGCTTGATAAAATTTCTTGTCCGGGTAAGGTGGCTCACACCTGTAATCCCAGCACTTTGGGAGGGTAAGACAGGTGAAAACTTGAGCTCAAGAGTTCGAGACCAGCTTGGCAACATGGCAAAACCTGTCTCTACCAAAAATACAAAAATTAGCCATGCATGGTGGCATGCACCTCTGGTCCCAGCTACTCTGGAGGCTGAGGTGGGAGAATCACTGGGTCCAGGAAGTTAAGGCCTCAGTGAGCTGTGATCATGCCCCTACACTCCAGCCTGGCTAACAGAGAGAGAGAGACCCCATCTCTAAATAAAATAAATAAATAAAAATTTAAAAATAAGATTTCATATTGGAATTCTCAGCCAGGTAAAAAGTTCCCTATTTATACCTGGATTTTGCTGATGATGGTGTTTGATATCCCTGTAACAGACTTAAAAGAAGCTCTGACTCAGTTTATAGAAGAGGAATCCCTCAGAGATTATGATAGAGATGCCGAAGCATCCCTGGAAGCTGTGAAATCAGGTGAAGTAGACTTACATCAGCTGGCGAGTACATGGGCCAAAGCTTATGCTGAGGTAAGAGAATAAGTCAGATGGTAAATTTCAAGGATATTCTGGATTTTAGTGAGAATTTTTTAAATGCTATGGCAATCCTGAAGTAGTTATAAGATCCTTTTTCTCCACATACCAATATTTATTCTATAATACAAATGTTGCTGCTTCTGTGCTTCCTATATCAGGGTGAGCACAGAAAACAAAATGCTTTTTATGTAATACCTTTGTAAAACAAGAGGCTACTTTCATATATCTCACCAGCATAAGGTCACCAGATTTAGTAATTAAAAATACAGGAACCCAGTTGTTAGAATTTCAGATCAATGATTTTTTTTTTTATTTTTATTTTTTGAAATGGAGTCTCACTCTGTTGCCCAGGCTGGAGGGCAGTGGCGTAATCTCGGCTCACTGCAACGTCCGCCTCCCACGGTCAAGCGATTCTCCTATCTCAGCCTCCCAAGTAGCTGGGATTACAGGTGCATGCCACCACACCCAGCTAATTTTTTGTATTTTTAGTAGAAACAGGGTTTCACTGTATTAGCCAGGATGGTCTTGATCTCCTGACCTTATGATCCACCCACCTCAGCCTCCCAAAGTGCTGGGATTACAGGCGTGAGCCACTGCCCAATTTTTTAGTATGCCAACATATTACATGGAACATATTTATAATGAAAAATTTTTCACTATTTATCTGAAATTCTAATTTATGTGGGTGTTCTGTATTTTATCTGGCAACCCTAAACCAGCAGTAATAATTCATTTAACCTTTGGTTTACTTTTATAAACTTATCTTCATTATTGCCGTATAGTCGCATAATATCATTTTCTAGTTAAATAATACACTGTTTCATTTAATCAGACAGTGACAGAAAGACCCTCTTTTATATATATGTGTGTAAATATATTTGTGTGTATTATATAGGATTGTCTAAGTAGAGAAAAAAAATGTGGAGAGATATAGACTAAGTTCTTAATATAAGTTACCTGGAAGCAAAATGAGAAGAAGTTACTAATGTGGAGGAAGGGACAGGAAGTGTCCACAGTAAAAGCATATGCTATGACTCATTTCTGTGAAATCACACACACACACACACACACACACACACACACACACACACACGATCAACAGAATGCTAATGGTGGGTATTTCAGAACAGTGAGATTTCTAATAGCCTTTATTTATATTCTAGCTTACTGTATGGTAAAATAACTTGCATGCATTAGTTACATAATCACACATAACACCAGATGTTCAGTAGCCCCACTACAAGATCATCTGACTATAATTTTAAACTCAGCCTAGGGCAAGCCTTATGAGTAGGTAGAAGATACTTATGTGAGAGGAACCAAGTATAGTTTTTCCTTGATCTAATTTACACCACTCCCTCAGGACAGATGCTACTAGAAAGGAGACTGTGACGGCTAAGAGGAATAGGGCACTGAGGAAGTGGCTGCAGAGAGAAAGCTATTCATGTCCAGGCCAGTATTTCTCCACCTCTACTTTCAGGCCTAACACCTGGCTTCTTTGAGGTTCAAACCATTCACCACCGCTTGTCTTTCATGGCCATTATTATCTAACAAGATCAAAGGTTTGTTTGTTTTTTAAGGTGGCAGAGTTTAGGACTAGAAGGAATAGAATCCAGAATTCAAATGGAAAATTAATCTTAACTGGGAAGACAGATACTTCTCCAGTTATAGCCAAAGAGAAGCAGGAGAGGTTGGATATAAATTCAGATAATTTTATTAATTTGGTAGCAAGAAGTTGAGAATATTCTCTTTTGATTGTTTCAACTTTATGTAAGGAAAGACAGGTTGTTTATTTAGACGAGGTGGTAGGCATAATAAGATTGTTGGATATTTGAGGAGAAAACTGAGCAGGGAATGATAGGATTGCCAGGCACCACTGAGGCCAAGATTAAGAGTGGTACCAGTTTGTTACCACAAACTTACAGAGTTTTGTGATTTTTCTGCTGCAGCTCCCTGAAGCCTGACTGCAGGCATAGAGAAGAGGAATAAGATTACGATTTTGTTAAGTGGGTAAGATAAAGTACACCAGTCAAGGAAGTTAAGGATATTGGCATGACAGTGGCTGAATGCTAGATCACAAAATGTAAGCTACATAGGGAAGGAAGTGAAGCTAGGTGGCAGTTGATGGCTGATAAAAATGAAAACATTGAGGAATTTATGAATTGCAGGTCCTGATGAGGTTAAATATCAATTACCTGGGAAGTATTGAGTGACAAATTTTGGGTGGAGGTTATAGTCAGACTAGAATGTTTGAATACTGACGGAGTTTCTAGTGAGGATACTAAGTGGATGGTCGAGGTGGTGTGGAGAACTAGTAAATGTCGCAGATGAACGATGACTATCTGGGCTGGTGGTGCAGGGGTAAAAGAATTTGCCAAGACAGTTGTGGATAAAGAAAGGTAGACTTATTAGAGAAAGCAGGAAAATATGTTAAGAGGAAGCAGTGGGCAGGCCAGCAGAGAGAAGCTGACTTCAAGGAAACAAAGGCTTGCTGGAGATTTTATAGGACAGTGTTTATACTGTATGCTGTAGAGTGGTACGTGCAATACTGATAACCCCAATCTTGCAGCTAACTTGCAGGTGTCTGGTGAAAGTTGGGCACAGAAGGGCTACATGGCCTGGACCAGGGGTGTCCAATCTTTTGGCTCCCCTGGGCCACACTGGAAGAAGAATAGTTGTCTTGCGCCACACATAAAATACACTAACATGAAGAATAGCTGATGAGCTTTAAAAAAAAATTGCAGTTTGCAAATTTGTGTTGGGCAGCATTCAAAGCCATCCTGTGCCACAGGTTGGACAAGCTTGGTCTGGACAATGAAGAAAGGCAGACTTAGAGCTAATCTGCTTTCTCTTTTTGCTTTCCCCTGGTCCTGCCGGCCTGACTCCTTTTCCCTAATTGGGACTCCACAGTAAAGATTGTAGAGTTCAGGAAAGTAAGAAGCAGGGCCTTGGATGGGTTATCCACATGGATATCCAAGTAACCCAGGTTGGTGGCAGGATGTGGGGCAGAGAGGAAGTCTGTAAACTTGGTGCCAAAACTTTACAGGAATCACAGTGAGTGACAGACAGGTAGGTTGTTAGATACCTAGTTTCCACACTTACCAATTTACTGAAACTCATCTTGCCACAGATCAGTTTGTCATTGTCTGATGTACAAAAATGGAATCATGATATACATACTTTTCTAGTAGTGTTAAATAAAAATACTATGTCATGATTTAAGAATGTCTGTATATTATCTTGTAGACTACATTAGAGCATGCAAGGCCTGAAGAACCCAGCTGGGATGAAGATTTTGCAGATGTTTACCATGACTTAATTCATTCTCCTGCCTCTGAAACTCTCTTAAATTTGGAACATAATTACTTTGTTAGTATCTCAGAACTGATTGGTGAAAGAGATGTGGAGCTGAAAAAATTACGAGAGAGGTATTTCAAATTTCTTGCATTGTCAGAATTAAATGTTACATTGTCAAATAGGTGGCTTGCAGAACAACTTGTTTTTATTTTTTACAAAAAGGATAAGATAGAAAAAATACTTCAGTATTAGAAATCAATTTTCTTGTATGTTTAAATGTGTAACTACAACTGGGAGGGTCCTCGTAGGTTTATACACTTTCTGAGTAGTTTACCTAAATAATTGATGCTGGTGGCCTGATAAATTCTTATCTCTAATAAGAAGAATAGATTACTTCTGTTGAAGGTTTGCTTTGTTCCAGGCACTGTGCAAAGTGCTTTGGATGTCCTGTCTCATTTGATCTTTACCATAACCCTACGATTATTTCCATTTTACAGATGAAGAAGTTTTTGCTTAAATAAGTTAAGTAACTTGTCCAAGGGCATGCTGGAATTTGAAATCTGACTTCAGGAACTGTTAACCACTGTACCATTCTGTCTCCCTATTCAGAACCTCTGTATCGCCCTGCTCTAACTATGTCCATGGCCTCTTTCAGTTCATTTTGTACACTCAAGTACGTTAGGAAAAAATAATCACACTAGTGTTGTTTCAAGAAATTGTGATTCGATTTGAATTCCTGCTGTGTGGATTACTTAACACAGTATACAAACAGTGCTTATATTATTTATTTTTTCTTCAGAGTATGTAAAAAACTTCTAGCATTATTTATTTTAAAATAATAAGTGGCTTCCTTGATTGCTTTCTAGTAACTATATAAATTGTGATAGGAATTCAGGATGTGTTCTTCTAGATAATCCATTTTAATTTAGTAGACTCTAACAACATTTATCTTAAAAATGCTTATTTAAGACATTAGGTTATATGCCGTTAAGATAATTTTTTAGTGTTGACTTGATTGTGAGAGTACATTAGGAATAAATCACTTCTTTTTTTTTTTTTTTTTTTTTTAAGTATAACTGATTTAATAGTCCCAAAAGAGTAAATCTAAAAAGATGTGCTGGTTTGTTCCTGATTCTCATTAGCTTCCCGTTAGAAAAAAGTAAGGCTAGCAAGATGAGAATAATCTTTGGAGCATTGTCATGGTTAAGAAAACCATAAAAAAAAATAAGCAAATATATTTAATAATTGTTCTCGAGGGGTACTCTCTTCTGTGTACCAAATTAGCATTTTAATTATATTGCATAGATTTGTAAATTTTCATAACAATTGTACTACTCTGGACCATTTATTCTCATACTTTGTAAAATATTAGAATGATCTCTTTGTCAAAAAAAAACATGATGTTTTGAGATATTTGCCACTGTTTATAGGTTTGATTTTATTGACCAGCTGTATTGAGGCAGTTTATTCCTTTTAGATGAGATACCTGCAGTGAGTGGTTGTCACTAGGTATATAGTAGAAACATATTTTCCTGGGGAAAACAAAATATTTTTTTCTAGTTCTTTATTGTGTAGCCAGTAAAACAGTGAATATAGTTTAAAAAGAACAAAATATAGAATTAGGTTTTTAAAAATAACAAAGTCGAATTACCTAATATTAATCAGTTACTTTCTGTTGAACTTCAGGTGTTTGATTTTCCCTCCTAGGCCTTCAAATAATATAACCCTCAGTTCATCCTGAATTTATTATTAGCTCTCAGGTTTTCTGTGACTGTACTCATTCTGCTTCTTTGCGTATATTGAGAAATTTTCATGTTGGCTACCTATTTCCCATTCCTAGTACTTTCAGCCGTTGAGTGACTAACTTTCAGCATAGTTTGCTGCCTGTACCTCCCAGAAAACTCTGTATCTAGCCATTAATAGTCTATAATTGTTTCTTTTCCTAAATCAGAAGGTTTCTGTTCTACATGATTCTTCATCTTTTGGGGAAGTTGAATTAACTTACTAATTAGCTGCATTTACTGGTACTTCATACTTTTTTTTCATGGAAGAGTTTTTCATAGAGGTTTGTTTTGGCTTATTTTATTGTTTGAAATAATCTTTGGCCATATTTCTTCATGGGGTTTGGCCTTCTTTTTCTTTCTAAACATATAAATAATACTTGAATTAATCTATTTTTAAACAATTTGTAATTTATTTTTCATCTGTCCAAATCATTAGCCTGAAAAAGAAAAATAAGCTATATTCCTCTGGGAGGTGATATTTTTTACAAAGGTGAAGAGTATGACTTAAGTTGAAATTCACTAGTGTCTGTGGAGGTTCACCTGAAATTTTGATACTTAATTTCTTTATCCAATTCATGAGCAGAAGTGACACATTTTCTTATTTCTCCTTTCATTTTAATGCTATTATACATCTTTAAAAGACAGTTTCTTCGCACAGCATTAATAGAACAAGTTATAATGATCTTTTTTCTTTAAGTATCTTCAAGACAATGTACAGGTTGCCAGAGTTGTCAGATCTGACATACTGAGCCAGTCTATATTTAGTATTTCATCTAAGATATAATAAAATTTCCTTCTATCTTATAGAAAATATATATAGAATCATTAACTGTGTTATTAGCAAGTTGCATTTTGGACATATTTAGGATGAAATAAATGTTCGTGAAATTTTATTTGTTTAATTTCTATCTGTCTTCTTTTTTCTTCACAAGAAATGTGCCTTTTTTTTAAGCAAACCAGATTCTAGATATTTCTTTAAAAATGGCAGTGATACCTTTTATCCACTAGAGGGAACATGTGTAATGTAAAATAGTAGTATATATTTATAACTAAGTTTGTATTTATAAAAGTTTAGCAGTTATGTTTCTAAATAAGAATCTCACTTGCAAGCATAATTTTCACTTGACCTGTAGTGGTTATTAAAAGTTAATGGAGTCATCTGCGTTAGAACTAAGTGGGATTTAAATGATACTGAATATTTACTACCAGAAGGTATATATAGAAATGTATATATGTATAACTTGTTTGAATTTAATTTATCATATATATAAGTATCTTAATCAATGTTATAAATAAGTATAAATTCACTTTTTTTTATTTTTATTTTTAAGATGGAGTCTCACTTTGTTGCCCAGGCTGGAATGCAGTGACACTGCAACTTCCATGCCCTGGGTACAACCAATTCTCCTACCTCAGCCTCCCGAGTAGTGGAATTACACCACAACACTCAGCTAACTTTTTAATTTTTAGTAGAGACCAGGTTTCACTGTGTTGGCCAGGCTAGTCTCAAACTCCTGACCTCAGGTGATCTGCCCACCTCGGCCTCCAAAAGTGCTGGGATTATAGGAGTATAGGCACTGTGCCCAGCCATAAATTCACTCTTAAGAGCAATTTACTTGAATTAACTAGGATGATGATATCCTTTTAGTTTATGTCTGTGTTTTGTTCTTTCCCAGTTTGTTAGAAATTTGTTTTAGAACAAACTTTTTGCATACATTTGTATTAGAAGATAATCTTTAATTTGAATTTTTTAATGAACTTATTTATTAAAATATACATACAGAAAAGGCAACAAAGAAATGTGCCTTTTTTTTTTTTAAGCAAACCAGCTTCTAGGGTTTACAGCTCAGCAAATTTTCACAAGTTAAGGACAATCACTTAACCATTGCCCAGATCAAGAAATAGAATATTTCCAGCATTACAGAGGCCTCTTTCATGCCCTTTCTAGTCCTTTCCCCTGTTCCCTAATAAATAACCATTATCTCTACTTCTAACACCATTAATTAGTTTTTCCTGTAGGGAAAACTATTTTTAATTTTTACACATTATTTCTTTGGATAAATGCAGATGGTGTGACCAACATCTTTAGACTGTATTTTACATCCCTCTGTAAATTTTATGACAATAATAATTTGACTCCTAGGATCTAATTGTCTGCTTCTGGATATAATGTAAACTAACTTTCAGAGGTTGAAGTCACTTTAGTTTATATACAAATAGAAAATCCATTTAAGCTGAAATTGCAGAGCCTCTTCTTTGAAGAAATTTGCAGGTGAAAAGGGATCCAGCGTTTTTAACATAGCCATGGTAATTGAAAGGTAACTTAGATTTTGACTGCTTTCATTTATGCAATAAATTTAGGTTAAAATTTGGCTGCACAAATGATGTTGCTGTTATATAACACTATCATCATTATTTGCTAGTCTCCATTCCCAAGGATTCTAAGTACTTTCCAGTTATAATTCTCATTCCTGGACACATTTCTATAAAATAAAAATTTATTTTCACTTTATAGAGATTGTTCAATGAATCTGAAGGATCATATACCTTGAAACTTTGATGAATATCCCTGATTTGCTTATTTGTGTTTTAGACAAGGTATTGAAATGGAAAAAGTGATGCAGGAATTGGGAAAGTCACTGACAGATCAAGATGTAAATTCACTGGCTGCTCAGCATTTTGAATCCCAGCAAGTAAGTGAAATATGGTGACTTTTAGGTATGCAGTTGTATTTTCTTTTATTTATTTATTTATTTATTTATTTATTTATTTGGTTAAAAAAAATTAACCAGATGGTACACTGTTTCTTTTAGGACCTAGAAAATAAATGGTCGAATGAATTAAAACAATCAACTGCCATCCAAAAACAAGAGTATCAAGAATGGGTGATAAAACTTCACCAAGACCTAAAAAACCCCAACAACAGCTCCCTTAGGTATTAGCTATGTATTGTTCTTATTTATATAATAGTCCATTGTTAGTAATAGTTTATATTTACTGCAAAGGTAAACCTTTTAGCTGTATGTATTTTTCAGTTGCCAGTGAAAGTTCAACATAATTTTATGCTTCTTTTACCACTTTTTGTATTATAGGATTTATGTCGATTATTTGGGCAGCAATGGTTATGATTAGTTTGAAACAGAACTTACTTTTATGTTCTAGATACATATACCTAAATACTTAAATACTATCTTTATTTCTTTAGTTTCCACTGCATGCAGTAAACATCGGTGGACTGCCAAATGCTCTCTAAGCAGAAAAACAAAAAAGTTACCTGCCTATATGGAGCTTATATTCTAGAAAGAGAGACTGATCTATAAATAAAATAATCCTGTATAGAGTGGTATGTGCAGTAACAGAAGCATGTAGAAGGTACAGAAATAGTGTGGAGGATTTCTCATAAATCGTAACTTGTGTGGCATCTCATGGCCTAAATAAATTGAGTTTCACGTATTCCCTTAGAGCCTGACCATGCCTGTGTTATTTCTTGGCTATGTATCTGTATGTTTGAGAATTAATTTTTGTCAAATCCTTAAGTATATTCAATTGTAAATATACTGAGTACAGTATAATACTCTTATTTCTAGCATATGCCAGTGTATACTATAAATATTTAAAAATAGCATTTTATCTATATAATGTCATTCTCATGTCTGGTTTTTTTTTTTTTTTTTTGTGGGGGGTGGGTCATATACCCAGCTCCTTGGCAAGTGTTTAGCCTTTGACCTCTTGACACTAGCACATAATACATGCTCAGTAAAAATGTATGGGATGGATGGACAGACAGATGGATAGGTTATTGTTGAACTCTTTACCTGACATCTGTATCATCTCTTATCTAACTATTACAATCTTTCATTTGTGTCACTGTTTTCCCCAAACTGTTTGTTGCAGCCTGCTATGAACCATTCTACATCTCTTATTTTTCAACCAGCCTTTTAAAAATAACAATAGCATAGAATAGGAAAAAAAATCAGAGTGCATCATATGAGAAGCTTTCTATAAATGAATGTGTTGTATTTAGCCAAAATGTAAAATATATACTGTATATTGTAGTCAGAAACATTGAAAGCTACTGATTTAAGGAAGCTGTGAAAGCCCCTTGCTGTAAAAGTTATCACTTCATGATCATGCCACTACATTCCAGCCTGGGTAACAAGAGTGAGAAACTGTCTCTTAAAAAAAAAGTTATCCCTGGCAGGACAGATCCAAGATGGCCAAATAGGAACAGCCCTGGAGTACAGTTCCCAGCAAGGATGCAGAGGGTGAGTGATCACCACATTTCCAAACGAGTTTTTACTGCCCACAGACCAGGAGATTCCCGGGTGGAAAAGTGCCATGAGTTTCCAGCACGGCTGTTTCAACCAGTGCGGTGGGTCTCCACACAAAAACTCACACAAATCTGGGTGGCCATTTCAACTGACACCTGGAATGCCTGGAGACAGAGTCACCCATTCAACTGAAAAAAAAAAGGGGGCTGAAACAAGGAGCCAGATGATCTGGCTTGGCAGGTCCGATCCCCACAAAGACCAACAATCTGTAATGCTCTGGATTGAGAGTTTCACAGCAAGCACTGCTGGACTCAGGATGGTCCAGCTCTGTCAGGGGAAGAGTGTCTACCTTTACCGAGGCAGTCCACCACTACCAAGGCAATCCGCCACTACTGAGGCAGTCCGCCATTACTGAGGCAGTCCGCCATTACTGAGGCAGTCCGCCATTACTGAGGTAGTCCGCCATTACAGAGACAGCCCTCCATTACTGAGACAGACTGCCATTACCGAGGCAGTTCTAACTATACCTCTGTAAACAAAACCGCAAGGAAGTTCACACAGCAGCTGGGCAGAGCCCATGGCAGCTTGGCAACGCCTCTGCTGGCAGACTGTGACTAGGCTACCTCCTCGCTGGGGCAGGGCATCTCTGAAAAAAGGCAGCAGCATGTCAGGAACTTATAAATAAAGCCCCACCTTCCAGGGGCAGAGCATCGGGGGAAAAAAATGTGGTTATGAGTTCCACTGCAGCAGACTTAAACGTACCTACCCAGCAGCTCTGAATGGAACAATGGAGCTAACAGCTCAGCATTTGAGCTCCCATAAGGGACAGACTATCTCCTCAAGCAGCTCTCAGACCCCGTATATCCAAAGCGACACCTAATAAAGGAGAGCTGAGGCTGACATCTGGTGGGTATCCTTCTGGAACAAAGATAACAGAAGAAGAAACTGGCAGCAACCCTTACTGTTCTGCAGCCACCGCAGGTGATCCCCCAGGCAAGCAGAGTCTGGAGTGGACCTCAGCAGTCCTACAGCAGAGGGGCCTGACTGTTAGAAGGAAAACTAAACAGAAAGAAACAACATCATCAACAAAAGGGACATCTACTCAGAGACCCATCCGAAAGTCACCAACTACAAAGACCACAGGTAGATGAATCCACAAAGATGGGAAGAAACCAGCACAAAAAGGATGAAAACACCAAAAACCAGAACACCTCTCCTCCTCCAAGGGATCACAACTCCTCACCAGCAAGGGAACAAGGCTAGATGGAGAATGAGTCTGATGAATTGACTGAAACAGGCTTCAGAAAGTGGGTAATAAGAAACTTCTCTGAGCTAAAGAACGTGTTCTAACCCAATGCAAAGAAACTAAGAACCTTGAAAATAGGTTTGACGAAATGCCAACAAGAATAAACAGCTTAGAGAAGAATATAAATGAACTGATGGAGCTGAAACACACAATACAAGAACTTCACGAAGCATACACAAGTTTCAATAGCTGAAATCGACCAAACAGAAGAAAGGATATCAGATATTCAAGATCAACTCAATGAAATAAAACGAGAAGGCAAGATTAGAGAAGAAAAGAGTAAAAAGAAATGAACAAAGCCTCCAAGAAATATGGGATTATGTGAAAAGACCTAATCTATGTTTGATAGGTGTACCTGAATGTGATGGGGAGAATGAATCCAAAGCTGGAAAACACTCTTCGGGATATTATCCAGGAGAATTTCCCCAACCTAGCAAGGCAGGCCAATATTCAAGTCCAGGAAATACAGAGAACACCACAAAGATATTCCTCAAGAAGAGCAACCCCAAGACACATAATGGTTAGATTCGCCAGGGTTGAAATGAAGGAAAAAATGCTAAGGGAAGCCAGAGAGAAAGGTCAGATTACCCACAAAGGGAAGCCCATCAGACTCACAGAAGATGTCTCAGCAGAAATCCTACAAGCCAGAAGAGAGTGGGGGGGCAATATGCAACATGCTTAAAGAAAAGAACTTTCAACCTAGAATTTCATATCCAGCCAAACTAAGCTTCATAAGCAAAGGAGAAATAAAATCCTTTATGAACAAGCAATTGCTCAGAAATTTCATCACCACCAGGCCTGCCTTACAAGAGCTCCTGAAAGAAGCACTAAACATAGAAAGGAACAACCAGTGCTAGCCACTCCAAAATGTACCAAATGGTGAAGAACATTGGCACAATGAAGAAACTGCATCAATTAGTGGGCAAAACGACCAGCTAGCATCAAAATGGCAGGATCAATTTCACACATAAAAATATTAACCTTAAATGTAAATGGGCCAAAAACACAGACTGGCAAATTCGATAAAAAGTCAAAACCCATTGGTGTGCTGTATCCAGGCAACCCATCTCACGTGCAGGGATACACATAGACTCAATATAAAGGGATGAAGGAACATTTACCAAGCAAATGGAGACTAAAAAAAGCAGGAGTTGCAATCCTACTCTCTGATAAAATAGACTTTAAACCAACAAAGATCAAAAGAGACAAAGAAGGGCATTACATAATGGTAAAAGGATCAATGCAATAAGAAGAGCTAACAATCCTAAATATATATGCACCCAATACAGAAGCACCCAGATACATAAAGCAAGTTCTTAATGACCTACCAAGAGACTTAGACTCCCACACAATAATAGTGGGGAAACTTTAACACTCCACTGTCAATATTAGATCAACGAGACAGAAAATTAACAAGGATGTACAGGACTTGAACTCACATCTGGACCAAGCAAACCTAATAGACATTTACAGAACTCTCCACCTCAAATCCATAGAATATACATTCTTCTCAGCACCACATCGCAGCTACTCTAAAATTGACCACGTAGCTGGAAGTAAATCATTCCTTAGCAAATGCAAAAGAACGAAATCATAACAGTCTCTCAGACCACAATGCAATCAAATTAGAACTCATGATTAAGAAACTAACTCAGAACCACATAACTTCATGGAAACTGAACAACTGGTTCTTGAATGTTGACTGGATAAACAATGAAATGAAGGCAGAAATAAAGATGTTCTTTGAAACCAATGAGAACAAAGACACAGTGTACCAGAATCTCTGGGACACATTTAAAGCAGTGCCTAGAGGAAAATTTATAGCAATAAATGCCCACATGAGAAGCAAGGAAAGATCTAAAATCGACATCCTGTTATCAAAATTGAAAGAGCTAGAGGAGCAAGATCAAAAAAACTCAAAAGCTGGCAGAAGACAAGAAATAGCTAAGATCAGAATAGAACTGAAGGTGATAGAGACACAAACCCTTCAAAAAATTAATAAATGCAGGAGCTGGTTTTTTGAGAAGATCAACAAAATAGACCACTAGCCAGACTAATAAAAAGAAAAATCAAATAGATGCAATAGAAAACGATGAAGGGGATATCACCACAGATTCCACAGAAATACAAACTACCATCAGAGATTACTACAACAACTCTATGCACATAAGCCAGTAAACCTGGAAGAAATGGATAAATTCATGGACACTTGCACCCTCCCAAGCCTAAACCAGGAAGAAGTTGAAACCCTAAATAGATCAATAACAAGGGCTGAAGTTGAGGCATCAATTAATAGCCTACCAACCAAAAAAAGCCCAGGTCCAGATGGATTCACAGCTGAATTCTACCAGACATACAAGGAGGGAGCTGATACCACTCCTTCTGAAACTATTCCAAACAATTCCAAAAGAGGGAATCCTTCCCAAATCATTTTATGAGACCAGCATCATCCTGATACCAAAAGCTGGCAGAGACTCAACAAGAAAAGAAAACTTCAGGCCAATATCCATGATGAACATAGATGCAAAAATCTTCAATAAAATACTGGCAAACCGATTGCAACAGCACATCAAAAAGCTTATCCATCATGATCAAGTAGGCTTTATCCCAGGGATGCAAGGCTGGTTTAACATACGCAAGTCTATAAATGTAATTCATCATATAAACAGAACCAAAAACAAAAACCACGATTGTCTCAATAGATGCAGAGAAGGCCTTTAACAAAATTCAACAGCACTTTATGCTAAAAACTCTCAATAAAACTAGTATCGACGGAACGTATCTCAAAATAATAAAAGCTGTGTACGACAAACTCCACAGCCAATATCATACTGAATAGGCAAAAACTGGAAGCATTCCCTTTGAAATCTGGCACTAGACAAGGATGCCCTCTCTCATCACTCCTATTAAATAAGGTATTGGAAGTTCTAGCCAGAGCAATCAGGCAAGAAAAAAGAAATAAAGGGTATTCAATTAGGAAAGGAGGAAATTAAATTGTCTCTATTCGCAGACAACATGATTTTATATTTAGAAGACCCCATCGTCTCAGCCCAAAATCTCCTGAAACTGATAAGCAACTTCAGCAAAGTCTCAGGATACAAAATCAATGTGCAGAAATCACAAGCATTCCTATACACCAATAACAGACTTAAAGAGAGCCACATCAAGAACAAACTGCCATTCACAATTGCTACAAAGAGAATAAAATACCTAGGAATACAACTAACAAAGCGAGGTAAAGGACCTCTTTAAGGAGAACTACAAACCACTGCTCAAGGAAATAAGAGAGAACACAAACAGATGGAAAAACATTCCATGCTCATGGTTAGGAAGAATCTATATTGTGAAAATGGCCATACTGCCCAAAGTAATTTATAGATTCCATGCTATCCCCCATCAAGCTATCTATGACCCTCTTCATAGAACTGGAAAAAACCTTAAACTTCATACGGTACCAAAAGAAAGTCCACATAGCCAAGTCAATTCTAAGCAAAAAGAACAAAGCTGGAGGCATCACGCTACCTGACTTCAAACTATACTACAAGGCTACAGTAATCAAAACAGTATGGTACTGGTACCAAAACAGAAACATAGACCAATGGAACAGAACAGAGGCCTCAAAGGCAATGCCACACATCTACAACCATCTGATCTTTGACAAAACTGATAAAAACAAGCAATGGGGAAAGGATTCCCTGTTTAATAAATGATGTTGGGAAAACTGGCTAGCCCATGTGCAGAAAGCAGAAACTGGACCCCTTCCTGACACCTTACACTAAAACTAACTCCAGATGGATTGAAGATTTAAACATAAGACCTAACACCATAAAAACCCTAGAAGAAAACCTAGGCAAAAACATTCAGAACATAGGCATAGGAAAGGACTTCATGACTAAAACACCAAAAGCATTGGCAACAAAAGCCAAAATAGACAAATGGGATCTAATTAAACTCCAGAGCTTCTGCACAGCAAAAGAAACAGTCATAAGAGTGAATCGGCAACCAACAGAATGGGAAAAAGTTTTTGCAATGTACCCATCTGACAAAGGGCTAATATCCAGAATCTACAAAGAACTAAAACAGATTTACAAGAAAAAACAAAACCATTCAAGTGGGCGAAGGATATGATCAGACACTTTTCAAAAGAAGACATATATGAGGTCAACAAACATGAAAAAATGCTCATCATCACTGGTCATTAGAGAAATGCAAATCAAAACCACATTGAGATACCATCTCACGCCAATTAGAATGGTGATCATTAAAAAATCTGGAGACAACATAGACTGGAGAGGATATGGAGAAATAGGAACACTTTTACACTGTTGGTGGGAGTGTAAATTAGTTCAACCATTGTGGAAGACAGTGTGGTGATTCCTCAAGGACCTAGAAATAGAAATTCCACTTGACCCAGCAATCCCATTACTGGGTATATATCCAAAGGATTATAAATCATTGTATTATAAAGACACATGCACACATATGTTCATTGTGGCACCGTTTACAATAGCAAAGACCTGGAACCAACCCAAATGCCCACTGATGGTAGACTGGACAAGGAAAATGTGGCACATATACACCATGGAATACTATGCCGACATAAAAAACAATGAGTTCGTGTCCTTTGTAGGGACATGGATGAATCTGGAAACCATCATTCTCAGCAAACTGACACAAGAACAGAAAATCAAACACCACATGTTCTCACTCATAGGCAGGTGTTGAACAGTGAGAACACATGGACTCAGGGAGGGGGAGCATTACACACTGGGGTCTGTTGTCTTGGGACTAGGGGAGGGACAGCAGGGGGTAGGGAGTTGGAGAGGTATAACATGGGGAGAAATGCCAGATATAGGAGATGGGGATGGAGGCAGGAAACCACATTGCCATGTATGTACCTATGCAACAATCCTGCATGTTCTGTACATGTACCCTAGAACCTAAAGTGCAATAAAATATTTTTTTAAAAAAACCATCTGAAAAGGAATAAAGATAGATTTACTGCAAAAAAAAAAAAAAAAAAAGTCATTCCTTACTTTGCTGCTGGAATTTCAGAAATTCAGTCTTTAGAATCAGTTTCATTGTGTAAATATTGTCCTGTAGCTGCTGCTGCTTTTAAAACTCAAGTATTCCTAGGAAATAATGTTTTTGTTGTGACTTTGTTACTTTGCTTTTCTTTTTGATAGATACTTCTTTGGATGGGGAGAGACTTGTTTTCAACACAAATATTTATGTAACCCCTATATGAGATGGATAAAAGTGGTATTTTTAAATTTACTCTTGCTTTGTTTTCTTTAAAGTCGAATCAGTTGAGGAATAAATTACATAAAGTTAAAATTTTTCTGTTTTAGGCATACAGTTTAATGACTTTTGACAAACTTAGTTTAGAATCACTGCAATCAAGATACAGAATTTCCCTTTTGTGTAGTTGTATTTCATTGTAGTTTGATTTTTCTAGAATGCCACATAAATGGGATCAAACTGTATGTAGCAATTTGTTTCTTGCTTCTTCGTGGCATAACACTTTTGAGACTCAGTTGTGTTTATCAGTGGTTCTTTTTATTACTCAGTAATAGTGTATTATCCATTTGTTTATCCATTTACTCAGTGATGGACATTTGGGGTATTTCAAGATTTTAGCAATTATAAAACTGTCATAAACATTCATGAACAGGTCTTTGTGTAGACGTGTGTTTTGATTTATCTTTCCCAAATATGCAATCCCTCTCCCCTAGGAATGGGATTGCTTGGTCATATGGTAAGTGTACATTTAACTTCAGAAGAAACTGCCAGACTATTTTCCAAAGTGACTGTACAATTTTGCATTCCCACCACCAGTGTGTGAAGGTTCCAGATGTCCCACATCTTCAACACTCAGTGTTGCTATTTAGACATTCTAGTAAGTTTTGCAGTGATATGTCATTATAATTTTACTTCGCATTTCCCTGATGCCTAATTATGTTAACGTTTTTTCATGTGCTGGACAAATGGCTTCTTATTGAGTTGTGAGAGTTCTTTATATATTCTGGATACATGTCCATCATGAAATAATGTGTTTTACAAATATTTTCACCTACTCTGTGGCTTGTCTTTTCATTTTCTTAATAGTGTCTGTCAGAGAGTGAAGTTTTTCATTTTAGTTAAGTGCAGTTTATCAATTTTTTATTATAGACCTTCTTCAAAGTAATTTTAGGTTCACAGCAAAACTGAAAGAAAGGTCCTAAGATTTACTCCTGACCTACAAATGCATAGTCTTCCCATTATCAGCATTCCCCAGCAAGGTGGTACATTTGTTACGATCAAGAATATATATTGACATCATAATTATCCAAAGTCCTTAGTTTACATTAGGGATCATTCTTGCCATTGTATATTCTGTCAGTTCAGACAAATGTATAGTGACATGTATCTGCCATCGTAGTACCATACAGAGTAGTTTTGTTACTCAGAAATCCTCTGTGCTCTGCCAATTTATCTATTTTTAAATGATTTATCTCTTGTCTAAGATACCTTTGCCTAATTGAAGATCACAAAGATTTTATCCTATGTTTTCTTCTAGAAGTTTTATTGTTTTAGGTTTTACATATGGGTCATGATATATTGCTTCACACAATATATATGTATACGACGTATATCCACCAACCTATGTATTTATGCATGTATATTGGTCTGTAGTTTCTTATAACATCTTCATTTGGTTTTGGTGTCAGGTTAATGGTGGCATCGTAAAATGAGTTTATCTGTGATCATCAGTCTGATATCATGTTTTGATTCTTAGTATTTCCATTTGTTTTTGCTCTTTGCTAAAATTCCTTGTGTGTTGTCCACCTTTCCACTAGATTTTTTAACATGTTGGTTATAGGTTTTTGAAAGTCCCTTTCTTTTAATCCCAGTATCTGGATCATTTCTAAATCTGTTTCTGTTGATTGCTTTATCTCTTGACAGTGGGTTGGGGTTTTTTCTTTCTTTTCTGGGTGTCTCTTCTTCTTTTGCTCTGCCTCCCAGCAGTAGACTGTTGTTACTTGTTACTTGATGCTAGGCTCATAGTTGGGGGATCAGGAAGGTCAATTCGTCCAACTCTTCTCCATCTTTGCTGTCTTTGTCAGCTGGTCAAGCCTCACTATCTTGATTCTCAGCATTTCTGCCTGTGCCCTTGAGAAGGCTCTCTTGTCTCCTGCCCTCAGTCTTTTCTGGAAATACCTGATGGAGACCAGTGGAAAAGAGTTTGCAAGTTCATGTGCCTGTGGCTCTGACCTATTCTAACTTTATACGCTAGCCCACTTGGCCTTTAAGAATCTGTTAAAATTGTAGCTGCTTTCTTTTTATCCCCTTGTATGACAGCATTCTATTTCAGCTATGCTCTAACAAAGATAAAACTCTTTATGTGTCGTGTCTGTCCTTGGAGGGATATATCACGGTTTGGAATTCAGTTTACTAGATTGCCTTACTATCACAAATCTTTGATGGACTCCAGAAAAGTATGATTTTGTGGATCAGCAGTCCTCAACCATTTTGGCACTAGGGGACCAGTTTCACGGAAGACAATTTTTTCCAGGAGAGACAGGAATGGTTTGGGGATGAAACTATTGCACAAGAAGCACATAACCTAGATCGCTTGCATGCGTGGTTCACAGTACAGTTTATGCTCCTATGAGAATCTAGTGCTGCCACCGATCCCTGATCTGATGGCAGGTAGAACTCAAGTGGCAATGCTCACTTACCTGCTGCCTAGTGGGGAAGGGGGTTGGGGTCTCCTGTTGTAGATTATCTGGCTAGGTTTAAATTTACCCTATTTACTAATGAAGTCCATCATTGAGTCTAATGGGGCTATTGGGATTAGCCCCAAAAATTTAGTCAGGGAAGTGGATGACTCTTACAGACTTACATCATCTTCAGCATACCACTGTTTGAATTGAACAGTGATATAGTTATTGCCATTTTATGGAAGGCTTTTTAGGAACTATAAAGAGGAGAGCAGAGAAAGGCAGTTTAGTGGGAGGAGAATGTTGAAGGTAAAAAACAAACAAGAAATGGTAAAAATAAAGGATGTGTATACATCAAAATTAACTTCGTCTTTTTTATTATTTATTTTATTTAACTTTAATCTTAAATCGTTATTCCTATTCATCTATTTTCTCATTTTGCCTAGAGCTAGCCCTAGCATAGAATGTATTATATATTTTAAAATATAATGTGATTTTTAAAGTAATAAGTTAATCACTTTATTTAATCATTCTCTTAGGCTACTAAACTGTTAAATAGTGATATATTAATTGACATAATGATTGAAAATAATAATCTGCTTTATTTATTGTGAGGAAATGAAAGAACAAGTGGGAATTTTAGAACCTGTTGGCGCTTATGGTCTAACTTGTCACCATGGATTAAGGATGAGTTTAGGAAAAAATTAAGCAAGACTTTCAGCTGTTCAGTTTTCTCTTGTTATAAAGCTTTCCTTTGAGAAAAGTTCTTGACCAACTTAAAAGTATATCAATAATTTTACTACTTTCAGTGAGGAAATTAAAGTTCAACCAAGTCAGTTCAGAGAATCTGTAGAAGCAATTGGAAGGATTTATGAGGAACAGAGAAAGTTAGAAGAAAGTTTTACCATTCACCTAGGTAAGTGTATTAATTTTTTGCAGTTATAATTTATTGTAACTTCTGAAGTCTTTTTTTTTAATAATAGAGACAAGGTTTCACCATGTTGCCCAGGATGGTCTTGAACTCCTAGGCTCAAGTAATCCACCCACCCTGACCTCTCAAAGTGCTAGTATTATAGGAATGAGTCACATTCCTGGCCACTGAAACTTTTTGTATACACTGTAAGAAAAATCCCTAGTGTACGAGTAGAGTGTACCTATGTTATTTTTAATTCCAAATTATGTTTGCTTTAAGCAAGGCTATAGTTTTTTGGCTTTAAGTTTTGTATTTTAGCTTATATAATTTTTTGGCAGACAGATTAAATTGAAATAATCATTAAAATGGGAAGTTGCAGGGCCCATTTTTAATTATTTTGTAGTACAGATTTATCTGGATTCTTGCCATAGAGATTTGCATCCTGTTATACTGGACTTCTTGCAGCTGTTTAAGTATCTTTCCTGGACTATTGCCTACCCCTAGGAGCCCAGTTGAAGACCATGCATAATTTGAGATTGCTGAGAGCAGATATGCTGGACTTCTGTAAGCATAAAAGAAATCATCGCAGTGGTGTGAAACTTCATCGGCTCCAAACAGCACTGTCGCTTTATTCTACATCTCTCTGTGGCCTGGTTTTACTAGTGGATAATCGAATTAATTCATATAGTGGTATTAAAAGAGGTAAGTTACCATCATACACATTTATTTTGTTAAATTTCACCCTGTAACACCATTCTTACAAAGAGAGGAATTATGGGGAAACTGAAAAAAAATTTTAGTCACCTTAACATTCAAGTAGACCAAAAAAACATACCCAGCCATAGTTATTTTATTTCAAACTAGCACTGATAGAGTGCTTCATGATATTTATTTTTCTTAAAATACTATTATATTATAAATAATGTTCTTATAGAATTCTCATTACAAGGTAAAACAAAAAGAGCAATCACGTGTTTTCAGTTTAGAAGCAAATCCTTGCTTGGTAATTTTTAGCTCATCCATTTGTCTCTCTCTATTTTTTTTTTTTTAATAACCTACCTCTTAAATTTGCTAGGTAAAATTCTGCCTTCCCTCTTAGTACAACTCACTTTTTATGATTATTTCTAAATTTCTAAATATATAAGATGTAAAATATATAAAATATATGAAATGTATACCTGTTTTTGAAAGAAGCTTAAATAGAATTTATTTCCCTTCATAAATATAAAAACCTCATATTTTGTAGCACCTTTTGGGGTGGATTATCATCAAAGTATTATTTAAGTATTATTTAAAGAAGACCTAGAATTATATTAACATTTCTTTGTCTCTTAATTGCTTACTCTTTTGAGTGATTGAGAGGTTAAGTTTCTAATTAAAACAAAATTGCTATGCCCTAACTTAAGGCATAATTATTTAAAGGACAAGTATAAGAAATCATACTTGTATTATTTTCTGTTTCTACTAAATCTCATTGTCTGTAAGTAAATACTGAATATTTGATATTTACATTTACAAGTTTGTAAATGTTTTGGGTCCCTTAGATTTTGCCACAGTTTGCCAAGAATGCACTGACTTCCATTTTCCCCAAATTGAAGAACAATTAGAAGTTGTTCAACAGGTGGTCCTTTATGCTAGAACCCAGCGCAGGAGTAAGTTGAAAGAATCACTTGGTGGGTAAAACTCACTTTATTATATTCTGTCTGTAATCAATGTAATAGCACATGGATCATCATTAAGATCATACAGAAAATTCTATAGAAGAAGGAAATTAAAATTTAAGATTTTTTTAGTTATTTTTTTATTTAAAAAGAACCTCAAAATGTATTTTTGTTTTTCTTGGGTTTTTTTTTTCCCCTTTCAACTTTTGTTTTAAGTTCCAGGGTACATGTACAGGATGTGCAGGTTTGTTACACAGGTAAATGCGTGCCATGGTGGTGTGCTGCACAGATCGACCCATCGCCTAGGTATTAAGCCCATTATCTATTAGCTGTTCTTCCTGATGCTCTTCCCTTCTTCAGACAGGCCTTAGTGGGTTGTTCCCCACCATGTGTTCATGTGTTCTGATCATTCAGCTCCCATTTATAAGTGAGAATATGTGGTGTTTGGTCTTCTGTTCCTGCGCTAGTTTGCTGAGGATAACAGTCTCCGGCTCCATCCATGTCCCTGCAAAGGATATGATCTCATTCCTTTTTATACCCGCATAGTATTCCATGGTGTATATATGCCACATTTTCTTTATCCAGTCTATCATTGATGGGTATTTGGTTTGATTGCATATCTTTGCTATTGTGAATAGTGCTGCAATGAATGTGTGTGTGCATGTATCTTTATATAGAATGATTTCTGTTTCTTTGGATAGAGATCGAAGATCCTAGATCTTTAGAAGCTTGAACTCTGTGCCTAATTTTCTTTTTTAGAGGGATGATTTTCTTCAAGGTTCTTAGTGAAAACTATTGTTAATTTTCCGTACTATAGTTATACTTGAGGTAGGTACTCAGTGGAAAGTTGGTGATCTTTTGATCCAAGTTCTATATCTGAAGTGGATGCAGTTATTACTACAGAGGGGACTGGAAACATATAGTAAAAGGTAGCACAAAATATTGTACTTTTTGTATATCTTTATTTTTTCTTCTTTTTTTTTAGCCCTGCCTAAGCAGGACTTCAAAAAATTTGGTTATAAACTCATAATTGTTCTTCTCCATGGAAATCTTTAGTAAAAGGCAAAAGACTTATTTGTTATGAAGAAAACCAGAGCATTGTATGTTATATCTTTGACTGGCTTAAGTAGCATGAAGTCAGTTAAATGAATTATTTTGGTTCTTTTTAAAAAAATCACTGTATCCTTAAATGACTGTTTTTCTATATTTATTCATAACATAACATTCTCTCTGTTTAGGAAATTTACAGGAAAAATTTTTTAAATTTATTGAGAAGTATTTGATAATTAAAGGTTGTATGTATTTTGAGGTATACAATTTGATGATTCAATGTGCACAGATGCTGTAAAATATTCACTTCAAACGATTTTATTACCTCAGATAGTTGCCATTTTTTTGTGTCCATGGTGAGAACACTTAAGATCTTATCCTCTTAATGAATTTCAGGTATACACTAGAATGTTGTTAAATATAATCACATTGTCATACATTAGATTTCCAGAACTTATTCATCTGTTTGGCTGAAACTTTGTATTCCTTGACCAAAATCTCCCTGTTCCCCCCCACCCCAGCCCTGGTAACCACCTTCTACTCTCTATCAATGTGAGTTCAACTATTTTAGGTTCCATGTGTAAGTGAGATGACATAATATTTGTTTTCTGTGTCTGGCTTATTTCACTTAGCATCCTCCAGGTCCATCCATGTTGCTGCAAATGGCAGGATTTTCTTTTTAAGGCTGAATAATATTCGTGTGTGTGTGTGTGTGTGTGTGTGTGTGTGTGTGTGTGTACGTGTACATTTAGGTATGTTTTTAGTATCTTGATTATTGCAAAAATGCCAAAATAAAGATAACTCTTTAAGATACTTGATTTCATTTCCTTTGGATATATACCTTAAAGTGGAGTTGCTGGATCATAAGATAGTTCTATTTTTAATTTTTTGAGAACCCTCCATCGTGGAAATGGTTTTTAAAGCTATTGAAAGAGTTAATGGCATCTTTCTTCAGAAGCTTTCTACCTGCATAGGAAGAGAGTTAAGGGACGGCAGGTAAAAGAAAAATCTCTGGCTGGAATCACAGAGTAATTCAGCTGGTTTTTAATTGGAAAATGAAAATTTAAAGAGTGGTTTCTTTGTAAATTAAATTGGTACCATAGGTTTCTTTAGTTAGTACCTAAATATTAGGGTAATAATCATTTCAAATATTTTTAAGATGTGTTTTTCTTACACTTCATATATCATAGACATAAAATTACAATACATGCTCTTGTCTGGCTTGAATGTATATGGAGTATTTTATTATTTCTCTTTTTTTTTTTTCTTTGGAGACAGAGTCTCACTCTATCATCCAGGCTGAAGTGCAATGGCACGATCTCAGTCACCGCAACCTCTGCCTCCCAGGCTCAAGCAATTCTCGTGCCTCAGCCTTCTCAAGTAGCTGGGATTACAGATGTGTACCCTATGCCTAGCTAATTTTTGTATTTTTAGTAGAGATGGGGTTTTGCCATGTTGGCCAGGCTGGTTTCGAACTCCTGGCCTCATGTTATCCTCCCGCTTTAGCCTCCCAAAGTGCTGGGATTACAGGTGTGAGCCACTGCACCTGGCCAGTATTTTACTATTCTTATAAAAACCTGATGTTGGTGCCCAGGAAATAAAACATGGCAAGTTTTAAAACTGGGGGATGTTTGCACCTTTAAATCTGCTTCTGGTACTTTGAATGCTTTTATTATTTCTTTCCTTACTTTGTTTGCACCTGCTGTGTTTAAAAGAAACCATTATAGTACTTTAGGTGCATAAGTTTTGTGTTGTACAGTTGCGAGAGATATTATATCTTTGCTTGGTATAAGGAAGACCTTTCCAAAGGCTGTTTGTTCCACTCTCCCATCTTTTTCACTCCCAGAAAGTATAGAATTCTTTCCTTTCTCCTATAGCTAGAATGTGGCTATCTAGTCATAACTTAACTAGGGTTCACTGCAGTTTCCTTATCTATTCAATAAACTTTTAAAAAATGGTTTATGTATTTTTAACTATTTTTTAAATAGGTAAAATATTCTCAAGATTCACAATTCAAACTACAAAAGAGCCTACAGTGAAAGTGTCCTAACTCTGTTCCTAGCCATCCAGTTTCCCTCTTCAGAGGCAGCCAGTGCTATCACATATACCTTCTAGACAGATGTTTATGTATGTATAAGCAAGTGTATGTGTGTATTTATTTTCCTTTTTATACAAATGGCAGCTTTCTACATACACTATTCCGTACTCTGCCTTTTTCACTGAGTAATTTATCTTGGAGATCATTTTGTATCAGTCCATAAAGACCATCCCTCATACTTTTATGCTGTTGCATAGTAGTCCATTGCAGGATATCCTGTTATTAATCAGTCCCTACTAATAGACATTTGATCTATTCCTTTTTTTGTTATTATAAGCAGTAATGTCTAGTAATGATAAATAACTTTACATATGAATAATCGTGCATGTGTGTGAGCAGTAAGCATATCTACAGAAAAGATTCCTAAAGATGAATTCCTGGGTTAAAGGACCTATACATTTATACTTTTCATAGCCTTGGCAATTACTCTGTATAGTATTTCTGCAAGTTTATATTCCCACTGAAGGTAGTTGTGGCTTTGCTGTGGCAATATGTGTTATATATAACAGAGCCAGCTGAGTATTAGAAAATCACTATAGAAGTATATCCTAACATAACCTTTCAGAAAATCTCAGTATACCTCTTATTCTTCTACCAGCTTCCTTCTCATTGAAACTAGCAGTGATGTGATCAGAAACATTTTAAACATTATTCTTAGTAGTGAGTAAATGCATGAAGATTGAGATCATGACAGGTGTGGAAGAAGGAGGAGGATCTAAGTATATTTATGAGAGATAGAAAGTGTGCAGTAAATGACAGGAAGTTGTTAAACCACATACGGCTAAAGCATTGCGTGTATATCATGGTTTTATTTTGTTCTTGTTCAAGCAACTACTTTGTGGTTTCAGTGAGTCAGTGATGCAATTAGGTTTATAAAAGACTTTCTTAAAGAGAGCTGCATGTTGTTATAGAAGAACTTGTGGAAATACCTTCTCCATCTTTTTCTGTGCACACCTACGTATTCTGCAAGTTTACATCCTGATTTGCAAGGACTTGTTTATTCTAAGACATTGCATTATTTTTCTTATTACAGTTGTTATATTAACATCTTTATATTTCTGTGGTCCATGATAAAAAGTCAAAAATTGTTTTTATGCGCAATTTTATGTACATTTTAAAAAATAAAACTAGCCATCTTCTTACTGTTACTAAACAAGGTATTGCCATGAAAACATGAAAGGGAAATGGACTATGAACTGTTTTCTCTTGTTTACTTAACAGAGCTTCTATTTGTTTATACTCCCGTGTGAACAAAATTAGAGTCCTTTATTGTTTCTTGTAATCTGTGCTATGATTAGACATTTATTCTAAGCCTATCAACCACATGGCTCTGTATTAGAAACAGTATTTCATTAAATATAGATTCTAGCAACACAGAGCCTTCTATCTCTCTGTGCCTATCTCTCTGACTCTGATTTATAACATATGTGTATTTACAAGGTACAATGTTATAAATCAATTTATCAAAGTAGTCACTAGATAAAAATATTGTTACTTTTATTGAAATCTCTCTTAAAACTATAATATTTTGATATTCACTGTTTACTCATTTGAAGGTCTGTTGTCATGATTTTCTGATGCTGAAGGCCATTCCCAAATAGATTCCAAAATAGTTTTTAATTGGAATAAATATGCAACCTCTTAAAGATAGCTACTTTGAAGGCTAATATTCAGTTTGCATTTGTGAGTTTCTGATGCAATTATTATAGAGTTCAGATGTCTCTTTATTAAAATATATAAAATAATTTGCATTCAACCTTTATAATGTATGTTCAACATAATGTTTCTTATTTTACCAACATTTATCCTTCTAAGAAATAGCATGCCTTTAAAAAAGAAGAGAAACTATCAAATAGCTGAAAAAAAGTTCCATGTGAGACAGTTTCACCCATCTGTTATAATTGTGCATAGCGTTGGGTAAGAAATAAATTTCAGGAATGGGCTGAATATGCAGTGATTCCTGATGCCACTAGCCATTTATTTGTAGTCCTGAACAAGTTATATCAACAACATTGGCTCAGAATCTAAAAATAAAGATGGCCACACCACAACTATCTAATGAAGTTATTTTATGTGTGATTAACTTGGTTCCCTGAACCCTCCCAGATGAAAAATAGGATACTGACATGTCTAATGTGGTTAATACCATAGGAGAATCTGAGTATGTGAATTCAAGACCTGGCTCCACCACTTATGCTTGGTTAAGTTAGTTAGCCTAGCTAAGCCTCTATCTCCTCATACACAAAATGGACAGGGTAGTAGGACTTACCTCCCAGAGCTGTGGTTATAGAGGTTTTGTAAGAATTAAATGAGATCATCCATGTAAAGCATGTAGCAGAATGCCTGGCACATAGATGCCCTTAGCGAATTTTTGCTGTTGCTGTGATTCGTTTGGTAGCAGTCATAGTAACATGTTCTCACATATTGTTATGTTCTTTCATACCGCATTGTCTTATGAATAGATTGTGGAAACCAAAATGGAGGAAATGATGATAAGACTAAGAATGCCTGAGAGGAACTATTTAAATGTTTTACCTGGTAAGTATGGTTTTTTTATTTCAAATTACTGTTTTCTTACACCAAAAAACATTTTATAATGCACACCATAGGAATTTATGTTTTAAATCTTTAATTTTAGCGTATGTCATTAAATCACTTTGGAACAACACTTTGTACCTCTATAATACACTTTCACAGATGTTCTCCAGCGTAAAACTTTAATTTTTTTGTTTGTGTTTTTGAGACAGAGTCTCGTTCTGTCACCCAGGCTGGAGCACATTGGCACAATCTCAGCTCACTGCAACCTCTGCCACCCACGTTCAAGCAATTCTCCTGCCTCAGCCTCCTGAGTAGCTGGGACTACAGGCCCATGCCACCATACCCAGCTAATTTTTTTGTATTTTTAGTAGAGACGGTGTTTCACCATGTTGGCCTGGCTGGTCTTGAACTCCTGACCTCAAGTGGTCTGCCTGCCTCAGCTTACCGAAGTGCTGGGATTACAGGCATGAACCACTGGGCCTGGCCTAAAACTTAATTATTAATATTATACTAGTACTGACTTTTTTCTAGATCTATAAAAGAAAAATTGCTCAAGAAGTTACCTAAATTTTATTATTTGCTATTGTAAATTTTCTCTTACACATTATTTCTTAGTTTCTTAAGAAATAAACCAAAAAAAAGTTTTACTCTGAAATATAAACAATACGCTTCTCAGCCTTGTAGCTAAGATCAAGTAAAATATGAACAATACTACATAGATATATAAACAGTTGAATTTAAATATAAAGAAAGTGGATCATCTCATTTAGAATTTTATTTTCATTTCCCCTTACATTTCTCTGCTTTCCATTTTATTTCCTTTATTATTCTAGATATGTTGTTTAACAACTGGAAATTCAGTCTCTCAATCCTCTTTCTGACTGAATTCACTCTGATGACCCTTAATGTTTGTATCACGGAGCATAACAAGGACTATTTGTATACATTATAAAATTTTTTAACTAAGTGATAAATTTTACAGTTTGAGAAATAGCTATCTCTTGATAGTTTTTTATTCTCCTTTAAGGTAATTTTCTCACATTTTTCTTCCCCAGATATTTGACATGTAGGTCACCTTTGACAGTGGAGATCACACACACACACACATACATATATATGTGTATCTCCACTGTCACTCAACACATTATATTTAATCTAAGCAAATACTATACTCATTTCTGGTATTCATCTTGTCAGGCCCTGTCCATTAGCCTGTGGTCATTACCTCAAAATTTCCTCCCACCTTCAGTTATCCCACCTTAGTGGATAATGTTAGAATCACCACGTGCTGTTTCCTCCACTGTGTGGAACAGGAAACCATCTTTCTCTTTATCTAAAAATACCTTCAGTGAAGGATTTATTGTATTTTTCTTCATAGATCCATAATTTAAATCATCCATATTTTTTGCCTTTCTTAAAATGTGCCAATCTTATTACTACTCTGGAAGAACCAATGTCTGTTTTTTAAACATAACTCTGCATTGCTATTTGTATTTCTTTCCCTAGTATTTTTTGGAAAGAGCCTATAGGTTAACAACTGGAAATTCAGTCTCTCAATCCTCTTTCTGATTGAATTCACTCTGATGACTCTTAATAGTGTTCATATCACAGAACATAACACGGACTGTCTTATTTGTATACTTTTTGTCTGTATTACCACCAAATCAGGATATATCGTAAGTCTGAGTTAGAAAAGGAATATAAAGTAGTCAGTTAGAGATAATAGCATCTTAATTTCCATTTAATTAAAATATACCTACACAACCAGGATGTTTACAGGAGATGAAAAAAAATCTAAATCAAAAATTATTTTAATGTTTAAATTGCAAGAAAAATAGTTTTATTTATATATTTATAAGCCAGTCATAGTTGACTTAATCATGATCTAAGTATTTAGAGTTTATGTAATCTAATTCTCATAATAACCTTGTAAGGAAAGCAGTCAGCATTATTTTTCCCATCTCATACACTAAGTAACAGAGGATCAATAAGTTAAATTGATTTGCCCAAGATCACTCAGTCAATAAGTGCTTAGAAATCAGATCTTCTTAACATCCAATCTAGTCCTTTTTCTACTATATCATATTAATTTGATTACTACTGCCAGCCCCATGGCCCCCATTTTATTAATGGGTAAAATTAGGCCAAGAAACAAGTCATTTAAGGTCAAAGAAAGCAGTGCCAATTTGGGGGATTAGGAGCACCTGACTTGTTCACTAAGTCATTCTGCCACACTCCTGGATCATGGCCCATATCTAAAGCTTATGACTTCCATCATCTGAATTATCAGTAGCAGTTTAGAAGGTAATACACTTCACTGGGCCCAGAAGGATATTTTCTCATATAGTCCACCGAGTTTCTGATGAGCAGTCTGTGTCTTTTGCTGCCTTCCTGGAAAATTATAACTAAACTATTCCTCACCAGTTTTCTTTCTTACTTTCACTTTGTCCAGTTTATTGTGATATATCTGTTGCTCTCCATTAACTTCTTTCTCTGTTTATCTAATTCCTTTATCTTGTTCAAGTTAAAATAAAAAATAAAAAGATCTTTACCTGGGACCTTTCAGAGGCATCTGTGGACACAGCTGATACACACTGGTAACTAGAAATGTTAACCACAGGGCTAAAGGATATTAAGTATTTTAAGTATACTGTATGTTTATAATTAGATCCTAAGATAATGATGCTGACACAAGGGCAAGCAGAATTTGGGAGGGCAAAGTTTAAGAGTGGGAGAATAGAGGTACACAGACCTTTCCCAGAAGGCCTGTCAGAATTTCCAGTGAGGTATGTGTATTGGTAAGAACATATCCTTTCTATGTTTTCTGTTTTGTTTCTGTATATTGATAGGAACTACAGAAAATAAAAGCTGATGAGATTTTTCTTGGTTTGTGGGGCTACGTAAAAAAAAAAAGAGTGATGATAGGAAGCATGGATTTTACTTTAATGTTTGAGATAGACTGTTCCAGCGTTCAGCCCAAAATACTCATTCATTCAACAAATATTTATTGAGTACCTTCTGCGTTCCAGGTGCTGTTCTACTTGCTAGAGATAGAACATTTAACAAGATAGAAAAAAATCCCTGTAATCATGGCACATACACAGTGGGCTCTTTAAAATAATATGTACACAAAAAAATTTCAGTGCTAAGAAGAAAATAAAATCAAATGAGGTGAAAGAGTAAAGGGTGGAGGAGACCATTAGTAGATAGGATAGTCAAGGAAGACCTTTCTGAGGAGGTGACTTTTGATCTGAGATGTGATTGATGAAAGGAAGTCAGCCATGTGAGAATCTTGGAGAAAAGCCCTCCAGGCAGTAGCCCTGAATTGGGAACAAGCTCTGCATGCTTGAAGAACTGAACAAAAGCCTGTGTAACTGGAGTGAGGAAAAGAGAGTGAGACAAGAAGATACTGGAGAGAGAGGCAGGGTTCAAGTCATTCTAGACCTTCTAGACCAGTGGTCCCCAACCTTTTTGGCATCAGCACCAGGGACCAGTTTCTTGGAAGACAGTTTTTCCACAGACCATGGATTGGGAAGGTTTGAGGATAATCCAAGTACATTAAATGTATTGTGTACTTTATTTCTGTTGTTATTACATTGTAAGGTATAATTAAATAATTACATAACTCACCATAATATAGAATTAGTGGGAGCCCTGAGCTTGTTTTTCTGCAGCTGGATGTCCCATCTGGGGTTGATGGGAGATAGTGACAGATCATTAGGCATTAGAGTCTCATAAGGAGCGTACAACCTAAATCCCTCACATGCGCAGTTCACAATAGGTTTCATGCTCCTGTGAGAATCAAATGCTGCCACTGATCTGACAGGAGGTGGAACTCAGGTGGTAATGCAAGCAGTGAGGAGCGGCTGTAAATACAGATGAAGCTTCACTCACTTGCTGGCGGCTCACCTCCTGCTATGCAGCCCGGTTCCTAACAGGTGATGGCCTGGTACCAGTCCATGGGGGACCCTTGTTCCAAATCATGATAAAGAGTTTGGATTTTCTTCTCGAATACTACAGTATGAGCCTGTTGGAAGATTTTAAGTAGGGAAGGGGTATAATATGATTTATATTTAAGTCGTAGCTGCCTGAAGAATTGGTTTGTAGGTGGACAAGCAGGGAGTAAGGAGATCAATTAAGAGAATATTATAAAAACCTAGGTGAAAAATTACAGTAGCATGAACTGGGGTAACACCAATAAAAGTGGAATACTCAGATTTGGGCTATTCTGTAGATAGAACTGAAAATAGTTGGTGGTAGATTGGATTGTGGATGGGGTGATAGGCATTGAGGGAAAGCAAAGGAATTAAGGACACCTATCTTTCTGTCCTAAGCAACTAACTGGACAGATTGGTCTCATAAGTTGAGAGGAGGAAGAGCAGATTTAGGGCAGGGAAAAAACAAGTAACCTTTTTTACATGTTAAATTTGACATTTTAGGCCAGGCGTGATGGTTCACACCTGTAATCCCAGCACTTTGGGAGGCCGAGCAGGGTGAGTTATGAGGTCAGGAGATGGAGACCATCCTGGCCAACACGGTGAAACCCCACCTCTACTAAAAATGCAAAAATTAGCTGGGCGTGATGGCAGGCTCCTATAATCCCAGCTATTCGGGAGGCTGAGGCAGGAGAATCACTTGAACCAGGGAGTCGGAGGTTGCAGTGAGCCAAGATCGCACCACTGCACTCTAGCCTGGCGACAGAGCGAGACTCTGTCTCAAAAAATATATAAATAAAAAAAGACATTTTAGGCATTTACATCAAAATGAAAATGAATACTCATTTGATTTATTTACTACTTGGTGGTCACTTCATACCAATTTATGAACCTATTGCAAAATTGACTATTGTCTCTTATTTTCATTAGCTTCTCTTCAAGAAATTAAGGAGCAGTAATCACAGTTGCTTCCTGAGCCCGGTAAATGTTCGTGGTACACCCCTAGTAGTTCAACACGTTGATTGTCCATCACAGTTACTTATAAAGCCCACTGATGAATGTGACTTAAGCATTTGATGATCATGATTGTATTTGTTGTCCACAGGAGAATTTTATATTACACGGCATTCTAACCTCTCAGAAATCCATGTTGCTTTCCATCTTTGTGTGGATGACCATGTGAAATCAGGAAACATCACTGCTCGTGATCCTGCCATTATGGGACTGCGAAATATACTCAAAGTTTGCTGTACCCATGACATCACAACGATAAGCATTCCTCTCTTGCTGGTACATGATATGTCAGAGGTAAACAAATAGAAAAATCCTGTAATTTTATGAATATGTTAACCCTCAGTATTATAATCCATTTTAAAGGCATTTTTTTTAAACTAATGAATTTTTGCATCTCCTATCTGGTTAATAGAATTGAGTAAAATATAATTCAAAACAGTGAATAATCCTTAACCATTTATGTTCAGAGAGCTATAGCATTGTCCTATAGTAAGTAAACTAGAAAATCAAAATAATATTTAGCTTTGGATAAGGCATGTGTCCCTACACCTCTTTCTCCTCCTTTTCCCTGTTTTCCCTCTCCTCTTCCCCCTCCTTACCCCTCCTTCTTCTTTTTTGCCTTAAGTAGCATTAGATTTACATACATGTATGTATTTGGCTTAGGCTGCCATGAAAATTAGTTTGCATTTTCTAAGTATACATTAATAGATAATGAAAAGATATGCTAGATGACAGGAAGAAGCCATCCTTGGTTTAACATTTTCTCAAGGGTTCTTTCTGGATAATACAGTTCTGCAATGAAGATATAGCATAATCATTCATCTATTTTGTTGTGTCCTATAATTTAATTTTTAACAGTCTCTTTCCATGACTGGTTTTCTTCTTCCTTCACCCATATAGAAACTGGTTAGAAGCCATACGTTGTAGAAATAATACAAAGACTAGAATTCAATTTCACATAGTCTGGAGAAACAAATGTGTCTCAAACCAAACGGGTCCAGATAAGTCCTAGGAGAGCCAGTGCTTAACTTGGTGATGAAGGACTCGTATCAGCAACTCTGTGCCTGCTTATTTTGAGGAGGCATTTTTTAAAAAGCAAAATTGACACCTGTAGTCCCAGCTATTCCCAGTATTGAGGCAGGAAGATTTTTTTAGCCCAGAGTTCAAGACCAGCCTGAGCAACATAGTGAAACTGTATCTCTTAAAAAAAATTGCTGACTGAGAAGTGGAGATTGTGAATGTCAGGAAGGAAGTTTGATTATTGATTATAAACAGTTATTTACCAAAGAAAAATGCTATATTGTAAAGGACAGTAAAAGAGTTTATGTTTTACTTTTTAGACTAAGTCCCCACTTAGACTCATTATATTACAGGAGGCCTCATTTTAAATTTCATATCTTGTATAACAGGGGTCCCAAACCACTAGGCCAAGGACCTGCCCCACAGCAGGAGGTGAGCGTCAGAGGACGAGCATTACCACCTGAGCTCTGCCTCCTGACAGATCAGCAGCCACATTAGATTCTCATAGGAGTGTGAACCCTATTGTGAACTACACATGCAAGGGATCTAGGGTGTGTGCTCCTTATGAGAATATAATGCCTGGTGAACTGAGGTGGAATAGTATCATCTTGAAACCATCCCTACTATCCCCACCCTCACCCCTACCCCCCAGTCTGTGGAAAAATTGTCTTCCACAAATCTGGTTCCTGGTGTCAAAAAAGTTGGGGACTGCTGCTATATAAACACAAAAAAATAATTCCTGTCCTTCCGAGACAGGGTGATATTAAATGACTTCCCACTTATAATCTATGCTGGTGTATTTTTACCAGGCACTTGGTTGTTTTGATTGGGAGAATTCTAGCACTATCCTATGAAAACTTCATCAGACTTTCTAATTTCTCATTCCATTCACTTCTGTAGCCTCAGTCATCCTAATATGGTATCAAGAGAGATGAACAAACATTTTTTTCCCCCACTATAGCTTTGTAAAGTTTTAGTTTCATCAGGAATTTTTGGCTATTGTTAAATCATCATCACTAACTAGTCTATCTATAAAAGGGTCTTTGGGGGAATAACAAAGTTTATGATGAATTCCCACCACAAGGAATTCATCCAAACATTCCTACAGCTGGACTCCTGGTTAACCACTTTATAAAAATGGTTATATGTAGGTGGGAAATGACCTCAAAAACAGTGTTTCCAAAAGTCACTAAGTTCAGATTTACTTCCAGACATCTGATACTACTAGCATTCCTTCTCCCACAATGTTACAAAAGTTACATGTTTTAAATTGGGAAAGCCAGCTGCAGAACATTAAGTTTGTTTCCCAAGTGTCCAGTTTAATTCACAAAAGTATATTGAGCTATGATTCTCCCGTTTGTTGTATTTAAACATCCATTCAGGTCAAGATGTTTCTAAACTCAGACAGCACTACACAGGATATAGAGATAATATTGGTTTTAGCTTTGGGGCAAGGATCCCAAAGCATTTTAGGTGTCGTTTTCCTCTTCTAACAGAATCGTTAGACACTCAGTTAACCATGTTTTCGTGTGTGCAAGATGATAATGAAGATGACTGAAACAGCCCGTGTCCTGTGATAGATAAAAGGGCTATAGAAATTAATTTCAGTTTAAAAAGAAAAAAGGAAAAATAACCTATCAGCGAGAAGAAAGACATATCAGTTTTATCTCAAGAGATCTTCGTGCTCTGAAGATACTGTCTTATTTGAGTCAGTCTTGTGGGATGAAGCTACAAGCCAAGAATACTGAATTCTCAACTTCCTTTTATTTTTGCTGTTAACTTGTTGAATAATTTGGGCTTACCAAATCATGTAGTTTTGTAACTATTGTTACTAATGAAGATTTTGTTGTTTTTCACTTTTATATTGGAGTATAGCACACATATAGATGTTTGTTTTTAACTTTTATATTGGAGTATAACATACATATAGAAAAGTACACATAGGTATACAGCTCAAATCTTCATAGACTTGAACACCCGTATAACAAATATGCAGATCATGAAGCAGAACATGACCAGCACCCCAGCAGCCACCTCCCTTTCAGTTAAACCACACTCCCTCCTCAAGGGTAACCACTGTCTTCATCTCAAAAATGATGGATTAGTTGGGCTCGCTTTTGCTGTTTATCTTATATCTGGCTTCTTTTCCTTCAATATTATGTTGTGAGATCTATCCATAATATTGTGCATGGTTATAGATTGTTCATTGTTATTGTTATATATTATTTCATCGTGTGACTAGACTAGTTATTTATACATTCTATTTAGGGGCATTTGGGTAGTTTTTCCAGATTTTTATTATTATGAGTAGTATTGCTATGAACATTCCAGTAGACATCTTTTGACATTTCTTTTGAGAATATACTTAGGGATAGAATTTTTAGTCCTCAGGATATATTTATGTTTAGCTTTGGTATATATGCCAAATAGGTTTTCAAAGTGGTTGTACCTGTGCTGTTATACTGAATATGAAAAATAAGAAATAAAGCCAAACTAGTTCTCCTCTTCTGATAATGGCTGTGAAACTTATTAACACAGTGTTTCAGGTACCTCAGAGGCACATACTTGAGAAATAAAGAATAATCTTGGAATATTCCCCACTGGTACATAAACTCAGATAATAATTCTTATACCTAAATTTCAAGACATACAGTGAAGACTTAAAAGTACATACTGACTAACTGCAGTTCAAACTTACCCTAATGAGAGGATTCATGTTGAGTAACAGTCAGCTTTAGATAGAAGGTATTATCTCAATTATAGTCAGAACTAATATTTTAATTTCATTTCCATAGGTTTAGAATCTCTTCTGTACATTTATCATCTAAAGTGTGACAGTAGGGTCCAAGTTTTTTTTTTTTTCCTGAGACAGAGTCTTGCTCTGTCACCTTGGCTGGAGTGCAGTGACGTGATCTTGGCTCACTGCCACTTCCTCCTCCCGGGTTCAAGCAATTCTCCTGCCTTAGCCTCCCGAGTAGCTGGGATTATAGGTGCCTGCCACCATGTTCAGCTAATTTTTGTGTTTTTTGTGGAGATGGAGTTTCACTATGTTGGCCAGGCTGGTCTCGAACTCCTGACCCCGTGATCTTCCCGCCTTGGCTTCCCAAAGTGCTGGGATTACAGGCGTGAGCCACCATACCTGGCCTAGGGTCCAATTTTTTGCTTGTTATAAAGTCTGTAGTGTTTCACATCATCCTTTCAGCTTCACTGGATTTCTCTAACAGTGCACTCTCACAGGCATGTCACTAAGATGTAGCTACTTTTCCGTTATTTAGAACCCATGATCAGAAACTTTCTATATGGTTACCCTGTCTATGTAGAGACAACATAGTGTTGTCTGTATCATCTACTATATCATATATACTAAGATTTGTTTCCAGAAGTGAGCTCCTTGTGAAACTGCTGACCACAGCTCACGATGACATTCAATAAGTTGTTCTTCTTATGACTTTATTAACTTCTGAAGCTTATAGTTTACCTTTTCTAAGTACCCAAAGCCATTCTTTTTTGGTGCTGGTTTTAATCAGAGACAAAATGACAGGATTAAAAAAAACCTTGCAAGTATCTCTCTTAAGCTTATGATGGAATCTCTATGGAGGCACATGGAAGATTTGAAAACAACCCAGGGGGTGTGTGTGTGTGTGTGTGTGTGCATGTGCACATGCACATACAGGTAGCTGTCTAGTTTCCTCTTAGAGTAATATGCTGCTAAGTGGTATTAAGTTAAAGTATACTGAATATGAGAGTTTATATCATCCGAGATTTAAATTTCTTTTTAAACAATGTCCGTCACTTCAAAGATGTGCTGGGGTCTTACCACAAATTGATATTTTGGCATATTCTCTAAATAGCATTGATGAAACTTTGTCATTAATTCACATCATTCTGAAAAGTGTGAAGTTCTTAATTTCTATCACAAATATTTGCTCTAGACCATGCTGTTAACCACACATATACAAAAAGCAAGAAAGCAGGATATTAATGAGTAAAATGGTGATGGTCTTTGGACAAGTGGGACAATGAACTTGATTACTTTTCCCCCTATCTACCATTTAACCCATCCCTAGTTTAACTTGTGCTACAATGTTTCATTATTACCATTAATATTTTGATTTTAATGCATTGGAATAATATATATTGTTTGTTGGTGTTCAAAGTCAGCCCTTCAATAAGCTCTATGCTTAGAATTTACATTAGTTGTCCTCATGTGACTAGTGGTGCTTAGATTTGACCTTAGCCTGAAATAATTCAAGGCTAATCATAGATGTCAGTAAGTTCTAGATTATAAGACAAGTTACTGTCAGAAAATGCTTTTTTATATTTAAAAATGAGTGTTTCATTAAAACAGTATAAATAGTACTAATTCCTTGATTCTGATTACTAGCATTGTATTTCAAAAGACAATTGGTGTTACAGTAATATTTTAAGATGATGCAAATACTCAGTTATACAATAGTATTTATTCCTACATATGGTTCTTGAATAAAATGTTTAACATAAGTGAATAAGTAGATCCTTAATGAAATGAGATACCATGAATGAGAATCAGCAGAAACAACTGAACGTGAAAACAGATGCACAGGGACCTGAAGCACTGGAATTATAAAACACAGATCATATAATAGTTGATTACTGTGTTTAAAGAACTGAAGACGAGCTTAAAATGCCTTCAAGTAAAAAGATGTTATGAAAAGTGACCTAGCAACTACAAAACATTGCTGAGAGAAATTTTAAAAGACCTAAATAAATGGAAATATATACTGTGTTCATGGATTGGAAGACTCAATATTGCCAGGATAATAGTTCTTCTAAAATTGATCTAGAGATTTAAATCCCAATCAGAATTCTTATAAGGTAATTTTGAGATTTTGACAAGCTAATTCTAAAATGTATATGGAAATGCACAGGACCTGAAACAGCCAAAACAATTTTGAAAAAGAACAAAGTTAAAGAACTTACACTAACTAATTTCAAGACCTGCTATAAAGTTATAGTAATCAATGCAATGTGATAGTGGCAAAAGAATAGACTATGGATCAGAAAACAGAATAAAGCATCCAGATATAAATTCCTACATATACGGTCATTTGGTTTTCAGCAAAGATGCCAGCGCAGTGCAGTGGGAGAAAGGATAATCTTTTCAGTGTTGTTGAAACAATTGGATATTCGTATAGAAAAAACAGTCTTAACCCTTACATTATATCAGATATAAAAATTAATTTAAAATGGTTTAAAGACCTAAACAAAAGAGCTAATATTATAAAGCTTCTAGAGGAAAACATAAAAGAAAATCCTGATGACATCAGATTAAGCAGGTTAAAATTTGTTATACCACAAAAGCATAAGCCGTAAAAGGAGAATGTTACATTTTAAAATTCAAAACCTTAGCTCATCAAAAGATGCTATTAAGAAAATGAAAATTCAAGCCTCAGGCTGTCACATGACCTTGAGCAGTTCCATGTACCTCTCTGAGCATCTTTTTTTTTTTGGTGGCATCTTTTTTTTAATTTATAAAGGTTATTTTTGTGAGATTGTGTATATTGTAAAGTTTCATGTAAACATAAGGCATTATTATTGTAGTTTTTAGAGCCATCAGCTTTGCTCCGTAGCTGTAGATATTTCTCAGTCATCTTGTTCTCTCTATACATCATCTTTTAACTAGGAGGAAGTAAGACAAAAAACCAAACACTTGTCCCTCCATGCATGTGTGTACTCCATGAGACCACTGTAGCTCTTTTGCAGCAGGCTTTGCAGTTACAAGGAAATACTCTTCTTTCTGTGAACTTTGAAACCAAAGTGTTATAAACATAACTTAAAGTTGAATATCAGAAAATTCTAGTGAATTTTTAGAAGCTTCCAGGACCTAACCCAAGAAAATTCTTTCCTTTTTAGTCAACTAAAAAACTAGACCGGACACAAATTTAAAAGTAGTTTTCTATTAAACCCTATTTCTGGCTACAAAGAAAGTCACACTCTTTAAATTGTCCATGGATAATAGCGAATTCATTCAACCTATGTTTTCAAGCATGTATATGCTCAGTATTATAGAAGGCATTATAAAGGTAATAAAGGTGAATAAAAAGTGGCTTCTACCGTCAGAGAGCACGTAACTTAATAAAGAAGAGATAGAATAAATCCCATCCTTCTGCCCATTCCTCTGCCCTCCTCCCCAAAAACGACAGGATAAAAATGTGAGCACTGAGATAAGAGAACAGTAAAGTACCTTGGGAGTTCAGAAAATGGAGACGTATTTGTAGCTGGGAAAATAGGAAATGCTGTAATAGGTGATGCTGTCTGGACATTGAAGAATGAAGATCAGGTTCAATAGATGGAATTACTGAGAAGGGCATTGTAGGTAGAAGAAACAGATTGAGGAAAATGGAGGGAGGTGGGTGACAGGCATGGCAGATGTGAGCAGATATACTTGAATGAAACCTTCATTTTTAAAAATTTAAAAGTCACAGAAACTTAAAGTAGCTTTGGCTTTAAAGTATGTAGCCTTAAATAGTAAAAGAAAGGCTTACATATTATGTGTGAGACAGTAGGAAGCAATTTTAAGTTCTTAAAACAGGAGTATAATATGATCAGAAATGTACTTAAAGTAGCCAAAAGTAGTGGTTTAGAGGGAAAATACTAGAATTCAGGACACTAGATAGGAAGCATAGCAGTAACTAGCCATGAGGTCACAAAGACCTTCAGAGATAGGTGAAGAACTGGAATAATTTGATGATACATCAGCCCCATGGCAGAGGGGGGGAAATGTCATGAAGAAAGGGAGTGGTCACTAAGTATATGAATTACAGCAGGAAGGTCGATTAGAATAAGACTGAGAAAAGGTTTGGTAATTAATAATCATTGAGGGTCTCACATAAAGAATTTTCGGTTGAGTGATAGGGGTGGAAGCCTTCTTAGAAAAGATGAAAGACTGAGTAGTTGGTAAGGAAGACATCATTCACCTTTTCCATTCTTATTCTTGCACAAGTGTCCAGTGAGTTTTTCAGAAGCTACATGCTGTGTGATAATGTAACAGATTGAATGCAGGGACAGCTATAAGAATCCAGATGTCTTCTCTTAGACTAGGCTTTAATGAGATTTGTAGAAATTTAAAACATTATTACTCACACTAAAATTTTTTGTTTTGGAAAATAGTTATTTTTCATAAAAATGTTATTTAGGTTAACATGAATGGGTTTATCATTGTTTTTAAATGAAATTAATGTTTTCTTAGTTTTAATTCCTAATGCAATAATTATCAAAAGATATAATCTACATAAAGAATCTACATAAAGAAGGAATCCTCCTTCTTTAACCTCCCAAGTAGCTGGGACTACAAATGTGCACCATTGCACCAGGTTAATATTTAAGAGTACAAAAGATCCTGAGACCCACAAAGTTTGAAAATCACAATAATGAAATAATCTACATGTTTTATAGTTATAATTATGAAGACTTAGGGAAAAACAATCCTGATGTTTGTGAAGAGGAATAGATTTTAAAATGACATACGTTCCAATCATACTATGGAAAATTATAAATGTTTTGATGAATGAAGATTAGAAAGGAACGTAGAAAAATGAATGCATTTGTTAGGTGGCTTAGATGGGGCATTTGTTTATTTCCATTCATTTGTAATAACGTATTATACAGTAAAAATATTTTATTGCTTATGCAAATATACATTGTAATAGAATTATTCTTGCTAACATTTCAAGTAGTAGAGTTCCTATGTCATTTATATTTGCCTTCAGAATTATCCAGAAAAAATAAGGATATGTTTATTTTTTAATTATATTTATGGGACTAATTAAATTAATTTGTATTCCACAAGTATAGTCTAAGAACTGGAAGAAGTTGCATGCCTAAAAACTAGAGGAAATCCAGTTGGGATTAGCAAGTAGTTGCCTAAATCCATTCACAATAACGTGGATAGTCAACATTATAGATAAATAAAGATCTGACTTTATTTTTTATACAAAGTTCTGCTAAAAACATATCTTTTGTTTTATTTCTGTTTTTAGGAAATGACTATACCCTGGTGCTTAAGGAGAGCAGAACTTGTGTTCAAGTGTGTCAAAGGTGAGCATAATCTTATCTCTGACAACCACCACCTATATTTCCTCCCAAATATTAAAAGTAGAGTGACCCAGAAGAAAGAATGTGAAAGATACCCCTGCAATCTAGTGCCTCAGTTAGATAGTTTAGCAAGCAAATATTTCATAATAGGCCTTTTTGTTTTTATTTTTCTAGTCACAAAATAAGTCTCCAGCCCCTATGAAATACAAGGATATTTGGACACTATTTTGTTCTGCTGCCAGCTTGCTCTCTATTTCCTTTATTCTCTTAGAAAAAAAAAAAAAAATAGAGCCACATATTTATTAACTTTTAATAACCTGTCTTAGCTTCATTGTATGGAGACTAAATTTGATTTGAGAAATCATAAATAAGAGTGTGATGACAGAACTCTGTTAAACCTGTCTGGCATGAAGAATTAGGGATTGCAGACATTTATCTGTCCTTTAGGCGTAGCGTGTCCTACAGGCAAATGGCTACCTAAAAAGTCAAGACATAAAGCCTTACAATGAAAATTCAGTTTATTTCAGTAAGTGACTGGTAGGTTTGAAGGCCAAAGCTTGTAAAGCAGCAACATCTATTTTTCTATTTTAGGTTTTATGATGGAAATGGCTTCATGGGATGGAGGAATTTCTAGGACAGTTCAATTTCTAGTACCACAGGTATGTTATCTGTGTAGATCTCACCTCAATTTAATCTCTTTTATTAGATTTCTCACAGATACACCTAGGCATCCTGCCCTGAAATCCTAAATACAACATAAAATGCTAATCACTTTCTGTTTTTTAAGGGGAGAAGTATTTGGATGTTATAAAGGCACTTAGTCTATTGTCAAAGATATCAGCATCTACCACTCAAGGGATTTGTTATTTAACCCCCAGACAAAACTTGACTCGTCATTCCTTTGTTTTTCTCCACATTTGTATTATATAGATTACAAAGGGTTCATCAATAAGGCCATTAGCAGAGAATGATTTTGTATTCTGTGAAGAACTTGGCAAAATTAGTGGTATTTTATTACTGATTTACACTAGTATTATCTAGAGGTTTTTCTACTCATCAAACTTAATATTTGACAGAAACGACGTAAGTTCTCAGAAGATGGAGCCAGAAAAACAGCCCTTGTCCATAGCCATGCAGTTATATCAGTCATGAAAGATAATTTTCACGAATTGCACTCCATATGTAGAACTAGGTCCATATTTTAAAATACTTATAAAATTATTTTAAAAATCAATGATGATTTAACAAGTGCAATTATTATTTTCTCCTCTTACAGAGTATTTCTGAAGAAATGTTTTATCAGCTTAGTAACATGCTTCCCCAGATCTTCCGAGTATCATCAACACTCACTCTGACATCCAAGCACTAAACCCTTGTAGATTGACATACTGGCAGAAGATGATTCTTAAAAACTCCAGAAACTTGTGCTGTGTTGGGATTCTGTCAAGCAAAAGATTTCCAGAAAGAGAACCTGCAATTCAAGCCACAAATCAAGATATATATCTGTTAAACCATTCCAAAAATTTATATACTGCACAAACTAGTGATCAACCACTAACTTAAACTTTTTTTTTTTTTTTGAGATGGAGTTTTGCTCTTGTTGCCCAGGCTGGAGTGCAATGGCACCGTCTTGGCTCACTGCAACCTCTGCCTCCCCGGTTCAAGTGATTCTGCCTCTGCCTCCTGAGTAGCAGGGATTACAGGCATGCACCACCACGCCTGGCTAATTTTGTATTTTTAGTAGAGACAGGATTTCTCCATGTTGGTCAGGCCAGTCTTGAACTCCCACCCTCAAGGTGATCCACTGGCTTCAGCCTCCCAAAGTCTGGGATTACAGGCGTGAGCCACTGTGCCCAGCCAAACATTTATTCTTAAAGTCTCTTTATGAATTTCCCTTTTTTTTCTCTGTGTTACCTGTGAATGTTAGTTAAAACTTTTTATTTATCACACATGGACACTTGCTGAAGGAAACTTGATTATATTTACATGGAGACATTTGACTTTTTCAAAAGGCTTGACTCATATCAAGTGCAAACCTTAATTAAACATGAATAGAATCTTCCTTTTACTTTATTTGCCAAAACAAAATTTAAAAGCAATGAAATATACATTGCAAGTACAAATTTCCTGTGAAAATCTTTTTATAGAAACACAAATGTATGAGACAAGTGTGCTTTTTCTTTTAAATTCTCCTGTTTCAGAACCCTCCTTTAATCTACTGTTTCTAAGGATGTACAAGTTAGAGTCAGAAAACATTTCGGATTTTTTACCTCTCTCATCCTCCCTCTGTGACCTTGCACTTACATATTAATAACATTTCATGGACTGCGAAAATTGTGTTCTTTTTTGCAAGCTTGATGTCAAATTAGTCTAAACCAGCACCTGGCGGTATTTTAGTGCTCATCAACATTGTGACAATCAGACAATGAAGATCATTTTTATTTTTCTGTCCTCCCTGTGTTCTCAGCTTGCTTAACCATTCCTCTGCCTCTTGCAATTCTTTGCTAATAAATGTGTCCCCCCTTTCTGCCTCTTCTCTGTTTCCCCTCCTTTTCCATTGTTTTTCGTTATGGTACTGCTTCCTCAGGTGCTACATAGCATATGTTTGTCCCCCTCTGTAACATATTTGCTATGAGTAGTGACTCCGTTAAACAAAGGCATTTACAGAAGCAGACAGGTGTTTAGAAAAGCAATAGTTTCACCAATTCCGAGTCGTGTGGATATTGTAACTGGCCAGAAGAATAAAATGGGGGGCATTTGGATCATAAGATGGCATGTCTTGATGACAAGAAACAAAAAGCCCTTCGTTAGTATGCCTAAATGTAATAAGTGAAACTCTATTGGCAAGCAGAATGCTTTCCTGTAACAGAATGTCTTAATTTTCTACTCAAGGAAAAGGTGTATCCAAGTGACAACACTGAAGACGACCCTAAGAACACCCACTCCAGCAGTGTGTCCGTTAGACAGTAAAACTCTCCAAATTATTTGTCAGGGAGCCTGGTGATTCTGCCAAGAAGACAAGTGTTTTGCCCTTTAAGCCTATGCAGTTATCTTGGAGAAATTGTCTTTCAGGCGCCACTGTTACCACTGAGACTGATTCTAATGCAAAGCAGGGAAGACGGAGGGAGAAACCAGGAGAGTGGCAGATCAGTGTCAGAAGCTGTTTTAGTTTATACAGTGACAGGTCAAGTTGGAAGTGGGTGTTGTGGATCAGTAAAAGGCACCTGAAAACAGGCATTGAGAATCTTTCTGCAGAATTACGTAACTAATCTACAGGTACAGCCAACAGCCTGAAGGGTGCAGCCCAGGTATCAATGGAGGAGCAAAGCTTCATTCATGGAGGTCTGTTGGATGCTGCTGCCCAACCCTTCCTTTGTCCCCTCTAGACTATTCTACTAAATTATTTATAAACTGGTGGCTTTAACTGAGGGCTGTTTAAAGGTGCTATTTCACATATGAAATCAAGGTAAATTTATGGGATTTTTCAATTCAAAATTGATAATGAAAATTTATCAATTTTTCACATGAAACTGTGTTATAGAAGCAGTAAAATTGGAAAAATCATGCTTATGGTGTTACATTACCACTGATGAAAACACACACCAGGCTAATAATAAATACATAATGCACCTAAATCGTGGGAATTTTAGTGATGCAGTAATTGAGGAGTCTGGAGTTTTGTATTTGGACCAAGAATAATGAGATTAGGATCTTTTTCTGAGTGTTCTAAAGTGCTTCTTGGAGGGGGAGTGGTTTCAAGTACTTCATGAATGATGTGAAGAAGGTACCTTAGGCTGAGACAGCATTCTAGGTACAAGCAGCTCTTTGTATCTAAGGGTTCTGCATTCACAGATTCAACCAACTGCGGATCAAAAATAATGTAAAAAAAAAAAAAATAGTACAGCAATAAGAATAATTTTAAAAATATAACATCTGTTTACATGGCATTTACATTGTATTTGGTATAAGTAATGTATAGATGAATTAAGTATATGGGAGGATATGTGTAGGTTATATGCAGTTACTACCCCATTTTATATAAGACTTGAACATCCAGGGATTTTGGGATTGGCAGGGAATCCGGAACCAGTCTCCTGCAGATACCAAGGGACGACTGAGTAAGGTGCAGACAGCAGAAATAGAACGGAGGCCGTGGTAAATGGCCAGTAAGTCGAGAGGAGCTGACCACAAGAGTCTGAAGATGGGGAGGTTAGCACAAACACTGACATTGGTGAGGATTGTGAGTTAGAAGTTTCCTGTTTGTGTAAACAGTTACATATTCCTAAATGGCCCTCAAGTCCTTAAAAGTGTGCCTTGGAAATCAGGCAAAGGCACTGAACCTGAGGTCTCCATTGTGTCCTGCTCTTTCCCCTCCCTTCCCCCCATTTCTGCTCTCAAAGCACCACACAAGCAAAGCCATTGATCTAGAAGTGTGGCACCAGCTGTTTCTCAGCATGGCAGTGTGACCAGAATGGGAGAAATGCATGAAAAAGAATTTCAGCGGGAAGAAACAGCTTGCCCGGGGAGTTGGCAGATCTCTTATTGGCACAATACGCACCATCATTTGTGTCACTTCAGTTGGATCCTGGCTAATTCTCACAGGAAGAAAACATGTTTCGCAAAAGAAAGATGAAGTCACAGAAACATTTCTAGAAGCTCTAAGGGAGATTTCACAGAACTGTAGAGAGAACCCACCAAAGTTAGAGACTGGAGCCTCAGGCCTATTTTTCAGTTTCTTTTTATTTTATTTTCTATTTTTCCACTTTTAAATGAAAATGGCTGCTTTTCTTGACTAAGTTTTCCCATTTATGTGAAGTTGGACTGAATTGCTCAATAGGACTAACAGAAGTATAAAAATCATTATAAGTGTCAAACAAAAAGAATACAACACCTATTTGGAAAAAGTACCATGTTTTCAGAACCTTTTAAATTAGTGGTTTTTTATCCTTTAACTATTAAAGAACCTTTCGTTATCCATCTCCTTTTCATCCAAAATGTTTTGAGAATGTAAACAATTGGAATTATTTGAACAATTTTTTTACTAAATCAAAAACAGGTATGTCTGAAGAAACACTTCTGATTAGCAAGTGATACATAGTATCACAGTTATCACTGTGCATTCTCATGCATAGTATTACCATATAAAATACATAGAATTATTATTGTGTAATTCCAGGCAAACTTGCAAAACAAAACCTTGGTGTTTGACTTAACCTGTGGGACATCATCCACGTGAAATGTATTTAACATCTTAAAGGATCACTAATTTCAGGAACCTCAGGTTGGGAACCACAACCTTGACCAGAAATATTTACAAGAGAGTATGTTACAAAGGAAAGGCAGAGATCAAGACAACATAAATAGCAGATCGACCCTGAGAATCTCATTCAATAAACAGCAAGTGTTTATTGAGTTTCTTCTATATGCAAAGGCATAGTGCAAGCAAGATTCAGCCTCTAGAAGGTTATATAACTGCAATGGGACTTGTGAAGACAGAAGACTTGGCAGGCTTTTCTGTAATCTGTGATGCTGATCTCTAATAACTAAAATAAAATTTCAGCTAAAGCAGGGGAAAGGAGGAGTAACCTCCTGAGGTTACTTGCAGGACCAATAAGTTCTTGAAATGTCCTGTTCAAATATACACAGCTAAAATTACCATACACTTCGGATCTCTCTTGCTGTTCATTTCCTGTGTTCCTACAGGAAGAGAGTTCCAAATATGTCCAAATCGAAGACATATCAGGCTTTCTAATATATCCAGATCTAAGGCTGGCTGAACTTCAATCCTCATTGGTTGAAGATACCATATTTATGACATCACCTGTTCACTAAAATTTATTTGTGACTCCAAAATTGTTAAAGACATTTACAAAAGCATACAGTCAGTTACAAAAACAACGGATTCATCACATCAAAGTCATGTAGTTGTAACTGGCCAATAGAATAGAATGCAGGGCCTTTGGCAGCACTTTCAGGTTACCTGTGGACATGTTCAGAGCACCAAAAAGTTTGAGTCGCACAACACGTGTTCCTAGCTCAGATGGAGCAAGGCAACGCTCTGCCGCCTTGTTTTAGCTTTCATAGTGCAAATAAATGTCCCTTTCATGGGTCTGTTTAGCACCATTTTTTTTTTTTGCATTGCTTTTTGATGGTGATTTTGTTGTTCAGAATGGTCCAAGTGTAGTGCTGAAGTGCTGTGTAGTGTTGAAGTGCAAGAAGGTTGTGATGTGCCTTATGAAGACTACACATGTCTAGATTAGCTCTGTCCAGGTATGCAATGTAGTGCTGTTGGTCAAAATTCAATGTTAATGAATCAGTGATGTGTATTAAATAAGGTGTCTTTCAACAGTAGCACACATAAAACAATATTATATGTTGATTAGCTGATGAGAATGTTGTGGCCAGAGACTTTCAGGAATCTATTTCCCCTAGGAGAGCACTAATACAGTGTTCACAGCAACTTTATAGAACGTAACTACTGTGAACTGTGAGAGTCAACTATGTGTCTTCTGTCACCAGAAAGAGAGTATAAGAGCTATTTGTAGATATCTTTGGTGCACAGAGAATGAAAACTGGAACACATTACCAAAGAAGCAAACAGATCCTTTCTGGAGATGTTCAGGAATTAAGCAGAAACTCTACTGTCTGTCACACATTAGGTGCGACATCTGCGGGAGGAGAATGCATTGACGCATCTCTCCCTCTTTCTCCCTTGCTTTCTACCCTTCTCTCCTTTCCTTTCTTTATAATAAATCCTCATTCCCTATTATCAGCTCATCTGTGCTCATCTCTGAACAACAATGTAACATCAGAGATCAGGAGCATGGTCTCTAAAGTTAAACCTGATTCAAATGCTGACTCTCGAGTTTATTTGCTGTGGCTTGTTACATTGGGCATATTACCTAACCCCTTGAAGCATGTTTCCTTATCTGTAAGCTAGGGAAAATTAATAATAGTATCTACCTCATTTAGTGGTTGGAAGGATTGCATAAGAAAGCACACACTACCTGGCATATAGTCATTCTATAAATATTTGCTGCTTTTATCCTTCCTTCATTCCTTCCTGTCTCCTCTTCCTTCCTTTCTTCCTTCCTGTCTGACCTTTCTCCTTCTTCCCTTTCTTCCTTTCACTAGACAGAAGGGATGCTAAGTCATTTAAAATACCATGTCCTCAAGAAGCTTACAGCCTAACTGAGTTGGTAAGAGAACACATAGTCACTCAGAGTACCAGTCAGCATATACTAGAAGTATACAGTCAGTGCAGAATAAAGTATACACAGAGTGCTGTGGAAGTCAAAATAGAAACATTAGCAATGCGTTGGGCCAGAGACCTGTTGAGCCCCTTGAGAGCAGACTGCTCAGCCCTGTCTTTCTCTGGCACTGACTGAGTATCCTCTGAGCCCTCATTCAACAGGTGAAGCACAAATCCTCCTGGCAGATGGGCAGAATGCCACCTGTGCCAGCAATGACAACAACTTCAGATACAAAGGACAGGCAAGTTAGAATGTCAGGAGGAAGTCACAGGGTAGGTGACTAACCCTGTATTTGAGTAGAGCAGGAAGGACTATCATATTTTTATATGAGGTGAACTTAGATTTTAGAAATAACAATAGTATGAAGTACTTATGGAATTTAAAGTCTCCTACCCACATAGCAGCTCAACAAACAGCTTGCCCCGTAATGCTTTCCTGGTTCAACTCTATGACTCTCTTGTCAGCAAGCTGGTCATATGTTTCCTGTGTTGCAGATGAGCAACTGAGGCAAGAGGATTAAATGCTAGGAAGGTATAGAGGGAGATGTCCTGGGATGAGAGAAGAGGATCAGACTCAGAAATCACTAGTCTATTCAGTCTACCTTATGTGTGTGGTGATGGGGATGGGGAGGGGCACTAGGATAAATACTTTTTCTTTTAAAAATCATGTAAGCTATCTTGGCTAGTATAGTGGCCAGGTGCAGTGGCTCACACCTGTAATCCCAGCACATTAGGAAGTCGAGGTGGACAGATCACAAGGTAAAGAGATCGAGACCATTCTGGCCAACATGGAAACCCCATCTCTACTAAAAATACATAAATTAGCTGGGCGTGGTGGCGCATGCCTGTAGTCCCAGCTACTCGGGAGGCTGAGGCAGGAGAATCACTTGAACCTGGGATGTGGAGGTTGCAGTGAGCCAAGATTGTGCCACTGCACTCCAGCCTGTCAACAGAGTGAGACTCCATCTCAAAAAAACAAACAAACAAACAAAATCATCTTGGCTATCTTGGCTAGTGTAACACATTGACTCTTCTATCCGAACTTCCTTTTATCGTGAAATATTTCAGAAATAAAAAGAAGTTAGAAAAATTATAACAAATAACCATGTGCCTACTACCTATATTTCTTAAAGCTTAAAATGTTGCCACATTTGCTTTAAGGCTCTCTTATCACATAAAACATCACAGATGCACATTCTCTTCTCCTCTAGCTCTAGTCTCTCCTTGTGTCAGCTACTTCTGAGGAACACATGACTCCAAAATTAACGGCTGAAACAATGAGCATTTATTCTTTATGATTCTACAGGTGGTCACCTCAGCAGTTCTGGTTTCACCTGGGCTCATTTTTGAGTCTTTGGTCAGTGCTGGGTCAAGTAGGCCACTCTGATGATCTCGGCTAGGCTTTGTCACATGTTTGGGGGTTGGCTGGCTGAAGGCTGGAATAGATGACCTCTGCTGGGGCAACAGGACTTTTCTTCACTGTGAGTCATCCTCCACGAGGCTAGCCCCGATGTGTTTACATAGTGGTAGTAGAGTTGGAAAAGAGAATTGACACACCATCACTTCTACCACATTCTGTTGTTGATTAAATCTGGTCACACAGCCATCCCAGACTCAAGAGGTGGGGTAATAGACTCCTCATTTCAGTGAGAAGGGCTGAAAAGTCACATTGCAAAGAGCATGGACACAGGATGAGGAGAAGAATTGGGAATATTTTTGACTTCGATGTGTCATACTCTCTCCTCAGCAGTAACCACTATCTTGACTTTGTTGTTATTCATTCTTACACGTTAATTTACAGTTTTCATGCATATCTATAGAGAGTAGCCATAAGATGTATATGGTGTTGCATTGAAAGCTTTATCTTCTACAAGTCATTCAACATTTGCTTTTTTAATAATCCAATATCATGCTTTTGGGATTTAATCCTACTGATATACATATAGCTACTTTGCTAATTTTGGTTGCAGTATATTTGAAGACTCTGAATTATATGCCTGTAGTCCAACTTATGTATTTATTCATTCTCCTATTTATTGACAGTGAGGTTGCTTTCACTTTTATGTCATTTGATACTGTGTGGCACCAACCACATTCTTGTACATGTAACACTGTGTACATATGTTAGAGTTTTTCCATGGTTTATATCTCTCAATAGATTTTCTGGGATTTTATAGTATGGACATCTTAAAATTTAATAAATTCCAAATTTAACTCCATAGTTGTACCAAATTTCCCTTCTAATGGCAGTGTATGAACACTCCTTTTTCTCCATATCTTCATATAAACTGGGCAGGAACTTTTGGAAACTTTAATTCTTACCATTCTGATACGTATGAAATAGTAACTCATTGCTGTTTTGTTTTGCTTTTCCCGGTTAGTAGTGATGTTGAGCAGTCTGGCCGTTTGTTGGCCATTTGGATTTCTCTTTTCTTTTATTTTTTCTTTCTTTGTGGGTTTTTGTTTTGTTTTGTTTTGTTTTTTGAGACAGAGTATTGCTCTGTCACCCAGCACCCAGGCTGGAGTGTAGTGGTGCAGTCTTGGCTCACTGCAACCTCAGCATCCCAGGTTTAAGTGATTCTTGTGCCTCAGCCTCCTGAATAGTTAGGATTGCAGGCGTGCACCACCCTGCCCAGCTAATTTTGTATTTTTAGTAGAGTCAGGGTTTCAACATGTTAACCAGGCTGGTCTTGAACTTTGGCATCAGGTAATCCACCCTCCTCGGCCTCCCAAAGTGCTGGGATTACAGGCATGAGCCACCACACTTGGCATGGATTTCCCTTTTCATGAGTTGTCTGTTTGAATCCTTTGTCCATTTTTTTCTCTTTAGTTGTTTTCCCTTTTCATATTGAATTTGCAGACACTCTTTCTATATTCCAAATATTAACCTTTTTTTTTTTTGAGACAGAGTCTCGCACTGTCGCCTAGGCTGGAGTTCAATGGCGTGATCTAGGCCCATTACAACCTCCACCTCCCAGGTTCAAACGATTCTTCTGTCTCAGCCTCCCAGAGTAGCTGGAATTACAGGCACCTGCCACCATGCCCAGCTATTTTTTGTATTTTTAGTACAGACGGGGTTTTGCCATGTTGGCCAGGCTGGTCTCAAACTCCTAACCACGTGATCTACCCACCTCAGCCTCCCAAAGTGCTGGGATTACAGGCATGAGCCACCAAGCGCCCAGCCCCAAATATGAAACTTTTATAAGGTGTTTCTGAAAATCTCTCTTTTTTCCCAGGTTATGGTTTTTTGTTTTCATTTTTTTACTTTTTATTATGTTTTATTTTCACAGAGGTCTTAAATTATAATATAATATAATTTATCAATCTTTTCTTATAGTTTAAACTTCTTACATCTCACTTGAGATGTTTCTTACCCCCAGGATCATAGCTAAATATTTAGGCCTTTAATCCATCTGAGATTCACTTTTGAATATTGTGAGGTAAGCATCCAATTGTATTAGGGGTATAGAGAGAAACCGGGAGAAGACAATAATAAAATATGACTAAAAATTTCTCAAAATTGATGGACATGAATCTTCAGATTCAAGAAGCAGGTTGACATCTAAGCAAAAAAAGAAAAATAAATCTACAGCTAGACCCTTTGTGGCAAAATTGCAGAACACCTAAAACAAAGGTAAATCTTAAAAGTCTCTAAAAATATAGGAGGCTGAGGCAGGAGGATTGCTTGAACCTGGGAGGCGGAGATTACAGTGAGCCAAGATCACACCACTGCACTCCAGCCTGTCAACAGAGTAAGACTCTGTCAAAAAAAAAAAAAAAAAAGTCTCTAAAAATTGTTTTAAGAATTAAAGAGAGATTTGTATGATGATTTTAAAGACCGTAAATTTTCAATAGCAACAATAAACACCAAAAAATGATTAGCGTTAAGAGAAAACAACTGCCAATTAAAAACTCATAACCACCTAACCGGTCATTTAAGCCCTACCCATCACTTTCATTACTAGCTGTGACCTTAAACAAATTATTTTCTCTCTTTGAACCTCAGTTAATTTGTCTGTAAAGTATGATTAATACATTTTCTCTAATTCATAAAACCATGCAAGAAAAAAGTAAGAATACTTTACAAATTATAAAGTTACCAAAGATATAGTTTACTTTGATCCTTGAGAATAGGTTCATATTTCAATGTGACAATTTTCACATATTTTCGGGGATAAGACAGAGCATGGACAGATGGATGCATGGATGGAAGGAAGAATATAATTATACATTAAATGAATATTTACTGAGCATCTTTTGTGTACCATGCATTGTTTTAGATACTGGAAACATTGCATAATGGTGAATAAGACAGATAATCTCATCCTCTGTCTAGTAGAAGAGACATTAAAATCAATAAACAAATATATATGTAATTATAGATTATTATGGGTCCTATGAAAATAATAAGAGGAATACAATTGATATGTAAATAAGACAATCTTTTAGGAGGAAATTATGTTTAAACTAAGACCTAAAAAATCAGTTGCAATTAGCCAGGTAAAGAGTAGAGGAAGATGCTTTCTCAGGCTGGGGAAACAAAACAAAAAAAAAAACAAAACCAAAAACCAGGAGTTACAGGATGTACACGACTAAGTGGGGGAAACTAAAGCCCTGCATTTCTGTCTAGAAAGCTGAAAGTGGGAGACACAAGGTAAATACAAGGAAAATTATAGAAAGGGAGAGTTTGGAAGTCAACTCATAAAGTTCTTTATGAACTCCTGGGCTTACCCTAGAGATGTGCCAGCATGAATCTAATTCTAAACTTCACACCAAGGATTTTGAGAGCTTAGACTACACCCAGATTTTAGACTGTCCACTGAGTGACACACATGAAAGACAAATCCGGATAACACTGCAAAGTCTTTGAAAATGGGAGTGACATTGAAACCGTAACCTGCAAGAGGCTGGTCTGAATGTGTGACCTGAAACAGACTGGTTGATTTTCTGCTAAGAGAAAAATATCAACATTCTCCATAGAATTGAAACAAAACCCAGAGTCTCATAACCATAGTAAAAATGACCTGGATACAATCTAAAATTACTTGCCTTACAAAGAACCAGAAAAAAATCTCAACTCTCAAAAAACAATCAACAGACACTAATTCTGAGATGACAGTTGTTGGGATTATAATACAAATACTTTAAAACAGCCATTAAAAAAGTCCTTTTAAAACTCATTTGAAATGTGTAAAACAATAGAAATTCTTAGCAAAGACATAGATATAAAGAACCAAATGGAAATTTTAGAGATACAAAATACAATCTCCAAAATTTAAAAGAAAAACTCACTGGATAGGATCAGAAGCACAATCAAGATGACAAAGAGAAGAGTCAATGGCTGGTGAACTTGGAAATCGATCAGTAGAAAATTTCCATGTTGAATACAGAGAGAAAAAATGATCTGAACCTCACTGGCTGTATGGAAGAAACAAAAAGTTCTCAATTCATGACATCGGAGTCCCAAAAGAAAAGAAAAGATGTGGTGTTGAGAAAACGTACATTTGAAGAAATAATTGGCTGAAATTGTTCCAAATTTAGTGAATGATATAAACCTATAAATTCAAGTTCAGTGAACTCCAAACAGAATAAACTCAGGGAAACCTATACCCATAAACATCATAATCAAAATACTGAAAACTAAAGACAAAGACAATAATCTTGAAAGCTGCCAGAGAGACCCAATGCATTACCCATAAAGAAACACCAGTTTGAATGACTGCAGATTTCTCATCTAAACTTGTGAAACCCAAAAGGAGGTGGAACAATTTTAAAGTGCTAAAAGGCTGTCAACCCAGAATTTTATATCTAAAACAAACATCTTTCAGGAATGAAGGGGAAATAAAGACATTCTCCAAGAAAGAAAAACTAAGAGAATTTGTTGCCAGCAGACCTGCTAGAGGAAGTATTGCTAGAGGAAGTTCTTCAGACAAAAGGAAAATGACTTTCAGGATAAAACTTGGAACATAGGAATGAAGGAAAAGGACTAGAAATGATAAATGCCTGAGTAAATACAGTATTTTCCTCTTGAGTTCTTTATGTTTGATTATTGAAAGCAAAAATTATGACATTCTCTAAGAGGTTTTCAACATATCTATGCAAAGAAAAACTAGAACATAATAGAAACCTATATGGTGACAAGGTTTCTACATTCCACTGAAGTGGTAATCTTGAGTCTAAGTAGACTGGGAAAAAAAAAAACCAATATTGTGTGACAAGAAAAACTGAAACATTCGTGTAAATGAGAGAAGTCTAATAGTGTCAATGGGCTATTGGGTTACAACTGCTTCTTCCTCATCTTAGAGAAATTCCAAATGGAAAGTTTGCCTGATGTGCCATCCCTCTGACACAATCCCATAGCTGATCACCAAATCCCCATCTTTCAAATCTGTTCATTTATTTCCATCCCACTGGTGCCTTCATAATCAAGGCCATTAATTCTTGCCTATATGCCGTCCTTCCAACTGTTTTCTCCAACTCCAGTTTTGCCTCTTCTCCTTTCTTAATCTCACCATACTTATCTAAAATTCAAATACTATCATGCCGTGTTCCTTCTTCAAACATGTCAGTTGTTCCTATGTTGCTTTTAAAATAATGAGTGTACTCTTTGGTCTGTCTCCCGATTACCTCTCCAGCCTAATTTCTGGCCACTCCTTCCCCCAAACAATATTCCCTAGACCAGCATAGTAAATATGTTACGATTTGAGGACCAGGTGTTGCCCATTGCAACTACTCAACTCTGTAGCTGTAGTGCAACAGCAACCATAGATAATATGCAAACGGATGAGTGGGACTGTGTTTAAATAAAACTTTAATTACAAAAGCAGATGACTTGCTGGACTTGGCTGATGGTGATCCCCTGCTTTAGACAACTAAACTACCTACAGATCTGTGTAGATGACATTTTCTTTCATGTCTTGAGTACTGGACAATCGACTCTGAAATATGTCCCTCTTTTATCTGGCTACCTTCGATTCACCACCAGGCCTCAATTTGGATGCCACTCCTTTAAGGAACTAAACAGTCTTTATCCCTATACCACCATTGTTGCACTTACCACACTAATATATTTATCTGTTTATTTGTCTGGCTTTACCTATTTGTCTGTAATCTTTTCAAGGGCAGAAACTGCCATGTTTACACTTTAATCCCTAGTGCCTATCAGAGTACCACTACCAGGCACATAGAGCCCTCAACAACACTTATATTTCCCATTGAGCGAGTGGAAGCCCACTAGCCCTCTGGCTGACCCAGCCCTAGTCTTAAAACTTCAGGGCTGGCAAAACATTGCCTGACTGTTTAGTTGTATCTCCATGGAAGCCGTGATCTCTTTTGAGCAAATCATCCCTTTCCTTTGGCCTGGACTTTCTCCCAGAGCAGTAGAGGTCCAAAATTAAGGACCAACCACTGTATCTCTTCTTGGGCAGCACCCATCCCATCCACCTGGCAGCTCAGAGCCCTCAGCTCTGTCTGACCCCACTTCCGACAAGCACTCTCAGCCACTGACTTTAAAAATAAGCCCTGGGGGGGGGGGGGAAATTACTACATCTCTTTCCAAATACTGTTGGAAATGCCAAAAGTGGTGGACAATGAACCATTTGTGGTTAAGGGTGGAGCAACCATTCAGCCAGGCATCCTGGGCACTGTCCGCCTGTTCAGTGTCCTCCCTTTTCAGTGCACCACCAATAAAATGTAAAAGGCACAACTTTCTCTGCCAAGCCATCAGGTAATTAAGCAGCTGAAGTAGGTCTAACTCACTCAAGGTCAACCATGTGTCCTGTTCTGAACTTGTACTAAATCTCAAATAAAGATCTAGACCCTTTCTGCAGGACTTTACAGTCAAGTTGAAGAAATAAGACAAGCACATATGAACCATTTAGAAATGAGTAAAAAATGCAGTTTATTCATTCACTTTTCAAAGTTTATACTTAAGACCAGGCACCATGCAGGATGCTGAGTTACAGAGATGAAAAGAAGGGTCTCTTCATTCAAGAAACTGTTATTATACTAAAATTTATGCCAAAGTAGGAATACTATAAAAGCAAAGAGGGTTTAGAGTCCAAAGAAATTAACAAAGACTGGTTTTCAGAAAAGTAGGACTTGATACTGATGGAAATGCCATCCTTCTTTCAAAGTGTAAAATTCAGCGGTTTTTAGTGTAGTCACAAAGTTATGTAACCATCACCATGATCTAATTCCAGAACAGATAACACCTTTCTGAGTATTTCTGAGCAGAGAATTCATGGAATAAAATTGTTTTTCAGGCAGATTACCCTAGCTACAAGAGCAGGAATGATTATGTGCAATATAGAATTGGACATGGAAGCAAGCTAACAGGCTCAGAGGTTTGGGGACCTGGACCAGAATAGGTCACAGTGCCACCTCCTTTCCATGATTTTCTCACCTCATCCAGGAGGTGAGATAGCGGGATAATTTATTGAAATAATAGGCCGGGCGTGATGGCTCACGCCTGTAATCCCAGCACTTTGGGAGGCCAAGGCGGGTCTATCACGAGGTCAAGAGATCGAGACCATCCTGGCCAACATGGTGAAACCCTGTCTGTACTAAAAATACAAAAATTAGCTGGGCATGGTGGCGTGAACCTGTGGTCCCAGCTACTTGGGAGGCTGAGGCAGGAGAATTGCTTGAACCCAGGAGGCAGAGGTTGCCTTGAGCTGAGATCGCACCACTGCACTCCAGCCTGGCACCTGGCAACAGAGTGAGACTCTGTCTCAAAAAAAATAAAAATAAAAATAAATAATAATCTGCATATTTTTCTCCTTGTATTTTTCTTCCCTCATGCGAAGAGCATGGCCAGACATTTGCGTTCCCTAGCCTAAGCAGTACTGGAAGCTAAGCTAAAATCCTTTTCTGACTTCTCTTCTGGGAATTCTGAACTCAATGTTGGGATTATATTGGGGAAGGGGAGAAAAGGGACTTTTTGGGAACAGTGGAAGCTGAAGCTGAGAGAGCAGAGACTCCCGAAAATGATTGTATATCACAGTGGTTAATAGCACAGATTCTGGTGCTTGACGATCTGGAATTGAGCCTTGACCGTGGGCATGTCACTTAACTTCTCTCTATATGGGTTTCCTTGAAATGAGGATAATGTGAATCAATGATCTTGTTCTTAGGATTAAATGAATGAACATACAATAAATACTTATAACACTGCCTGTCACACAAGCAGAGCTATATAAGGGTTTGCTTGTTATGATTAATAAAAGAGAGAAGGCCGGGCGTAGTGGCTAACGCCTGTAATACTAACACTTTGGGAGGCTGAAGTGGTCAGATCATGAAGTCAGGAGTTCGAAAACAGCCTGGCCAACATGGTAAAATCCCATCTCTACTAAAATACAAAAATTAGCCGGGTGTGGTGGCATATGCCTATTATCCCAGCTACTCGGGAGGCTGAGGCAGGAGAATTGCCTAAACCTGGGGGGGGTGAAAGTTGTAGTGGCTGAGATTGTGCTACTGCACTCCAGCCTGGGCAACACAATGACACTCTGTCTCAAAAATAAAAACTAAAAAATAAATTAATGAGAGAAAAATAAATCATTGGTACAGGGTAGTGGAGTGTTTTCCTGTAAGGACTATTGTGTGGAAACAAGGGTAGGAAAAGATTTAGGAGTAATGAAGATGAAAAACCTGAAAAATAGAGGGAATATTAAGGATGCAAGACTTTTAAACATTAATTTTACTGACAAAAATTATACTATTTATGGTATACAAATGTTTTGATGTATGGTGGAAATGCTACATCAAGCTAATTAATATACTCATTACCTCATATACTTATTTTTGTCATCAGAACATTTAAAATGGATTCTGTTAGCTATTTTCAAGTATGCAATATATTTTTATTAACTGTAGCCACCATGTTGTACAGTAGATCTCCTAAACTTATTCCTTCTGTCTAATTGAACATCGCCTAACTCTCCCCCTCATTTCTCCAACATCTGCCTAACTCTTCCCCCTCACCAGCCCTAGGTAACCACCGTTCTAATCTCTGCCTCTCTGAGTTCTACTTTTTAAGTTCCCACATGTGAATGACATCATGCGGTATTTGCCTTTCAGTGCTTTGCTTATTTCACTTAGCATAATGTCCTCCAGTTTCATCCATGTCATCGCAAATGCAACAATTTTTTTTAATCTATTTTAAGGCTGAATAGTATTCCATTGTGAATACAGAAATACATATTCCCATATTGCTCACAATTCTATGTTAAGGCTGAAGAGTATTCTATTGTGAATATAGGAATATATATTCTTATATTCCTTGAATTTTATTGTGTGCAAGGATTCTCTTCTCTCCACATCTTTACCAACACTTGTTATCCTATCTTTTTGATAATAGACATCCCAACAGGTGTCGGGTGACATCTCATTGTCATTTCAATTTGTGTTTCCCTGATGATTACTGATGTTGAGCATTTTTTTCATAAACTCAGCCATTTGTATGTCTTACGTCTTTTTTTTTTAGAAAAAGTTGCTCAAGTCCTTTTAAAATTAGGTTACTTGTGTTCTTGTTATTTAGTTGTTTGAGTTCATTGAATATTTTGGATATTAACTCCCTATCAGGCATGTGATCCCCAAAGATTTTCTCCCATTCTGTATTTTGTTTCTTTAGTTTGTTGTTGTTTCCTGTGCTGCATGTAAGCTTTTAGTTTGATGAAAGCCCACTTGTCTATTTTTGCTTCTGTTGCCTGTGCTTTTAGGGTCATATCCATAAAATCTTTGCTAGACCAATGTCAAGAAGCTTTTCGGGTCTTACATGCAAGCATTTAATCCATTTCAAGTTGATTTTTATATATGGAGTGAGATAGGGGTTCAGTTTCATTCTTTTGCGTGTGGATATTAGGTTTTCCCAACAGCATTTTGTGAATAGACTGTCCTTTCTGGGTTGCATGTTCTTGGCACCTTTGTGAAAGATTTGTTCGTTGTAAATCCATGAATTTATTTCTGGGCTCTCTGTTCTGTTCCATTGGTCGATAATGTCTATCTTTGTAGCAGTACCATGCTTTTTTCTTTACTATGGCTTTATAGTAGACTTTGAGATCAAGTCGTGTGATTCCTCCAGCTTTGTTCCTTGTGCTCAATCAAAACTGCTTTGATTTTTCAGGGTCTTTTGTGTTTCCATGTAAGTTTTAGAATTCTTTGTTTCTATTTCTATGAGGAATGCCACTGGAATTTTCATAGGTATTGCATTGAGTCTTAGATCACTTTGGGTAGTACGTACATCTTAACAATATTAATTCTTCCAATCCATGAACACAGGATATCTTTTCGTTTATTTATGTCTTCTTAAATTTCTTTCATCAATATTTTATAGTTTTCAGCATACAGATCTTTCACCTGTTTGACTAAATGTATGCCTAAGTAATGTATTATATTATATATATTTTGATATTATTGTAAATAAAATTATTTTCTTGATTCCTTTTTTGGATATTAGTGTGTAGAAATGCTACTGTTTTTTTATATTGATTTTGATTCCCACAACTTTAATCATTTATAAATAATCACTAATAAGTCCTAAGTCTTTTGGTGGAGTTTTTAGAGTTTTCTACATATCAGATTGTGTCATCTGCAAATAGAAACAGTTTAGTTTCTTAGAATGAAAAGCTTAAGGCAGATAACCATTTAGAACTAATAGAGAAAGGACAGGAAAGTAAAAACAGATGCTAATAAATATGGATAGAGAAATAAATTATTTGATAGACAATAGATAGGGAAATTGATATGAAATAGAGATTGAGAAGTAAATATATCACACAATGAAAACATAATAGAGATAGAAAATAGTGGCAAAAATGAGCTGATAAAACTGGGAGAGATCAACTAATACAGATAGATGAAAAGCTCAGAATGATATATAAAAATTAGTGTTAAATGCTAAATGGAAAAAGTCATAATGGGAATACAAAAGGGAGGGGGGAGGACGTAAGAACTAGGTCGGGGGCATTAAATGGCTTCAGTCTGTGGGATGGAGGAGACTGCTGTCCTAGCCCCTGCCCCTTCCTCTGGGTTCACCCCCACCCCTCCTATCTCAGCGCTCTCTTCTCCAACTTCTAGACCATGTTGTCCTCTTCCTTCAGTTAGGAGCTCTCTGTTCTCTATTCTGAACAGTTCAGAAATCTGTTTCTTCTGTCTGGTTTTCTAATGGTTTTGTGTATGCAATTCTTTGTCTTTATTTCAGAAGACTGTGTCCCCAGTGAGAGTGAATCTCCCACTCCGCTCTTAGTATCCTACTCAGTGTGAGGCTAAGAGAAAATGTGTCTCGAGACAGTCCTGGTATAGAAGGTGGGCCAGTAAGGGCACAGCAATCTCCCAATACCACTGTCATCACCTGTAGAACAACACCAATCACTCCTGGAAGGGTCCTCTCTAAAAGCATAAAATAGCAGAAACTTGTCCAGCCTGCCTTGGCACAGAAAAATATATGCAGTATCTGAAATATATTCCCCTCTGTGCTTCTTAAGGGCCAGACCTCTGTAACTTTGTATTTTTCTCCAAATAATTGGTCTCCCCTATAAAACGGTGAGTTCCCAGAGGACACAGACTATGTGGATAGAGTTGCAAAAATGTTGTAGAATGATCAGGAGCTTATATTCTGTATCCATCACTTCCAAACATCTGAAAGTTTCAGCATCTCATACTTTATGTACTTGGTCCTGAGGACAGAATTCGTGTGGTAAGGAGAAGGGAGATTTTAGTATAATAAAAGAGACTTAAGAATTTCCATGACACATATTCTGAATATAGGACAGGAACCCTGTTAGGTTCCAGGAGAGAGTTCTGGTCATCTCCGTCAAAGGAAACTCCCCCAGACTGATCTAAACCAGTTCCTTTCCTCCTAGACAAGAGGAAGGAAAAGTCCCATTCATAACCACAGAAAAATAAAAGTCTTCCTCTCTGATTATATGCAATTTACAACAGAGTATTTCATTTGGTGCCCAAGAACCTGTAATAGCTGGAATTACCCTTGTTCCTCTTCCTTTTTGAAGGGTCAGAGCTGAGAAGTGCTCTGTGATTATGTGTCAGGGCATGGCATCTCCATGCCAAACTCGCCCAGCTCTAGTTTTGTGTGTGTGTGTGTGTGTGTGTCTCCCACAGCTAAAATTTCCCCATCTCTTTGCACTGTTTTTCGATTCATAAGTAATGAATTCAGATGTTTTTGCCATTTTGCCCATCCTTTTTGGGGAAAGGGAAGGAAGAAGGAGAGAAGAAAGAAAGGAAGGAAGGGAGAATAGAAAGAACCATGCCCGCATCCCACAACGTCACATATGGAATGAGAACTTTAGAATGAACAAAGCAGAACAACTGAAGTGGGGTGAGTCGTGATATACCTATGGTTATTGTGGCCCGGAAGCTGAGAACCTGGAATGACAGACTCCCTAGATGTGAAGGTAAATGCTGCCACATGGAGATATGTTGTGCCAGGTTCTACCCAGGAGGTTTGCAACAGAAGCCCCAGGTAGGATGGGACACAATATGAAATAGTAGAAACCCTAACTCTGGTGGTGCAAACTTAAGTTTTGTGAGCCACATGGTTTCTATTACAACAACGCCACTTTGCCATTGTACTGCAAAAGCAGACATATGTAAACAAGAAAACGTAGCTATGGTGCAATAAAACTTTATTTACCAACACAGGTAGAAGGTCAAACTTGGCTGACAGATCATGGTTTGCTGACCCCTGCTCTGAGTGGTTATAAGGACCTAGTTCTGAAAAATCTTGCAACTTTTAGAGTAACTGAGGAATCAAAAGGGATGGAGACAGAAAGGAAGAAGAGGAAGAGGCAGTGAATAACTAGAGTCGTTTTTAGAACAGGGATGACTTGAAGCATCTGGATCTATGGCCTGGGTAAAAATCCTAGTGTGAGTAATTTTTGGGGTAAATTTAGGAAAGCCTCAAGTAGGACTTTGGGTAATTGTAAGGAAAGCTGTTATGACTAAGAACTGAGAAATAAAATGTGGGTCCTAAGATAAAAGGACTTGCTATTAATTATCTATTTCAGTGTAACAAGTTTACCCCAAGTTAGTGACTTAAAAATAAATATTTATTATCTCTAATAGTTTCTATGGGTCAGGAATTTCAGACCCGTAGAAACTATCAGGCAGCCTGGCTCATGGTTTCTCATAAGGCACAGTCAGAGGTTGGCCAGACTGCAGTCTTCTAAAGGCTTGACTGAGCTGCAGGGTCTCTCATTCACGTGCCTGAGAAGCTGAGACTGGGCTATGGTGAGAGGCCTCAGTTCTTCTCCACATGGGCCTCTCCTTGGGCTGCTTGAGTATCCTCTCAGCATGGTGGCTAGCTTCCCCCAGAGAAGTAATTCAAGAGAACAAGTAGAAACTTTAATGTCCTTCATCTACAAGCTTTGGAAGTCACACACCATCACTTCCGCCATAATCTGTGGTCACAAAACCTGTCTCTGATTCAGCGTGAAGGTGGCTAACAAAGGATGGAAATACTAGTAGGTAAGGACCATCAGGGCCCATCGTAGAAGCTGGATACCTAGCACCATACTATCAAAGAGAGCTAAGAGAAGTAGCTCTCAGTATAGCATCTGTCTATTAGGATGGCCTAGGAATTGTTATTAGTTAGAATGTATTCGACTGGAGAAAGGAAAGAACAAAAAAGACCCAACTTAATGTTGCTTAAGCAATGGTGTTTGTTCACTTAAAAAAGAATCTAGAGGTGGGAGGATTCAGGGTTGGTAAATTCAGCAGCTTGATGATATCAGGCTCTTATTAAATCCTGCAGTTTTCTTGGCTTTTCCTTCTTGGTCACAAGATGGTTGCCACAGCCACATTTCATACTTACAAAGTTGCTTGTGAAAGCAGAAAGAAGATAGGAATATCTCTTGGACAGCCAGCTAACAGTCTTGCCAGAGAAACCTGATATATGAACATGACGCTGAATTCAATAATCTGAAACAGTACACTTCTAACTTTCCTAGAATCAGAGGATCTTAAAGATAACCAAGTGCAACCTTCATCTAATGTTTGTATCCCTTCTAGCATATCCAGGGAAAATAGCTAAGCAACAAGATTTCCTTTCACTGTGGTAAATTAGCGTGGACACCCTGAATATGTGACAGAGCCTTTCGGTCTAAGTACAGAATTATAAGAAATGTAAAAAGTTGAGGCCAAGCTATTTGGAGGACAATCCCTGAGCCCCTAACTGGTAACAGGAACTATGCAAGCACAATGGGGATCTTTTTTTTTAATTTATTTTTTATTTTTTTATTTTATTGTACTTTAGATTCTGGGGTATATGTGCAGATCATGCAAGATTGTTGCATAGGTACATTCATGGCAAGGTGGTTTGTTGCCACCATCCCCCCATCACCTATACCTGACATTTCCCCCCACGTTATCCCTCCCCCACCCTCCCTCCCACAGCCCCCCCCAAGTGGACCCCAGTGTGTGATGCTCCCTTCTTCGTGTCCAAGTGTTCTCATTGTTCAACACCCGCCTATGAGTGAGAACATGTGGTGTTTGATTTTCTGTTCTTCTGTCCAGTTTGCTGAGAATGATGTTTTCCAGGTTCATCCATGTACCTACAAAGGACACAAACTCATTATTTTTTATGGCTGCATAGTATTCCATCATGTATAGGTGCCACATTTTCCCTGTCCAGTCTATCATCAATGGGCATTTGGGTTGGTTCCAGGTATTTGCTATTGTAAACAGTGCCACGATGAACATGTGTGTGCATGTGTCTTTATAATAGAATGATTTATAATCCTTTGGGTATATACCCAGTAGTGGGATTGCTGGGTCAAGTGGAATTTCTATTTCTAGGTCCTTGAGGAATCGCCACACTGTCTTCCACAATGGTTGAATTAATTTACACTCCCACCAACAGTGTAAAGTGTTCCTATTTCTCCACATCCTCTCCACTGTCTGTTGTCTCCAGATCTTTTAATGATCGCCATTCTAGCTGGCGTGAGATGGTATCTCAGTGTGGTTTTGATTTGCATTTCTCTAATGACCAGTGATGATGAGCATTTTTTCATATGTTTGTTGGCCTCATATATGTCTTCTTTTGAAAAGTGTCTGTTCATATCCTTTGCCCATTTTTGGATGGGTTTGCATTTTTTTCTTGTAAATCTGTTTCAGTTCTTTGTAGATTCTGGATATTAGCCCTTTGTCAGATGGGTAGATTGCAAAAATTTTTTCCCATTCTGTTGGTTGCCGGTTCGCTCTAATGATTGTTTCTTTTGTTGTACAGAAGCTCTGAAGGTTAATTAGATCCCATTTGTATATTTTGGCTTTTGTTGCGATTGCTTTTGGTGTTTTAGTCATGAAATCCTTGCCTATGCCTGTGTCCTGAATGGCTTTGCCTAGGTTTTCTTCTAGGGTTTTTATGCTGTTGGGTCTTATGTTTAAGTCTTTAATCCATCTGGAGTTAATTTTAGTGTAAGGTGTCAGGAAGGGGTCCAGTTTCTGCTTTCTGCACATTGCTAGCCAATTTTCCCAACACCATTTATTAAACAGGGAATCCTTTCCCCATTGCTTGTTTTTGTTTTTGTTTTGACAAACCCATTGTTAGGTTTGTCAAAGATCAGATGGTTGTAGTTGTATGGTGGTGCTCCAAAGGCCTCTGTTCTGTTCCATTGGTCTATGTCTCTGTTTTGATACCAGTACCATGCTGTTTTGATTACTGTTGCCTTGTAGTATAGCTTGAAGTCTGGCAGCATGATGCCACCAACTTTGTTCTTTTTGCTTAGAATTGTCTTGGCTATGCAGGCTCTTTTTTGGTTTCATATGAAGTTTAAAGTGGTTTTTTCCAGTTCTGTGAAGAAGGTCATTGGTAGTTTGATGGGGATAGCATTAAATCTATAAATTATTTTGGACAGTATGGTCATTTTCACATATTGATTCTTCCTAACCATGAGCATGGAATGTTTTTTCCACGTGTTTGTGTCTTCTCTTATTTCCTTGAGCAGCAGTTTGTAGTTCTCCTGAAGAGGTCTTTTACCTCCTTTGTTAGTTGTATTCCTAGGTATTTTAGTCTTCTTGTGGCAATTGTGAATGGGAGTTCACTCTAGATTTGGCTCTCTGTTTGTTATTGGTGTATAGGAATTCTTGTGATTTCTGCACATTGATTATGTATCCTGAGATTTTGCTGAAGTTGTTTATCAGCTTAAGGAGATTTTGGGCTGAGACAATGGGGTCTTCTATATATACAGTCATGTCGTCTGCAAATAGAGACAATTTGACTTCCTTCTTTCCTAATGGAATACCCTTTATGTCTTTTTCTTGCCTGATTGCTCTGGCTAAAACTTCCAGTACTATATTGACTAAGAGTGGAGAGAGAGGGCATCCTTGTCTAGTGCCAGATTTCGAAGGGAGTGCTTCCAGTTTTTGCCCATTCAGTATGATATTCGCAGTATGTTTGTCATAAATAGCTTTTATTATTTTGTGTTAGGTTTTATCGATACCTAGTTTATTGAGAGTTTTTAGCGTAAAGAGCTGTTGAATTTTGTCAAAGGCCTTCTCTACATCTATTAAGATAATCATGTGGGTTTTGTGTTTTGTTCTGCTTATATAGTGGATTACATTTATGGACTTGCATATGTTGAAACAGCCTTGCATCCCTGGGATGAAGCCTACTTGATCACGATGGATAAGCTTTTTGATGTGCTGTCGCAATCTGTTTGCCAGTATTTTATTGAAGATTTTTGCATCGATGTTCATCATGGATACTGGCCTGAAGTTTTCTTTTTTTTGTTGAGTGTCTGCCAGGTTTGGTATCAGGATGATGTTGGTCTCATAAAATGAGTTGGGGGGAGGGTTCCCTCTTTTGTATTGTTTGGAATAGTTTCAGAATGATTGGTACCAGCTACTCTTTGTATATCTGGTAGAATTCAGCTGTGAGCCCGTCTGGACCTGGACTTTTTTTGGTTGGTAGCCTGTTAATTGCTGCCTCAACTTGAGCCCTTGTTATTGGTCTATTCAGGGTTTCAGCATCTTCCTGGTTTAGTTTTGGTAGGGTGCAAGTGTCCATGAATTTATCCATTTCTTCCAGGTTTACTGGTTTATGTGCGCAGAGTTGTTTGTAGTAATCTTTGATGGTAGTTGTATTTCTGTAGGATCAGTGGTGATATCCCCTTTATCGTTTTTTATTGCATCTATTTGATTCTTCTCTCTTTCTTTTTTATTAATCTGGCTAGCGGTCTCTCTATTTTGTTGATCTTTTCGAAAAGCCAGCTCCTGGATTTATTGATTTTTTGAAAAGGTTTTTTGTATCTCTATCTCCTTCATTTCTGCTCTGATCTTAGTTACTTCTTGTCTTCTGCTAGCTTTTGAGTTTTTTTTATCTTGCTCCTCTAGCTCTTTCAATATTGATGATAGGGTGTCTGATTTTAGATCTTTCCTCATTTCTCATTTGGGCATTTCTTGCTATTTCCCTCTAGGCACTGCTTTAAATGTGTCTCAGAGATTCTGGTACATTGTGTCCTCATTCTTGTTGGTTTTGAAGAACATCTTTATTTCTGTCTTCATTTTATTGTTTATCCAGTCAACATTCAGGAGGCTGTTGTTCAGTTTCCATGAAGTTGTGCAGTTTTGAGTTAGTTTCTTAATCCTGAGACCTAATTTGATTGCACTGTGGTCTGAGAGACTGTTATGATTTCCGTTTTCTTTCATTTGCTGAAGAGCGATTTACTTCCAATTATGTGGTCAATTTTAGAGTAGGTGTGATGTGGTGCTGAGAAGAATGTATATTCTGTGGCTGTGGGGTGGAGAATTCTGTAGATGTCTATTAGGTCCACTTGTTCCAGTTCTGCGTTCAAGTCTTCCTTGTTGATTTTCTGTCTTGTTGATCTGTCTAATATTGACAGTGGGTGTTAAAGTCTCCCACTATTACTGTGTGAGAGTCTAAGTCTCTTTGTAGGTTATTAAGAACTTGCTTTATATCTCCGGGTGTTCCTGTATTGGGTGCATATATATTTAGGATAGTTAACTCTTCTTGTTGTATTGATCCTTTCACCATTATGTAGTGTCCTTCTTTGTCTCTTCTGATCTTTGTTGGTTTAAAGTCGATTTTATCAAAGACTAAAATTGCAACCCCTGCTTTTTTTGCTCTCTATTTGCTTGGTAGATCTCTTCCATCCCTTTATTTTGAGTCTATGTGTGTCTTTGCTTGTGAGATGGGTCTCCTGAATACAGCACACCGATGGGTTTTGACTTTTTACGCAGTTTGCCAGTCTATGTCTTTTGATTGGGGGGCATTTAGGCCATTTACATTTAAGGTTAATATTGTTATGTGTGAATCTGATCCTGCCATTTTGTTACTGGTTGTTTGTTTTGCCCAATGGTCAATGCAGTTTCCTCATTGCATCACTGGTCTTTACCATTTGGTTCGTTTTTGCAGTGGCTGGTACTGGATGTCTTTTTCTGTCTTTAGTGTTTCCTTCAGGAGCTCTTGTAGGGCAGATCTGGTGGTGATGAAATCTCTCAGTAATTGCCTGTCCATAAAGGATTTTATTTCTCCATCACTTATGAAGCTTAGTTTGGCTGGATATGAGATTCTGGGTTGAAAGTTCTTTTCTTTAAGGATGTTGAATATTGGTTCCATACTCTTCTGGTTTGTAGGGTTTCTGCCGAGAGATCCACTGTGAGTCTGATGTGCTTCCCTTTGTGGGTGACCCGAACTTTCTCTCTGGTTGCCCTTAGCATCTTTTCCTTCATTTCAACCCTGGTGAATCTGACGATTATATGCCTTGGGGTTGCTCTCTTGAGGAGTATCTCTGTGGTGTTCTTTGTATTTCCTGTATTTGAATGTTGGCCTGCTTTGCTAGGTTGGGGGAACTCTCCTGCATATTTTGAAGAGTGTTTTCCAGCTTGGATTCATTTTCCCTGTCCTCTTCAGGTACACTGATCAAGCATAGATTAGGTCTTTTCATATAATCCCATATTTCTTGGAGGCTTTGTTCATTTCTTTTCACTCTTTTTTCTCTTTCTTGCCTTCTCATTTTATTTCATTGAGATGATCTTAAATCTCTGATATCCTTTCTTCTGCTTGATCGATTTGGCTATTGAAACTTGTATATGTTTCACAAAGTTCCTGTGATGTGTTTTTCAGCTCCATCAAATGGTTTATGTTCTTCTCTAAGCTGGTTATTCTAGTTAGCATTTCATCTCATCTTCTTTCAAGGTTCCTAGTTTCTTTGTATTGGGTTAAAATATGTTCTTTCAGCTCAGAGAAGTTTGTTACTACCATCTTCTGAAGCCTGCTTCTGTCAGCTTGTCAAAATCGTTTTCTGACCTGCTTTGTTGCCATGCTGGTGAGTCGTTGTGATCTCTCTGGAGAGGAGAGGCGTTCTGGACTTTGACGTTTTCGTCCTTTTTGCGCTGATTTCTTCCCATCTTCTCTGAGTGGACGTCCTTTCTGTTAAAGTTGGGGTTATTTCTCCTGTACGAGGCTTTTTTTTTTTAACGCATGTGTCAGTGTGCCACTTGAGACAGTCTGTCCATTGTCTGCCTGTGGAGGTGCTGCTGGGCTGCCTCAGTCTCAGCCAGGCTGCTGTTTATTCTTTGCCTGGTTTCCGTACTGGTGAGGTTACCCCGCCTTTCCAGTGGTGGGCTTTTTCCCTCTGCCGAGCCTGCTGTTCCAGGCTGGAGGATGTGTTAACTGCCAAACTCTCCTGGGAGGGGCACTCCAGTTGTTGGATCTTGTGGGGGGAGGGGCCTGTCTGGTCATATCCCCATCCCTGCTTTCTACTCTCCCTTCCGTGGGACTGACAGTTCCTTTCGCAAGCTTTCCCGATATTAGTCCCAATCTCCACCCTGGTCTGCACTAACAAGGCACCGGTCTGGCCAGGGCTGCCGGCCTGGGCTGTCGCCCCTGTCTGCAACTCTGGGTGGTTCTCAGCAAGGCGGCGTTTTCCTGGTCTGTGTGTTGCCGAAATCTCAGAGTGAACTGCTGTATCTGAATCAGAGAACCAAGAAGGTGATTCCCCCCCATCCTCCATGCCTCATACACTTTCCAGGTGGGGCAGTTCCCTGCTTTGCCTCGGCTGGACGCCTTTGGGCTGCTTTCGCTGCCTTTTTTGGGGTTAATCCCACTGTTCAACCAGTCCCTTTAAAACAAAACCGGTACCTTGCTGGGAGATGCGGATATCACTCTGGTTTTGTCTCACTCGGTGGTAGCTGCACTCCAGAGAAGCTTCCTTTTGGCCATCTTCCCCTGAATCAATGGGGGTCTTTTAATGGGAACTGCCTCCGTCAGTCTCTAACTGCCATGCAAAGGGTAGCTCATCTCTCCTGCCCTTAAATGAATTCCAGGAGAGAAATCCCCCAAATGACTTTTTCTCATAACAGTAAAATTCAAATTTGGATGGCTAAGATCCATGGGTAAAAGTTACCAGGAGAGAAAAATTCCAAGTTTAATACTAGTAATAATTTTTTTTAACAATTAGAATAATCCAATAATGGATTTGCTTTGCTGGGTGAAGGCTGCAAGTAGATCTCCACAATAAACTAATAAAAGAGTCTACAACAGGAATTCTTGTATAAGATAAAAAGTTTGCATAATATAACCACCAAGCTCCCTCCTCCAAAATCAATTCTTCTATATTTATTGCCGGAATTTCTCCCTCATGTCAAGCCTTAACCTTTTTTCCTAGTCTTTCAACCTCTTTCACGAAGTCATAGAATATCAGAGCCAATGTAAACTTAGAGAATATATACCCCCTGTATTTCTCCGACATTCTGAGTCAGTGCTTCTAATTAACATAGAGTAAACTTGTCTGACCTTCCTTTGTTATTTGGAATTTCAAAATCACATTTTAATCAACTTTCTTAAAATATAATTTACATCAAATATAATTTAGTCATTTAAGGCTACTATTTAATGTTTTGAAAAATGTGGAACCATCACAACAGTCAAGATACAGATTATTTTTATCACCCAAAAATGTTCCCACCTGCCCCTTTGCATGCAATTCCCACTACTCCTGGCTCAGTACACCACTATTCTGCCTTCTGTCAGTGTTAGGTTTTTTTTTCCCCTAGTCTAGCATTTCATTTCTTAAGATATTGAATCACAAAATCTGAACTGTCTTGTGTAGCTTGAGAAATGGTTTTGAGATTCATACATGTTGCTGCATATAACGGTGTTATTGTTCAGCAGTTGTCCATTGTATAGATGTGACACATTATGTCAATCATTCTCTCATTGATGTACATGTGAGTTGTTTCTGGTTCAGAGCAATTATGTATCTATCTGCTATTACTTTTTATGTTCAAGTTTACAGTTTTGTATGAAATATATTTATATTTCTCTTGGGCAAAGACCTAGCATACAATTGTTGAGTTGTATAGTAAGTATACTTTAAGCTTTGTAAGAACTGCCAGAAGGTTGTACCATTTTACGTTACCACCAGCAGTATTGAGAGCTCCAAATTATTCCACATCCTCACCCATACTTGGCATTCTCACACCTTTTAATGTTAGCTATTCTAGTGGGTATGAAACAGTATCTTATTGTGGTATCAATTTGCCTTTTCCAGGGAAATATGATGATAAGCATCTTTTCGTGTGCTAATTGACCATTTGTATATTTCTTTAATAGAGGTTCTGCTCAAATCTTTTGCTCAATCGAGTTGTTTCATATTATTGAGCTGCAAGAATTCTTTATATATTCTGAACATCAGTCCATTCTCAAATATATGTATTGCAAATATTTTCTCCCAGGTTGTGGTTTGATTTTTTATTTTCTTAATGAAATTAATTTTATCAAAATTAAAAACTTCTGGCTGGGTGTGGTGGCTCATGCCTGTAATCCCAGCACTTTGAGAGGCTGAGGCAGGTGGATCACCTGAGGCCATAAGTTCAAAACCAGCCTAGCCAACTCCAACCAGGTAGAAACTACATCTCTACCTAAAATACAAGAATTAGCTGGGCATGGTGGCACGCGCCTGTAGTCCTAGCTACAGGGGTGGCTGAGGCATGAGAATCACTTGAACCTGGGAGGTGAAGGCTGCAGTGAAATGAGATGGTGCTACTGCACTCCAGCCTGGGCAACAGAGTGAGACACCATCTCAATAAATAAATTAATTAATTAATTAATTCTAGTCTTCAAAAGACACATCTAATTTAAAATTAGTTTCTTTTAGAGATCCTGCTTTTAGTATAGTACCTAAGAAATTGTCTCCTAACCAAAGTCATAAATGTTTTCTCATATGTTTTCTTTTGGAAGTTTTAAATATAAAATGGGTCTTAATTTTAGGTCATTGTGAGGTGATTTTTGTATATAATACAAGATATGGATTGAAGTTCCTCTTTTTTGCTAATTGCATTTGTTTCCTCTAGCTACAGTAACAAGTCACCACATACTTTGTGGCTTAAAACGACACAGGTTTATCTTACAGCGCTGCAGGTTGGAGTCCAGCATGGTCTCACTGAGCTAAAGCTAAGAGGTCAGCACAGCTGTGTTATTTTCTGGATACTCTACAAAATAATCTCCATTTCTTTGCCTTCCAGCTTCTAGATGCCACTCATATTCTTGTGCTTGGCTCATGACCTCTTCTCTCCATTTTCAGAGCCAGAAACCCTCATTACTCTGTGACTTCCTCTTGTAGCCACATCTTCCTCTCTGCCCTCCCTGTTTCTTCCATGTTTAAGGACTCTCGTAATTACACTGGGCTCACCTGAATAATTTAGGTTAATCTCCCCATCTGAAAGTCCTACATTTGATCACACAGACGACATCCTTTTTTTCCAGATAAGGTAACATTCTCCTTATCATCCAGCAAGGGATTAGAACATGGACATCTTGGGGTGGAGACAGGTGAGCATCATTCTGCCTGCCCCACCTGTGGCTTGTTCCAGCATCATTTATTGAATTATCTTTTTGTTTTTGCTGAAAGTGGTTGTCTGTGCATGTGTGAATCTCTGTCTGGATTCTACTCGGTTGCATTAATCTATACATCTGTCTTGGGACAGTATCATGCCCTCTTCATTTCTGCGGCTTTATAGGAATCTTGAAATCACGTAAGTATTCCGACTTTGTTCTTCTCTTTCAAAATTGTTTTGACTATTTTTGGATATTTCCATTTTAGAGTCAAATTGTCAATTTCTATAAAAAGCTCTCCTGTGTTTTTTAGACAGCTTTATTGAAGTATAATTGGCATATTATAAAATTTACTTGTCTTAAATATAAAATTCAAAGAGTTTCAGTAAATTTACAGTTGTGCAACCATCACCACAATTCAATTTTAAAACATTTCATCATCCCTAAAAGATCCCTCATGTTCACCTGGAGTAGCCGCCCTTTTTCACCCCTAGTCTCTGGCAACCACTAATCTACTTTCTGTCTCTATAGATTGGCCTTTTAGGGACATTTTATGTAATAGAATCATACAATATGTGATTTTGGGGGCCTGGCTTCTTTAACTTAGTGTAAGCGTTTTAAAGTTTTTCCATTGTATAGCATATATTAATATTTTGTATCGTTTATTGCCAAATAGTATTCCACTGTAAGGATAGACCACATTTTGTTTATTCATTCACCAGGCATTTTATTGTTTCCACTTTTGGGTTACCATGAATAATGGTGCTGTGAGCATTCCTATAAGTCTTTGTGTGGATACATGTTTTTCTTTCTTTTGGGTAGATACCTAGGAGTGGAAATGCTGGATCATACTGTAAACTTACATTTAACTTTTTGAGGAACCACTAAGCTATTCTTCAAGGGTGTATCATTTTACCTATTCTCCAGCAGTATATGGGGGTTTCAGGCTTTTTTCCTCACAATCTCATAAGCCCTTGTTATTGTCTGTGTTTTTTATTATAGAGCCATTTTAGTGGGTGTGAAAAGATATCTCATTGTAGTTTTAATTTGTATTTCTCTAATGACACCTCATCTGTCACCTCATACATTTATCATTTCTTTATGGTGAGACCATTCAAAAGCCTCTCTTCTGGCTATTTTGTAATATACAGTATTTTACTATTAGTCATAATCACCCTCCCATACAAGAGAACACCACAACTTATTCCTCCCATTACTGGTGACTTTGCTCCCATTGACCAGCCTCTCCTCATCTGCTCCTTCCCCTTCTCCTTCCTCTTCCCAGTCTCTGGTAACCAATGTTCTACTCTCTGCTTCTATAAATCAACTCTTATTTTTTTAGATTACATATATAAGTGAGATAATGCAGTATCTGTTTATATCTGACTTATTTCACTTAACATGGTGTCTTCCAGATCCATTCATGTTGTCGTGAATGACAGGATTCCATTCTTTTTATAGATGAATAGTATTTCATTGTATATATATACATATGTGTAGGTATACATATATACACACACATATATATACAATGAAATACCACATATATATACACTATATATATATATATGTATATGTATATATATTCTTTCTCCATTTATCTGATGATGTACACTTAAGTTGGTTCCATATCTTGGCTATTGTAAATAGTGGTGCAATAAACATGAGAGTGCAGATATTTCTTTGGCATACTGATTTCATTTCCTTTGGACTTATACTCTGTAGTAGGATTGCTGGATGATACGGTAGTTCTATTTTTAAAAATTTTGGGAACCTCCATGCTGTATTTCGTGATGGCTGTACTACTTTCCAACTCCACCAACAATGGGTAAGTGGTCCTTCTTCTCCACATCCTCATTAACACTTGTTTTCTTCCATCTTTTTTATAATAGCCATTCTAACTGGAGTGAAATTGTAGCTCATTGTAGTTTTGATTTGCATTTCCGTGATGATTAGTGATGTTGAGCATTTCTTCATATGCCTTTTGGCCATTTGTGTGTCTTCTTTTAAGAACTGTCTATTAGGGACTTTTGCCCATTTTAAAATTAGGTGGTTTTTTTGTTTTGATTTGGTTTTCTTTGTTGTTGTTCTTTTTGTTTTGTTTTGTTTTGTTTTTGCTGTTGGGTTTTCTGAATTCCTTATCTAGTCTGGATATTAATCCTTTGTCAGATGTAGGGTTTGCAAATATCTTCTCTCATTCTGTAGGTTGTCTCTTAACTCTGTTGTTATTTATTTTTGTTTTTGCTTTGGAAAAGCTCTTTAGTTTGATATAATCTCATTTGTCCATTTTTGCTTTTGTTACCTGTGTTTTTGAGGTCTTATTTAAAAACTCCTTATCCAACCCAATGCTGTGAAGTAGTTCCCCGATGTTTTCTTATAGTTGTTTCAGTTTTGGGTTTTACATTTAAGTCTTCAATCCATTTTGAGTTGATTTTTGTATACGGTAAGAGAAAGAGGTTTAATGTGAAGACCACCAACTGCAGAATTCCTTCTTGCTCAGGGGAGGTCAGCCCTTTTATTCTATTCCAGCCTTCCACTGACTGGGTGAGGCTCACTCACATTATGGAGGATAGCATGCTTTATTCAAAGTTTACCCATATACATGTTAAACTTATCTAAAAACAGCCTCATAGGAACATCCAGAATAATGGTTGACCTACTATCGGGGCACCATGGCCCAACAAAGTTGACACAAAATTAACCATCACAAATGACTATGCATTTATTTAGATCTTTTAACATTTCTCTCAGCAATGCTTTGCAGTTTTCAGTGCATACATTTTGAATGCCTTTGGTTAAATTTATTCCTAAATATTTTATTCTTTTTGCTGCTATTGTGAATAGAATTTTCAATTTCACTTGTAGGCTGTTCCTATCAACTTCCTGGTTGTTGTTAACTCCTTGGGACTTTCTCTCTAGAGAATCATATTCTCTGCAAATACAGTTTTTCTTCTTTCTCTCCAATATAGATGACTTTTACTTCTTTTTCTTGCCTAATTGCACTGGTTAAAACCTTTAGTATAATGTCGAATAGAAGTAATGAGAGCAAATATGTTTGACTTGTTTCGAATATTAGGGTGAAAGTATTTTATCTTAAACCATTAAGTATAATGTTAGCATAGGTTTTTCACACATGCCTTTTACCAAGCTTAGGAAGTTCCAGTTTATTCTTGATTTTCTGAGAGTTTTTATTAGGAATGGATATTAATTCTGTTAAATGCTTTTTCTGTGTACATTGGGATAATCATAATCTTTGTTTGTTAAATGCTGAATTACATTGATTGATTTTTGAATGTTAAACTAAGATTGCATTTTTGGGAAAAATCTCATGAAGTTATGATGTGTTATCCACTTATATGTTGTAATTGATTTTCTAAAATCGTATTAAGAACGTTTGCATTTATATTCATGAAGGAAATTGGTCTATAATTGTTGTTGTCTGTTGTTATTATTTTAATTCTAACGTTTGTATCTGTGTATGGTAAAAATGCTGGTCTCATAGAATTAATTGAGAAGTATCCGCTTTATTAATTTTCTGGAAGAGTTTGTGTAGAACAGATACTATTTTTTCCTTAATGTTTGGTAAAATTTACCAGTGAAGCCATATCTAGTTGGGTAAATGGACCATGTGCTATTGTGGGATGGAGAGTTCTTGAAATTTATATTAGGTAAGATTTGTTGATAATTTCTATTCCTCCTAATTTTCAGTCTACTTATTCTATGACTTATTGAGAGAACGTAGTTGTGTATTTGTCTCTTTCTGTAATTGTATCAGTTTTGCATCATGCTTTCTGAAATTCTACTATCAGGTACATGAATAGTTATGATTGTTATGCTCACTTGTATTATTTGATTCTTTTCCATTATGAAATCACCTGTTTTATTGCTTATAGCATTCTTTGCTTTGAAATCTATTTTGGCACTCCAGGTTTTAGACACTCAAATTTTCTCTTGATTTAATTTTGAGATATTTGTATCTTTATATTTACAATGACTTTGTTCTAGGCAGCGTACATCATCATTCTGTTTTATCCAATATGCCAATCTCAGTGTTAATGGACATATTTATACTATTCGTATTTAATGTGATTATTGGTATGATTGACTTTAAATCTAACATTGCTATTTTTCTATTTATCTCATCTATGTTCCCTTTTTTCTTTTTCTGCCTTTCTTTGAGTTAATTGAGCACTTTTAAACATCCAGTTTTTGTTGACTTATTAACTGTAAGTCTGTCATTCTTTTAGTAGTTGTTTTACAGTCTAGAGTACATTTTTAACTTATCACACTCTACCTTCAAGTGGCATTGTATTACTTCCTATATAACATAAGAACTTTATAACATTTGTCTCTTCCTGAACTTTCAGCTATTGACATAACTTCTATTTCTACGTATATTATAAACTCTACACTACATTGTTATCATTTGCATTTAATTGATTATCTCTTAAATATACTTAAATTACTTTTTTAAAAAACTTATTATATATTTGCCAACATATTTACCATTTTGGGTGCTTTTCATTCCTTTATGTAGTCCACACTTCTAGCTGGCATCATTTATCTTCTCCCTAAAGGACTTACTTTAGTATTTGACTCTTATTGGCCTAAAATGTCATTATTTTGCCTTTTTAAAAATATATTTTGTTAGTTATAGAATTCTATACCTGTTTTCTTGCAGTATTTTAAAGATGTTGGTCCACCGTCTTCTTGCTTTCAATATATCCTACATCCTCATTTTTGTTTACCTGTAAATAATGTGTTTTTCCTTTGGTTGCTTTAAGAGTTTTTGTAAGAAAATGGTGTGTGTATACACACACACAGACACACACACACACACACACACACACACACACACAATGGAATACTATTCAGCTATAAAAAATAATGAAATCCTGGACAGGTGTGGTGGCTCACACCTGTAATCCTGGCACTTTGGGAGGCCAAGGCGGGTGGATTACCAAGTCAGGAGATCAAGACCATCCTGACTAACACAGTGAAACCCCATCTCTACTAAAAATACCAAAAATTAGCCAGGTGTGGTGGCACATGCCTGTAGTCCCAGCTACTTGGGAGGCTAAGGCAGGAGAATCACTTGAACCCAGGAGGCAGAGGTTGCAGTGAGCCGAGATCGTGTCATTGCACTCCAACCTGGACAATAGAGTGAGACTCTGTCTCAAAATAATAATAATAATAATAATAATAATAATAAAATCCTGTCATTTGATGCAACATGGATGAAACTGGATGACATTATGCTGAGTGAAATAAGCCAGGCACAGAAAGACAAACACAGCATGATCTCACTCACATGTGAAATCTAAGAGTTAATCTCATAGAAGTAGAGAAGAGAATAGTGGTTATTAGAGGTTAGGAGAGGGAGTGCAAACAGGGGGAACACTGGTCCATGGGTATAAAGTTGCAGCTAGGAAAAATAAGTTGGGGATGTTCAATTACATAATGTGGTGCCTGTAGCCAATAACAATGTAGTATAAATTTCAAAATAACTAGAAAAGAGGATCTTGAAAGTTATCACCACAATGAAATGATAAAGCTTCGAGGTGACAAACATGCTGACTGCCCTGCCTTGATCGTCATGTAATGTATACATGTACTGAAACACCACATTGTACCCCATAAACATGCACAATTATTATGTATCAATTATATACAAAATAAAAATAAATGCAGAACAATGACATTTTAAAAGATTTTTCTGTCCCTGTTTTTCAGCAATTTGATGATGCTGCACCTCATAGTTTTCTTTATGTTTCTTGTACTTGAGCTTCTTAGATCCGTGACTTTATAGTTTTCTTTAAATTTGGAAAATTTGAGCCATTATTTCTTCAAATATTTTTTCCATCCCTTCCTCGTAGACATATATTAGGTTGCTTAAATGATGCTCATGTTCATCAGAAATGTTATTTTTTTTCAGATCAGTTTTAGGCTCACAGCAAAATGAATCAGGAAGTACAGTTCCCATATATCAGCTGTTCCCACACATCACCTGTTCCCACACGTGTACAACCTCCCCCACTATCATCATCCTGCACCACGGTTGTATTTTTGTTGCAATTGATGAACCTCCTTTTACATGTCATTATCATCCAAAGTCCATAACTTACATTAGAGTTCACTCCTCGTAGTGTACTCTACCGGTTTTGAAAAATGTGTAATGATATGTATCCACTATTTTAGTATCATACCAAATGGTTATACTGCCCTAAAAATCCTGTGTTCTCTACATATTCATCCTTCCCACCCCACAACCCCTGGCAACTACTAATCTTTTTACTGTCTTTATAATTTTGCCTTTTCCAGAATGTGATATATTTGAAATCATACAGTAAGTGGCCTTTTCAGATTGGGTTCTTTACACTTAGGGATATGTATTTAATGTTCCTCTGTGTCTTTTCATGGCTTGCTAGCTCTTTTTTTTTTTTTTTTTTGGTTGACATCCCATTGTCTGGATGTACTACAGTTTATTTACCTTTTTTTTTTTTTTTTTTTTTTTTTTTTTTTTTGAGATGGAGTCTCACTCTGTTGCCCAGGCTGGAATGCAGTGGTGCGATCTTGACTCACTGCAACTTCTGCCTCCCGGTTTAAAAGGTTCTCCTGCCTCAGCCTCCCAAGTAGCTGGTACTACAGGCATGAGCCACAGTGCCCAGCTAATTTTTGTGTTTTTAGTAGAGATGGGGTTTCACCATATTGGCCAGGTTGGTCTCGAATTCCCGACCTCATGACCCACCCGCCTCAGTCTCCCAAAGTGCTGGGATTACAGGCATGAGCCACTGTGCCTGGCCCTATTTACCTATTAAAGGACATACTGATTGCTTCCAAGTCTTAACAATTATGAATAAAACGGATATGGACTTTCATAGGCAGGTTTTGTGTGGACATTAAGTTTTCAGTTCATTTGGGTTAATACCAAGGAGTGTGATTGCTGGTGAAAGTATGTTTTGGGTTTTTTTAGAAACTTACAAACAGTATTCCAATATAGCTATGTTCATTTTGCATTTCTACCAGCAATGGATGAGTGTTGCCATTGTTCCACATCCTCACCGGCATTTGGTGTGGTATTTCGGATTTTGGCCATTCCAATAGGTATGTAGTGATACCGCATTGCTTTAATTTATAATTCCCTAATGGCATATGATGTTGAACATCTGTTCATGTACTAACTTGCCCTCTGTATATTTTCTTTGGTGCGGTGTCTGTTAAGGTCTTTGGCACATTTTTCATTCAGGTTGTTCATTTTCTTATTGTTAAGTTTTAAGATTTCTTTTTGTACTTTGGATAACCGTCCTTTGTTAGATGTGTCTTTTGCAAGTATTTTCAGTCTGTGGCTTGTCTTCTTGACATTGTCTTTCACGGAGCTGAAGTTTTTAATTTAATGAAGTCTAGCTTATCAATTATTTCTTTCATGGATTGTGCTTTCCTGTTGTGTCTAAAGAGTCACTGCCATATCCAAAGTCATATTGGCTTTCTCCTCTGTTATATTCTAGGAGTTTTATAGTATTGCATTTTACATTTAGATCTATGATCCATCTTGAGTACATTTTTGTGAGAAATACAAGGTCTGTTTGGATTCATTTTTCTCCACATGGATGTCCAAGTATTCTAGCACCATTTGTTGAAAGGATTGTCTTTTTCCCATTATATTGCCTTTCCTTCTTTGTCAAAAGCAATAGACTTTATTCATGTCAGTCTATTTTTGAGCTCTCTTTTCCATTCCATTGATTTGTTTGTCTATTCTTTCGCCAATACCACACTATCTCAATTACTGTAGCTTTATAGTGAGTCTTGATGTCTTATTTTCCAACTTTGTTCTTCTCCTTCAATATTTTGTTGGCTATTTGCTTTTCCATAAACTTTTGCTTTTTCATATAAACTTTAGAATAAGTTTGCTGATACCTATAAAACAATTTACTGGGATTTTAATTGATATTGCATTCAATCTACAGATCAGGTTGTGAAGAATGGACATTTTGATAATATTGAGCCTTCAATATTATCAAAACGTAAAATGAACATAAAATATCTCTTGATTTACTTGCTATTTTTTGATACCTTTCATTAGAGTTTTGTAGTTTTCCTCATAAAGCTCTTATACATATTTTGTTATGTTTATACCTAAGTATTTCAATTTTGGGGGTGCCAGTGTAAATGATATTATTTCTTTTTTTTCAAGACAGAGTCTTGATCTGTCACCCAGGCTGGAGTGCAGTGGTGCGATCTCAGTTCACTGCAACCTCCGCCTCGTGGATTCAAGCAATTCTCCTGCCTCAGCCTCTCGAGTAGCTGGGATCACAGGCGCCCACCACCATGCCCGGCTAATTTTGCATTTTTAGTAGAGATGGGGTTTCACCATGTTGGCTAGGCTGGTCTCGAACTCCTGACCTTGTGAGCCACCTGCCTCGGTCTCCCAAAATGCTGGGATAACAGGTATGAGCCACTGCCTTCGTCAATAATGTGTTTAGTTTTTAATTTTAAATTCCACTTGTTCATTGCTGACATATAGGGAAGTGATGAACTTTTGTACATTAACCTTGTATCCTGCAACTTGTTAATATTGCTTGTTAGTTCTAGGAGACGGTTTTGTTGATTTTTAAAATTTTTTCTCCATAGACAATAATATTGTCTGCAAACAAAGACAGTTTTCTTTCTACCCCATCTGTATACCTTTTCTTTTCTTGTTTTATCGCATGAGCTAGAACTTCCAGTATGAGTTGAAAAGCAGTGGTTAGAGGAGACATCCTTTCCTTATTTCTGATGGTCTTGGGAAAGCTTCTAGTTTCTCACCATTAAGTATGATGCTAACTCTCAGGCATTTGTAAATGTTCCTTATTAAGTTGAGAAAGTTCTCCTCCATTCCTAGTATATTAAGAGTTTTCTTTATTATGAATAGATGTTGGATTTTGTCAAATGCTTTTTCTCCATTTAATGATATAATTATTTAATTTTTCTTTGTTAGCCTATTAATATAATGAATTACTCTAATTGATTTTTGAATACTGAAATAGACTTTCATACCTCAGATAAATTGCATTTGGTTCTGGTATAAAATTATTTTTATAAATTGATGGATTCAATTTAATAATACCTCATTGAGAATTTTTGCATCGATTTTCATGAGAGATGTTAGTATATGATTTTCTTTTCTTGAATATCTTTGTCTGGATTTGGTTTAGAGTAATGTGGACCTCATAGAATGAATTAGAGACTATTCCCTCTTTTTATCTTCTGGAAGAGTTTGTAGTGAATTGGTATAATTTCTTTCTTAAATGTTTTCGAGAATTCACCAGATAAATCTGTAAGAGTGCTTTCTGTTTGGAAGATTATTAGTTATTAATTCAATTTATTTTAGTGGATATATGCCTATTTAGGTTTTTTATATATATATTATTATTAATTTTTTTGAGATGGAATCTTGCTCTGTCACCCAGGCTGGAGTGCAGTGACCCAATCTCAGCTCACTGCAACCTCCCCCTCCCGGGTTCAAGTGATCCTCCTGCCTCAGCCTACCACATAGCTGGGACCAGAGGCATGTACCACCATGCCCAGCTCATTTTTTTGTGTTTTTAGGAGAGACAGGGTTTCATGATGGTCTCGAACTCCTGACCTTGTTATCCAACCACTTCAGCCTCCCAAGTACTGGGATGACAGGCATGAGCCACCACATCCAGCCTATTTTTTTGTTTGTTTGTTTATTTGCTTTTGTTTTAGCAGCTTGTGTCTTTTAAGGAAATAATTAATTTTACCTAAGTTGTCAAATTTGTGAGCATAGACTTGTTCATAATGTTTCTTTATTATCCTTTTAATGTCCTTGGAACTTGTAGTGATGTACTGTCTTTCATTTCTTTTATTAGTAATTTGTGTCTTTTCTCTTTTTTCTTAGTTAGCTTGGCAAGAGGCTTATATATTTAATCAGTCCATTCCAAAAATCAGCTTTTGGTTTTGTTAATTTTCTCTATTGATTTTCTGTTTTCAATTTCATTAATTTCTGCTGTAATTTTTATTATTGTTTGCTTAATTTGGATTTTATTGTCTATTCTTTTTCTAGTTTCCTAAGGGGAAAGCTAGATTATTGATTTTTAGATACTCTTCCTTTCAAATACATGCATTCAATTCTGTAAATTTCCCTAACGCACTGCTTTCCCTGCATCCCCACAAATTTGAATACGTTGTATTGTCATTTTAATGTAGTTCAAAGTACTTTTACATTTCTCTTGAAACTTTTTCTTTGACCCATGTGTTATTTAGAAGTGCATTGTTTAGTCTCCAAGTATTTGGGGATTTTCCATCTATAGTTCTGTTACTGATTTCTAGTTTAATTCCATTATAGTCTGAGAGCAGACATTATGTCATTTCAATTCTTTCACATTTTTTCAGGTGTGTTTTATGATCCAGAATTTAGTCTAACTTAGTGACTATCCTATGCATATTTGAGATTAATGTGAAATTTGCTGTTGTTAGATGGAGTTGTCTATAGATGTAAATTACATTCAGTTGTTTGATGTTGCTGTTGAGTTCATCCATGTCCTTACTGATTTTCTGCCTGCTGGAACTGTCTATTTCTGATAGAGGGGTGCTAAAGTCTCTACCTATAATAGTGGATTTATTTATTAAGAATTGCTATGTCTTTCTCGAGTATTGACACCTTCATCATTATATAATGTCCTACTTTATTGCTGATAAGTATTCTTGCTCTGAAGTCAGCACTGTCTGCAACTAATATAGGTACTCCCACTTTATTTTGATTAGCGTTAATGTAGTATACCTTTCTCCACTCCTGTATTTTTAATCTATATATGTGTTAGTATTTAAAGTGCATTTCTTATAGACAACATATAGTTAGGTCTTGTTTTTGGATCCACTCTGACAATCTCTTTTAATTAGTGTATTTAGTCTGTTGATGTTTAGGGTGATTATTGATATCACTAAATTGACATACTCATATTTATTACTTTATTTCTATTCACTGCCCTTGGTATTTGTTCCTGGTTTTGTTGTCTGCTCTTTTTATGCCTTTCTTAGTTTTAATTGAACATTTTATATAATTCTATTTTATCTCCTTTTTTAGCATATCAACTATACTTATTTTTTCACTTTTTTTCCAGTGGTTGCACTAGTGTTTGCAATATACATTGACAATAAAGTCAAGCCCACTTTTACTTTTTGCTTTTCTTTGTTTATTTATTTCACTTTTTTTTTTTTTTAATAGAGAAGAGGCCTCACTATGTTGACCAGGCTGATTTCAAACTCCTGGCCTCAAGCAAGCCTCTTACCTCAGCCTCCAAAAGTGCTAGAATTACAGGTGTGAGTCATCATGCCCCTCCTCAGGTTCACTTTTTTTCTTTTTTTTTAGATGAAGTCTTGCTCCGTCACCCAGGCTAGAGGGCAGTGGCATGATCTCAGCTCACTACAACCTCCACCTCCCAGGTTCAGATGATTCTCCTGCCTCAGCCTCCTGAGTAGCTGGAATTACAGGTGTGCGCCACCACACCCAGGTAGTTTTTGTATTTTTAGTAGAGACGGGTTTTCACCGTGTTGACTAGGCTGCTCTTGAACTCCTGACCTCAAGTACCTCAGCCTCCCAATGTGCTGCATGAGCCACCATGCCTGGCCAAGTTCACTTTTAAATAGCACAATACCACTTCACAGATAGTGCAAGTACATTATAATAAAACACTTCTAATTTTTCCCTCCCATTAACTGTCTAATAGTGTAATTATCATTTCACTTATACATAAGCATACATAATATAATTGAACACATTGTTGCTATTTATCTTTTTTGAGACAGAGTCTCAACTCTGTCACACAGGTTGGAATGTGGTGAAGTGATCTTGGCTCAATGCAACCTCTGCCTCCTGGGTTCAAGCAATTCTCTGCCTCAGCCTCCTGAGTAGCTGGGATTATAGGCAGCCGCCACCACACCCACCTAATTATCATTTTTTTTCACTGGCCATGAACCTTGTGATTTGTGAGGAAAGGTATCACAACCTTTTCATTCCTACAGTAGCAAAGACAAGAATTATATCTGACATCCTCAAAAACCATGCAAATGAGAGTGGAGTAAAATATTTAAAATGTTGAGAGAAAATCCACCAAATTAGAAATTCTGGACCCTGTGGAATTATCCTTTAAAAATGAAAGAAAAATTAAGACTTCAGAAATGAAGACACAAGGACCCAGGGGAAACTTTCTGTTTTTGTTCTTATGTGCAACGAAGAATGGGCAGCCATGTAGAAATGTAACTGGACTAAAAGATATGATCTAATGGTAATAGAGTGAAAAGGGGAAAACCAGCAATGCCTGTCTGCTCAGATACTTCTTGGCCTCTCTGTGTAGCATTCCTTCCTCCTAGGAATGGAGCAGTACTTCTTGGAATGAGGGTCTTCAAGGGGGAAGGGAAAAGGTAAAGAGTGACCGTCCTTGTTTTTATGGCTTGCTTTTGGGGGGGAGGGGGGGGTGTTCTAGTTTCTATGACTCACCTTGGGGAACAAGGATTGTTGTTGTTGTTGTTTTGTTTTATTTTTATTTTTGTTTTTGTTTTTGAGACAGGGTCTCCCTCTGTCACCCAGGCTGGAGTGTAGTGGCACGATCTCGGCTCACTGTAACCTCCGCCTCCCAAGTTAAAGCGATTCTCCTGCCTCAGCCTCCTTAGTAGCTGGGATTACAGGTACACGCCACCACAGCCCAGCTAATTTTTGTATTTTTAGTAGAGCTAGGATTTCATCATATAGGTAAGGCTGGTCTTGAACTCCCGACCTCAGCTGATCCGCTCACCTTGGCCTCCCAAAGTGCTGGGATTACAGGTGTGAGCCACCCTGCCCAGCAGGATTCTTTCTGGTTTCTATAACTCACTTCTTTGAGGGACAGGATCTAGGAAGGCAGAAGAAGCTCAGAAAGACCTTGCTTCTGAGACCTTTCCAATCTTCAGTTCAAAGTAATCAGCATGCCACTCACCATACTTTGGGGTATGCTCCAATACTGCTCTGTAAATAAGGTGTTTTTTCCTCTGGATTCTTTCAAGAGTGTTTTTTGATCTTCAATTTTCTGAAATTTGAATATAATTTCCCACATGTAGTGTTTTGGCATTTATTTGGTTTGGTGTTCTCTGAACTTTCTATGTCTATAGTTTAGCTTCTAATATTAATTTGGGAGAAATTCTCAGTCATTGTTGCTACAAATATTGCTTTTATTTCTTTCTTTTCTTTCTCCTTCTGATATCCCATTGTGCATATATTACATCTTCTGCAGTCCCAAAGTTCTTGGATATTCTGTTCTGTTTCTTTCTCTCTGCTTTTAAGTCTCAATTGTCATATCCTCAAGTTCAGAGATTCTTTCCTCAGCCATGTCCAGTCTACTAATGAGCCCATCAAAGGCATTCTTCATTTCTGTTACAGTGTTTTTGATCTAGATTTCTCTGACATTCATCATGAGAACCTGATAGAGCTTCTGGAGGCAAAACCACCACCACCCTCCAATGGAGTTTTTTATCTCTCAGTCTTATTCACTGACCTCCAACAATTCATCAATTACAACTCAGGTTTCCCTACCCCAGCTCCGGTTTCCATGGAGGTTTCAGCTCCTGGGTTTCTGCTCCAGCAAGTTGCAATTCTTTGTACTCACCTGTCTGTCTCTCTAGTTTTTCAAGCAACAGCTTGCCCTGTGACATCATTTCTCTAACAAATCTGAGAAAAAGTGTTGATTATTTTTTAGCATGTTTGGGCTTTTACATGCTCTTAGGATGGAATGACAACTTTCAAGCTACTTACATACCAGCCCATAACCCAGAAATCTGTTTTGTTCATTTTTTAGATTATTTCTTCTCCGTGATTCATGTTGAAAAGTTTCTATGGTTATGTTTTCACTTTCACTAATGTTTTCTTCTGTAATGTCCAACCTGTCCTTAACCCCATCCAGTGTGTTTTTCATCTCAAGCATTGTACTTTTTATCTTCAGAAGTTTGATTTGGATCTTTTTTACCTCTTCCATGTCTCTACTTAACATTTTTTATCTTTTCTTTAACTTTTTGAACACATACATTTATAATAACTGTTTTAATGCCTCTGTCTGCTAATTCTAACATCTGTGTTAATTCCGGGTTGGTTTCAATTTTATTATTATTCTCCTCGTTATGACTGATATTATCCTACCTCTCTGCATAACTGGCATTTTTTTTTTACTATATATCAATTTAATATGTAAATTTTGCCCTGTTCAGGGCTGGATGTATTTTATTTCTATAAATGTTCTTGAATTTTTTCCTAGAGTCTATTTAATATACTTGATAACAGATTGATCCTTTTTGTGTTTGCTTATAATATTTGTTAGGTGGAATCAGAGCAGCATTTGGTCTAAGGATAAATATTTCCCACTAGTGAGGCAAGACTCAACCCAACACCCCAGGAATGAGAATATTTTCCTTAGTTTGGCTGGTGGGAACAGGTACTGTGTGCAGTCTTGTATGAGCTCCAGATACTGCTCCCTCTAATCTTTTTGCCTAGTTCCTTCTCCAGCCTCAGGTAGTGTGCCCACATGCTAATCAGTACTCTGTGACCACTTGAGGGGTCCCTCAATGCATATCTAGGTTCCTTTCTGTGCAGCTCTCTCCTGTCTGCTACCCTTCCCTGAAGCCCTCTTTGCCTTAGTCTTTCTCAGTCAGCTTCATCTCCTCAATTCAAGGTGTTTTCCAGAGTCCAACAAGACTTCTCCTCCCTGAGTCATGCCTGAAAACTCTCGTAAATCAGTAAGCTGGTAGAAGTGTAGGATTCATCTCAGCTTCTCATTTCTCAAGAATCACTGTTCTTTGTTGCCTGATGTCTAATGTCTTGAAAACCGTTCTTTGATGTATTTTTTCAGTGTTTTATTATTTGGGGCAAAAGAATAAATCCAGTTCCTGCAGAGCCTATTTATCCCTATTACCAAGACATGACCCTTCTGGGGTCTCCACTGAATATTCTCCACCGAGAACATCTAGTTTTCTCCACCTGGCTGGTCTGAACGAAACTTCCCCATGTGAGCTCTCAGGATTGCTCACCTTACTGCTTTCTGCCAGTGCTTTTCCTAGTTTCATGGAGTTTCGTCCATACTTGCGTGGCTTAGCTTTCAGCAACAAACACAAGAGCAAACCTATACCGATTTCTGCAGCTCTTTATGCCGCTTCCTCTGCTTTGGCACTCTGCCCTGAAAATTGTGACTGCCTTAGCCTCACCAAACTTCAGTCTCTGAACCCTCCACTCATGGGCACCCCTGTACTTGGAGTGGGTTCTCCTTTCCTGCTCTGAGGTCTCGAGAGTGCCTCCAGGCAGAGAGAGGAGACGATCATTGGGTCCATCTTATTTGCCTCCTTTTGTTTAGGGATCATAGTCCTGTGCTTCCTGTAATCCAATGTTTAAAAAACTGCTGTTTCATTTATTTGTCCAGTGTTCTTGTTTATTATGGAAGTCCAAGTCCAACACAAGTTTCTGCATCATAGTGAAAGCAGAAGTTTTCAATGTAACTATTTTAAATGACAAAATGCAAATCATTATATCGAAAGTGCTTTTTTCAAATTAATATCCCACTCCTACCAAAATTCTGATCACTCTGCTATAGAGGGCTTGGACCTTGTTTGAGAATAACTCATCTAGTGAAATCCGTGGATTTAAAGCCTTTAATTCAACAACATTTATTCAAATATTTCATAAACTGTATTGCCTGGCAGGCGCGGTGCTTGTTTCTGAATATACAGGGGAAGATGCATTGAAGCCTTAAGAATTTCACTGTCAAAGTCAGCACCTTGTCAGAGTATTAAAAACCCAATAAGGGCAGTGACAGAGATAATTGTGCAAAACATCAATGAGGCAGGGAAAGGGGGGAGGGGAACAGGCCACTGAATCCAGTTTAGAGACAGGTGGAAGGTTGTCAGGGATTACTTCCAGAGGTGACATTTAAGCTGAGTCTTTAAACAGGGAAGCAATTCAACGGGCAAAAGAGGACAGTTTGAACAAAAACACGAAGCAGAAACAGTACATGCCTGGGAACAACAGGCCATTTAAGGTTGCTGAAGCAAAAATTCCCAGAGAGGGAGAGGCAGCGGATGGAGCTGTAGAGGCCAGGAGAGGTCAGGACAGGGAGGGCCTTCTGTGTCACACTGGGGAGCCTGCCACTAAGGGGTGAGTCTTTTACATAACTTTGCTTGGTGGCTGGCAGGGTGCATGCCCGCCTCAGCACGCAGCAGGTATTATTAGATGATGATCACGAAAGGCAAATCTGAGAAACTGCAAAACTCTGAGCAGAGCCAAAATCCCTTAGGTTCTGAGGTTCCAGAAAGTTATCTGACTCCTCTGACCCTTTGCAAATTCAGCTGAGATGTGTGGCCGTGGTGGTCAGCCAGCCCTGAGCTGCTGCTTTCTTGGCAGTAGGCTGAGCCTCTAGGCTTGCATCTATGGCTGGAGCATAGTAAGGAGGGAGAGGGGAGAGTGTGAGGGAGACAGAGAAGAAAGACAGTGCTAGGAGATAGGAAGTCACGCTGAGAGGCACAGCCACAATGGGACTCAGATGGAAGGGATAGATCAAGAAGCACTTTAACGCAAGAAGATGATTTCTAGTGTGGAGAGGAGAATCATATCCTTCCTCCCAGAAAGCTCTGCAAATATTTGGTGACCAACTGGACCACAAAGCTGTGTTTTCAGGGACTCCCTCCCTCCCCATTGTAGGGGTCTCTGGGAGTGGGGCAGTGTTTCCAGTCTGAACTCAAGCCAGGATTCAGACACATCTTAACAATGTGGATGGGCTAGCCCCAGCAGAAGTCTATTTGTCTGAGGGGTTGAGGGACCTTCAGAAAAATAATCTACATGGAAGAAAATGGGAATCCCACCTGATCAGCTCAACCTATAACAAGATTGAGTCCTTTGCAGGGCAAACGGTCTGAAAAAAACTTCAAGTGAGCAGATCACCAGGGCATGAGTAGTTCTGGTCAGGTATTTTCTTTAACAGGTATAACATGAAGAAGGGGACTAAGGCATTCTTCCTGGCTTTGAAACAGAACATAAAGCAGCTCTGGCTCCTTGAGGGCTTCAGGTGCTGAGCTGTAGTGAGAAAGGGAATACCCCTGGGCTGCCCAGCAGGAGGTGGAAAGGCTGGAGAACAGGGTGATCCACACAGGTGCCTGGCAATGTGCCCAGACAGGAGCAATCACGTGTTCATGAACATGTGTGAGACATGCTCTGGAACTGCAGGTATATCTTGGGGGTGATTGGTAGTGGAGTGAAGTTCCACACGAGTTGGAAGAAGCATGAACTAGGGCAATGTGGATTACGACTGTTAATGGCTCCCACTGTGTAAGTGGGTGAGGCCTGGGAAAAGCGGAGTTCTACCAGGAAAGTACAAAGTTTAGGTTTCTCCAGGGAATAGCTAGCAAGATAATAGCAGGCTTGTCCTTGCAGAAGTCCAACCTGGATACCGCTGATCAGCTGAAACTTTTTCTCTTGAATTCCCCCTTTTGCAGCATGTTCATGAGCGGCAAATGTCCCTCTTTGCTCAGGCCTAGGGCAGGAGTCCTTCCTAGATCCTCATCTCTACATATGTCCATCTCATGCTGATTAAATCCCACAAGCAATCTCTACCACTTAAAAAAAAAAAAAAAAAAACAGGGATAGGTGCAGAGGTGCCTGTCTGAGCAAAATGGGGAGGAGATACAGGGAGTCATCAAGGCTGCTGTGCCAAGGTCACACAAAGACAGACTTTTAGACAAAAGATAGAAAGACACTAAGTACAAACAGCTCTTTTGTTTTCCACCTTATCATTTTCCATATTTCCTAAATTATCTACAGAAAAAGGCAAATACTAGTTTTTCAAAACCAAATGTAGAAGGTACAAGTAAGCACAGCTTTTCACAATCTACACGGATGAGGCTTGTCTGAATTTTATGTGCTTTCCCTTCTGGTCGCCCCTCGGGCGTTGATCTGGATTATGTAATACACAGGAGTCACAGAGAGCAACCACCTGGTGTGACGGAGGGAGTTCCACCATGCAGATGATGCGAAAGGTCTGTGTGGCTAAGCAGTGCCAAATCCGACCAATCTATGCTTCGTGGTGTCCCCCTCGGGGGGCAAGGACCCTTATGTGGAAGGAGACAGACATGACCATATTTTCCCACTCACCTCCACTGGATCTTGGCTCATCCAGCGAGACTGATTGACAATCCCCAAAGGCTGTTGGCCAACTATTTGCAAGAGGGGTCCATGGAGAGAGGCCTCCTCCACCTGTTACTCTTTCCTCTATCACTTCACATCCATAGGGGTCCCTAAGCCCCAAGAGAAGGGTCAAGTGCAAATCTGGTAAGCCAAGAAGACCTAGCAGTTGTCAACTTAATTAGCCTTCAGGAAAAATATATGGCTACATGAGCACAGTAAAGTTGCTATAGAGACAGGCAGAGGAGGTGCATTTAGAACAGGGCCTCATCGCATCACCCGATAAAAATAAGACCTAGGCTTTTTAATAGCATGAATTACTTAAGTTTTATATTTAACAGGGGACGATACCAAGGCTCTCACTGCTTTTCAGAACATTTGAGGAATCTGGGCTGCCTGCTTCTGCATATGTTAGCAGCCATCACAACATATGTTCTGGCGGATGGCAATGAAGAACTGGAAGCCCACGTGTCTCTCCCACCCCTTGAGATGAGAGATGGTCTTTCTGACTTTGGGTTTGTCCTCTTTAATTGGGTGAGAGATTTTCGATGTGTTTCGGATAAATTTCTGGGACATAGCTATGCTGTGTTCTGCACTGGGCCAGTTGCCTCTATTATTGCTTGTCACTATAAAAACCTTTGGAAGTAATGATCTCATTTTGCAGATGACAAAATAATGAAGCTCAGAGAGGTCCAGAACAGTCCCAAGGTCACACAGCTAATGAATGGTGGAGCTGAGATTCAAATCCAGGTATCCCCATTCCAAAGCCCATTGCTTTATGAGACATCAACCACAACCTCTGCACAGAGAGGAATCTAGGATGAGGGGAATCTAAGAGGCTTCACCATTTTTATTGGTATATGGCATGGACATTGTTATAGTTTAATTCCTCTCCTAAGACAGTTCCAAAGTGGATGGGTACCAAGAAATTCCACAGAGATTCTGAGCTCTGCTGGTGAGCACCTCTCCAATTATCCCAGGCAAGTGTTAATTTCAGACTGACTTGTCCTTACCATCCAAAATGTTTCTGGACTGTCTCTTCCCTAAGTGAGGACCACCAGCATAATTAACACAAGATTCCATACAACATCACTGAGAAAGTGTCCCCGCTGCTCTTGCATCCATGAAAGCTTAGCTATATGAAACCCAGCAGGAAATCCAAAATGAAGTTCTTTCCGTTGACAACTTTCTCTTTGGATTATTCATGAACCTCTTACTTTGCAGAAAGATTTTTTTAAAAAAACAATTTTCCAACAAAGGCCTACACAGAAGACTCAATCTGAGCCCATAAGGCATCACCTTTCCTTGTGGGAAATGGCAGTGCTGGTGGTGATGAGATTGGGCATGGGGCAATGGCCCACTGGGAAGAGGAAACCAATGGGAAAGCCGGGGGCACTGTGGTGAGAGTAGGAATAAGGGGTACCTATGGCACTCTCCATTCAGTTTACCAGCTGAGGGTAATAATAGATATCTGGGCTTCACAGGATCTGAGAAGGCATGTCTAGGGCAACACTGAATTACATGGCTCAATAGAAATTTGATCCAAGCATCACACCCAGTGAATGAGGCAGAAGGGCAGAGAGAAGGCAGGTAGAAGCCATAGACCGGAGGCTGGAACTCAGGGCACAGCAGAAGGTTTAGTGCCCCAGGAGCTTTTCCAGGCTGCCTGCAGCTTGCAGCATGCGTGCAGAGTGTGGCTAAGGGCGCTGCCCGCTGGGACCAGCTCTACTGCTCAGGAGTCTCAAATCCATCTGTAGGTCACTGTCATCACCTCACACACCCCTTCCAATCCCTGCACGATCAGGGCTAATGTCTCACCAACAGATTAAGACCTGGATTGAAGTACAAGAGATGGGATTTTAAACTCAATTCCCCAGGTGACCCTTGTTAACTTTTTCACCCTCAGAGATGTATTAATAGTTCCTTTTTATGTTCTATAGCAATTTGTGGGGTAAGTTTTTTGGTAGCTTAACTTTTTTTTTTTACTTCAGTTAGACATGTAATCTATTTAAAAGTAATATGGGGAAAAGAAAAATGAGTGTAGGAATAACTTCCTGGCAGAAATATTTTTACTAGTTTCTGGGTGTAATATCAGCCCAGCAAAAGTTATCTGCAAATACAGACGTTCCCATGTACCTCAAAGACACTCAAGTTCTTTTTTTTTTTAACAAATGAATCATTTTATGCTACTGAAATAACTCTATGATGTGCTATTGGCATTTAAGGAGCTAAATAGACTCTTTGGGACAGCCAACTTCTACTGCAAGCATTAGACACGCACAGGCTGTAGGCTCAGGCAGACCCTAGGAGTTCTGGCTTTGCTACTTATTAGCTGTGGTAACTTGGGAAAGTCATTTAACCTCTCTAAGCCTTAGCTTCCTCATCTGTGAAATGGGAATGATATCAGTCGCATGTCAAGGATAAATCCAGGGGAGGAGAACGGCCAGTGGGCCATGTCAAAGGCCAGACACAACTTCCACCCCAGGTGAATGCTGCGACCCAGACAGTGAGCAGGCAAACCATGCCCTCGCCCTCCCCTCCCTCCAAAATCAAGACCTTTTGTTGTTTGTTTGTTTTGAGACAGAGTCTCATTCTGTCGCCCAGGCTGGAGTGCAATGACAGGATCTCGGCTCACTGCAACCTCCGCCTCCCAGGTTCAGGCTATTCTCATGTCTCAGCATCCTGAGTAGCTGGGATTACAGGCGCCCGCCACCACGCCCAGCTAATTTTTGTATTTTTAGTAGAGATGGGGTTTCATCATGTTGGCCAGGCTGGTCTTGAACTCCTGACCTCAGGTGATCTGCCTGCCTCAGCCTCCCAAAGTGCTGGGGTTGCAGGCGTGAGCCACCACACCCAGCCCCTCCCTCCACAATCTTAAAGCTCCTTGGACAACCCCCACTCCCACCCCCTGAGAATTTCTGTGCCCTCCTGCTGAAAGGGTTTGGTCTTTCAGTGTTCCCGTCCACCATGAGCTGTTTCCATGAAAAGGTCTCAAGGGCGACTTGCAGGCTGTGGTCATCACCACCGCACGCCTTCTCCCATCCCTGCCTCTATTGCCCTCTAAATAAGGAGCCAGCGCTGCCAGGCCGAGAATTTCTGCCCAGTATGGGTCCTGGGTGGCCTCTCGCTTCTCTCTTTCCCTGGGCCCCAGCCAGCTCCCCCCCTCCCCCAGAGATGCTCCCTGCTCACTTCATCCCTGCCTCATAGTTGGAATGGCAGTGGCTCCCAGAACCCCTGGGGAGTGTGGAGGCTGATGGGGGTCTGGGGGAGGCAGCCAGGCCCAAGAGCAGGTTAATGTTACAGCCCTGGATAAGTGAGCTGGGCGGGTCGACGTCAGGGTGATGATGATGGGTGGAGGGGGAGGGCCGGGCTGCTGAACCAACTATAAAGATAGGTCAAATCAAATATCATGAACTCTGGACCGAGCAAGCGGGCGAGCTAGAGAGTGTCCCTGAGCCATGGTCTCTACCGGCCGTGGCTCAGCCTGGGTCCCTCTGCTCTCAACCCGAGTGTCCGATGCAGGCTTTGGTTTCATGTCAGCAGCCTTCATCTGCCTTCCAAAAATAAGCCCCTGCCGCCATGCAGGAAGGAGAAAAACAAGAAGGGCGGTATTTTTAGGGCCATTAATTCTGACCACGTGCCTGAGAGGCAAGGTGGATGGCCCTGGGAGAGAGGCTGTTCATCACTATGTCCCAGGGAGCAGGACGTCTTCAGGGCACGCTGTGGGCTCTCGTCTTCCTAGGCATCCTAATGGGCATGGTGGTATCCTTGCCTGCGGGCTCCCGTGCCAACAACACGCAGCTGGACTCGAGGGGCTGGGGCACCCTGCTGTCCAGGTCTCGCACAGGGCTAACTGGAGACATCACCAGGGTGAACTGGGAAAGTGGCTACCTGGTGGGGATCAAGCGGCAGCGGAGGCTGTACTGCAACGTAGGCATCGGCTTTCACCTCCAGGTGCCCCCCCGACGGCCGGATCAGCGGGACCCACGAGGAGACCCCCTACAGTGAGTGCCAGCTGCAGCCAGTTGGGACGCTTGGGGGCTTGGGCTTATGCGGGGCTAAAAGGTGAAGGTGCCTTGCTCTAGTGGACACGATGCACTATAAAGGGGGCAGAAATGCTGCTCACCACTTAGATGACTCCGTGGGACTCTGCCTGGGTGCAGGCTCGATATACTGGGGTCCAGGCATCCTGGTGTTATTTGCCATCACCTTGGTTAGATCCTCAGTGGCACTAACTATTGCAACATTACTGGCCCATCTGATGCCTTGTAAGACCACTAGGAACCATTAGTCTGGGAAGCCCCCAAGGCAGGGGTAGGGAGAATGAGTTAGTATACTGGGATCAAATTAGACACAAGCTCATTTTTATTCAGCTTCCCTCTTGGAGAAGGAAAGGAAATTCCATTGCAAAATGTCCAACTGAAGCCCATCCTTCTTTTTACTTCAGTAAGCTCCGTCTGTCTCCAGGTTCTTATCCTGCAAGTGGACAGGTTGCCTTATGGTTAGTCTCCTATCCAACAAAGGATGGGGGCTGCAGGATCCAAGGAAGCCATTAGCCATGGTCTGGCGGCTGCATTTTCAAGATTAGGTGGGTTGAGATTTGCTGAAACATGTAGAGTACACATTAAGAATAATGATAATCAGGATTCATTTTTTTACCCAAGTCAAGGACCTCAAGTAATTTTGTCATTGAAAGCCCAGATTCAAAGCTCATCTTAAATAGATAACTAAGTGGTCATTGCAGTCCCTAACTCTGATATCAGAATTTTCCCTTGCAGAAGTGGACTTTTAACAGCACAACGGCAGCACTTGATGAGCCCAGCAGCCAGGGTCTCCTAGAGTTAGAGGGATCATGGAACGGGAGACAGAGTCTGACTTTCTAGGAGAAGGGGGGATGGACTGAGACGCCTTTGTTGGCTCAAGTTCCCAGTCTGATTTGCACGAGCCTTAGGTAATGTGGCTCCCATTTCTTGTCAGGCCTGCTGGAAATTTCCACCGTGGAGCGAGGTGTGGTGAGTCTCTTTGGAGTGAGAAGTGCCCTCTTCGTTGCCATGAACAGTGAAGGAAGATTGTACGCAACGGTGAGTTCACCAGGCCGGGAAAGTGCCAGGTTTACAAGGCTTGATGCTTACACAGTTGAAGAAAATAATACGAAATTCTGAGTAGAGAAGTGGCTATTTATCTAAATGGGAAAGGAACGGCTGAGAAAGGAGCCTGTGCAAGGGAAAGGCATTGCAGCTTTTGCTTCTTCAGCCTCACGGGTGATTGTCCTCTGCTCTGTGCTGCTTCTGTTCCCACCTGCTGGACGGAGCCTGTGTGATTAAACAGAAACCACAGCTCAGGGAGCCCGTGGGCCAGAGGGAAACCCGCATTATGGCATCCAGGCCTGTGGGCAGGTGTGATTCCCTGCATTGGCGAGGCCCCGAGAGCAAGCCTGTCTCTCCACCTGGGTGGGCTGCTTGCCCTGCAGGCACTCGCCCTACAAGACACCCCGGCCTGGTGCACAGCAGGAGGAGGGGAATGGGAGGCTGTTTTCATCCTTATCAGTGTGCTGAGATTCTGCGCTAGGGTTTTCAATCCTCTTGTCTCCGATCACACAGGCTGGAGAAGCAGCCTCCCCATTATACGCTTTAGACAGGTACCAGGTCCCACCCATTCCCATCCCCAACCCCATAGGTCACCCCCTGGGAGCACCAATGCTGGCACTTGGGTTAATGCAACCAACTTCTAAACACATTGACCAAAACCTCTGCTCTCACTGACCTACTTGTTCCTGCGGCCCTCGACCCATCATTTGGCTTATTCCAAAATATGGCTTGGCAAACATCCCTATGAAGCTGAAGAAATGGAGAGTTCCTTTGACAGAAATAAGCAAGCTAAAAAGGAAGACCTCAGAGCAGTCCTCAAAAAATATCAGTTATTTATGGGGAGGGTGTGGAGGGCTGAGCTACTGCCCCCTGGAGGATAAACCAAGGATCAGGACGTAAAGAAATAGATCCAGAATTGGCACGGGATCCCAGTGGGGCCATCCTAACAGAGGAGGTCTATGAAATACAAGAACGGGTTCACCAGGTAGCCTCTGTCCCACAGTCTTTAGTGCTAACATCTCTCAGTCTGGGTTGGTTTGCATGGACATACGGCATGCATTAAAACATGGGTCTCCCACATGGTTCTGTGGACAGCTTGCATCTCTAATCACCTTGGTAACTTATTAGAAGTATGATTTCCAGGGACCTACCTAGGAGATTCTTATTCAACAGAACTGGGATATGGGCCTGGAAATCTGTTTATTTTTGTATTTTAAATTTGCCAGGTGTTTCTGAGGCACAGGCAGGCTTGGGGGCCAGCAGGCTACATGGCCTCTGGAGGGCAGGGGACCATCCAGCTCTCCATGTTTCATTGAACCTGAGAGCTGGAGGGCCGGGGGAGATGAGACAGAAGAGACATACCCTTGTTACTGCTCCCTGGAAAAGTGATGGAGAGGACAGGAAGAGGGCCTGGGACCAACCCAGGTGTTGGTGGAGCAGGTCCCCCCTCTGTAGAGTGGGCATCCCAAAGAACCCCTTCTTACCAGGCTGCGTAATGCCTGGAATCCCAGGGGATTGGGAGAATGGGGGAATTTGGGCTGTTGGCTATGGGAGTCCAGAGGAAAAGAGGCTGACTCCTAATGCCTGTGACCCCAGTCCCCCACCCCCACCCCAGCCCTCGCTCTGCAGCACATTATTGGCTGATGACTTTAAAGGGGGTTAAGCAGGTTGATGAGCTGCTGGGCTCACTAAATGAGCAAAGTCCAGGAGAATGAGAACTTCTGGAAAAAAACCCCACCCCCCTTCGCCTTTGCCCTCCCACCTCTCCTACCTGCACCATCAGTAGCATTTGGCCAAAGAGCATCTTCACTAGGGAAAGAGATTTTCCTCCCCGGACTTCAGGGCCAGCCGGGCCTGCACACAGAGAGCAGGGCTGGACAGCTGTGCCCCAAGCCTGGGGCACCTGACGTTTTGTGTGGCTCAGGACCAGATGCTCCTGAACAACTTCTACCCCCTCCCTCCCCCACCCTTCAGAGGCGTTATCACAGTCTAAAAAAACAATTGCCAACTGATCCCCGGAGCCAGGAAGACTCCCGCTGGGTGATGATTTCATTCACACTATTTCCCTTTAAGCCCCCTGAGCTGCCTCATCTCCCAGGCTCAGCTGCTACTGCCACTATATGACATTTCTCATGGGTGGGGGAGGGAGACTGGGCTGCGGTTGAGGTGTTGGTGAGGAAAACAAGGCAACAACTCTGTGGGCAGAGAATAAGGGCCAAGGAAACCCAGCTAGAAGTGGCTTCACACTTGTCTGTCTCCTGGAAAGACGGGTGTAGAGGCTCAGGGCAGTTTGCCGGCCCCCCCGCCCTTTAGACAACATAAACAGCTGCCCTGCCCTGAGCACTAGCCTACTGTTTGCGCTGGACTGCAGCAGGCTGCAAAGGGCTTTACCAGCATGATCTCGCAGCACCCCTAGGGGTGACCACCTTCACCCTGCCTTTGCAGCTGCAGACACTGGGTCTCCAGGGTCACAGGTCCAGCCATGGCTGTGCGCAGCCCTGTCTCAGGGCTCCGAGACCCAGGTTCCAGTTCCTGGCCGACCTACCCTCTAGGTACTCATCTTTCTTTGGGCAATGTCACTGAACTTCTTTGGGCCTGGACCTCTGCTCTCTCAGGTGTAGACTGAGGCAGAAAGCAGTGAATTCTAACCACCTTGATCCCCTTTAACATTAAAAAAACAAAACATCAAGGATCTCCACCTGATAGTGGTTCTATTAGAATCCTTCGGTGAGAAAAATACATACTACCAAAAAGAGACTAGCAATTCAGTTATGCTCTCAAGTGATTTTAGTTTTACTAAGAATAACTGCATTTATGTCCTTTCTTCAACAGTATGACAATGTGCAAAGGACAAAATTGATTTCCTCCAGAGACCTTTGATTATGATCTGGGGCATTATATTGGGGGAGGGGAAGACCGGTCTTTCCTTGACTAAGCTGCCACTCTAGCAGAGAGCAGCACTCCTGAGGGAATGGGACGAAGGACACCCCCCATGTGGAAGTGCGGGGAAATGGGCCTGGAGCGCAGCGGGAGGTGCATGCCCTTATGAGGGGCCCGACGCCCTGCATCCAAATCCCCACCTGCTACACAGATCTGTACAGGAGTGAGAAGAATGAAACACCTGATGAAAACACTTTCCATTGCTAAATTGACAGTGCAGTGTGTGCTAGGAAAAAGGGTTAGAAAATGCAGGCATCTTCAGAGCTGATGATATTTCAGCTAGACAAGGGAAAGAAGCAGTCAGGGGCTGCAGAAGAAAGTCTTAGGACAGAGCACTCATTTCTTTTTCCTTCTTGCCCACATCCTTCCACCCCATCCTTCTCCATCTGGCATATACTCCCAGGAGGAATAGGGGCAAGTGGCCTCACCAGTCACAGGATGAAGATGTTTAAAGGCAGAATTGGATCCTCATTGGTCCAGGTGACTTCGCTCTAAAGGCAAGAAAGTGGCTATCTTGTCCACCTCACACATTTAGGGACATTTCTACCCCATGGATGTGCTTGCTTCTCCGAAAAATGCCCTTCTCCATAGTGAGTGCCAAATGCACATAAGTCTGAATAGACACAGAGGGAATTTAAAACAGTGTCATGCTGGGGCTTGAACCTGAAGGGCCCAGGAAATGTGAGCCAGTGGAATGATATTCATTTGTTCGAGTAATCATATATGGTAGCTGCTTTTATGAACATGGCATTCACTTGGCTCAAATGCTTTCCTCATGAGAGCTGAGGAGCCAACATTACCGAGCCATGAGAACTCAAAGCTCAGGGCTCTGATGAAGGTGAATGAAGGGGCTGGGGCTTGAGCATCACTCTGGGCATCAGGAAAATCCCATCAGCCTGAAGCATCTGGCTACATCAGAGCATTCGGGAAAAACGAATTATCTCCCATTCATGCCACAGGCCTCCTGGCCACCAGAACCCCACGGATGGGGGTGCTAAGGGTGGAGGAGAGAGCAGCAAGGGAAGGTTAGGGTTTCTAACACAAGCTTCATCTACTAGTTGTCTTGTTTCACTTTAGTTTTGTATAGGAGTCTGAGGAAGGCCGGGGATATGAGACAGCCTAGAGAAAAGGGCAGATTGAAAAGAAAAAAAGTGGTAAACTTAAAAAAAAAAAAAAAAAAAAACAGTGTGTATGTTGAAGGGGAGCAGAGTTGAATGATCCAAAATCTAATGACCAGAGAAACAGTGCAAGCTATACAACCATGGTCATGCACGCTTAAACGATCATGTTTTAGGAGACCCGGACATTTAGGAAAGGCTGGGGTCTCAAATGGACACATTCTAGGCAGCGGGAAGTGGGCAATGGCTTGAGAGTTTCTTGACCGAGTCACTCAGTTCCTCCCCCTTCCCCTTCCTCCGCCTCAAGATTTCATTTCCTCTCTAGAGCTTGCAAACAACACATGAAACCTCTCCCTTAACCACCATCCAGATCAGAAATAAATTCTCTGGAACTGACTGGGCGGGTTACTCTCCAGGGACATACAAAGTTAGAACAGGGGGGAGGCTGGTGGGTGGAGAGGGGCTGTGACCCAACAAGGAGGAGACCACCCGTGTCTGATCAAAATGTTTTCTCGCTCCATTTCCTGGCCCATCCGCTACCCTAAATTCCTTTCCCACTTTAAATAATTTACTTACTTGACTAGGTAACACAGGAACATGTTTTCAGGAAAAAGAAAAAGTATCAAAGAATATTCTATGGAAAGTCTCACTCCTACCATTGTCTTGAAGCCACTGAGTTCCTCCCTGGGGACAGCCACAGTTACCAGTGTATCATTCCAGAAATAGCTTATGCACAATGTGCACGCTCTGGTAGCATCTTTTTAAAATCACACAAACAGGAGCATACTATACTAACACTGTTTCAAACCTCGTGTCTTCACTTAGCAATGTATCTTTGAGGCCATTGCATGTCACTGTAGAGGGACTTCTTATTTTTTCAAGGCTTATAGACTTCCATCATGTGGATCTACCATAATTGAGTCAGTTACTCCTCTCGATAGATACATTGTTTTTGGTCTTTTGTTATTTAATGCTGTAGTAACTTTTGTGCTGTGTGTGAATATATCAGTAAGATAAATTTCTAAAAGTGGAATTGCTGATCAGTTGCTATATTCATCCTTTATTCTGGTAGATATTGCTAAATTGTTCTTTATAGAGATCATAACAGTATACACATCAGAGGACATTAAATGAGAATTCCTAGTTTCTGTGCCCTCACTAATGAGAACATAGTGTCAAATGCTTTTCTCTTTGCAATCTGGTCACTAAAAATGTGACGCACAGTTATAATTTACGTTTCTCTTATTAGGCATATTCTCTTCTGCTCAAATGCCATTTATATTTCCCTTCCTGAGAATTTTCTGTTTTATAAACATTGTTCATTCTCCAGTGAGTTTAGGGTTCTGAATATAGTAACAAAATGTACTCTTTGACGTACGTGTATTGTAAGTATTTTCATCCAGTTTGCCATTTCCGTTCTTATTTAAGGTAATAATTTTCAAATAGAAGACTAGTTTATTAGTTTTTTTAAATGGCTTTAATTTTGTTGTGTCCTGCTTAGGAAGATATTCCTGATTCTGAGTTTTGTTTTTTTTTTTTAAATTTTTGTTTCAGGGGCACCCTTAAAATTTTTTTTCTTGATTTTAGTGTTTCTCATTTTTACATTTAAATCTTTGCTCATTTTGGAATTGATTTTGATGTAAGGGATAAAGTCATACACATCAAACTTTATTATTATAATAAAATACCATTCAGTTGTTCCAACATCATGTTTTCTCTAGTTATTTAAAGGACCACTTTTACTTTACAATCATTTAGATTCATTTTATTTTACATCCATGTATGTGTCGGGATCTACCGCCAGACTCTATTTTGTTCATTTACCTCTACTAGACTTCTCATTAGTGTAGCTTTACTTGGAATGTTTCCATCAGTTCTGAGCTGAATTTCTGCTGGTGCTGCTGCTCCCAGGCTTGCCCATCAACAGTCGAAGTCCTGTGACTGAGTCTACTCCCTGTGCACAGTGCAGGAAACCAGGATCCAGAGAGGCTCCTGTTGAGGGGACGTGGGTCAGAGCCAACGTCAGCCTTGCCCTTACTCTCGCTTCCTGCTCTTCCAGGTCAGCTCACTGTCTCCCAGGCAGTCGGTCAAAAACCGCAGAGCTTAAAAGCTAAATTGTCCAGTAACCCACAGCAAGTCTTATGGGACTGGTGATCCAGGGTAAGGCAGTCTTTTAAGGTTTTTAATGTAAAGTAGCTCATGATTTACTCAGAGAAGAATACTACTAATAATGTCTTTTTAAAAGTTTTACTATATAGCAAAGCATTGTTCCCAGGACTTTCCATGTGTTATTTCAATTAATGCTTATTCCAATTCTACGACATAGTTTTTCTTACTGTTCCTACTTCACAGAGGAGGGGAACAGTAAGCTTTGGAGGTTAAATGATTTGCCAGAGCTCACGTAGCTAAATAAGAGGCTACTGTCATCAGTCTAACCTGAAAGCTGTGGCACAAATATGTTCTTGACCGATGTTGATTAGTTCATCCTTTTTTACCAAAATGGGCATCCCTTCATTCACCCATTTTGAAAATATGTACTGAGCGTCCCTAACGAGGAGAACAGGAAAGCTTACGGAAACCCATCCCCCTCCTGTGGCATTAACCAGTTGACATGGCTGGTGGTGAACGTCTTCATGTTTCTCTCAAGCAAGTTAATATCAGTGAAAGTGCTTTGTAAATAAGCTGCAAGCGGGAGAGAAGAACATAGGGAAAATGTATTCAGGGGAGTTTCACTGTGTTCCCATAGGCAAGGCTGTCCCCTCGCCCACTCCCACATCACATTGAAAGAGCCACCCATGCAGGGGTCTCCTTATGTTTCAGTGTTGTCCTTATTTACTTATTTGTTCTTGAGGCAGGATGTCACTCTGTCACACAGGCTGGAGTGCAGTGGAGCAATCATGGCTCACTGCAGCCTCAACCTCAAGCGATTCTCCCACCTCAGCCTCCAGAGTAGCTGGAGACTACATGCATGCGCGACCATGCCTGGCTTTTTTTTTTTTTTTTTTAAGTTTTTGTACAGACAAAATTTTGCTATGTTGCCTATGTTCGTCTCAAACTCCTGGGCTCAAGTGATCCTCTTGCCTTGGCCTCCCAAAGTACTGGGATTACAGGTGTGAGCCACCAAACCCATGTTGTCCTTATTAAACCACCATTGACTCAGCATCATGTACCATGCCAGACCCAGTCCTCATCTTGGGGATCTTGGAGTCTATTGGGAAAGAAAGTATGGCTGTTCAAAATGTTGCCAGAGAGGTCCACCGAAAGGGCTCTGGGAGTCTGGGGCCCCTGAGGGGCAAGCTACTTACCAGCCCTTCCGAAGAGCAAGAGCTTCTCATCTACCTACACTGCCAGCAAGGTGGGACACTCACAGTACGATTCCTTCACAGAAGGTCAGAGAACACCTCTGGCACAGCCCAGCAGCCATTGAGTGGGGGTTTTTTAATACCTGAGCAAGAAGGAGTCAGAAGTTATCCTCCAGCCATTTCTCATTCTATAGTTCTTTTCAAGAGTAGATCCTGGGGCCAGGCGTGGTGGCTTATGCCCGTAATCCCAGCACTTTGGGAGGCTGAGGCAGGTGAATCATGAAGTCAAAAGATAGAGACCATCCTGGCCAACATGGCAAAACCCTGTCTCTACTAAAAACACAAAAATTAGCTGGGCATGATGGCGCATGCCTTTAGTTCTAGCTACTTGGAAGGCTGAGGCAGGAGAAGTGCTTCAGCCTGGGAGGCAGAGGTTGCAGTGAGCTGAGATCACGCCACTGCACTCCAGCGTGGGTGACAGAGCAAGACTCCATCTCAAAAAAAAAAAAAAAAAAAAAAAAAAGGCAAAAAGAGTAGATCCCAGGTCTCTGGCTCCCACCTCGCTCTCTGTTCTAGCCCCCACCCACTTGCTTCCCCACAAGAACAGGAGATCCCTGCACACTCCCACAGGGCAGCCACCCAGGAAGGTTGCAGAGGAAAGAGCCCTCTTTTCTAGGAGAGAAGGACTTGGGGTGATGTACCGGGAATGAACTTGTGCATGTGAGACAGGAAGTCCAGTGCTCACGTTCTGAACAGGTGGTCCACACACACTCCTCTACCAAATTAGCATGGAAAGGGCCATTTTTTGTTGGTCCCAGACTCCTTGGCATCACCTATCACATTGGGAACCAGGTCTTTTTCCCAGAAAACTCCCTGCTCCTGACCATCTCTGTTCCTGCATATCCCTGGAGAACTATGATTGTCTAGGACAGCAGTTCCCAACCTTTTTGGCACCAGGGACCAGTTTCATGGAAGACTATTTCCGTGGACAGAGTCAGGGATGGAGGGATGGTTTTGGGATGCAATTGTTCCACTTCAGGTCATTAGGCATTAGATTCTCATAAGAGGCATGCAACCCAGATCCCTCGCATGCAAAGTTCACAACAGGGTTCTTGCTGAGAATCTAATGCCACTGCTGATCTGACAGGAGACGGAGCTCAGGTGGTAATGCAAGTGGTGGAGAGTGGGGGTAAAACAGATGAAGCTTTGCCCAGCCACTGCTCACCTCCTGCTGTGCAGTCCGGTTCCTGCACTGGCATGGACCACTGGCTGGTATGGGTCTGCAGCCTGGGGAGTTGGGGGACCCCTGGTCTAGGAGGTACCAGACATCTTCTAGGCTCAAAGTCAAAACTGAGAATTGGCCTTTTTGAGGGATAGAAAACTTGGGACTTAAACCAGGAAAGATGGACTGAGGAACCACAGAGGGGAAAGAAAGAGAGACAGTGCTGGAAAGGGCTTAAGAGATCGTCTGTGTCTCCTCCCCTCACCAACCACCTCTCTCCTTCCCCCAACACACACAGTTTGCAGAAAAGAGACCTGAGGCTGAAAGGGGAGAAGTCCACCCAAGGCCACACAACTGGGAAGTAGAAAAGTCACGAAATAGCACCCTGGGCTCTCATTCCTGCTCCAGTAGACTCCCTCTCACCGTGCACTTGAAAAAACAGCTTATTGTATCATTTCCTGGTCTGTTCTTTGAATGGAATAAGTTACCATCTAGGGACTTAGTAGAAAGTTCTCTGGAAGTCAGGAGATCTGAGTGGCAGGGCCTCAGCTCTGCCCCATGTGGCACAGACCATCTCCCCATGTCCCTGGGCCTTCTAGTAAAAGAGGGAAAAAGGTGAGAGGAAACCATGAGAGCCTGCAGCCTCTTCCTGTCCTAATCGCTCACCATTCTATTCACCCAGGATGCTCAGACCTCACAGTGGTTGCCTCACAAAGGAAAAGGAAGGGGCGCCTGGCAGAGGGGCCTACTCTATGCAGCCCAGCTGGCATCTGCAGCACTCCTCATTTGTAACCCAGTCTCTGCTGTCTGCCCGTGTCTTTCACAGCCCAGCTTCCAAGAAGAATGCAAGTTCAGAGAAACCCTCCTGCCCAACAATTACAACGCCTACGAGTCAGACTTGTACCGAGGGACCTACATCGCCCTGAGCAAATACGGACGGGCAAAGCGGGGCAGCAAGGTGTCCCTGATCATGACTGTCACTCATTTCCTTCCCAGGATATAAGGACCCACAAAAGAAGACTCACAGATTTAAAGCAGCATCTGTCCTATTGGAATTTTGCACAAGCAAATAATTCCCCTTGCCCTCCATGGCTTCTGAGTCAGACTTATCTTGCACTTGGGGAGACCCCAGTTGTTGCCCTTGGCTGCCAGACCCCATGGCATGTAGCCCATTCAAGTGAGGGTTGAAATCAGCATCTTAGAATGGCAATGGATCCCCATGCTCCGACCTCCCCCAAGGAGAGAAGGTATCGGTGACACTTGAGGAATGTGACCATGTGCAAAGGAAAAGGCCAGGGTAGGAGTTTGTGTGCATTGTTGTATATGCATATAGCGTTCTATATATTCTCAGAGCAAAGGCATTTCAAAGCATCGAGTTTCTTTCTCCTAGCATCATCGCTGCAGGAATCTGCCTGTAGGAATGTCACTTGTCAAACCAGCATGATCGATGTGTGCTCCCATTCTGCCTCTTTCCAATCATCTTTCCTTTCAGAGGCCACTGACTACATGGGTTGCACAGGTCGGCGGGGAGCAGCCGTCCTCAAAGCACAGAGACGGCAGGGTGAGGGGTGTAAGGTTGTACTGCAAACCCAAAAGAGAGTGATCAAGCACTTCAAGCTTCCTGCCAGTGAGGGCTCTGGGAATGCTGGGATGAATTTTCAGGGAAGCTGGGGGAGAAGCTCTTCCCTTCTTGGAGGAAAGGGGTAGAGCAGCGTCCAGGGCAGCTGAGGAAGGCTTGTGGAGGCAGCAGAAGGCACTGGATGTTCTAGGAGAGCCACTCTGCCTGGAGAACTCAGGCTGTGTGTGGCTCCAAGAACAAGCAGGGGCCAGGCTGCCTGCCCATAATGTTTCCTCACTTTGAACCGGTCTTATTTTAACCTCGGATGACAAGGATCCTAATAATGGCAACCTCTTTGGCAAGGGATGGGGGACAAAATAGGGCATGAAGGAAGTAGAGAGGCTTTGGACTACAGATGGTAATTCCTCTCCAACTATGTCCAGGAAGTGCACCCAAGTCCTCATCTGATACCCTCACTTCCTTCTTGCTCTCCTTATCTCACATGCACGCTGTGCCTGGATGCAGTAGAATGGGCACCGTGACCTCCAGGGTTTGTGCTCCCTTCCTCCCTGCAGTAGAAGAGGAGTGATAAGCCCATGAATTCAAGCAGCCAAGCCGAAGCAGCTCCATGCCACACAATGCCTTCTTGCCTTCTTGCCTTCTGTCCTTAAGAGTAATTAAAGCAGAGGTTCCCCAACTGACCATAAATGTTGTCTGCCTGGAGCCTTCAGATTCCCGAACCACTGGAATGTTCCTAAATCTGAAACCAGAGAGAGCCATATCAGAGTGCAAATATTTTTGGCATATGTGAACCATCGAGTTACAAAATGACCTGACACCCCCTGTGACTCCGGGGGCCCCGGCCTGCAAGACAATCCCTCATCTGTTGCAAATACCTTCATCTTCAACATACCTTACTATTTGCAGTTGCATCCATCTATAGATAGATCCGGGCAGAGGAATTCTGAGCTGAAGATGGAGGTTGGTAATTGAAGGGAGAGACACCTTACTGGCCACCTCCTCTGTCCTGCCGATGTCAGGGAGGACACGTGCTGCATGAGGAGGAAAGGCCACACTAAGGTACGCGAAGACCGAAGAGACGGTAGAAGCCCCAGAGCACGTGCGTGTGTGGCTGAGCCTTGGATGTGGTAGAAAGGGAGAAAACTGGTCCATCTTGACTCTTTGGAATATTGAAGTGCAGGTCTGCTTGGAGAGGGGGATAAAGCTGACTGTTTTTTAGGGAGTCTTGTTCAGTGCAATCAGTCTCTTGAACAGGGTCCATCAGAAATGCAGGCACTCTGAAACCTGAGGTGTGTATCAGTTCCCAGCGGAGCCTGGAGTGTGTGATGGCTGGGGGATGGCGTGACTGTGATCCAGAGAAAAAAGGAGAAGTTTTAGGTCCCATAGCATAGGTTCCCTTCTTCAAAGATCTTTCAGCTCACATGGCATGAGAGGAGCCATCTTCGAGAGAATCCCCAAAGCCTTGGACAGCCAGCCCTTTCCTTCATCTCTCTAGAGGAGCATAACATTGCTCAAATCCTGGCAAGGTGTTTCCCCCAAATGTCCACTTTCATTTTTCATGCTAGGAATGAGAAGCAGAAGCTAAGAAATGCCTGCAATCAAGCAGGCATGCTATTCAGCCACTGCATAGCAGTTGCACCAGCACCGGTTATGAGGGGCTGGGTATCTGTCTAACCGGTACCAGGGCCCATGCTATATCAGTTGCTAAATATTTAGGGGTTGTTTGTTTGTGACAGGATCTTGCTCTGTCACCCAGGCTGGAGTGCAGTGGTGTGAGCTCAGCTCACTGCAACCTCCACCTACCGGGCTCAAATGAGCTCAAATGATTCTCCTTCCTCAGCCTCCTGAGTAGCTGGCACTACAGGTGTGCACCACCATGCCCAGCTAATTTTCTTTTTTTTTTTTTTTTTTTTTTTTTTGTAGAGACAGGGTTTTGCCATATTGGCCAGGCTGGTCTCGAACTCCTGAGCTCAAGCGATCCGCTCTCCTCAGCCTCCTGAACTGTTGGGATTACAGGCATGAGCCACCATGCCCATCTGGTTGCTAAGTATTTTGAATACCACCTTTAGATGCAGGGATGTGTGGGTGACTCTTTAAAAACCTTCCCATGCAAAGAAATTCTCTCAAGGGCTTTCTGTTTTCCTACAAGTGACTTTAGGCTTAAGAAAAGTCAATCCCCGGCCGGGTGCGGTGGCTCATGCCTGTAATCCCAGCACTTTGGGAGGCCGAGGCGGGCGGATTGCCTGAGCTCAGGACTTTGAGACCAGCCTGGGCAACATGGTGAAACCTCGTCTCTATTTAAAAAAAAAAAAAAAAAAAGGAAGGAAAGGAAGGAAGGAACGAAGGAAGGAAGGAAGGAAGGAAGGAAATGCCAATCCCCATCCACAGAAGTGGGTTAAGAGACAGGACCAGAGTAAGATCAGCAGGGCGCATTTCAGTCCCTTCTCTCCGGCTTCTGTATCTGTGCCCAGGCGTGAAGAGTTGTTTCCTATCTGGTCACACGTCCACTGAGTCCTGAACTCGGTTGTCAGGCCCACTGGATCCCAAAGACTGCAGAATACCTTGCTGTATGCAGGGGGAACCAGAAACCCCCACTTTCCCACTGAGGATATACTAAGACTTGGCTCCTCCATTCCCAGAGCTTTGTAGCCAATTCACCTCTTTCATCCTGAATCTTCTTTAGCAGTCCCATGCAAACTTGGAGTTCCGAGGGCCAAGAGGCTGTTTTATTCTCTCTTCAAGAGCAAATAATAAAGAGGAGAGCAGCATGTCTGCACACACTTCAAGATGCACCTCTCAGCTACAGCTGAAGAGGTTAGCTTAGAAGCAATGGGGGAGCCCCAGGCTCCTTGTAAAACGTCCACCCTTTTCAGGGCAGTGGATGGACCTCATAGGAAACCAGGAAACTCCAAATGCCTTGTTCGAGTTGTTGATTATGTTTGTTTCATCACGCGCTGCCTTCTAACACCCCTTCCCTTCCCACTTCCCATACATTTTTGAACCTCTCTGGAAAGCAGCATATAATTTTGTAATTAATACCCCTACCATCATCCTCCGCAGCCTTCCCCTCCGCGGCCACATCCCACAGTGCCCTAACACACATGCCAAGCCCTTGGTCAGGGCCAGTCTATGGCCTAACAAAGACAACATTTTCTTCTGCCGTCTGACTCAGGGTACAAACCTCTCTCCTCTTTAGACATATAGGTATCTCTCCTGCCCAGAAACCCAGGCCGGAAATTCTCTCCCTGACCCTCGTCCTGTCCTGTGCAGTTTGCAGTTCTCCTTCGACGCTGGTTCTGGGCCACTTTCTTGTCCTGGACCTCAGACGCTTCAAGTTCTTGTTCTGTGCAAGTCCTGGGGGAAGAAAGAAACAGCAGAGTCTGTGAGCTGTAGTCCTCTCCTTCCTCCCCGCATTGATGCCCATAGCCTTTGCCCGCTTTGTGCCACAGTCACTAATACAAACATATCTACCAAATGCACATCTACAAACGTCCTACAGGACTTCCTCTCTGCCCTCTATCCCCTTCTGCCCCCTTTCACGGGGACACAAACTAGAAAACCCCTTCATCCTTCTATCCCAATGTTTTTCCTCTAAGACTCTGGGTCAGCTGTCACTGAGGAGGCATTCTCTGCCACTTTCCACACCTGTGTCTATAAAGTGGGTGTCTAATACTTGCTCCCCCCCCCTAAAGGAACCAGCCACTCATTCTGCTACCTCTCAGAAAAACACCAAAGAGAGGAGTGTTTGGAACAAGGCCAGAAGAATAGAGAGAGATACTCCAGGCTCTGCTTACATCTGACTTGATGCTTCCTCTTCCCAGAACAGGAGGATGTGATTATGCCCCAAACAGATCCTGAATCTAGTCCATCATGCAGATAGCCAACGCAGAACCACATTTGCATACCTCATTGAACTACTGAAATTTCAGCACCAGAGAGCCGTGTCCTGCGTGGTTTCCTCTTTCTGTAGATGACTAAGTACCTCAGGCTGGTCCCAGGGTAGAGCTGTCCTCCAGCTTAGGCACAGCGGGTAATCCAGCCCAGATGCTATTCAATCGTGTGCTTGTGAAATGTGAAACTTCTATTTTTTTTAATATGTATGTGCCATGCACAAACCATATCACGTTCCAGCAAAAAGTAAAAGGTCTTTTTCTACATTTCTCTAAACTCTTTGACTCCACTCCTCCTATTAAAACTGACGACAAATCTCCGGGTTGTGCTTGATTTTCCTCTCGATGCTTTCCCCCCTTGCAGGAAGGCAGGCAGAAAGAAACCGAAAGCACAGAGTCGTGTTGCTGTTGATTATTAAGGCAGGAGGAAGTCCTGGGGCTTCCTCAGTCCAGCTGCCCTTGCTTGCCAGTGGGGAACTGGGCCCAGGAGGGTGAAGAAAGCAATGGAAGACCTCAGGGAGGCAGCATCCCTCTTCCTTTTAGCCATGGGGAAAACCAAATATACACATTTCTGTGACTATGAAATTCATTCATTCATTTATTCACCCATCAAGAAATACCGAATTCCTCATTCCAGCCCTGCACTGGGCTAGGTTTTTGGAATACACACGTGAACAAGATAGACGCAGTCCCCATGCTCTCATCAACTTGCATTACAAAAAAAAATCACCCACGAGCATGCTAAGATGTAGATCTCCAAGTCCCACTCCCAGATATTCTGACGATGCCAGGTGGGGCCCAGGAGTCTACATGCTTAATACATACCCCAGGTGGGTCTGATGTTGAAGCAACCAGCTAGTAGGACGACTGGGGTGGCAGGACATTTGAGCTGGGGGAGACTATCAATTAGGCCATCTTTTTATAGGTTAAATACAAAGAAAGAAGACAACTGGGGAGTTTAAGTCACGAGGATCTCACATCCTCCTGAGTTTCCTACCTCCCTCCCTTCACACTGCCCCCATCCTGAGCTTCTCGTCATCAGCCCTGTCCTCTCCCTGCCACGTTCCTGCGATGGCCACCCCCACTCTCACACCCCTCTCATGCCATCTCTGGGAGTGATCCCAATGTGCCTTCAGTCGAGCAATGCTGGGTTCCAAATAAATCTAGGTTCTCTTGGAAGAGCTGCCTGGTCCTTCGGCCTCTGCACTTCATTCCTGTATTATTTATGCAATTAATATTTCTAACATCCTACTATGTGCCAGAAACCACTGGGGGCCCTCAGAATATCACTGTGAAAATTGTATATGGGCTTATAGACTGACAAGGAAGACAAACATTAAATAAATAATTACAGCAAAATAGGCCAGGTGTGGTGGCTCATGCCTGTAATCCCAGCACTTTGGGCTGCCGAACTGGGCAGATCACTTGAGGTCAGGAGTTCAAGACCAGCCTGGGCCACACGATGAAACTCTATCTCTACTAAAAAGACAAAAATTAGCTGGGCATAGTGGCATGCATCTGCAATCCCAGCACTTTGGAGGCTGAGGTGGTGGATCACTTAGGAGTTCAAGTCAGGAGTTCAAGGCCAACATGGTAAAACCCCATCTCTACTAAAAATACAAAAATTAGCTAGGCATGGTGGCTCACCCTGTAATCCCAGCTACTCAAGAGGCTGAGGCAGAAGAATGGCTTGAACCTGGGAGGCAGAGGTTGCAGTAAGCTGAGATTGCGCCACTGCACTCCAGCCTGGGCGACAGAGCAAGACTGTCTCAAAACAAAAAAAAAGAAGTCTGCGTGTGTGGCTCAGAGCACAGCCCTGACTCCAGGGAGTGCCTCTCCGGCTGAATCCAAACTCTTCTAAAGCACACAAGAACCAATCGCCTCCATTTTCTGAGGGGGGATTCCAAGAGATTTCATAGTCTTTTCCTGACCATTCATGTCCCCTAAACGAACCAACAAGAAGCAGTGGGTGGTGGGTGGCAGCTGGTAGGCTGTGTGTGGGTGGTGGGTGGGGAGGCTGTGTGGTAGTGCAGGGGGGAGGCTGTGTGTGGGTGGTGTGTGGCGGGTGGGGGAGGCTGTGTGTAGCTGGTGGGTGGGGGGGGAGGCTGTGTGTGGGTGGTGGGTGGCGGTGGGGGAGGCTATGTGCAGGTGTGGGTGGCGGGTGGGGGAGGCTGTGTGGGTGTGTTGTGTGGTGGGTGGGGAGGCTGTGTGGTAGGTGGCAGGGGAGGCTGTGTGCGGGTGGTGGGTGGCGGGTGGGGAGGCTGTGTGGGTGTGTTGTGTGGTGGGTGGGGAGGCTGTGTGGAGTAGGTGAGGGGGAGGCTGTGTGTGTGTGTGGTGTGGTGGTGGATGGGGAGGCTGTGTGCAGGTGGTGGGTGGTAGGTGGGGGAGGTTGTGTGCGGGTGGCGGGTGGTGGATGGGTAGGCTGTGTGTGGGTGGTGCGTGGGGGGGTGGGTAGGCTGTGTGGTGGGTGGGTGCTGGGGGGGTTGTGTGGGTGGCTGTGTGGTGGGTTGGGAGGCTGTGTGTGGGGAGGCTGTGTGTGGGTGGTGGGTGGTGGATTGGGAGGCTGTGTGTGGGTGGTGGGGTGGTGAGGTGGGGAGGCTGTGTGTGGGGTGGTGGGTGGGTGGTGAGTGTGGGAGGCTGTGTGGTGGGGGAGGCTGTGTGGTGGGTGGTGGGTGGTGGATGTGTGGGGAGGCTGTGTGTGGGTGGTGGGTGGTGGATTGGGAGGGTGTGTGTGGGTGGTGGGTGGTGAGTGGGGGAGGCTGTGTGTGGGTGGTGGGTTTTGGTTGGGAGGCTGTGCGGTGGGTGATGGGTAAGGGCTAGGGATGCTGCTGAACATCCTGCAATCGCAGGACATCCCCCTACAACAAACACTCGGCCCCACGTATCAATGGTGCCGAGGTTGAGAAACCCTTCTGTAGGGTATAGCGCCCATCTGATGACCTGAAATTCTTCTGTTAACTCTCATTGAAGACCCAGTTTAGGAAGTGGAGGCAGGGAAGGTAACCTTCACATACCATTGTCAACCCTTATAACTAGACTCCGTCCCCAGGAAGTCCCTGTGGGAAGGTGGTAAGGGCAGTGAGTTATAAGGAATTGTCCGGAGTACAGAACTGGCAGATGGGCACTGAGGAATTTTAGGCCTGGGTGTCAGGTAAGAGTTTCTGGGCTCAGGGAGTATTGTGAGGGGCAGGTGACTTTCTCCTCACATCCCTCTCTGTCTTCTCACACCCAGGTCAGGCCTATGCCTCCAGCCCCCTCCCCACCCCACAGGCAAGCAGGACCTGAGCCAGAAATTATTTTTACCTACATAATCTTAAGTTCTTCATCCATTTTAAGAATATTATTTATTTTCATTTTCTTAAGATTATCAAATTAAAACATGTTCATGGTAAAAAATTTAGAACACCCAAGAAATTAAAACATAATCTCCCCCCTCATCATCTCACCACCCCAAGATCATTGCTGTTAAAATGTTGTTTTACTTCCTTCATTCTTTCATGTGGAGGACAAATATAGCGCGTGGAACAGGCACAGCTGATGAGACGCTACTTCAAGGCCATTTTATTTTTGCGTTTACTGCTCTCTGCAAATTTACTCAATGAAACCAGTGTCCCTGACAAATACACAGGCTGTCTCCAGGTTCTTCTGGACACTCACAGCTAAGACAAAGCCATATGGTCACTCAAGAGGCAAAGCACAGCCACAATTCAGAAATTATCACGCCAGGCAACAGAATACTCTACACTTTGCTGTTTTTTTGTTTGTTTTTGAGACGGAGTCTTGCTCTGTTGCCAGGCTGGAGTGCAATGGCGCAATCTCGGCTCACCGCAACCTCCGCCTCCTGGTTTCAAACGATTCTCCGCCTCAGCCTCCCTAGTAGCTGGGACCACAGGCGCGTGCCACCACACCCGGCTAATTTTTGTATTTTTAGTAGAGACAGGGTTTCACCATGTTGGCCAGGATGGTCTCGATCTCTTGACTTCGTGATCTGCCCACTTCGGCCTCCCAAAGTGCTGGGATTACAGGCCTGAGCCACAGCGCCCGGCCTACACTTTGGTCTTCATTCAAAAGGAAGACTTCCTCCTTCACCTCCCGCTGGGGCCTGCTGGATCGGGGGGGCATGGCCACGGTAGTTTCTGCTGTCTTTCCAGATAACCTCTTCCCCCAACTTACTGACTTTGTTTCCGGCCCTTTGGGGCTACAGGGAGAGGCTGAGAGGTGTGAGTAGGGAAGTTGTCACCTGACAAGTCCCATTATAAATTGGTTTGTGCTCCTGGGCCTCGTGACTGCCTAAAATGGACTCTCCCATTAGGGGTTTCTTGAGACCCTGCAGAGCCCATCCATCCCTATACAATACCCAGGGCCCCACAAGCCATCTTCCTTGGAGGCCTTTTGCCTCCTCCTTTTCCAGCCCCAGGGAAGCCGGCTGTCCACTGGCAGCTTCTGTCCACCAGGTCCTGTTACCTCTCCAGGTGGCTCTGCTGGACAGAGTATAAGTCACTCCCACTCTCACATGTGTCTCATGCCCAGTCTCTGGGAAACATGCAGAAAATCCTGGCCCCTGCAAACCCCGGGAATGAAGCCCAAGTCCGGGGCAGAGGCAGCCTGCCCTACACTCTTAGCACCGAAGCAGCGAGAAACACACTCTCTCCTGCCTTGGAATTTTCCAGGTAGGCATCACACAGCTGTCCATGGTGCCCCTCAGCTTCAGGGACACATGTCAAGCCTTGCGTGGGGTCTTACTGAAGTCTCTCTTCATTCATGAAGCTATTCCAGGCCTTCCTAAAAGGTCCCCTGAAAAGTCTTACCCTCAGAAAGACTTCTTAAAATCCTTTTATTTTCCAACCCTCAATATGGGTGAATCCATGAATTTTTCTTATTTATTTATTTTTTTGAGACAGAGTCTGACTCTGCCACGCAGGCTGGAGTGCAGTGGGGCAATCTCAGCTCACTGCAACCTCCGCTTCCTGGATTCAAATGATTCTCCTGCCTCAGCCTCCAGAGTAGCTGGGATTACAGGTACCCGCCACCATGCCCAGCTAATTTTTGTATTTTTAGTAGAGACAGGGTTTTGACACATTGGTCAGGCTGGTTTTAAACTACTGGGCTCAAGCGATCTGCCCACCTAGGCCTCCCAAAGTGCTGGGATTGCAGCGTGAGCCACTGTGCATGGCCTGGAATCCCATGCATTTTTGGGCATAAGCCCATAAGGCCCATCAATATTCTGTGGCCCTTCCCATCCTTTTCCACCCCAGTCTTGCTCCATCTTTTGCCGGAATTAGCTGCAGGTTCCAATAGGGCTAGAAAAATAACACATCTCAAAATTTTTATGACTTTCCACTCCTTTTTAGCTAGAAAAAAAACAGGCAAAATAGCAATAACAAATAAGTGAAAATATAACTTATAATCTCCATAAACAACAATGAGGAGGCAGCGGAGAAAGAACAATGGAAAATATGAGGAAAATAGCATTCATTATTTGTAGCCCTCTGTGCAGACCTAAATGTGAGTTTTCCTCAGTAACATGGAATGTGTTATGTGTTTCTTGGTTTGCTAACAAAATTATGTTTAGGGAACTAAAGATGTAAATATGTACGAAGAAGACCAAATAACATTCTGCAGGAAAAACTATATTCTATATTTCATCCAAAAGTTTTTAAAACTCCAAAAGTTTTCAAGCGCTTCCAAAAAATCTAAGTTTCCTCCAATTTTCCTCCCATGCTTCCCATTGCTGTTTACCTTTTGGCTGTGCACACTTAATTATATTAGACCTTGGTTCCTCTGCCCCTCAGGGCCATCCTGTGAGCTAGAAGGAGCAGAACGCCCGTCTCCCAGGCGGAACAGGGAGGCCAATCCATTCTAAGACCCGTTGGTACTGCCCCCTTGTGGCTATTTCCTTATTAATAATAACGTCATCACAGATTTCATCCCGAGATGTCCAAGAAAGAGCCACTGAACGCCAATTGTGAATTGGGACTGGGATGCTGGTTTTAGCGGAGAGAGATAGGGAGAGATTTGTTAAAGGATGCAAAATCACATCAGGTTGGAGAAATCAGTTCTAGTACCCTACATCACTGTAGGATGACTATAGTTAACAGTAACACGTAGTTTCAAATAGCTAGCAGGACATTAAATGTTCCCAACTTAAAGAGACGATAAATATTTAGACGATGAATATTCCAGTTACTCTCATTTATTCACTATTATATGTATTGAAACATCATCATGTATCTCCATGAACACATACAATTGTTATTGAATATGTACAATTATTCAATTTAAAAATAAAATGATTTAAAAAAATTTTTTAAATGAATGGATTATAGTCTTTGCCTAAAAAGAGCTCACAGACCCTCGAGGAGGACAGTCTCCTGCCCAGCTAATACTGCTTTAAATCAGAATGCATTGTGTTTCAACCTAACATGGGGCTCAGTGCATTCACCTGAGGGGCAGAAAGGTGGGAGTTCAAGCCCCAGGTGTACCATTCAAGAGCTGCACAATCTTCGATAAGTTATTTAAACCTTTTTCCCTTTTCATTAAAATGGAGACAACAATAGTGCCTATTTCACGAGTCCTTGTAAAGATTAAATAGAATAATATACGTAAAGTGCTTGGCACAGTACTTAGCCTACAGTAAGTGTTCAATAAACGTTAGCTGCTAATGACAGGTGATGCAGAGTGTCTCAAAGTGTGGATGGCATTTATGGGTGCAGAGGGGAATAGAAGTTGAAGACAGAGCTTGAATGCCAAGCTAAGGAGCTTAACATTATCTTGCACACAGCAGTGAACCACAGTAGGTTTTTGCAGTGAAGTGGCATGAGGTGATTCGTCTATTTTAAGAGGAGAATTCTATGAAGAGGATAAAGGATTTGGAAGCAAGGAGGCTGCTAATTCATTTATGAAATAAATATTTATTTTAAACCTACAGGCTTTAAATAACTGTGCTGGTGCCTGTGAAGAACAGTGAACTAGAGAGAAAGTGGACTGCTTCCCACTGGGAGCTTTCATTCTAACAGAGAGTAGACACGTCCATGAGTTTCCCATGCAACGGTACAGCATTACTTCATGTCATGGGAGGCTGGCAAGGAAACAGACACAGGGATGAGATAGAGAATAACCTTGGATAAATAAATCACTTAAGCTCGCTCTGTCTCTATTTCTTCATCTCTTAAGTGCAGCTTATATTCCTGCCCTGCCTACCAAGCAGAATCCATGTGTAGATTCAAATGAGATGATACACTGGGAAGAGTTTTGTGAAGTGTAAATCACTTATAGAAATAAGAATGAAAATGGATTCTTGGCTTGATGCAGTGGCTTACACCTGTAATCTCAACATTTTGGAAGGCTGAGGCAGCCTGATTGCTTGAGCCCAGGAATTTGAGACCAGGCTGGGCAATGTGGTGAACGTTCATCTCTACAAAAAGTGGAAAATTAGCCAGGCATGGTGGCACACGCCTGTAGCCCAGCTACTTGGGAGGCTGGGCCCAGGGGAGTTCAAGGCTGCAGTGAGCCGTGTTTGCACCACTGCACTCCAGCCTGGGTGACAGAGTGAGACCTTGTCTCAAAGAGAAAGAAAGAAAATGGATTCTTATGAGAATCCCTACTGCTAATGGATTCTTAGGAGATTAAATGTAAAGGGTACAAGCACAATTTTGTTAAATGGATATATTGCTTAGTAGCCAAGTCTGGGCTTTTAATGTATCCATCATCCAAATAATGTACATTGTACTCAGTAAGTAATTTCTCATCACCCACCCACCTCTCACTCTCTCCTTTCCAAGTTTCCAATTTCTATTCAGTGCATACTTCACGTCCATGTGAACACATTATTTACCTCTCACTTAAAGGTGAGAACACGTGGTATTTGACTTTCTGAGTTGTTTCACTTAAGCAACGGCCTCTAGTTCCATCCACGTTGCTGCAAAAGACATGATTTCACTCTTTTTGTGGCTGCATAGTATTCCATTTGTACATATACCACATTTTCCTTATCCACTCATCCGCTGAGGTTGATTTCACATCTTTGTGCTATTGTGAATAGTGTTGTGATAAACATATGAGTGCATGTATCTTTTTAATATAATGATTTTGTAAAATGGATTCCTAGTAAGAACTTTAAGGCCTTTGCCCTAGTGGTCCCTCATAATCGACTCATCTGGTTTTTCCTGAGCCACTCCACACAGCAAGACAGAGTTATTTTCTCCTTTTCCCTGATCCCACTTCTTAGAATCATACAGAAAGATGAAAGGAAAAAAGGAAAAAGGGAAGGGGAAGGGAGGGGGAGGGGGGGGAGAGGGAAGGGAGGAGAGGGGGAGGGGGAGGGGAGGGGGGAGGGAGGGGGAGGGGGGAGGGGGAGGGGGAGGGGAGGGGAGGGGGGAGGGGAGGGGAGGGGGAGGGGAGGGGGAGGGGGGAGGGGAGGGAGGGGGAGGGGGGGGGGGGGGGAGGGGGAGGGGGAGGGGGGGAGGGGGGAGGGGGAGGGGGGAGGGGGGGGGGAGGGGGAGGGGGGGGGGAGGGGAGGGGGAGGGGGAGGGAGGGGGAGGGGGAGGGGGGAGGGGGGGGGGGAGGGGAGGGGGGGGGGGGGGGAGGGGAGGGGAGGCGGGAGGGGGAGGGGAGGCGGAGGGGAGGGGGGAGGCGGGGGGGGGGGGGGGAGGGGGAGGGGGAGGGGAGGGGAGGGGGAGGGGGAGGGGAGGGAGGGGAGGGAGGGGAGGGGGAAATATCTCTGTAAGGACTAGGCATCAGTGGTTCTCAGTGGAGCACTTGGGCAGTGTAGGAGGGGTGTTTTTTATCACAGTGATTGGGGGATGCTGCTAGCCATCAGTGGGCAGAAGCCACAGAGAAGAGGCAGCTGTAGCACAGAGGACAGTCTCCCATCATGCAGAATCGTCCTGCACGTTGCTCAGCTTTTAAAATGCCATGAAGGTAGAACACCTGCTTGTAAATCTGAGCCTAGAATCAAACTGTTTTACATAAAGCAGAGAATGTTTTCCTCCATCGCTTTAAAAAGCAAAGTTTTCCAATGAGTGTCTAAATCTAGGGACGACTGTATTTTGTTTGAAAGTTTTCAAGCACAGTGCACCATTTTGAAAACCCCTAGCATGTTAACAGCACGGGTGGTAGGAGGTTATCAGTACAGCTTTTGTATCTCTCGCATTCACAGCGATTCTCTCACTATACGCATTTACACAGACATACCTAATCCTATTTCAAATGTCAAAAAAAAGCACATAATTTTTTTTTTTTTTAGATGGAGTCTCGCTCTGTCACCCAGAGAAATGGAACAATCTCGGCTCACTACAACCTCTGCCTCCCGGGCTTAAGTGATTCTCCTGCCTCAGCCCCCCTGAATAGCTGGGACTACAGGCGCCCGCCACCACGCCCAACTAATTTTTTGTATTTTTAGTAGAGACAGGGTTTCACCGTGTTAGCCAGGTTGGTCTCAATCTCCTGACTTTGTGATCTGCCTGCCTTGGGCTCCCAAAGTGCTGGGATTACAGGCGTGAGCCACCAGGCCCAGCCATCAAATTTCAAAAAAAGCACATAATTTTTAGTGGAACATTTTCTCACCTTTCTTAAATGCAAATGTATTCATTATAACTACCTATGAGCATCTGAATCCTCCATTGTCTTAATGTAGCTGTGCCTGAGCATTACATCTTGAAACACAATCTTTTAACTTATTTCCCCCTTTTTTCTCTACACTTAAGGCATTATATTAATTTTTTCAGTGATATATGTAGGTACTACTACACTGACCATCAGTTTCCCTTTAAATAGTAAAGATAGTGTTATAAAATACTTGTTATTGAAAGCGCTGCTTGGAGTGACAGGGGAAGAGGACTGTGGTAGTTTGTTAAACAGAAGGTAAAGCGAAAGCTCCCAGAAGCCCCTGGTGATCTGTTCCCACGGCAGATTGAGAACTGTCATTGAAGTCATTCCCCCACGCCTCTCCGGCCTTGCTGCTTCCTTGTAAGGTCTGTCTGAGAAGCAACTAACTCCGTCTGGTCTGAATTAGCAGAGCCTGGGTCCCTAAAGCAAAGATCAGGGAAGATGTCCTAACAGCTGCTGATAAAAATTCATATTCTATCCAAAAGCCCGTATTAATCCATGATTCTCCTAGGCAGTGACTGGTGGTGGGGGAAGCCCCTAAATTATAAAGAATAAACAGTATTCTCTGGATGGTTTCTCCTGGTGACAGTCCTGTGGGCTGTTGCTGCCAGTGACCTGAGCCCAGTTTCTGGGGTTAAATTTAAGTTCCCTGGGGACCCTTTCTCCCCCATCTGGATCCCTCCGTGATCCGTTTCTCACCCTTGGAGTCCTGGTTAGCAAGAGGATGCCGTATTTATAGAGCATCTTTCTGAGAAGAGCTTCAAGCTCTTTTCGGAGATTAGCTCATTGCACAGGGGTAGGAGGGGGGAGGGGGGAGCAGCAGGAGGGTTGTGTGTTCCTCTCCCTTTAAGGCAGAGGAATGAGCCCCACTCGGAGGCTGGGAGACTTGGGTTCCCTGAGCCTCTGTCTGCAGTGTGACCTCCACCGAGCCACATAAACCTCTCCCCCGTCCTGGCTGGCACTGAACATCTGGCCCCTGTACCCTGGATTACTAATTACCATTAGTAATTTCTTTGCTCTAGCCGTGGAGTGACAGATTCTGCTTACCCTCACCTCACCTGGAGGAATTATCTGCTTAAGTGATTGGAAAGAGAACATGAGGACAAAGGGCAAATGCGGACCTTTGAGAGCCCCAGAAATCACACTTGCTCTGGGCAGCTCACCCTCCTTCTGCATGCATCGTCCATGGCTGCAGGGAGAGGTTACAGAGGCTCGGAGGATGGCCTCACATACAACTGAAACCTCCCGGCCCGCCTCTAAGCCCGGAATATTGAGTCACAAGGAATCCTGCATCTAAGTCAGGCAGGACTCAGAAGAACCCACACTTTTTCTCCTGCCATACTGACCACATTCTCGACAGTCTGAACCCCCAGCATGCAAGCCCTTTTGGGACCGTGGCAGAGGAAGGTACAGTAGAAGACTTGCCTTGTCACCCTGACACCAAGTCCCTTGCTGGAAGCATCTTTAGGGCGGGGCTGTTGGCATCTCTGCTGAGCTCTGATCCATGGGAAGTAATTTGTTGTAAGCAGGAGATTCATGGGGAGGACAGGGGCCGAGGGATGAGTGCTCGGCCCCAGAGGGTGAGAACATCTGCACTCAAGAAGTTATTTCCCAAGCACACAGAAGGAGCGTGAGCTGCCCAGAGCAAGTGTGATTTCTGGGGCTCTCAAAAGGTCCGCATTTGCCCTTTGTCCTCATGTTCTCTCTCCAATCACTTAAGCAGATAATTCCTACAAATGCAGGTGAGGTGAGGGTAAGCAGAATCTGTCACATGGCAGCTGCCCGTGTCTCAGCAGCTTTTCGTAGGGAGGTCTTGTGAGAAGTGGCCTGAATTTGGCACTGCCTGACGAGATTGCATCCTGGGGCTTTGCCTAGGTGACAGGGTGGGGCCTGTTCAGCAATACTGCCCCCCGAGTCAAGGCCAGATAAATGAGATTATGGAGACTTCCAGCTACGAGGGCCAGGATGAGGGTGAAGCAAGACAGAAATTGTACCCTTGGGAACAAAATTTTAAATGGTGACAAAAAATTCAATAATCAATATAAACAACTTTTTAATGCAATATTTTCAAAAATCTAAATGAATGTACAAGATTGCACAATTAATTCATTAATACTGTGTGTTGATTTAGATTTTTTAAAATATTGCATTAAAATGTAATGAAAAAATGTCAACATTTTAAAGAAAGACGATCGGTATGACTGATTTTTCCTCTTGCCTGAGGCTTCACTGCGGTTCTACACGGACTCTGTTACTAATCGAACAGGCCTCACCGCAGTCTGGCCAGTCCAGCTACTCTCCAACCTCTCCTTCCCAGAATCCTCTCTGACAATCATCACATCCAACCACCCACAGCTACAAGAGTCACTGGACCTGAGTGGAGTCTTCCACTCTTGAAAGCTAGTGCCCCTTCATGCAGACACAGGCTCCTTTCAGACATAGCCCGCACTGGGTGGCAGGGGTGGGGGCTTTCCCCTGAAGCAGTGATAGGGAGACGCTCCATTGAACTCTGTGGATGGTCTCACTTCTGTCAGAAAGTCCTCCATGATTGGCGCTGTGCCCTACATACACTGCAGGCCTTCTAGGACCCTTCTCTGCACTTGCCCATAGTCATGTGTGTAGTGTTGACAGAGGAGCCGGACGGTCAAGTGCTGGGTGGAGATTTGCAAAACTCACTTCAGGGCTGGGTCCCTCTGGGAGCTGATGCTGCACCATGGCCAGGCGCCCCCGACACATACACATGGCCAGGACCCCACACTGGATAGCTCAGGGTCTGACCTGCTTCTAGTCTGCACTCCCTTCCTTCTCTGCACACATTTCTCACCCTGCACCAGCATTACCTCTGTCCTCGCCAGCTTCTCCCACCTGCTGGTTGCTTTTGAGGGCAGAGATTGAGTGCTAGTTATCTTTGTATCTCCGACCCCAAACCGACTGGCTGACACACAATAGGTGCTCATTTAAAAAACTTGCACTGAAAGAATAATCAAATAGATACATACACTCGGAGTCCAGGGATAAAGTAGTTGGGAGGTAAGCGGTGTTGGTGAGCACTTAGAGTGGCTCTGGGCTTGGGGGAAATGGGCCGCCAGACTTTCCAGTCCAGGGAACAAATGCTTCGAGTGTCTCATCTTGATAGTTCTGAGACCCCTTTGGCCTTCTACCATGACGGCGCTCAGGAGACAGCTCCCTTCCCTCGTGTGCCCTCATTCTCCCCCACTTACAGTAGCTGTGAGTAATTGGAAAGGAAGCTGCTGGGGAAAGCCCTGTGTTGTTGATGACATGCTAGCCAATGGTTGCCTGTCGCTGGGTGGCCCACAAGATAAGCATGAGGCCAAATGTGCACGATTCCTGTCACCTTTACTCTCGTGCTGTGGTTGACCGTAAATATTTCCCTTTCAGCCAACAGTTCTAGGAATCAGCGGAACACTGAATCCTTCAGCTGGAAAGAACCGACAGGGACCAACACGCCTGCATCTCCCCCTGGAGGCTGAGCATACCCCAAATACCCATTCAGTTCTTAGAAGTTATTAGGACGCTGCTCACAGCTGCCTTGGGGCACCGCCACTGGAAGTTTCGCCAGTGAAGGAGTCACCCACAACCAGCCGCTTTACCCTTTCCGTTCAGTCCACCCCAGTTCACTTCTCACTCTGTGCCACTGTGTGCTCGGCACTGTTAGCTGCTGTGGGAGAACACCAAGGAGTGTAGTGCCCAGTCCCTGCACCCAAGGCGAGGTCAAAGAGCTGGGGCATGAGGGCACAGTCCCTAGAGACAGACCACTTGGGTCCACGTCCTGGCCTCACAGCTTCCTACCTGTCTGATCTTGGGTAAGTCATTTACCCCTAGTTAGTGAGGCTCAATTTCTGAGACTCAGTGTCCCTACCTGGTAAACAAATGTGATCCTTCGTGCCTCCCTCACAGAGTTGTTCTATGACTTAAACCAGGAAATACAGCCCTTCCTCAGCATCCATGAGGGATGGATTCCAGGACCTCCCTTGGATATCAAAATCCACGGATGCTCAAGTCCCTGATATAAAAAGGTACAGTATTTGCATATAACCTACGCACATCCCCACCCGCCCCCCGCCCCGTATACTTTTAAACATCTCTAGATTACTTGAAAAATCTAATACAATCCAAGTGCTGCATAAGTAGTTGTCATACACTGTATCACTTAAGGAGTGAAGACAAGAAAAACTGTTTTGTATGTTTTCAGTACAGATGGCAATTTATTTATTTTATTTATTTATTTTTTTTTTTTTTGAGACAGAGTTTTGCTCTTGTTGCCCAGGCTGGAGTGCAGTCTTGGCTTACTGAAACCTCTGCCTCCCAAGTTCAAGGGATTCTCCTGCCTCAGTCTCCCGAGTAGCTGGGATTACAGGTATGTGCCACCACACCCAGCTAATTTTGTATTTTTAGTAGAGATGGTGTTTCTCCATGTTGGTCAGGCTGGTCTCAAACTCCCAACCTCAGGTGATCGGCTCTCCTCAGCCTCCCAAAGCGCTGGGATTACAGCATGAGCCACCGCACCTGGCGTTTTGGGAATATTTTGATCTGTGATTGGTTGAATCCACAGATGCAGAACCCCCAATACTGAGGGCTGACTATAGATCTCAAGTGCTTAGAACAGTGCCTGGCATGAAGTAAACATTCAAGCCATGTCAGGCATTGTCACAACCCTTTTGGGGATTCAGACATGTTCTTATCAGTCATTACTAATATTAGCAGCAGAATATATTTGATTAGGTTGGTGCAAAAATAATTATGGTTTTTGCTATTGAAGGCAATGACAAGAGCTGCAATTACGTTTGCACCATCCTAAATATGTATGTATTCTATATTACAGCATGCCTTTTACATTTTATCTCTTTCAAGAAAATATAAGAATGAGAAGTGAGAAAGACAATCATTTGCTACCAGAATTAAATGCATAGAGCTGACAGTAGCCTTAGAATCAATCTACTACAGATTCATCATTTTGCAGAGAAAAATAAGACTGAAGTAACTTTCCCACATCACGCATGCTGAGTGGGGTGCTCTGTATCCAGGGCCTGGGGAGGCACTAAGATAACCCAGGGCAGAATCCAGCAAAGCACGCAAATCAAAGGCCCTGCTCTGCTAATTGCCACTCAAAGTGGAGACATTTCACAGTACCGAGAAAAAGGGTTTGAACTTTGTCAGAGGCCCACAGTCTAACCGTGGCCTTGACACTTACTGGCCATATGACTTTGGGCAATTTGCCTCCCTTCTCTGGGTCTCGATTTTGACATTTGTCTGTTCAGAGTTACTAAGATCTCGTTTATAATAGAAAACACACGTTTCAGAAAACGAAGTCTGCATGCAACTGCTCCTTTGATTTTATAAGGCAGAAAAGTACATTTTTGGGGCAACTTAAAAAGAATTGGGGAAGATAAAATGCTTAGAGAGAATGTGGGAGGAGCTCTCATCCGGGCTCACAATAAGAGCCGCATAAACATGACAAATTAATCAATGGTAAGGGTGTAGTTGGTGTTTTGGTGATTCTTTCTCTGGAAGCAGGAACTAGAAGATTTGTCAATCTATTCATTTATTCAATTATCTCATAAGACATGCGCTGGGTCTAGCTCTGAGCTGGGCAGTGGAGGGGAAGAGAAAGCTAAGTCCAGGCCCTCAGGAGGCTTATAGCACATGAATGGAGGCAAGCCTGCAACATGAAAAGTCCATCATTGAAACGGACGTTGAGCAATGCTGAAGGAGAGGTCGAGCACGGCGTCTGATCCCTGCTGAGTGCACGGTGCAGGAGGCAAACGCAGGCTGGGTTTGAGAAACCGGAATAGGTCTCATGAGGAGTCTCGAATCGGATCCGGGCAAGCAGGCTTGGATGGGAGGCAGCTAGATGATCTGAGAAGCCATTCTGGGCTGTGGGAAGTAACACAAGTACAGGTTGGGGAGTCACAGTCCTGGGTGGTGTTCTTCTTTTTTTTTCTGTTTTTTTGAGACGGAGTCTCAGTCTGTCACTCAGGCTGGAGTTCAGTGGCGCAATCTTGGCTCACTGCAAACTCCACCTCCCAGGTTCAAGTGATTCTCCTGCCTCAGCTTCCTGAATGGTTGGGACTACAGGTGCACACCACTACTCCCAGGTAATTTTTTGTTTTTTTAGTAGAGACGAGGTTTTGCCATGTTGGTGAGCATGGTCTTGATCTCTTGATCTCGTGATCTGCCCGCCTTGGCCTCCCAAAGTGCTGGGATTACAGGCATAAGCCACCATGCCTGGCCTCCTGGTTGGTGTTCTGACTCTCATTTCTTAACCCTATGACTCCGGATGGGTTAAGGTTAACTAACCTTTCTAATTCCTCGTTTTCTCACCTATAAAAATAATTACAGGTGGCTCACACCTATAATCCCAGCACTTTGGGAGGCCGAGGCAGAAGGATTGTTTTGAGCCTAGGAGTTTAAGACCAGCCTGGGCAACATGGTGAAACCCAGCTCTACAAAACATACAAAAAAATTAGCTGGGTGTGGTGGTGTGCACCTGTAGTCCCAGCTACTTGGGAGACTGACATTGGAGAATTGCTTGAGCCCAGGAGTTTGAGGCTACAGTGAGCCGTGATCACACCACTGCACTCCAGCATGGGTGACAGAGCAAGACGCTGTCTCAAAAAAAAAAACAACTCATACTGGGCAGCTCAGGCTGCTATAACAAATATCATAACTGGGTGGCTTTAACAGTGAAAAGTTGTTTCTTAAAGTTGTGGAGGCTGGAAATCTGAGATCAGGATGCCAGCATGGTCAGGTTCTTGGTGAGGGCCCTCTTCCCAGTTATGTGCTCAGGAGCAATCTCGTGTCTCTTCCCCTTTTTATAAAGGAATTAATCCCATCATGGGAGTTCTACCCTCAGGATTTCATCTAACCCCAAATACCTACCAAAGGCCCCACTCCCAAACACTATTACATTTGGAAATTAGGATTTCAATACATGAATTTGGGTAGGGAGGGGCCACAGATATTCAGTCCAGAGTAATAATAGAGTACAGCCTGTTTCCTAGAGTGGTTGGGAGGATTAATGAGGTAACACAGGCTGGGCACGGTGGCTCACGGCTGTAATCCCAGCACTTTGGGAGACTGAGGCAGGTGGATCATTTGAGGTCAGGAGTTTGAGACCAGCCTGGCCAACATAGTGAAACCCCATCTCTATTTAAGACACAAAAATTAGTCAGGTGTGGTGGCGAATGCCTGTAGTCCCAGCTACTTGGGAGGCTGGGGCAGGAGAATCACTCAAACCCGGGAGGCAGAGGTTACAGTGAGCTGAGATTGCACTGCTGCACTCCAGCCTGGGCAACAGAGCGAGACTCTGTCTCAAAAAAAAAAGAGGTAATACAAACCATAAAAAAAGAAACAAAAGCAAAACAAAACAAAAAACCAGCACAATGCCTGGCACACAATAAGAATTTCATCAACTTTAGCTGTTACTGCTTTGACGCTAGAGACGGAAGTGCCTGCGTGGGAGCAGAGGTGGATCTGTGCTATCTTCATTGAAAAACATGGGCAGTATCAGAGGAGGAGAAAAGCCATCCCAGCACGGAAGCATGACTGTCTCTCTTCAGTAGAATCTCTCTGACAGGAGCTCGAGAGAGCTCCCAGAGCAATCTAAAAGAATACGCCTGGGACAACATCTTCTAGAAAAAGCAGCCATTCAGTAAACATTTTGGGTGGGTAGATGATTTGATGGGCTAGATAATTATTCCTGAGAGTTCCTTGCTTGCATTATTAACCAAATTACCAAGCCTTTCTTAAATCACTTATGCTTTTCTGGCCATACCATTTTCCAGGCCACACGAAGCATATTCATGGATACACCCCCGCATGGAAAAGAATTAGTGTAGCTAGAGGGCCCAAGTTGAAATCAAGCCCCTCCAAACTTTTTAAAAAGCGCATCCTTGCCCATCATCAGTTATAAAATAAGCACATTCCTACAAGTATCCCTTCAGAGGTCCATTACAAACTGGAAAAATGACTGCAATGCACGTGCTATTATTCAGCTATCCATTAGCTGTGAACTTTGGAAGCTTTTGCTGTATGAGACCACAGAGATCACCTGGGTGTGTGGTTGTCCACTTGGCTGCATTTAAGAACAACCTGTGGGGCTTTTAAAAAACACTGATGCCTGGTTTCCACTTGAGTCATTTGTGGATTCCGAATCCAGAATCATTTTCCAATCATTCACCTGTGGTGCAGCCTGTTATATTGTTATATTTTGTAACTTCCCAGGTGACATGATGTATAGCTGGAGTAGAGAATAAATAGTCCCAGTCAATCCTCTCATTTTGCATATGAGAAAAGTGAGGCCCAGAGGGGCATAAGTAACTTGAGGTCATTTCTAATTATGCAGGCACAATACTGCTTTTCAGATCTCATGGGAACTACATCTGGTGCCCATATGTGAGCCTCTGAGGCAGTGTGTTGACGCTGCCCCCAATATTCCCTATAATTATATGACAATGAGCTTCAGTTTCCTCTTTGAACTCAAGGGAGTGCAGGAACTCTCCTGCCCTTTCACTATTTTCCCCCTCTATACACTCTCAAGCTAAATGTTACCCTTAATTTCTTCAAGCCTTCCACAAGTGGAGGGGGAGAAAAGAGTATCAGTCATAATTTTATAAACACAAAAAATTGGAAGAGTTCAACATCTACCATCTTAATTAATAAAAAAATTCCATCCCGCTTTTTTTCCGATAAAACACCAAATGGCGGATGACGCCGGTGCAGCGGGGGGCCCGCAGGCCCCGGGGGCCCTGGGATGGGGAACCGCGGTGGCTTCCGCGGAGGTTTCGGCAGTGGCATCCGGGGTCGGGGTCGCGGCCGTGGACGGGGCCGGGGACGGGGCCGCGGAGCTCGCGGAGGCAAAGCCGAGGATAAGGAGTGGGTGCCTGTCACCAAGTTGGGCCGCCTGGTCAGAGACATGAAGATCAAGTCTCTGGAGGAGATCTATCTCTTCTCTCTGCCCATCAAGGAATCTGAGATCATGGACTTTTTCCTGGGGGGCCTCTCTCAAGGATGAGGTTTTGAAGATTATGCCGGTGCAGAAGGAGACCCGCGCTGGCCAGCGCACCAGGTTCAAGGCATTTGTTGCTATTGGGGACTACAATGGTCACGTCGGTCTGGGTGTTAAGTGTTCCAAGGAGGTGGCCACTGCCATCCGTGGGGCCATCATCCTGGCCAAGCTCTCCATTGTCCCCGTGCGCAGAGGCTACTGGGGGGAACAAGATCGGCAAGCCCCACACCGTCCCTTGCAAGGTGACAGGCCGCTGTGGCTCTGTGCTAGTGCGCCTCATCCCCGCGCCCAGGGGCACTGGCATCGTCTCGGCACCTGTGCCCAAGAAGCTGCTCATGATGGCTGGTATCGATGACTGCTACACTTCAGCTAGGGGCTGCACTGCCACCTTGGGCAACCCCGCCAAGGCCACCTTTGATGCCATCTCTAAGACTTACAGCTACCTGACCCCGACCTCTGGAAGGAGACTGTATTCGCCAAGTCTCCCTACCAGGAGTTCACTGACCACCTCGTCAAGACCCACACCAGAGTCTCTGTGCAGAGGACCCAAGCTCCAGCTGTGGCTACAACATAGGGTTTTTATACAAGAAAATAAAGTGAATTAACCCTGGAAAAAAAAAAAAAAATTCCATCCCAAGTGCCAAGGGTTTCGGCTAAGTGTGATCTATAACAGATTTATTCAACACATGACACTTTCTTAGGGATCAGTCCGGATTCCTACATGATTTTTATGCTTGATTGTCCTCCTTAATTCAGCCAGGATGAGCAGATCTCTCAGAAATGGTCACACTGATGGCCCTTATGCAGAAGGCAAGAAAACTTGTTGAACAATCAAAACTAAACCTCTTTACTTTTCTTTTACTCAGACCTCATTAAGTTGAATAAACTGGTCTTCTTCACTGGCCTCTTGTATAGCGCCTCCATTCTATTTATTTCTGTTGAAAACTTCACATCAGCAGATGTGTGCTCCAAAGAGTATCTCTTTCGACTTTTTAAGGGCTCCCAAACTTTTGCACACGTGATTTCTGAAGTTTCCACTTTTCCATATGAGCTGTACCTCTGCCTCTCTTCATTAGCAAGGAAACAGACAATGTACAACTAATCCAGGTCTGCGGCATAACATTCAAGGCCTCCGGATGTTGCCTCTGTTTTCTTCTGTCCTACTGATTCAGGCCTTTTCCAAGTTCCAAAGCTTCTTGGACTCGAGAGCCATACCTTGGGGTGCACTGCTGACGGGCATGCCTGGGAGAGGGGGAGAGGTTGGAGTAGGGGAAAGGAAAGTGGTCAGAAAGACCCCTGGCCTCTGCACCTTTGGTTTTGTTTCCCAGGGCAATTGTATCTATGCCTGGACAAAACATTTTCTGAGAAATCATCATCATTGCTGTCCTCTTTCCTGGACCAACTTTGGCAGATGCTGGCCGGAAACAAGTCTCTTCTCTACCGGAATGGTATTCTTATTGCTGTTTCTGGAATTTGTGTGTTATTTATGCCTCGCCATAAAGGAGGACGAGTCTCACGAATTGGGCTGCCTCCATTCATTTAGCCCATTCATGGATAAACATTTACTAAGTATCTCCTGTGCTCAGACCACTGTTAGAGCTATGAAGGGGGGATACAGCTACTACAGAGAATGCACCCTAGTCCTCTACTGATGGTCAGTTTCACCAGGAAGACAGCATTAAGGTAGAGAAGAGGACTGTTACCAGAAGTCAACTGGAGCACAGATTAACACCAGCTTATGTATTAGCTATCTTCATGAAAACTGTATCCAGAGATAATTTTGGTACATAAAAGTTGTATTAGAAGTATACTAAATAAACTCACTCTTTGTGAGTGGGTTTACTCATACTCATTATTAATACAAAATATTATATTAGAAGTATACTAACTCACTCTTTTTTTTCTGAGTCAGAGTCTCGCTCTGTTGCCCAGGCTGGAGTGCAATGGTGCCATCTTGGCTCACCGCAACCTCTGCCTCCCGGGTTCAAGTGATTCTCCTGCCTCAGCCTCCCGAGTAGCTGAGATTACAGGCATGTGCCACCACACCCAGCTAATTTTGTATTTTTAGTAGAGACAAGGTTTCTCCATGTTAATCAGGCTGGTCTCGAACTCACGGCCTCAGGTGATCTGACTGCCCCTCGGCCTCCCAAAGTGCTGGCATTACAGGTATGAGCCACTGCGCCTGGCCCAATAAACTCACTCTTTATGAGTTTATGAGGCAGGTCACTTAACCAATACTAGAGAATAGTCATATTAGGTCCTTTCTGGCTTTAAAATTCCATAATTCTTTGAGATCAGCCAGATCTTGCTCAAAGTTTAAAGAGATTTAAAAGAGAAAAAAGTACTAAGAAAAAGGCAGAGATATAATGATATCAAAATCTGCAAAATAATTAAGGATAATTAGGGTAAATGCAGGCTTTATACAGCAAATTTCAAAATATCAAAACTTAAGTTCCCCTCCCAAAACTTACAAAACTGTGAGAAAAAATAAAAATAAATAGGAGAGTAATTTGAGCCCAGGAGTTTGAGACCAGTCAGGGCAAGAGAGATCTCATCTCAAAATAATAATAATAATCATTAATTAATTAATTAAAAGGACTTTAGCAACCATAGGTTCAACGTGTGGGGATTGTCCTACAGAATCAGAATATCATGGCTTTTCTTAGCCAAGATTAGGGTCCATGAGGCCAAAATTATTTTCATGATACTATCCCCTTTTTCTTCCTCATTCTCTTACAACGAAGTTTTAGAGACTACATGATATGTGAGATCACAACAGATTGAATGTAGGAGCAGATATGAGAATCCAGGTGTCTTCTATGAAGCCGGGCAGTAAAAAGACTTGCAAAAATGCATAACAATACTGCTACACTTACTAAATTTTTTTGAAAATATAGTTGTTTTTACTAAAATATGTTAATCAGATTAACATACTATGGGCTTATATGTTGTTATCTTTTTTTACTGAGACAGGGTCTCACTCCCATCACCAGGCTGTAGTGCAATGGGTGAACCTGCTCACTGCAGCCTTGGCTTTATGGGCTCAGGTGATCCTCCCACCTCAGCCTCCCACCTCAGCCTCCCACCTCAGCCTCCCAAAGCAGGAGGATCTATAGGCATGTGCCACCATGCCCAGCTATTTTTTGTGTGTTTTTAGTACAGACAGGGTTTTGCTATGTTGCCCAGGCTGGTCTCAAACACATGGGCTCATTGGATCCATATGGATGCCTCAGCGTCCCATATGTTGATATCTTTAAATTAATTAATAGTTCTTAAATTTCTCAATTTTAGGGTCAAAAACAGTAAATATCAATAGACACAGCCCACATAAGCAAACCTTCTTTAGGTCTCTCAATAATTTTTAAGGGGCCTGAGATCAAAAAGTCTGATAAGCACTGCTGATATTAAAGAGTGTCCACCCGTCAAAGTGGAGGTCAGCATCTCCTGAAGCTCTAAGGCTATAGAGAGGAGATGTGCACATCTGAACAGATCAGCGTTCTGTTACAATGGAATAAAGAGGAAGTAATTATTGAAAAGATAACCAATAGTGTCTACTACACTACACAATATCTTTCAAGTAAACTGAGAAATAAAGTGACTTGTCCAATGTCACACACAAGTTCTGATAGACTCAGAACTTAAAATCAGGATTTCCGACTACTAGTCAAAATTAGTTGAACTTCTGACTGCTATGCATTTTGCTAAGCCACATTACTTTCTTGCAAAAGGGCTGTAAGAGATTCTGAAATCCTGGTGAATTTGGAGTAAGTTGGGCATGCTTATAAAATGCTAGCCAGAGTATAAATGGCACAGTCCTTCCAGAAAGCAATTTGGCAATATGCATCAGGAGCTTTAAAAATGTTCACAGCCTTTAACCCAGTAATCCCCCACTTCTAGGAATCTACACAAAGAAAATAATCAGAAATGTGAATGAAATCCATGTATAAGGATATTCATCAAAGTGTTGTCTTTAATAATGAAAAATTGGAAATAACCTGAATGTCCAATAACGTGGGAATAGTTTTAAAATTCTGATAAAGTTCCTATTTATAGTGGTTTTCTTATGAGGTAGAAATATAGGGAATACTCCTATGCTAAACACTAATGCTTTACAATAAGTATGTGTTACTTTGGTGATCAGAAAAATAGCAAAAATTAAAATACTTGTTACTTTGAAAAACTTTAATGGCATGGGAACATGCAATACACTATTGAGTAAAAAAGCATGATGCAGTCATAAATATATAATATCATTTATAAATGTTTCAGGAAGGAAATACTCTAAAATGTTACCATTTGTCATTGTCTTTAGGTATAAGATTATAGATTATTTACCCTGTATTTTTTCCTGAATTTTCTAGGGCTCTACAATGAGCATTTTCTTCCCCTGTAATCACAGGAGGAATGAAGGTTATTATATAAATAGGTTTGTGCAGAAAGGAAATGAAAATGCAGCAAAGCCAAACATCCCTGCTGACCAGGCAGGACAGAAGGAGCAGCTGAGGCCCACCTATGGCAGGCACTGCTGGTTGCCTTGCTGATGGAACTCGGTTTTGCTTGGGCCAGCAATGTGTCCAGCCCCAGACAAAATTCACTTACTTAGCCTCTCTGTAGCCAGAGGTGGACCTGTGACATACTTCTGACCAATAAGAAGAATTCTACCCAGGGCTGTGAGAAGCAACCTCTGTCCTCTCTTTTATTCCTGACTTGAAAAATGAATATGATACCTGGAGCTAGAGCGGCCATCTTTCAACCACGGGGTAAAGAATCACAGTGATGTCAGCCCCGACATTATTGAGCCGCTAAACCATCACCAACAAACCCCTATCTATCTACGAATTTCCTGTTATGTGAGAAAAATAGCCCCCTCTGTGGTTGTTTTCTGATAATTGCAGCCAAATGCATTACTAATACACCACCATGCATGAATGTTAGAGGATTGAGACCATAGATAGGAAAATGGTTCATAAATTGTAAAATACTATCACACCCAGAGATAATGACAACCATTAAAAACTAGTGCAAAACAGGCTGGGTGTGGTGGCTCATGCCTGTAATCCATTTTGGGAGGCCAAGGACACGTGGATCACCTGAAGGTCAGGAGTTCGAGATCAGCCTGACCAACATGATGAAACCCTGTCTCTACTTAAAATACAAAAAATTAGCCGGGCATGGTGGTGGATGCCTGTAATCCCAGCTACTTGGAAGGCTGAGGCAGGAGAATTGCTTGAACCCAGGAGGTGGAGGTTGCAGTGAGCTCAGATCACACCATTGCACTGCAGCCTGAGAAACAAGAGTGAAACTTTGCCTAAAAAGAAACGAAAAAAAAAAATGAGTGCAAAACAAACAAAAAATATCTGAAGACAGTTGTTGGACACCTTATGGGTCAAACATCTGAGTGATTGGGTAAATTACTTTCACTTTCTAGCTGGCTGTTTTTTATAGACATGCATAGTCAGTGTGTACTCCCCTGAATTAAATCTAAATATTAGCCACATGACTATAGACAGCACACTTCTCTTTGGGCCCCCCATTTCTCTGAGAATGGGACTAAGGTTCCATTAGACCTTAAATATTCAGTTTTGTTCCAGCTCTCAAATCCCTTGGACTGGCAGCCTAGCACCCAGCAGAGCAACTGGGTCAAGGGGAGGTGGCTGCACTCCACGGGAACAATGAGCACATGTTCTAGCTCTTCCAGGACAGTCCCAATCTCAAATACTCCGTTCCACTGTCCCAACAAGTATGTACATACAGTTCAACGCATCTTGGTTTTTGTGTTTCAAGTACTGTCACCAGAAATACAGGACATCTCTACAGCAACATATTACATTGTACATAGCTAAAATATTGTGTACCTATTGGTCTATTAAAAATGCTCTTTTTAAAAAAAATACAAAATCCCTCACCAGCTTTAAATCCTTTTTAGTATTTTGAAATAAGCTGACACTAAATATAAATTTTTCTAAATACTAATGAAGAACTATCTGGAAATGAACCTAAAGAGTGCCTTAAAGTCAAGCTTATAGAGCTCAGGCTTCCAGTTCTACCAGAGCTCATTAGCTCTTAGGCCTTGGGCTCCTGGTCTTGTTGTATTCCACATTCTGTCTAAAGACCATCACACTAGGGCCTCAAGAGCTGGAACAATTCTATAGCTGCCTGTCTGAGTCCCTGTGTCCCAGTAACTGGGTGTCTTTATGGGAACAATGTCACCTACAGCCCGTCTCCTGCCGTCTACCACATATAGAGCAGTGTTTGGGATGGTCTCATTTAAAATACTGTACATGCTGGGACACATGCTGGGACTTTTCCTGTTGTTCTTAAATTGTGGCTAATCCAGAGGTACAAGCAAGGAGCTCCAAGAACCCTCACACTTGTAAGAAAACTGTTAATGGGTTAAGGCCTACACCCCCTGTATTAGTCTGTTTTCATGCTGCTGATAAAGACATGCCCAAGACTGGGTAATTTGTACAGAAAAAGGATTTAATGGATTTACAGTTTCATGTGGCTAGGGAGGCCTCACAATTATGGCAGAAGGCAACGAGGAGCAAGTCACATCTTACACAGATGGCAGCAGGCAAAAAGAGAGACCTTGTGCAAGGAACTCCCTTTTTACAAACCATCGGATCTCATGAGACTTATGTACTATCACAAGAACAGCATGGGAAAGACCTGCCCCTGTGATTCAATTATCTCCAACTGGGTCCCTCCCCACAACACATGGGAATTATGGGAGCTACAAGATGAGATTTGGGTGGGGACCCAGAGCCAAACCATATCATTCTGCCCCTGGCCTGTCCCAAATTTCACATCTTCACATTTCAAAACCAATCATGCATTCCCAACAGTCCCCCAAAGTCTTAATTCATTTTAGCATTAACTCAAAAGTCCACAGTCCAGAGTCTCATCTGAGACAAGGCAAGTCCCTTCTGTCTATGAGCCTGTAAAATCAAAAGCAAGTTAGTTACTTCCCAGTTACAGTGGGGGTACAGGTATTAGGTAAATACAGCTGTACTAAATGGGAGAAATTGGCCAAAACAAAGGGGCTACAGGCCCCATGAAATTCAGTATGGCAGTCAAATCTTAAAGGTCCAAAGTGATCTCCTTTGACTCCATAGTCTCATATCCAGGTCATGCTGATGCAAGAGGTAGGCTCCCATGACCTTAGGCAGCTCTGTCCCTGTGGCTTTGCAGGGTATATCCCCCTACCCCCAGCTGCTTTCATGAGCTGGTATTGAGTTTCTGCAGCTTTTCCAGGCACACCATGCAAGCTGTCAGTGGATCTACCTTTCTGGGGTCTGGAACGATGGGTCTCTTCTCCCAGCTCCACTAGGCAGCACCCCAGTGGGGACTCTGTGTGGGGTCCCACATTTTCTTCCACACTGCCCTAGCAGAGGTTTTCCGTGAGAGCCTCACCCCTCCAGCAAACTTCTGTCTGGACCTCCAAGTGTTTCCCTACATCTTCTGAAATCTAAGTGAGGTTCCCAAACCTCAGTTCTTGACTTCTGTGTACTTGCAGGCTCAACACCATGTGGAAGCTGCCAAAGCTTGAGGCTTGCACCCGAGCTCTACATTGGACCCTTTCAGCCACTGCTGGGACGCAGAGCACCAAGTCCGTAGGCTGCACACCGTGCAAAGACCCTGGGCCTGGCCCTTGAAACCGCTTTTTTCTCCTAGGCCTCTGGGCCTGGCCCTTGTAACCGCTTTTTTCTCCTAGGCCTCTGGGCCTGTGATGGGAGGGGCTGCCTTCACAGACCTCTGACATGCCCTGGAGACTTTTCCTCATTGTCTTGGGGATTAACATTCAGCTCCTTGTTACTTATGTAAGTATCTGCAGCCAGCTTGAATTTATCATCAGAAAGTGGGTTTTTCTTTTCTATCACATTGTCTGTCAGGCTGCAAGTTTTCTGAACTTTTATGCTCTGCTTCCCTTATAAAACTGAATGCCTTTAATAGTACCCAAGTCACCTCTTGAATACTTGGCTGCCTAGAAATTTTTTGGCCACATACCCTAAATCATCTCTCTCAAGTTCAAAGTTCTACAAATCTGGGGGAAACACAAAGCCAAACCATATCCACCCCACCACCAGCAGCCCTCATTAAAGGCTTTAAAGAGGCAGCCAAAGCAGTCCCACTCTTCGTCTCCCCTCCCATCATTGTGAACTAAAAGTCAACTGGGAAGGAAGGGTGTGGTGGCCACCAGCACTTCAAGGAAGGCCAGGTGCACAGAGAGGGACCAGAGGAGAACCTGGTAGCTCCTGAGGCTTCAAGGGAGAGCTCACAGGCCAGTGAGGAGTGGGAGGTGTGGGACAGCAGCCTGCTGGAAGATGGGATGTCCCCACCAGAGAAGCGCTCGCTGGCAAGTGCTGCTGGCTGGGCCAAAAGAAGACCCGATTTCTCCTAGGAAATTCTTAGGAGATTTCTCAGGGACAGGTTGGTGGAATGAAGCTGAACACCACGGTAAGAACCACAATCACTCCACCTAGAGCACCATGCCACACTGGGAGTCCACTAGCAACACACAGGCCCACAGAAAGCTGGAGGAGGACCAGGGACAACTGGCCACCATCTACATGGGGTGGACACACAAGGAGACCCCTGCCTCCAGTAGCTAAGGGGGCAGCACGTGGGGGAGCAGACCCACCCCAAGTTGTAGGTCCAGCCTGTGCTTACAGGTGAGCATGGGAGGAGCAGGTTTCATTGGATAGGAGATGAAAGTTGTACACTTTTTACTTTTCTATCTGTTTTTGCCATCTCCTTGGGGTTTTCTCCCCACTGCAACCAGTCCTATTGACAAATCAACCAGAGGGAAGCCTTTTCCTGACATCTATTCAGGGGAGCTGAGGCAACTGGCATTTCCCAAATAAACTTTTCTAAGTCTTCAGGAGAAACAAGGAAGTAATGGCAGAAAATAAAAATGGCCTAAAGAAAGGGACTTTTCCAAAAGCAGTTTCTGGTTCCACAAATCTCAGGAAAGACAGTGAAGAAGAAGCTCTATTCTTTTCCCTCGGTCCACTAGCCCTGAGGTTTCTGCGCCTGCCAGGACTCCTGGACTCCGCCAATCCTCTTTCCTTGCTGCTTCTTGGCTAGTCTCTGTTTGGCTCTTAGAACCCTGTGTCCTTGTCTCTTGATAAAGGCAGGCCCTTCGCAGTAACCTGTCACCTCTCAGACCACATGGACCCTCGAGAGGAAAGCCCTTCAGCTCCCATTTCACTGGAGATGGAGGTGGAGGGGTTCTCCACAAAGTCCCCAGGCAATGGAGATTGACACTACCATGAGCCAATGAGTGCTCTAGCCCTGAAGCAGTTCTCAAGGCTCCAGAGCAGGGCAACTAAGCATCACTTTGTGAACAGAGGATTGGGTCCCAAAGAAGACTTCTGTGAAACAGAGTGAAGAGACAAAATGGGGTTCAAATGAGTGGCTCTTCTGCTCCATGTGTCATCAGATAGGATCATTTACTTACTTGCATTTAGCTGGTAGTTGAGAGGTCCAAGAAGCTGTCACATATCTGGCACTGTGGCTAGATTGGATTTCCTCATGGCATGGTGGTCTCACGCCATTCAGACTCTTTATGCGATAGCTGACTTCCACGGAGGAGCATTCCAAGCATAAGAAAGCAAAAGCTGCATCTCTGTTGAGGCTAAGCTTTGGGAGTTAGGCAATGCCACTTATGCCATCATCTCCCAGCCAAAACAAGTCATCACTTGTCATCATTTGTCATCATTTACCCACTCAAATCTGGGCAATCCAGAGTTAGGTTTTGTCTCTTAAAAGGAAGAACAGTAAAGAATTTGAAATATATATATATATTTCTTTCTGAGACAGCCTCTTTCTGTCACCCAGGCTGGAATGCAGTGGTGTGATCTCAGCTCACTGCAACATATGCCTCCTGGGTTCAAGTGATTCTCCTGCCTACTTCAGTGTCCAGAGTAGCTGGGATTACAGGCGTGTGCCACCATACCTGGCTAATTTTTGTATTTTTGATAGAGACAGAGTTTCACTGTGTTGGCCAGACAGGTCTGAAACTACTGACCTCAGGTGATCCACCCGCCTCGGCTCCCAAAGGGCCAGGATTACAGGCATGAGCCACTATGCCTGGCCTGAACCATATCTAATCCACCACAATAGTGTTACCCCAATTTTTAAAAAAGATTTTATGCCTTGAAATCCAGAAGATGGAGTAACCCATGACACTAGAAACTTTACCAAATCTCAGAAGGGAAAAGAGAGTTAAATAATCCAATAGAAATCCATATAGATTCTGCAGAGCTTTCTTCAGTCTCATCTCTAAACCCAGAGCAAACAGAAGGTGAGAATGGAGCTGTCCAGGCATGAATAAGATACAAAGAAATAGCATGGAAATTATGCAAAAATACTACAGAGGAAAGCAAGATGGAAAAAAGGGAAGGAGGGAAGGAAGGAAGGAAGAAGGAAGGAAGGAAGGGAGGGAGGGAGGAGGGAGGGACAGAGGGAAGGAGGGAGGAAAGAAGGAAGGAAGGAAGGGAGGGAGGGAGGGACAGAGGGAAGGAGGGAGGAAGGAAGGAAGGGAGGGAGGGAGGGGACAGAGGGAAGGAGGGAGGAAGGAAGGAAAGAAGGGATAGAGGTAGTAGAGAGGAAAAGAAAAAGCAAAGTAAAAGCAAAGAAGGAATCACAGCATGCAAAAAACAGAACCCATTCTGGAAGAAAACATAACCCAAGGAAAGAAGGAAATTCTTCACAAGTGTTTTAAAGTAAAAAAAAAATCTTTAAAGGAACATGAATTTAACTAAAATGAAAACACAAAGACAAGATGATAAAACAATAAAATAAGAACAGAGAAAGATAGAGACAGAGAGGCAGAGAGAGAACCATAGAGGGAGGAGGGAGAGAGCAGGAGAAGAAAATTGTAGAGCTAAGGAAAGAAAGAAGGAAACCAAGCAAGATCATTGTAGAAGCAATAAATAACTAAGAAACAGAACAGATACACCCCGTATGAACGTATTTGCCAGTGGATGCAGAAGACGAGGAAAATAACTAAAAGCAATTAGAGAGAACACAATAAATCTAAAGGATGGTGAAAGACAGCACAATAAAAAGTATTTCATGTCCCTGAGGTAGAGAAGCCAAGAAATGGACTAGAAACATTAAAGGTATATAACACAAGAATGTTCACGGAAATGCAGAAAGAATCAAATCTGCACATACTGGTTTCATGAAAAACTAACACGGAAGCTTCAACACCAAGATATGCCTAGTTAAAGTATTGAACTTCAAAAATTCCTCAGGCATCCTGAAGATGATGTAAAAAGTTAAATTAATTACTATAACTCAAGTATTAAAAAAAAAAAAAGAACAGTTCCTGGCACTTAGTAAGGCCTTCCAAAAACAAACAAGAAAACAAAAGCTAGGCACAAAACCAATTAATGTACAAGGAGCAAAACCAAGCCAACATCAGACTTCCAGAAGCAATATTTAATGTCAGAAAACAATGTAGTGATATTTACAAAGTTTTGAGGAAAGGAAAATGGCACCCCAAAATTATAACCATCAAGAAGTCATTTAATGCAGGCAAAAAGAAAAAGAATTTCTAAGTTCTTTCTCTAAAAAGAACTTAGAAAGATAGCATCCAGGAATCTGCTTGGGAGGGAAAAAAACTACTTGATTATAAGATTTTAGATATTAAAACACAAATCCAAATAAAAATTCAAGAAAGGAGAAATAGTCAAAAAAGTACTGATGATAAATACTGAAACTATTAGATACTGAAGGAAACTGCAGGAAGACTAAACAATTGTGGAAATTATGATTATAGAACAAATTTCAACAAAATAAACTTTGACAATTTTTGATAAATTTTGACAATGTAAAATTAACAACAAAACTAACAAAATTAGGGAGTTGTGAGGAGAGAGGATATGTGAAAAATGCTTATTACCTTATTTTTCATAGCACTTAACCAATCCAAACTAATTTAAATAAGTATCCAAAAATATATCGGCAATTATTCTAATCTCTTAATGGTTTTCATAATATTTTCACATCTATTTTCTTAAATGTAGAAGGATTTTATTTTAAAAATGCCTCTTGTGCAAAGGACACATTTAATAGAAAAGACAAATTGAATTAAAGTTCACCAGTTCCTTCAGTTTGATTTCCATTTCTTTTTCTTCTGTTAAATCCAAGTAAGTTAATTAAACATTTGTTTTTAAAAATAGCACAAACAGTATGATCCCATTTTTATAAGAGTATTTCTGTTAACATTTTACCTGTTATTCTGTCCATAAATATACAATATGTCTGAAATAATATTCATTCAAGGGTGGATATTTATGGGTGGTGCTGTGGTTTCAATGTGTTCCCCCAAAAGCATGTGTTGGAAACTTAATCACCAATGCAACAATATTAGGAGAGCTCCATCCCTCATAAATGGGTTAATGCCAATTATGAAAAAGCTTGAGGTTGCAAGTTCAATCTCTCCGTCCCCTCCATCCTTCCTGTCTTCTCCTCCTTTCTTCCTCCTTCTTTTCCTCCCTTCTCTTTCTCTTTCCCTCTCTCCCCTCTCTTCTTCTCCCTCCCTCCCCCCAACCCCCCACGCTCTCTTGCCTTTCTGCCCTGTACCATGGAATAACACAGCAAGAAAGGCCTCACCAGATGCAGGCTTCTCAGCCTTGGACTTACCAGATTTCAGAATTATAAGAAATAAATCCCTGTTCTTTATAAATTAACCAGTGTCAGGTATTCTGTTATAGGAGCACAAAACGGACTAACAAAAGCAGTGAGATCTTTTTTTTTTAACTTTGTTCTTTTTACTCTTTTTTCTTAAAGTATTTATGAGTATCAGTCTCACAAAAAAATATATATATATATTATTTAAGAAAGAGGCCAGGCACAGTGGCTCACGCCTGTAATCCCAGCACTTTGGGAGGCTGAAGCGGGCGGATCATGAGGTCAAGAGATCGAGACCATCCTGGCCAACATGGTGAAATCCCGACTCTAAAAAAAAAAAAAAGAAAGAAAGAAAGATCAGAAGAAAATAAACTAAGCTGTTATCAAATAATTATGTTCAGAAAAATTATGGATATTTTTACCCCTCTACTTTTCTGTATTTTCCAAAGTTGTTCATCTTTCAGATGTCATCATTTCTTCCTGATTCTTCACTGATTCCTCTGTCTGGATAGGACCCATTGCCACACCTTCTCCTGGGGCTGAATTCTACCCCAATTATAACATTAATCACACTGCAATGTTACTTATAGTATTGTCTTCTTCCCTTCTACACATCAATCACTTTGAGGGCAAAGGCCACATCTGTCTTTTTCTTTTCATTGCTAAAGTATCACAAAGCAACTCTACCCAATCAATATATATTAAATGAACATATATGCTGAAGTTGTATCACAGAGCAAAGACTATAGCAGCACACAACAACTGCTTTTTTATCTTTTAGAGACAGAGTCTGGCTCTGTCACCCAGGCTGGAGTGCAGTGGTGCGATCTTGGCTCACTGCAACCTTCGCCTCCTGGGTTTAAGCAATTCTCATTTCTCAGCCTCTCAAGTAACTGGGACTACAGGCGTGAGCCACCACACCCAGTTAACTTTTGTTTTTTTGTTTGTTTTTGAGACAGAGTTTCGCTCTGTCACCCAGGCTGGAGTATAGTGGCTCAATCTCGGCTCACTGCAACCTCTACCTCCTGGGTTCCAAGCGATTCTCCTGCCTCAGCCTCCTGAATAGCTGGGACTACAGACGCACACCACCATGCCCTGCTAATTTTTGTATTTTTTAGTAGAGACGGGGTTTCACCATATTGGTCAGGCTGGTCTCAAACTCCTGACCTCGTGATCCACCTGCCTCAGCCTCCCAAAGTGCTGGGATTACAGACGTGAGCCATTGTGCCCAGCCTAAATATATATTAAGTGAATATATATGTTGAAGCTGTAGCACAGAACAAAGACAACGAACAACAGCACACAGCAACTGCTTTTTATTTTCTAAGTCGAATCCGTCTGATTTTTGCCAAACCTGTCAGGCTATAAAGTACACGGGCCAGGTGTGGTGGCTCATGCCTGCAATCCAAGCACTTTGGGAGGTCAAGTCAGGTGGATCACTTGAGCCCAGAAGTTCTAGACCAACCTGGCCAACGTGGCAAAACCCCGTCTCTACTAAAAATACAAAAAGTAGCTGGGTGTGGTGGCGCACACCTGTGGTCCCAGATACTCAGGAGGCTGAGGTGGGAGGACCACCTGAGCCTGGGGAGGGAGGTGGAAGCTGCAGTGAGCCGTGATAGCACCAGCCTGAGAGAACCTAACCTGTCTCAAAAAAAAAAAAAGGTGCATGGACATTTTGAGGAGGAAATCATTTTTTAAATTAAAAATGTAGTTCGTAGTTTTCCATTTCCCTGGTTGAGAAGACAGTCATGCATTATCCTATAAACTCTCCTGAGGCTAACCCAATGACTGGAAAAATGGAAGTAAATGAATGAAGCAATATTTCTCCAAAAAATTTTCTTTTGGTGTCTGATGATTATATTATTTTTCCTTTGAATTTTTTAACTGATTATCTTGGAACATCAGTCTATTATTCCCTTTCCTACTTATTGTCTATTCCAGACTTCAAAAATGTGTCCATAGAGTACTCTATTTTAATTTTCTCATTCCTCATTCTGTCCTTAGCCTACACAACCTGACATCCAATCCTACTCCATTGAAACAGCTCTTTGCAAAATCATAAATAAAAATTATTTGATCCCTTAGCTATGTCCCCTCTCTGCAGCATTTGACATGGTTGCTCATTTCCTCTTTCTGGACATTTTGCTGCTTCTGGCTTCCCTAACACCCTATCTTCCTGTTTTCCTCTCCCCATTCCTTATAATTAAGGACACATTCTGAGTTCTAGAGCGAGCTTAAGACTTCTTAGCTCCATCTCCAGAGAATGGAGGTGATATTAGTCAATAGAAAAATGGGCTTTTTCCATTTAGAGGTATACATTGGGGTCCCGATACTCTCAGCTGGAGCTTTTCGGTAGGAGGAATAAATGAAGTTTACATGGAATTGGCAAGGGGTAAATCTCATCATGCCCTCTTCTCAGCTGCTAAGATCTTCTATTCCTTCCCCTGTCTCCTTAGAAGTCTAGCCCACTGTGATGGGGCTGGAGGCAGGGTGGAGGGAGAAGAGGCTACATTAGCTCTGCCCAAGCCTTTAAGAAAGAAGCCTTCCATCTTTCATTTATTTAAATATATGTATTCGTCTCCTCCTTTGGCAGTTGGAAAGGTAAACCCTAAGGTTGAAGAGAATAGGAGCTTGGAGGAAAGAGGTTGAGAAGAACTGCCTTCTGTCTGTCTGTAGTCAGCATTTCAAGTCAGTTCTGAGGCCCTTAGCACTCACATCCTACCCAGCAGAGCTCCCAGGCTAGAAGTTCTGCTCATGACAAAGGCAGCACACTTGCCTGTGGCATCTACTGTACATCTTCTAGCCTTCAAGAATCCACGGCAACCACCGTTAATCCAGGAATCAGGCACTCAGGTTTCTCAGCAGAAACTCTCTGAGTAACAATTCTTGGTCTCCTTCGTGGTCCCTCTTCCTCCATTTTCTTCTTAAATGTGGCCGTTTCTCATCCTGGGTCCTGCTTTGTTAGTCCATGTGCTGTCCCTGGTTTATCTCTTTTTAGGATCTCCTTAACTATCACCTCTATGCAAACAACTCCTTCTCCCATTTCTCTATTACCAGGGCTGATCTCTACCCCCAGAGCCACACTTCTCTTAATGAACTCTAAGTCCAACCAAGCTGAGCCCTTCATCCCGTCTTCCAATCCCTCTCCTTTCTAGTATTCTGTAGCCTCCTGGAGGCACTCAACTCTGAGACCGAGGGTCATGCTTCCCTTCTCCCTCTCTGTGCCCCCAACCCCATTTGCAATCAATCATTTATTCCCATGAGTTCTCCTTTCTGAAGATCTTCCATAATTCCCTTTTTCCAGCCTCAAATGACCCTGCTTTAGTTCAACCTGTTACCATCTTTCATCAAAAATATTCCAGAAATTTTCTAATTGGTCTCTCTGCATATAGTCATGTTCCCCTTCAAATTCATTCACCACACAGCTACCACAGTGATTATCTGAAACACAGGTCTAATCACGTTAATTCCCTGCTCGAAATTTCCAGGGTGTCCTCATAGGTTCAAGGTTACAATCTAAATCCCTTCGCATGTCACATAAGTCCCTGTAATCCAAATCTGTTCACCTTTCACCCAGTTTCCCAATACTCCATGCCTCCTTTTACACTATGTTTATGTTGAAATTCTTACAGATGTCCCAAGATTTCATGTTCTTTCATGACTCTGTGCCTTTTCACATGTGATCTCCCCTTTTAAAATACTCTTCCCTCTATCACACCTTGCTTGTTTGGCCAACTCTTAGTCCTTCAAAACTCAGCTCAGCTGTTAGCCCTTCGTGAAGCCCCACTTCAATTCCCCTGGCTAGTTAGAGGCTCTTCCTGCTGGGCTCCCACAGCCCTTCGAACACTGGCTCCTTCGTGGCATAGATCACACTTAGAGTACTTATCTCTTTTGCTTTTCCCCATTACACTGTAAGCTCCCTGAAGGCAAGGACAGTGTCTTTTTTTCACTCACGTGTCCCTGAATCAGGCACAGCATCTTGTATATACTAGACACTCAATGTAGACTCACTGAATAATTGGATAAATCTTCAGATTGCCTTACCTTGAAAAACCTTTATGGTGAGGGGGTATGGAAATATGAATATGCACTTTTTAGGGATGGTTGGGTTCTTTGAGGAAATATAAGGAATGGAAGGAAGTGTTGGGTGCCTGTTAGGGGCCAGATATGTTGCATATGCGGTAGATGCTATGTCCCCATTTTATAGACATGTTAACTCAGCCCAGAAACACCACGTCACTTGTCCAAGATGACAGCCAGTGAGAGGACTGGAACCTTCAAATCTATCACACATGAAGCTGGAGCACAACACATCAGAAGACCCCTGTGACACCCCCATGTCACCTTCAGGATCCCCCCCAGCTGTAATGCACAGGAAACTGGAGACCCGAGCACAATGCATTGGCTACGACACCTTGGGTCAGTCAATAACCCCTCCTTTTTTTTTTTCAGTTCCAGAAATAAATTTAATCTAATTTACATACTTCTAGGCATGTCTAGTCAAAATGTGGCCACTGAAAAAAGGAGGAAGGTCAATCAGCTCCCAGCTTCTAGCTGGCCCAGGATTGCAAAATAAAAAGAGCTACATTGCTTAAACTACACAAAATGCGTTTTTTAAAAAGTGAAAGGTCTAGGGAGCTCTACAGAGAAAGCAACAATGGAAAGGGGGAAGGGGCAGGAGTCGAGAAGGAGAGTCCCACCCCCTCACGCCACCCTCCAGGGCCCCAGAGCCCCGAGGGTCTTTGGGGGACATTGACATGGCAGGAGGCTGCTGTCAGTTCTGAGCTCTTCCCATCTGGGAAGGCCCCTCTGGGGGGGGGGCAGCCAACAAGGATTTCCGTGGCACTGTGGGCTCAGTGGGGGGGCTCCCAGGCCCCACAGAGGGAGCGTGGCTTCCCCTGAGCAAGCACCCTGGCATAATGCGGTCGTTCGACCGGGGAACTGGGGGTCCGGGGGCAGATCCTGGATCTCGCGAGGCGCGTGTGTGTGTTCGCATGTACATTCGTGTGAGAGGATATTCATGGGGGCGAGAGGGAACCAGAACAGGGGTCTTTGGTGTCTTTGCAAATGGCCCCCGAGTACTCGGGCTGGGGTAAGGGGCGGCTAGCTGGCTCCCGGCGCCCTGACCGTAGTGTGCCCGGCCCCCTAGGGGCGCCGGTTTGAGGTTTTGGCTTCCTCCTTGGGAAACGGAAAGAAAGAGGAAGAGGGACGAAGACCCAGAGGAGGAAGAAGAGGAGACAGAGGTGAAAGAGAGGGGACCTGGAATGCTTTTGTGTTAGGGAGCCTCTGCCGCCTGCGGGGCTGGGACTCTTCAGGCGGGGCCGGGGCGAGGGAGGGGTGGGTGGGGAGGCGCTTTGCAGAAGTTCATCCCCAGGATGTGCCGCTGGAAGTGCGGCACGCACTCTTCCTGGATGGAGAGGGGGCCCTGGAATCCCACCTCACGGAACCTGCATTTGAGGGTGTAGACGTTGCCACGAACTTGACGAGTGCTGTCTGCGGGGGGCGGGGCACCAGTGGGGGGACCAGAGGGACTCGGGTGGGGGTGGCGTCACCTCCTCCAGCTCTGCCGTAGATTCTTGGTCTCCTCCCGTCCCGGGCTGCAGAGGCATCTGGAGGGCGGGCTTGCAGGCCTTGGAATTTGTGGATGTGCCGCGGCCGGTGCTCTTGGGCCTTCTCGGTGCCTTCACGGCGGGCTGGCTGCCATAAGCCGTTCACCACTGTCGGCTGCCCGGCCGGCCTCAGGCCTTGGCTCCTCTCCCCCCACCCCCTCACTGCAGACGACCCCGGCCAGGCCCCCGGGTGCCAGCCCTAGGGACACGGCCGTGGCCGGCACTGCGGAACTTGGCCCTGGATGTCGCTGCGGTAGGCGCCCACCTTCTGGGGCCCGTGCTTGGTGCACTCGCTCAGTGTCTCGATGGGCGAGCCCAATTAACGCTTTTTAGGTGTCCATGACCTCAGCTAGAAGCTGACCGCAATAAGTCCAGGCTTACTTCCCTCAGAGAGTTGTGAGCTTCAAGCAAGGTCATGTGACTTTGCCTAGAAAGACACAGAGGGAGTGTGGAAAGTGCCCAGATGATTACCATGAAGCTATGGCGAATAAGTGAATGAATTCCTCAAAAATATGAGAGTACACCCAGAGGAAAAGAGTAGGTCACTCCCAGTGCCTCTCTGTACAGGGAGCATTGAGTGATTGGGTGATGGGTTAGATGGAGTTCTTGGATTTGGGTGAAGCTCGTGGGGAAAGGCTTTCTTAACAGGGTCAGTTGGCTAAGTTCCTTCAGTTTGGAAGGGAAAGGAGCCCCATGGTTTGACGGAGAGAATGAAAAAGACCAAAGAGACTGTGGCACCATGAAGGTAAACCTCAGCGCTGGTGGAGAACGTGGCAATATGAAAGGAAGTTAAATAAAACAGATCTCTTTCTGGAGTGGTGAATCTGAAATGTGAAACAGCTGAAGATGAAGAATAACCTGCCTTGAACTGCACAGCCCTGTATGGTTTACGCAGCAGTGTCAACCCTGCGCGAATTTGTCCTCCCGACCAGGAAAGAGGCTGGGTGGGAGCCAAGACCTTAGGTGACAGGTGGGGGACTTAGGGACACTGAGCAATCTTCCTCTGCCACATCACAACACTGACCAAGTGGCATGGCTGAGGACTAACCAAGGTTTTGTTTTTGGTTTTTGTTTTAATTGCAAGGTCAGTGTTCTCTTCAGCATATCAAACTGAGGGAAACATTTATTCCTTCATTCTGTGAAAACTTACAAAGCACTTAAAATGTGCCAGGCATCTGAAGTAGCAGTAATTCTGATGGCCACCTGTGAGAAATCCTGCTGGGAGGTGAGAGCCTTGTTGGAATGAGTTGAATTTGTGATCGGACGCTGGGGTTTAGAAAAAGGACAGTAACAACAGCTACAGCAACAATAAACATTGAGCACACACCCAGCAGGTTTCCGTGAGCACTTCCGATGAGATGAATAATATGTGCCATATTATTGAATCCTGTCAACAGCAAAATGAGGCAGGTACTATTATTCCCTTTACCACAGATGAGGAAACTGAGGCTCGGAGAAGCAAGGTGAGTTGACAAAGATGGTACGCCTGGTACAGGGCATGGTTTGACTTCTGAGCCAACCCCAGGGCCTGCATTCAACCCCAGGGGCGTTCACCATCTGCTCTACTAAAGACAAATAAATGATTCTTGCCAGGAAAAGGGCTGCTGAGGGAGGTGTGAGGAGGTTGAGGTCTAGCGTCTCCCGTAGACACCCCAGCTCCTCCTGACCACGCGGCAGGAGCATCCTGTCTGTCCCCACCCCCCACATCTCAGCAACCCTGACCTCCAGCAGGCTGAGGGGATGCTGCCTCCGGAAGCCCCCACATCCTGCATTCTGCTGAACCCACAACGTGTCAGGTCGCCCGTCCCAGCTGCAGCACACAAACGGCCGGAGCTGACAGGCTGGGGCTGAGAGACCGGCCCCTCGGCTAGAAATAGCCCTCTGAGAAGTGTGTGGTGGCTACGTGTCCACAGGGCAGGGAGGAGTCAGGGCAGGGGAGCCACCGAGTCCCAGGATCCTGAGATAACACCAGTCCGGATGTGCAGAGTCCCAAGCGTGGTGGGCTGGCCTGGGTCACCGGCTCCAACGAGGTGAGTGGGAACCAGGATGTCTGCTCCTTGACGTGGGCTGCGTGACAAGCCCCAGGCATCCTGAGAGGGTGGGCTGGGTCCTCTAGGGCAGCCTTTGAACACCAATCAGATTGGACAGCCTGTTTGGATACACACACACACACACACACACACACACACACACACACACGGCTGCTCCTCTGCAGTCCCGAGTTTCCATTGTTCCTTCCTTGGGCGGAATCCCAGCCTTGGACGCATGACTGCCTTCCCTCTGGTTTGGGCTCAAGGAATTGAGTGGGCACACAGGAGTAGACAGCAGCCTGGCTGAGCCCTGCAGGCAGAGGAACCAAAGGCTCTAACATTGCTCCTTCGTCCCCCACCTAGAAAAGAAATACCAAATCTCTCCTGGATAGAACTTGTTCCCCGTGTACTAAGTTCCCTCCCTCCCCCAGTCCCTGCCCTTGGCCCACCATGTGCCCATCCTGGTGGCTTCAGTCCTGAAGATATGTTCTTGAAAACAGGAACATTCATAGAAGAGGGCTGTGGTGCCATCGACAAAGATCTGAATTCAGAGTAAGAAAACCTGGATTGGACTCCCAGTTCTGCCACATACTAGGTATGTGGTCTTAGGCAAGCCACAGACTGTGCCTCTGTTTCTTCAAATGGCAGATGAGGATTCTTCATATCTCATGGGGTTTGGGGCAGATAGAATAAGAGAATGCCTGTGAGAATACTCTGTAAAAAGTGTGCAGTTAGGAAAGTTATTTGCAAATGTAAAGAATGTCATTACACGGGACCGGTGGTGCAGGATCTGCTCCCGGTTTCAGTTACAGGTCATCCTGGGCATGTCACTTAAACATGCCATGTTGTGATACTGCCCTGGCCTGCGTCACGGGGTTATACATAGGCCAGAGTGGGTCTGCAAACGCACTTTATCACTGTGGTTGTTATTCTGCTGTAGCTAGTATATGGACCTTGGTTCAACAGCGTTCCAGTCTTTTCACATCATGGCCCACATAGAAAATGAGAATATTTTTGGGGCACAGAGGCCACTCCTGACTCCAGAGGCAATCCATCAGACCAGATTCCAGCAACTGCAGGCTGACAGAGGCACTGCCTCTATGCATCTCTTACCCCCGTGGCGGCTTCCGGGACATACACTTCAGGAAGCTCTACCTTAGAATTAAAAATAATAGAGGATTTGCCGGGCGCAGTGGCTCACGCCTGTAATCCCAGCACACTGGGAGGCCGAGGCAGGTGGATCATGAGATCAGGACATTGAGACCAACCTGGCCAACATGATGAAACCCCGTCTCTACTAAAAAGGCAAAAATTAGCTGGGTGGGGTGGTATACACCTATAATCCCAGCTACTCGGGAGGCTGAGGCAGGAGAATCGCTTGAACCCGGGAGGCGGAGATTGCAGTGAGCCGAGATTGCACCACTGCACTCCAGCCTGGTGACAGAGTGAGACTCTGTCTCAAATAAATAAACAAAATAATAATAATAATAATAATAATTCCCTCCTACCCCCAGAAAAGGTGAGATTAGTTTGAGGATAATAGAGGTCCCTAGAGACTGTTGGAATGCCTCAACCAAGACGCAAATTCTTAGATATCTGTAAAGAAGGCCATGTATATATTTTTTTAACTCTAAAAGCCCTATTTCTAAATCTGGAGATCGTGCTGAGGCAATGGTTAGTGCAGCCGTGACGGGAGGCTGAGGCACACAGGTTTCAGAGCTGGACCTGCCTGAAGGAGCACCTCTGCCAGTTGAATCCCTGTACTCAACAAAGGCTAGAAATGAGACCTGCAGAGGGGAGGGTGAAGGCGGCTTCCAGGACTCCTGTCTCAGCTCTTGCCACTGCGTGATGTGAGTTAGTACAGGAACGACCAGGGCTGGAGACAAAACAATTGTGCGAGGAATGGTTCCAACACCTTCCCCACGGGCACTAAAAGGAGTTCATGTCCCTGAGTTGAGGGCCAGCGAAGTTATGGGAAGTCAAGCTTCACTGCTCCCTGGGCAGTGCTGGGTCTAAGGAGGCCAGGAAGGGTCTGTGTGCAAAGCGCTCCTCAATGCAGCTTCCATGATCTCCACAGCACCATATTACTATTTTTTTTTTTTTTTTTTTGAGATGGAATCTTGCTCTGTTGCCCAGGTTGGAGAGCAGTGGCATGATCTCGGCTCACTGCAACCTCTGCCTCCTGGGTTCAAGCGATTCTCCTGCCTTAGCCTCCCAAGTAGCTGAGACTACAGGCACGTGCCACCATGCCCAGCTAATTCATTGTCTTTTTAGTAGAGACGGGGTTTCACTGTGTTAGCCAGGATGGCCTCAATCTCCTGACCTCATGATCTGCCCACCGTGGCCTCCCAAAGTGCTAGGATTACAGTCGTGAAACACCATGCCCAGCCCACAGCACCCATATTCTAAGTGGCACAGATGAGGGCTGAGATGCCTGTATGGGGCAGACAAAAAGGCACCTGCTAGTCCTGAGGCAGGCTCAAAGCCCAGGTGACTGATTCCATTCCAGGGAGTGTGTTCAAATGAATGGCTGTAGTGAGGCCTGTTGGAAGGGCCTCTGTGCTCAGGGTCAGAAACGCGATTCTAATTCTCAGCTCTGCCCTCAACTTGGCCATGTAACCTTGGGCAAATCACTCTGGAGAGCTCAGTTTCCCTCTTGTATCAGTCGCTGCAAAAGTTGCAGTTTTTGCCATTACTTTTTTTTTTGAGACAGTGTTGCTCTGTCGCCCAGGCTGGAGGGCAGTGGCCTGATGTCAGCCCACGCAACCTGCTCCTCCCAAGTACAAGCAATTCTCCTGCCTCAGCCTTCCATGCCTGGAGCTTCTCGTGCCTGGAGCTTACAAGCACACACCACCATGCCTGGCTAATTTTTGTATTTTTGGTAGAGACAAGGGCTTCACCACATTGGCCAGGCTGGTCTCAAACACCTCAGCCTCCCAAAGTGCTGGGATTACAGGTGTGAACCACCGCACCCTTTTAATTAATTAATTTTATTTAATTAAAAGTAATGGAAAATTAAAAATAATTAATTAAAAGTAATGACAAAAAAACACACAATTACTTTTGCACCGACCTAATGAAAACAGGCTAGGATGATGGTCCCCCAGGGTTCCCAACATCCAACTCTCAGATTCTGTTTTCATGGCTCATATAAAGAGGTGGGTGGGGAGAAGAGAATCCTGGGTCACTTCGGTTCGGGGGCATTGGCAGGAAAGGAAGGAGAGAAACAGAGGAAGGAGATACAAGTCTCCCAAGTTTAGAACACTGGTGGGGTTCTGATTGGGAAAGGCCCAAAGACATGTGGGGGGCCCTGGGTGGGAACAGGGAGGCTGCGGCTCTTGGTTCCTCCAGTAAGTACCATGAATGCCCTAGCCTGGCCAGCCAAAGGGAGCCTTGGCTTCACAATGACCTGTAGGAATAACAGTTTAGGGGATGTGCCTGTCCAAGTAACTATTTCTATGAGACGACCATTACAAAATATTTTGAAAAGTGAAAAAGCACCATTCTAATATAAAATAAAGATACATTTTTCTTGGAGGGTAAAGAGTGATGGAGAAGAGAAAGAAAGAGTTAAGGAGTTACTCCTGGAAGTCAGAGTATTTGTAGGGTTTTGGGAGGGAGGGAACAAATGAACAAATCTTCCACTGAGAAACCTTCCTTTGAAACTGTCCCCTTCTTCCCATCCTCTCCCCCAAATCTGACTTCCCTGGCTTAGCTCTACGTAAAACAGTCATAACCCTTTCTTATCACCCAATGTGAACCTTTTGTAAAATCATTCACAAAGGCTTGGCCTCCCCCCACCCGTGAGACACATGTCTTATCTCCTACAAGCTGTAGCGGTGGAGGCCAGGAGAGGGTTTCCAGGAAGAAGAGTGTGTTGGCGGAAAGAGGAGGGGGGTGAGGGGGTGAGGGGTTGAGAGGGAAGGAAAGGGAGTTGAGGCTGCAGCTATTGATCACTGGCCTGGGCTTCAACGGCCTTTGCTCTCAAGTTCTGCTATGACCTTCAGTTTTCTAGGGTTCCCCAGCTGAGGGCATCTGAGGTGCTTTAATAGCTTTTTATCCCGGCAAAATGAGCTTCTGGTTATGGGCACCAAAGTTAAGTTAGCAAGACCATGGATTTCATAATATTACGGAAGCCATTTGTATTTCCTTTTGGGAAGTAGGGTGAAGGTTCTATGTATATATTTAGATTTGCTGTTGAGGAAATCTGTTGAACTATGATAGGTACCTGTAATACTACATTATAAAAATATATAATCTAATAATATATATTGGATTAAAGGAATATTCCTCCTTAAGTTTATCCCTAATCTAGTGTGGACATTTGAAGCAAAGCAGAGAGAGAGAAACAAATCTACCAGCAGGGAATGTGAACACTTCCAGTAGTCATGGACAAGGTGGGTAATTCCCATGTAGATGGTCAAGTGTAGCAGGTGATAAAGCAAATAGCTTGGGGAAGCTGGATGACGAGACAGCATTCTACCTCCAGACTGCAGCAGCTGAGAGGAACTTCACAGGCGATCTCATCCTCACGTCCCACCTTCCCAATTCAAAGCTGAGAGGGCAAGTGCAAGAGGGCAGTAATTTGCCTAAGGCTGCACATACAGATCTAAACAACAACAAAAAAAAACGAGCTCCAATTCTGACAGCGAAGTGGACTCGTGTGAGAAGGATGGGTGAGAAATGTTCTTTTGTCTTGTTTTGAAGGAATGAAAGGTACCTGGCTGTGCACAGTGGAATTGCTGTTTTAGCACGTCTCACTGATCTGATCCTGGAATGATAGCTCCAGGCAGGGATGAAATTTTTAACACCTATTTGAGCAAACACCATTTTGCTTATTGTGCTCACCATTTTGCTCTCATTTTTTTGGTAGACTATTTTCCAGAGCAGTTACAGGTTTACGGGAAAGTTAAGGAGAAAATGTGAGGTCCCGTATATTCCTTCTCCCTACTCTGCACACACACGATTTCCCCTATTAACATTTTGCATCAGTGTGGTGCATTTGTTCTCACTGATGAAACACTATTGAAACATTATCATTAACTAAAGTCCATGAGGGTCTACTCTTTGTGTCATACAGTTCTACGGGTTTTGACAAATGCTTAGTGCCCTGTACCCACAGCATCATACAGAAGCGTGCCACTGCTCCAAACATCGCTGTGCTCCAGTCTTTGCCTTTGTGTCTCCTCCCTGTGCTCCGCTCTCCTCATTGTGCAGCTGTCTTAGGCGGTGGACCAAGCAGCAGCTAACTACCCACTGATGACAGCCCATAGTGTTTCGGCCTATCAGCCTCAGCCCCTAACATCTTATAGGGCCACGCTCATTGTGCAGGGCACTTGTCAGCGATGCTCTCGGCTGTAATTATGTCATTGGCTAACGTAATTAGCTCCTGGCTGACTTCTCTCATCTGCACCTGCCATTAATTAGTCCTTTGGTTTTTCTGTTTCTGCTGGTTTCCAGCCATTCCCCCCCTTTTATTTCTTCAACTTTTATTTTAGAATCAGAGGGTTCCTGTGCAGGTTTGTTGCAAGGTCACAGTGTGTGAGGCTGAGGTTTGGGAATGATCGAACCCCTCACCCAGGTAGTGAGCCTAGTACCCAGTAGGTGGTTTTTCAGCCCTTTCCTCCCCTCCTACCCTCCCCTTCTCGTAGTCCCCAGAGTCTGTCATTTCCGTCTTATGTCCATGTGCACCCAGTGTTTAGCTCCCACTTATAAGTGAGGACATGCGGTCTCGGTTTTCTGTTTCTGCATTAGTTTGTTTAGGATAACAGCCTCCAGCTGCATCCGTGTTGCTGCAACGGACATGAATTCATTCTTTCTTATGCAGCCATTCTTTTTGCATCGTTTTTGCATCAGTTTCCTTTCACTTACCCTCTCTCTTCAGAATTCTTGTGCTCAGCATAGCTGTTTTATACTCTTAAACAACTTTAAACTTCTAAACAGATAAACACTCAGATATGCATACTTAAATACCCTCAAACATTTCCTGTTCTTATAAAAACTTTACGCTCTGTATAAAGTCCAAAATAGGTTGCAAAGTTTTATATTACACGTTTGAAAATCGAGGCTTTTTTCCCAAGGGCTTCAGTAAACCGCACTCTCTACGCCCATCCTTGTCACCTGGTCATTGGCAGTCATTACCAGCTATCGGTGGTCTTTATGGGATCGCTGGATGTGTGGAGATTTTTTGGCCACAGTGGCAGGAGTGAAAACCATCCCCAGCTGAACCATGGAGGAGCACCTCCACATTTCAAGGCCCTTTCCAAGCCTTGTTGCGAATTCGAGGCCCTTTCCAAGCCTTGATGTCCCCCCATTACTGGAGTTCCAGGCTTCCTTCCCCCAGGGTATTGGATAAGGCCTGCCCTAAAGACAAGTCCTCCCTTGGGCCTTTATTTTGGAAAGGCTGCCATGACAAAAACAAGTTGGAAATTTTGTCTTGGGGGAGGAGAAATTGGAACATGTCATCTGAAGGGAAAGAAGGGAATTGGAGATTGATTCTATAGGAGGGATAGGTTCTAGACTAATGGGGGTAACTTCTTGACATGGCAGAGAACTGTGGTAACCCCAGCCACCAGTGCCATCCCATGCAGGGCCATTATTATGTGTACATGTGTGTATGCATCTGTATATATGTATTTATGCGCATGTCTATAATGGGTGTGTATGTGTATATACACGTATGTGTAAATATAAATTCCTGTGGCCTTCGGAACCACTGCAAAGTCTCCGGGGCAGAGATTGGAAGGAAATGAAGCTTTCAGAAGAGCTGACCACTCTCAAATACAACGGAATGAAATAATTAAAAAGAAAGAGATAAAGATATGCATGCTGACCTGGAAAGGTGGTCAAAATAGACTTCAATGGACAAAGTGGGCTTATACGGTATGCCCTCAATTTTGTCTTTTTTTTTTTTTTTTTTTTTTTTTTTGAGACAGAGTCTCACTCAGTCACCAGGCGCCAGGCTGGAGTGCAGTGGCGCGACCTTGGCTCACTGCAACCTCCGCTGCCCGGGTTCAAGCATTCTCCTGCCTCAGCCTCCCGAGTAGCTGGGACTACAGGCGCGCGCCACCACGCCCAGCTAATTTTTTTGTATTTTTAGTAGAGACGGGGTTTCACCATGTTGACCAGGACGGTCTCGATCTCTTGACCTCGTGATCCGCCCGCCTCGGCCTCCCAAAGTGCTGGGATTACTGCGTGAGCCACCGCGCCCGGCCAATTTTGTCTTTTAAAAGTGCGTATTTTTCTGGCTGACAGATGTAAATTTTTTTTTAATTTTAAAATAAAAGTGCATATTTAAATATATACTTAAATATATGTAATATGCACTTTAATATTAATATCTAATGTTAAATATATACCTATTTAGAAATATATAAATTAAAATATATACATATTTTATTAAATATTTATTGACTTATGACATTATTTTATTAACATATGTTATTAATGTATTAACAGTATATTAATGTATTTTATCATATTAAATATAATGTACATTTTATAGATACATGCCCTAAACCTACAATATTTTGTCTTTGGTAACATTTTACTTCTAGAGGGTACAAACTATACTGGATGTTCACTTTCTACTTCACACATTTCTGCAGATTTACTTTTTAATAAAAATAGATTTTTAAAAATAAAGCTTTTTTCCTCTCTTTTCTTTAAATTCCTACTGTATGGAATGTGCGTGTCAGGAGCCAGGATGCTCCTGGGAAAGTCGTCCCCAACACCTCCCAGCCCACAGATCTATTTTGGGCATCAGAAGAGACAATAGATGTGAGTGTACTTTACGGGCTGTGAAGTGCCGGATAAATGCAAAGAATATTCTGCCTAGCAAACTGCAAACTTCCTGAAGATCAGGACTGTACCTTTTCATTCTCAGCCTTCTCTAAAGATTTCTTACAAGGTAGTAGCCATATAACAGGCTTTCCATAAAAGGTTATGTGTTGATTGAGTGGATGAAGAATCAGACTGGCTATAGGGGAGCATGTTTTAGCTGCCAAGATGACACTGGGATGACATTTTCAGATAAGACACAGGAATAGCACCTCTCCAGAGAACTTCAAGAAGACAAAACAAAAACAACCGTTTGTTCTGGATGGCTTAGATATCCATCTGCCTGAACACTGGAGGTCTGGGTGACGCGTAATGCTCTGAGAAAGCAAGAGGGCAGGGACGCTCGTTACCGAAATGGTGGCGACAGACTCAGGAGGAGGGGGAGGGACAGGAAGCAGAGGTCTGCCAGGTCCTTCCAGGGTCTCAAAAGAAAAGAAAGCTGCAAGCCACCCTGAGACCACCCACTCTCCTATCTCCCAGCATTTCTTTTTCCTTGATTCCTCCCACATTTTTTCATCGTAGCTAAGGACAATGAAGCCGATATTATTGTTTGAAAATTATTGTCAAGTCTTTACATTGAGTGAGTATGACCTGAGTGAGATAATCTTCTTCAGTACCTTTGGAGAACAGATGCTGATAAAAAGAAGTCAGGAGAGGCCCGGCGGAGTAGCTCACACCTGTAATCCCAACACTTTGGGAGACGGAGGCTGGCAGATCAGCTGAGGCGGGGAGTTTGAGACCAGACTGACCAACATGGAGAAACCCCATCTCCACTAAAAATACAAAATTAGCTGGGCATGATGGCACATTCCTGTAATACCAGCTACTCAGGTGACTGAGGCAGGAGAATTGCTTGAACCCGGGAGGCAGAGGTTGTGGTGAGCTGAGATCGCCTTGCCATTGCACTCCAGCCCGGGTAACAGGAGTGAAATTCTGTCTCAAAAAAAAAAAAAAAAAGAGAAGTCAGGAAATGAAGGAAAGTAATGAATTTGCAGGAATACAATTCTTTTTTCTTTCTTTCTTTATTATTATTATTTTTTTTTACAGGGTCTTGCTCTGTCACCCAAGCTGGAGTGCAGTGGTGCAATCTCAGCTCACTGCAACCTCTGCCTCCCAGGTTCAAGTGATTCTCCTGCCTCAGCCTCCCAAGCAGCTGGGATTACAGGCATGCGCCACCACACCCGGCTAATTTTTGTATTTTTGTAGAGACAGGGTTTCACCATGTTGCCCAGGCTGGTCTCAAACTCCTGGGCTCCAGCGATCCGCCCACCTCAGCCTCTCAAACTGTTGGGATTACAGGCATGAGCCACCATTCCCAGCCGGAATAGAGGTCAAAGCCCTCCTTGACCACAGCGTCCACCCACCATGACCTTTCTTTTATTGTTTTGTTTTGTTGGGTTTTTTGTTGTTGCTGTTTGAGACAGAGCCTCACCTTGTCACCCATTCTGGAGTGCAGCGGCATGATCTCCACTCACTGCAAGGCCCTTATCTATACTAAGAGCCTTGACTCTATGAGTGTAAAGGCAGAGACTAGACTGGAGGCTTCTGCACACCTCCTGGGGCGAATTCTCTTGATGCCAGAGAAGAGGCTTCCACGCCAGCCTGGAGACACAGATTTCCCCCGCCTGCCATGGGACCAGCCTATCTGCTGCGTTCCGGTAGCTACCTGGGAACCAAGGACAGTGACATCTAATCAGCACAAACCCAGGGCCTCCTCCCTGGGCTTCCTGCTCACAGCTGGTATCTGTGTTTTCTCTTTGGGCTCCTAAGGTCACACTGGTTCCCAGACCCTTGGACCTGAACTGTGACGGAGGAGTGCCCTCTAGGTGCAAAGGACAGGAACCGACATCTCCTGGCCTCTCCCTTCTCTTACCCACTGAAGCTTCAGAGGAGACCACACACTGGGCTCAAGGAAAAGGCTGCTTGCCAGCACAGGGTACTGATTTAGCATTCAGTACTAAATTCCCTAGAAAGGCCCATTTACATCTTGACCTGCAGTTAGGCTGGATGTCCTAGAAGGGAATGGAAAGCTGAGCCAGCCACTCAAGCGGGGCTTAGTCTCTGTGTGCTATTTCCAGAGCTTGATGTGTGGTTGGCACTCAAAGCCTGTTTATTGATAAGTACTTTAGTACCAGCCACATCTGGTGTGGAGGATTAGAATCTCCGAGGTGGCTTTGAATAAAGTACAAATAACTTGCCTTTGCTCCTGCAGAGTTAGTAGACCTAAGATTAGTCCTGGGGCAATTACGGCTTTAAAGCTCCACAGGTAATTCCAGTGAGCAGCCAGATTTGGAAGCCACCGGTAGGGAGTTCAGCCAGGAGCTGGACATTCTGCCATCTCCGTGTTCCAATGGGCAAATCCTCATCTCCGCTCTCAATGTTTCCCTATCTCAAATGGGGAGAATTAGTCTGAGATTCTTACACCTTCCTTTACTCTCTCCAAGTGGGAAATGCTGCTTCTCCTCCCATCCTCCTTAGAAATAAATCTACTCCTCTGGGATGTACTCTTCCATTAGAGCCAGATGCTAAGCACTCAGGGCTTCTTCTTGGAGGGGGAGCCTTTGGACATGGGTAAGCAAGCACAGGGCTCTCTTCTCTAACAAGACAAGCTGAAGCGGCCAGGGAGGAGCCCTTCCCCAGTCCCTCCAGGAGCTAAGCAGATGACCCAGTGACTGTGGACTTATCCCAAGACACCTTCGCTCCTCTCCATCATGCCTTGGCAGGTGCTGGGGAAAACTCTTCCCTGTGCATCCTACAAAGCTCCCTCAATTCTCTCCTTCCCTCAAAGCCCTCCTTGACCACAGCATCCACCCAATGACCTTCCTTCTGTTTTGTTTTGTTGGGTTTTTTTTTATTTTTATGTATTATATATGTATATTTTGAGACAGAGCCTCACCCTGTCGCCCAGGCTGGAGTGCAGTGGTACAATCTCCACTCACTGCAATCTTTACCTCCCAGTTCAAGCGATTCTCCTGCCTCGGCCTCTCAAGTAGCTGAGATTACAGGTGTGCACCACCACACCCAGCTAATTTTTTGTATTTTTAGTAGAGACAGGGTTTCGACTAAATGGGGTTTAGACGGGGTTTCACCATGTTGGCCAGGCTGGTCTTGAACTCCTGACCTCAAGTGATCCGCTCACCTCGGCCTCCCAAAGTGCTGGGATTTCAGGCGTGAGTCACCACACCTGGCCAACCTTTATTGTTTGTGAAGGAGCTTAATAGGAAAGTGCAGGCAGCAAAGCACTCCTCTGTTACTCTCTCCTAAACCAAGCCTTTACCCGGAGTGAATTTCTAGGATACATGGTTCTTGTTTCCCCAGGGTTGTTTAGAAGATGTATGACATTAAATGTTTATGCATAAAGCAGGCTTTTTTAGTAATGGCCACAGAACGGTTTATAAATATAGTACCACATCTTCACTAATTTGGTCCTAGTAATTAAGCTCCTCCCACACAGTGCCTTGTATTGAACAAAGATGTTTCCTGCTCAGTTACACTGCAAGCCCCTAGAGAAGTTAGTCCTGCCTTTGTAGTGCTATTTCCTCCCTTTCATCTCTTGCACAGAGAAGGTTCTCAATTGCTGCTGATTGCTTTACAGTTACTTCCCATCTCCTTACCTTCCACAGCCAGAAGAAGAAACGCAGGGCAAATGTTCCTAAGCGATTTGCATCTCAACTCTGAAAGCTAGCTATTTCTTCAAGTAGCTAAGGTGTGCCACTATATTTATAATCCATTCTGCGGCCATTAGTAAAGAAGACTGTTTTACATGTAAACATTTAATATCACGCTTCTTCCATTCAACCCTAGGAGAATAGCACCATGTGTCCTAGAGAGTCATCCTGGGCAAAAGCCTGGGTTTTTAGAGAATAACAGAGGAGTGTTTTGCCACCTGCACTTTCTTACCAAGCTCCTAGATCCCCTGGCTCTAGCTCTAACATGTTGCATGGGTTTGGACCTCTTCCACATGTTAGCTTTCTATCTCTAGGCAAGTTGATTAAACTGTGTGCATCAGTTTCCTGATCTACATAAAGAAAATAACAGCACCTCCTCAAAGAGTTATTCTGGAGATGAAATGAGTTACCATGAGTAGACCCCTTGGGGCAGGAAGCGGAAGAGTACGCTCTCCATGAGTGTTAGTTGTTGCTGTGATTCTGCGGAGATGCAGCCTAAGGAATGAGAAGCCTTTGTCCCGGCTCTACCATTCATTTGCTTTGTGCCTTTGGACATGCAAACACTAAAATCTCCATTTCTTCATGTAAAGTATTAACATCTTGATAATGCATGGTGTGCCTGTCTCACAGAGCAGCAGTGAGGTTCAGATGAGCTAACAGATGTGAAAATGCTTTGTAAACTATTTTTAAAAAGCTGTAAATGTAAGGTAACACACACCATCTCTTTCTGTCTATACCTGCAGGTTTGCACTCATTTTGTATTACGGTTACTTATTTTTATCCGCCTCCTCCACTAGATTTGAGCTCCTTGAGGTAGGAATCACATCTCGCTGTCTCCTGTATCGACCTGTATATGATTTCTAGCTTGATGCCTGTACGTGGCATGTACTCAGTACATGGGAAATTAGAAGAGTAGCAGTCTCCTTGTGTGTTTTTTCGGGTGTGTATTTTGGTAGCTTGCTCCCCTTTAGACTGTATGTGCCGGGACTGTTCCCCAACATCAGGTGTAGCTTCCCGGAGGGCACACTCTGAACATCACTTGCAGGCAGGCATCCAGTGCCAAGCTGAGCATTCATGGACAGACACTAAGTGTGGGGACACCCTGTCCTGAGGCTCAGATCCCCCGATGCTCAGCCAGCAGCCTTTCCAATCCCCATGAGGTCTCTGAATGAGTCTCCTTACTATTGGACAGACTACTAGTTTAGTTGCCCTTGATAGTCCAAACCAGGGCAACTGAGAAAGCGAATCTTGGCACTTTCAGTGACCTCGAGGCCTTGTTTCTTTTTCTTCCATTTCAAAATCTTCCCAAAATGGCAACTTTGGTTTTTGTGCCCCTGCTCCCAGCTCCCATCTTTCATGAAATGAGGAGGGGGGGGTCTCAGAGAATGCCATCCTCCTGATAGTGTCATGTATCTCTATATCCTGCAAGCTACCCACCAGATGCTGCTCACAGATTAAGCACGGGATACATACTTGCTGATTGGAATTTAAAGAAAACCAAAATAAGTACACTCGACGGGAGATTAATTGCCTAAGAGTCGGTTGACTGCTTGACTGAAGCTGGATTTTTTTTGGGAACCGCTGGCTGCCTTCACATTTCCTGATGGAAGTGGGACAGGTCAACAGACAGCCCAGAGTGGCAGATAACTTTTGCCCACACGTCATTCATTTTTTGGAGCGTTGGCTTGAAATTGAGGGGTGTGTGTGTCTGGAACCGACAAGCCTTCCGTGTGCCTCCGGGGTCTTTGCACTTTCTTTCAATGGGCTGATTACAACACAGAGGATGTGGACAGTGGAGTTTTTCCTGTTTGATGTCACACTGCTACCCTTTAAAAGTCTGATGGCAAAAAGGAGGGAATCCAGTCTAGGATCCTCACACCAGCTACTTGCAAGGGAGAAGGAAAAGGCCAGCGAGGCCTGGGCCAGGAGAGGCCCGACAGGAGTGTCAGGTTTCAATCTCAGCTCCAGCCACTCAGCAGGGCGCGATGTTGGGGGCCCGCCTCAGGCTCTGGGTCTGCGCCTTGTGCAGCGTCTGCAGCATGAGCGTCCTCAGAGCCTATCCCAATGCCTCCCCCACTGCTCGCCTCCAGCTGGGGTGGCCTGATCCACCTGTACACAGCCACAGCCAGGAACAGCTACCACCTGCAGATCCACAAGAATGGCCATGTGGATGGCGCACCCCATCAGACCATCTACAGTGAGTAGGGCTTCAGGCTGGGAAGAAGGGGGAGATCCCCTGTTGTCCATCTACAGGGGACTTGGGGAGGTGGGGGACTAGACTGGAGGGCTAGCCAACCAACCCTCCTAGCTTTCTGCCCAGGAACCACTTATTGTCTTATTGTGCGTGTGTGTGTGTGTGTGTGTGTGTGGAGAGAGAGAGAGAGAGAGAATGTGTGTGTGTGTGAGAGAGAGAGAGAGTGTGTGTGTGTGTCTGTGTGTGTGTGTTTAAATTTTAAGGGAAGATTCTGTCCCTTTCCTAATTAGTATTTGCTGGTTTTTCTCAACATGAATAATTTGTTTCAACTAAAGCCCTTCCCAGAGTAGGAGCGATGTTCCCTTTGCCCTGTCAAAAGATTCAAAAAACACACCAAAAGAAAGGCAAGGAGGCTAAGAGAAAAAGAAGCCAGGTAGATCAACAGACACGAAGTTTCAGCTCATGGACTTTGGACTGGGTTAACTAGGGTGATTGTAAAGAAGATTCCTGGGTCCTATCCAGATTGTAATAGATAAATCTGGGGGCTCTTTCCAACTTTGGCCTTATAAAAATTCTTGGAAAAATGTATTGAAGACAGACTCGTCTTGGTGAGAATGGCCAAGCACACAATCCATCCACCCATTCATTTGTCCATGCATCCATCCATCCAACAGGTTTAGTGGGTTCTTCAGATACCCAGATACCCAGTATGAGTTGGTGATTCTTCTCTGAGGAACTGAAAGGTGAAAATCAGTAGCAAGTCAACCTAGTCAGGAGATGGTTGGCAACATGAGACAACTGGAATGTTTTTAAAGATCAGGTTTGTGGAGAGTTGGATCACCATCCACAATAATCAATCCATTAGCAATGATTCAAATGAGGGCCCCTTTGTGTGCACCTATGTAAGGGGTAATGTGGTGGGGAGCAGGAATATTGAAAAAGACTGGATCTTCTATGTTAGGAAAACATGTGAAAACGTCTCTAATAGGGATACAGAAAAATGCAAACTGATTCAATACAGACCAAATTAAAGGAAAGAAAAAGTAATCACAATCTCTAACCAAAGAAAACATAGGAATTATGATTTGCCCTTTATTGTTGTAAAAAATTAATTATTTTGCTGTGTGCAAGGCATTTATTCTTCTAGGAACCAAAGGTCCTTAAACCTGGTTGCAAGATATATAACATGAAAAGTTAATAGTTTAAACCTCTTAAGTGCTAAATGAATGTTGATAGGAGATAAAAGGAGGGAGAAAAGTTCTCTCCAAGTACCAGACAGGTTCCAGAACTCCAGAGGATATAGTAAGACTCAGGAGTCAACATCATGAAAACCAAGTTTGAGTCTCGTGGCAAAAATCTGAATTAAATCTGGATACACTTGATGCATCCGAAGTCTTGTTTATTTTATTCAATGGATATTTAGTAGGATCTACAATGTGCCTGGCATTAAACCAAGCTCTGTGACTGAAAAGTAAGACACAACTCTTCAAGGTCCTTGTATTCTGTCATCCTGCCTTGTCACCCAGCTCACTATCAGACTTTTAGGAAATACAATTTTGCACCTCTCATGGAGGGGCCACCCTTCCTCCAATTCAAGACTATGTGATTTAAAATGCAGGATAGTAGATTATGGTAAATTATTTTGATTTTCATAGATGGAAAGGGCTGCATCCAACTAGAGAATGTTTATACAACTTGTCTCGAATCCTGGAATCCCATTGCTGAAAAGGAACTCCCTAAAACGTTTCCTCCTAAACAAGAATTAGGGTAGAACAGAACAGGCTGGCTATGGTGGGGAATGAGTGTGAAGAGTCAACCTCCTGGGCTGGCAGTTTGGACTGTAGACCTTTTTCTTGAAAGCCCACCTGGTATCAGGCCCCAAGGGATCACTGAGTGCTAATTGGAGTGAATTTAAATGACTGAGAAGCAGCAAAATAAATTGAACGGACTTCATATTTTTAAAAATAGAAATGTGATTTTGTTTTCTTAGACATAGCACTAGGGAAACATTGCATCTTTAAAGACTTAAACATGAATGTGGGGGAGGGGAACTTGAGGTTAGGGTAGTGGGAGGGAGATCTACTTTTCCTAGTTTATATAGATAACTTTCTGTACTGTTCAATCAATTGTCATGTGTATTATGGGCGGCGGGGGCGGGGGAAGTGCAGCAAAAAAATTACACACTATCATTAAAAGTTATCCAAAAGAGGCTGTGTGTGGTGGCTCACACGTATAATCCCAGCAGTTTGGGAGGCCAAGGAGGGAGGATCACTTGAGGTCAGGAGTTTAAGACCAGCCTGGCCAACGTGGTGAAAGCCCATCTCTATTAATAATACAAAAATTAGCTGGGTGTGGTGGTGCATGCCTGTAATCCCAGCTACTCAGGAAGCTGAGGCAGGAGAATCACTTGAACCCGGGAGGCGGAGGTTGCAGTGAGCAGAGATCGCACCACTGCACTCCAGCTTGGATGACAGAGAGAGATTCCATCTAAACAAAAAAAAAAATTACATAAAGCAAGAGGAAAGATTAATGCATGTAGATAAGAAACACAACTAATTAAATGTCTGCTGAAGTATTTGTAATGACCTCATTAGTGACTGTAAAGCAGTGTTTTTACACTGATGGAAACCTAAAATGTAAGGTGTATTTTTCCCCTCCTAATTATATATTTCTGAATCTGGTTCATTTTATTATTTTGCTGTAATAAATTCATAAGAGTTGAGTGCACACCCCATCTTTGGGTCATTGGACTTGACAAAATGAAATTACTGCATACCAGATGCTTCAAGCTCCCTTGAGACTCACAAGTGCTGCTAAAATACCCCTAAGATGTCCATATCACCTGTTCCATGAACAAGGCCATCCTCTGACTCCTCTTTATCCTCATTATATGGAAACAGCAAAAGAGAGATGCTAATTGCCCCTGGTAATGTCACTTCCTAGATCCTGATATTTTCACTTCCTCCATCTTCCCCACAGGAACTTTCTTTACTTGAAGCTGAGTTACCACTGGGCTCCTTAACCCTTCTTCATCCATTTTTCTTTTGAGATGCTCAAAGCACTTCACTGCCATCATCTTATTTATCACTTACTGGCCATAAGCATAGAACCAGAGTAGATAATTTTCTACTTGTATAAGCAGAGGTTGAGGCAAAGCAGTCATGGTAAAAATTACTAGCATTTAGCAAGTGCTTTCTAAAGGATAAAAACATTATTTCATTTATGTCTTCAAGATGATCAAATGAGGTAAATGTTTCTGCCATCCTCATTTTACATATGAAAAAACAAGAGTTAAAGAACTTAAATAACTGGCTGAAGGGTCACACAAGTATAAAAGCCCTAGAGGAAATCTTGACCCCAAATCCCATGCTCTTTCAAGGTCACACACATAGAGACACCTCCGTCATTGAAGGCAAAGCCCATTAAGTCTGCTTAGCTTCAGCAGTCAGTCATTTGTTCCTTCATTCTCCAAAATTCTCCCTTGAATCTGTGCAGACTGCGAAAAGATGCCTTTTGAAAGTGCAAAGGAAAGAAACTCTGACTCTGAGATTTTCTAAGTTTTCACATTGACTTACATTTTTGATGCAAGAGTCCGTGCGCCCTCGGTAGCAGCTGCTCACAGTTCCTCAGCCCTGCAGGATGCTTTCTAGGGGGGCTGGCTCTGGAGACCAGGAATATGCGTGTCATACGCAGTGCCCACACTGACCCCAAGCATCAGGCCAGCATGCCTGTCAAGACATGGGCCCGGCATAAACGGGCAGGTCAGAACATGCCACGTGATGTCCTCTGTTTGCTCGTGTCAGTTTTACCGCCATTATCCCATTTGATTCTCATCATCACCCTGTGAAGTAGGCAGGACAGCTATTGTTCCATTTCACAGCTGAGGAAACTGAGGCTAGTTGCCCAAGTCTGCAAGGTTAGCAAGTGGCACAGTTGGGACCAGAATCTAAGTCCCCTGGTTCTTGGTGCCTGGCTCAGTGCCTCTTCCCTGAGCCCTCGCGTCGTGACTCCTTGTCCTCACTGCCTGCAGCATGTATTTAGCACTTGATGGTGTCTTCTCAGACTTCCAGGGAGTTCTGCTGGAGGCTTGCTACCGGGTGGTAGGAAGAAGATGTCTCTGACCTGAGTTTCAATCCTGACTTAGTTTCCTTATCACTTAAATTAGGATATTGCTGCTACTACTACTACTAATAATAATTAGCACCAAAAATATAGCATTTGTTTTGAGAATTTAAAATATGTAAAGTGCTGAGAGTGCAACCACTCAAAGACCACTAAATGGATTTTTTTCTCAATTAGACTGAAAAGTCACCAGAACAGAAACTATTTCTTACATGTTCCCTATGTTTCTCCAAAGGTTTACCACAAAACTAGCCATACATTTGGGACACACAGGCAGACACCACTGTGGAGGAATTTCAGCTTCCTTTGCGGCTGGCATACCCCAGTCCACTTTCTGGAAGCTGCCCTCAAGGTTCCCCCTCAGCCAGACTTTGAAACCAAGTAGCTTCTCTTTGGTCCCTTTCCTTTCTCAGCTTTCTGGGGATTGTTTCCACCCTCATTCCCTCTGTTCTGTGTCATCCCAATTTCAGTCCCTATCATGATTTCTACTCAGCTAGTAATTATTGCTGCTTACTTTCTCAGAGGTCCTTGTATTGAGCCTACATGGGGTAGGAGAGGAGGTTTGGGCTTTAAACCACCCCACAAGTTTCCATCACTTGCTAGGCACAGTCATTGCACTTTTACAGCCTCTCCAAGCTACAGCTGCAGAAGAGAAATTAGAAATCCTGAGTGGGATTCTAGCTGACTCCCTGGGGGCTATGAGGTCAGATGAGTTGCACCTGGAAATTCTGTGACAGGCAGTGGACCCAAAGACCTAAAGTAATGATTTTTACCAGAAAATGTCAGGTAATTAAACCACATTTGGGGCAGAAGTCTTGCTGAATTATCACTCATGTTACACTAGTGTATAGTCTGATTGTGCCTTGCCACAAAACAGAAAGCACACTTAAAGCCATTATCAATTACTTGAAGATGCAGGTAGTGGGAGTGGGTTTCAGGACCTTGTCGGAGACTATTTTTTGAGACAGGACCCTGAAAGTCCATGAGAGATTGCACCGGGAGGGGTCACCACCAAGCGAGAAAATGACGAAGAACAAACCCAAGAAGAGCCCAAGAAGGAAATTCCATCCATCACTGGTATCGATTATAACATATAACATACATAACATATATTGATATAACATGTATAAACAGTTATACCCTCTTCTCCTAAGTAGCTCACTCTAAGGAAAGCACTCAGTAAACTTAGTTAAAGCAAGGTAAATGGAGTACATGCTGTCATAGAGGTGAAGGCATTATCCTGAGGAGCTGTGAAGAAAGAAGAACTGATTTTGAATGGAAAGATGAGGAAAGTTTTCATAGAGATGGTGTTTGGTGACGTCTGAGCCTGGAATGAGTGACTTCAATAACTAGAGAAGGAAGAGGGAGATCAACTCTAATAACGTTCTGTACACATACTGGATGTATTAGACAATTACACAGACATCCAGGTGGAGAATCAGACTCTATGGACAAGGTAGATCCTTGAAAGATATCTCAGCATAGATTTTTTTTTTTTTTTTTTTAGACGGAGTCTTGCTCTGTCGCCCAGGCTGGAGTGCAATGGTACGATCTCGGCTCACTGCAACATCCGCCTCCCAGGTTCAAGCGATCCTCCTGCCTCAGCCTCCTGAGTAGCTGGGATTACAGGCAGGTGCCACTACACCCAGCTAATTTTTGTATTTTTAGTAGAGATGGGGTTTCAACATGTTAGTCAGGCTGGTCTCGAACTCCTGACCTCGTGATCCGCCCGCCTCAGCCTCCCAATGTGCTGGGATTATAGGCGTGAGCCACCACACCCAGCCCGTCTCAGCATAGATTTTAAAATCACAAAGTAGAAGGCATGAAACAATGTGACTATCACCATAAACATTCAAAGGTATTGCAAGGCAAAGGAGAAAATAAAGACAGTCCAGGTAGAGAGAGAGAAACATGTGTTCAGCACCTGTAGACGAATGCCAGGAGTTCGGTGCCTCATACAGGCAACAAGATGAAGCAGGAGGTAAATGACTGTATGTGTGCTGGGGTTAAGAGAGGATGTCAGAAGAAAGGCTGAATATGTAGAAATGAGGCTGAATTTAAGGGTGTTGAAGTCATCACCACCCTTAAAATCAATCCAGGGAGGTTTCATGAAGGTGGGTTTTCAGGAGGGGCTTGAAGGTGGGAACTGGATGTGCAATGAGTCTTTGCCCCACATGGTTTTCTCCGTAGGTGCCCTGATGATCAGCTCAGAGGATGCTGGCTTTGTGGTGATTACAGGTGTGATGAGCAGAAGATACCTCTGCATGGATTTCAGAGGCAACATTTTTGGATCAGTGAGTTTTTGTGTTGGTTGCCATTTGCAAATAATTATCTAATTTTTTTTGACAGGACATAGACTTTTCTAGCTTAACAATTCCATTTGCAGAGTACCCTGGTGACCCGTTTCCCCTGAGTACTTCGTGCAGTCTAAGTATTGAATGCTCAGGTTTAATAGCTGGGGTTTGAACTCAGGCAGTCAGGCTCTAGATCCCAGGCTCTCAGCCCCGAGTCTGCACTGCCCATCCATACCCATTTTTGGGTCTAGCACAGGCCCTGGTATGCAGTCATAGGTCCTCAAGTCATGTCAATTCACATCATAAAGTACATGAGAAAGAGTGAAAAGCTATTGGTGTCCTCTTGATTCTGGGACTAGCTGTGACTTTGGGTAAATCTCCTCACTTCTCCAAACTTCAGCATTTTCACTTGGAAAAAGTGAAGTGGAATAGATCATGTGACGTGTGGAGCTCCCTCCAGTTGAATATTTTTAATTAATTACCCCTGCCCCAATTGTAATAGCTATTCATTCGGATTGGTGAGCAAAGGATTTCCCAAAGTAAAGGCTGCTGACTTCTTTTTGAGGATTTTGAGATACTAAAATAGAAAGACTGCTTATCTCAGGAGTCTCTTACTACCACTCATACCCACTAGAAACTCCGCAAGAACAGAAACTCTGTTTTGCTTTCTGCTGCATCCCAGCCCCTACAATAGTGTCTGGCTAGAGCAGGGTAAAAAAAAAATCTGTTGAACAACTATTGAAATAGAGATAACTAACTAAACATCTGTTGAACCCGTCTAGGCATGTAGATAGTCCTGGTCTGTAAGCTACTTACTGTGTGGAGTTTGGGGATTATAAGAAATAACATGCAAAGGCCTTCGTGGGGGCACTCAGTAAAACCCAGTGCTAGTGGCAGGGATCTCAAACCCAGCTCATCTGTCAGCGAAGTTCATGTCTCCAATCCCCACATCATGTCTCTGACTTCAATGCCCTCATTCATGTTTGACCCTATAAACTCCATCCCGTCTCCTTTCTCCAGTAAGGAGACAAAGCCAAGACAACTTTCAGCCAGCAGAGGCTTGGAAAGGTAGAGGGCGGGAAGGACGAGGTGGTGCCTACTCCGGGAAGACCACAGGCCAGGCCAGGCGGGGCCTCCAGGCAGTGAGCGCAGCCCCAGTGGTCGCGGTCTGTCAGCGGGGGGAGCCACCGCGCTTCATCATACTCAAAACCACCTTACCCTAGCAGGGAACAACGGGGTGAAGGCCCAACGCCCTAGGCACTGCAGGGCTTCAGGCTGGCTGGCACCAGCATGCGGCCCCAGAAGGAGCTGGGGGATGGGTGGGGCCCCCACTGGCCCGCCTTCACGCGGTCTCTCTTGCCCTTCCAGCACTATTTCAACCCGGAGAACTGCAGGTTCCGACCCCAGAGGCTGGAAAACGGGTACGACGTATACCAGTCTCCTCAGCATCACTTCCTGGTCAGTCTGGGCCGGGCGAAGAGGGCCTTCCTGCCAGGCATGAACCCACCCCCGTACTCCCAGTTCCTGTCCCGGAGGAGCGAGATCCCCCTCATTCACTTCAACACCCCCAAACCACGGCGGCACACCCGGAGCGCCGAGGACAACTCGGAGCTAGACCCCCTAACGTGCTGAAGCCCAGGGTCCGGATGACCCCGGCCCCGGCCTCCTGCTCGCAGGAGCTCCTGAGCGCGGAGGAGAACAGCCCGGCGGGCAGCGACCCGTTAGGGATGGTCCGGGGCGGTCGGGTGAACAACCACGCTGAGGGAACAGGCCCAGAAGGCTGCAGCCCCTTCCCCAAGTTCATCTAGGGCCGCTGGAAGGGCACCCTCTTAACCCATCCTTCAGCAAACGCAGCTCTTCCCAAGGACCAGCTCCCTTGACGTTTCGAGGCTGGGAAAGGTGACGAGGGTAATGTATGGAATTCGCTGCTTCTCTGGGGCCCCTTCCCCCGGGAGGTCCTATGAGAATCGACCTTTGAGGCTCAAGTCATGGGGTTTCACCGCCTTCCTCACTCCACATAGAGCACCTTTCTGAATAGGAAACCCCAACAGGTAAACTACAAATTTCCCCTTCATAAAGGTAGAGAGAAGGGGTCTCTCCCCAACATATTTCTCTTCCTTGGGCCTCTCTTCTTATCACCTTTAAGCATTAAAAAAAAAAAAAAAAAAAAGCAGTGGGTTACTGAGCTCACAACTTTGAAGGTGTAGGAAAGAGGAGATCCGGAGATCCCAAAAGCTTCCACACTGCCCTGTGTGTTTATGTTATGTGCCCCGATCCCACTGGCATTTGAGTGTGCAAACCTTGATACTGACAGCTTAATGGGGCGAGTTGATGAAAACACTACTTCCAAGCCTTCATTCCTCCTTGAACACCTCTGGAGAAGAGCTGTCAAAAGACCAGAGGTAGGCTGGTGAAAACTTGACAACTAGACTTGATGCTTGCTGAACTGAGGCAGGAATCATAATAGAAAACTCAGCCTCCTGCAGGGTGGGCACCCTGTGTCTCACTTCTCCCTCTCTGCAGCCACAGCCAGAGGGCCCAGAATGGCCCTACTCTGTTCCCAAATGGCTCATGATACAGCCTCACCTCTTAGCCCCATCTCTGGTTTTTGAAAATATGGTCTAAGGAATCGCTTTTATATTGGCTCATGAAAACGTACCCTGCTAGATTCCATATTTTCAAAATGGAAATGAATTCCAACTCTCCTAAGAGGCATTTAATTAAGGCTCTGCTTCCAGGTTGAGTAGTAATCCATTCTAAACAAACAGTAACAACGTGACTGAGAAGGGGGTCCTTGAGACACTGGGACCGGCCCCGGGTTAGGTTTCCTGTGGACTGAAAAATCGTCTCCTTTTCTCTAAGTGAAGTGGCATCAAGGACTCAAGGGGAAAGAAATCCAATAACCAGGGGACATGTTACAGAAGTTACCAAAAGGCAACCACATGGTCGGGCTCGTGGCTGTGGTCTCTAGGGCTCTTCGGCAGCAGTGGCTCTTGGGACAGTTAAAACACTCCTAGGCTGACACATCTGGGTCTCAGTCCCCTTGGAAATTCTTGGTGCCTTAAACGAAGACAGCTTTCAGTCCCAGGAGCCCCAGTGCTATCTGGAGGAAACAAAGCTTCACAGAGCAAGCAGTAGAGGAGCAGAGGAGCAGCAGGCAGTTGGGCCTGATGGTCAGCTCTCATCCCAGCCTTTCCCCCATTACTGCGGTTCTTCCTGCAAGGGGCTCCATTTCCCTACCTCTCTTTCAATGACCACCTGAAGGACAGAATATTAACAAGGAAAGTCCATTCAGCAACAGCTTCTTCCCAGTCACTTTTTTTTTCTCACTGTCATCATGTACTAACCTTATGCTTTCATCTATTCTTTTATCAGAGAAACATTGGACAACTGTTTTTACCTGATGGTTTTAAGCTGAACTTGAAGGATTGGTTCCTATCCTGAAACAGTAAAACTATGTATAATAGTATATAGCCATGCATGGCAAATAGTTTAATGTTTTTGTTTTCATTTCCTGTTGGAAATATTATCCTGTATAATTAGCTATTAGAGGCTCCCCAGTGAAAAATCCCAAAAGGATTTTGGTGGAAAGCTGGTTGTAATCTCACAAAGTCAACACTACCATCACAGGTTTTCTCGGCACAGCCAAAGTAGCTCCTACATTTCTAATATCCCTCGTCATGTGGCAATATTTATTTATTTATTTGGAAGATTTTGCCTATCCTTCTATATTTATATATATTTATAAAAATGTAACACCTTTTTCCTTTCTTCTGTTTAAAAGAAAAATAAAATTTATCTCAGCTTCTGTTAGCTTATCCTTTTGTAGTACTATATAAAAGCAAGTCGGAATATAAGAATAAAAAGGATTATGGGAGGGGAACATTGGGAAAATCCAGAAATGACAAAATTGAAAACAAATTTTAGAATTTGGGTGAAGAGACCTTACTGAGTGCATTAGCACTGAAAAGGCTGTTCTTATAAGACTAAGCGCAGAGGCAGGGGGTATATCCGAAAACTAAATTCAAAACTGAAATAGACTTGCTCTAAAGAGAATTATACCAATCCTGACAAAACTACAGGGATCTGCTGATAATTTAACTGACTGCCAGAATAGAACTTAACAACTTTTAAAGGAAGATGACATGATTCAGACTTAATACATGGCATCCTATACAATCACTAACTGTAAAATAAAATAACTGGAAAAAACGTGTGCACAGTCAAGAGAAAATGCAGTCACTGGACACTAGTAAGATGATCTAAAGATAAAGAAAGCTAATATAAATTATCTTATCTGAATAACAGAGAAGAAATAAGTTTTTTAAAAATGAGTAGAACCTCAATGATCTGTGAGACCTTATTAAGCTGTCTAACACATGAGTAAGTTGAGTGTCAAAAGAAAAGGAACATAAAGAATTGGGGAGTAAAAAATATTTGAAGATATAGTGGCTAAAATTTCTCCAAATTGGTTAAAAATAAGTGTACTAATATAAGAAGCTCAGAAAACTCCAAGCAAGACAAATGCAAAGATCACAGTTAGGTATACTGTTAAAAATCAAAAATAAAGAGAAAATCTGAAAGCTGCTGTAGAGAAATGACACTTTACATATAGAGGAACAGCTACAATAGTGGGGGATTTCTCATCATAACAATGGAAACTGGAAAACAATGGAATGACACACTGAAAAAGTGGAAAAAAAATAAAAAGCTACCTTCCTAGAATTACATGTACAGCAAAAATATCCTTCAAAATTAAGGTGGAATAAAAATGGAGAGAAATTATTGCCACGCTGAAAAGGAGTTACACAAGATGGACATTTAGAATTACAGGAAGAAAACCATTATTAAATGTGTGTATACATTTAAACTATATATATATAGTATACCTTCTTCCCTGATTTCACTAACAGACTGCTTAAGGCAAAAATTCTAACACTGTATGCAGGTTTTGTAACATATATAGATGTAATACATAGGCAAAACTCCCACATAAAATGGGAGGGGGTAAATTAAACAATATGATTACAAGATTATAACATTGTATGTAAAAATCATACAATATTAACTCTAGACTGTGATAAATTAAGGATGCATATTGTAATCCCTAAAGTGACCACTAAAATAATCACAATAATAAGTCAGGAGTGGTGATATGCACCTGTAGTCCTAGCTACTCAGGACGCTGAGGCTAAAGAATCACTTGAGCCTGGGAAGTGGAGGTTGCAGTGAGCTATGATTGTGCCACTGCACTTCAACTTAGGTGACAGAGTCAGACCCTGTCTCTAAAAACAAAAAATTTAATAATAATAATAATTCAAAGAGGTGTAGGTAAAAAGCCAATAGAGATATTAAAATAGGATACTTAAAAAATTCAATTATTCCAAAAGAAAGAAAAGAGGAGCAGCAGAACAAAAATCAATGTGACAAACAGAAAAATGACAGACTAAACCAATTTATATCAATAATTACATTAAATATAAATGAGCCAAACACTATAACTAAAGGCAGGAATAACCAAACCGGATTAAAAAAACACTCAACTATATGTTTTGTACAAAACATACACTTGAAGAAAAGCATGGAAAAATACACAGTAAAAACATTCAATACAAAAAATATGAACTTACTATATTAATTTCATAGAGAATAGGCTTCAAGTTAAGGAATACTGCCATCAATAGAGGAAAAACTGATAATGATAATAAAAGGGCTAATTCATCAGGAAGACATAAAAATCATAACGGTTCATGTCCCTAAAAACAAAGCAATAAAATACATGAAGAAAACTAACAAAACTGCAAAAATAGACAAGTCCAAATCTTAGGTAGAAATGTAAACACCTCTCTCTCAATAATTGATTAAGCAAATTCACAAAAGATTGGTAAAGATATAGATATCTGAACATTATTAACTAACTTCATTTAGTTGACATGTTTAGACCACTAAATCCAACAAGTAAAGAATACATTCTCTTTCTGAGTACAAGTTAAACACCCATCAAAATAGATCATATGCTTGGCTAAGAAATCTCAATTAACTAAAAATTTCAAAATCTTACAGAATATTCTCTCCTGTCATTTAATTGGAAATCACCAAGTTATTTTAAAAAGTCCCCAAATATTTTCAATCAAATAGCACATTTATAAATAAAACAGGAATCAAAGAGCAAATCAAAAATAAAATTAGAAAGTACATCTAACTAAATGACAACAAAAATATAACATAGCAAAATTTGTGATACACAGCTAAAGCAGTGCTTAGAAAAACTCTATATTTTAAAAGCTTATATATAAAAAGAGAGAAAGTTAAAATCAATCTAAGATTATTCATTAAGACTCTAGGAGGACATAAAAGGCAAATTAGGTCCAAAATAAGTAGACAGAGGAAAGAAGAACAGAAATTGATGAATTAGAAAAGAGACAAACAACAGAAAGATTGGTTTCAGGCCAGGCGCAGTGGCTCACGCCTGTAATCCCAGCACTTTGGGAGGTCGAGGCGGGTGGATCACCTGAAGTCTGGAGTTCAAGACCAGCCTAGCCAACATAGTGAAACCCTGTCTTAAAAAAAAAAAAAAAAAAAAAAGATTGATTTCAAGAAAAAAAATTAATAGAACTGAAAAATTCTTTGCCAAGAATATTAAGGAAAAGAGAAAATACAAAATACCAGTATGAAAAATGACAGAGGGGGCCGGGTACAGGGGCTCACGCCTGTAAGTCCCAGCACTTTGGGAGGCTGAGGCAGGTGGATCAGCCACGAATTCGAGATCTCCACTAAACCCTGTCTCCCCTAAAAATGTAAAAATTAGCCGGGCGTGGTGGCTGGCGCCTGTGGTCCCAGCTACTTGGGAAGCTGAGACAGGTGAATCGCTTGAACAGGGAAGGCAGAGGTACAGTGAGCTGAGATCATGCCGCCACTGCACTCCAGCCTGGGCAACAGAGTGAGACTACGTCTCAAAAATAAATAAATAAATAAATAAATAAATTTTTAATTAAAACAGAAAAATAACAGAAGGGCTAGCACGAAAGAAATTAAAAAGACAGTAAGCGAATATTAAAAATAACTTTGTGTCTCATCTGATCTCAGAAGCTAAGCAGGGTCGGTCCTAGTTAGTACTTGGATGGGAGATCACCTGGGAATACCGGGTGCTGTAGGCTTTTTTTAAAAAAGTTAAAAAAAAAATAACTTTGTGCCAATAACTTTGACAACTTCAATGAAAGAGATAAATTACTTGAAAAATCTAAACTTATAAAAACTGGCACAAGATGACACATAAAGTCTGAATACCTTCTATTTTAGAAGTTAAATAATTATCAAAATATTCCCATGAAGAAACTCCAGATTCACATCATTTCACTAGCAAATTCTACTAAACATTTCAACCATTCCTACCCAAACTTTTCCAGAGCAGCATCCCGTTAACTTGTTTTACAATGACAAAATAACTTTGACTTCAAAATGTGGCAAAGAAATAAAAAAAACCCAACCAACTACAAATACACAATCTTTGTGAACATAGATACAAAAATCTTTGACAAAATATAGGAAACCAAATCTGACAATATATAAAATTTTTAATAATACAAGTTGAGTTTATTCCAGGTAGTATGAAAGACTGATTTTACATTTTTAAATGAATGTAATCCAAGATATTAACAAAATAAAGAAGAAAAATAATATCAGTTCAATAGACACAGGAAAAATTAGACAAAGTTTAATATCCATTTATGACAAAAATGCTCAGCAAACTAGGAATGTAAGAGAACTCTCCTCCACCTGATAAAATCCATCTATGAGAAACCTACAGCTACCACTATATCTTAAGACAGCTTCACAACCAGATCTGAAATTAGGAATAAGCAAAAAGGTATTCTTTCATTATGGATTGAGTATCCCTTTTCTGAAATGCTTGGGACCAAAAGCATTTTGAATTTTTTAATGAGATATTCTTGGGGATGCAATCCAAGTCGAAACATGAAATTATATAGCCTGAAGGTAATTTTGTATAATATTTTGAATAATTTTGTTCATGAAACAAAGTTTGTATACATTAAACCATCAGAAAGCAAAGGTATCACTATCTCATGTCAGTACTCAAAAAGTTTTGAATTTTGGAGCATTTAGGATTTCAAACTTTTAATTTAGGGATTCTCAACCTGTACTTTTATTTAATTCTGCTGGAGGTCTTAGGAAGTACAATAAGGCAAGAAACAAATGACATACAAATATAAAAATGTGTCTACTTTGAGATGACATGATTGTCTGTGTAGAAAGCCCTAGGGAATCCACAAAGCAATTACCAGAACTAAAGCTAAAAGTAATATGTAAATTTAGCTACACACACACACACACACATTATATACCAGCAGCAAACACTGGAAAGTAAAATTTTAAATTAAAATGTAAAAATTCAATTTATAACAGTCATAAACATAAAATAAGAGCAAACAAAAACATAAAATAATTTGGAACAAATTTAATATGATACATAAACATTACAAAACACTGATGAGAAAAATAAGTATATGGAGAGATACATTATACTGATTTGGAGGACTCAATATTGTTAAAATGTCAATTATTCCACAAGTACAGTCTCAGCAGGCTTTTTAAAGTAGAAATAGACAAGTTGACTTAAAAATGTATATGGAACAAGGTAATCTAGCTATACTACATGTGTATAAAACAGCCTCACTGTGGTGGTGGAAAAGGTGCTGACTGACCTAAGAAAATGTGGAAATGAGTGAAGTCTGCAAGACTAAAGGCAAAAGGAACTGCACATACGCAGTACATTGATGAATACAGATGGTCACATATAGAAATATTTATAGCTATGTATACATACATGGATTAGTATACACACATATATTTCCTTGTCCTGTCAGCTGAGAGGGCCTAAAGAAACAGAACCTCAATAGTGATGAGCATGTCTAGCTCCCAGATCTTGGTTTTTAATGCCATTCTCTAATAAAAGGAACCACAGTGCCTTGAAGAAATGGCTGGTTCTAGGAACGGGACATGAAATATGCAAGAGGAGCCTGGAGTGTCTAGTACTGACAGAAAGTGCAACTGTGTTTAAACAACAGTAACAACAATAAAAACAGCCAAGTTGATGGGGATATTTCAAAGGAACACAAGAGCCAACTGAAAGAGTTCCCAATGGCTAAAGCTGGAGCAATTTGAGAAACAACAAAAAAAGTAGCATGGGATTATAACCCGAAATACAAAATAACTATTCACAAGTCCAAAGTGATATAAATAAATGATTGAGTAAATAAATACACAAATAAGGTAATAAGAAAAAAAAACTTCCATGAAGAATTCCAAATAACTTGTAGATACTCCATCCTCAAGAAGAAGGATCATAAATCTCTACTCTCTGTGTGCACAGTGACTTCCTGACCTTCTTCCACAAGTATGGTATGAAAAGACAGAAAAAAAAAGAATAGCTTTACAATGGAGAAACCTGACAAACACTCCTTTAGCCAAGTGATCAGAGAACATCAACAATCAAATGAAACAAGTCATATTTATAGCATCTGCCCTTGATATGACATAATGAAAATGGAAGTTCACTTTGCAGTAACCTCAGTCTTCACCAGGCGTGGTGGCTCAGGCCAGGCGCAGTGGCTCACGCCTGTAATTCCAGCACTTTGGGAGGCCGAGGCGGGTGGATCACAAGCTCAGGAGTTCAAGACCAGCCTGACCAACATGGTGAAACTCCATCTCTACTAAAAATACAAAAATCAGCTGGTCATGGTGGCACATGCCTGTAAACCCAGCTACTCAGGAGACTCCTAATCGCTTGAACCCCGGAGGCGGAGGTTGCAGTGAGCCGAAATTGTGCCACTGCCCTCCAGCCTGGGCAGCAGAGTTAGACTGTCTCAAAAAACAACAACAACAAGAAAAAAACAAAAACAAAACAAAACAAATCCCAGTCTAATCATGAGAAAAATAGCAGACAAATTCCAACAGAGAGGCATCCTACAAAATACCTGACCAGCACTTCCCAAACTGCCACGGTCATTAAACAACAAAGAAAGTCTGAAAAACTGCTACAGCCAAGAGGAATCTAAGCACAGAAAGACAAACACTGCATAATCTTGCTCATATGTGGGAGCTAACAAAGTTGATTCAACAGAAGGAAAGAGTAGAATAGTGGTTACCATGGGCTGGAAAGAGGAGGAAAAGGGAGATGTGGAGAGGCTGATTGATGGACCCAAAATCATAGTTAGGTAGAAGGAATAAGTTCTAGTGTTTTGTCTTTGTTTTTTGAGACGGAGTCTCACTCTGTCACCCAGGCTGGAGTGCAGTGGTGTGATCTCGGCTCACTGCAACCTCTGCCCCACTGGGTTCAAGCGAGTCTCCTCTTCAGCCTCCTGAGTAGCTGAGATTACAGGTGCACATTACCATGCCCAGCTAATTTTTTGTATTTTTAGTACAGTCAGGGTTTCACCATGTTGGTCAGGCTGGTCTCAAAGTCCTGACCTTGTGGTCCACCCACCTTGGCCTCCCAAAGTGCCGGGATTATAGGTGTGAGCCACCACGCCCGGCCAAGTTCTAGTGTTCTATCACACCATATGGTGACTATGGTTAGCAATAATTAATTGTACATTTTCAAATAGCTAGAAAAGAGGATTTTGAATATTCCCAACACAAAGAAATGAGCAACGTTTGAGGTGATGTATATGCCAACTACCCTAATTTGATCATTACATATTGTATACATTTATCAAAATATCACCCTATACCCCATAAATATGTACGATTATGTGTCAATTTTTTTTTTTTTTTTGAGACGGAGTCTCACTCTGTTGCCAGGCTGGAGTGCAGCAGTGCGATCTCAGCTCACTGCAACCTCCACCTCCTGGGTTCAAGTGATTCTCCTGCCTCAGCCTCCCAAGTAGCTGGGACTACAAGCACATGCCACCATACCCTGCTCATTTTTGTATTTTTAGTAGAGACAGGGTTTTACCATGTTAACCAGGATGGTCTTGATCTCTTGACCTCGTGATCCACCCACCTTGGTCTCCCAAAGTGCTGGGATTACAGGTGTGAGCCACGGTGCCCAGCCAATTATGCATCAATTTCTTTTTTTAAAGCAAGGGTAGTTGCACAACAATATGAATGTACTTAATGCCATGGAACTGTCTACTAAAAATAATTGATTTGGTAAATTTTGTTATGTATATTTTCCACATTGAAAAAGCAAGGGTAATGAAATGTATATGTATACACACACACACACACACACACACACACAAGTAGCCTAAGAAGACATGACAGCTAAATGTAATGTGGTATCCTGGATGGGATTCTGGAATAGAAACATGCCATTAGGTAAAAACTGAGGAAATCTAAATAAACTATGGACTTTGGTTAATAATGTATCAATATCAGTTCATTAACATGTTAATAACAGAGGACACTGGATGCAGGTGTATGGGAATTCTGCATATTGTCTCAATTTTTCTATAAATCTAAAAAAAACTGTTCTAAAAAAGTCTATTTTTAAAAACTTATGTGGAAATACAAAGAACCTACAATGGGCCAAAACAACAATGATCCTGAAAAAGAACAAGCACCCAGGTGACTTATACACTTAATTTCAAGACTTCTATAAATGTAGAATAATCAGGACACTGTGTTATTTGCATACAGATAGACAAAAAGATAAATGGAATAAAATAAGGAGCCCAGAAATACATTAACACTTACATAATAAATTGAATTATGACAAAATAACCAAATAAATTCAGGGGAAAAGTCTTTTCAACAAATCCTGAGAACAATTTGATATCCAGGTAAATAACCATAAGCCTCAACCTGCTACCTCATACCACACACAAAAATTCCAGCTGGATCAAGACCTAAATATAACTTATAAATTACAAATCTTATAGAAGAAAACAGAAAGTCTCCATGACCAGGGGATAGACAAAAATGTCTTAGACAAAGAAAACAATAATCATAAAACAAACACAATGGTAAATCAGTCTTATGAAAATCAACAACTTAAAAAACCTGATAAATGGTAGAATAAAATTATATTTTACAACATATAAACTGGAATAAAATTACATATAATATATGCAGATACACACATACACACACACACAGAGCTGACAAAGAACCTGTATACCCAAAACACGTAAAGAACTCCTACAACTCAAAAATAAAAAAGATGACACAATGTTTTTTAATGGATAAGATTTTAATACACATTTCACAAAGAAAGCTGAATGATCAGTAAGTACTGTACATTAAAAAGTGTTCCATATCATCTGTTAAAAGTTAAAATTGCAGTGATATACTACTATACAACAATCAGAATGGCTAAAATTTAAAAAATCGATAATATCAAATGTTGACAAGGATGTGAAGCACCTAGAACTCATTATTGATAAGCATGAAATGGTATAATCACCATGGAAAAATATCTGGAAAGTTTCTTATAAAACTAAATAGACACCAATATATACCCTATAACTCAGCAATTCCACTCCTAGATTATTTACCCCAGAGAAATGAAAACATGTGTCCACAAAAAAACTTGTAAAAATATTTATAGCAGCTTTATTCATAATAGCCCCAAACTAGAAATGGTCCTTGTATTCATCAATAGAAGAATAAACAAACTGTAACATATTTATGCATTGCAATTCAATGCATTAATGTTTTTAAAAGGCACAATTAGCAATGAGCACCCCAGCACCCAGATCTTGGTTTCTAAATACCATGTATACCAGGGGTCTTTCATTTCATTCCCAAATAACCAGGGCTCTTTGGAGAATAAGCCGATTCTGGGGCTAGGGTTAGGAAAGAGTAAGTCTGGAGCATATTGTTAATACCAGAAAGAAAGTACTTAAAGAATGATGAGACTGTGCTAACAGAACATAAGAGCCAGCCTGAAAGAGTTCCCACAGGACAAATTTGGGACTGTGTAAGCATAAAATAATAAGAGTACTGTATTACAAACCCTGAATAAGAATTTCTGAGTTCATACTGACATAAATAAGTAGGGAAGAAGGGAAAGCTCTCTTAGTACAGAATGCCAACTAATCGATATAGAAGCAAAAGTAGAGTCATGGTGTGAGTCGGCTAAAAAAAAAAAGAGTCAGAAAATAAACAATGAGGGCTAAAAGAGTAGTTGCAAGGTGAATGAGGAATCAGACATACAGTAACTTTACAGTGAACAGCTTGGTAATACAACATCCTGTGCCTCCTGACATGGTCCAAGGACACACCCTTTCTGGGGTGCTTATGACAAAAGTATACAATCCAAATCTAATAATGACGATATGTCAGGAAAAAAATACAAGAACTCACCTATTTTTTAAAAAGTAACAAGATCAAGAAAGACAAAGTTCATCTGGTTAGATATGGTGGGAGAAAAAGGAAGGCGAAGGATTAGATGGAAGGACATGAAGAAACATGACAACTAAATGCAACACACAGTCCTGGATTGACTGGATTCTTGACTCAGAGGAAAAAAAAAAGCCACAGGTATGTCAACAAAATAATTGACAGAATTTAAATATGGTCTATGGATTAGCTAATAGGTGATATCAATGTCAAATTTCCTGACTCTGATATTTAGTTTGGGTTATATATAAGAACATCCTTGATCTTAGGAAACACACATTGAAATTTTGTAGGGGAAGAGTAGGAGGACTCAAAGTTACTCTCCAATATTTCAGGAGAAAACAGAGGGAGCGAAAAAAATGGCAAAGTGGGACAACATGTAAGCAAGTGGTGAATGAGAGTGAAAAGTACACAGCGGTTCCTTCTACTACTCTTGCCACTTTTCTGTAGGTTTGATAAATCCAAAATAAAAGATTACCAAAACACATACACATGCACATTACTGTAATTTAATTATTCTCTAATATGAGGATACAGTAGCTCAGTGATTTTAAGACACTTGCTTAGCCACAAAATTACTAAGAACTAAGCCTTGAACTTGAATCCAGGCCTTCTGACTATAGATCTTTCCAGTGTCCCTGCCCTGTCATTAATCAATAACAAATCACTCCCTTAGGTCATATTGCTGAATGAACTAGGTGATTGAGAACTGGGTGAGGGTGGGAGGGGAGAATCCTAAGTTTTTAAAGCACTGGTAGTTACCTGTCATGATGACCTACTTGGCCATCTTGCTTGGAGACAAAGGAACTGACATACTTCAATCTGAAAGTTGTAATTCCAAATTGATGGGGCCCAAAGAAAGAGGAGTAAAAGGCAGCATTTCCGTAAAACAAGGATGTTTTTCTAGGAGCCCTATTCAACTTCCAGACTGGTGTGTGCTGCGTCTGATAGCAAGTACTCACCCAGTACCACTGCTCTACTAAATACGTCTTCCTTTGCATCTCCTGTGTCTGTGCTTAACAGCATTGATAATATGCCCAGGTGTATTCACCTAGGATGATCTATTTCAATTAAGTTGTGACTGACCTTAATATAGTGGAGACATATAATAGAACCATTTAACTTACACAAATTCAACTACTTGTAAATGTAAATAAACATACAAGTATATATAAGCTTATTTACTTAAGTGATATGGCCGAGTACTGCACTTCCTGCATAAGCCTAAGCCGTGGAATGAGTGTGAGATGCACTGTTCTCTCAGGGATATCTTACTTTATGTGCTTCCTCTAATATGAGCATGTCTTTGCTGACAATGACATAGCACTTAGAGAAATTAGTCAGAATAAAGATGTTAGCTAAAACAGGTTTTTAGTTAAAAAGCAATAAATGAGAAGCCAGGTGCAGTGGCTCACGCCTGTAATCCCAGCACTTTGGGAGGCCAAGGCAGGCGGATCACGAGGTAAGGAGCTCAAGACCAGCCTGACCAACATGGTGAAACCCTGTCTCTACTAAAAATACAAAACACTGGAGCCGAGCGCAGTGGCTCATGCCTGTAATCCCAGCACTTTGAGAGGCCCAGGCAGGTGGATCACAAGGTTAAGAGATTGAGACCATCCTGGTCAACATGGTGAAACCCCGTCTCTACTAAAAAATACAAACATTAGCTGGGCATGGTGGCGCGCACCTGTAGTCCCAGCTACTCGGGAGGCTGAGGCAGGAGAATTGCTTCAACCAGGGAGGTGGAGGTTGCAGTGAGCCGAGCTCACGCCACTGTACTCCAGCCTGGCGCCTGGTGACAGAGTGAGACTTGGTCTCAAAAAAAAAAAAAAAAAAAAATTAGCCGGGCATGGTGGCACGCACCTGTAATCCCAGCTACTCAGGAGGCTGAGGCAGGACAATTGCTTGAACCTGGGAGGCAGAGGTTGCAGTGAGCTGAGACCGTGCCACTGCACGCAAGCCTGGGCAACAAGCAAGACTCCATCTCAAAAAACATAACAAAAACAAAAAGCAATAAATAAGAATCCTCATCCAAAAATGGAGATGAATAGCAGGTGAGTGAGGAGTAGGAAGGACAGGAAAATAAGACGCAGATGAATGGGAGCCATGGTTTCGACTCCGGGTGCTAGGGAACCTAAGCAACAGGCTGTGATTGACGCTGTGAGCCTGGAGTGAAGCTTCCCTCTGCTAGGCCTTGGACTAAACCTAACAGAAACAGGCAAGACAAGGAGGGAAAGGTGAGTGGGTGGAACACAGAGGATTTTTCGGGCAGTGAAAATATTTGCATAATACTCTAATGGTAGAAGACATGTCTCCACAGATCATGCAACACCAAGACTGAACCCAAATGTAATCTATGGATTTCAGGAGATGGTGATGCATCAGTGTGGGCTCATCAATGGTAACAGATGCACTAGTCTGGTGGGGGATGCTGATAGTGCAAGAAGCTATGCATGTGTGGGAGCAGGGGATAGGTGGGAAATCTCTGTACCTTCCTCTCACTTTTGCTGGGAAACTAAATTTGTTTGGTAAAAAAACGACAAAAACCAGGGAAAATACTACAAATAAAACTTCATTGGATAAAGACCCAGACAAAATGAGAGATCTATGACATTCACAGATGGGAGGATGACAAATCCTAAGCTAATCTAGAAATTGAATGCCCAGGCTCTTAGTCAGCCATTGGAGGCCATCTGGCCTGGTTCCTGCCAACATCCTTGGCCTTGCTTCTTCAAATGACTCAACAGCCAGGGCATCATCTTCCCTATCTCCAGCCTTGTGCTCCTATAGCATTGCCTACAGCCTGCTGTCCACATTGCAAGCAGGGTGGTCCTACTGAAACACATCTGATCACATCACTTTGCCCCAAACTGGCCTGTCCTCCCATCACTCTCCCATCCCCCTTGCTCAAAGGAGTCAAGCCGGGATCCTTCCTCAGGGCCTCTGCACTCTACTCCTTCCATGCTGCTCCCCCTCCCTAGAGTGGCAGATCTTACTTCCTTCAGTACTGATATCATCTAGAGTCCCTTGCCCATTCTGGATAAAGCAGCATTCCTCCCGCCAGCCTCCATCCCCCTTACTCTGCCTATCTTGCTCAACAGCACTGACCACAATATGAGCCAACACAGTCTTCTCTGACAGAACAAAAGTTCTACAAGGATGAAGACTTTGTGTTTTGGTTCATTGCTACATATTCATAACTTTATTGTAGTTCTAATAGTTCTTAAAATAGCCTGGCATGTGTGTGCCATGCTCAAAAGTATGTATTGAATAACTACATAAATGATGCACTGAATATGTATTGAATAACTAAATAAATGCTTGTGATTCCAATAAAATTTGCAACAGAATTTTTCTGGAAATTGACCAATTGATTCCAAAATTTATATGGAAGAATAAAAGTGTACAGATAGTTAAGACAACTTTAAAAATGAACAAGATGAAGTATCCACCCTTCAAGATACTCAGCTGCAAAGCCACGGTAACTAAGTATGACACTGATACGGATGGGAATACACAGATAACTAAATCAGAACAGAGTCCACAGACTCCAGTAAATGAGGGTATGTGAGGCCTGAGAGCACACATCACAAGCCAATTGGGAAAGAACAGTCTTTATCATGGTGTTGGGATAACTGTTTCAACCACGTGAAAAAAAAAAAAACCACAATTAAATTCTTACCTTATACTGTAAAAAACAAATTTCAGATAATTTCAAGATTCGACAGTCAGAAGTTCTCAAAAATATAAGGAGAGATTGCTGTATGACCTCACAGTAGAGAAGTCTTCTTAAAGATACACACCAAAAAAAAACCCATAAAGTATAAGGTATATTAGTTTGTCTTAAAAATTAAGAACACATTAAATAATGCATCACAGGCCGGGCAAAGTGGCTCATGCCCGTAATCTCATCACTTTGGGAGGCTGAGGCAGGTGGATTGCCTGAGGTCAGGAGTTCAAGACCAGCCTGGCTAACATGGAGAAACCCCGTCTCTACTAAAACTACAAAAAAAAAAAAAAAAAAAAAGGCCAGGCATGGTGGCACGTGCCTGCAGTCCCAGCTACTCAGGAGGCTGAGGCACAAGAATTGCTTGAATCCGGGAGGCAGAGGATGCAGTGAGTCAAGATCATGCCATTGCACTCCAGCCTGGGCAGCAGAGAGACTCTGTTTCAAAAAAAAAAAAGAAGAAAAGAAAAGAAAAAAACTGAATATACCTAAATGCCCACTAACAGAATAAACAAAAATGTGCTATATTTAATAGAATACAGTGGTTATAATTAACTAGATCTATATATATCAACATAGGGAGTGCCTCCAAGACATAAGTAAAAATAAAGAACACAGATGGCTGGATATTTATTTTTAAAGCGCAAAAACAATACCACCTCCTTCCAGACACTAGGTGAAAATGTAAGGAACAGATGAACATGTACACAGACTCACTGCAGTGGCTGCCTCTGGAGGGGAACAAGACTGTGACAACTGGTTAAAGGGAACTCTACTTACATCTTTATGTTTTGTTTCTTTAAAAAAAAAAATGGGGCCGGGCGTGGTGGCTCAGGCCTACAATCCCAGCACTTTGGGAGGCCAAGGCGGACGGATCATCTGAGGTTGGGAGTTTGAGACCAGCCTGACCAACATGGAGAAACCCCCTCTCTACTAAAAACACAGAAAAATTAGCTGGGCGTGGTGGTGCATGCCTATAATCCCAGTGACTGGGGGAGCTGAGGCAGGACAATCGCTTGAACCCAGGAGGCAGAGGTTGTGGTGAGCCGAGGTCATGCCATTACACTCCAGCCTGGGCAACAAGAGCAAAAACTCAGTCTCACAAAAAAAAAAAAAAAAAAAGAGAGAAAGAAAGATTACTGCAGTATGGTGGAAATGGAGACAGTTATTGTCTGTCCTTTTTGCTTAATTTTTGTGTATACTTCCTCTGATGCTCAAATACATGCCCTGTTTCAATACTGGTTGAACACTGGTAGTGCAACACACACTGGGAACAGTGTATTACTGAATTTTACATATGATTTAAATGTCAAAGTAAATTTTGACTATATGTGATTATAGCCTTAACTGACAACTTTAGTATTAATCCTCTTTAAAGCTGAGACTCACAGCATTTAGCAACATGGTGACTTAAAAGCGAACTACATGTAAAACAGTTTCTTCATTTAGATAAAGATTTCTGAAAGACCAATCTTATGTATAAAATTAAGTTAATCAAAATCCCTTTTCTCCAGTGCCATCTGGTGGAAGGAGAGGCAACCTCACCTGTACCTTCAGAGCACCATTCTATTTTTTTTTTTTTTGAGATACGGTTTTGCTCTGTCACCCAGGTTGGAGTGCAATGGCTCGATCTCAGCTCACTGCAGCCTCCACCTCCAGGCCTCAAGTGATTCTCCTGTCTCAGCCTCTGGGGTAGCTGGGACTATAGGCGCCCACCACCACGCACAGCTAATTTTTGTATTTTTAGTAGAGACAGGGTTTCACTATGTTGGCCAGACTGGTCTTGAACTCCTGACTTTGTGATCTGCCTGCAAGTGCTGGGATTACAGGCATCAGTCACTGCGCCTGGCCCAGAGTACCATTCTTTACAAAAAAGCTCCCCTCTTTTATTCTGAGATTGCTGTGTAGTGTACTGTTAACTGTTTACTTTCTTTAGAGCCTTCCTCAAACTGGAAATTCTTCAGACTACAGGTTAGATAAGAAGCAAGTGGATATTCTTCATTTTTTTGGCTTTCCTGGTTCCCACTGACTTGACTTTTGCAAGGTATTGTTTAGAAAAGGCTGTTCTTTTACCTTCTGCTCCAAGACTCCTTCTTTACTGTATTTAAATCAAATGATGGTTTTAACTTCTCTCCCCCCAGACCACTCTGCAATCATAATCTGCATTCATCTTCATTTCAAGCCCTCTAGAATAAAAAAATTCCAACAGTTGATTTACATGTAAAACATGTTAGTATTATTTTGCTTTACATGAACTTATAATAAGGAATTTTTATTTAAAGGATTTTAAAAATATAATAGTCAATATAAATATGTATTGGTAATTATAAACAGTTCTTTCTCCAAGCACTGGATGAGATACTAAAAAACATAAAGTATCTTACTCGTAGCCATTAAAATAGGCTAAAATAAAAAGAAACCGTTGTAACAAGGTTACTAATCCCCTAACTTTCAATACTGAGTTCCTTCATCATCCACGTGCAATCCAGAATTGACACTTAGCAGGATGGTAAAATTACTTTGGAAAATGCCAACTGTACTTAAACAAGATAAGTTAATTCTATCTGGTTGTCCATCAAAGTTTTATGTAGCTATGATTCCACTTGAGCTTTATAATTTGCTTTTAACTGTTTCCAAATCAGCACTAGCAGAGGAGAGAAGTAAATAAAGCCAATGGCACTCCCTTCAGAGGCTCAAAATGGTTAGATTTCGATGCAGGTTTAATCTTAGCGAGTTTCGGTCAGTCCATTTAGATGATCCTGTAGGTTCACACAAATACACTGAACCGTTGGTTTAACTTCTCTTCCTTCCTCAAAGTTTACGATAAAAACACTCATCCCTGTGTTGGGACTGACTGACATAAGTTCGGATCTGCTCAGAGTGGCTGGTAAGAAACACTTAAGGTGAGTCAGAAAATAATCAAACAGGCTTTTCATGAAACCACCGTGACTCACAACTAAGACGCTGGCTGCTAATCCTGGAACGCCACTGTCTGAATTAACTTCAGAGCTGCGATTTTTTCCTAAAGGAAATATCTCTGCCAAAGAAGTTTCCAGACAGTTGCTTGGAGATCCTTGGGAAAACCGTTCTTTTCATCTGCTTCTTTCAGGATTAGTTGACAAAGAAATTCAAAAAAGTCTTTTCCACGCATTTTCACCTACAAGAAAAGAAATAAAAGGCAAAATAAAGTGACATTAATAACTTCCTTAAAATGTTAACATAGAACATAACTGAGTGGATTTTTTTCTAATATTGAATGCCAAGTACTACACAAGAAGAATCTCAATCTACATTTCTATTCATCCAGTCAGTAGTTTCACTGACATATGTAAGTATCCACCACATTTCTGGAACTATGAAAGCACCATGGAGACCAAGATGAAGAAGATACAATTCCCAATTCCTGAGTTCAAAGCACTCGCGGTCTAGTTAGGGAAATCTACATGTCATCAAAACTCATAAAATAGTGCTAACCAGGAAACTGTCTCTGGCACTTCAGTGCCATTGCAGCAACAGCAGCAACAAATCCTTCCCTTACTAAAGTAATGTAAAATATTTTCAAGAAAATTAGGAAGATAAAGATTAAGGAGGTGGGGGGTGGGTTAGGGGAAATCACCAAATTCGAAGCAGAACACTCCAAAGAAATGCAAGCACAGGGATGCCATCATGAACAGAGCTGAGGAGGCAGCAGAGGCCTGAAGACTTCGTGTTTTGAATTATTTCACCTCAGGTGACTTGCCAATCACCCTCTTTGAACTCCACTCCCACCACTAAGCCACCGCTTCATAGTCAAAGGTCTTTTTTAGAAGTACCATCTAATAACACCTTTCCCTAAGTCCATTATCAGTTTGTAATGACAAAGGCAGCTGAACAGTAAATAAGATTTTAAATAGAATAGAAAATTTACTAAGTAAATAATTTAACATGAAAAAGAGAATGAACCAAGCGACTTTCAAACTGCTTAGTTAAAATTCCAAAACACCTAATTTATGAGTCCGATTTCAACCATTCTGACATGGGCAGTGCCTCATACCTGGTCCAGTGTCTCCCCCTCCGGGCGGTGTAAAAACAGGGCACTCTTCCCCGGCTGCTTTGGCCATGGCCCTCAGCTCACTCAGGGCTTTGCCTTCTGCAACCCCGTATTTCTGAAATAGTCCAATAGATAACCGTTTCTCAAATGAAATTACAATGTAACAATTAAGCTTATGTTTATGGCAAATTTAGAACATTCATCCCAGGAACAAGCAAATCTCCTCCAGTTAATTTATTCTGTCTCCTCTGAACTGATAATGAGAATGTGCTCAGTAGAGGGCCATGAACCTTAGAAAATATAACTGAAATCTTGAGTTGTACACCATGTCCAAATGGGTTATTTTAGAATAACTTGCTAAGCTATCTTAAGTAGATGGTGGGGATTTATTGAACAAATAAATACAGAGATTTGCACAGATTGTAGGACTAAAAATTAACACATGCAAGGCACCAACTCAGCCACCTCCCATCCACACATTTGATCCCAATGACAGCACTATGAAATAGGTAAATAAATGTATCTCCATAGTTACAAGGAAGTTTCAGAGACATGAGAGATCTATTTCATTAGGAATCAGTAATGTGAGAATTAACATGGCACCATTATTTATTTATTTTGAGATGGAGTCTCTGGCTCTGTCACCCAGGCTGGAGTGCAGGTGTGTGATCTCGGTTCACCACAACCTCTGTCTCCCAGGTTCAAGCGATTCTCCTGCCTCAGCTTCCCGAGTAGCTGGGACTACAGGCACGAGCCACTACGCCCAGCACATTTTTGTATTTTTAGTAGAGACGGGTTTCACCAGGTTGGCCGGGCTGGTCTCAAACTCCTGATCTCAAGTGATCTGCCCACCTCGGCCTCCCAAAGTGCTGGGATTACAGTTCTGAGCCACCATGCCCAGCCACATGGCACCATTCTTAAGCTATGAAATTGGAAAATCACAGAGACTAATAATACCAACTGTTGATGTGAAAAAACAAAACTTTCTCCTAGGTCATTCAAGGGACTATAAATTGGCACAGGTTTTCTGGAAGTCAACTTGGCAATATGTATTTAAAAGCCTTAAAAAAAAGTACACACTCGCCAATGTCCATTTCTAGAAATATGTAAGTCTGCAATGAATTAACTACAAAGATGTTTATTTTAACATTATTGACATCGGTGGGGAATCTAGTGAAAACCTAGCTGTCCATCAGCAGTAGCTAGGTTACATAAATTATGCAATATCCATATTTTTCACCTTTACTTTAAACTCTTCTATACTGTGTTGTTTTTATGAACATACCTTCTTTCACACCTTAAGATGCTTATCTCATTTGATTTTAATAATAAGATGCTATATATCAGGGTATGTAACAGTGACGGTCATATGGCAGATTCTTAACATGTTTGCTGATTCAAAATCTCTAGCAGAAATGTATTTAATTTTTAGCCAAGTGACAAACTCAGGTGGCTTACTGATAATTTACGGTGAAGAACAACATGTAAATAAGTAACTTACCCTTTCCCGAAGTCTTGAATCATACTTTACTGTCATATCTTTGCAAAATTTGCTTTTCTCCAAAATTCCATGCATAGTCTGAAAATCAAGACAATTGTTTCTTTTTAATAAAAATAATCACCATTCTGGTGGAAACACTGAAATAATCTATGTAATCTTACTGAATAAAGAAGAACTAGAAACAATTTTCCTTTGCAAAAGTTGCCTCTCTCCAGACTGCGCATCCATGTCTCTTCATTCCTGATTTAGATATTCTCTTCTAACTATCTTCTAGTTCAGAAGTCAGCACAATCCAGACCATCATCTGCCTTTATAAATAAAGTATTTCACTGGAACATGGCCACAGCATTCATTTATACACGGTCGATGGCTCCCTTCTTGCTGTAACAGCAGACTTGACCAGGTGTAGTAACAGAGACCAGAGATCATACAGCCTATAAACCCTTAAAAAATTACGATCTGGCCCTTTGCAGAAAACGTTTACTAATCCCTGTTCTAGTTCCTTAATTCTCCATTCAAATGTGTCTAAACTGTTGTTAAACCCATCCATTGAGCCTTAATTCCAACTGTATTTTCAGTTGTAGAATTTGCACTTGGCTCTTCTTTACAGTTTATTTTTTATAGTTCTCTGCTGAAATTCTACATTTTTTACCTATACAAAGATATAGCTATTTTAAAGCTCATATCTGATAACTCCATCAGGTAAGTCAAGTGGCTGTTTCTGTTGTCTTTAGCTTATTTTTATTCACACTTCCTTCTCTCATTGCATGTCTAGCGATTTTTGATTGACAAGCGACCCTGTATTTGCAAAACTGTAGAAATAATTTAGGTCCATAATCTGCCTTTTTAAAAAATACATTTCCTAGCCGGGTGAGGTGGTTCATGCCTGTAATCCCAGCACTTTGGGAGGCTGAGGTAAGCAGATCACGAGGTCAGGAGTTTAAGACCAGTCTGGCCAACATAGTGAAACTCTCTCTCTACAAAATAAATAAATAAATAAAATTTAATTTTAAAAAATACATTTCTTGACAAATTAGACATCATCATATTGTTTTATATGCATTGCCAATATTTCCTTTACCCATTTCTTTGTTCACCATTCTTTTCTGAAACTTAGATCTCCCTTCTGGAATTGCTTCTTTTTCATTTTTCCTTTGAAAGTTACTTCAGAGCCTTTGTCTGAAATGTCTTTTCACCTACACAGCAGAAAAAGTCATGCTGGGTATAAAACTCTAGGTTAATCCTTATTATTTGTCAGCACAATTAAGAAATCATCAATATGAACAAATTTGCTGAAAGCCTAACTAATGGTCTTTAGTGGATGGTTTTTTTCCTCCTTATTCTTTGACATCTTGCAATTTTGCTATAATGAATGTAAACATGATTTTCTTTTTTTATTTATCCTGGCTGGGATTCGCTACACTTCTTGGATCTTTCTTTATTTCTACCCGCCCCACCCCGCCCCTCCCCGGGTCTGTCTTTCAACAATTCTGTAAAATTGTCAATATTCTGTAACCTCTGAATATCGCCTCTTCCTCCCCATATCCCATTCTCTCTGCCATCCCCTTCTGAAAGATGTTAGAACTTCCTCATCATGCTCTTCATGTCTTCTAAACTCTCATATTTATTTTTTAAAGGGACTTTTTTTTTTTTTTTGGAGACAGGATCTCACCCTGTCACCCAGGCTGAAGTGACACAATCACGATTCACTGTAGCCTCAACTCCCTGGGCTCAAGTGATCCTCCCACCCCAGCCTCCTAAGTAGCTGGGACTACAGGTAAGCGCTACCACACTCAGCTAATTTTTTCATTTTTTGTACAGACAAGGTCTCCCTATGTTGCCCAGGCTGGTCTCAAACTCCTGAGCTCAAGTGATCTTCCCGCTTCGGTCTCCCAAAGTGCTGGGATTTCAGGTATCAGCCGCTGTGCCCAGCTAAACTCTCATATTTTAAATCCATCATGCCATGCTACATTTAGGTTATTATCATATATTTACCTGTAAGTTAATGATCACTTCAGCTGTGTGTGATCTATAATTTAGTACATTCACCGAGGTTTTCATTTTTTGGCTTTTTCCTGTATTTTTTAAATTTTTGTGGGTACAGTTTTTACGGAGCACATGATATACCATGAAATAGGCATGCAATGAATGACAATCACATCCTGGTAAGCAGGGTATCCATCCCCATAACCATGTATCCTTTTTGTTATAAACAATCCAATTATATTCTTTTAGTTATTTTCAAACGTACTATTAAGTTATTATTGACTAAGTCGCCCTATTGTGCTATTAAATCCTAGGTCTTACTCATTCTTGCTTTTTATATCCGTTAACCATCCCTGCTTCCTTAACACCTCCCCCTACTACCCTTCCCAGACTCTGGTAACCGTCCTTCTACTCTCTATCTCCATGAGTTCAATTGCTTTAATTTTTTGCTCCAACAAACAAGTGAGAACATGGTAAGTTTGTCTCTTCTGTGCCTGGCTTACTTCACTTAACATAATGACCTCCAGTTCCATCCATGTTGTTGCAAATGACAGGATCTCATTCTTTTCTGTGGTTGAAAAGCACTTCATTGTGTGTTTGTACATTTCCTTTATCCATTCATCTGCTGATGGACATTTGGGTTATTTCCAAATTTTGGCCATTGTAAAAAGTGCAGCAATAAACATGGGAGTGCAGCTATCTCTTCAATATCCTGAATTCCTTTCTTTGGGAACATAACTGGCAGTGGGACTTCTGGATCATATGGTAGCTCTATTTTTAGTTCTTTAAGGAACCTCCCTCCAAACAGTTCTTCAGAGTGGTTATACTAATTTACATTCCCACCAACAGGGTACAGGGGTTCCCCTTTCTCCACAGACTTGCCTGCATGTTCTTGCCTGTGTTTTGGATAAAAGCCATTTTAAATGGGATAAAATGATATCTCATTGTAGTCTGGATATGCATTTCTCTGATTGCCAGTGATGTTGAGCACCTTTCCATATGCCTGTTTGTCATGTGTATGTCTTCTTTTGAGAAACATCTATGCAGACATTTTGTCCATTTTTAATTGGATTATTAGATTTTTTTCCTATAGAGTTGTTTGAGCTCCTTATCTATTCTGATTATTAATCCCTTGTCAGACGGGTAGTTTACAAATCTTTTCTCCCATTCTGTGGGTTGTCTCTTCACTTTGTTGATTGTTTCCTTTGCTGCATCAATGCTTTTAAACTTGATGTGATCCCATTTGTCCATTTTCAGTTCGGTTGCCTGTGCCTGCAGAGCATTGCTCAAGAAATCTCTGGCCAGAACAATATTCTAGAAGAGTTTACCCAATGTTTTCTTGTAGTAGTTTCATAGCTTAAGGTCTTAGATTTAAGTCTTCAATCCATTTTTATTTGATATTTGTATATGGAGAAAGGGGTCTAGTTTCATTTTTCTGTACATGGATATCCAGTTTTCCAAGCACTACGTATGGAAGAGACTCTCCCAGTGTATCTTCTTGTCATCTTTGTCAAAAATGAATTTGCTGCAGATGTATGGATTTGTTTATAGGTTCTCTATTCTGGTCCATTGGTCTATGTGTCTTTTTTTATGTCAGTATCATGCTCTGTAGTATAATTAGAAGTCAGGTATAATTTCTAGTTTTGTTATTTTTGCTAAGGATGGCTTTGGCTATTCTGGGTCTTTTGTAGTTCCACAAAAATATTAGGATGCTTTTTTCTACCTCTGTGAAGAACGTCATTGGTATTTTGATAGAAACTGTATTGACTCTGTAGATTGCTTTGGGTAGTATGGACATTTTAACAATACTGACTCTTCTAATCCATGAACATAGACTATCTTTCCATTTTTTTGTTGTCCTCTTCAACTTCTTTCATCAGTGTCTTATAGTTTTCCTTGTGGAGCTTTTTCACTTCTTTGGTTAATTCCTACTTAATTTTATTTGTGGCTATTGTAAATGAGATTACTTCTTAATTTCTTTCTCAGATTATTCAGTGTTGACATAGTCAAATGCTACTGATTTTTGTACACTGATTTATCCCGGAACTTTACCGAATGTATCAGTTCTAATTGTTTTTTGGTAGAATCTTCATGTTTTTCCAAATCTAAGACCATATCATCTGCAAACAAGGATAATTTTATTTCTCGCTTTCCAATTTAAATGCTGTTTCTTTCTCATGTCTGATTGCTCTAGCTAAGACTTCCAGTACTATGTTGAATAACAGTGGTGAAAATGGGCATCCTTGTCTTGTTCTAGATCTTAGAGAAAAGGCTTTCAGTTCTTCCTCACTCAATGTTACAGGCTAGGGGTCTATAGCATATGGCTTTTATTGTGCTGAGACTTTTATTGTATTGGCCTTTATTGTATTGCTTTGTATTGTTCCATCTATTGCTAGGTTGTTTTTGGGTTTTTATCATCAAGGGACGTTAAATTTTATCAAATGTTTTTCAGTCTCAATTGAAATGATCATATGGTTTCTGTCCTTTATTCTGTTGATACAATGTATCACATTGATTCATTTGTTTATGTTGAACCATCCTTGCATCCCTGGGATAAATACCAGTTGGTCATGAAGAATGATCTTTTTAATGGAGTTACTGAATTTGGTTTGCTAGTATTTTGTTAAGGATTTTTCCAGCAATCTTTGTTAGGAATAATGGCCTGTAGTTTTCTTCTTTGATGTGTCTTTGTCTAATTTTGGTATCAGGATAATACTGGCCTCATACAATAAGTTTAGAGGTGTTCCCTCCTCCTCTGTTTTTTGGAATAGTTTGAGTAGGATTGGCATTAGTACTGTAGATGTTTGGTAGAATTCAGCAGGTCCCAGGTCATCAGGTCCAAACTCTTTTTTACTGGGAGACTTTTATAATGGCTTCAATCTTGTTACTTGTTATTATTCTGTTTAGACTTTGGATTTCCTCCTGGTTCAATCTTGGTAGGTTGCATGTGTCTAGGAATTTGTCCATTTCCTCTAGATTTTCCAATTTGTTCCATATAGTTGCTGATAGCAGTCCTTAATGATCCTTTGAATTTCTGAGATATTGGTTGTAGTGGCAGTTTTCATCTGATTTTATCTATTTGGATCTTTATTTTCTTAGTTAAGTCTCCCTAAAGGTCAATTTTGCTTATCTTTTCGAAATACCAATTCCATCATTTCACTGATATTTTGGATTCTTCATTTCAATTTCAATTATTTGTGCTCTTATCTTTATTATTTTTCATCTAATAATTTTGGGTTTGGTTTGCTCTTGCTTTTCTAGTTCATTCGTTCTTTTCTTTTTTTTTTTAATGAATGAGAGGTTCTTATGTTGCCCAGGTTGGCTGGCCTCGAACGCATAGCCTCAGCTCCTCAAGCTCCAGGACAACTGGCATGAGCCACCACGGCCCCCCCTTTTCTTTCTTTTACTCTTGCTTTTCTAATTTTTTTCTTTCTTTCTTTCTCTTTCTCTTTCTTTCTTTCTCTCTTGCTTTTCTAGTTCCTTCCTTCCTTCTTTCCTTCCCTCCCTCCCTCCCTCTCTCTCTCTCTCTCTCTCTCTCTCTCTGACAGACTTGCTTTGTTGCCCATGATCTTGGCTCATTGCAACCTCTGCCTCCCAGATTCAAACACTTCTTGTGCATCAGCTTCCTGAGTCGCTGGGATTACAGGCACCTGCCACCACACCCAGCTGATTTTTTGTATTTCAGTAGAGATGGGATTTTACCATGTTGCCCGGGCTGGTCTTGAACTCCTGAGCTCAGGCAATCCTCCTATCTCGGCCTCCCAAAGTGGCTTTTCTAGTTCTTTAAGATACATTGTTAGATGTTTATTTGGAGTTTTTCTTCTTTTTGATGTAGGCACTTACAGCAATAAGCTTCCCTAATGCTTTTGCTGTATCCCACAGGTTTTGGTATATCATGTTTCCATTATCATTTGCTTCAAGAAATGTTTCAATTTAAGGAGATTCTTGTACATATTTCTAGAGTTCTTTCTCTATCCACCTCTTTCTTCCAGTACTCTGCCCCACAAATTTTAGTAATGTAAAAATTAACCTTCTCAAATTCCAAGATTTATCTCCTCAACTCATTGAGACCACTAAGCTCTACTTGGCTCCCCTACCAGAGTCTGGAAATTGCTACAGCCAGAAAACCAGGACAATCCTAGGGCTCACTTTCTTTGTTCCACTTCATTCAGGCATCACAGGCCCACAGTACCCAAAGTCTAATGTCTGAAAACAATGGGTTCACATATTTTGTCATATTTTCTAATTGTTTATGGGGGAGATGAAATTCCAACAATAGTTCACTCATAGTTGGTCACAAAAATCTCCTTCCATGGAGGTTTTAGAAGTAGATTGGGTTCATTTTTATTTTTATTTATTTATTTGTTTTTGAGACAGAGTCTTGCTCTGTCGCCCAGGCAGGAGTGCAATGGCATGATCTTGGCTCACTGCAACCTCCACCTCCCAGGTTCAAGCGATTCTACTGCCTCAGCCTCCCGAGTAGCTGGGATTAAGGTGCATGCCACCACACCCGGCTAATTTTGTATTTTTAGTAGAGACGGGGTTTCACCATGTTGGCCAGACTGGTCTTGAACTCCTGACCTCAAGTGATCCGCCCACCTCAGCCTCCGAAAGTGTTAAGATTACAGGCGTGAGCCAATGCGCCTGGCTGGTTTCTCATTTTTATAGTAATCGGTTCCCTGAAGATATTTCTAACAAGTCTTTTATTTCTTTAGAGTGACATAGTAGTTTCTTACTCTATCTGGTAATCCTAATACCTGATGTCATGGTGGGTTAATTTCTCCTGTGATCTCTCCCTGGTCTCTCTCATAATAGCTTATTTATATTCTTGTTGGACATTTTTTTCTAAGCTACTCTAATTAAAAAATTAATTTTAAAAAAGTACAAAATAAAATTAAATAAGTTCTGTTGAGGAAGGCCACGTCTATGTGTGATTTAATTCCCTACAGACTCTGGTAGCAGATTTTTCAAGATTATACAATTGTTGAGACTTTTGGCACATCGGCCTAGACCTTGACTCTAACCTCACCTGTTGCTGGGAGCAGTGGCTCACACATGTAATCCCAGCACTTTGGGAGTCTGAGGCAGGTGGATCACCTGAGGTTAGGAGTTCCAGACCAGCAACATGGTAAAACTCCATCTCTACTAAAAATACAAAAATTAGCCAGGTGTGGTGGCACACACCCGTAATCCCAGCTATTTGGGAGGCTGAGGCCAGAGAATCACTTGAACCCAGGAGATGGAGATTGCAGTGAGCAGAGATTGCACCACTCTACTCCAGCCTGGGCGTACAGTGAGGCTCTGTCTCAAAAAAATAAATAAATAAACTTACCTGCTTTGTCCTCATGAGATCACTGGAGAAAGCATGAGTAAACTTCACATTATTCAGAAATACACCAGCAGCCGCTGCTTGTTTAAATCCAGTTTCTGAAAGAGGTTCATCTACACCTTGCCCTGTGATATATTAAGAAGAGGAACAATAACATTCAAAGCTACATGTGTATAAATCACATGTAGAAAATGTAAGCTGCATTTATCTACATTTTAATGAAAGATTTTTTGAGTGCTTTTCCACCTAACTTTTCGGGAAGTTATTAGCAAGTAAAAATAAGTTGTAAGTCTATGAAGGCTCAGGTATTCAACTATTTTCCAAAAGAATGCTTGCCTAATGAGAATTAGGTGATGATGAGAATAAAAATGTCTTAGCTTTTCCCTCTTTTATGTTTGCCCATCTCCTCTTTAATTGGCTCTGATTTTACAGGTACTGTGTTGGGGTGGTAGGATCATCATCTAAAAGTTGTTTCCTTCTTTATTCCCATCATCCAAATGCTCAGTATTATAATGGTATTACTTTTCCTCCTTCCTTCCTCCTTCCCTTTCTTTTTCTTTTTCACTTTAAAAATGCTATGAGGTCGGGTGCGGTGGCTCACAAGGTCGAGTGCTTGGAATCCCAGCACTAAGGGAGGCCGAGGCGGGTGGCTCTCAAGGTCAAGAGAGTGAAACCATCCTGGCCAACATGGTGAAACCCTGTCTCTACTAAAAATATAAAAATTAGCTGGGCATGCTGGCATGCACCTGTGGTCCCAGCTACTCCAGAGGCTGAGGCAGAAGGATCGCTAGAACCCAGGAGGCAGAGGTTGCAGTTAGTCGAGATCACACCACTGCACTCCAGCCTGGCAACAGAGTGAGACTCCGTCTCAAAAAAAAAAAAAAAAAAAAGGCTTTGAAACCTCTGCTTCCAGGAGAACGGCTGACTGGACACTCTGAAGGGACCTCCTACTACAAAAGATCTAAATGGTGTGTGTATGAATGTGTGTATGTGTGAGTGTGTGTGTGTGAGTGTGTGTTGCATTGCTAGGCCCACAGAACACATAAAAAAATCTCCAAGGGACAAAGCAAGGCAACCCCAAAGCCTGAGCTGAACTGTGAATACTGACATGAGAAAAATGAAGGTGGTGGGCTATCAGTACAAGCCGGTGGGGAGGCTTGCTGGAGAGGACAGCAAGCAGGAGGACTGAACACAACATTCTTGGGAGCAAGGGCTCCTGTAAGGAGACTTAACACAGCCTCAGGCCTATGGTAAAATAAAATGCAAATACTTTTCAGAGGAAATCATTCTCAAAAGAGGCTAACTGGTTTTCCACTACTTTAGAACAAATAATCGTTTAGCCAAAGATTCAACACACAAGAAAATAATCTATCGTAAATGAAAGCCACCCATCAAGACTTCAGACACTGAAATCAGCAAATACGGACTTTAAAATAACTATGAATAAAACATAAAGACAGAATCACAAAAATAAGCAATTAACAGTAACCATCAAAAATAAGTAGACAGCTTTCTAAAATAACCAAATCAATCTTTTAATAATAAAAATAAGAATTGCTGGGGGCTGGAAGGACCCCTCAATGGATAAACAGAGATTCAATGAGAGGAGGTTTAATGAACTCAAAGACAGGGCTGAGGAAATTACCCAGTACACAGCACAGATACAAGGGGATCGAACACAGCTCAGATATATTAGAGTTCTAAAGGAAAGAACAAGAATTCCTAACAATGCATTGTCTTAGTTGCTATAACAAAGTACTACAGACCGGGTGGCTTAATAACAACAGACATTTATTTCGCACAGTTCTGAATGCTGGAAGTTTGAGACGAGGGTACCAGCACGGTTGGGTTCTGGTGAGGGCCCTCTTCCATGTTACAGACTGCTGACTTCTCCACCTATGCTCCCATGGCACAAAGAGGAGAGAGCTCTGTGGGGTCTCTTGTATGAATCCCTCATAACCTAATTACTGCCCCAAGACCCCACTTCCTGATGTGGAGTTATGACTTCAACATGTAACTTTTGGGAAGAAAAACATTCAGTCTATAACATGCATCATTTAATTGGAACTCCAAAAGAATAGAAAAAAAAAATGGCCAGGTGTGGTGTCTCATGCCTGCAATCCCAGCACTTTGGGAGGCTGAGGCGGGTGGATCACTTGAGGTCAGGGGTTCGAAACCAGCCTGGCCAACATAGCGAAACCCTGTCTCTACTAAAAATACAAAATTAGCTGGTCATGGTGGGGCACATCTATAATCCCAGCTACTTTGGAGGTTGAAGCAGGAGAATTGCTTGAGCCCAGGAGGCGGAGATTGCAGTGAGCCAAGATCACGCCACAGTGAGCCGAGATCACGCCACTGCATTCCAGCCTGGGCAACAAGAGTGAAACTCCGTTTCAAAAAAAAAAAAAAAGAATAGAAAAAATGAAGGAAAGGAATATGACAAGATAACAGCTGAGAATTTCCCAGAATAAGAAAACACACATACGTCAAGCAGGATAAACTTTTTTTTATGGAATCAAAAACTGCCAAATGCTATCTTCCAAGTGCTGAGAGAATCATCAGTTAGAAGTGTGTACTGACTGAAGCCACTGTTTACCACCAGCAGCTCTACATACACTAGAGGACTTTTCAAAGAATGTACTTCAGAAATGGTCTGAGATGAAAACAAATGAGGAGCAGAGGAACTTGCAAATATATTCCAAAATTTAAATGCCATCTAACAAATGAAGACAATAATGTCTACCTCAAGCAATCTAAAAAAGACAGGTCTAAGCTACTAGAGAAGTTCTCTGTATGTTTTGGGAGAGGGGATATTGATATTACTTATTAGGTATTGTCAGAGTGAATGTGTCCCCCCCAAAATTCAAATACTAACATCCTCACCCTCAAGGTGATGATATTAGGAGGCAGGCCTTTGGGAGGTGATTAGATCCTAGGGTAGAGCCCCCAGGAAGAGGATTAGTGTCCTTATAAGTGCTCTTGCTCTATCTCTCTGCCATGTGAGGAAATGTATCAGAAGACAGCAGTCTGCAAACCAAGAATCAGGTCCTCCACAGACACTGAACCTGCTGGCATTCAGATCTTGGAATTCCCAGTCTCTTGAACTGAACATTGTTCAAACCACTGGGTCCATGATACTCTGTTACAGCAACCCTGGCTAAGGCAGGTATGAGGGTAAAAATTTTAAGATAACCATCAAAAGAATGGAAATGGTACATCATTTCAAAGCTAGTGGGGGAAGGTAAGAGAGCGCTGAACAGGAAAAAACCAAGCACTTAAGAAGTAAAAGCAGGGAAGATAAAAAAGAAAGACTAGAAAAAGAAAGGGGGGAAAAACAACAAAGAAAAAAATCGAAACACATCAGTGACCAGAAAAAAGGCAAACAGTCACTACTGCCAGTCAAAAGACGAATTCTAGGCCAGGTGCGGTGGCTCATGCCTGTAATCCCAACACTTTAGGAGGCCAAGGTGGACGGATCACCAGAGGTCAGGAGTTTGAGACCGCCAACATGGTGAAACCCTATCTCTACTAAAAACACAAAAATTAGCCAGGTGCGGTGGTGGGCACCTGTAATCCCAGCTACTTGGGAGGCTGAGGCAGGAGAATTGCTTGAACTCAGGAGGCAGAGGTTGCAGTGAGCCAAGATCATGTCATTGCACTCCAGTCTGGGCAGCAGGGGAAGACTGTCTCAAAAAATAAAAATAAAAAAGACAAATTCTATATATTTTTAAAAGAGCCAAAATTCAGCTACATACTATTTATGAGATAACACTTAAACACGAGTACACAAAAAGGGTGAAAGGAATGAGATGGAAAAATACATACCAGTGAAATTCCATCCCCAAAACAGCTCAAGTAGCTATATTACTATCAGAAAAGTAAGACTTTATGACAAAAGTCTAAGGATTCGGGAACCACTATAAAAGAAAATCAATGATCCAATTTACCAAGAAGATGTAATCATTTTAATTTGTATATGCCTAATAAAATAACCTCAATCTATATGAAAGTAGAACATATAAATCAAAAATGGATAGAATTTCAAGTATTAAAAGGCAAACTGGCCGCCACAGCAGGAAATTAAAAATACTGCACTTATAAATTGATATTTAGGACATGCAGAGAAACTAGTACATTTAGAAAATTAATAAAATACTTAAGATTTTAAAAACAAAATCAAGAAGGCTGATTGTTTGATATATAACTCCAGTTCCAACAATGAGGGATTATAGATTTTTCTGTAGCATACAATGGAAGAATTCTAAAAACTGACCATATTAACACATTTCAAAGAAGTATCTCAAATAAACCACACTGTCAGGACACAAAAGCATTTACAATGGAAGTCACTCAAAACAGGAATTTAAAATACTTGGTGCAGAATGCTTACCACATTACCACCTGTCAAAACTGTGGGCATGCAAACAAAAACGGTACTTAGAAATATGTAAGCCTTCAGGCTGGACGAGGTGGCTCACCTGTAATCCCAGCACTTTGGGACGCCAAAGTGGGCAGATCACCTGAGGTCAGGAGTTCAAGACCAGCCTAGCCAACATGGCGAAACGCCATCTCTACCAAAAATACAAAAATTAGCCAGGCGTGGTGGCACATGCCTGTAATGCCAGCTACTCAGGAGGCTGAGGCAGAAGAATCGCTTAAACCCAGGAAGTGGAGGTTGCAGAGATTGCACCACTGCACTCCAGCTTGGGTGACAGAGTGAGACCCTGTCTCGGGAAAAAAAAAAAGAAAGAAAGAAATATATAAGCCTTGAATGCTTACACACAAAAGGCTGTAACTTAAAGAACTAAGCATCCAACTGACAGGGTCAGGAAAAGAAGACAAAATAAACCTAAAAACAAATATGAACACAAAAACTTTTCTTGACGTTCCGTTGTCAGTATCTTAGGAAATAAGAGAAATGAGCAATGCTACAGGCCAGGTGGTAAGCAGCTTCAATCCCAAAGGATAGCCTAGTGGCATGCGTCCTCTGAAAACAAAGGTTCCTTTAAGAATCAGACCAGTTAGTGTCCATAAAAGGGAGTCACACCCACACAGTATGAAAATCAGTTTTTGTAAACCCAGAAGTCCCTAACAAAAAAAAATAAAACTAAATGCTTTTATAATCACAGCACAGAAACAGCATGTCTAGCCAAAAGTTCACCCAAGATATTCTTAAAAAGCCCGACTAGCTGGATCACAGGGCAAATAAAAAATCTGAATGCAAATTAACAGAAAAAGGGAGAAAGAATCTCTTCAGTATGAAGTAACAACCACATGTGATGATAGTTCTTTTATAAACCTTTATTACTACTAAAATTAAAATAACTATCTTAGCAGGAAAAATACCATTAACACCAGTCAGTAAAACTTCATGTTTCCAAATATAAAACAATTTCAAATCTAGACATTTGTATTTTAAGACACCCAGACCCAATATAATTAATCAGCGGACTGAGCTGCTTTGAAGTTATATGTAAAGAATAATTTGGAGAACTGTACTTTATACCCAGTTCACTTGAGAGATTTAGTCCTCCTGGTTGCTAACTGCCCTGATCATATTTCTGTGGTGATGAAGCTTTGATTCTGCAGTCCCAATTCACAATGGAGTACTGCTCCCATTCCACCCCTACCCACCAAATCTGCTTAACTCACACATCATATTAACGCATTTCAGCTCTGAGAGCTAAAATAACAATCGGATTATACCAACCTTGGATTATTTTCTCCTTGTTAAATCTTGTTTCTCCACTAAAATAGAAAGAGAAGGAGAACCTTATTAACCAAATCATGCTATTTTTGAGAGGAGGAAAAAAATCAGCAATGAAGTATAGTGATATTCATAAAGGTATCATATGAAACTTGTAACATACTTCATAATCCAACCTGTAATAAAAATTTATTCTAAACTAATATTTGCAATCGTTTTCCCTAATGAAGAGCTAAGAATTTCAAACTACTCCAAACTAAAATGTATAGATCAGGAATCTATCTTAAGTGAATTGCAAGGGAAAATCCTATTAAAAAATATAATGCAAATACCATTCTAGCCAAATAATCTTGTTAAAATAAATATATTGATTAAAACTACTCTCACTGGCAGCAGGACCAAAAATGTGAGAGTCAGTCCATTCACTGCTGGACTGAATGAGCAATGAAAGAGAATCTGAATGGAATGGGAGAGAAGCGCACAAACCTGCCTTCTCTTAGTTCCTACTTCTTCAGTAGTTACTTTTTGTAGTCCTGAGAGCTATCTTGCAGACCAACTCCACACTGAGGTGAGGTTTGAGTACCACACTTTTAAAAACTAAAATACCAAAACAAATCAAAACAATCTGAAGCAACCAGAAGGGTAAAAGAACATGAAACTTTGTCACAAAGTAACTGGGGTTACTGAGGTTGGAGGGGGAAAAGGGCAGGAAGTGCACGAGCAAGACTGGACGCAGGATAGGTTGACAATAAATGCAGTGGTCAAATACACGAAAAGTAGGATCAAGGAGAATTCAGTTGAGATTTCTTTGAGCGCTGATTAAATGTTTGCTGACCCAACCTATTCACTAGAATTGCTGGGCCATAGGTGTGCAAATACCCAGCTTTATTAGTTAATGCCAAAGTGTCATAACAAGTTACACCACGCTGCAGTGTGGTGTACCACCCTCAACAAGACTCAGTGACGTGGGTTGCTTCAATTTGTGCCAGTCTGGTACCTGGTAACAATTCACCTCACTTGAAGCACTAGTTTACAATAATGATAATTAAAATGTCACATAGGATTGATTTACTCAGATCTAGAAAAAAAATCTACCAAACCTAAAAGTCAGAATCACAAACTCAGGCCTTGGCCTGGAAACCTGCCCCTTGTTTACAAAAGCAGCTGTGTGCCAATGTCTGCCAAGACAGATTGCTGGATTTGGCCAATATGAATCTCTTTAAGACCCAACACAAGACCAGTTCTTTCAGGTCGTCTCCCTCCTTGGTACCATTCTCCATCTACCTGTTCTATTTAATTCCCACACTCTATGCTCCCATTGTCCACTGGCACTACCAACATAAGCTATCATCTCTGTGCTAATTGACTTCTTAGCTGTGTGTCTATCCTGGCTCCATTTCCTTAAAGACACAACCAGAGACTGCATACCCTTAACGTGCCCAGGGCCTGGAGAAAATCCTGGGAAGTGACAGAACTTCAGTGAATGTACTTTTGCCTATGGAGGGTCATCTGGAAATACCTATCAAAATGACAAATCTGCTTACCCTTTTATCCAATAACCCAATTACTTGGAATAACTGAATTCACTCATATTGAAAAGATCGTTTGCAGCCAGGTGTGATGGCTCATGCATGTAATCACAGCACTTTGGGAGGCTGAGGTGAGCATGGATCACTTGAGGTCAGGAGTTCAAGACCAGCCTGGCCAACATGGTGAAACCCTGCCTCTATTAAAAATACAAAAATTAGCCAGGCATGGTGGCAGGCACCTGTCATCCCAGCTACTTGGGAGGCCGAGGCACGAGAATTGCTTAAACCAGGGAGGCAGACGTTGCAGTGAGCCGTGATCACACCACTGCACTCCAGCATGGATGACAGACCGAGATTCTGTCTCATACACAAAAAAAGATCATTAGCTACAGTATCATTTCTAGTAGCAACAGATTATAAATAACCCAAATGTCCGTTAACAAGGAAACTTATTTCCTTAACTATGGCCAGAACCATTATTTATATCAACAAATAAACAGTGATGTATCTACCTAATAAAATCCTATGTAAATGTGTCCTTTGAGGAGAGAGATTATATGTAAAGATATAGAATGCTCAGCTAGATATATGATTAAGTAGAAAAAGCAAGATATAGAATAATATAAAAAGAAAGCTACCTTTCTAGAGAGGAGGGAAATAAACATCTGGATCTACACAAAGAAACAATGGACGGATAAACATGAAACTAACAAACATGATCACCTATTGGTTGGGGGAGGACAGGAAGACTAGGGATAATTGTTTTGATTTCTAAACATGTGGATGTATTAGCTTAAAAATGAATGTATGACTAAGAAATAAAATTTCACAGAACTATGTATACCTTGGTAAAAACAAACAGCACTAATTTGCCACTATCATTGTTGTTAATATCAATAAAAGAGTTCCTAGGCTGGGTGGAGTGGCTCACACCTGTAATCCCAGCACTTTGGGAGGCCATGGACAGCAGATCACTGAGACCAGCCTGGAGTTTGAGACCAGTCTGGCATGGTGAAACCCCATCTCTACTAAAAATACAAAAATTAGTCGGGCCTGGTGGCAGGTACCTGTAATCCCAGTACTCAGGAGGCTGAGGCAGGAGAATCACTTAAACCCAGAAGGCAGAAGTTGCAGTGAGCCAAGATTGCGCCACTGCACGCCAGCCTGGGCAACAAGAGCGAGACTTCGTCTCAGAAAAAAAAGAAAAAAAAAAGATTTCCTACACTCCAAAATTCATTCAGAATCTCATAAAAGGGTCATGAAAGAGGATATTAACCTCTACCATTCAGATGGATAAAGCAGAAGAATCCAGGGCAAAGATGAGAAACCTGTCATTTTTAATCTAGAAATAGTTACCATGTATTGGATTCACTTCCTCTCTTAGCCTCTTGCTGAGACCAAGAATAAAATATCTGTTATTTCAATACAAGTAACATCCTCGTTAGATAGTGGCTTGTAGCCTTTAAATTAAACCTGGCCTAAAACTGCCTCCACGCCTAGGGAGCTATCACCTAACTTAATATGTAAGCAAACTGCAACATAATTTGAGAGTATATTCCTGTAATAAGAACCAAATCTCAGCCAATTATGGGCTGCAAACTGCTCAGACATGTTCAAATAAGGCAAAGCGGGACCTGTAACCAATCACACTATTTCTATATGTCACATCCCTTTTTTTTTTTTGAGATGGAGTCTCACTCTGAAGCCCAGGCTGGAGTGCAGTGGTGTCGTCTCAGCTCACTGCAACCTCCAACTCCCGGGTTCAAGCTATTCTCCTGCCTCAGCCTCCCAAATAGCTGGGATTACAGGCATGCGCCACCACACCCAGCTAATTTTTGTATTTTTGGTAGACAGGGTTTCACCATGCTGGCCAGGCTGGTCTCAACTCCTGACCTCAGGTGATCCTCCTGCCTTGGCCTCCCAAAGTGCTGGGATTACAGGTGTGAGGCACTGAGCCTATAATCCTGGCCTGTCACTTCCTCTCTCTGTCTATACATACTGCCTGCCTATGTCACTGGGTTGAGCATTCCGAAGCTTTAGTGGTTCAGGTGCTGTCTGAATTATGAATCATTTCTTTGCTCAAATAAACTAAGTCTAATTTGTCTGAAGTTTATCTTTTAACACAGGTAACACAATTTCCAGCCAAAGCCAAAGAAGCACCCCCATTTTAAAATCAGGGGTGAAGAGAAATTTAATAATTTGGCAAGCAAGAAATCATGTAAGAGCCACCAAAAAACTCAGTATTTACAAATCACAGAAATTTAGCAGAGATGATTACTTTTTGTAAACTTGCTGAAAAGATTAACTCAGCATTCTTTTTTTTAAACTCAGCATTCTTATTTAATCAAAGTAGATGATGAAAGAGTCAGATTAAAATAAAAGATTATACTGTCAAAATGTCATTTTATAAAACACTGAGCCAGGCGCAGTGGCTCATACCTGTAATCCCAGCACTTTGGGAGGCCAAGGCGAGCGGATCACCTGAGGTCAGGAGTTTGAGACCATCCTGGCCAACATGGAGAAACCCCGTCTCTACTAAAAATACAAATTACTTGGTTGTAGTGGCATGTGCCTATAATTCCAGCTATTCAGGAGGCTGAGGCAGGAGAATCGCTTGAACCCAGGAGACAGAGGTTGCAGTGCGCTGAGATCGTGCCACTGCACTCCAGCCTGGGTGACAGACAGAGTGAGATTCCGTCTCAAAAAAAAAGAATCCCAGAAATTTGGTAGTTTCCTAAAAGTACTGCCCTACCATCTAACGGTTTTCAGTGAAAGCAGCATAACTGCTGTTATATGAAGGTTTTATTTAGCCGTAAATCAACAGAGGCTGCTGTAGACACGATAGTATTATTAACAATCATGGCATTCGGCTTAGCTGTTTGGCCTTTTTGCCTTCAAATCACTTTATAAATATCAAAGAATAGGGATCCAAAAATAGTTTTTTCCAAAAACTTTCATAAATATTTAGTTTTACAGCTTTTATCAGCTTCATTGAGAGGTTTATGTAAATCCTTGAAGTAACTGTTTAATTAGTATGTTTGGGAAATGGGAAAAGAAAGTTGATGGCTAAAATAGCTTTACTATTAATCTATTTCCCTTAACCATGTCTGACTTGTGATAGTAGCAGAGAAGGTGAACGGAGCTGAAAGGTCAGAGGGATGTATTTTGAAGGAGTCAGGAATAACACCACTCATTTTCAAAATCTGCAGTGTGATCCATTTCCAAAACAGAAACCTGACTCTGCAGGAATCCAAGTGCTTATGCCAAGATGTTAGTTAAGTCTTAGGACCAGCCATTTATAGGACCTACAAATATATATCGTTCATTTTGTAGGTTATCTCACAGTTCTTCACTTAAAAGATGTTGTATCTGGTTAGTCTGGATTTATATTCTGCAGCATTTCCTCAGAAATCGTAACAGAAAGCTCAATATCTCTTAATTCCTTTTAAGGAATTCAAATTCAACACACAGTACTCAGCTTGCTACAAAGAGGGGCAATTAATGGGAAATTCGTGTAAATTTGGGTCAAGTTTTCAAAATAGTTATTTAGTGTAAATGAAAATGTAAAGCCTCACCTGATACCGCGAATACAGCTTAGTCCTAATTCCTTTACACTAATAAATTCATATGCAAATATAGAAATTTCAAGGGCTAGTAACACACGACTTTGGGCTGTCTTTGATTTTTATAAAGTATCTGTATAAGGTACCTTTATACATTTATAAAGTATTAAAATTTTATAAAGTATTAGCTTTATAAAAGTACTAAATTACAGACGACCTAATAGTATTTTGCTTGCTTTCTTAATATCCAGAACAATTATTAGCAATACACAAAAATTGCCAATAGAGATACAGTAAGAAAAATCAGTTTTGCTATCAATAACTTTACTAATTCATCTTTAAGTCATTCAAAGTAAATTAAATTTAGTTTGCCCAAAAGTTTTAAAGTTTTAAGAGCTGCCGAAAACTGGAAGTGAAATAGATGGTTTTGCAGGAGACTTACTGCAAACACCTACAAATAACATTTCAAGGTACCTGACCCTTCAATAGTGCTGGGTATGTGATGGCACTGCTAACCTATACGTGTTGGAGTTTTCAACAATGCTGTGCCATAAGATCATGAGAAGTTACAGTCTGACAATGATAATAGACTTGAATTCTGGAATCTTGGGCAGTCTATTCCAGAAATGATATACACTGGTACTTTCATATCAAAGTATGAAGAAAGACAAACACACATGCAGGAACAGCACAAGATTCTTAATGGGTTCTGTTGAATTTAAATTGCTTTAAAGATTTTATTTTTTTTTGCATTACTTGAAGAGGTAAGTCCAATAAAATTATCTAACTCTTCAAAAAGTCATTCCATTTAACTATGGTGATTACGAGTCAAATTTAAAATCACTTCTTTTCCTAAAAGAATCACCAAGTTTTAGCTTTGAGAACTCTGAAGGCAAGAAGAGGGATGGTCCAGACAGGAAAGCATCAAACCAGCCCTGTCAATTACTTCAACACTCCATCCTCCTACACGTAAAACAGAACAAAATAAACTATTCTCATCATTCCACACAATTATATTAGGAGAATAAAAAGTAGCCTCAAAAATGGCTGGTGATGTTCAAGTCATCTACAAATACCAGGTTTTAACACATTAAATAGGAAACAAAACACGTGAGTGGTGAAGTTGCTTTGATTAAAATCCTACCTCCTCAACTTGCCATGTGACTTTAAGCAAGTCACATGGCCTCTCTGACTCAGCTGCCTCACCTGAAAAACGAGAATTATCAGTCCTTAACTCACAAAATTGTCAGATTTTAATGCCTGGCAAATATTCATTAAGACTTATTTTTAAAACGATTCCTATGAGGGTCTCCAAAATCAAACTCTTCTTAAGCAGCAGAAAGGGAATAAAATCCACATTTGTATGACTGTTATCTATCAAGAATGTAAACAGGAATCATGTTACTTTTCTTACTTGTCTTAACCCAGATATTCTACAACTTCTGAGTTTTCTATTTTTCTTTTTTTTTTTTTTTTTTTTAAAGACTGTCCCAGTCACAGCTCACTACAACCCTGATCTCCCAGGCTCAAGTGATCCAAGCGATTCTCCCGTCTCAGCCTCCCTAGTAGCTGGGACTACAGCAGGCATGCACCACCACACCCAGCTTTTTTTTTTTTTGGTAGAGAGGAGGTTTCACCATGTTGCCCAGGCTGATCCACCCACTTCTGCCTCCCAACATGCTAGGATTACACGTGTGAACCCCCTTCATGGTCTGAGTTTCAATTACACATGTGACACTGTGCTGGTTGGGTCAGGCGTCTGGAAAGTGCTCTAACATTGGAAGAAAGGGTGATCAGCCCTCTAGTTCCTGTTCTGCTACCAATTAGCTGTATGACCTTTAGTAACTTAGGAATTCTCCCAAGGCATTCTATTAACCGGAAGGGGTGGGGAGAAGAGATAGGGAAGAACTAGATTTCTAAGGCAGCCATTAAAATCTTAGGAATCCTAAAAGGACAATTTTAGAGGACTCTCAAGATTATCTTTCTTATAAAGGAAGGACAGGCCAGAAAAGACAGCAGTTAAGTCAACTGACAAAGTTAAATCATATTACTGTCCCTTGTGAGCTCCATGAAAGCAGAAATGGTATCTTACCGGCACACAGTATCTACCGGTGTGATAAACTATACGTTCGTATTTGGAATCAACTGCACTTTTATTGGAGCTGTCTTTACAGAAATAGAGGTTATTTCTCAGATATATTTCTTCCCCCTGTTGCATCATACACTTTACCTGTCCCCCATTTAATTATCACATTAAAACAGTGAGACAGGCACTATCATTTGCCTATAAGCAAACTTCAGTCAGATTAAGTCGGTTAACTGAAGCTCAGACTACCTGGCTCTCAGCTGGAGAATGGATAGCAACCCAGGTCTATCTTTCCTGAAAAATCTGTGCTCTTAGCCGGGCGCGGTGGTTCAGGCCTGTAATTCCAGCACTTTGTGAGGCCAAAGTGGGCGGATCACTTGAGGTCAGGAGTTCGAGACCAGCCTGGCCAACATGGTGAAAAAAAATCCCCGTCTCTACTAAAAAAAAATTAGCCAGTCGTGGTGGCGTATGCCTATAATCCCCGCTACTCGGGAGACTGAGGCAGGAGAATCGCTTGAACCCGGGAGGAGGAGGTTGCAGTGAGCCGAGATCGCGCCAATGCACTCCAGCCTGGGTGACAGAGCGAGGTTCCATCTCACAAAAAAAAAACAAAATCTGTGCTCTTAATTACCCTGATTTTCACCTCCCATTAACATTTGGCAATTACATGTGGATAAGAAAAGATAAGAGACATAAAGACAGATCAGCATTCAGTTCCGGGTAATGTTATGATAATAAAAATCTTTATTTGGGATGATGCGACCTACTGAGATCAGACCTGAGGCCCTCTTTCTTCTCCCAGAACTGTAACCTCTGGGGAAAAGAAAGAAGTCTCATATATGTGCCTGGGGGCTGACTGCCTGGGGGGAACAGCAGAGACAGAGAGGATAACTGCAGACAGCCGGCATCAAAAACATCAGCCATGGACGAGAAATTGTGCAAACTCTTTGCAATCTGCTGGGGGAGCAAAAACGGTGCCCAGAGAAGTCTGTGGACATGGTTGTCTTTCAGCCACCAAGTACCTGCGAACCCCGATCCCTAGCTCCTCGGGGCCTCGCTTTATCTGAAACACGGAACGAAGCTATCTAAGACCTGCCGTCCTCCCTCGGGGCTGCGGGGTGAGACAAGGGGCGACACGAGACGGCCCCAAGGCAAGCTCCCCGGAAAAAGCGCTTCCCAGCCAGCCCTCCCCGGCCGGAGCGAGTAGGGAGGGGAGAGGGTGGCAGACCCGTGTTCCCTTCACCCGCTCCAATACACTCAAGGAAGAGAGAGAGAAAGGCACCCTGCCACAGCCATACTCACTGCCGGATAACAGTCAGAGCGAAGCGAGCCATGTTCCCGGAGCCGCTTCCCGTCTGTGGCCCCACTGCCCGCCGCTCCCGCACTGCGGGTCACCGCCCCACACCACTTCCGCCAGCCGCCGGCCGGCTCCGCCGCCATAGGCCGAGGCGGCCCCGCACGTCATCCCCGAAGGCCAATCAGCGCCGGGCGAGGCCGACGGGGCGGGGGAGATGCGGGAGCCACGAGGCCCCGCCCAGGACTGCGGCGCTTGCGCCCCTGCGCGCGGGCCTGTGATTGGCGCGCGGCAGGTGCGTGTGGCCCCGCCCGCAGAGTCCGCTGTAGGATTTCTTCCCCCGCCAGCCGGCAGCCAGCGTTCGGAGCAGATAAGGAAGCCGGCGCTCGGATTTGTTGTGGTTGATCCGATTGAGACTGGAATGCAACCGTTAGTCTTATAGCTGGCCACTGTGATGAATGCCTCACGGGTGTACAGCGACTTACAGACTGTGTTCTATGAGTTCTGTTAATCCCTAACCTTGGGGACGTAGGGTCAGCAAAGTCTGCAGACCCAGACCCACCCACCCCACCTCCGCCGGACCAGACGCCCTCCTTGACCAAACTCTAGTCAGGTTCCTTTTCTAGACTAGACGGCATCCTCGGCCTGCTGAGCCCGGTTTTACCAAAGAGTCCTGCCAAACCAGTTTATCAAGAGCCCCCTCGCTGCTGTTACTCTCTTCTAAAGCCCTTTATACCTAATCAAGTTCCTCCTCTCCCTCCCCCTCGATGACTTACCACGTTCTGGTAATTTTCCATCTTCTCCTTTATCCCTTCCATCCCGCCCCCTGGCTATAAATCTCCAGTGGTCCTGGTTGTATTCTACAGTCAAATTCAGTCTCTCTCACCTATTGCAGTAGTCTTGAGTAAAGTCTTCCTTGCCGTTTTTAAGAAGTGTCAGATGAATAATTTCTCTTCAGAGCCTTGAGGGGGGTTACTCAGCTCTCTACCCCTGGGTTATATGACAGGTAAACTGGGATAGCAGTACCTAGCAATGTGACACAAGTAACAATGATGTTAGCTAGGTAACATTGTCTTCCATGCAGTTACCTAAATTCATTTGTGTTCCATGCAGTTACCTAATGCATTTGTTTCCTTGAATCCCCACTTACATATGAAAAGATGGGTTTAGAGAAGAGATTAATGAGATACTTAGATTCATAGGCACACATTTCTGAGGCAGACAAAATAGGCTACATTATCTTCACTTAAGAGATGGGAAATATGGCCTAGAGAGACACAGCAATTTGTCTAGGCTCACACAACTGGTCAGTGGTGACACAGGAACTAGTTTAGAGGTCCTCAAACCTACGTTTACATTAGAATCATCTAGGATCCTTTGTCAGGCTACACCGCAGAAAAATCAGATCTGAACTTCTGGAGAAAAGACTCGGGCAGCAGCACCTGTATTTTTTTTAATCCCCAGCTGTTTCCCACATACAGGTGGCAGTTCTGAGAGCTAGCAGTTTAAAACAATGATTCACCAACTTGAATGTGCACACAAAGCACTTGGGCATAGTGTTAAGATGCAGATTCTGGAGTTAGTAGATTGGAGTGGGGGCCAAATTCAGCATCTCTAACAGCTTGCAGGTCAACGGGAGGCATTTTCAGGATGAGAGTGGAGGGGATAATTCAGAGGGCCCTAATGGTGGGGCCCAGATACTCGTGTGTGTGTGTGTGTGTGTGTGTGTGTGTGTGCGTGTGTGTGTGTTCATATTCTGAATGTCCAAATGAATGAATCAGCCCAGCAGATTCTCCTGGAACTTTGAGCTGAAAAAATAAAATTAAGTAGTTATCTGTGAGGGGTGAAGCAGAAATAAAGCACAGAAAGAAAATCGTAGGATAGAGTTAGGACTATGAAGGGCCATGTTGATTGAATTTGTAAAGAAACAGTAATACAAGTGAGAGAACAAATTTACAGAGAAGAGGGTATGAACAAGCAAAGTTAATGGAAGAAGCAAGGAGACACACAGAGAGACACAGATACAAGTGAGTAATGCAAAGTGTACCCAGTCACTAGTCCTTCAGGCTGCCATAGAACCAGATACCTTGTGGGCTCCTGTTTTTACAGTAAAACCTCTTTCACTTTAAGGTGGTCTAAGTGCATTTCTAAAGCCTAAATAAAAACAGCTTTCCATTTTGTCTCATTTAATACACACAATAACTCTGCAAAGTAGGAATTATTTCCGTTTTACAGATGAAGAATTAAGGCACTTACAGGTTAACTAATTTCCCATCTCTTGGGCCAGTCACAGTGGTTCATTCCTGTAATCCCAGCACTTTGGGAGGCCAAGGCAGGTGGATCACTTGAGGTCAGGAGTAGGAGACCAGCCTGTTCAACATGGTGAAAACCCTCCTCCACTAAAAATACAAAAAGTAGCAGGTGCCTGTAATCCGAGCTACTAGGGAGGCAGGAGAATCACTTGAACCTGGGAGGTGGAGGTTGCAGTGAGCCAAGGTCACGTTCCTGCACTCCAGCCTGGGTGAGAGAGTGAGACTCTACCTCCAACCACCACCCCCTGCAAAAAAAAACAACTAATTTCCCGTCTCTCAAGATCTCAGAACTGAGTCTGAGACCAGATAAGTATACTCCAGGAGGTTTCAAAACTATAAATCATGAGGGCAAGTACTGGCTATATTTCATTACTTCCTTGGTTCCTAAAAAATGTTTGGAATACAGTGGAGATTCCATTAAAATCTGTGAAATGAATGAGGAATACCTGTTACAATCAATTTGTCTAGTGAAGCATACATATATTTACAAAACTGACATATGAGAGAGGATTATTGTTTTAGGAGAAATTTAGAAAGTTACAAAGCACCCACCAATGTTATTTTTTTAATTATCTAAGGAATAAATTACAAAACAATGTCTTCATAAACTTTAAGAATCAGGGGGCCGGGCACAGTGTCTCATGCTTGTAATCCCAGCACTTTGGGAGGCTGAGGTGGGCAGATCATGAGGTTGAGAGATCAAGACCATCCTGGCCAACATGGTGAAACCCTGTCTCTACTAAAAATACAAAAATTAGCTGGGCGTGGTGGTGTGTGCCTATAGTCCCAACTACTCGGGAGGCTGAGGCAGGAGAATCGCTTGAACCTGGGAGGCGGAGGTTGCAGTAAGCCAAGATCATGCCACTGCATTCCAGCCTGGGCGACAGAGCAAGACTCTGTCTCAAAAAAAAAAAAAAAAAAAAAAAACCAGGTTGAGAAATGAGGTGTCTTTGAAAGAATGGACATTGTCCAGCATTATTCACTCAGTGGTTCAGGGATTGTCCTTCTGCTTATAAAATGAACAGAGAGTTCACTTAAACTATAATTCAGATAGAAGCTAGAAATACCCATATATGTCTGTGTGTGTGTGTGTATATCCATATATATTCAGATAGAAGCTAGAAATATACATATATATATAAATTTTAATTCAGATAGAAGCTAGAAATACCCATATATACATATATATGGATATAAAGCTTAAGTGAATTCCCTGTTCATTTTATAAGTGGAATATGTATATATGTATACATATATATGTGCATATGTACGTGTGTGTATATACATATACATATATATATATATGTATATATTTTTTTTTTTTTTTTTTGAGACAGGGTTTCACTCCTATTGCCCAGGCTGGAGTGCAGTGGTGTGCTCTCAGCTCACTACAATTTCTGCCTCCCGGGCTCAAGCAATCCTCCTGCCTTAGCCTCCCAAGTAACTGGGACTACAGGCCTGCACCAGCATGTCTGGGTTTCTGTGTTGGTAAGGATGGTCTCAAACTCCTGACCTCAAGTGATCTGCCTGCCTCGGCCTCCCAAAGTGCTGGGATTACAGGCATGAACCACCACGCCCAGCCACCCACCAATATATTTTGTTGACAACCTCTCAAATCGCATATGCCTTTTTTAAAAAATGAAAAATGGTGCTTTGTTGAAGCACATCATATGATGGCATTCTAAATTAGTCAGGATAGGTCATATTATGCCAAGGTAACAAATTAAGTCTGGAACTTCCATGGCTTCACATATAATTGTTTGTTTTTCTTTCATGCTATATGTCTGACATGGATCAGAAAGGGTCTCGAGGCTACCTACTCATTCAGGGCCTAGGGTTGACAGATATGTTAACTTCAGAAACACAAGAATTCATGATTTTGAGGCAAGAGGTGAGAAGAGTTGAGGGTCTTGAACCAGTCCTTAGATGCTTCCTTCATGCATTGTCCGGAGCCACTCACATGGCCCTACCAAATTGCAGAGGTGACCGGAAACGTGGGGTACACCTGAGTATTTGGTGGGTAGACAATCCCATAAACCCTGTGCATGTTGGAGTATCTGAGGATTCTGCCCTTGACTCTCTTCTCTACTCAACCGTGAGGTCTGCTAGGTGATCTAACCCAGGGTATAGATCCTAGTTATATCCCCAGCCTGGCCCTTTGCTCTGAGCTCCTCATTCGTTTATCTGTTATAGTTACCTACTCAACATCTACGCTTGGATATATAGTTGACATCTCAAGATAGCTTTGTCCACACAGAACCTTTAATTTTTAACCTCCAAAAACAGCTGGTCTTAGCCGGGCACGGTGGCTCACGCCTGTAATCCCAGCACTTTGGGAGGCCAAGGCAGGCGGATCATGAGCTCAGAAGTTTGAGACCAGCTTGACCAATATGGTGAAACCCCGTCTCTACTAAAAATACAAAAATTAGCCCAGGCATAGTGGCAAATGCCTGTAATCCCAGCTACTCAGGAGGCTGAGGCTGGAGAATCACTTGAATCCAGGAGGCAGAGGTTGCAGTGAGCTGAGATCCGACACTGCACTCCAGCCTAAGTGACAGAGTAAGACTCTGTCTCAAAAAAAAAAAAAAAAACAAAAAAAACAGCTGGTCTTCAAGTCTTTCTCATCTTAGTAGATGGTAACACCGTCCACATGACTGCTCATGAAACCCTTGATTCTTTAGCTAACTTAACATTCCCTGCCAAATTCATAATAGATTTCTGTAGGCTCAATAACGCAGTGAGTGCTGGACCTCTACTCTTGTTTTCTTTTTTTTTTTTTAAGACAGAGTCTTGCTCTGTCACCCAGGCTGGAGTGCAGTGGCGCGATCTCTGCTCACTGCAACTTTCACCTCCCAGGTTCAAGCAATTTTTGTGCCTCAGCCTCCCGAGTAGCTGGGATTACAGGCATGCACCACCATGCCCGGCTAATTTTTCTGTATGTTTAGTAGAGATGGAGTTTCACCATGTTGGCCAGTCTGGTCTCAAACGCCTGACCTCAGGTGATCCACCCACCTCAGCCTCCCAAATCTTGTTTTCAAATAAAGACTAATTACTGTCTTCACTGAAGATGAACCAAGTGTAAAATGCCTGATCTACTTGGAATGTAGGGTAGGAGAGGAGATTGTGGCTTGCAGCCAGTTTCCCAGGCATTTAAATACTTTCAGCAATAGCATTAAGAATGAAATTAATTACATTGTGACCAAAAGCTGGCCTGTTGATTAACCACCAAAAAAGCTGGTTAGTCAGTCTGTGAAATTTACATTCTTTTTGTTTAACTTTTTTTTTTTTTTTTTTTTTTTTGAGACAGAATTTTGCTCTTGTTGCCCAGGCTAGAGTGCAATGGCGCAATCTTGGCTCACTGCAACCTCTGCCTCCTAGGTTCAAGCGATTCTCCTGCCTCAGCCTCCCTAGTAGCTGGGATTACAGGCATGTGCCACCACGCCTGATTTTGTATTTTTACTAGAGACAAGATTTCTCCATGTTGGTCAGGCTGGTCTCAAACTCCTCCACCTCAGCCTCCCAAAGTGCTGGGACTACAGGTGTGAGCCACCACACCCAGCATCATTATATTTTTTTTATGGAAAGGTTTTGGGTTTTCTTTTTCCTTAGGAGCTATTCTCAGCAGTAAGACTCAGATAGTTGCAAACTTAAATCTCCAGGACTTCAAAGATTTTCAAGGGTATACATTTTTGAAATTTATAGAGACTTGCTTTGTGGACTGGTCCACAGGCATTTCACAGAAATGCTTCATGTGTCCTTGTGAAGAATGTGGATTCACTCATTATTAGATACAGAGTTCTATATATACGTCTGAAGCAAGCTTATTTATTGTGTTGTTCATATCTTCAATAATAAATAAATAATAAATGCTATCTATCCAAAACATTTAAAAAAGTTTATGGGCTCTATCACCAAATTATGTCCTGAATCCACCCCTTCTGGAGTTTCCCTATGTCCCAGGTTGAGCCCCCCATCACCTCTCATCTGGATTACTGTGCTACCCTGTTGGCATAGCTCTGCTGCCTCTACTCTGGTACTCAACCATCAAAGAGATGTCTCTATAATCACATTGTGTCATTCACTTGCTAGAAAATTCTCTACTGAATTCTCATTGCAGTTAGAATCAAGTCCCAACTCCTACAAGGCCTACATGACATGACCCCTCTTGGCCCTCCAGCTGCAATTCTCTCTTCGCTGCCTCTACTCACCCAGCTCCAGCCATGAGGGCATCTCTCTGTTCCTAGACCATTTCATGCTTACTCCTATCTCAGGATCTTTGCATTTTCTGTTCCTTGTGCTCACAGATCTCTTTCCCAAGGTATTTCTATGGCTGCCTCCTTCTCAGCCTTCAAGTATCAAGTCAAAAGTCCCACTCCCAAGAAGTCTTCCCTCAAGCAAAGTAGCCTGCCCAGTCACTATCTATCATCCGATTTTATAGTACTTAGATCTGAAATTCTATCATTTATGTACTATTTTTGTAGGTTCGTTGCCTTCTTCACTAGGATATGGATTCCTTGATGGTGGGGGACTGGCCTGTTTCTTTCTGTCTTCAGTGCCTTGAGTAGTACTAGATACATTGTAGGAGCTCAAACAATACTTCTTATCATTAGAAACTATGTTCTTTTTTCTTTTCTTCCTTTCTTTCTTTCTTTTTTTTTTCTTTTTGAGACAGAGTCTCGCTCCGTCACCCAGGCTGGAGTGCAGTGGCGCCATCTCAGCTCACTGCAACCTCTGCCTCCTGGGTTCAAGCGATTCTCCTGCCTCAGAGTAGCTGGGACTATAGCCATGTGCTATCACGCCTGGCTAATTTTTGTATTTTTAGTAGAGATGCAGTTTCACCATGTTGGCCAGGCTGGTCTCGAACTTCTGACCTCATATGATCCACCTGCCATGGCCTCCCAAAGTGCTGGGATTACAGATGTGAGCCACCATGCCCAGCCCTAGAAACCATGTTCTTATAGAATATTTAATAATATAACATTCCCGTGATATGAGATTAAATGAAAAAAGAGCAGAATGCTATTTATTTATGAGCCTGATTTTTAAGAAAAAATACATACGTATTTTTAAGAGACAAGAAAAAACATGTAATTTATATCAAGGGTTTCTATACTTGGTAGTTATAATGTTAAAAATGCTTGCTCTGCTCTATTACTAATGAATTTATTTCCTGAGACACATGCATACAAATAAGCAAGGTGTCTTTCACAAAGAAAATTATCCAGAGGGTGGGTGACAGAGAACATACAAACTGTTCTATGTGGCTATTCATACATACTAAAGCAAGGCAACTTACTATTTTTACTGTGTAATAGAATACAGCTGAGAATGTTTTTTTTAAAAATCCTTAGTTGAGGGGTAGTGTGTGCCTGGTATTTGTTCTGCTTATTTTTAATCAGGTTGTTTTATGATTCTAAGATAAAGCTCTTTAAGACTTACCAGAATAGAGGCAGGGCACAGTGGCTCATGGCTGTAATCCCAGCACACTTTGGGAAGCCAGGGTGGGGGGATCACTTGAGGTCAGAAGTTCGGATCACCCTGGCCAACATGGCAAAACCCTGTCTCTACTAAAAATACAAAATTAGCTGGGTGTGGTAGTCCCAGCTACTTTGGAGGCTGAGGCAGGAGAATTGTTTGAACCTGGAAGGCAGAGGTTACAGTGAGCCAAGATTGTGCCACTGCACTCCAGATTGGGTGACAGAGCAAGACTCTATCTCAAAAAAAAATTTTTTTTAATTAAAAAAATTATTAAGACTTACTAAAATAGAGACAAGAGGATTTTAAGTTTTAGACTGAAAATGGGCAGACAAAACTGACCTCAGATAGTACAGACCGAGAGTGTTTGGGACCAACTGAGAACTGTGGTTTCTGTGATTATCCAAGTTATTTATAACACCACTACTTTGCTTTTTCTTCTATTGCTTTGAAGTTGGAAATTGTAGTGGTTTATGCAGATTTAATAAAAGTCGTGGGTCTTTACGGGCAGGGATTTCTTGCACCACCCACTGTCATAATTGATTACATGCTGTACCCTGATGGAAGAACAGAATTTCTAGGCCAACAGAAAATCACAAATACATGGTAAACCATCTGCTTTGTCCAGCGACTGAGAAATAATAATGTGACCAATGATCCAAGTGAGAAGGGACTGCCAGTCCAACTGTGCCCAGTCCTCCATCAGCTTGATGTCTGAAGGTGGAGGGAGATTTGTTTTGGCAGCTGCTCTGCCAACATCTGACATCTGTCACCAATAGCACCCCATTCTCGCTGGTTCCAAAAAAAATTATATCTGCCAGTCAAACAGCTATCCTACTGATGGACAGTCGAAAGATGCCTTCTCAGCCTGCCATGCTTCTGGGGAACTCCCCCTTTATTTGAATACATGCATCCTCTAATCCCTTTTCATGCCTTGCCTGTTAGCCTGTCGCTTAGTGGAGGGAGAACGCTCCCCCAAGCCCAAGTTCATTGCTGTTTGGAAGAAGGGCAGCAGCACCAAGGGATATTATGAGAGCTGTAAATGTGTATATTTCACTGCTGTGCTCTTGATTGTAGTCTCATCAGGATCCACAGAAAACCATATCCACCTCCACCCCCGACTCTTTGGGAAAGTAACATTGCATCTATAATGCTATCAAAAGAAATGAACACAGTACTTGTTGTGTTCGCGTGTGTTCAGACTAGCTGATTCTTGTTAAAGCTTCCTATATATTAGGCACTTTACGTAGACTACCTCATTTAATCCTTCTAATCATCCAGAGAGATTTTATAAAAGAACAGCGGAGACTCAGAGCTTATACAGCTAAGTGGCAGCCCTGGGATTCAAAGTCAGATCATCTTTTTAAGTAAGCCTTTTTCCACTGCAGCATCCTGACTTTGCCACAATGATTGTATGTAATGCAGAAATGTGTGATACAGTTCATGATATTCCAGGCAAGTAGCAAGCACTGGGGGGACATCAGCTGGAAAGGCCAAGTCTCTTGCTCTTGCCAGAGCCCTGACAGAATGCTAAGGAAAAGAGAAGACCAGTAGGCCCTAAAATCCTAGCTGTCCTGGCCCTAATACCTAGGCAGTGCCATGCAGAAGCAAATCTTCCATAGTCCCTTCGTTTTGAGTTTACAGTGACATATGAAAAACGTAAGTGAGTGACTGCTTTTAAAACATGTGGCTCTTCAAGATTTTCTGAGACAGTATTAACCAAGATGTCCAGAGGCTTTTTATTATTATTAACCAAGATGTCAGAGCAATGAATGGAAGCCTGCAGAGGCCAGGGGTTCTCTTTCATGCTCATTTGCACATTGCTGGGTCCCCCCTCAGTGTGGCATCCACTCTGCAGGGCCTCAGGTCATTGCATCCGTGGTAAAATAATATTTTTTGAAATATTAATCAGCATGTTTCCTCCAGTATTTTTCCTCTACATTTTTGGGCCCTTCCTGTTGTATCCCTTTTTTTAGGGCAAGGAAGGTGACCACGAAGAACCAAGAAAATAGTTTCTCTTCCTATAGGATAACGAAAGGAATCTTGACACAGCAAAGGCTTGGGAGGCTGTGAAAACAAAAGCAAGGCTTCCCTGCCCCGGAACTAAGATTCTCTGGGCTAGAAGTGGGAGGGAGGGAGTGTTGGAGGAGAAATAATAAATAACACAGATATTCATGGGTCCCTAGGGACAAACTAGAGATGTGATTCTTTTCCTAATTGACATAGGTTTGGGGATTTGGGAGGAAAGTAGATCCCATGGCCCCCTCCCTGGCGGAGCCCTGGGGAAGCGGTGAGACCACTGAGAAGTAGTGGCTGTGCAGTGCACCTAGGGTCTTGAACAGTCTCTTGGTGCCAAGCCCCAGAAGGGTGTGGGGAGCAGCAGAGCATTTCTTTTGCATCTAAGAGTAGCGAAAAGTCATGGAGAAAATCATAGTTACACTCTCTGCGGTTCTCCTTACACTATTTCTGAACATGTAGCATCTGTGAATGCGAGTTAGGAAAGCTATAACCCAGGTGCTACCAGCAGCTCTGTCTTAATCAACTCGGGCTGCTGGAATACAATGCCATCATCTGGGCAGCTTAAACAGCAAACATTTATTTCTCACAGTTCTGGAACATGAAAAACCGAGACCAGGGTGCCAGTAAGGTTGGGTGAGGGCTCTCTTCTGAGATGCAGACCCCTGACCTCTCATTGTGTCCTCACATGGAAGAAAGAGGGCAAGAGAACTCTCTGGGGTACCTTTTATAAGGGCACTAATCCCATTTCTGAGGGCTCCACCCATATGACCTAATCACCTCCCAAAGGCCCCACTTCCTGATACCATCACATTGGGAGTTAAGATTCAACCAAGGAATTTGGAAGGGTGACATAACATTTAGTCACGCATTCTACTCAAGAATGTGTCATCTAGGGATAGTCTACTGATAGTCTCACATCCACAAGATATTCTGTTATCTGTATTTGAGTGGATAATGGATACTTTACTAAATGTATCTTGAATTTCAGAACTGAGATTTTATCAGTGAAAATAGCAGCCTGTCAATGATCACAATGCAAGTTCAAAAGGGACCTCACTGAAGTCAAGATAGGTGCACTGGCTGCCTTAGACCATTGGAGACACTCCTCACCTCTGAATGAACGCGGTGAAGAGCCCGGGGAGTCTGTGGCCTGCACCCTTAGGGCTGTCACTGAGCCTGGCCTCTCCTCCAGCCCTCCTCCAGCCACAGGATTGGGAGGCCTCTGCTTGCTTGCTGCTGACTCTAAGCTAAAAGAATCCCATTTTTGGAATATTCACCTTGAGGAGGGAACTTTCATGCAAAGTGGCAGTGGAGACAGAGCCCTGGAGTGTCACAAATCGTGTCACCTGTGTAGGGCCTGCTGCTTGTCTGCTAAACGTCTGTCTGTATGCACCACAAAATTGAGGTTAAAATCTTGCTTTCCTCATGAGTTAATGGCAAGGTTGTGAGGGAAAGGCCAATGCTCACCCCCTTTAAATTTTTTAGTGGCTACAAATATCAACCGAAAGAACTTGAGAATGTACTTACATCAGTATGGGAAAATCATTGATCCTAATGGGCTCACTGATGGGTGGGAGGATTCCGTCCCCTTCCCTTGCCCCTGTGTCACCACCCTGAGTGCTGTGGTGAAGCAAACCCGAACTGAAAAGGGGGAACAAAACTGTGAATGGCTTGAGATTCAGGTTCTTCCTGTAAGAACTGAGTTTCAGGGGGAAATAGTTTCATTCTTGCATGTGTGAGTTTATGAGTGACCCATTTACAACCTGCATAGAATGAGTGTGAAGAACAGCCAAGGGGCAAGGCAAAGACGCTGGAAAGAAAAAGCTACTTCGTTGGTGTATATTCACTAATAAACTTCTCCTTAGATTACAAGGCCCTTTACTTTCTTGATGAACTTTGTCTTCATTAAAAAACTGGCCGGGCAGGGTGGCTCACCCCTATAATCCCAGCACTTTGGGAGGCCGAGGCAGGAGAATCATGAGGTCAGGAGTTCAAGACCAGCCTGGACAACATATTGAAACCCTGGCTCTACTAAAAATACAAAAATTCGCCAGGCATGGTGGCAAATGCCTGTAGTCCCAGCTACTCGGGAGGCTGAGACAGGAGAATTGCTTGAACCCAGGAGGTGGAGGTTGCAGTGAGCCAAGATCATGCCACTGCCCTCTAGCTTCAGCAACAGAGTGAGACTTCATCTCAAAAAAAAAAACAACAAAAAAACAAAAAAAAAACTATCCCCTGATGCTTTCAATAAGTGATGTCATCACCCAACTCTCCCACCCCCCCACACTGGGCTAAAATTCTCACTCTTTCAGCTCAATGCTCAGTAAACAAAATATAGATCAATAAAGTAGCCCAGGGTAGCAGAAGACGCATGACGTTTTGAATTCAGACACATCTGGGATCCAGTGCTAGCCTAACTCTTTGTAATGAGCCATGCAACCCTCCATTCACTTAGCTACAAAACAAGGCACCAAACTCACCAGAGGGTTATGAGGATTGCAGGAGAGGCTTGTAGAACGCTCTTTGAAACTATGAAACCCCATTTCACAGATGAAAAAACTGAGTCACTGGGTTTACTGTGAGTTACTGGGTGGCTCAGTAATGAGCCCAAGGTCACAAAGTGAGTGGGTGGCTGGGTGGGCATTCCAGAGCAGGCCAGCCATACAGCACTTGTTTGCCGGGCCAGCCACCAAGTGGCAGTCATCTTTTTATCTGTCTTTGTCTTTAGCCTTTGAGATCAAGGAGAGCAGAAATCTCATCCCTGGAAAAGCAAATACCGAAGACACATTTGTTGAATGAGGCGTCCTATGCGGAGCACCAGGCATGTACCCAGCCCTCATCTGTTGAATAAATGAGAAGTGCCCAGGAGCCCCATGGGTGAAGGGGATGATGAAGAGTAATGATTTTCAGTGAATGAGTTGATTGAAACATAGCCACAGAGATTTGCACTTTTTCAACAAATCTAGAAATCTCACAGCTTTGTCTTCTCATGGGTCTCCACAGTGCCAGGAGCACTCAAAATGACAAGCAAAAGCAGAAAAAGCTGTCTGGACGCAGTGGTTCACACCTGTAACCCAGCACTTCGGGAGGCCAAGGTGGGAAGGATTTTTGAGGCCAGGAGTTTGACAGCAGCCAGGGCAACATAGTGAGACCCTGTTTCTATAAATTTTTTTAAAAATTATCTAGGTGTGGTGGTGCATGCTTGCATTCCCAGTTACTTGGGAGGCTGAGGTGGGAGGACCGCTTTGGCCTAGGAGATTGAGGCTGCAATGAGTTGTGATCATACCACTGCCCTCCACCCTCAGTGACAAAGGAAGACCCTATCTCCAGAAACAAAACAAAACAAAACGAAAAAACAGAAAAAGCAGATCTTTACCCACCCAGCCTATTTGGACCTACCTGGAAACCTGTGCCTGGAGCTGAGTATTGGGATCTCAAAGGAATTTCAAAAATCTGGCCCAGCCCCAGGGTAATCTGATAACTAAAAACTCATAAAGACATAAAGAGACCATAATGCTTAATGAGGTGTGAAGGTCTTTATCTAGAAGAAGAGGCTGAGGTCCACAAATTGAAGAGAGTATTCCAGGTCTGTTTGTGGTGGAGAAGGTCGGAGGAAGATGACTCTACCTGGGGTTTATTGGATCCTCCTTCCTCTCCCCGGGAGGTAAGACCGACACAGATTAGGCTACAGAGCTGTAATCCCTAAGCGGACTGGCAGGTGCTGTAAAGAGGGCAGCGGGTTCAGTGGGTTGTGGGGGTGGGCAGGGGGTAGAGAAAGGGGCAGGTCACACTCAGCTGCAGCCCTTGCAGCCTCGCAGGCCTGTGGTTGCCAGGACTCCTGTAAAAGAGGGGCAGCGGGTTCAGTGGGTTGTGGGGTGGGCAGGGGGGTAGAGAAGGGGGCCGGTCACACTCAGCTGCAGCCCTTGCAGCCTCGCAGGACTGTGGTTGCCAGGACTTAAATTTCCCAAGAGTCGTTAAAATCCTGACTTTCATGTGAAAGCTCTCATCTTGTATTGGCAAGTAAATCCAAGACAATTTCAATCACTGTGAGAGTCAAGCTAATTATGTCTGCAGGCTGGATTTGGTCTGCAAGCTGCCAGTGTGCCATCGCTGGATTAGACATGGAAAAGAGTCGGGGAAAGGTGACGGGAGCAGCACCAGTCACTCCAGAGAGAGTCACGATGCGGAGGTGGTGAGAGAACCAGGTGCGGGAACTGCACCAGGTGCAGACGGGAAGCGCCTGAGGTTCGTTGGCCAGGCTGCCCTGGGGGAGACGACGCAAGCGGGCTGCTGCTCCTGCTGTCTGCAGTCGGGAGGTGCTCCTTTCCCCTCTAGGGCAGAGCCATCCTATACCTGGCTGGCTCTGGGTTTGTGAGGGATCCCCGTCTGTGGCGTTAGTACCACCTAGTGGACTTTGCAGGAAGAACTGTATGTTGAAACCATGTGGACAGTCATTTACCGGAGTTGTGGGGGTAAGGGCAGCTGAACGGCCAGGGCCCAAGCAAATCAGTATGAAAGAAACCGTAATAATAAATAAACTCAAAGAAGCTTCAGGGGGGATAATCAGACAGAGGCAGGGGAGGTAAACTGAGCTGGTCTTGCTGCTTTCTCAGGCCGCCCAGTTCTGTTTGACTGAGCCTGTGGTCCGAGCGGATGGAATCCACCCCTCCAGCATGGGAGAGGCCTCCAAAGCCCAATGACAAGGAAAGCCACCAGTCATCTTGAAACTTCCAGCCTTCTTTTTTAAGCCTCATGAGAAATTAGGTGGGTGGTAATCCCAAATCAATGTTTGTGGCGGTGCTTATCCTGTTTCACAAGCGTAACATCTGTGTTTATAGTATTTAAAATCTATTAAATTGTGTGTGCTCTTCAAGCTGCCTATTTGAATACTTTCCCCTCATTTAAAAAAATTACTTCCCATCTTTTATTTTTGGAAAAGGTCAGTGTTTCCGTTTCCAAACTATGCTGAGCCACATGAACTTCCTAACAAACGCGTTTTCCTAAAACCCACTTGCTTGAGGAAACCTGTTCCATCTTCTCTGCAAGGGCCCCCTCCAATGCCTTAGCATCGATTTCCCCTGCATTCATTTTTGCTATTGTTCCTCTCTGCAATTTAATAGGCCTGTGTGTCCTGGGGGTTCTCTGTGCTTTTCCTTAAAGGCCCAGTACAGGCCCCACGTAGACGTCAGCTGTGAGCACCCGGCTTATCTTGATACTCTGAATCTCCCAGCTCCGTCTACAGCATTTTTGCTGTTGCTGTTACTGCTAGCAGAGCAGGGGGAGAAGTAATCTGGTGTAATATTCAGCCTTTGAGTACTTGCTTCGTGTCAGTATTTTGACAGTATTACTGCTAAGCCAACTGGGAAGTTGGATTTTGGTGATACTTCTGCATGTTGAATAAAAGCTCCAGATCTCTGAAAGTCATTAGAGATACAAAAGCATTCCCTTGAACACACACAAAAGATCGGGGATTTCCAGGTCTTCACTGCATTTTTAAGTGCCACTTTCAGGGAAAGGCACTTTTAAGTTTGAGATATTCCAGTTATCTGGAATCCGAAAGAGCATGGATGGGGCGGTGAGATTTATCACTGCTCGGCTGTGTGCTTCATCTGCTCTTCCTGCCCTTAAAACACCCATCGCTCAGAATGGGGGAAGCCCAGCAGTGTTGCTGGGTGGCATTTGGGAGAGGGAGTAGAGTTGTCATGCTATAAGCAGACAGCATTGCTCCTACAGAGCAAAAAAGATGGGGAAGGGGGAGGGAGAGGGACCCAGTTGGACATTATGTCACGCCGAAGAGAATTCCAAGCATGGTTATGAATGGTAACCAGAGGCCCCTGAAACTCCCAAGAGGCCAGCAAACTTCACTAGGCAGAAACCCAAGAAAAAGTTACCCCTAGTTGTCTCTAAGAATGGTGGATGTCAATGGGGAATGGAAACAAAGGGGAATTTTGCAGGGTCCTTATAAGTTTGAAAGTCCTATTCAGTGAAGTTACTTGAGATCCACAGGGAATATCTTAATCTGGACTTCCCCAATGGCCAGTTTAAAATCTTACTGTTTACAACTCGGGTCAGAATTAAAATGGAAAGCAGCCTTCCCTTCAATGACTTTCGGACAGGAAACTTTGGAGAAATGAATTTTATAGTAACATCAAAGTGTCTATTAGAGCTTGTGCAAAAGCTCTAATGTACCCCATCTGTACAAAAAAATAAGACAATTAACTGGGCGTGGTGGCGTCTGCCTGTAATCCCAGCTACTTGGGAGGCTGAGGGAGGAGGATCGCTTGAGCCCAGGAGTTTGAGGCTACAGCAGGCTGGGTCTGTGTCACTGTACTCCAGCCTGGGGGACAGAGAAAGACCCTGTTTTAAAAAAAATAAAAATACAAAAAGGCCGGGCACGGTGGCTCATGCCTATAATCCCAGCACTTTGAGAGGCTGAGGCAGGCAGATCACAAGGTCAGGAGATCGAGACCATCCTGACTAACACAGTAAAACCCTGTCTCTACTAAAAATGCAAAAAATTAGCTGGGCGTGGTGGTACGTGCCTGTAGTCCCAGCTACTTGGGAGGCTGAGGCAGGAGAATCACTTGAACCCAGGAGGTGGAGGTTGCAGTGAGCCGAGACCGCGCCACTGCACTCCAGCCCGGGGACAAAGCAAGACTACATCTCAAAAAAAAAAAAAAAAATGTTTATTAGGCTGCGTTCTGTATACCCACTACTCTTGGGAAGAAGCTGGTCTGAGGAGCTGAGGTCCTAGAGCAGCTGAGTCTAGGGCCTTGAAATTCATTCAAGCAGTATGGAGACTGTCACATCCCATTCCCAGGCTCTGCTTCTCCAGACTCCACCAAGGGCAGTTGTGGCCTGTGTCTCAGAGGAGGGGGTGCAGGAAGGATCAGAAATCAGATGGGGAGCCACTAAGAACAGCAGGCAGAAGCCAGGAAAGCTGCAGGGGCAGGGTTCCCCAGAGGCTCCCCCAGAATCTGGAGATGGCACTGCAGGCTTCTGGTATCTCTCATGCCAGGAGATGCTTCCTCACAGCCTAGAGTGAGTAGCTGACAACAATCAGGGGTATCCTCCGAGGAACAGTCATACTGTGTGTGATGTACCACCTTCTGAAGGTGGACTAAGTCTTCTAGCTTATAATCTGGCTGCATGGGCACTCCCGTCCCCTAGCAATGTCAACAATGACTTGTCTTGCCATAACACAGAGGCACATGTAGATTCTATTCCAGGTTAGAATGTGTCTTTTATGCCCCTGCCAATTGTTGCAGCAGCATAAAACAGAGTTCTGACATGAGACAAGCGTATTCCATTCTGAGGACTGCTGGTTGATAAATAAGTAAAACATGGTGAGATAGCTTAGGTCAAGGTGAGTTTATTGTCCAAATAGCATAACCTAATTGCATTCAAAACCATTTTCAAATCCATCTTTAAACTAGTCAGAAAACAGGTTATTATTTTTTTTAATCACTTAATACTGAACAGATAAGACCTCTTAAAAGGCAGCTGACTATATCATGTCACCATCATAGCCAATACAACATTTTGCCATACTTCCTAAAAACCTTACTGCATACACTGATCATGCTACTTCAGCACTTTCTAACATCCTGACCAAATACACACCCACACCTCTTATAGAGTACATTGTGAGAGAATAACATTGACTTGATATGGCATCACACTTGTTTTAAAGCAAAAAAAAAAAAAAAAGAAAAGAAAAGAAAAGTCCAAGACAAGAAACTGTAACTAGAGAGAGAGAAGAGAGAGATCTGAGGTACATGGTATAAGGGTAATGAACATAATGGAAAAAATCCAATGGCCCAGTGATTTGCTGGGGATGTAAGAGTTGGCCAGCAGTAAGAACTAAACCAATTAAAAATAAAAATAGAAGCTTTGCATTTCAAGGACAGGCACCTGTCAAAAGACATTGGATACTGTAATGGCTACAGTCAGTAAGGCACTTTATTTCCCCAAAGTAGGCTGCAGGCAAAGGAATGAAGGCTGCAGCTATAGCAGTGCACGTACGCATTTGCTGATGGCTTCTTAAAACCTGAGCCAAGAATAGGGTCCGATAGCCCAGCCAAGTTTAAAAGCAGAGACACACGAATGTAGTATCGTTGTGCCTGAAATGACCATTCTGGGTCATTTCATCCAGAATCATCAAAAGCCATGTGGTATGAGGAAGCAATAAACATCCTCTGGAATCTTCTTACCCTATTTTGCACAAATGGATGGCTGCATGAACAGCTCTTGTAAATTGCTCTGAGTCCACACCAACAGAGGACTGCCCTCATTCTATAGCTACAGAGGGTTTGTTGGCTTAAGGGGACTTTATCGTCTCAGCATTAATTTCCCTTTTAAAGCTATTCTCAAGGTTGGACTGTCTCAGAGATAAACAAAGAGGAATCCTTTTGGCTTAGAAGCCAACTGGCTTACTCAGACTTCCTCCCCTTCCTACCTCCAATTCCCACACTACCAATATTATCTTCTTGAACTAGAAAATCAATTATTTACATGACATAAGGTGCAAGTCTATTTCTTCTTCCAGCCCTGTCCCCTGTGGCCCATGGAGAGAAAATTCCCCTGCCCTCTTTGAGAAAGTCATCTGATCCTGCCTAATGTTCTTAACCTTTCAGTCCCAGAGCTCCCCGGGCAGTCTGGAGAGGCCCTAGAGGTGCTAGGACAGCAGGAAAGCGGCAGCTCCGTCTGAAGAGCTGCCCATCCTGCTAGCAAAGGGATGCAGTGTGACGCTGTCAGGGTTGTCTTCTCCTCTCTGGCTTTGTCACATAAGCCATGTGTGCCCCTGACCTGGCTGGTAAGAGGCAGAACAGAGCCTCCAGTACAGAGCACATAGACCAAGGTAACCCAGGGGTAAGGCATGCTGTGCTCTCCGGTGGGGTCCTGGGGCAGTTCAAAATAAAGCCTCCTGGAAGAGCAGCTCCTTCTGGAAGGAGCTTGCCTCTCAGCACGCATGGGGTGTCCTGCAGAGGGAACCGCCCTTGGCTTTCTCCTGCAGGCTTCTTGGCTATTACGGACCTGCATGGAGCTTAATTACGCTTAGCATATATTTTTGGCATACTAGGATTTCTTCCCCCTAGGATCTGGCCAAAAGAGGGGAAGGATTAAAATTTGGCAGGCTGGGGGAAAAACTCAGCCCCCACTGATGGAGAAAAAAACAAACAGGAGGAAATAAAGACGAGCTACAAAGACAACAAGGTAGAAAAAGACCAGGCAAATTTGGAACCCCTTTAGCGGGAGGTAAGAAAAAGAAGAGAAAGAACAACAGCAAAAAAAGAACAAGTTCAAATCCACAGGGTGAACCCCTCTGGAACCAACTCCTACCAAAGAGACCAAGATCCAAAAAGAGGGCAAAATCCAGGACTTTGGATTTCAGACAAATCCAGGATTCGTTCTTTTGTTTAAGCAGGGAGCAGGCAGAAAAGCCCAGCCACCCCGCACCTTCCCATCAGCAGCCCCGTACCCATCCTCACGAGAGGCCCCAAGGATGGGAAAGAGAAAAGCTAGGAGGACTCAGGGGCCTCGGGGCGACAGGAAGAGTGGAAAGTTACAGACTGTAAATACAGTCGGAGAGGCCTGTGCCCTTCCTTATTTGTCGGGTTCTTTCACTTGCTGCTTCTGTTTAAGCTCAAGGGTAAGTCGCCATGAAATGAATTTGCACCTCATGTCCTCTTTAGGCTCCAAGATTCCCAAGAACTCCAGAGTTCCCGCTTTCCCCATTCTGTGGGACTCCCTGGGGCCCAGGAGAGTGTGCTGAGCAAAGCTGGCTCTTGAGAAAACTCTGGTTAACTTGCTGGCTGCTCCACTTTCTTCTTCAAAACTTCAGAATTCACCACCCACTGTCCCACCAGAAATCCCCTAGAATTTTAGGGTCACGCTAACTACAAAGTCCTGAACACTTCTAAACACACTTCCCCAGAGACTGACTCATCTGGAATTTCACCTCTGCAGGGAAGCAGCGTCTTCACCTCCCTTCAACTACCATCCCATATTTATCCGAGCTATTTTTCTCATCCTGCCAATTCAGTGTGATTGAAAACCCGAAAACCATTTAGTACCGCTTAGCAGAGGACCTGGGCTTGCATAGTGCTTGCCTGCACAGTTCGAGACAGAGGAGGGAGAAGGAAGGAAGCACCACACACGCGGCTTGCTGCAGATTCATCTACTCGCAGATTCAGACCTAGGAAATCTACAGAGATGATCCTAAACTCAAGGTGTCCATGCCAGGGAAGGGGAAAGACGGAGGAAAAAACTTCAAGATGAAAGGATCCTTTGCAGATGAAGCCCTGCTTTTGAAAAAGCTGCAAGACGAGGCTCTCCATACAGCCTGCTGGAATTCTTTTTAGTCTATTTCCTGATACCTGGTACCTAAGTGCAAATCACGATGTTTGTACTGAACGTCTGCCTTGAAGGGGAGGGAGGATCCCTTGGTTCAATGTATTTTTTCCATCATGATGAGGATACCGGGGTCAAAATGGGAGCCCAGTGGCCTCCATGACCAAAAAGGTCCCTGGGAGTGAGACCGCCCTGCCTTCCGCCTGAGAGGGAGTTCAGCCCTGCTCACACTGCTTCTGTAATCCTCACACGAATGGGCTCCCAAGCAGAAACTGTACGGCTGTGAGGTATAATGAAAACAAAAGTGTGAATCATGTCTTTTGTATTGTAGTTACTGATTTTGTCCAGTAAACCTGAGGTAAAGAATACTCCGTCTTTGAAGAATGTGATCAGAGGAGAAAAAAACCCAAAAAACCAAAAAGGAAAAAAAAAACAGAACAAAACAAACCATGAGTAGGCTACGAGAAGAAAGCAAACTACAGAAGGGCTTTTCCAGTACGAAGAACTCCTACCTTAACCATCTACTTCAGGACTTGGAATTTAAGCAGTAAAATAATATATTATAAAAATGTTTATAAAATAGCAGCACACTCTGTGAAACATTACAGCTAGGTACTGTCAATGTGAATAAGGATGGATGATTTTAGCTTCTTAGCAGCGCAAAAAAAAAAAAAAAAAGAAAAAATAAGAGACCCTTAGATTTTTTTCCATCTTCAACCCTCATACTGTGAAACAAGGCAGAATCTGTGTATAAAATAATTCTTCAAAGTAGCCCTGTTCTGATTTTTCTTTTTTACTTGAAAAGGCAAATATTTTAACAAATAGCTTCATTACCTACCAATTACAATTGTGCAAAAAAAAAAAAAAAAACAGTTGTTGCTCCAACCTCTTTGCTAACTGAATGCCTCTAAGAAGTGGAGAGGAAAAAAAAATTCAAGTACGCTGAATACAACTTTGCAATAAAATTAACAATGACAACAACAAAAAGAAAAAAAAAACGGAAAAGGGAACAAAATGCCACACCCTGATGTTCAGCCATCTATCTTTGCACCAGCAATAACTTTTCTTTCCATGTCCAAAGGAGAAGTACAGAGATGGGAATTAAGATCCTTCTGTGCCATCAGAATGGTAGTTTATAGGCTTTTCTGAGGAATGTTGTGATGGGAATGTCAGCAGAAAGGGGGTGTCTCGTGAGTCTCCAGTAGGAACACCAGAACTGTGTACCAAAGAATGTCAGATAACAGAAGCGAAGAGTAACCCAGACTGGGGGCAGGAAGGGAGGGGGCAAAGAGAAGAGGAGAGGAGTATTCAGCTTGACTTGCATAAACCATCCCATCTATCGCTTGGGAACAATTTTTCAAAGTGCTTTTCGAATGGAATGGTTTATAACAATGCTAAACTGTGAACCAGACATGCCAATCAGCACCAAAAATTAGTTTTTTTCCTAAGAAGAAATGCCAAGGCCACATTACCCTTTTAAATAGAATAACAGAAAAGATTCCATTCTGGCTCCCACCCGTGGTCTCCATCTGCCTCCGTTTCATGTGAGTTTTGGTTATGGTCCATAGCTACATTTCCCCATTAGATAGCAATACGGTGGTGTCTGCGATGAACTGCATTTGGAAGAAGAAGCGGGGATGTCACAGAACATGAAACCCAGGAGCCTATCACCTGTGTCCAACTGGCAAAATAAAACATCTCTTTTAGGTAGCAGCTACTGTAGACAGCAAGAGGACATAACGTAGAGATCCAGCCACGCTCCTGACTTAGTAACAGGTGGCTGAGAGCAAAAATGCTTCTCCATCCCAAACGGTTCAATCATGTTGAGAGATTGTTTTGTACTCCCTCCCCATCATGTCCCTCCTTATTTCAATTCCTTCTTGAGTTCATTGCTTTGCAATCTAATCATGCCATAAATGGCGTACACAGTTCCTCGAAATTATACTACAAGGGGGTGTATGTGCTAACTCATAACATGAAAAAAAAAGTCTTCTCTAATTTGTTCCCATATTGCAGGCATACATATTCTCTAACTACTCTGCAGGTTTTCCTGTAAGCATTTTACTATTACTTTTACATAATCAAACAATAACTGTTCGCATATACAAGGGATTCCCTTATGCTGTACTTCAAATAGGCACCAAATGCTTTTTATTATTCGGTTTTCATAGGACCTTTTTCTCTCACTTCTAAAAGATCTTTAAATATGATCTAGGTGGGGGGCAAGAATTTTTTTTTTTAAGTTTCACCCTAAAACACAAAGAACAAAACATAACCAGAAAGAAGGAGAGAGCAGATTATGAATGCGCCTCTCTTCCGGCCCGACTGGCATCCTCACAGGTCGATATCCCGCACGTCTGTAGGGGTGCTGGCTTGGTCCAGTTCATCCTCCGACTTGGATCCGTCGCGCTGGTCCTGACGGTACTGCTGCAGGCTATTGAGGAGCACCGCCTCAATCTGCTCCTGGCAGGCTTTGAGACAATCCTAGAACAATGGTCCAGACCAGAGCTGTTAGCAAAGAGGAACAGGACACAGAGCATCCTACCAAGAAAACATGCATCATTTAGCCTGCATAATTCTATGCTAGTTTCCAGTAGAAATAAATGCGAAGTAAAGGAGGGATGTTCTTAAAGTACCAAGGAACCTCACTACTCCAGATGGGGTCCGTGGGCCGGCAGCATCAGCATCACCTGTGAGCTTATTGGAACTGCAGAATCTCAGTCAAGCCAGGCCGAACTAATCAGAACCTGCATTTAGCAGAGCCCAGGTGATGGGTATTCTGAGAAGCACTGGCCTAAATGATGGTCCACTTACGGATGCCTGGTAATCAAGGGGCTAACCGGATGCTTTCTGCCTGGGGAGGCTGGGGAGTGGCAGAGAAAAGGGGAAAGCTACTAGAGGTGCTATGACATTAGCAAACTCAGCCCCTGAGAACTAGAGAAGAAGGAAGCCAATAGACCAATGTACTGACACTCACATAAACTATAAATACTTCTTTCTTTTTTTTTTGAGACAGTCTCACTCTGTCCTCGAGGCTGGAGTGCAGTGGTACAATCTTGGCTCACTGCAACCTCCGCCTCCCAGGCTCAAGCAATCCTCCTGCCTCAGCCTCCTGAGTAGCTGGGATTATAGGCGTGCACCACCACACCCATCTAATTTTTGTATTTTTAGTAGAGACGGGGTTTCACCATGTTGGCCAGGATGGTCTCAATCTCTTGACCTCATGATTCACCCGCCTCCCTTTTGTTTCTTTCACTGTGCAATTCTCACCACCTAGAGGGTTTCCATTTTGCCAAGCGGAAAAGCATTATCTTTATTTCCCAAAAATCTAAAATACACCTAGCCAGGCACATTGGTATTTGCTGCCCACCCACCATGCTTGCAGGTAGCACCTGAGTTATTTAACTTTTCTGATCTCAGTTTCCCCATCCGTAAAGCAAGGACAACAAAACAGTCAGAGTAAAGGGCAACTGAGATGATCCTGCTGTATGTGTAGTGCTAAGTGGAGCTCCATAAATGATCACGATTATGTGTAACAGTAAATCGGTCCTGGAACCTGAAAGAATTCCTCAGATTTCTTTGAAATGAGGTATAGATTAGCGTTTAGTCAAGACTGGTAAATTGTGTGTCAAGATCTTGACAATCTTTAGTCAAGATTGTGTGTCTGGTGCTCGGGAGAGTGCTGAAAGGTGACAACGTGACCCAGCAGCAGGGGTCTCCGTGCCACCCTGAACGAAGCTGAGGTGGAGTCAGTTACTGGCCTCTGGGACTTGCTAACACCTCTCAGACTTTCCTGTGGCATCTCCTGGTCGCATCCCTTACCCTGTCCGACCCGCCGAGCTGAATGAATGATGAAAAATCTCATGGGGCTCACCTGCCTCATCCCTGTCCGCTCTTCCCAAGTTTTTCCCTCAAGGACAATGTGGCAGCGTTGTCATCATAGGTTACCACTTGTTAGGTGGGAAAGCTAAAGGTATCATGTTTCTTTTTTCTTTTTTTTTTTTTGAGATGGAGTCTCGCTCTGTTGCCCAGGCTGGAGTGCAGTGGCACAGTCTCAGCTCACTGCAACTTCCATCTCTCGGGTTCAAGGGATTCTCCTGCCTCAGCCTTCCAAGTAGCGGGGATTATAGGCACGTGCCACCACGCCCAGCTAATTTTTGTATTTGTAGTAGAGATGGGGTTTTACCATATTGACCAGGCTGGTCTTGAACTCCTGTCCTCAGGTGGTCTGCCTGCCTTGGCCTCCCAAAGTGCTGGGATTACAGGCATGAGCCACCGCGCATGGCCTAAAAGTATAATGTTTCTAGGGACACTTACATTTCAGTAGGTGTTTGAAAACCTCAAATCCTTATAATCTAAAAAAGTTAATATTAAATATAGAATCAAAATGAATGTGGGGGTTAAAGGCAAAAAGTGACTATAGTCAGAACTAGAGGAATGGCAAGTCTCACACCATCAGTTTTTCTTCTACAGCTGGATAGACATAGACAGCCCTTCCTGCATTTGAGCACGGCATGAAGGAGTTGACTCAAAGGCTAGAATCAACGTGGTGTGATGAGATGCTCACTCCACATTGCACGGGCAGGATCTGAGACCCAGAACGGCAGCTTCAACCCCACATCCCATCTGTCCTCCCTCACCTGCTATGTGCACTCAATGAGTCAAACGCTGAACCTAACAATCTAAATTCATATTGTTCTTCTCTGTTTTTTTTTATTGCAGAGAATAATCCATTGAATCCAGGAAGTTCACATGTAATGTCCCTCCACTGTACAGGGACTTGAATAACAACTGAAGGGGATGTTTACAATTTTTCTTTTTTTCCAGGAGGCAGAGAGACTAGATCAGAGTACCTCCCTACCATAGAGGCAGTGACTATATGCTTGTTTCCAACTGAATGCTTGTCCATGGAAGACAAATCCTACCCAAAGCATAAGGCCTAAGAGCTTTTGTTATCTAAAGGAGATGGCAGGATTTTTGGCTGACTGAGGGACCTTCTGTGTGTTAAAGTGATTCTCCCGCCTCAGTCTCCCAAGTAGCTGGGACTACAGTTGTGTGCCACCACACCCAGCTAATTTTTGTATTTTTAATAGAGACAGGGTTTTACCATATTGGTCAGGCTGGTCTCGAACTCCTGACCTCAGGTGATCCACCCGCCTTGGCCTTTCAAAGTGCTGGGATTACACACATGAGCCACCACACCCAGCCTGGCCAGCTCTTGATCAATGATCCCTCTGACTGGAAGATAAAAGGATGACCAAAGCAGGTACCCCATGAGTGAAGAATTCTGAACTCCCTTCCCCACCCTCTTCTAGACTTACCTCGTGGCATAGCAGGATGCTAACCCTCTCTGCAGTCCTGCCTAAGCTTCTTTCAGGCTCCACTTCCTCACAACTTGACAATGATCAGCTCGATTTTCAACTACACAAATCCCTCATTCTGGCTCAGCAAGACTAAAAGGGCAAAAGTCTGTCTTGTATAAACGATGTCAAACATTACTCTCTGACGGTGGAGAGAGAACTTGGCTTCTCCCTTCCATGAGACAGAGCTCACTCCCCGCATATGAATATCTTTGTTTAACATGGCAGGGGCCCTCTTTGGACTTGCGAAGGGCATATAAACTCCGTGCGCTGGTGGAAGGTGAAGGGAGATGAGACTGTGCAGTGGTGCCGATACCTGCAACTGGACATGCCAGCTCCACACAATCCCGGTCTTGTCCAAAGCAGGAGGGCAGGAGAATGCATGGGATTGGGGTGGGGTGGGGATGGGGCAGCCACCTGGAGAGAAGACCCTCCCACCTTGAATCCAACCAGCCTGCTTCTGTTAGATGATCAAGCTGAGAGTGGAGTTAGTGTTTCCGAAGGGCTGGATTATAAGAAGACATACATCAATAATCACAGACTTGGAGAATTTGGAGGTCTAAAGGGCCTTTGGAAATCAAATAGCCAAGTGCTCTCGTTTCCCAGCTAGGGAATGGAGCCTCGAGAGCTGAAGTGGCTTGCCCCGCAATTACATCTGGCTAAAGCTCAGCTTGGCTTTAGAGAGGGCAAGCCTCTAATCTCAGAACTTTCTTTTTCTGTATACCTCGACTTCTAAGCTCTAAGTAAAGACATACAGACCAGAGAATCTCCAAGAAAGAAACATAGCCCAAGTGGCTGGAAAACACGAAAGCGCCTCCAATAAAAAAGATGTTACATGCATGTAAAGTGTGGCAGCTCTAGGACATCAGCTTTCCTGCAGCCTCCAGAGCACCAGCCATTGTGTAGAGATGCCCCAAATTAAGCTGATTAAAAGGGAAGCCATAATGCTCGTCTGTCAGCCTGGACAGGTGGTACCCTACCGCGCTGGAGGTCGGGCAGACCTCCAACTTCCAAGATGATAGGCGCCCCCCCCCTTGCCCCCTTCCCTCCTGGCTGCCCCCGCCCCCCCAAGCCTGGAGCCCTGACAGCAGTGTTTGTGATCTTCAGCTCGTTACAAGGGCCTCTGACTTCCTCTGCTTGCTGGCTCGAGCTCTGCGCCCTGCACCCTCCTCTGCCTCCATGAATGGGCTGACGGAACTTCTACCATTAGCCCTCAGTGTAACTGCGCCACTCCATTGTCACCACACACGCACTGCACTCAACAGGGGGACAAAGGGCTGAATGAGCCCCAGACCCGCGGCCAACTCAGGCAGAGACAACTTAGGAAACTATCTCATTCTTCCTTTCTTCACAGGCTGTTTGGCTTATTTCCTTGCATACCAAATGAGGCCCACAGAAAAACGAGGCAGGAGAGGGGAGGCATCAGCCCCCCGATTCCACGCCACCTCCCCCACCCCCAGCTTCCAGCAACACTTCGCAAGGTTCCTGACCACAGGCCCTGAAGAAGTCAGAACCTGCAACAGCGGAGCCTTTAAAATGACATGTGCTGTGAGGGTGCTGGGGCTTCCAGCTACGGAGCAGAAGGACGCAATGCGAGACCCCATGCATCACATGTGGTCGAAACCGAGACTTCTTTCACGGCGCTAACTGCTTTTTAATAGCTCACTGACAACCAGTTTTGATGTAACCGAGACAAAATGCTGGGATGACCCTAAGGAAGGGATATCCTGGAATCTTCTCTGGGCAATATTAAAGAATGTGTCTAGGGGTGGGGGACAAGAGTTGAAACACTCCCTGTTGGGTGCCATGTACCCTGTTTGGATGACGGATTAAACTGAAGCCCAAACCTCAGCCTCACGCACTATATCTACATAACAAGCCGGCATATGGATCCCCTCAGTCTAAAGTGTTTTTTTTTTTTTTTTTTTAAAGAATGTGACAAAGAGTTTTGATGTGACCTAGACAGAAAAGGATAAATATAATGAACAGTTGACTAGAGTCTTTATTCTGTTAAATATCTTACAATAACTTCACAACATCGTCACGGCCTGTGTGCCGCAATTCCACTTTTTAGTTAGTGAATTTGTGCAGCTGCGTCATGTGAAAATGAAGCCATTTACTCTAAGATACCGTTAGGGAAAACTCAGAAGGCTCGGAAGGCCCTGACACAGAATTAAAGTTAAAATGAAGATACAGCTTTTCTAAGGACATGGAGAGCCCAGTGAATCGGAAACACACTGGAAACCCATCTGCCTGCCTTTGTCCTTTGGGGGCTCCTTCCTTCCTCTTCCCTCCCACTCTTAAGCATCACTCCCAATGACTCTGCCAGGGGCTGGGGATAAAGAGCTGAGGAAAAGCTGGGCCTTATTCAAGAGGTTCTATAGACAAGGAAGCACTGAGATAAACGCTGGCGTGCAGCCCGAGTAGAGTGCAGAGGGGACGAGGACCCCGGTTCGGCCTAAGGATGCAGGGCCACGGTCACCGGGGACCCAGGCCAGTGGTGTCCTCCCCTCTCAAACCTACCCAAGGCACTGGACACCCCCAATAGACGTTCCCCATAAAACCAAACTGCCTCTCAGGCTGTTTTTACCAACTCTTACGATTGGAAGGAAAAAGTATTTAGAATATACCACCCTCTGAGACTTTTATTCCCTAGAAAACTGTCAGGCCCCTCACTCAGCGTTCTCTTTGGAATGAAGCATTCTGGTTTATTTTGGCAACCAGACGGAGCAACAAAGGCCGAGCTTTCTCAGAGCCGCATGGGTCCCTCGTATCAAAGCTATCTGCTGCTGGCCGGTGAACCAGAGACCCGCCTGGCCATCTCACAAGAATCAGGGGGACCCTCTTCAACAGCTCGATCCCTGACAACCCACAACCTAACATGCAAAGTGACAGAGAGCAAGTTTGAAGAAATCATAAACAGCAAGGTGTGTAGGAGCTGACGTGTGACTTCAGGGGCTCTCAGGGAAACGGTCAGCTCCTCCCAATTCTTGTTTGTCAATGCACTAGGGTCAGGGGGCAAAATGTGGTCCTGTGTACTTCGATTTTTCTGAGAAGAGCTCAACACCAACCTATGGGCATTTCACAGTGTGGCTCAAGGATGTTTTAGACATATGTACACACATATATATATATATCCATGTATGCACGTGTGTATGCATATGCATATATACACACATTTTACTATGGTAAATGTACATGATGTCAAGTTTCCCATTTTAGCCACTTTTAAATGTACAGTGGCGTTAAGTACATTCACACTGTTGCGTGGCCATCAGAACTCTCCATTTACAGAATTGTTTTGATCATCCCAAACTGAAATGCTATACCTATGAAACAGTAATCCCTAATTCTCTCCTCCCCGCCAGACTCCTGGGAACCTCTATTCTACTTTCTGTCTCTATGAAATTTGACTTTTCCAGGTACCTCGTTTAAGTGGAATCATACAGTATTTGTCTTTTTGTGTCTGACTCATTTCACTTAACATAGTATTTCCAAGGTTTACCTATGTTATAACATGGATCGGAATTCCATTTGGTTGAATAATATTCCATTGCATGCTCATACATTTTGTTTCTCTACTTAAGAACAGCTTCTATCACACCAAGTTTTCTCTGCTGGGAGGCCTGCATTCTATATTAGGCCTCATGAGCTCCTGCTTTTGGGTTGATTTCCAGCTGCATTTAGCATTCGTAACACATTAGTTAGCACACCTTCATTTATGTTCTTAATTTACCAGGGTTTTGCGTGCTTTACTCTTGATTCATCATACAACTGCTAAGTCCCCTGAATGCAGGAATCTCATCCTCTATTTCCCACAGGCCACCCATCCACCCCAACTTCTAGTAACAACTGGGCCTTCAGTAAAGACTTCCAGAAATGGATGAAGAGTTTAAGTGCTTGAAACACAGCACTTCTTCACTCAAGAAATGGTAAACAGAGCTCAGGAAGCAAAACTCACCTCCCTCCCAACGCTAATGTGTTCTACATCCTAGTCCTTTCATCTTCTCTTCCCACATCAGCTTTTCAGAGAACACAGGCTAATGGATGGGAGGAGATTCTAGCACTTGGGAGGTTACACACACACACACACACACACACACACACACACACAACACACAGACACACACACACACACACAGCCTAGCCCAGCGCTGCTTGAATCTTTCCACTAAAAACATTTTAGGGAGAGTGAACAAGCCTCTGGGGTGCCAGAGATAAGCTTGGAACTTCCTGAGGTCTCCGATTTTTATTTGAAAAAGTGTTATTAATTTTACATTTCACTATGTTCACTCTTGGTTTTTAAATATGAAAATGTTTAACCCAGGCCCACTGGTGTGAATGAGGCATACACAGGCAGCCCTAGTTAAGAAACACAGTGTGTGCCCATTATAGAAGTGAGGTACCAACTCAGCCAACAGCTGGGATTTATAGGAGGCCACTCCTCAACCAGCTTCCTACCCACTTCATGTCTATTTAATAGAGTTGGCCAGCTGACTTAAATGGACTGGCTATGTAGTATGAGAAAAAGGCAAAACAGTATCTCCAGATGAGATGACAAACTGACTTGCCTGCAGTCTTGAAAAGCCAAGAGATTTAGCAGCAACTCCCAGGAGTGAAATTTACACCACTGTCCATGTGACATCAGTAAGGGAGGACAAAGGGAGGTAGGAAAAGGCTAGAGACATAGGGTGGTCAGCCCTCAGGTCTATTAACATTGGGAAAAGGTTACAATGCCTGGGGGCAGGAGGGAGGGGGGACGCTCAAACTCCTGTCACTGACATTTTTGTCTCCAGGCTTTGAGGAAGGGCTGGTTTTAAACTGGTTGGGAGTCCTATTTGTAAGGCAGCCTTAACTGTTGACATTCAGAAAAGGAAGACAGCGTACCATTTCTATAAATATTAATTCCTGTCCACGATTTTTTTCTCTGGAGGATTAGAAAAGCATTCTTCACGCTGCGCTGGAGGGAGCTTTTCAGTCTGTGTTTTGGAGTCCTCGTTTAAAAAGCCTATGTTTGGAGCCCGCATTTTAAAACCGTATCTAAGAACCATCTCAGAGGAGGACCTCGGATGTGCTCCGTCAGCATCTCCCTGCGCCATTTCTCCGAGTTGAGAACAAATGCCAGGAAGAATCCAGGTGGGCGGGAGAGAAAGCAAGTGAGCTGCAGCCGTGGGCTCTCTGAGGTTTAATCTGTTCAGTATCCCTTGTGCAGGCCTCAGCCGTAGGCCTGTGGATCACATGACCCCTTAACTCAATAAAAGCCCACAGAGGGCATCTGCAATCCCCCCTGGACTATCCAGAGGGTGTCATCGTGAAGTGCTCTGCATTCTTCAGCCTCTCCATGGCGATGCACGAAGGCTCAGGGCCAACACCCCCCTCCTGGGTTGCCTTTAAACCCAAAGTTTTTTCAAACCAAAAGATCCCGGGAGCGGTAGCAAGGGTGGAGTGGAATGTTTCTTGGGGGCAGGTGGAGTTTGGGGGGTCTGGTCCCAGCTCTGCCACTGCCACCCGCTCCCGGCTGGTTACTACAGCCTGCGTCCTGCCCGTGGAAAATGAAGGAACTGCCTCTCTGACCTCTCAGCACCATCCAGGCGGGGGATGCCCTAGGACTGCAGCTTCCTACCAGTTGCATTCAGAGTCTCACTGGACCCTGGTCTCTCTCAAAACCTTTCTTCTCAGGAGCTCCAAATTCTGGCAACAGGAAGTAACAGCCTCTGGGCCGTCACAGGGCACCCAGAATGGGGAAGCTCCGTAGCTAATAATAGTTTCTTGAGTTTGTATGGGACTTTGTCTTTTGAAAGCACTTTGTAATCCACTACTGCATTGAACAAAGGGAAGAGAGAGCGGGGCGGGGTCAAGAGGTCTGCCAGGGACGGACACCATTCTCACAGTGGGGCACCTCTTGTGTGTCTGCTCCGTCCACTGCAGCTGAGTCCCGGCTCTCCTTCTCCTCTCTGTGCCTTACAGCCTCAGCGTGTGTGAGCAGACACGGCAGCTCTACACTGCTGGGCAGAGGCAGCCCAGCAGCGTGTACAAATATGGCAATGAAGCCACAATTCAGACCCACTGGGAAGCCCACGCCATAGAGGAACATCGGTAAACAGCCCTCTGCCCGCCCCTGCATCTGCTTCCTGAGTTTTCTTCTGTATTTTATGGTGCACAGTCTTTCAGTATCTTAAGAAGGGGGTGTCACCTGCTGAACTTTGTACTCCCTTGGATGTGGATCTTAGAAAACAAACCCCCAAAATACCCGACACGACATAATCAAACCCGTCATCTCTTTCCCTGAGCTGAGAAGAGACATCTGGTCTTAGCCAAGAAGGTGGTGGCCACCTACCACGTCTGTGTTGGTGATCTTAGCCAGCAGCTCAGTCAGGGCATCGCAAGTGAGCGAGCTCACTTCCTCATCCTGCTGGAGGCCACAGATGGCTGCTCCCACACTTCCAGTTGCAATCATCGATGGCGGGTACATGGCGAACTTAAAGTCTGCAAGGAATGAGAGGCACAAGGTCAGGGCACAGAATGAATTTGGATCCAGGAGCTCCCCAGACTGCAGAGACTCAGAAACAGGATGGCAGCAGGCCAGTGGCACAAGCGACCCCTTGCCCTACAGGCATGTCCTCCCTTGAGTTCTTCCACAAGAGGCTCTGTGTTTATTTGCCGTCACCATGGCTGTTCCAGATTTAAACGGAGACTGAGGCAGGGAAGGAAGACAGCTTATCTGAGTGCACACAATAAATGCACAGACGATTCAAGGTCCCCAGTCCCCAAATCCCAGTCATATTAAGCATGTCCGAGGTAACATTCTTGACCCTGGTGGGGGACAGCAAGATGTGTCATGGTCTCCTCTAGAGGAGATGGTGGGAACAGAGCAGAGAATGTCTGAGGCTTGTGCAGATAAGGTACCCCATGAGCCGTGCAAGCGGGATAGACCAGGGGCTCCAGATGAGAGGAGGGAGAGGGCAAGGAGGTGGGAGAATCGGGCAAAATCTATGCAGAACGCTAATTCAGATGGGGTCTTGCTACAGTTTCTGGACAGGCATCGAGGATTAATAATGACCCAAAACAAAGATTTGATTTAAAAAAGGAAATGAGGGAAGCAGCAATGCAGGGAGTGGGCGAGTAGGGGCTGAGTTCCACCCAATTCCCAACCTCTGGCCCAACAGCAAGGATCTCAACATTAGGGTAGAGGGTTCTAACCCTAACATAGGGCTCTAACTAAGCACCAGAGTTGAACCATTGCGTTCGTATCAGATGGGTGACTTGGTGTCAGTGTTATGACTCATGAGCCTGAAGGGTCCATTTTATTGCTAAAAGAAGAAAATGTGACTTGCTACAGAGAAATGCAGAATGAGGATAATAAATCAGAAGGGCTTCAACCCCATCCACTGCCATTTCTGACAGCAACTACAGACGATGCTCCTGTGTGCTAGAGGCTTCCTCTTGGAAGACCAGATCCCTTGTGTCCCTCTGAGCACTCCCCAGAGGGGCTGGGTGACCATGATCCAGCAGCTGCTTGGTCCATCAAGGGGAAATAAAGGCAGCCAACTTCCCCATTACCGCTGCCGACAGCTCCCAATGATCACCATATGCAATACGCTACATGTTACGTCCTGTTTAATTCACCCATCAGCCACAGAAGGTGCACACAAACATCACCCTAATGCTGTGGGTGAGAACCTGAGACTTTTGAGAGTTTATGTTGCCCCTGCTGGTGTTGACACAACCTTAGGGTGGTGACAGTTTCAGCCGTCACCCTAGTGACGGTCCTGGAGAGCAGCAAGTCTTCCAAAGTGTACTCTTTCTGGTTTCAGCATTGCTCCAGTGAACTTACTGTGTGTAGACACGGGAAGGGCACGCGGGAGCAAGACAGAGCATATAGGGAACCGTGGGTCACCCTTCAACTTACAGCAGAAACAATCAGCTTAAACCTACAAAAACCAGCCGCTCTCTTATTTCCCTTCTTCCTATGCGAGGCTCTATTACACACACATTTTCGACGGCAGCTCTTTTAATGGTGAGCCCATCACCCCAGCATAAGTTAGCAGTGCTGTCAGACACTGTGGATCCCCCACACCATGCACAGCCCCCCCTCCCATCATGAACGTAGAGCAAACCTGGCCATCTGCCTGTCTCCTTGGCTTTTTTTCCTTTACCATCTCCACCTCTTGAGGGACAAATATGATGGTGCTGCGCCCACGCCTGCTGTCCCACCCGCCCCTCTTATGCTTTCTCTGTCATCATGGACGGTGTGACAAAGCCAGCCTCCCTGCCTCTTGCTCTGCTGTAGGTCTCTTCCACATGGGTCACAGGAGAGTGTTTCTCTGCCCAATAACCTCGTTAACTCCCCCCCTGTGACATTCATAACACAAGCGGGGCAGCCAGCCCATGGCCCTGGGCCCACAAAGGCGCGGGTGGGAGCATCTGCCAGGGAAGGGGCAGGAAAGTATCCTCAGCCCTCCCTTCCCTCTGTCACAGGCCTCAGACCGGGAAGCACACTTCACACATGCCCATCTCTGCTGTCCCACTGCTAGCAAACCCAACTCTTATTATTGGCATATGAATTAACTTCCGGAAGCCAGCAAGCACAGGGGGAACAGGTGCACGGTTACACAGGGAGACTCCACCTCCCTTTTTGTTTTACTAAGAAAATGTTCAGGGGAGTCCTCTGGGGACACTGTCCTGTCCCACAGAATTGGAGAGCACTGTGTGCATGAACTTGGCTGTCTCTCAGCAGCTCAGAGTGGCACCAAAGGGGCAGTGTTCCCACAGCCAGACAGAAGAGCTGCTGGAGATCAGGACGGTGCCGTGCTGCCCCTCCATTGCCTGCTACACAGGAGACCAGCCTCTTCCTCTGGACCCCTGAGCACACCCCCATCTCTCCTCCAGGTTAGTCCAATGCTAAGGCCACATCAGCCCTCCAGCTAGGTCCAGACTGTGAGACTGTGGGCAAGTCACTTCCTCTTCCAAGGGCCTGGCTTCCCATTTGTCTAATAAGGGGTTGGGTTAGGTAAGTGTTTTTCTAATTTCTAGTTGCAACTTATTAATGGGTCGTAAAATTCATATGTGGGTCGTGACCAGCATTTTTTTGTTGTTCTCCTTTAACCAAATAAGAGTAGGATAGAAAGTATCGGGCTCACTGCATGTAGTAAGAGTAAATAGTGTGTGGAGATTTTGTATCAGTCTGACATACTTGTACAAGTATCCTGAGTTGTGTTATAAAATGCATTTCTTCTTTTATGACTTAGGTCAAAGAGTTTAAAAATAGCAGGCAGGATAGTCTCCCAGGTGCCTTACAGCTCTTCTTTGCTTACTTGAGGATCTGGACTGGGAATGACTCCCAAGGAGAAGAACAATGAGGAGACAATAGATTGTAGCATGACATTTACCAGCTGGCAAAGTCACAAAGCACCCCTCTCCACTGAGCAGCACTACTTCCCCGCAGCCCAGGGCTGCCCCAGGACCACTCTCAAGGACATGCCCCTCTCTGCTGGTAGGGAACACTGAACAGAGAGTAAAACGAAACATCATTTCATCTGCGCACTAGCTTCCTAGCTGTAGTTAGCCAACCCCCAACCCCCAACCCCCCAACCTGCAGAAAGCTCCACCTACCCAATGCAGCCATTCCTGGAAACCTTCAGCTTTGTCTCTATGACAGGACGGAGAAATGGTCACAATATCCACTTAGAAGGGAGCAGAAAACCAAATTGCATGCATGCAATGATGAAGATGACAACCATGGGTAAATACACACACACATGCCTACGGATGAACTGGAAGGAGGCATGGAAGTAGAAAGTTGTTCTGTTAGGTGGGGGAAACGCAGGTAAGTTTGTAAAATTTTCATGTAATATTATTTTAATGAATAAGAACCACGTAAAAATTTCTCAGCAGTCTCTTAAATCTCTTGATCAAAAATGCCAACAAGCTATATGCTGGTACAGAAGGCACGTTAGGGTTGAGGGCGTACCCTCTCCACCATTAATTGACCACCAGGAGAGGTGAGATGCTGGTGCCTTCCTGAGATCCCGCCTTCTCCTGCAGCAGAGAGAGGGGCAATTAACTGATCAGCGATCCATTCTGATCAACTCATTACAATGTGCTCCTCCCTGTTTCAGCCAGCATGGAGGACTCTCCCAAAAATGTACAACATTGAGACTTCTTACGGCTGGGCATCAATGCACTGGATAGCAGAAGATGGTGTGCTATAATGGCTAGGTCTGTACTGCTATATAGGTAACTTCTAAAGAAACTTCTCAAAGAAAGGAGGCTCCTGAAGGCCGGGCGCAGTAGCTCACATCTGTAATCCCAGTACTTTGGGAGGCCAAGGCAGGCGGATCACCTGAGATCGGAAGTTCGACATCAGCCTGGCCAACATGGTGAAACCCTGTCTCTACAAAAATTAGCCAGGCATAGTGGCAGGCGCCCGTAATCCCAGCTACTCAAGAGGCTGAGGCAGGAGAATCACTTGAACCCAGGAGGCAGAGTTTGCAGTAAGCAGAGATTGTGCCACTGCACTCCAGCCTGGGCAACAGGCTCAAAAAAAACCACAAAAACAAAAAAGGAAGCTTGTAAGTAGAGAGGAGCATTTGAGACACTTCTCAGAAGACTCTCTAGGGAGATAGAAAAGGATTGGGAGATAGAACCAAAAAGCTCGGAGTTGGAAGGTGGAGTGCTTGGGCAGCCTCCATTCCTGCCCCAGTCCCCACCAGACCCAGGGCCTCCTCTAGGTTGCTGCATCTGGAGATCTGAAGAGAGCAGAAGCAGCCACACACCTTGTCATGGGGGACAGAGGCCATCCCAGGGCCTAGGGCTCCAGCTCCCCCTCCAACCAAGCAGACCTCTGGAGAATGCAGCTCACTGGTTCAGAGCATTAGCTCTGGAATGAGAATGAGGTTGAATCTCCATCCCATCATCTACCAAGGGTGTGAAGATGAGCACGTTACCTGACCTTTCTGAGTCTTCATTTTCTGACCTGCAAATAATGAGAATAACAATACCCACCTCATAGTGTTGTTCTTAGGATTAACTAAAATACTCCTTGTAAAGCACAGAGCCTGGTTCAAGGTAAGCAATGAATGTCAGCCAGTCTCCTCCCCATCCTGCCCCTCCACTGCTCTCACTCCTGGGACTTCCTGCAGGACTGTGGTGGGTAGTTCTGACTGGAGATGCTCTCCAGTGTCTGGAGGGGTGAGGAGAAGGCGCCCAGCATCTCTGGTTTGAGACAGATGCAGGGAGCAGGCCAAGCAGGCCAGGAAGAATGAGGGCTCTGTGCTTCCTGGAGAATCTGTCACTATCCAGTTGTGTATGTGTCCCAGAAATGACATCATCGAGTCCCCAAAGCCGCCTGCTGCTTTGCAGAACTGGGAGAAAGTGCAGCCTCACAAGGGAATGAAAAGAACCCCATGAACACTCAGCGAATGGAAGAGAGAAGTTGGCAGCTCTAACCCTGCACATTCCACATTCATTCAGATGCGGTTCACCCGAGCCAAGGAACAATACCCACACAACCAGGAACACCCGACATTCCCGCCTCCCTCCTGGCAAAATGGTGGAGGCGAGGGACACACCTCAGGGGGAATCCGAGCTGGACCCACAGGCGCCAGGGGCAGCTCTGGTGTGGTCTGTATGCCTGTTGATGGTGGCGGTGGTGATGGTGAGGTATTAATAAAAAGGAGCCTGAAATTCATCAGTTTCAAACATCTCCTTTTACAAGTGAATCAATGAAGTCTTGGGAGATGAAGCGATCTGTCTCACGTCACTCACTGTGAGTGCTGGGCCTGCAGTCCAGATGAAACTTAGGGACTCTGGATCCAGAGCTCCTCATAACTTACCGGAAGCTGACCAGCTCCTCAAGGTCACCTCCCATATACCACTAAGGGAGACAGGGCAGCCTTTCATGTCACAAGTGGAAGAAAAGCCGCAAAGGTGGCGCTCTGGCTCGGGAATCAAAGCACTTGGGTCCCAGCCCCAGCCCCGGCATCAGCAAGCAGAAGTGGCTTATCCTCCCAAGGATACTCGGGAGCCCCTTAGGGTCCCACTGGGTTCCCTCACCTGGGCACCAGCCCTGAGAAGTGCTCCATTTCAGCAACTTGGTGTCTGCACTTGGTAGGATTTTACTGAAGAAAGAGTTTAGAGCTAAATAAGTTTAAAACCACAGATTGCGTGGCCGTGCCCAGTAAGTTTAGCATTCATCATTTTGGCTATGGTGGCCAAGGTCTTGGGGTGCAGGGGTGATGGCTTTTGCTCCTGTCCACCAATAGGGGAAGAGAGATGGTGCTGAGGCTGAAGAAGAAGGGGAAAGCGGGGTCAGGCTTTCCCCATCTCTCCCCCTCCTCCAACTTGCAGTCAGGTGGAAATTCAAAGAGCCAGAACCAGGGTGTTCATAAGGCCAGGGACAACACTGAGCGCGCACCTCATCTGTCACCCCCAGAGCAGGAAGGACCAGCATACCCTGTCCTCATGGGGCAGGGCTGCCATGACAAGGGAATGCCCATGCAATTGCAAGGCCTGCTGGGAGGAGCTGGGGAGGGGGCTGGTTGGAGGGCAACGAGCAGCCTGCTACCCATTCTCTTACAGCCAGAGGGAAGAGAGATGGCAAGCCCCACACTGCCTGACTGCCTGTCCCCCACAGGGCATGTTAACAACTTCCCTCAGTCCCATGACCTCTCAGCTTCAGGGGCAGCTCAGAGTCTTGCAGATGCAAAGATGGGTTTCCACTCTCCTTCCCAGCACCCATCAAAGTGAATCTCTCTCTCTAATCAAGGGCCACATCATCAAACTTCTCTGGGCCACCACCGTCTCCCTCTCACTTGGGGATGGAATCTGAGGGAACACCTGTAAGTAAAGCCAGGGGCAGGAGCTGGGACAGCACAATGGGTTATAGTCAACATTGGGCTCTGGCCTTGGGGCGGCTGTCGTGTGCACAAATAGCAAGGTGCAGCATCTTAGGGTGGGCTTCTAGTGCAGAAAGCAGGGATGTGGGTTCCTGGGGAGGGTGAGCACCTCCCCGTCCCCGGTGCCACATGTAAACTCAATGCCACTGGCTCTCCTAGACTAACTGGAATCATGCATCGAGCACGGTATCACACGTCAGGAAATCTCCCAATGCCACAGTGCGGTCCCGGGTCATATCCAATGGTCTTTCCTCGCTTGCAGACCTGGGCGCTCTATCAGCAGAGCTGTGACCGGGGGAAGCTATGGCCCAGTTCTGCTTCCCCAGTTTCGGAAACTCCAGAAACGGGAATGCTAGGAGCTGTAGTCAGGAAGATCCCCTCCCAAATACACACACGCCCACGCCAGCACTGACCAGGACCTGCTGTAGAGGGATACCAGCAGCTTGCGGCCCTCCCTCTTCCAGAAGCCATTTTAGGCTGAGCAGGGAAGGGAAGGGAAGGAGGTTCGTCTCTACCTTGACACCATCTTACCCCAGAGCCCCATAAAGCAAGACCGCCACTCCGACACCCTTCCCCTTCCCACGGCCCCTGTGTTTCTTCTGCTTTCCTTCCCCTTTCACACACACATACGCTCCCCCACACACTGCAGAACCACTGCCAGCTCTTTCACAACCAGCTTTTCCCATCAAATAGCTGCACAGCCTGAGGGTTGGCTACCATCTCTGGGGACTCCCACCCTCCACCCTCTGTGCACCTCCAAGACCCTGGCCGCAGGTGTTTCATCAGCTCATGAGGGCAACAGCTCAGGCTGGGATCCGTGCCTCCTACGTCTGGTCCTCAGCCCCTCTGTGCCCGCTACTGGCCAGACACAGTCCCGGGTCCTTGCCCATTCATCATACCCTGTCCCCACGATGCACAATCTCCTCCCCATGGAAGGTGCTTCCTCCAAGAAAAGCGGCCTTTGGTGTTTGTATTGTGAAGCCAACTGTTGTAAAACTCCAGGCAGCCAGGATTCTGTGTGACTCGGTCAGTTACACAAACCCAAGTGCAGATCAGGGAAAGAAATATCTTGCGATACAGGCCCATCCTTTCCAGACCCAGGAAACTTCTGAGGCCCTCCCCCTGCTCTGCCCAGTCCACACCTAAGGCTCAGTGCTTAGCACATGGTTTGCATTTGGTTTGGGGGTGTCCTTTCTCCTGTCATTTCCCAGCCCCTGACCAAAGCTAGCTCAAGGCCCCCAAAACACAGTCTTCATAACTGCCTCGGTCTCCCTCTGGGCCTCTGTCCTCAGTCCCCAATCCCAGGCTCCCTACTCTGGCCCCACGGTTGGCAGCCAGCCCGAAGATCTGGGCAAGAAGGCCACGGATGGGGGATGGGATCCCCAGTTTCTGAGAATGGGTCTAGACAGAATCTGGGGATCTGCCCACACCCGGTAACTCCACCCAGGACCCCTACCCCCATCAGAGGTCAGAGAGGAGGAAGAGGATAGACCCCAAAAGATCTGTTAGTCAAGAGACAGTGTCAAAGCAGAGCTCACAGCTGGGCAATGGGGGAAGTTTGGGGTCGGGGGTGAGCTGTCTTAGGGCCAGAGAGAAAGAACTGGTTGACCCCTCCCCCACAGTGAATCAAGATGAGAGAGGAAAGGGACAGCCCAGCCTGGGAGACAAAACGACAGGTCATGGGAGGTCTGACCTCTCCGGCCTGGGCCAGACAGCAAAAGGGAAGGAAGCCAGAGTGACCACTGTGCAAAAGGCAGCAGGGGTCCACCGGGCTCCTAAGAACCACCCTCAGGGCTGCAGGAAGGACAACGGACTCTCCCACCAAGGCACATGGGGCGCATGTGCACGCCATGAGGCCTGGCCTGCATCCAGAAGAACAGGACTACAGAAAACCAGCAAGGGGAAACCTGCACCCTGGATGAACAGGCAGGCGGCGGGGGAGGACTCCACACTCAAGCCTGCAAGTACAGAGCACACAGGTCCTACCGGAAACAGACACAGGCAGCCAAAAAAGGAAAGCCATCATATCCATTTTAGTAGGAACGGTTAAAATCAGTGTTAAAACCGGAGATGGCAGCATTTTCATCATTAGTGAAGGTCCAACCTACACATCTAGTTTACAAAGCACTTCCACGGGCATCAAGTCTTTCTGATTTTAATTTTCCTAGCTGCTCTGAAAAGGCCGTAGGATGATGTATCAACAGGTTTGTTTTGCAGATGAAGAAGCTGGGGTTTCAGAGAGGTCAAGCAGCTAATCCAAGGTCAGCAGTTGCATGTAGCAAAGCCTGACCTTTTGACTGTGAGCCTACATTGTACATTATACAATCAACTGTAGAACTCAGGAGTAACATGTAACAATGTATTGAAAAAAGTTACCACCCGAGTCCACCTATGAACTACTGTTGGCAAATTTGAGGTGAACCGCACCAAAGAGTCTTCCCAAAGTGATCAGCTTTTTACCTAAGGTTTTCTGATTGTCAAAACATGAACTCCTGACGCATCTCCCTTGGATGAGTAAGGTTCTGGGGTCTCTGCCATGGCCACTACCAAGAAAAAAAAATACAGTAGAAACTGGCCAAGGCTCCTTTAATAAGACAATAGCAAACCACTGCCTTGAGTTCATTAGGAAAATAAGGCGCAAATGGGCCAGTAGGAACTATGTGTCAATTGTGGGATCCACGTGGTAGGCAGAATTGCAATGTTAAAGGCTGCACCAAAATCGAAACACCTCCACATGTGAAGTGAGGATATCAGAACCCGGTGCTCAGAAAGTAAAGCCTTACCGGAAGCCAACCAGGTTCACTCCCCCCGCCGCCCCTCCACACACACAGTGGAGAGAACAGCCAGAAGGCCATAAATGCCCTACAGTAAAAAAAAAAAAAAAAAAATTCCTTTTCCTTTGGTCTCCCTTACCACTAATCGAGGCAGGCAGCATATTTATCTTGACATTGTTCCTTTAACCTGTATTTGCCCCCATCCCCCCCCAGATTTCCTCTTGGGCATCTCTCCAAGCCATCCTTTTCCTTAAAAGATTAAAGATTTAAACACAACCAGTGAGCAGTATGTATAATCTTCAAAGAGCACTTTAGCCATCATAAAGAATATTTTAACAGGCACTAATTTTTTTCCCTTACCACACCTGTCCTCATAAACCATTTATGAGTATAGCAGAGAAAGGGAACGGACCAGCTCAGATAAAGTTAAAGAAAAAGCCACCCAAGAATGAAACTTCAGACTTCAGACTACTCAACACCACCCCTCCCCTAAACTCCTAAACTGACATGAAAGTTCATACTGCCTTTTGCCTCTCCCTGAACATCTCCCAAAACAGCTCTCCAGCCTCCCTCCCTGGCCCAAGCCTGATCTTACCGGTGGCACACAGAGCGATGAAGGTCTGGGCATGCTTTCGGATCAGAGACAGTTTCTCCCGCTGCTGAGGCAACTTTCGCAAGATGTGCTCAATGAAGTCATGAGGAGTGACAGCCGCCAGGTTCCACTTCAACTTCCCCAGTACCACCAGCTCCCACTCCTGGAGGGGAAGGCAGGAAGAGAAGAGGAAAATCTAAAATCCACAGGCTGACCTGGTGTAGGCGGCTGGGGTTGGGCTCCAGACCAATTTTAAGGCCGCTCATTAGGACGTGGCTGCTAGATTGCAGGGCGGGCCCATTTGTCAATGTGCCCCTCAAGCTTTGAAGTTGTTGACAGCTCTTCTTATGCTTCAAATGTCAGGCTCCACTGAAAATAATGAGAGCCCAGGTAGCTGTTGCCAAGATCCTATTTTCTTCTATTTCGTTTCCACTCTGGCTCCCCTCACCCCCCTCCCAAACCTGACTTGCAGGCAATACTGCCCGCCCACCCAGAAAGCCGAACCTACAATAAGATTCGACCAAGGTCATTGTGGCCCTTTCACGGTAATTTATTGTATATGTCTCCATCACCGAATTAATAGTCTTTTTAATCTTCATGGAAAAATGATGCCCGCAGATAAAGCTCAAAATAAGGTTCCCTGGCCCAACTTCTCGTCAACCAATTAGCTTGCTTTTGCTTACTGCCAAAGTGCCTTTTTTCTCTCTGCTGTTCAAACTTTCCCCTTTGACATATCACGCAGAAATCTTGGGGATGTGACACTTGGCCCTTTCACCTCAAGGTTTCACGGGCGGTTGTCATCATGACTAAAGGACCACATGGTCATTAGCAACCCCATTTTGCAGATGGAGGTGATCTGAAGCAAGGTGAGGGTGCTGGCTCAGGGTCACAGCATCCTTCCATGCCCGTGTGGGGACAACACAAGCCTGTCTCTTTTGGGCCTCTCACCAGCAGCCCACCTGAAGAAAAACCTGGTTTCCCTCTTTCACTGAGATACTTACGGGAAACTGTGCTCAAAGGGAAACATTCCAAAATAAAACATTAAAAATATTGTATGTGCTATCAGGAAATATGCCTATCCACTGGGCTGTCATCAGAAGAATGAGAGGTTGGGCCTGTTTACCAACGCACCCCCTCTCCCATTCACATGGAGAACTTGGGAATCTCTTTCATTTGCTAAACCAGCAACCCGAACACCAGTCCTGGAGCAGTGGGGCAGGGGGTGATTCCCTTTCCCCTCCCAGGCCTCAGCCTTCTCATTTGTAAAATAGGACTCTTCCAAATCCCAACTTCTGGGATAAAGGGGAAGGGAACAGGAAAAGGCCAGGGTTGTGTAGAGCAATATATTGCTTGGGTAGTCCTGGAAAGATTCACGTGCCCTGAAGAACACCTCAGTTCACCATCCTCTTGAAACAAATGAACCATATGAAGATTGTTTTTCCTGCTCTCCCATGAGAAAAACAAATTGGTTCCCAATTCTAAGAATGTTTTCTTTACAAGCTTTAAAAATCTGCCTTGGCTTTTTGTGGACAGCTGGGGTAAAGGGCCCCAATAAACTACTAAACCACCATCATCTTCAAAAAGATGGCTTGAAATGCCAGCCCTTCCTTCTCACAGGGTAATGCGAGTACGGACCACTCGTCTTGCACCATTATTAAAGGAAGCAGATCTCCCAGAAGAAAGCACCTTTCTGGGCCTCTGGACCAAACCAGAAGCAGCTAAAATCTGGCAGCGGTTCAAAGGTGAAGTCATCCAGGCCCCCTCTCCACATTCTCGGCAATTCCTCCCCCAACCTTGTGCGTGTCTTCCACTAGATGGCAGCACAGCCCCAGAAAGGAAGGCTCCTCACAAAGAGCCCAGTTCAAGAAGCCAGCCTCAGCCCTGTGGACTTTGGGCAGGCCCTGCCAGTAATGAGGGGGGAGGGGGCGGGGAAGGGGGGGTGCTTTTTTAAACAGTTCAGAGGGGGGTGTGCAAACCACTGAAGGTGGGCCTTGGAGCCGCTCTTCCATCCAGTACTGCTGCAATATGGCCGTCTTATATGTCAAGCTGCAGGGAAAAGGAGTTAGATCAGGTGGAAAAAGGTTCCCTGGTAGAAAACCAGAGATAAGACAGGACCCCTGGGGTTGTACAGAGGTCACAATCCTACTGGAGTTAGGAACCTAGGCCTGGGACTCCTTCAATGAAAGGACAAATTTTGACTGCGCCAAAGTCAATGAACTGATATTTAGTGAACAGCTATTATGTGTAGGTATCTTGAGGCTTTATAGATATAGAGGGCATTACCTTTGAACTCCAAGTTTTTAGGAGACACACACCACAGCCACATACCTACCATGTGAACACGTTCTCAGACTATTTTTGAAAATTTGGAATTTAATTAAAATATTATCACTGTTAGTTAAAATATTCCATGCTTCCCCTACACACATGAACACACATTGCGAATGAGTCTCACCAACCCAAATCTCCATGAGGATCTTATTCACAGATGTAGCCTCAGTGCTGGGCACGGAGCCTGGGCACACAGTAGGAACACACACACACACACAAAAGACAGTGGTTTCCTATTAAAAGAGCTATCGCCCGTAAGTGTGAACATTCTATTCTATTGGTGGGATCATTTCTGGATCCCAAGAATTTGCTCTGGAAGTGGTGAGTAGAAGGCATATTGTTGGCCAGGGGAAAGCGGGAATCGCAGAAAGGAAGGGAGGAGGAAGGGGGCCCGTCATTACCAGCAGCTCCTGAGGCTTGATGGAGTTGTCAGTGTAAATGCACAGCTTCTCCGCAGTCAGCGGGCTGGTCTCTTTGAGCTTGGAGGCCAGGAACATGCAGACAGCACCCAGGAGTTGCAGATGGGACTTTGGAGTCGGGACCCCAGCCAAGAAACGGTCCAGGTAATTCATGGCCAGAGGGAAGACCTCTTCTTCGCACTTCTGTTCCTCACAGACCTACGATGGGAGTGAGAAAGGGTTGGGGGGGCGGGGGTGGAGAGCACAGCATCAGCAAAAGAGAAAAAGAATAAAAAAGCATAATGTATGGAAACAAAAAAATTTAATTTTTTGTGGGGGAGGGGGGAGGGGAGTAAAATGTGTGATAAGAATAAAGAACAAAGATGAGGAAACTGGGGTGCATCAGAATAGCCCATCCGCGCTTTGGCATTCCCTATAAAAGGGGGTGAACTACAGCTCCAAAACGGGGAGTCGGGGAAGTGCGCAGCAGCCGCGGCAGCTCCGCGACGCTCCCTTTGGCTACTCCTTCGCGCACTCTAAACTCACTCACTCTTTTTTGGATTTCGTCATCTTTTCAAAAAATCAATAAAAATATTCTGGAGGCTCCGAGGGTCCACTTCTTGGTCTCATCCGGATCCCCCAGATCCTCCTCTTTCATTCCCGACAATTGGAAAAAATGTCCGGGGGGGGATCCCTGCCGCCCAGGGGCCGCTATTGGGGGGGGGGCGGGTGGGGAGAGGTGGGGAAGAGAGGGGGAGGGAGGAGAGGAGGAAGAGCGCCGCAGCCTCGGCAGCTGGAGTCGGAGCGCGGGGTGGGGGGGGACGGTTTCAAAAAATAATTAAAAATCGAGGAAGTATCCCAGAAAAGCCCTTTTGGCGTGAAAACCCCAAAGAGGAATCAGGCTTCCCCGAAACGTAGGTTTCGGGTGCCAGAAAGGTCTGTATTCCGACCCCTGGGGCTTTGGATCCCGGGAGGAAACTTGAAGGGGTGAGCGCCGCGGCGGGAGTGTCCGGCTGCGGCCCACAAGGACAGAAACTAGGGAACGTGGTGACGAGCTGGGGGACAGACGGGAGCAGGGAGCCCTGGAAAGAGGCAGGGGGGGCTCCGACCTCTCCTTTAGGGGTGACCCAATATCCCCCTACACACACCCCCTCCCCCCTTCCTACCCCACCCAAATCTCCGCACCGAGGAAGCTGGAAAGCCAAACTGTAAGTAACCTTCGCGAGGTGGGGGGGTGGGGGAGAGGGCACGATTCAAAGCGGGGGTGGCCGGAATAATGGGGTGCGAGGGTAAGCGGGCGACGTTTCCCAGCCTTTCCAACGGGAGTTTGCAAAGCAACATGGCGAAACCACGGCAGGTCCAGAGCTGTGCATACGTGGGCACACGGCTCGCTGGGCAAAGACTTGGAGTGAGGGGCAAGACGCGGTTATTTTGGGTTCCCCTGAAACACACGTTCTTCCTTGGAACTTTCGGGGCTTCAGAATTCCCCGTTTCTCTCCTTCTCCCTCCTCCCTCCACCTCCCCCCTGAAGTGCCAGCGCAGAGTTGCGACCACATGCAGGAACCGGAGGCCAAGATGAATTTGCTCTGGCCTTTTGAGGGGGCTGCCTTTCTACTCCGGGTCCCGGTTCTGGCCCCGACTCCCTTCCTGGCCGCAGCGAAAGCAGCCGCCGCGGCTTCGCAAAACACAGGTCGCGAGGGGGGGTGGTGGGAAGAAGAGGCAGCCACATGCAGGCACACGCGCGCGGGATGCTCCCCCACCCCCGCCCAGGACAGGCTCGCTTCTTCCCCAGATTTTCCTCCCGCCTCTCCCTCCCGAGTTAATCTGGAGAGGAACAGAAATGAAGCCACGCGTCTCGCCAAAAGGCGCGCGGTAACCTCCCGCACAGGAGCCGGGAGGCCGGCGCGGGGACTGCCCTCTCCCAGGTTTAGGGCTCCTGCCGGGGGCCCGAGAATCCGGGAGGGGTCCTGGCTCCTAGCGAGAGCCGCCCGCTGACCTACCTCCAGCATCCAGGTGGCCACCATCCTGCGCATGTAGGGCTGGATGTCCTTCTGCACGCACTTGAAGTAGGAGCACTGCGGAAGGTAGCGCTCTTCGATGGTGAGCAGGTTCTGCAGGACGCGGTCGTCCTGTAGCAGGTTGCGGTCCCGCACGGCCCTGCGGATCGGGTCCACCTCGCAGCACAGCAGCTCCATGGCCAGCCCGGCGACCCCTCTCTCCCCTACTTTCCCCGGACTGGAAATGTGTTTTTTTTGTTTTTTGGAAGGGAAAGGGGAAAGGGTTCCCCGATCTCCTTCCTTTGGCTAAACAGGGGGGGTTCGGGGGAAGAAGTGAGGGCAGAGAGAGAAGGTGGAGCAGAAGAGGGGCGAGGATTGGGCGGTGGGCGAGCAGAGCCTCGGGGTCTGCCTCACTCGCACCGGTCCTCCCCTTCAAACTGGTCTCGCTCTCCCCAGCTCGCTCTTCTCCGCTCTGAGGCGGTGACGCAAGCTGGCTAGGCAGTTAGCTCTCCTCCCTCTGCCCGCACTCCCCCGCTCTGGTTCCTCCTCCCCTTCCCTCCCCTCCTGGTTCTCCCCTCCTCCTTTCAATCTCTCCCTCCCTCCCTCCTTTTCCCCTCTCGTTATTAAGGAGAACAGCAGCTGCCCCGACCTAACTTCAAACGCGGTCCTCCGCCCCCCAACCCCTCTCCCTCCTCCAGCCTTGCGTGCCAGGGGCCCCGGACTGGGCAACCCACAACAAACTACTGATTCCTATTTCTGCCCTCTAATTTCGCTCATTCTGTAGGTGTAGCACGCCAAAATACGACCCTCCAACTTTGGCTTCTTCAAAACGGATCCTAATCCTCCTGCCCTTGTATTCAAGATCCAAGAATGTAGGGTAGATTACTTGAAGATGGGGTGAGCTCAGACAATTTAGAAATAGATCCCTTGAGTGAAAAATAAGGAAGGGGGGTGATTTTAGAAAATAGCAACCTCGCATACCCAGAGATAAAGGTCATGTCCCTGAAGTTTATGTTCCTGATAACTTCGAAGCTGTTTCAAAAGCCCCAATTAAAGGGAACAGAACGTCGTCCCTTCTGTCCCCCCCCAGCCCCCAGCACAGTGTGTGGAGAGGAAGAAGAGGGAGGGAGGGGTGGATGTTAGGAAGGAAGGGGGATGCTTCTCTGGAGGGATAGAATGTGCTTCTCGAGCAGAAACTGTCGTGTTCCTGGGGGCCCTAGGAGCACCCTGGGGCGACGCGGTGCAGCGCCCAGGGCCGCTGCAGGCCGGGGGCAGGGCTCCCAGCGGTTCCTCCGCGGCCAGCGGCCACGCAGGAAAAACCCGCTTCCTCGCCCCTGCATCTGCTGACAAGCCGCCCTAGGTGTCTGCGCCGAGCGTGGCCACACCGATACAGCTTTCTAGGAAATGGCCCGGGAGGGGGAGGGGGGGCGAGTGAGGGATTAGGTCTGGCTCCCTCTCGCTCCCCCTGCGCAAACACCACCACCCCCTCCTTTCCCCGGAGGCAAGAGTCCTCCACCCTCGGTCCTTCGCTCGCATCCTCGCCGACCCCTCCGGGTTCGCGCCTCACTCGCCAGGCTTTCTCCCTGGGAGCGGACTGCGGTGAAGTCGCCGCCAGCACTGTCGGCCCTGACACGTGCTCTAACGCATCCTCCAGTCAAGGCTGTCTTTGCAGGAGATTGATCTGCTGGTGTTTCCTCACCTCCTTCCTCCTGTCACCCCCCACCCCCACCCTGCCCTTTCACTCCAGGAGGAAGGGGCGAGCCCAGCGCCCGTTGTGCTGGCCGAGCTGGCACGTGCAGCGGGCATGGCGTGGCTCGAGCTCTCTGGGCACACCGAGGCCGACCGTGTACCTCCCTCATCGGGAGAGGGGGCCCGGGCAGGGGCGCGGAGAGCCAGCAAGGCGGGGTGGGGCGCGGGCTGGTGAGCCGTACACTAGGTTCCCTGCAAGGCGGAGGAGGGGGAGCGAAGAAACCAGAGGTGCAAGCTATTAACTCAGGCCCCGGAGCCAGCCTCTTTAAACGAGGGTGGGGCGGAAGGTGTAGGGGGGAGGAGGGGGATATCGCTTTAAAAGGGTAAGAGTTTGGGCGCCGTCTCCCCCTCCCTCTATTTGCATAGCCAATAGCTCTGGGGGCTCCTGCTACTGCGCGCTGATTGTTACCGGGCAGATTACTTTTTTTTTTTTTTTTTTTTTTTTTGGTAGGACGCGTTCCCCACTACATCAAAAGGAAGCCAAGGGAGGGCGAAGGGAGAGCGGGCGCTGGGGCAGGCGAAAGCTCGGGAGAGGCCCGGCCGCCTCCGACCTTATCAATAGCAGCGGGAATGAGTATCCCATCTCCTATATGTATGTAAAGAAAGAGGACGGAAGGGGCGGGCGAGGAAAATGTCTAATTGCTGTGGAAGCCATTAGCTTTCGGGAAGAAAAAAAGCTCGCTGAAAAACCGAAGTTGCAAACTCAAAATGAAACAGTCCAGCGCCGCGGATGACACCCGGGCCGAGTACGGTGTTCACCCGCACACAGTCGGTCCCGAACAATAACGTATTGATTTTAGTCACCTTGGACTTCCTGACTTAAGCTTTTGAGTCACCCCCTGGTAAATACATTCACTTACATTTTAAGACCCCCATAAGGGAATTACTCCAATTTCACCTAAGCCACCTTTGAGCGGATCAAAGAAAGTTGCTGCGTGGAGAGGGGGAGAAAGGAGGGGAGCGCGGGGAGGTATTTTTAAAGTATAAATCTAACCCGACAGGCAAGGACAGAGGCCGCCAGGGATCCCAGCCTGTGGACATCACTTGATACCTCTGGGAGCAGGATCTCTTCTATCCCCTCCCCGCACCCCCCTCCCACAAGGAAGGCATCTCCAGCTCTGGGTCTCCCGAAGTGGGGGGGGGGGGGGTGGTGAGGAAGAAGCGGGTGGTCGTCCGGGGGCCTTGCCCACCAAGAGGAGAACGCCTGGGTGGCGAGTCCTCAGGTCTCGGTAGGGAGCCGAGGGCCCTCTCACCCCTTCCCTCTCCCCCTTCCCCCACCCGTCTTGCTTTACAGAGAAATTCCAGCGGGGGAGGGGGGGCGGCGAAGAGGAGGGGCAGAGAGGGTCGCGGCCGGATGCCCCCCCCTTCCCGGCGGTTTCTGCATTCTTGGAGACCCGCAAGTTCGGGCGCTTCCCGCGTGGCAGGCTCGTCTCTTGAAGTTCCCCTGTCCACTTCCCCTTCCGATTACGGACTGTTCCAGAGCGTGAACCTCGCCATCAAATCCAATCCCCGGTGGTTTTTCAGATACTCTCTCACACGTGGGGTGGGGCGTGAGAGGGTGCGGAGGTTGGCAGGAATGTCTCTAGGAGACTTGGACTGGAAACTGAGTTTTCCCTTTTGGTCGCCACTCCAGCCATGTGTTAAAACCTTAATTTCTTGTTAAAATGCACTCTACCTAGCACGCGGGAAAAGGCATGTTGCCTTCTGGGCAAAAGTGCACATTTTCTTTCGGTGTAGACTTAGGTTTAGAGAAAAAGAGCAAGCGCCTATGTTCGCGCAAGCGCCTATGTTCTGGCTTTGAAGTCCAAACTGATCACCGTGGCGGGAGGGTCGGGGGCGGCGAGGGGTGTGTAGAATGTTGGTTCTTCCTTATCTCCTTTTCACCGTTCACGGAAAAAAACATATATCCCATGTTGGAGTGGTGATAAACTTTAGTGAACGCCAGTTTTATTGGACTTTTATTCCCTTTCCGGCCGGCTCCCCACCCTCTACTCGCGTTTTGGAGTTTCGGTTGGAAAGTGTACAAAGCCTGGAGGTGGAGGGTGCAGCAGGGTGTTGGGTGTTGGGTGTTTATAGGCACATTTCTGCAGGAGCCTGCAGCACTAAGCGCACATACTCCCAAGCTCACCTGGCGGATGCCTGTCTGCCAGCCAGGTGATTGCGGTCGGCTCGAGGCCCGAGAGCAGCGCGAGTTCGAGTCCCGCCGCCTCCGCGCAGGGGCGTTTGGGCCGGGTGGGGAACGGGGAGTGATTGAGTTCAGACTCCGGAATGGGAGCCACTGCCTTCCCCTCGGCTCCCCCCAAAGAGTGGAGCTGCGTTTGTGGTTCTCCGTGGAGGGATGGATGGTCAATCAAAACCGAAAACCCAACTGGCAAAATGCGAGGGGGACAAGTAGGAGGCACTGCAAGAGAAAGGAGTACAGACAAAGTAGAAAAATGCGGGCTAGGAGAAGAGGGAAACGTCAGGAAGCGGAGATCACGGGAGAGGAGGAGGGTGGGTGGGGACCGCAGTGCGACTGCAGGTGTGAACTCGCTTCCGGGACCCTCTGATAACAGACCACTGGGGCGCTGGAACGCTGCGCTCTGGAGAGGGGCAGAGTCCGCCCGGCCTGTGCATCCGCACTCCTTTAGGCGAATTTCGGCTCGGACCGGGCAGGATTCTTGAGGCGGCAGATGCGACAAGCGAGGGTTAAGTAGGCGAGCGCCTGCCGTCTGTCACCCACCTAGCGTCTCACTCCCCTCCCTTAGGAGAAAAAAAAAATTAAAGACCCGAACTTCCCCCTCTTCCTGTCTGATTCAGCTTAGGACACGCCTCACGCGGCTGAAAATAGCTCTGGAAATACATTTGCTTTACAAAAGTGAATTTTCCAATAAGCTTTGGGGCGGGGGGCGTCCGGCTGCTGGCGTCGGGAGAGCCCAGCGTCCCGGGAGGAGAAAGGAACCCGCCGCCTCCGCCCTTCTTCCCCTGCAGGAGCCCCCGGGAGGGGGCCGCTGGGCGGCGGAATCGCGCCTCCGCTCGGGGAGCCACCACGCGGCTTTTTCGCGGAATTTTGACGTCATCTACACGTGGGGGAAGGGGCTGGGAGAGCGAGAGGAAGCGGCGGGGGAGGGGGCCGCGGCGGGGAGCGCGCGGCAGCCGCGGCGCAGCGGGTCTGGCTTCCTCGTGGTGGGCGCCGCGCTGGGCAGGGTCCGGGCCCGGCAGCGCGGCGGAGACGGCCTCACCGCGGGCCAGGGAGCCAGCGCCGCGACCCGCCTCCCTCCCCGCCCCCCGCCATCTTCCACCCCTAAGCAGTTTACTTTTTTTTTTTTTTTTTTACTTTGAATTCGGGGCGGCTCTTTGCTCCGGAAAAAGCTCTTTTCTTTGGGTTGTGGTCCAGTTCCGCTGGATACTGAGATCAGACTGAATATCGCGATCGCTGGTCGCGACCCCGCCACTTAACTTGCTATCCTCTCTCCAGTAAGAGAGTCGTAAATGTCTTTTTCGGTTCCTCGGAGAGTGAGTTCTGCATTGACTTTTACACCCGGAGTTTTTCACGCGCAGCATATTCCTCCCTGCTCCCCCGCCCCATTAACCATCTCAGTATCAGCTGGGTTGATTAATACGATGGCTATTACGTATAAGATGTCTCGTGCATGTATTGTGAACGATATCGGATAAATTTGCTGCATTTGGAACAAATCGATCTAGAAATACCCTTTTCAAAACAGTTCTTACAGACCGATGGGAAAACGTGTAGGGCGACTCCCTTCCCACTCGCTGGATACCCTCGTGGCATCCGTACTCATGGAGAATCTTCTAAACTGCAGGGGCTGAAAACTGCAGCTGCAGAGTGAGCCCACGCACCTTCATTTCCCCTAAATTTGGGCAAAGTTCTTTTAATCTTTCAATCTAGGGGGTTATAGCTGAAATGTGTCATTATTTTCTAAACCCACGGTGACAGTTCTGAGTTTATGCTGAAATCTACAAGGAGCGTCAGTGGGGATGTTTGGAAGAGAAATACTGTGAACTGGCTTTTACCTCTTTGAGGTAAAGGGGCTGTTGTAGTAATCAGATGCAGAAAGCTAGGGGCTTCTCTGAAAATGTGGATTTGAAGTAGAATTATTTGTTTCTAAAGTAGGAGAGAAGCTTTCTGTCTGAATCAGATACTAAGTGTGGAAATGTTTTTTTTTTTTTTAAGGTGACACAGTTTGGTTATGAACAGTACTTTTTCCTTCTTTTTAACATATTCCTTCTATTTTTAACTTATTATTTACTTCTTTTTCGTTTTATGATTGCTGGTCTGACCCAAGAGACTTGGTTTTGTTTCTTCTGGGGGATAAAATGAGCTAAAATTAATAAAAATGTCAGCAATTACTGTCATGCTCAGCCTTAGTGAACTGTATTTAAGAGGGCTTGCTTTTTGGTGCCTGATTTGATGGACACTTGGTTTGTCTGCACAAAGGTAGAAAAAATAGAATAAATTATTAAAAGAAATAAAAGGAGGGAGCCAAAGGAAATGTTTAAAAAACTAAAAAGACACAGTGTCCTTTAAATTTTGCTTTAGCTTCATTTCAGACATTTAAGTAGTGGAGGTTAAGTTAAGCACTTTAGAGATATAAATTCTTTGTAAAATGTCAAGACTGTCCCCACCAGAATTTGTTTTTCAACAATGGTCAATTTTATTTGTTTTCTAAACACTTTAATTTTGTCCGAATTCAAACATTCATTCCCCTTAAAAATGTCCATTTTCCCCGTGTGATTAAATATTCTTTTGATTTCATGGTTTTATTCAGCTGTGTATCAGTTACAGCCAATTGAAGCAATATAAAGTATTTCTAATAAATATTTCATATTTTAATTTTCAATCTTTAAACTTAAGAATTACTAGCATCTGTTAGTGCAGTTTATAACATAATTCCGTAACATGCTAAATTTATATTTTCCAAACTTTAAAAAAACAAATGAATTTAAAAAATGGAGAAATAGTTCTCTTCTTGAGGCTTTTTTTTTCTTTTCCTTGTGGCAAATTTCAGGAGGCAGATTTACAGTTTTTCTAAAAATCATTTTCTTATTGTTCTTTTGTTGGCATTAAGAGGAATGAGTTTTGAAATGTGAAACAGGTTGATTTTAAAGTTTTATAATCTTCAAAATGTATACCTCTGGAGAGATATGTTCTGTTTTAGAATTGACCTGAAAATAGGCAGTTTGTGTAAGTGTGCTAGGCAATCTAAGCCAGGTTGGATGTAGAAGCCTATGAGGAGTGCATTTCCTCTTTGCTCAGCCTTAAATAAGAGCATCTGCTCTTACATGAACTTGAAACAAAGTCTGTACCTATGCATCATGCAGACAACTCAAAAGCACAAATCCAGAGCAAAGGGAGTTTATGTGGAAGGTGAAATTAGAGCAAAAAAATCCAAATTTATTTCTGCTCTTAGCTATCTCAAATCATACTTTCGTTATGGTCTCATCAGTTATAAACCAAATAATTATTTCTTTGTGAAGTGTAGAGGTGAGTTCCTTCAAGCTTCATTGGTAATAATAATAATTATGATGATAATAACAAAAATTATCTTCCTTATTCTTTTGATGAGTGTGTGGGGGGGGGAAGTTCACTTTATTCCTTTAAACATTGTCATCAAATTGTTAAAAAAATTATGGATGCCAAAGTTAGGTTATTGTTCTGAGAAGTAACACCAAAACATTTAATTTTGTGCTTTCGAAAATAAAAAGTCAAAATTTAGTATACCTATTGCCTAGGGGAAGCAAAAAAAAAAGACACAGGATTAAAAAGGAACAAGAAAATTCCTTTGCCTAATTTCCAAAGCCTTTCCTTCATTGTGCCCACATATGTTTCCATTTTTGAGAGCAGCCAGTCGGTCCATCGGGCAAATGCAAACCCAGGACCAAAACTCTTTCCTGGTGTCAAGGAAGATATTCTGAAGCAAATGGTTTGGGTTAGTTTACATAAGGTTTTAGATGAAATGTCTCACATCTGGCATCCCATGGCCACCAATTATTTTAGGATCGTGAACCATTATTTTAAATAAATATTTTGAGAGAGGGGAAGCCTAGATCATGGATTAGGGCTGTGCAGGCCATTTTGTGTGGGGGTCTCACTGAAATCATTTAAACGCAGGAAATTTAGTTGTTTCAAGCTGCAGCACATGATCCCCATTGTGTAGTTCCAGCAAACTAGTGACTTGCAACCTTTTCTTCCCCCACCTTCTTCTGAATATATATTCTTCTAATGTTTCTCTTTTTAAATAAAATGGCATATTTAATTTAAAATTTCCCTAACAGAATAGTGAATAAGGCTCAAATTTACTTGCTTTTGTACAAGAAAAGTTCATATAATTACTCTTTGTAGTGTAATTACCAGCAATTTTATGTCATCTAGCAAATGATTTAAGTAAGTCGGTAATGGAACGCCACTGAAATTTGCTGCACTTGGGATGAAAACCATACTTACCTCTAGAAATCAAAGACTGACTTTCCATTTAGACACTTAAGACTTTTTCTAGGCAGACTGTATGTTTCATTCAGCGGAAATATTTCAGATTCAGGAAAGCATCGTTCTCAACCACAGATTAGATGCAGTCTTGCTTGGAGCCAGGGGAATGGACTGTAGGACCTCATGCCATTTTGGCCAGTCATGGAATATGCCTTCTGTGTCTGGAAGTTTGAGACTGAAACTCTGTATAGTATTCATTAAGGTTATTCATGCTGAGAGATCACATATGTGTTAAACTGATAACATCACAGGTCTGTGTATAGATACATCAGAACATGTCAGGGGTATGATTCCGAACTGTAAGGTAGAATTTAAGTGGTTTTAATGAAAGAGTTAAATATGCTGAGATTTTTGTGCTTTGGAGAGTGCTTTTGGGTTTTGCAATTTATCCGTTCCTTTATTTGATTAAAATTGAGTCATTACCACGTACCAAACACTGTGCTAGGCGTTGGGGATACAGTGGACATAGACAGTGTTTTGGAGGGGAGGGACAGTGGCAGGTGGGGGAGGTTGGGGAGGGATAACGTGGGGGAGAAATGCCACATATAGGTGATGGGGGGATGGAGGCAGCAAACCACATTGCCGTGTATGTACTTATGCAACAATCCTGCACGATCTGCACATGTACCCCAGAATCTAAACTACAATTAAAAATATATATAAAAATAAATTAATTAAATTTTTAAAAAATGTATTTTGGAAGGTAGACAGGAAGGAGAGTTGAATCATACAGTCCCTGTCCCTGAGAAGCACATTGTCTAATGATAAAGCAAGGGAAACAATATCCCAGATAAGTAGATGTTTTAAAAAAAATAATAAAATTATAGAACGAAAGACATAGAATTAGATATGTTATTTTATCCACCTTACACAACCCATCTTAAAGCAGGGAGGTGGAAATTTATCTTCTCTTTAAAACTCAGCCTAGTCAAGTAACTATTACTTGGATTGCATCGTGATTTTAAGAATTATGTTCTTAATTTGTTTATAATCTATGGGACCAAGTTGGTTGGATGTCTGATTCACATGTCACATATTTGGGACTCAGTCCTTTTAAAGTAGCCGAAGATAGAGCCGTTTCCTTGGTCCATCATTCTCGAGAGCATTCCTTTCTTTGAGTAGCTGTATTTCCCACAGCATCTGTTTCTCGTCTGAAGGAGCCCTCCCTGTATCTGACAAGGCATTGATTAGTGTTTCACTCCTTTGGCTAGGGAATTTGAGGTCACAATAGCTCATTTTCTTGTCCTGGGACACCGAGACATTGAGAGCAGAACATAGACCTCTGATCATTAGCCTGACTGTCTCCTAGAATTGATGCAGAAAATACAGTCCTTTTTGTTAGCATCATGTTGGTGAAACAGCTCTAGCCTAGAAGTCAGACTACGGTCATCCCTCTGTGTCCATGGGGATATTGGTTCAAAGACTCCCCGCCCCACCACCAAAATCCGGGATGTAAAAATTCCTGATATAAAATGATATAATATTTGCATATAGCCGACCCGCTCCTCCCATACACTTTAAATTATCTCTAAATTACTTACAGTACCTAATATAATGTAAATGGTATGGAAGCGGGTATGCTGTGTTGTTTTATTTGTATTACTTCTCATTGTTGTATTGTTGGTTTTTTACTGTGTTTTTTTTCCTCTGAATATTTTTGATCCGTGCTTGGATATATCTGTGGATACGGAACCCATGGATAGAGAGGGCCGACTGTACTCTATTCCTCGTTCCGACTCTGCCACTAACCAGCCCTGTGACCTTGGGGATAGCTTGTGTGTTTCCAAGATTGAGTTTCTCAGCTACAAAACTAACTGGCTGTAGTAAATGATCATTAAGTTCCCTTTCAGCTTAGAATCTCTAAAATGTTAATGACTTTATTGTCTTCATCAAAATAGGAATCAATTTATTATATATTTTATGTTTTAAATAAGGATTCTTAAATTGTGGGTTTAGGTCTGTTCTCACTTCCTAGGTATCTGGGAGAATTAATCTGTCAAGAGTTGGCACTTTTAACATTTAGTTCCTCATATAGATAAGCAGTTGGTACATGTTGTCAGCTAAGGGAAAATGCCATTTTCCTTGCCCTAAATTAATAGAATGGCAGTCTTCAAAAATACATAGAATATAAGAATATGTGGAATGTAACGCTGTTCCTGGGTGCTTAAGGAAATCCTAGCACTAACGTAAAGCTTATTGCTACAACTCAAACAGAGCCCCCATCAGAGCACATACAGACGTGGTTTGGAATGGACCCTAACTTGCAGTTCCTTCTTCAGGTGACAGTTCATGGCCTTGGTGAGCCTCTTCAAACAGGGCTCATTCTGAGCTACCCCAGAACTCACGGAGCATCAGGTTGCTCCTTTAGTGAAAAGGGAATTAAGCAAATTTCACGGAGTTGCAATCTTTGGACAAGACATCCCTTTTTGTTTCCTGGCAAGTCTTGATAACCAGAAACAAGCAAGTAAAGCTTTCTGCTGTATCCCACTTTTCTCCCTCGCTTTTCATTGCTTTGAACATGGGAGAAATGTCATTCGTGGAGGTTACATGCACTCCAGTGAAGTCCACTTAGATGCAAATTATTTGCTTTACAAATGATATGTTTGTAGACACATGTTTCCTTTTTTAAGGTGTGGCTACTAAGAGAAACTCACAGTAATTAATAAATGATTATACCTGGGATAGGTTTTAAACAACGTTCTATATAATTTTTAAAAATCATGGTATATGACATGGAGAGAGTGCTGGATTTGGGGTTAGGAGAGGGGTGTTCTAGTCCCCACTCTGCCACAAGCTGTGTAACTTGGGGCAAGACTTGAACAAGATCACAGCATCTTAGGCTTGTAGGGAAAATTCATGGGTCTCTGAGGTCATAGTCCCATCTATCATGGAGGAGCCTATTTAGTCAAATGATTTACTAAAGGTCACACAGCTAGTTAGGGGCCCAAAATTCCTACTTCCTGGCAATTTTTACCCTTAAGTGCTGTCTCCAGCCACTGAAATGAGGCAGAACAAGCCTCCCTCATTTATACTGACAGCTGCTCAGATATTTGAAGGCTCCATCTTTTCATCTTCCAACCCCTAGACTGAATTACCCTTTCCCTTTAGCTGTTCAACTGGACATCAGACCACCAGCAGGCTGCCCTCCTCTGGATCCTGACTAGTTCACTGATATCCATCTTAAAGTGTCGTATTCTTCTTAATGTGTGGCTACTTCAGAAACCTGCAGACCATCAGGGCCGTTTCAGCAGAACACAATAGGGCATGACCTGCCATCTTTGCATGCTCGACCCCAGGCTCCTGGAACAAGCATCCTCCAGTACCACTGGGGATACTGGTCTAGAGAGGAAAGATAAAATCGTTATCTCTTCTTCTGGAAGCTGATCCCATTAATGAAACTCCAAGTTGCACTCCATTTTCTCATCTATAAATCGGGTGAACTAAATGAGGGATCGTTTTACCTCATCTGTGTTCTGTGGCCCCAAAAAACAAAACTAGTGCCACTGATTAAACATTAGAAGACAGATTTCTGGGCCCGGTGGGGTGGCTCACACCTGTAATCCCAGCACTTTGGGAGGCCTAGTCAGGCAGATCCCTTGAGGTCAGGAGTTTGGACCGGGCTGGCCAACATGGTGAAACCCCGTCTCTACTAAAAATACAAAAATTATCTGGACATGGTAGTGCATGCCTGTAGTCCCAGCTACTTGGGAGGCTGAGGCAGGAGAATCGCTTGAACTGGGAGGTGAAGTTTGCAGTGAGCTGAGAACACACCACTGCACTCCAGCCTGGGTGACAGAGTGAGACTGTCTCAAAAAAGAAGACAGATTTCTGTTTGTATAATGAGCTTCCTCTGCAAGCCACCCCTACACAGTGGGGTTGACTTCAGGAATCAGGTAAAGTGCCTATGGCAACTCATTAGGATGTCATGAGGGGACTGAACAGTGATTTATTTTCTCTGAGCCTTGGTTTCCTCATCTGTAAAATGGGAATAATAATACCTACCAAGCAGAGTGATTGTAATGATTGAAAGTTTATAGTATGTTTAATTCCATGACCTGGTATAGTAAGAACTCAAACAAAGCTAAGTGGGTTTTTAAAATTACTGTTAAAGTCTATTGTGTTGTGTTCTTTCAGAACCAATTTACCTCTAGGGGTCTGTGGAATTATTAATGTATGTCATATACTGTGTGAAGGTATGGGAATTTCTGTACCAGGTCTCAGCTCTGGGGGAGTTTTTACTTTTTCACTTCACCATGGGTCAGTCACTCAATGGCTGTGGCCAACATGCTGTAATCTCAAACCAGTCTATTTTGAACTCCAGATTACCTCATCCTCACTGACAGGTATTAAAAAGTAACCTTCCAACATGAGTAGAAGGCAAGGGAACTCTTATCCACAGAATCCCAGAAGTGCAAAGAACCTTGGGCATCCAATCCAATGTTTCCCAAAGTGAGGAAGAATGTATTAGTTCATTTTTTCACTGCTATAAAGACATACCCGAGACTAGGTGATTTATAAAGAAAAGAGGTTTAATTGATTCACATTCCATATGGCTGAAGAGGCCTCAGGAGACTTACGATCATAGTGGAAGACAAACGGGAAGCAAGGACCTTCTTCACATGGCAGCAGGAGAGAGAAGTGCAAGCAGGGGAAATGCCAGATGCTTATAAAACCATCAGATTTCCTGAGAACTCACTATCTTCAGAACAGCACTGGGGAAACCGCCCCATGATCCAATCACCTCCCACTGGTCCCTCGCTTGGCATGTAGGGATTATGGGTATTACAATTCAAGATGAGATTTGGATGGAGACACAGCCAAACCATATCAGAAGAGGTGTATGCAGGAGCATGCATTTGGTATTTTAGTAATTTGGGGTTTATTCCAATGAGTATGAGAAAAAAAGTAATATTTAAACTCGTGATTTCTCAGATATCACAATGGTATTTAAGTTTATAAAGGGAATTGATTTTTAAAAAATTAAGTTGAATAAGTGATACATAGTTACAGATTTTTTAAAACAGGAAGGTTGTATGCAGATAACTAAGATTTAAGAAACATCACTTCCTCTTTAAAAAAAAACTCCAGATCAGAGAGGGACAGCAGCTCATGTGTACCCAAGATCACATAGTCTGTCAGTGACAGAGCTGGGACTAAATTAGTGCTCCTCACTACTGAAACCACGGAAGTTAAGACTTTGCATGGATTCTTCTCCTTTAAACAGTGTTGTTACAATTTTCTCATTCTTTCTGTTTTTTTTTCTGATAATATTTTCCTTCACTTATTGTTTCACAAATGAATTCTGCCCTGTGAATGACATTAGATACTTCTTATTTGCTTTAATGATGCTGCCTTCTTTGCGTTTTGGATCACGTACCTTCTTTCGCTGGACCTGTGAGTTTGGAGTCCCTAGGTGGGTTTGCATCTGTCTTCTCACCTTCTCAAATTTCTCTGCTTTTTCAAAGTCACTTTTGAACTTATCTTTCAACTACCTGAGGTGGTGATACCAGTTGGTGCTACCAAGAGGCTGACTAGAAAAAGGAAAAAGAAGACTAGGGGAATGTGCTGTCCATAAAGGACTTTGAAAAGCTCTGACGTATTCTTGAGAATCTAGAAGACCACATGTGTAGCTGTAGCTCTGTGCATGCCAAAGATAGACCTGAGAAGGTGCTACTCTTTCCCCACCAGCTGACCTGGAGGCTCTGTGCAGGTAGAAAGTGACAGTGAAGACAGAACTTTAAGCTTCCCACCAGATTGTTGAAGGCATGTTCCAGTAGATACAGAGTCCCTCAGCACAAGCTGGGAAATTTATTGGTTTCAAGCATTTAAAGAAATCTCTGTCTAGTCATTAGCTGACCATGAAGTAAATTGAACAGAGAATTTAGTGGTTGCACATGAATGACCAAAAATACAGACTTTATAGAACTAGTCCAGGAAAATAACTGTGTAAACAACAACAACGATAAATTCAGCAGGATGTTGAGAGATTCTGATTTCCAGAGTTGCTAACTTGTATTATTTTAAATGTCCGGTTTTCAATAAAAAATTATGAGGCACGCAAAGAAGCAGGGAAGTATGGCCTATGCATAGGGGAAAAAGCAATCAATTGAAACTGTACCTGAGGGCAGCCCAAATGTTGCACTTACTAGATAAATATTTTAAATTAACTATTATAAATATAAATATGCTCAAAGCACTAAAAGAAACCATCTCTAAAGAATTGAAGTATAAGAAATAGAGCATGTCAGTAAAGAGGATGCAATTCTTTAAAGAACCAAGTAGAAAGTCTGAAATCAAATAATAAACTAACTAAAATAAAAAACTCACTAGGTGGGGGGCTCAACAGCAGATTTGAACTAGCAGAAGAAAGAATCACTTAACTTGAAGCTAGGTCAATCCAATCTAAGAAACAGAGAGAAAAAAATAATGAAGAACAATGAACGAAGTCTTAGAGACCTGAGGGGAACCATCAAGCCTACCAACATAATTAGAGTGTCAGGAAGAGGAGAGAAAAAAAGTGCAGAAAGAATATTTAAAGAAATGATGGTGGAAAAACCCCAAGTTTATTTAAAACATTACACATACAAGAAGCTCATCAAACTCTAGATTAAACTCAGAGTGACAGCTAGACACATCATAGTTAAACTTTCAAAACAAAGAGAGAAAACTTGAAAACAGCAAGAAAAAAACAGCTCATCACATACAAGGATCCTCAATAAGTTAAACAGTTGACTTCTCATTAGAAACCATGGAGGCCAGAAGGTAGTGGGCTATCAATGTTCAAAACACTGAAAGAAAAAACAGTCGACCAAGAATTTTATATATGGCAAAATTATTCTTCAAAAATGAAGGCACAATTAAGATATTTCCAGATTTAAGAACAAACAGAGATTTCATTGCTACTAGACTCATCCTAAAAGAAATACTAGGGAGTTCTTGTGGTTTAAATGAAATGATGCTAGACAGAAACTCAAATCCACACAAATACATAGAAAACACTGGTAAATGTAAAAACATAGGTAAATAAATGAGACAATATGAATGCAATTTTTCTTTTTTTGTAATAGTTTTTCTCTGATTAAAAGACAACTACGTAAAGCAATAATTTTTAAAGTGTTGATGGGCTTATAATATATAAAGGTGTAATTTTTATGACAATAATAGCAACACAGGGGAGGGGAGGGAGCTATGCTGTCTTGGAGTAAAGTTTTTATATAGTGCTGAAATTAAGTTGGCATTAATCCAAACTAGATTGTTTAAAATTAAAGTGTTAATTGTAATCCCCAGAGCACCCACTAAGAAAACAATTTTGAAATTCTAGGAAATGTAACAAAAGAATCTACATGTCATACTAGATAATAGACATTTAACACAAAAGAAGACAGTAACAGAGGAACAGAACAACAGAAAAGACATACTACATACAGGAAACAAATAGCAGAATGGCAAACATAAATTCTACCTGATAGATAATTACATTAAATGTAAGTAGACTAAACACTTCAATCAAAAGGGAGAGAATAAAGAAAATATGATCCAACTATATGCTATCTGTAGGAGACACACTTTAAATTAAAAAACAAGTTTAAGATTGAAAAAATACCTACTATGTAAATAATAACTAAAAGAGAGCTGGAGTTGCCATACAAATACCAGACAAAATAAACTTTAAGACACAAATTGTTACTAGAGACAAAAAGAATGTTTTATAATGATAAATGGATCAGTCCATCTGAAGACCTAACAGTTGTGAACATATATGCACCTAACAGCAGAGCTCCAAAACACGTGGAAAAAAATCTGTTTTGTATTGAGCAGAAACTTACCTCCCTGTTGCTTTTACTCCTGGATTCTGGAGCCTCACACACATACATCTAACACATATGTGACTAGAGGGTTTTTCAGATATTTGAAGCCAACTCTCATGCCTTTTCTTACTTTCAATATTTTATGTGCCCTTGCCCCTATAAATTATTTCCCAGAATGTATTTATATCTTTTATAAAGAAGGATACTGCAATGTTAAGAGAGGAACCTACTTTCATAGAATTTCAGAGTTACAGGGAAACCAAGATGATCTTATTCAAATCTCAACCTCCATAGATGAGTAAACTGGGGCCTGAGTTGGTTAAGTCATTGAGCCAGTTAATGGCGGACCAAGATTTATAATCTTGGTTTCCAAACTACTTGTTCAGTGCTTATCCCAACATTTTCCTTCTTTGATAGTGTAAGGCCGGTTGCCTCCCCGGGAGCTCAGACACGCCCATCCCTCTCCGTGCCTGGAAACTCCGCACCAGGATCTTCACTAAACACTAACCTCTGCACTCGACACCCACCTCTCTACTCGACACCCACCTCTGCACTCGACACCCACCTCTGCACTCGACACCCACCTCTGCACTCACACCCACCTCTGCACTCAGCACCTAGCTCTGCCACGTGGCTTCCCCAACGCCCACTTCTGCACTACGCACCAGAATCTGCACTTGACACCCACCTCTGCACTCGGCACCTAGCTCCGCCACGTGGCTTCCCCAATGCCCACTTCTGCACTACCCACCAGAATCTGCACTCGACACCTAGCTCTGCACACAGCCCTCCGAACAGCCCCGGCTCATGCAACTCTGGCCAGCTCTTGCACCAGAAAAACCCACCCAATAAACTGCCAACCAATAGCGGACTGCCCTGTCTCCATCCTGCTCCCCCTGCAACCAATTAGAACACCCGGCCACGCCTTGCTCTCCCAAAGCTATAAAAACCCCTCGTCCCGGGAGCCAGCGTGACTTCTCTGGCCCCCCTTGCCCGGACCACAGAACCTCGCCCGGGAGCTTAATAAATTGGCATTTAATTTTCCTATGCTGATCTCAGTTTCCTCATTTTAAACTGGGCAATAACCCTTACAGATAGTTTTTCCTACTTTAGGTTGCTCTTTCTTCTCCCTTTCAGTGGTATCTGGCATCCTTCATGGGAGAAAAAAATGCTCGGAGTAATGGAGGAACTGCCCTAGACATTAAAAGACATGGATTCTTATATTTTTTGGTCACTAATCAACTTCCGAGGCCTTGGATAAGTCACTTCAGAAAATAATAACTATTATTATTCACCAATAATATTTTACATGGTCTATTGAGTACCTGCTGTTTATGAGGCACTGTGCAAGGCACTTTACCTATGTGCCTCTTTATATAAGCGTTCAAAACATGTCTCCTTTCTTACCTGTAGAATAAGCAGGCTGTCCATGGTCCTATCCAGCTCCGGAATTGGGTGACTCTAAAGAGGTATCTTTATTAGTGTAGTCTTACAGTGCCTGAGGCTTCATCTTTGTCTTTCTCTTTCTTGTTTCTTTGGCTGGCAGGAAATGGTAAGGAAGATTAGAATAATTTCTCTAGATTTGTCGCTGTAGCAAATCCTTCGTATGTGTCTACCTCCTCTTTACCCTTCCAAGGGACTTTCCGTTTTCCCATAGGGCTTGACTTTTACTGGTCCTGTTCAGGGTTTCCAGGATCATATTCTCAGCCCACTTCTCACTTTAGATTTTCCCATGGGTCTTTGATTCACTCTCATGGCTTCTTATTTCACCTATGAGCTCAGAGAAGTTAATAATTTGGAAAAGTTCACTCAGCTATTAGCAGCAAACCTGACAGTCTGTCTGATCCCACTGTGTTTGTTATTTCTGCTACATGATTCCCATCTCTGAAAGTTCACTTGATCTTACTTTCCCACCCTTGCTTAAGACCTAGCTCAAGCCCTAACCTGTCATTATCACACCAGGCCAAGTGCTCCTCCCTCCCAATTTACCCAGAGAG